>OV884032.1:26145357-27476428 GCA_930367265.1 Catocala fraxini | reverse complement strand
CAGTAATCATAAAAACGGCTGAAACCGCGGAGGATGGCTAATATATTACATAAATACTGAACGGTGTAAATAAACATGACGACGTGACGTGATTTATTTACCCATTCATACATTAAAATATTTGTATAGAGTAATAGGATAATAGGTGTGAGTTACGAGCGTTGATTATTATTTGTTGATGCTCCTTTACGACCAATAAACTTATATGAATAACAGATTACACTCATTACCGCACTCCTAAAGTATAAAGCTTGGCCATTATGTTCGAACAAAAGACTACAGTTCCCCCGTGAATACTAAAAGCTAGAGATGCATTACACCGCGCACCGGTCAGCTACGGTCATGCATAATCGATTAGCTCACAAATAGATTAAAAATCGATACGTTTGCATTACAGTTTCATTCGATGATATGTGGCTAAATTACAAATATTATCCGAGACATATGTTGAACTTTCCAACATAAATATTAACGATTTATAACAAACATTTGGATGCGAATGAAAAATATTTAACGGTTAAATTTGCGTGGGTGCGAATATTTTAGAATGTGAGTTTTGTGTATTTTATCTCATCGCAGTGAGAGTAAATGAAGGAACATGCACTAACAAATGTATCTGTTGAACGTTGGTGATGCTTTCTTTAGAACGCGTAGGAGTTGTTACAAACAAACAGTACAGATACAACGTTTAGTTTATGAATTAACTAGCGAAACTGTTAAAGTTTATGATGGTTATAATCAAAGTATTTAAGCTTTTTTGCTTTTAGTACTTGAACAGCTTCGTTAAGGTTAGCCTCATGATTTCGGCTCATCAATAAACCTCTGTTCATTAAAATTAAACTACTATATACGGATTTTATCGCGTTGTTTATTTGACACCTTATTACATAATTTTGAAAACTGTTACACTACTACTACTTTTAAACTTTACTAATTTTTAAGCTAATTGAATTATTATTAAAACTATTAAAACTATTTAGCTTTAATTTAATTTTACACTTTCCCCAACGTTTCGGTTGCTTTTCAGCAGCCATGGTGACGGGGAGACATTCAAGATTTCAATGAATAATATTCGCGTAAACAAAAGACAATATTATTAAATAAACCTCTGGTTCGTTAACTGGGTAAGGTAAAATGTTATTGGGTTGAATTAATAATAATAATAAAATTCTATCACATACACATAACACCATTTAGCCCAAACTAAGCAGAGCTTGTAGTATGGGTACTAGACAATGGATAAACATACATATTATATACATTGTTTTTTGTAAATACGTTCATATTGTACATAGAAATATCCAGACCAAGACAAAAATCCATGTTCAGGTACACAAATGTTTGACTTGTGTGGAATCGAACCCGTGACCTCAGGCGTGGCAGTCGGTTACACTAACCACTACGCCATCGAGGCCGACTATAAACTAACAGTATGTTCTAGGGTTCATAGACGTTTAATGGAGATGAACATATACAAAAATATCATCTGCCCTTATAAACAATTCTACTGCTGGACACAGGTGTCTCTTCAGGAACACGAGCACCTACACCCTTTTTCTGGAAAACAAATCAAAACATGAAAATTCGAAAAAAAAATCAAATGATCTGATTAGCTGTTGCTCATTTTGTTAACCAATCACAGCAATTGACATGCGTTTAATGGTCTCTTAATCTTTATACCATTCCATACTTCAACAGTTCACCGCGTTGGCTCAGAGCAGGTTGACAGACTTCACAAATTTTCCAGAACATTATGTAGAACTCTCAGACGTGTAGATATCGCCTAGATATTTTCGGTTACCATTTTATGAGATACTTGGGTATTAATTAGATAATGACATAATTATTATGTAAGACTTTTACACATCTTCGAGAACATTATGTAGAACTCTCAGATCTCATGTAGATTTCCTCTAGATGTTTTCTGTCACCGTTTTATAAGATACTTGCGTTTTAATCAAATTATGACATGGTTAATAGAAGTACAATAAAATGGTATCACGGTAAAAAGGGGCGCGTTAAGCGAGAAATTAGTGTATAACGTAGCGAGAAATGAGTCAGTAACGGTGCCTAACACGCAGTGTTGGTATTGTCGAGTATTGTCTACCGGCGCAGGCGCAACAAACGTGGAGGATGAGCACGACTAATAGATTTTACATTCGGAGTACGTAATGTCATTTGCTTGCATGTGATTGTTGGAGGTTATGTGCCTCACGTTATGTGATCCAGAAACGGGTAGGCAGGGGTGTATTATACATACATCTCGTTAGCTATGTTTTTAAATTCCATGTTATACAAAGTGGCGCAAAACTTATCATATTAAATGATATACTACCTTAAGCTGGTTGATATAAGACGGTTACCATAAACAAAAAAACCTATTTTTGCAGAAATTAAGAAATTATATTTCTGAACAAAATAAATAAAGAGAAAAAAGAAGCAAACCACAGCTAGACTTCATGATACTCTGAGCTCATTCTGCGTAAATAGAAACACCAATGATTAAATTATGTTCGGGTACTTTGAAATAACTACACTGGAACATTGAGACAACTACCATCTTAGTCTCCCCGTGACCATGGCTGCTGAAAAGCAACCGCAACGTCGGGGAAAGTGTAAAATTAAATTAAATCTAAATAGTTTTAATAGTTTTGATAGTAATTTAATTAGCTTAAAAATTTGTAAAGTTTAAAAGTAAAAGTGGTGTAACAGTTTTCAACATTATGTAATAAAGTGTCAAATAAACAACACGATAAAATCCGTATATAGTAGTTTAATTTCAATGAATAATATTCGCGTAAACAGAAGACAATATTAAAATAAATAAAATAAAATTAGACACAAATTGGAACACCATTGTAATAAGCACACACTAACCTATTTCTTTACGTCATAAGATTATGGACCTATTTTTATTTTTATTTTTGTTTCATTTTGTGTTTTTTTTTCATTTGTTTGTTTTGTTTTAATATCGCTGCTTGAGGTCTTTGACATTTATCTCTGCATTACAGACGATATTCAAAATAATGAAACCAAAAAAATATCCTGTGGCTAATGTCGCTTACGTAGTTGTAAGCGACTGCTGCACTGCGCCACTGCGGTAGATATTTATAAATCTACGCATCTTTATTATGTTTTCTATAACGCAAGGTGACAGAGGGGCGAACTGTTAAATGATAAGCGATTAAATCATTTGCGTGTTACTATATAGTAATTTTGTTTATATTACCAACAAAATATACGGTCCACAGATGATATGCGGTTACAATATATAATCGCTGGCATTGCGACGGATAACAGCCGTGCGTTACTGAGTCTAGGAATTAAAGATGAGATGAACAATTAAGAACAGGAGAGGATAGCTGGTGGCTGGAGGGTACCCTTTGGCAGGTTCGCTCATCGCGTGAAACACAGTAACAATGTTACAACACTTACGCCTATATTCGGAGGGTATGATATTTCTCAGAACCGACTTCTTTTTGTGTTCCTTTGATTATCTGATCTGTAAATGGGTGCAGGTTGGCAAAGTTTACACATCGAAAACATTATGGTTTAACCCTCAGAAATGCAAGTTTTCTTACGATATTATTCATCGCCGTTAAACCAAGTTACTTCACTATACAACATTTATATACAGAACTTAAAGAAGTCAGAGGTGCGTACGTGCTTTAACTTCCACACAAAACTTCCACTCAGCTAACCCTGCCATAAACCCTGTAATATACGAAAACAATATAATTATTCTACGACATGCATGTATAAATATGACACGCACATCGCCACAACAAACAAATCATGCGTCTTATGCAGTCACTACGGCTGCGTACGCGTCGTCGCATGCATTATCGCATGATGCGATAGTAAAAACTCACACAGACACCACAAAGGCAGCTTGGTATAAGACCATTGAATAGTCAATGAGATGCACCCCGGCATTGATCTGTGACGTCCGATTCACTTCCTGATATTCCACGTTTTGTATTCACTTTAGATATTGTTATTGTTTATGTATGACCGTTTTTTAAAGTCAATGTACATCTATTATTTCTTGTGGCTTTAATATATTTAAATATCTAACAACCGACATACTACGGTTTATTATTTAGATTACGAGCGTCTGCAATACAAACGGTCCTCTCGCGTGTCTTTAAGAAGTCATTACACTATTAGTCCAAGTAAAAACAGCAATAATAATAATAATATTCTATCACATACAACACCATCTAGCCCAAACTAAGCAGAGCTTGTACTATGGATACTAGACAATGGATAAACATACATATATACTTTTTTTTTAATAATTACATACATGTTATACATAGAAACACCCAGACCAAGACAAACATCTATGTTCATGCACACAAATGTTTGACTTATGCGGGAATCGAACCCGCGACCTCAGGCGTGACAGTCAGTTACACTAACCACTACGCCATCGAGGCTGACAATGGTTTAATTTCTAACAGTACAATGTCTCCATTAAGAGATCTATAAGATCTATAAGACCTATATACTGCAGTAGCCCAAAGAAACGCTTCGTGTTTAATTTGGAGATGATTCTCCAACTGGCGTCTCCAGGTTTTACTGGAAATTATGTTGTGTTGTACTTTTTATAAAACTTGGTGTAAAATTGGAGGATAGTGCGCACAAATAATATAAGAACCTGCTGGTTAACTGCAGTAGATATTGTTCCACTATATACTAAATCTCCATTTCTACTTCAGGGGATCAGGCTATTGAAATTGGGATTAAATTTCACAGACTAAACGGACATCGATGTCGCAGTTAAATATTTGCGAGAACCACACCGATGTTGTTTAGTGGGTTTTGCTAAATACCAGACGGATAGACGGACAGTCAGATAAAAATTCTAAATAGCATTTGGGTTTACACTTCTCTAAATAGTTGATCACAGTTAGGATTTTTATTTACAGATTTGTTACAGTTTAATAATATACATATATTATACAACATGTCACAAATATAAAACACAATCTCAAACACCCCAATAAAATTATTAAATCGGAGTAATAATATATTCATAAAAATGTTTTTTTTTTTGATGCGCTCATAGCCTCAATCACTAACCGGTAAATGATTAGCGAGGTTAAGCAACGTTGGGTGCGGTGAGTCTGTAGATCGGGCACGCCACGATCGTGGCGGTAAGTCCCGTGTTTGAGGAGTGGCTGGAGAGGCGCCATGGCGCCCTCACCTTCCGGCTGACACAGGTAATGACTGGCCACGGTTGTTTTGGCCAGTTCCTGTGTCGTATACGCCGGCAAGAGACGCCCGGTTGTCACCACTGCGGCGACTGCCGCGACGTTGTTGAGGACACGGCGCTGCACACTTTGGCGGTTTGCCCCGCCTGGGCATCGCAGCGCCGTGAATTGATCGCGGCAGTCGGATTGGTTGCCCTCTCGCTTCCGGCCGTAGCTCAGTCTATGGTCCGGAGCGAGAGGTCGTGGAACGCCGTCGCCTCCTTTTGTGAGGAAGTAATTTCCATCAAGGAGGCGGCGGAGCGGGAGAGGGAGCGTTTGAACCCTCTCCCCAACCGCAGAGCCGGGCGCCGGAGGGCGCGAGACGACCTCCAGCCACCCTGAGGTTTGACCTGGGGGTGGCGGGCTTTGTGGGCCTGCCCGCCATCCGTTCAGCACCAGGTCCGAGAGGCGGCGTGCGTGTTCCCACGCGCGCCTCTGTTTCGAGTCCGTCCCCCCTCTAGGGGGGACAGTAGGGAGTGTTAGAAGTGCCTTTGGGTAGATCTTTTGTGTAGTGGCCTGCCGTTTCATACGGCGGGCCGAAACCTCGGCGGGGTCGCGACCGCATGCGAAAGTGATTCGCGCGGCCCCGTCGATAGTGGTTTTGTCGAGGAACACCGTGGTAGGTTTAGTCGGTATCCCGGGAGGTACGGTGAGTCTGTAGATGGGTGACCGCTTAGTGGTATTTCATCTAAGCGTCTCCGTGCTTCGAAGGCCACGTAAAATGTCGGTCCCGGTTGTTGTCAAATTGACAGCAGTCGTTAAGCCATGTCAGAGGCCTACGGGCGGCTTGAATAACTCTTGACAATAGGTTGGCCATTAACCACAAGAAAGAAAAAAAACAAGTTCTTCTTATCGTCCGCGGATAGTATGGGTATATTACAATAAATCTAACATTATTGCCTTTATTGCATCAAAAACCTTATTGCCTTGTTTTATGATACATTTTCGTTTATTTCAGCTGTTTAATAAATGGGTGACTATAATTTAATTCGTTTTAATTATTTTAGGGATAAAAATTACCTATATTAATAATTTAATAATTGCTGGAATTGATTCAGTAGCCGATTTTGAACAAACTACTTTCAGGATGTGCATTTATTATGTTACATGTTGTATAGAAGACTTATAACGGACATAGTTAGTCACGCCCATTTCGCTAAGCTTCGCGAGCCTAATTAATAATGCCTGACTTCGAGCTGCTACTGTAAATTGCTTAAGAGTAAATCGTGTTATGTCGCCATAACAACTAAGTATTTTCAAACAACGTAATAGAATAGGGAATGTAATAATATGTAAGTGAACGTGCAGGCATAGTGCACAATTATATTGGCATCGTCCAGGATCCTAATGCGCGTTGTTTTTACGATAACGCGATTGAAACGTTTACCGCGATTGGCTCTTTGATTGGTTAAGAGCTTGGAGCGGGCCAATCGGAACGCCGAACGTCAGAACCGTGTCGACGTAAAACAAACTCACACTAGGCACTCAGGTACACGCGACACTTGGCCGACGTAGACGCAGTTCCCAGGCGCAAGCGCATGCTCAGAATATATTAGGCGACGATGAGTTATTGCGCTTTCGTTCGTACTTTATGCGACGTTTGTTTATAGTTGACACTCATGTAGTACTTGTTTATAATTAGATTTGTTACGAATTCCGGGATTAACTGGCGGTTTTATTTCTTGGTATCCTGGATTTATTTTATCTATTCTGGTTTCCTTAAGGATACTTAAGGGTTGTGAGTCTGTGTCTTCTTTAAACGCGAAGCATTGTTCTACGGATGCTTTAGAGATAAGAGTGTGTGCCACCAGACTTTAGAGCCGCAGCGGTCAGCTGGCCGCCAGGCATAGTTGTCTTTTTAATTACGTCTGGTATAACAGCAATTTACAGATTATTACACTAGAGTGTCCTCTCTAACTGCCTCACTAAGAATAATTTCTCAGTTGCGGATGACCTTAAAAACATTTAAACAACGGACATAAAGAAAGCAATGACTGGGAACAACTATTTTTGCTCTGTATGGGTATCGAACCCACGACACTCTACACGGCATTGGTGTGGCAGTCACTTAAACACTACATCATCTATTCAGTCACAGTCGCAAAGTTGCTAGCTTATTACAATTAAAACTGCAAATATTAAATTTGGGAATAAGTCTGCAGTATTATTATAAATGATTATTAAAAATACAGAGAAGCAATATTTTGTATGTATCATAAATAGATCTCATAAAATAGGGAAGATAGGTGCTAGAATTGTCCAGCACAGAAACATTGGTATCAACTATAAATAAATCACTGCTCCGATTAGAGCCGCAAAGCGGCATGCCAAGACACCATACTAATTCAGGCCCACAGTGCACACCTATAAAGGCTAATGATAATAATAGTAAACAATACCAATAATTAATTAGCATAAGAAGTCTTCTCCCTTAGCCTTTATTATTCCCAAGTCACTTGGGGTCGGCTTTTCTAGTCTAACCGGATTTGACTGGATATTAATTTTTACACTAAGCGGCTGTCACCTGACCTCCGCAAGCCGTAGGCTAACGATACTCAAAAGCTAGACTAGTGTCAGGATATTAGAGGGTACTGACTTTCCCAATAACGACTGCTATAAATGTTCATGGCAGCCGGGACCGTCGGCTTAACGTGCTCTCCGAGGCACGGAGCAGGCGATAATTGTCAATCAATACGCATATAATTTCGAAAAGTCATATAACTTCCGAAAGTCAGAGGTGCGCGACGTGGGTTCGAAACCAAGACCCTCTGCATTGCAGTCTCTTAGTCTCCCCATTGAGCATAGCGAGCATAGAGATAGCGAGCGATTAGAAAATCTCTCGTGCAACGTTAACTAACCACCAAAATAAAATAAAATATATTTTCTGTATGTTATCTTTATCCCAGTATCAATGTGTTGTACTATAATGTGCATCAAGTCTACGAAGTGCGATGGTAAATTATGACACAAAATGGAGAGCCAGCGATTTCCAAAATACGGGTAAGTCTCCGATTAGAAATCGCTGTGTCCTTTAGTAGTATGAAATTGTAAAACTATCATAATGTATATCTTCTCATATTTTGTGTTTACATAATGTTATTTGTTGTACTGTTACATAAAGCAATAAATAAATATTTATTATTTATATTACATGCAAAGATAAAATCACTTTAATATTACAAAATATTAAACATATCTGTCGTAAATAGAACTTAGTAGTGAAATTAAAATAATTCACATAGCTTTAATAGTTTATTTCAGTGACAAATTAGGAAATATTTTAGATTATATATACGTAAGTAGGCACGCTTTCTCCGTATCACCAATAAATACATAGTGTTCGATATTTACTGTGGGAGAGCCACGCTTCGGCACGAATGGGCCGGCTCGACCGGAGTGATACCACGGCCTCACAGAAAACCGGCGCGAAATAGCGTTTGCGTTGTGTTTCGTCGAGTGAGTGAGGGTACCGGAAGCCCAACGGTCTCCCCGTTCAGGTGGAGGCAGATTTAAAAGGAACGCAACGCACTTGTGACTCCTCTGGTGTTGCGAGTGTCCATGGGCGGCGGTAATCGCTTACCATCAGGCGGTCCGTCTGCTCGTTTGCGTCCTATGCCATAAAAAAAACAACTTTAAAATAAATAGTCTTAAAGGCATTGAGATGAATACCACCTCTCCCCGTGCCCATGGCTGCTTAAAAGCAAACGAAAGGTCGCGAATGTGTAAATATTAATAATAAAATGAAATCATAAATATTTGTAAATAAAATAAACAGCGATAATATTCCAATAAAGTGTTTAATTTTAATGTAAACGTCGGTCGTGTAAAAATAAAACTATTTGACTTTTGATTTGTCTGTTGGCAAATGTTTTACGCTCATATTAATAGCCAAACATGAGGTCTCTCGTTAAATTTTTAGAGTATGTTTTCCCAGAACATCTAATAGTTGCAACAACAGTTTTAAGTGTACCTGTTCAGAAGTTTATAAAAGACAACCTAATAAGAGGCCAAACCAATTCAGGCAAAATATAGGAATTATCCCCTTGCCTACAGCACCGAGGATGTTCAGTAATGATACCATGTATATGCAAAAGAGTATCACTAAAACAAGATGCCGGATAGATCATTGAATGTCATCGACTTCGATCTCGGGGCAGTGTCCTGAGCTCAGTCCAAGATTCCTTACAAGGGAGCACAAAGAATCATTATTGGTCGACCATTACGCGCATTAGGCGTACGTGACATCGCACAACTCCTGCTCTATAATTACGCTGCAATCCTGCATGTATAATTATTATATAGTTGGTTGCAATCATTGGAATACAATGTTGTTTATAACAAAGTAACTTCTATATAAGGTTACTGAGGAATGACAATAAGTTCTAGAGTGGAGGCTGTGTCTTGGTTTACGTAAGGTAGATTGAATCACTTTTATGCTTTCATGATTTAAGAACCAAATAACAGGTAATAACGCGATCATGCTAGCTATTCACATAATTTTTTTCTTCATGTTTTAGCTAGTTTACATTTGCTATGGTCACAAGTAGATTCAGAAATAAGAAAGTGAGGTAGATAACGTTTATTTTTCTCACCTCAATATACACATATTAAATAAACAGTATTACAAATATTACATAATTCGGTTTACAACATGTATTGTGGGAGACTAATGCCTAAGCTAGGCTCGAGGCCTGTGTTTCAAGACACCAGGTCCCCACCCCTTGGTATAGTACAAATTATGTAATAGTACAAAAGAGAAAATTAACCATAACATGTATGAAATGAAAATAATAGAGATTGTTCAACGTAACGGCAGTACTGACAGTCTGAAGAAGATGGATGGCGTAGATTGGATGTAATCACAATTAATTAAACTTACATGTTATCTTTGTAACTAAATGTTTTGAAGAACATTTCGTTACAAAGATAACATGATTTTATAGTTGATTTGTTTTGAAGAACGGTTATGGTGTGCGTGATGTGATGTGAGTAAACTGCCTAAAAGGGGTATGTTAGGGTGCAGAGCAGAAATCTGCAGTCTTTGCTTAGGTACTTATCCGGCAACAGGCATACATTTATGTATGTATATTTCCAGATAACATCAATATAACATGACACTTTATATAAACTTATTTGTGATTCTAACAAAATTAAAGGTTTCTTATGTCCAGGAGCCGAACCCACAACATGCTGTGTATTTGTGGGGGCAAGGTGAACTACTAGGATGACGGCACCGTCTATGCTGTCAGTGATGATGATTAAAATATTCCCGGCACCCATGATCAACAGCAGGTTTGCGCATACGGTAGCGTAACTGAAGCAAAGAAGCAGTCCAATTACAAATTCATATATAGCAAAGTATAATCTTATAGTTTTATATGACTTTGTCGACATCATATCTTAAATTCTCATTGCGTAAACTAAAGTAATCATTTCAAAGCTCAACACGGCATACAAAACATACCCTAACAGATAACACACATACATCTAAATGTATCATAATTTATCTCTCAGAAAATGGACGTCAATTTCGAATGTAAAAAGTAATCGCTGAATAAGGATCGCCGAGTTCTGGAAACATAAATCCAGTCCTCGATATTTCAATGGCTACTTATATGAAACGTGAAAATTCACGAACATTCCTTATACAAACTATCCTTACTCCAAACTTTATATATTTGAGCAAGTTGTTACCTATAAAAGGCCTGTCCTGAGGTCTTTTATCAGGAACACACCCATTCAAGGCAGGCCAGTATGTACCTTTCAAAGCTTATACGTATCTGAAGTGGAAGTTTGTGAATGTTATAATAAAAAAGTTACGATATAGGACATAAAAACAGAATATTAAGTAATCCCGTAAAAATCTCCTTTGTCTTGGGCATGGAGTATGTTTTATAAGTGGTTGGGAGGGTCAACGAACTATGAAAGCTGCCGACTGGACAACTCAGGCGTATTTACTTAAATTATTCATAAGGTAATCTGTATTATTTAGGTTGTGTTTGTATTAAAGGGGTTGAGATTAATGTAGGCAGTATTTAGTTAGTAATTCTTGCTGTATATCACTGAGGAATAAGGCATAGGTGTATATCATATATTTTAAACAGGAAAAAATGAGGAAGATGTCTGTTTAAAAAATAAAAAGAAATTAATGAGTATTTTTTATTTTGCCTGGCTAAACGATTCGGCCATGATATCACTAGATGGACGTACCAACGTTTATATACATACATATATATAGTATCTTTAAGTAGCAATGGTTATAGTAAATACAGCCTTGTTGTACATTTTCGTCAATTCAAAAAGGGGTGTCTGTGAGGCAAGATAAGATAAGACTAATATTTATTGTACAGCAACATCAATTGAATTCCGTTTACATAACTTTAGCAGGCTCTAGACAAAGGCGGCTTTATCGTCAAAAGCTATGGCTTTTGACGATAAAGCCGTCTTACGGCTGTTTCTTGCCTAAATTCTTCTTGGAAAGACTGAGGTCTTGTTTTACTTTAACTAGTGACTGGAACTATTCAACTTTTGATGTTTATAAATGAACTAGCTAAACCTTGTTTGAAATTTTAATATTCTGTTCCCTAATATAAAAACACTCACTTTTTTGAGTAGTAAAGACTCGCTGATTCAGCATGAGTGGGCCGGCTCGACCGGAGAAGGACTACCCCGCAGAATATCGACGTGAAATATCAGTATTCCTACTGTTGTGTTTCGTTGGGTAAGTGAGAGTGCCAGAGGCCCAATCACCCTCTTTCCCCCCTTCCCGCTCCTTCTCACTTCCTTTTTTCCTTTCCTAAAGGGTCGGCAACGCGCAAGTGATGCCTCTGGTATTGCAGGCGTCCATAGGCTACGGTGACCACTTAACATCAGGTGGGTATGCTCGTTTGCCACCTACTCGAGAGCATATAAAAAAATATGCTGGGCACTGTACCAGAGTAATAATAATAATAATATTCTATCACATACACACAACACCATCTAGCCCAAACTAAGCAGAGCTTGTACTATGGCTACTAGACAATGGATAAACATACATACATACTTTTTTTTGTAAATACATACATATTATACATAGAAACATCCAGACCAAGACAAACATTCAAGTCAAGAGTCTGTGCTGCTACACAAAAACTTCCTGTTAAATACCTAATAACACTGCCTGACCTGGAAATCGAACCTTTAACCTCATGTACAGAAGTCGCATACTACTGCGCCACCACCCAGTCTTGACCTCATACAACTAACTTTGTAATGCGTTACTTTGTGACCAAAAGAAATACACAGTTTAAACGTCCCGATATAGCACTGCCAGTACTTTGAACAGCTGTACCTAGGCGGAACAGCGCCCTACATTATAACACAACGCTAGTTCATGTACAGTATGCTTGTTTGTCAACTTAGTAGTATAAAAAAAAGGGTATAAGCAGAAATAAAATGTCGTGTATAAATTTCAAGTCTATCCATTGACTACTTTTCGGTTTCGCGGACACGAACATACGAAAATTGAATTTAATATAGGTACTAAGAGGATTTGTCTGACTGCAGTCCTAGCATAATTTTGGTATATACTTAGCCTTATGCAATTGATGCGAAAATAGTAAATAGAATATTCAAAACTTGTACGATCCCGCATCCGAATGTTGGTCGTCGTCACTGGTTACCATTCGAATCATAATAGAAAATTTCGGCACTTGATTCGATCGATCTGTCAATCTATCATGTTCATGAAGTTTCGCTTTGGCTTCGGACGATAGAGGATTAGATCCCAGGGCCTCCAGACATTATGTATGTATTTTGAATGTATGCATACCTGCTAGCCTGGCCCGGTGGTCATTCATTCAAAGTATCTACATACTAACACTACTTTATTCCATACATTTGAAAATAAGTAATGTATGAGTGCCCTAGGATATTGCTCTAATAGTGACATCATGTTTTCGATTTTTTATCAAACTATGGAATATTTGCTCAAACATTTGAATAGTTCGCAAAGTCTATGTACAAATGTACATCGTACTTTCACCGCATAATATTTACCTAACTAATTCACGACTGTATATCTCCGAAGAGGCAAGCAGAAGAAGAGAAGATAAGAGAAGAGGAATTCAAATTAGAGGATGAGCCTTAAGACTTTTAGACTCTGTGACACTACTGAAAATTTTCTAATACATAAATTCAATTACATTTGCCACTACCAACCATCTAAATCTAATCTTGTCAATTGAGATAAAACAAAACTTTTAAAATATAATAATAATGTCCTCCTGACCGAATTTCGGTCACGGCGACCAATCTTAACGGAGACGTGCCATCTGCGCAGGAGATATGTATTATAGTGCACAAGTATGTGCGCAAACACAAGCGCACTTTCTGTTCTCTAACCCTCACGATCCGATGGGACCGATAATCCGAGACGACCAGAGAGAGATCAGGCGCAGGACCAACGGCTTTACGTGCTTTCCGAGGCACGAAGGTGTTTCACACCGCCAACTTCCTAACTCCGGGCTTGTATTGAGATTTCTTAATAGAAAAACCCAACAACTTTTTGTTGGCCCGACCCGGGATTCGAGCCCGAGACCTCATGCACAGTAGTCGCATTCACTACCACTGCGCGATGGAGGCAGTCAAAAGTTTAAAATATACAGTGTTTTACACTCACTGTCTGGAACAAAAATATTAATCGTTACAAAAATAGAGTATAATTTAAAACATATAAAATGTAGGTTAGGTTACAGAAGGTCGCGAGATGACCTCCAGCGACTGTGAGGTTTTACATGGGGGTGATGGGCCTCGAGGGCCTGCCCACTGTCCGAACAGCACCAGGTTCGAGAGGTAGCGTGCGTGTTCGCACCCTACCTCTGTGTCGTGTGTCCGTCCCCCCTCAAGAGGATAGTAGGGTTGAAATTAGAAGTGGCCAGAGGGTAGGTCTTTTCGTGTAGTGGCTTGCCGTTTCATACGGCGGGATCGCGATTGCATGCAAAAGTGATTCGCGCGGCTCAATAAAAGAAAGCCTAGTAACAGTACTTTTTTATGATATGCACCTTATGTGCTTTTCTATTTCCCGGACAACGTGTATTTCATGATGATCGGTCGAGTAGTTAAGGCCTAAAAGCGTAACAAACAAACAAACTCAAATTCGCATTTATAATACTAGTTAGGATTTCATTAGTTACATGTAGAAAGAATGGACGAGGAAAGACTGACTAAGAAAGTGTATAAGGCTAGTGTGAATGAAACAGTCGCAAGAGATAGATCTAGGCGAACGTTTCTTGATCAGATCGGAGGCGTTCTGGACAAAGGCAAGGTTAAGAGCACCTTGAACCGACGGGCGTGTATGAGGAATGTGATGAAAGTGAATGAAGCCAGAGAAGTGTGTCAGGATCGTAGCAAATGGAAATCTGTAGTCTGTGCCTACCCCTCTGGGAAACAGGCGTGAATCTATGTAGTTACTGGAACAAGGAAAATTATTTATAGATTAAATAAAAACATGTTGTTCAACCGCAATCTAAATATAACGCGAACTAGTTACAACGCACAAATATATTTATTTATATTTGGTCCATTTTCCCCGAGGCGCGATTGTTTATTCATGGGTCTGCCCCGGATGTTATTCGGCGACGAAGGCCGGGGTTCGGAACCGCGGTGTGTATTCCGGACGAGTAGACCTGCTTGTTAGTATGCGGTGATGCGTCGCGAATACCCTTTGTATATCAATTTAAACACCGTTTACCGTATAAATCGCACTGTTTATGTATCTACATATATGCAAGCATAGTCTAACACCTATATCTGCGAAAGGGTAGGCAGTGGTGTATCGCAACCACATTGTCAACTATGATTTATAGGTCTCACGTTATAGAGGTCGAGCTTGGTCTCGTCTATGGAACACAGTTCCCGACTCCGTGTTGTTATAGGGAATATTTTGACAAAATTCAGTAAGTAACGCTTAATCGCTATAACTGTGTTACCGAGGTAATTTCTATATCCTTACTAATATTATAAACGCGAAGGTTTGTATGGATGTATGGATGCTTGTTACTCTTTCACGCAAAAACTACTGAATCGATTGCGATGAAATTGGGTATGTAGATAGCTGGAGACCTGGATTCGCACATAGGATATTTTTTATACCGATATTTCCACGAGAACATCGGAACACAACAACGGGAACAAGACTTACGTGGGTGAAACCGCGAGGAAACTAGTCTATTATAATATTATTAAACTTGGTCTAGAATTGTGGATATTTTTTATTAAGTTCAGTGACACAATGCGTTTAAATATAATATTATACCTATGGTTCGAAAAAACCTTTCAAGCAGGTAGTCGGTTGTATTAAGTGCCGTCGGTCTTCATCTCAAACATTATGTCTTTATATTTGTCTTAAAATAAGGGAAATTAGTAACTTTATTAACTAAGTTGTACAAATTATAAAAAGTTTGGTGTTCAACTTAAAATCTAAGCTATTTTTTTTTATTAAAACGTATGACGATATGTGTCGCATGCCCAGGTTCCATTTCCAAAATGCTCCATCAATAATATTTTAGTTCATTAAATTAAATCATTTTGCTTGCTCTCACTACGCTTTTGTTAGCGTATCTGCCTGCAAGTGAATTTAAACAATACAGAGGAGACAAGTTGGTTATCATGTTATTTAATATTGAAAGTCCTTAATTATTTCGGACTTGCCTTATGTTGAATCGTATTTACAACAAACGCAGTCGAAGGAAAATTCTAGTGAAATCAATCACTTTATTTCCTTCTTCTTCTCCCTTAGCCTTTATTATTCCCAAGTCACTTGTGGTCGGCTTTTCTAGTCTAACTGGATTTGACTGGACAGTTTTAACACGGAGTGGCTGCCACCTGACCTCCACAAACCGAAGGCTAACGATACCCTAAGGCTAGACCAGTGTCAGGATATTAGAGGGTACTGACTTTCCCAATAACAACTGCCATAGGTGTTCATGGCAGCCGGGACCGACGGCTTAACGTGCTCTCTGAGGCACGGAGCAGGCGATAATTGTCAATCAATGCGCACATAATTCCGAAAAGTCATATAACTTCCGAAAGTCAGAGGTGCGCGACATGGGTTCGAACCCGAGACCCTTTGCATTGCAGTCTGTTGGTCTCCCCACTGAGCTATCGCTGCTAAAAATCACTTTATTTCCTTATACTGACAATAAAGACAAATTATCCTTAATGGGTGAGTTGTCAGTGCGCATAACTCAACCTAGACAATTGGTTCACGCAGGTTATTTGCTAGGTTATATTAGGGGACACTAGGGATGTGCAATTGCTACGAGTAGTTATTCGAGTAGAGTAGTAGAGCCTTGCTGATTTCAGCATGAATGGGCCAGCTCGACCGGAGAAGGACTACCCTCTCACAGAATATCGACGTGAAATAGTCAGTATTCCTACTGTTGTGTTTCGTTCGGTGTGTGAGAGTACCGGAGGCCCAATCACCTTCTTTCACCCTTCCCGCTCCCTTTCCTAAAGGATCGGCAACGCGCAAGTGATGCCTCTGGTGTTGCATGCGTCCATAGGGTACGGTGACCACTTACCATCAGGCGGGCTGTATGCTTGCTTGCCACCATAATAGAATAAAAAACATCGAGAATTGTATCCGCATTCGAATGTTGATCTCGCTGTTTATAATTCGAATGATAATTGAATATTCGGAACATCAATTTGATAATAGCTCGATTGGTAAGTCGTAGTCTACAATAATGACATTCTCGTACTTATAACTAGGTATATGCCCTTATACCGCCTTAAAAACCTTACAGTATACATACTGTAAGGAAAAAATTAAAATTCACGATGTTCAAATACCAATCCAATGTACACATTGGATTGGTATTTGAATATCGTAAATTTATTTGTTTTACATATCAACCAATTAGCTTTATTCTAGATACAACACAATCAAGAAATATTTAAACAAATAAACATTCAATCGACAATCACTGCATTAGAATAATCATAAAATAATCATTCGAATATTTTGATTCAATTGAACAATCGAATAATTTGATGTTTTATCGATAAAAGTACATCTCTACTATACATTAAAGCTAGGAATTTGACCCCACTTAGTCTGCCGCGTACAATAATGGACCTGCATGCACAAGATGCCAGTATACATTGGGGCTATTAGATTTACTGCGAGTGCAGTAATGTAGTAATGGGTATATAGATGTTAATTGAATACTTTCAACAAAGTAAGCAAGTACAGGCACCTTCAAAAAGGTGTAAACGAAGCACAATTCTTTCGTCAAAATGTCTAAATTAATGTGCCAATATCCTAACTTTCTAATTCTAACTAATATTATAGATGTTAATATGACTTTATTTCCATAATATTGTCTTCTGTTTACGCGAATATTATTCATTGAAATTAAACTGCTATATACGGATTTTATCGCGTTGTTTATTTGACACATTATTACAAAATTTTGAAAATTGTTACACTACTACTACTATTAAACTTTACTAATTTTTAAGCTAATTAAATTATTATTAAACTATTTAGATTTAATTTATTTTTACACTTTCCCCGACGTTTCGGTTGCTTTTCAGCAGCCATGGTCACGGGGAGACTAAGATGGCAGTTGTCTCAATGTTCCAGTGTAGTTATTTCAAAGTACCCGAACATAATTTAATCATTGGTGTTTCTATTTATGCATGTAATAAAGTGTCAAATAAACAACGCGATAAAATCCGTATATAGCAGTTTAATTTCAATGACTTTATATGTTTTTTTTTGCTTGTTTGTTTGGTACAAAAAAGGATTTAGGGTCCAGAAAAAGTATTGTTTCCAAGCGAGCGAATTCACGGGCAATATCTAGTATTAAATACATCTATTATATTTATTTCGTAACCATAGTTGTATACAATGCTTTGGATCATAGGGTATACAAACTTATGAAATATCGACGGTTACAAAGTTTTGGAATATATTTTACTTAGAATTGACAAGTTACAGTAACTTTTAATATTATTAAGAAAAAGTTATATTGCTAAAGAATACTTAGATGACAAAAAATTGTGATATGCATTAGTATATCACAATTTTTTGCATGCATTAGTATGTTTTGATATAATTAAAGGCATATTTTTTTTTAAATGTAACGTAATACAATATTTGTATGCCAGATAATGGTAAAATATGGTTCGGCACTATATATACCAACCAATAATGATTATATACTTACTATCATATTTTGCCACATTGATGTAAGTATACAGTATTTTGGCATATTGAATGTAGACTTTAATGGAACTCTTTCTCGCATATATCTTACTGATGGTGACTTTACTATTTGATTTATAACCAAATTGGGAACGGTGGTATTACAAACGGTGGTACACTGTATTAATATGTTTTGATTAAGGTTTTGTATGCATACATTCAGTGTTGGAACACGTAACATATTGCTACAAATAGTATGATTATTATTTTTGAAATTAAACGGCAATTAATGAATTGTACTGCAGGTTGTTTGACCATTTGACATTTGACATGTATGGGTTATTTTTATGTAGTTATACCTATATTATATATGTGACACAAAGGTATACCCTTAGATATGGTTATACCGAATTACAAGACCTGGCCGAATCTGACCGATCCTGATATTTAGGAGGAACAAAAATAAACCACGGTAAAGTCATTTAATTTTATGTATTAATATCAAAAGGATAAAAATTAAATTTAAAATTTAATAAAAAATTATATTTTGTTATTTGTTGGTCAATTAAGTCTATCATCAGCCGTTGAATTTCTATGACTTAAGACTGCGCCGAGCGTAAGACAAATAATGACAGAGCTCGTGCGGCGCATATTCAAATCGGCGCGCGGCCGCCATAGTCAAATTGTATGGAGGATATGAAGTGCTTTTTTGATAAATATGTATCTTTATTGTCAACCAATAACTTAAATATTTGGGACGGACAAATTGTAATATAACTATTTATGTTTCTTTTATGCTGTAAAATAGGATAGATTTCTACTGTTATAATCTAAAAATCACGTAACACGAGCTTACATTTTTGCATTTCTCGTGCAAATTTACGTAATTTTGTAGGTGAAAATATTAATTATTTTAAGTTTTTTATACGGAGTAATTGTAAACACATTCATTGTTATGGTAAATGTATATTTTATATTTGTATTAAACAAAAAGTGTTGATTTTATTCACTTAACTGTGACCGCCTGTTTTGGCACATTTCGCTCGGCGCAGTCTTAACACACGCGGATATTTAAATTTACACATAATATAATACTTCTTACTACGGTACTGAGTTTCGGTTGAATAATAATTTGACATTAATGTCATTTTAATACATTTTAATTCCAAATTTATCAACAGATGGCGGTGCCTAAGAAAACGGTCACTTCTTTACGTTTCTGAAGGGGCGTGGAGTAACTAGTTAAACATATGTTCTTATTGGAACAGTAAAAGTACACAAAGCAAACAACCTCATTAATTATAATACGAATATATAAGTAAAGACAGATATATGACGGCGTTCAAACCACCATGGTGCCCGCGGCATTCACCAACCAGACATTTACTTGATTTATCTCGACCAATAGCTAATGGAATGAGACAAATATCTCCTGTAAATCTCAAATTAAATAATTTTAGCCGTCAGAGTCCAATGAGTTGACAGCGAAGCTACAATATGATAGATGAATAGGCAAAATAACTCCGATGGTTAAAATAACCGACGACAAAAATATCCGTGGCAGTGAGGAGTGTGATGGACACGGAATAGGGAAGACGATGGAAGTGGCATACGCGTGTTAAGCGCGTGTTACAAAGCTGATCGTAATCAAATGATCAAACTTCTGATTTACCTTGAAAATAGCGCGATAATTACTTAGAATGTCATTTACCGTGACCATCACCATAAACTTCCCTTTACCGAACTTTAGTACAGCATATTTGGCAGTAAATTCAGATTTAACCACATGATTATTTATTTAAGCAGTGCTTGCTGTCTTAAAAAGTTTATCAGTTTGATAACCTACACACATACCTAGATTCACGCCTGTTTCCCAGAGGGGTAGGCAGAGACTACGGATTTCCATATACTACGATCCTGACACATTTTGACACAGTTTGATAAATACCAGCAGAAACAGCATTCAACTCAGATTCTGAGGTAAAGGTAATATGCCATAGAATATCCACTAAGGAGTAGGCTGAAGAATATTGCACCCATAATTAGTGGCGAGTCTATTGCAATCTGCCAGCCAATAGGCCAATGCAGAGTGTGCAAGAGCATGTGTAGCTACCGAGAGATTCCTAGCAGAAAAGCACAATTACATATTGCCTGGGCATCCAATCTGATAACTCACGATTACACAGAAGAATAAATTCAAACTTATTCCCAGATTCCAATAAGGCAGTCTTTGTAATTTAATATAATGATAGCAAATACCGCATTAATATATAATTATAATCTCGATTTTGCCGTTTTACAACACCGTTTGTCGTGCTTTTCCTCCATTCAATGCCACATCCATCATGCTGTCCTTACGATTCCGTGGCGACGGCCCTTTGAATATTTTCGAGACAAGGTCTTCCTGCGTGGGATCACTCTTTCTTACTGATACATACTCGTAATGATGGTAGCTGTAGGCGTCTTGTACGATGTTTTGCAATGATGAGTCACGAAATTCGATATCATTGACCTCAATATATTGCAAAAGGCTACACAAAGTATGTTGGATATGTCAATATAATTATGGCAACTTTTGCCTCATTGTGAGAAGTTCAGTTTAATTTGTACTTCACCTCTTGTGAACGAAACGCTAACTTTTAATAAGGTACCTAAATTTCAAAATAATATCTTGTAAAACCAATATTTCGACGAATTTCGATGTGAGAATATATTTACTTTAAGAAAGTTTTATCAAGGTAATATTTTATTTAGTTTCGACTCGATGTTTTGACTCGAAAATATTCTATATTAGCCTTGTTTATAAATCATGCCTTTGTTAGGCACGGACCTCGTCTCGGTATAAGAAGGGTTAGGTCGTAGACAGACTTTACATATCTTCAAAAACAACACAGCTAACTCTTGACAAACATGCATGTTGTTTCACGATATTTTTCTTTACCGTTGAAGCGAGTTGTAATCAATATTTATTGTATTGTCCTTGTCTTTTTAAATCTGACATGCATGCTTTAGTTAGTGTTCGAGACCTCTGCGTGTTATATTATACCCGAAAGAAAGAATTAAAGAATAAACGATGGTCTGGATTCCGGCATCATGTTTGCGGCCAAAAGTCATGTCTCAGATTCGGTTACGAAGTCTGTGCTGGTAGAAATCATGAATCCTGCTCTCTATTACGTGGGATTAATAAATACAGCTTGTAAAATGCGTACTCTACAGAAGATATACAGGCGAATAACCATTCGTATACACACTAGACCGGCCAAATAATGCCAATGTTTTCGACAATCAGGCTCGGTAGCAGATACATTTATCAACCAACCAAAATACATCAGACGGGTTGATCTTGACAATATAACGTAGCCATTGAGACTGCGGCAGTGTTGTTCTCGCGGCCATAAATATTAGCGTTATGTTAATGCGTAGAGCCGCGGACACATCAATATGTCACTGAGTGTACGCGGCGGACGCCATACGTCTGGCGATATGCGATAACGGTAAAATACCGGTAGCAAAACAAAGCGTTTGTCATTTTATATAGTTATTTCGCTTCCGTCTGCGATTTTAATGGCGATTTAAATCGATTATACAGCATATATCCCTGTTTTGTTTTAGAACTTCCTTTCTTCTAAAGCTGTATAAATTAATATTTTAAAGCTGAAAAGATGAGATGATGATGTGATAGTATAATATAACGATACTAATTTCGCTCGCTGTCTGTTTCGTTTCGATTAGCTAAGGATCTAGCAATCACATTGAACGAGAGAATGAGACAAAACTAACTAAAAAACTAAACTAAACTCTGTAACGCGCTATCTCATTTTGGCAAATGCAATAATAATATTTTAAGAGAAGAGAATAAGCCCTCTTGGTAAGTAATCTAACAAATTAACAATCAAAAATGCCAGGAAAATATACGGTTACTAAATGCGAGTAACGTTGCGGGCAAAATCTAGTCATTTATAATTAATATTGACAGCATGGATAGCGTACTGGTTTACATGGTCACCTTGCGATTGCCATTGCGCCAAGTACTGTGGGTTCGATCCCCACACGGGACAAAATTTTTGTAATCCACATATAGTTTTAAGAGTTCGAAGAAACTCTTATATGTTGTATAAGACTTTCTTCGAACTTTATGCTTTGTCCGTCGGTCCATCCGTCTGTCTGTCTGTCTGTTATATAACTTTCAACTCAAAAACCGTAAGAGCTAGAGATTTGCGGTCAACACCATTCGACTCAGCATGGTCGATATACTCCTGAAATGACTATGACCACTGACCTCTGGCCTCACGGTCACGTGATACCATCTTTCAACTCAAGAACCGTAAGAGCTAGAGACTTGCGGTCAACACCATTCGACTCAGCATGGTCGATATACTCCTGAAATGACTGTGACCACTGACCTCTGGCCTCACGGTCACGTGATACCATCTTTCAACTCAAGAACCATAAGAGCTAGAGACTTGCGGTCAACACCATTCGACTCAGCATGGTCGATATACTCCTGAAATGACTATGACCTTTGACCTCTGGCCTCAAAGTCACGTGATACCATCTTTCAACTCAAGAACCATAAGAGCTAGAGACTCGCGGTCAACGCCATTCGACTCAGCATAGTCGATTTATTTCCAAAATGACTATGACCTTTGACCTCTGACCACGGACTATGGACTATGGTCACGTGATACCATTTTTTTTGAACTCTAAGATTTATGCCATTTCATGGCCGTTTCTCACTTGTTTATGTCTGAGTGTTCTTTGTGTCCGTTGTTTAAGTTTTTGTAAAGTCCTCCACGGCTCGGGAATTATTACCAGTTACTTAAAAAGTAACACACAATCTGCTACATAAACCTTTAATTAAATGCAAATGTAACGGACAGATAAACACACATTAATCTTACTTTACAATGTGATAAGCTAGTGTGTAGTTGTATTGAAGTGCACTCTTTATCCTTTATGGGTGGACGGAACGATCACTTAGAGCCAGATGTGGTGAATGTATGGCGATATCTTAATGCGAGGATTAACCAGAGGATGTGCAGTTATATATCTGTATCTGTATCTTATGTGGGGGCCAGTCAGTGCAGACCGGCGACACTTCGATCCAGTGGGATCTTTTGTGTCGACACTCTCCCAATAACGACTGCCATAGATGTTCATGGCAGTCGGGACTGATGGCTTAACGTGCTCTCCGAGGTACGGAGCAGGCGATAATTGTCAACCAATACGCACATAATTTCGAAGTCATAAAACTTCCGAAAGTCAGAGGTCCGCGACGTGGGTTCGAACCCGAGACCCTCTGCATTGCAGTCTGTTGGTCTCCCCACTGAGCTATCGCTGCTTTGCAGTTATATATACTTATATATGTATGTATGTATGCACACCAAAACTAACTAGTGATCGCACAATGTTATGTAGGTATATTAAATTCAAATTCAAATTATTTATTTTTGCAGAAAACACTGTTACAATGGTTTTATTGAAAGTTCATGTTTCAAGTGATTCTACCGTAAGGCATGCAAAATGTTTACAATGCTTTCAATCAAAATGAATATTGACATTAAAATTTGATAAAATATTTTAAGAAATTAAATTTATGCAATGTCCTTCTAAAACTTATAATAATACAGATTTATTATTTATTTAATAATAATAATAATAATAATAATAATAAATCATTTATTTGCTCAAACATGGTAGAAGAGTTGGTACAGATATTATTAGCATCACATGTTCTGCCAAGCATGGCGTGCAAATATGTATGTTAATTAAAAATTATCATAAAATAAATTAATTTAAAATATGGGATTAAATTATATAAAAGAAATTATGAAATAAAATTATGGTATGACATTATTAAATGAATAATTCAATGAAATTGTTACATTATGTTATATGTACATGATCGTCCAGGTAATCTTTTAAATAGTAATATTAATAATAATAATAATAATGGAAGACTATGAATATTGTTGGGTAGATGATTAAATATTTGAATACACATGCAGTAAACATTTTTCTTAAATACCTCGAGTTTTATGGGTGGTATATGTAACCTGTTTTTATGTCTAGTTCGGGAATTTGCAGTATCGCCGAGCTTTTCAAATAGTTCTGGATGTTTTTTCACAAACAGGCATATTTCAAGTATGTATTGGCATGGTAATGGTAGTACTCTATGTTTTTTAAATAAGGGTTTACAGCTGTCCATGACATCAGCGCCACATATTGCACGTATACATTTTTCTTTTGGGCTTTAAATACACGATCGGCCTCAACCGAGTTACCCCATACAATTAGACCATATCGGAGTACAGAGCTTATATAAGCATGGTAAGCAATCAAGGCTGTGTCTAAGTTAACTGTTTGTCGGATATATTTTAATACATATACAAAACGGTCAATCTTACTTACAAGTTTTTCTATATGGGGTTTCCAATTACAGTATTTATCCAATGTTATACCTAAAAATACACATTCATTAGCACTTTCTAAGTGAGAGTCATTATAACGGATGTCAAGGTTATGTATACATGAATTATATGTTTGAAATTGTATTATATTTGTCTTTGTCATATTAATTTTCAAATTGTTCTGTTGCAACCAGTTAATAGTTTTATCTAGTGTTAGACTAATCTCGTTCTGTAATGTGTTTTGGTTTTTATTCGTTATGATTAGTGTTGTGTCGTCAGCAAAAAGGATGCAGTCTTTGTTTACAGCGTCAGGGAGGTCATTTATATACAGTAGAAATAATAGTGGAGATAATATTCCGCCTTGCGGGGTACCGTAATTATTTTCTTTATATGATGATTTTACGGTTTTCATCTTTAAATTGTGCGTTTTGGCTATTTCTACGCATTGTGTTCTTTCCGTAAGGTAGCTTTCGATCCAGTCATGGGCTTTTCCTCTTATTCCATAACAAGAAAGTTTCGATAGGAGTGTTTTATGACAAACAAGGTCAAATGCCTTTGTCATATCGAGAAAGACACATGCTATTTTTGATCTATTATTAAGGCTTTCAGTGATATGCTTAATCAAAGTAAAACATGCTAAAGCAGTGGAGCTATCTTTTCTAAATCCGAATTGTTGTTTTTTAATTATATTACATGATTCTACAAAGTTTTCTATTTTACTGTACATGACTCTCTCAAAAATTTTTGATAGAATTGTTATTAAAGTTATCGGCCGGTAGTTGTTCATGTCTGTTTTGATTCCTTTTTTATAGAGTGGTTTAACTACAGATTTCTTAAGGCGTGTGGGGAATATGCCCTCTGCTAGAGATATATTAATTATATGCGTTAGGGGGTAAACTAAACTGTGGGCACATCTTTTAATTACTTTTGTGTTTAACTCATCGTACCCTGTAGAGTTAGTATTTTTTAATGACATTATTATTTTATAGATATCGTATTCATCTACAGGTGTAAGGAAAATACTTTTTACATTCTGAGGGATTGTAGTTTGAGTTTGATTGTGTTGTGAAGTTGTTGGGTTACTTTTATTAGTGGTAGCTAGAGAGATAAAATAGTTATTAAATGACTCGCAAATTTGGTTTGGGTCGTCATAAATTTTTTCAGCGATCTGTATTGATTCAATATCATTTTTCAGTGCCGTGTTAAAGTTCGAGTGTATCATTTGCCATGCTGCTTTATTTTTATTTTTAGCGTTGTTGATGAAATGTTGACTATTTATTTGTTGTGCTCTATATATACATTTTTTTAATATGTAACTATAATCTTTATACCGTTTTTGTTATATTTTTATTGTGTTTACATAAGTGATATTTTAAATAAAGGATTCATTTTTTAGTGCAACATCTTTTTATGCTATTAGTTAAACCTCTATTTTTTATGCTTTTTGAGAATATTTTTGTCCTTATACTAGGAAAACATAATTTATAAAAAAGTGTAACAGTGTCATGTAACTTGTTAAAAGCTTCATTTGTTGTTTGGCTTTCATAAACCTCTGAAAAGGACAAACTTGAAATATATTCCTTAAATTTAATAATATTTTCTTCGCATAGATCTCTTATACTTTTAAACCAATATTTTGGATTGTCTTTAACTCTATAGTTATTCTCTAAATCACATGTTATTGATTGGCTTAATTCGTGGTCTGAAAGTGCCAGATAGTGTTGCGTGGCTTCTGCGTTGTGTATATTGCTAACTATTAAATCCAAACATGCGTTTTGGCGGGTAGGTAATTGTATATGATTTGTCAAATTATTGTTATTAAGTATAGATCTTAATCAGACGATATTTTATTTGTTTGTTTTTAATAATAATAATACAATTATTTAAATGTCAATAATAATAATAATGATTATTTCAATGTCATTCCTGGAATTATTACAATATGTTAACAGATTACTTATTTAAAAGATACATGTATGTATAATTGTTCTAATACTTGATGTCACTTATAAGTATATATATAAAGTATATATATATATATATAAGTATATATATACTTGATGTCATAATTATAGATAGACAATTCAACACTATTTTACTATCCATTAAAAAGTCATAATCGCGCGCTTGTGGATTAACGGCATTTTAGTTAAAGGACGGCAGAATTGTTGTCTCGTCCCTGTGTATACATATTAGAAACATGCAAATTTGTACGTAAATATCAAGAGTTCTATACAAAAAGAGATGAAAATCAACATAAGTACGCACCACGCCGAAATTTACTCAACGTGACTGTATCTAACTTGCACGTGCACTCTAACAGTTCTTATGTGATGTCAGTAAAAATATATAATAAGGTTCCAGATACAATAAAAAAATAAGAGACTACACCGGCGTTTAAAATTAAATTAAAAAGTCTCTTGATAGAAAAGTGCTACTACACTATCAATAAATACCTGAATGATAAACAGCTAAAAACTTAACTACACTGGTACACATATTTTCATAACAATTAAAATGGTTACACTAAAGTCCTAGAATAAAAACAGATATAGGTACACTTATTATGTAATTATAATATATAATATCATATCCTCTCTCCCATTTTCCTGTGTCCGACAGGGTTCACAATGACTCATTTAAGCTATGCACTACCACCTAAGTATACATTGTGAAATGCAATAAAGTATTGAGTATTATAAAGCTAAAGAGTTTGTTTGTTTGGTTGAACGCGATAATCTCAGGAACTACTGGTACGAATTAAAAAATTCTTTTAGTTTTGGTTAGCCTATTTATTGAGCAAGGCTATAGGCTATATAACATCACGCTACGACCCACAGAGGTGGCGCAGTAACCATAAACGCGGGTGAAACCGCGGGCATAGTTAGTATTATATATAAATACTAAAAATAGGTTGACAAATAGAGGAGAATAGATACTAAACTGTTATTTTTTTTTTAAAGACAACCCCCGCACTAGCTGTAATTCCTGTGTCGCGGGGAACTTTACAAACATTCAAACAACGGACACAAAGAACACCCAGACTCGGAACAACCATTTGTGGATAACACAATTTTTTGTCTCGTGTGGGATTCGAGGCCACAACATTCGGCGAAGTGATAGCGGCAAGGCGATCACTTAATCCACTACACCATCTGTGTAGTCAAGTTTTTTTGTCTTTAACTATTTCTATAAAAAATAAATATTTAACTGTCTCTATGGAAAAAAAAGCGGAAGGCATTAAAAAAGTATCTTTATCATGCTCTAACTATGTGCCAAATTTCTTCTTAATCCATTAAAGTTCCTTTTTTTGTATACTACTAAGGTCCACCTGATGGTAATTGGTCACCGTAGCCTATGGACGCCTGCAACACCAAAGGCATCACTTGGGAAGGGGTAAAGAGGGAGATCGAGCCTCCGGCACTCTCACTCACCGAACGAAACACAACAGCAGGAATACTGCTATTTCATGTCGATATTCTGCGAGAGAGTAGTCCTTCACCGGTCGAGCCGAGCCCCATTCATGCTGAAATCAACGAGGCTCTACATGTAAGTAACAAAAATTCAAACATCTTCACAAGTTAGCAGGATATAAAAAGTCAACTATAGAACAGAGGCTAATTGTATTGTGTTATATGAATAACTTATATGTCACGTGCCGATCAGAGCGGAAAAATACAGAATTAACTAATTGTGGCCACGTCACGGTTGGGAGAACAACAAATATTTGCCTTTGTGTGGCGAAGTCTCGCATTGTTACAACTATGTGGCTATAGTATGTATAATATGTATGTATTTACAAAAAAAAAGTATATAAGTATGTTTATCCATTGTCTAGTACCCATAGTACAAGCTCTGCTTAGTTTGGGCTAGATGGTGTTGTGTGTATGTGGTAGAATATTATTATTATTATTATAGTAAAATTATAAAACTGTTGTAGATATCTGTAAAATCAAAAACAAATTTTAAGCTCCTTAACTACAATAATAATAATAATGTTTATTATGTAAATTAGACTAATTTACAATCACATTAAGGCAAAGCCTGTGTCGAGGCTAAAAATACAAATACAATTATTATATACGGTATACTGCTGGCTGATTGTGAGGTCTTCGGTTACATGATGCCTTGAATCAGCTTGGAGCCGGGCACCGTTCAATTGGCTCACCCTTTATTATTAAGAAGGACGTAAGCGTAGATGGTAAAATGTTGCTATGATATCCGTCTGCCAACCCCTTTGGGGACATAATTAATACAGGCGAGTACAATAGTCACTCCAGTCGTTTAGAAATTACTTCATGCATATTGAAATCTATACACGCTTATAAAAAGATTACCAGTGTGTTACTAATTGACTTGAATAACAGTTAATTTGTCGACCTCGATGGCGTAGTGGTTAGTGTAACGATTCGCGCACAAGTCAAACATTTGTGTGCATGAACATGGATGTTTGTCTCGGTCTGGGTGTTTCTATGTATAATATGTATGTTCATATTTAAAAAAAAAAAGAAGCTTACATATATATGTTTATCCATTGTCTAGTACCCATAATACAAGCTCTGCTTAGTTTGGGCTAGATGGTGTTGTCTGTATGTGATAAAATAATATTATCTATTATATTATATTTTAAAAGTTATCACTCTCTGTGTCGCGGGAGACAAACATACATTTTATGGACACAAAGTACACCCTTATTCAAAACAATTATTTGTGGATTGAAATTAAACTGCTATATACGGATTTTATCGCGTTGTTTATTTGACACTTTATTACAAAATTTTGAAAATTGTTACACTTCTACTACTATTAAACTTTACTAATTTTTAAGCTAATTAAATTATTATTAAACTATTTAGATTTAATTTATTTTTACACTTCCCCCCCCCCCCCCCCCTTTAGTCTCCCGTGACCATGGCTGCTGAAAAGCAACCGAAACGTCGGGGAAAGTGTAAAAATAAATTAAATCTAAATAGTTTAATAATAATTTAATTAGCTTAAAAATTAGTAAAGTTTAATAGTAGTAGAAGTGTAACAATTTTCAAAATTTTGTAATAAAGTGTCAAATAAACAACGCGATAAAATCCGTATATAGCAGTTTAATTTCAATGAATAATATTCGCGTAAATAGAAGACAATATAATTATTTGTGGATTACACAAATAATTATCCTACCTAACCTACCTATGGGTTTCGAATTTTTAGCGTAACGGTAGCCGTGTGACCGCTTCTTGCTTATCCGCTATACAGTCATGTCAAAATCCGTGACCTCATCGTGGATTATTTTCGATTCATTACTTGCTGAACGTATAATAATTTAAGAAATTTCATTAAGGTAATTCATCTTATCAATTCAACATAAAGTAATTCTTAATTAAAGTGAACAAAATCGCGAGTAAGATCAAATTCTAATATAAAATTGATTAAACTTGAAAGTTTTGGTCCGATTTAGTTAACCAAAAGACTTTCATGTGATCGAATCTTTTATTTTCAAAGTTTGCAAATTAATATAGTGATCTTGTCGATATCCATGCACTCACTTGGCAGATTTCGATCCACGTTAGTAGACCAATTTAAATTAAGCACGTTTAAACATTTAATTTGTGTTAATTTTTATCGTGGTTAGTAGTAGATAATTTTAGTTTCTATAGTGTAAATAGTTCAATTAGTTTAAGAAATATATATTTGTAACTTAGTTACAAATTATCATGTCCGAGCGCAATGTTGTCGTTGTTTGTGACACTTGGTTTATTATTATTTTAATATATTATATTCTTGCAAGTAACAGTGATAACAAATGTTGGTGATTCTTAAGACTGCGCCGAACGAATGTGCCAAAACAGGCGGTCACAGTTAAGTGAATAAAATCAACACTTTTTGTTAAATACAAATATAAAATATACATTAACCATAACAATGAATGTGTTTACAATTATTCCGTGAAAAAACATAAAATGATTTATATTTTCGCCTCCAAAATTACGTACCTAAATTTGCACGAAAAATGCACAAACGTAAACTCGTGTTACGTGATTTTTAGATTATAACAATAGAAATCTATCCTATTTTACATCTTAAACGAAACATAAATAGTTATATTACAATTTTTCCGTCCCAAATATTTAAGTTATTGGTTGACAAAAAAGCACTTCAAATCCTCCATACAATTTTACTATGGCGGCGCGCCGATTTGAATTTGCGCCGCACGAGCTCTGTCATTATCTGCCTTACGCTCGGCGCAATCTTAATAAATAAATCTTAACAAATATCGGTTCTTCAAACTACTGACTACCGCAACCACAATGAGCAAATAAATATTCAATCATAAATTGTGTCTGCAAACCAAAAATAGCGAGTGCGGTAGTGCTACGTTAATTGCATTTCATTGACCACCTCGTTAGCCCTGTGGGATAATTATGCACTTACATATGTTTACTGCCAATCATCGGATTGCTGGTCGGGCAAAGCGATAATTAGAATTTTTTATTAAACGCAGATTCCAGAGCTACCAGACTTGAACTGCCAGTTATTTTGACAAATCTCAATCATTTGCATTATAATTTTAATAACATGATTATAAGATTATTTTCGCTTGCAACTAAAGCAGGTTAGGATTAGTTGCTTTTTTCTGGATGAAAAGTTGCTTTCTGTACCCTTGATAAAGTTAATTTTTAGATGATCGAATTAATAAAGGCATGAAAGCTTATCGAACAAACAAACCCACATGCGCGTTTATTATATTAGTTAGGATTCTTAGGGTCGCCCATACATACATCGAGAAATAAAGACATGATTCACCTATCCTTGCTTTTTAAGATCAAGGGCAAGCATACGTGTATCAAGTGATGCTAGCCCAATGGATAAGACATCGGACTTGAGATCTAGACGTCATGGTTTCGAAACCTACCTCCTGACATACCGACGTAAACCTACTCCTAACATTTGTATACGTATTTAAAAGGGTCCTCCTTTTAAATTAAAAAGCATACTAGTAATTCATAACTATAAAATCTAGCAATTTTAAAAAAGAATCGTCTGATTAATAACCCAACCAAAACCGACTAGGTATTAATTTGTGTTCTATTTAAATTAGTCATGCACGATATAATCCTACCCTCCTACTCCTAACTACATTAATATTATATAATATTGTCTTCTGTTTACGCGATAATTATTCATTGAAATTAAACAACTATATACGGATTTTATCGTGTTGTTTATTTGACACTTTATTACATAATTTTGAAAACTGTTACACTACTTTTACTTTTAAACTTTACTAATTTTTAAGCTAATTAAATTATTATTAAAACTATTAAAACTATTTAGATTTAATTTAATTTTACACTTTCCCCGACGTTTGAGTTGCTTTTCAGCAGCCATGGTCACGGGGAGACGAAGATGGTAGTTGTCTCAATGTTCCACTGTAGTTATTTCAAAGTACCCGAACATAATTGAATTATTGGTGTTTCTATATCATAATTGCGAATGAGAGTTTGTTTGTTACGCCTTCACGCCCTAAATACTTAACCGATCATCATGAAATTTCGCATAGATGTTGTAAGAGGTACAGAAAAGTACATCCACAAAAAATACTGTTCCCAAACAAAGCCTCGAGCAAAGCTAGTTTTATTTAAAAACACTAACTGCCTAAAATACTCAGAAGCATAAAACGCAACAATTATAGCTGTTCAGATTGCGTCATATTTCACGTCCGTATTATTTTCATTCATTAACTAGTGCAACGGTCTGTATCCACTTGTCGTAACACGCGCGGGATTTAGTTACGTAGCCGTACAAATATTTGACGAAAACATGATGGATCAATCGTAAAGAGGTCAATACCCAATAAACACTGGGGATGTAGACGGATGACCACGTCTATATGGCATGTCGATTAACTTCTTTCACGTAGACCTAACCAATAAATAAAACTTTTAATTAGATGTATAATCCACTAAAAGTAGAGGTCCTCGAAAGAGATAATAAGAAAAAGAAAATAATTTCTGATCAAATCTAGAACAGTCCGCTTAAAAAAATACCTCTATACTACAGAAGATTGTAGCCATATATATAACTTTGCGATGTGTTCAAATAATCTACTTGAGGCGACTGTGGTGATAGCAGAAAAACCACCTCAATATTATAGCAGCACACATGTTATAGCTTTTATGGTTGTGATGAATGATGATGAATGATTCAGCAGTCTTGTGCTTCTAACATAAAATTGGTTAATGTTCTGACATTTAAGTTGCGATATTGAATCATTAACTTTATGGCGCTGTGTTACTTTAATCTCTATCTTGTCATATACGACGCAGTAACAAAATCATTTTACAATTTGTAATATGTGTGCATACGCGTAAAGCATATAAACATGGTACAACCGTAACACACTCTGTATCGCGCATCTTTCGACGCGGCACTGGAGCGAGCGCGGCACATGCGCCGGCGCCGTTTCTCCGCTGACGCATGCGCACAAGTGCCACAGAACATAAGATATCATGTTATTTTTCCATTTAATTATTGAGAACGGAAATAGTAGTCATAAATCAAATGTTCGATTGGAATTGAATCATTGACACGTTAGTGTGTTCTATATTTAACCCAATTCGTGTACTGTTGAGTACTAGTTTTGTTATTTCCGTTACGGTTTCATTGTAATCTATGTTATTAATCTGTGAATGCCAACGAGTAGCGCGTAACTGCCGCTCTTGAGTTTTGAATTAGTATTCAGGGTTTTGAAATGTGTTAGGTATTTAATTTCTTAAGAAATTCTTATTAGTAGTAGCGTAAAATGAATGGAATAATAAATATTTTAATCCTTTTCTTAAGTACGAAACGTTTGTGTGTAAAGAACTTTTCTTTGGAGAAGTCATATTCATATTGTACACTTATGCTCTTAAAGCCTTCTGTTTTAACGATAATTAATGCCGCATTTATATCAAGTGGAAGCTTCAGCACTCTTAATTAAACCAAGACTATCGCTTATTGCTGTAATTATTAACTGAAAACTATATGAGTACTTCAAGAGATTAAAAATGTCGTACAGTTATATTATGCAAACTTAATGGCGGCTCGGAAGTTAGCTGCGAGTGCAGGTGTGCGCAGGTAGGTAGGTGTAGGCAGTATACGGATATAACTCACACACTAAATACAAGACGCGAAGGGCGAGTGGGGGTGAAAGAAAAGGCGGGCGGGGAGGTGCCCTGCCGCCCCGTGCCGCTACGTCCCGCTGACACCTAATATTGGGTTCTGCGCAATGACTCGTACGATGTTCAGAGCCGCCATTAAGTTTGCATCGGACTGTACCTTTGACTTGCCTCGTTCCCTTGCTATTCCTGTTGGGTATAGCGATATTGTGTTTTTTTCCAGTCATTTTCAGTAGCCGCACGAAGTCTGATAATTTGCGGATCAAGCAAAGCGATTTTAGAATTTTCTATTAAAACATTTTCAGTAACAGCTCGCCGCCATATTATATACACGATTGACGGTAATACTATTACTCTCTATTACGTATGTCTTAAGCGTTGTTAGGATTTTCTATTAGAAAACTCTCAGTAGTTGCTCGGCGACTTGTAATGTACCCGGTTGACGGAAAAAGAGTCTGCCCACTACACCGTCTCATACCATGACCGTGCTAGAAACGTGTCAGACACGAAAAGCAACACGATACGCCGTGCTATAGGAACTGCTGGTCGGTGACGGAACGGTCTAGTGGGCATAGTCTTATACATTTCCTTACAAAGAATATTTTTTTGCCTGACACGTTCCTAGCACGGTCATGGTATGAGACGGGGTAGTGGGCAGACTCCTTTATAACAATTACCCTCTATTATAATAATACCAGCCCTGTATTAAACTGTCCCACTGCTGGGCATGGGCCTACAGTGGTACTGTACTCTACAGTGGTAAGTAGGGTAAGGTTCCACCATGCTGGCCTAGTGCGGGTTGGAAAACTTCACATATCTTCGAGAACATTATGGAGAACTCTCAGACATGCAGGTTTCGTCACGGTGTTTTCCTTCACCGTTAAAGCAAGCGATAATTAACTATTTAATACGCATAAAACTTCGAAAAGCCAGAGATGCGCGCCTTGGGTTCGTACTCGAGACCTCTACGTGGCAGTCCAGAGTTTCCCACAAGGCTATCGCTGTTTACTTACCCTCCATTACGTGGCAGTTAAAACATAACTGATGAAATGTGTGTGCATACAGCCATACCATACGTTCTTATTAAAATATGCTGATGAATAATTTGCTGAGGTATATGTCAGATATAGCTTTACTCTTTCAGTGCCCAACACGCACTCTATGAGAATAAAAAAACGTTCATGTGCCCAGAACTCGCATCCGAGTAGTGTCTATAAGTAGCTATTGTTAGAGTTAAAGTCATTCATCACACAACTCGGTTGCGAGTTCTGGACACACGAACGATTTTTGTTCGACTCATAGGGTGAGTTTTGGGCACTAATCTGGTTAAAAATCTTTGACAGTCAGTTGTGAGAGTGGCAGGATCTAGCTGGGTAATGGTGCCTAGCAGCGGAGTTCCCCAAGGTTCAGTTCTTGGCCCTCTGTTATTTCTGATCTTCGAAAAACGACATCAACCAATACTTCCATCATTCTCGCCTCCTCTCCTTTGCGGACGATATGAAGGTTTTCAAATCAGTCTCAACGCCTGCCGATTGCCTCGCTTTCCAATCAGACCTATCACGTTTAATAGATGACTGCATCCTGAATAAGCTGGATTTGAATCCTACTAAATGAGTAGTAGTTACCCATGGTACGCAACCTGTCGTATTACCATCAGAATATTATCTAAACGACCGTAAACTAATAAAATTCCGTAATGTCCGCGATCTTGGTATCATACACGATTCTAAGTTGCTTTTTGATCATCATATTGATAGTTCAGTTACTAAGGCTTTGCGAGCGTTAGGGTTTGTGATGCGAGCATCTAATAGTTTTAAGGAGGCTAAACCATTTAAAATCTTATTTTGTACTTTTGTGCGTAGTAGGTATATTGGAATATGGAAGTCAGGTCTGGAACCCGAGATATAATACATACGCAAAACGAATTGAAAATATACAACGTAAATTTATAAAATGTCTATGTTATAAGTTGTAAATAAAATATAAGTCCGATAACTACTTCAAACTATGTGCTAAATTTCATATCTTGCCGTTAGCCAACCGCCGTATGATAGCAGATGTCATGTATCTAATGAGTTTGTTATCTGGTAAAATCGATTGTCCAGGCCTACTTTACAAAATAAATTTTAACGTACCTACGAAAAGCACGAGATGATATAAACCTATTCACCTGCCTTTAGTATCCACGAATTACAGACAGAATACATTTCTCTGGCGAGAGAGTAATACTTTAAACGAACAAGTAAGAAAGTCCGACATTGATGTTTTTAATACTCAACCGGATGCAGTGAAGCGCATGCTCAATCTTGACTTTTTTATAAGGTGTAATTCTGATTAATTTCACTTTATTTGTTATATTTTAGATGTTTAAGTGATAAAAGATTACTGTTCACGCATTGTTATTTAAGAATTAGTCGTGGAGACCTATTATTGGCTCCCTGTTGCATATTTTTTATACTACTATTTATTTCAAAGCTGTTGGTATTCCAAACAAATAAAAAAAAAGATATACCTTTTTATTTTACCGACTGTCAGAGATTTTCAATTTGACTAGCTGAATCAAAATAAATAAAGAAATAAACCCAAAGTTACTAATCTATTGTGAAATTATATATTTTAGTATGGGACAAGTCATTTTTCACGCGATACGGTGCGTCGGACGTTTTGACGCGTTCATTAACCGACGTTGGACGTACGGAACAACATCACGACAGATGTGTGTTGTGAGAGTGGCAGGACATTAACATTGTATATAATTATAATGCTCATTCAGCATTAATGTTGGCGCCGGTGTCAAACAAGCATGCGGTGTGAAAGGGTTACTGTAGTTTTACATTCAACTGCCTCAGTGGTCCCAGGTTCGGCTCTCGGGTCGGGCTAGCAAAAAGTTATTGGGTTTTAATTGTTATGTTCTCGATACTGATTTTTGATTACGACCGATCTTAACGGAGTGTAGCTACAGGCAATAATTTAAACGGCTCAAATGTGTGGGAACACAAGTGCACTCTCATAGTTTGATAAGACGGCTATCTGACGCGAAGAACGAGAAATCTGGTGCAGGAACAACGGTGTTACGTGCATGCTGAGGCATTGCCTACCTAATGTCGGGCTGTTAATAAGATTTTTTCGACCTAAAAATCGAACTCGAGACCTCATGCACAGCAGTCGCACTTATTACCGCTGTGCCACAGAGACATTCTAACAACTTTATGATACTATTCCTAATTCTGAAATCCGCGTTTGTCATGACAATTACAATTAACGACGCAGCCATACATGCTCAAGAATGAATAGATCTCCAATAACTTCAAACATAGACCAAGCAGCAAATCCTTAGAAACATTTTCCTTCAGAAACTCCTAACGTATTCATCCTACGCCTAACACAGTCCTTATAAAGCAACAAAACCATGGAAACGTCTCCGTGTGTATGCATCAGGGGTGAATGGAACCTTCATACGTTGGATAGTGTGTTCATTGCATAGTACTGCGCTTCTTTAGACGATGCCTAATATGATGCGCGGCGTACGGTCACCGACCTACGAGCATAGACATACTCGCGTATGCGATGTACTTTAACGTATTTATGCAGTGTGAAAATTGCATTATTGGTTAAATATTCGAATTTTGAAGTGGATGAATGTATTCGAATAATATTGAGGCTCATTCGAATGGATGTATATTAATCGTATATTATGAGTAGGAGCTTCATTTGAATGTATTGTTTATTGATTGTGTATTAAGAATACCTAAAATCATTGTACAGCCGAGTAACGACAGAAATTCTGATGTAACAACAAAGATCGTCAAATTTTATAGTCATTTATTCATTTAGGTCACAAAGTAGCGCTTATGAAGATCAAAGTTTTTTAGATAAAGATTTCACTACAGTTATTAAATTTATATTTATATGAGTTGCCAGGTTCGGGCAAAGGGTCACCAATGCGATGAACTACAACAAAACCAAAAGTTATCGATCAATACTGAAATTACAATAGTTTAAATTTTATGCGTATTAAATTAATAAGTCTGTCGCATGTCTGAAGAGAATTGGGCAAAAATCACCACAGACTGGGCACCAAATATATAGATGGCGGGATGAATTGGATGAGTTCAACCGGGATTGGAGACAATTGGCGCTGGACAGAAAGGAGTGGAAAGATCGAAGGAAGGCCTTTGCCCTGCAGTGGGACAGTACAGGCTAAAATAAAATAAATAAATAATAATAAATTAATAAAACGGCGCAAATATAGTAATTTAGTTGGAAATTATATTTTGAGCCGTTTGGGGTGGAAACCCTAGGTTCATGGGGTCCGAGCGCTCATATTTTATACACGTAGATCGCAAAAAGCCTGATCGACGTTTCGCGTGATCAGAAGGCTGGTCTTTTCTTAGCCCAAAGAATCAGCATTGCCATTCAACGTGGCAATGCTGCCAGTCTTCTGGGCACGTTACCAGTTGACAGCGATGCTGAAGAATTCTACGATGCCTGAACCATTTTTGTGAATATTTAGTATTATAATTATTTGTGTTTTTTGTAATTATGTTACCTTTTTTAATACGTTTGTAAATATAGGTTATTAGATTATTTCGAATTAATAAAGTATAAATCTATATCTGATTTAGAGCACCAAAATTTTTCGAATTGTTTGATTTCGAGTTTAATAACTACGATGTGAAAGCAATCACCAAAACATTTCTGAAAAAAGAAAACAGTAAAAACACTTACACAATTTAACTATATTAGATTTGCGTATCCGTACTAATCTTATACTTGCTACCCGAAGGCTCTATTACTGATAATACATGTAGATAGTGTTGCGGACCCATAGTTTTGAGTTTTATCAGCAACTATAACTTATCTTGCAGGCGACACCCAAGGGATATGAAATATAGGGCTGTACCGACTAAGGGCCAACGTTGCCGTACCGAAGTGTTACAAGACCCAAAATAAATACAGAAATATATCTAATCTATAACTATACTCATCTATACTAATATTATGAACAGTAGAGATTTCATTTATTGTTTGTTTGTTTGTTTGTAACGATTTAACTGAAAAATCCTTTTACCTTTGGAAAGCTATATTATCACCAAGGATATAGGCATTATTTTATTTAAAAACAAGTGAGAATCGGCAATAAATTGCCGTAAATCTTAGAGATCGAAAAAATCCTCGTCACGTCCAGGTCACGTGGTATCACGTGACCTTGAGGTCAAAGGTCATTGTCATTTTGGGGTATATCGACTATGCTGAGTCGAATGGCATTGACCGCGAGTCTAGCTCTTACGGTTCTTGAGTTGAAAGTTGTATAACAGACAGATGGACAGACAAATCTGTTGTATAAGAGTTTTTCGAACTCTAAAAAGCACTGTTACACCTAACCTAACCTATGATCCCAGATGAAAACGGGCAAGCCCATGAACATTTATCCTGACGTACCAAATGCCGTGCAAAGTGTCATTTGATTTTCTATCAAGAATTTCACAATAACAGCACGGAGCCTGTATCTGTGTCCGTTAGACGTCTACAGGGCACAGTTAAAATCCAGAATATCTTTATTCATTTCGGTCACAAAGTAACACTCATGAACGTCAAGGTTACCCTAACTAATCAATTAAAATTTACATTTACATTTACCTGTTAGCACGTTAAGCAAAGCAAGGGCGTAGAATCTATAAAAAGAACGGATCTCACGGCCACTCTTTTAATCGTAAATTTTACAAAGCTGCTTGTTTTACAAATTATATTTGTAAGGGAGGACCACGCTTCGGCACGAATGGGCCGGCTCGACCGGAGTGATACCACGGCCTCACAGAAAACCGGCGTGAAATAGCGCTTGCGTTGTGTTTCGTCGAGTGAGTGAGGGTACCGGAGGCCCAATCGCTCTCCTCTCCCTTCTGGTGGGGGCAAATTTAAAAGGCAGGCAACGCACTTGTGACTCCTGTGGTGTGGTATCCATAAGCGGCGGTAATCGCTTACCATCAGTAGATCCGTCCGCTCACTTGCCACTTTTAATATAAAAAAAAGCTCTGAAACACAAACTCTATTCGCCTTTTCGCCCATAATACGTGGTAAAACCATAGAACCATATAACTATGGATATATTACACCTTCACCTACACTTTCGAGGACTTAAGCGACTACGCATATTATCACTATCACTACATATTATAAAACAAAGTCCCCTGCCGTGTCAGTCTAACTGTCTGTTCATAATAAACACAAAAACGACTGAATGGGTTTGCATGTGGTTTTCACCAATCTACAGAGTGATGAATGGAAGGTTTAGGTGTATAGTTCGTTAAGGTTTTGTGTAATGGTTGAAATTTGACGATGATTATTGAAGATATCAGAAGAATTTATTGAAATTAAACTACTATATACGGATTTTATCGCGTTGTTTATTTGACACTTTATTACATAATTTTGAAAACTGTTACACTACTTTTACTTTTAATCTTTACTAATTTTTAAGCTAATTAAATTATTATTAAAACTATTTAGATTTAATTTAATTTTACACTTTCCCCGACGTTTCGGTTGCTTTTCAGCAGCCATGGTCACGGGGAGACCTTCTCCCCCCTTTCAAAATTATGTAATAAAGTGTCAAATAAACAACGCGATAAAATCCGTATATAGTAGTTTAATTTTAATGAATAATATTCGCGTAAACAGAAGACAATATTATGGATATCAGAAGAAATCAAGCCGGTTACGACTGGGAGCTTTGAGCGAACACACTGCCTTTTCTCTTTGAGATATATCAAAACAATGTATGGTGGGATTATTCTATCTAGATCTACAGAAAACTACTGTTCCTAAGAGATTAAATTTATTGACAAAATCGACATTAACGCAAGCGAAGCATCGGGTAAAATGTAGTTCTTTATATTCACAACAGTTAATATCGCCTGTCTAATATGATTTTATAATTCCCTTTGTGTGTTAATGCCAGGCGATTTTACTGTCTGTATACATTACTCATTCAATAGACACATAACAATAGCACATAAAATTGAATTACATTACGTAACATTAGAAAGTTGGCCGCAGCAAAAGTGATAGTGAATTGGCGAGACACAATATATCAACTTGGTTTATTTGATTGAGCTTAATAGAATACAATGCGTTCGTGGAGATTGCGGTAATATATTATAATATACTGTTATAATTGTATATACAGCATATATTGTATATAGCAGCGATAGTTCAGTGGGGAGACCAACAGACTGCAATGCAGAGGGTCTCGGGTTCAAACCCACGTCGCGCACCTCTGGCTTTCGGAAGTTATATGACTTTTCGAAATTATGTGCGTATTAATTGACAATTATCGCTTGCTCCGTGCCGCGGAGAGCACGTTAAGCCGTTAGTCCCGGCTGCCATGAACATCTATGGCAGTCGTTATTGGGAAAGTCAGTACCCTCTAATATTCTGACACTGGTCTAGCCTTAGGGTATCGTTAGCCTTCGGGTTGCGGAGGTCAGGTGGCAGCCGCTCCGTGTAAAAACTGATATCCAGTCAAATCCGGTTAGACCAGAAAAGCCGACCCCAAGTGACTTGGGAATAATAAAGGCTAAGAGAGAAGAAAAAAATAATTGTATATAGATATATGTATTGGAATATACTACCACGATGGTGCAGCGGTAATGAATGAAACTGCTGTGAGGTCTCTGAGGTCTCGGGTGCGATTCCTAGGTCGGACAGTGATATTTGGTTATTCTATCAACAACTTCTCAGCGTGGAGTTTGAAACTGTGCCCAGATAACGTACAATGTGTCTTGAAATCTAAGACCTGCGACGACCAATCATCAATTAAAATCGAATTTTCGAATGTTCATGCATATCGAAATTTTAATAAGTAATACAAATTTGAAAAACATTATATTTTTATATTGTTTGATTATTTGTTTACGTCTTAGCCTTACGCAAATATGATCATAGATACCGCTTTTCGGTTTACATGTGGTATGAGGGCGGAGTAATAGAGAAACTCGTCATGCAGTACGATGGCTACGGAGAGTACAGAAATATTACACGATATACCTAAAATTCACTATCATCCGAGAAAATACAATAAAACTCGTTACGCGAACACATATCCATCGATCGAATCGACACGATAATGATTATATATAATAATAAAAATAATAAATAATATATATTAATAATAAAAATAAAGTATTGGATAATGATTGGATATAGATAGAATGAGAAGATAATTCGTCGTGACGACGAATTTACTTTCGTATATTGGAATTTATTTTTACGTCGCGTTTGCCTGTCGCTGCCACACTTCCGCCTGTCCCTTCAGCAGTACATACTAGAGACTATTTACATATGTAGATAAACTTCTATACGTTTTTTCTTACATACGGAATCCTCAGTACGTGGGTACAACCCACATTTGGCCGATGTATATATAACAAGTGACTGTCGACCGAAAGGCCATTGACCGCGAGTTCAGAGAGATGTCGGCGGATATCGCAAGCATAACCTATGCATGCAGTGCCTTAGAAAGCTCCTTCCTCGAATTTGACGGGACTATTCAAACGGCTCATGAACACGTGGGATTGGTCTTAAGTCGTATTCATAGTGCACGTGCGACCAAAACGTCGGGGATTTTATGTGGAGTTATTGAAATGTAGATTAGGATGAAATGTATGAATGCCGAGCTTCCGTTATCTCGTTTTCCTATGCACCGGAGTGTAGTATAAATTTAAAGAAAAGGAATGAATAAAAGCATGATATTCAATTATATACCTAGAGAGGGCGACTGTATTGAATATTTGAATTGATCTAGTGACCAAAAATTTACATCATATATGTAGCTACGCTCATCGTACTTAGATCACACGAAAAAGTGTCCACACCAAGAAGAGTGAGCTCACACGTTATACTTACCTTAAGGAAACGATAGTATTAGCAATAGATAGTATCTTTCAATATGAGTGAGCGTGATAATACTATATTTAATAGCTTAGTTTGTGCTAGATGGTGTTGGGTGTATGTTTTTTTTGTTTTTTTTCTCTCTTAGCCTTTATTATTCCCAAGTCACTTGGGGTCGGCTTTTCTGGTCTAACCGGATTTGACTGGATATCAGTTTTTACATGGAGCGGCTGCCACCTGACCTCCGCAACCCGAAGGCTAACAATACCCTAAGGCTAGACCAGTGTCAGGATATTAGAGGGTACTGACTTTCCCAATAACGACTGCCATAGATGTTCATGGCAGCCGGGACCAACGGCTTAACGTGCTCTCCGAGGCACGGAGCAGGCGATAATTGTCAATCAATACGCACATAATTTCGAAAAGTTATATAACTTCCGAAAGTCAGAGGTGCGCGACGTGGGTTCGAACCCGAGACCCTCTGCATTGCAGTCTATTGGTCTCCCCACTGAGCTATCGCTGCTCTTATCGTGTATGTGATAGAACATTATTATTATTTTTATATTTATAATTCGGTGACATGTTGGCCAATTAGATAGGTAATATGTAAACCTAATAGGGCGCATGTATAATTTAAATCTTTGCTAGTAACTACTATTTAATTAATAATTATATAATTTACTTCAATTTTAATGTTGATACGACTATAATAATAATAATATTCTATCACATACACACAACACCATCTAGCCCAAACTAAGCAGAGCTTGTACTACGGGTAATAGACAATGGATAAACATACATATATTATATACTTCTTTTTTTGTAAATACATACATATCATACATAGAAACAATAATAAGGGATAATATGATTATTAAGTAAATACTCTTGTAACCCAGGAGTCCTGTAGTTTATTTTTTATGTTATAGCAGGCAACCGAGCATTCGGATCGCCTGATGGTAAGCGATTACCGCCGCCCATGGACAATCACAACATCAGAAAAGTTACGAGTGCGTTACCGGCCTTTTAAATTTGCCAACTTCTCCCCAGAAGCGGGAAGGAGGGCAGTTGGACCTCCGGTACCCTCACTCACTCAGAGAAACAACGCAAGCGCTATTTCACGCCAGTTTAACTGTGAGGCCGTGGTATCACTCCGGTCGAGTCCGTTCGTGCTGAAGCGTGGCTCTCCCACGGTAATAAAAGAATTATTATTATAAAATGTGGCGTCTCTCTTTTGTATACGCGAATGGAGAAGTGAACGTTATAGCAGTTAGCCAGCTGCATTAAAAAAGGAGACCAAGATACTGCCTGTACAGTTCAAAACGACGTGACATTTTTGTAAATGCTCGATTTGTCAGCTATGGTCCTTCAAGACCATGTAAGAAAACCAAGGCTAAATATTTTATTACTGTCTTGATTATTTAAGTATTCAAAAGAACGTATTTTAATCACGTTCCTTTAATATGACTACGCCTTTTATTTACAAGTTGTATATTATTTATGTGTAAATATTCCAAGCTGAATATACCTGATATTTATCAAAGGTTCCTTCAACGAGTGACCCTTGCCTAATAGGTAATCTATCGACAATGTGGCTTATCTGCCGATCTATCCGAACATGGTGGCATTATTAAACGCAGATGTTTGACATCATATATGTACGCAGACTTATACAAAGACGCATATTAGCGTAACTTGTATTGTGATACTTATAGAACTATTTATTTATTACTAGTAGTCGCTAAGTGCTTGGAATTCGACCATAACCATGTATGAAAATTTTAGGAACATGAATTTTCCTAACTATTAAAGTTACTGTTTCCATTGATTTTATAACAACTATAATTGAGCAGCGATAGCTCAGTGGGGAGACCAACAGACTGCAATGCAGAGGGTCTTGGGTTATATGACTTTTCGTAATTATGTGCGTATTGATTGACAATTATCGCCTGCTCCGTGCCTCGGAGAGCACGTTAAGCCGTTGGTCCCGGCTGCCATGAACATCTATGGCAGTCGTTATTGGGAAAGTCAGTACCCTCTTATATCCTGACGCTGGTCTAGCCTTAGGATATCGTTAGCCTTCGGGTTGCGGAGGTCAGGTGGCAGCCGCTCCGTGTAAAAACTGATATCCAGTCAAATCCGGTTAGACCAGAAAAGCCGACCCCAAGTGTCTTGGGAATAATAAAGGCTAAGATAGAAGAAGAATCAGCTTAGCCCATCTCTACCACACGTTAGGCTAAAATCATTTAGATAAAACTAAATTTATAAAGCTATGATGCCTATGGGCGCCATTAGGGTTATTTTCAAGGGTGGAAGTTAATGTCCTCCAGACCGAATTTTGGTCACGGCGGCCAATCTTAACGGAGACTGGCCATCTACGCAGGAGATATTATAGTGCACAAGCGTATGCGCAAACACAAGTGCACTCTGTGTTCCTTAACTCTTATGATCCGATGGAACGGTAATCCTACACAACTGGAGAGTGATCAGGTGCAGGACCAAACGACTTTACATGCTTTCTCAGGCACGAGGGTCTCTAACACCGCCAACTTCCTAACTCCGGGCTACTATTGAGATTTCTTAACAGAAAATCCAATATATTTTTGTTCACCCGACCCAGGATTCGAACTTAAGACCTCATGCACAGCAGCCGCAATCACTACCACTGCGTCACGGAGGTAGTTTAGGGAAGGGATTAGGGGCTACTCTCTAGTCCCTAAAAAAAGTAAAGGAATACCTCTATAAACCTAACCCTATTATTTGGGGTTGAATCGTAACACCTACCACCTACCAGACATTTCTGGGGTGGGGCGTGCACACCTGTCTCTCCCTTATATACTACGATGATACCGTTAACAAATATACAGACAAACTTATAACACTGCTTTTTTGAAACGGTAATTATTCAGAACTTAAAAATGAAAGTTTAAGTGACGTTACAATTGACCGTGGCAGAACCAGTGTGGTCCCATTTACATGCGGAATATTTCCGCAGGTTGTTGCACTCTTAATATTTATTAATACCATCAACAAAGAACACTCAGCCTTGGGCATTCCAACTAGTTTTCTCTTTTAAAAACTCAGGCGACCTCATAGACAAGATTAAAGTAAGTAAGTATGTTTATTTCATACACTTTATTTCGTCTTCCTTCTCTTTGGGAGTATCCCGAAGGGAAAAGACAAGCCGAAGTGTATTACCCACATTTCGCTAGCTATAATTAAGTGTCTCATGTAAAAGGAGGCAAAACTATTGCCGTCTACCAGACACATTTCCAGACACCGCAACAGAAAATTTATTTACAGAAAATTAAATTTTTCGTCTTAGCCAGCTCGGCGACCCAACCTCACATACATACGTGAGGTTCATATAGCAGTCGTATTCAAAACCTCGCATCACTAAATAATCTTTACGAATTAGGCATTCTTAATTTTAATTTCGCTCTATATCAATGCGTTTAAGGCTTGCCCAGTTTTCATAAATATAATAATAATAATAATAATAATATTCTACCACATACACACAACACCATCTAGCCCAAACTAAGCAGAGCTTGTACTATGGGTTCTATAAAATGGATAACATACATATTCTATACATTTTTTTTGTAAATATTTTCATAATATACATAGAAACATCCAGACCAAGACAAACATCCATGTTCATGCACACAAATGTTTGACTTGTGCGGGAATCGAGCCCGCGGCCTCGGGCGTGGCAGTCGGTTACACTAACCACTACGCCATCGAGGCCGACAATTAATAATAATAATAATAATAATATTAATAATAATATAATAATAATATCAGCCCTGTATTAAACTGTCAAACTGCTGGGCACGGGCCTCTTCTCAGTGTGAGAAGGGTTAGACCATAGTTCACCACGCTGGCTCAGTGCGGGTTGGCAGACTTCATATATGTTTGAGAACATTATTAAGAACAAGAGTTAAAACATGGTGAGGAAACCTGCATGTCTAAGAATACATGCAGGTTTCCTCACCATGTTTTCCTTCACCGTTAAAGCAAGCGATAATTAACTATTTAATACGCATATAACTTCGAAAAGACAGAGATGCGCGCCTTGGGATCAAACTCGAGACCTTTGCGTAGCAGTACAACGGTCTTCCACAACGCTATCGCTTAAATATGAAGTTTAATATTTCCTTTAGGCTGTTTAGCTGTTCTGTGTTGCAGTCCGACACGAGTGCACACGACATCACATCAGTTACTTTATTACGTTGCAATAAACATTGTGACCGTGCTTACATTAATATTTATGATTTCCGATGTTTATTCCATCTACTATAAATATCTTATTACTTATTATTAAACATAATTGTACTATATCTACTTGTTGATAAAATATTCGAATAGCTAATTCGAGTTAATGTTACTATAAATAAAAATATTTTTTTTATATGGTGTTGGTGAAATATCTTTATTTGATTACAATATTTAGCTCTTGTTGTCAAAATCGACAGAAATTTTGCATATTTATAAGTTTTAACAAATACGATATTGAGCAAAAATACTAATTTAAAAGGTTTTCAAAATGCTGTCTAAACCATTCACGACCTCTGTTGTTAAGTTCCACGGAAGAAGACCTACTGCCTTCTTCCGGGTGATACAGACCCCCTGCTGCATATTATACTTATGCTAGCTGTTACCCTTGACTTCGTCCGCGTGGAATTTAACAAAAAAGTTTTAATATGTTTTTCGCGAATTTACTTCTTATAACATCAGCTATCTGCCAGTGAAAATCCCGTCAAAATCGGTCTAGCCGTGCCAGAGATTAGCTGGAACAAACAGACAGACAGACAAAAAAACTAAGAATTTATTTTTTAAATAAATACCGTATATTCTTGCATATGCATTTAGTAAAAAGCTGATATTTTGACATTACAAACAGACACTTCAATTTTATTTATTTGTATGTATGTATGTATTGATACCTTAAAATTATTTTCACTTAAATTAAAAACTGATCATAGAAAGCATTATTAATATACTACAAAATAATTATCTCTAAAATTAAATCTGATAGCAATCATAGAAAACGATGTCCAAACTGTTTACTGATTTATCAACACTTACAACTGTTATAACAAACTAATTGTTTACGTCTAGGAAACTAAGTCTGGAGTAATTTTGTTTACCTATGATTCAAATAAATATTAGCTTTCAGCTGTGAAGTTTGGAAATGTAACCGATGGATGGCAATAAGGTCACGATTATGTGCAACATTAAGGGCCTGGTCCACCATCTCCAAACAGCATTTATCTTTAAGATAAAAGTCTCGCCATATCTCCCATTTAACCTAACAGGAGTGAGACAGCATGCGACTTATCTTTCGTATAACTTTTATTTGATATTTGTAAAACTGGCCATAAAAATAATTAGCAAAATATGGACGTAATGTAGGTAATATTGTCTTATTTTTACACGAATGTTGAATTTTGAAATAAAACTACTTTGTACCGCTTTTATCGCACCGTATTTTGAACACTATTATTACATAACTTTTAACTACTATTGTTAAATACTACCATGATTTACTAGTTACTTCTATTTAAGCTATATAAATTATAAAACTATTTAGATTTAATTTTACACCTTCCCCGACGTTTCGGTTACTTTTCAGAAGCCATGTTCATGGGGAGTCTCCCAGCTTAAATTGAAGTAAAGAGAGTTACTCTTCATTGTAACAGTGTTTAACAATAATATGTAGTTTTAAGATTCAAAATTATATAAAAATAGTGTTTAAAAAATAATATATATAAATAGTTTAATTTCAATGGATGTAATGTATAATTGGACATGTATTATCCGCACTTAACCTCACAATTTGGCCATTGCGCATAAGTGACTGACGCGAAGGGTATTCAGCTACTTATACCAAATCAGCATCATCCAGAAATATAGCAGGCGACCGATGCTGCCGTTTAGAAGAAATTCAAAATGGCGAATGAACGTTCATATTACACGTTCACCATTTTGTAAAACATTTCGCTGGTCGATAACACGAAGTCGTATAAAGTCTTCGAGCAAACAAGTCGTACGAATCATTAGTCCCAATAAACTTTGCGGACAGACACACAGGATAATTAACCAACAAATAGGTCGGCGAATGACCTTTCGTAGACTCATGGCTGTATATCCCCGAAAGGGTAAGCAGAGGTGCATTATGTTCATATTGCCAGCTATGTTTTCCACGTAATCTGGAACAACGTATTGCAGTCTACAGTTAAGCTATTACTAATAGTACTAAGACTTACTAAGACTACAATTCATGCTAACTGTGTGCAAGAATTTCATATATTGAGGGATTTACTTTTACGTTTTTTTAATATATTTTTGTTATTTCCGTTATGTAATATGTTAGGTATGTATAAGTTAGTTCTAGAGAATAGTTTAAAAATACCCTAAACAAATTAATAGTTTATGAATTAAACGCAATATATAGGAATATATGTTTTTTAATAAAGGTTACAGCTTTAAATTTTGTTGCTTAGCAGTTTTTTATAATAATATAATAATAATAATATTCTATCACATACACACAACATCATCTAGTCCAAACTAAACAAAGCTTGTACTATGGGTACTAAACAATGGATAAACATACATATATACATTTTTTTTTTGTAAATATATACATGTTATACATAGAAACACCCAGACCAAGACAAACATCCACGTTCATGCACACAAATGTTTATCTTGTGCGGGAATCGAACCCGCGACCTCAGGCGTGGCAGTCGGTTACACTAACCACTACGCCACCGAGGTCGACAATTTGGCTTTATTTACTACTAAAAAAGCCACTTCGGAAATCAAACCTGGGACTATAAACTAGCTAACGGGGCAAACAACCTTACGTAAGTGTCACCTACTACAGCGTCGAGTGTTGTGAGTGCCCACACGTGACAAACCTTTGTGTGAGTGTTCTTTGAGTCTTATATTTGAATGTTTGTAAACTCCGCAGCGATTCAGAATTATTTATTAAGTCCGAGAGCTGTCTATTAAAAAAAGTCATCAGTCATACTTGACCTAGATATTCTAGCACTTCGTTTATAACCGCAATGTCGAATAATTGTAATATTATCGTGACTAACAACCGCCATAAATATTGATTTATAATTTTATTCGCCATGTAAATAGATTGTCGTCATATACGGATATGTCGCCAGTCTATTTATAATGCAATGTCAATGGCATATCGCACTAGTGTATGGATTTTATTGAATGTCCTTAATTCATTTTTATTGTAACTAGAATAACAACAAATACCTAAAATTTTGCTTATATATTTTTGAATACTACTTACTATTCGCCCATTTTTAAATAATTTTTTTTTGCACTACTTCTATATAAACTTTAACTATGCCAAATCTCGCACTCCTCTGTGCTAATAACAATATCAGTCCTGTATTAAAATATCCCATTGCTGGGCATGGACTTCTTCTCATTGTGAGAAGGGTTAAGCCATAGTCCACAATGCAGGCCTAATGCAGATTGGCAAACTTCACAAATCTTCAAATTATTTGTTTCATTATGAAGTACTCTTAGACATGTACGTTTCCTCACGACGAGTTCCTTCACCTTTAAAGCGAGCAGTAATTAATTATTTAATACGCTTACTTGGAAAAATCAGAGATATGCGCCTTAGAGGTCTTGATTTCGATCTCAAGGTCTCTGCGTGGCAATCTTCCACTATGCTATCGCTGCTGCCATCGCCCTAGTAATATGTTTAAAAATTATATAATAAAAGACCAATTTAACTCTTCAGATTAAGCAGTAATTTCGATGTAGTTACCTCTATGTAATGTAGCTGTCTGTAGCTTCCTATGTCGTAGTTATTTTTGTATTATTAACGTCTCTTCAACCGAATTATTAGGTGCAAAAGAAAGCATCATCTAATCCCATAAGAGTCCATGAATTATAACCAGCCCGCAGGTCCCTCGCACAGATTATTGTTATTTCTTTTGACACTTTTCTAAGGATATGTAACAAAAATCACTGTAGCAGTACGGAATCCGGAAACGCATCTGCTAGACGACAATAGGTTTGAATATGACCTAGTATTTAAAAAAAACTGTCGAATAAGTGCCATATTTTCTAGCTTATACCTAGGCTTAGATCTGAGCCTAAACATTCAGGCATATACACGTGTGTCTATTTTACGCATATTCATTACGTAGGACCCACAACGAACCAGCATAAGATAGGTATCTAAACCTCTATCTGCTGATATCCAAGCTATAACCACAATATACAAACAAAACTATCATTCACAACATTAAAATACAGTTGTCGGAAGCACAGTCACATCTCTCGGCTACTCATAATACAGCGGCCGTTTCCCGGCATCATTCATCACGCAGTACCAAACGGTACACGGAAGACAGAGCAGCTAGCTAGTGTAAATATTGTGGTTTTGCTTGATTTATTGGAGGAGTGGGCCCGAAGGGAGCGTTTGCGCATGTGTGGCCCTCGAGAATTGATTCAACGCGTAAATAAACGTCTGAATTAATGTGATGTAAATTTGCGCGTTCATATTTATATGTTTTATGAATATTATGTTGTATGGATTTGGTTAGGCAGTTTGCATAATCAGATGGTTATGTGAGCTTCGGTTACATAGACAGCGCAGTGGCTCTTAGTGATGACCACGCGGTCATCAGGGGTTCGATGTCCAGACGATTATTTATATAATAACATGTACAAACAAAAGATTTTACTACTTTTAAACATATTTCACTCAGTGAGGAGTATGATATTTGGCATAGTTAATGTTTATACTATTATATAATATATATTAAGTTATTATAGCAGAAGAATTACATCTTCTTCTCCCAAGCCTTTATTATTCCCAAGTCACTTGGGGTCGGCTTTTCTAGTCTAACCGGATTTGACTGAATATCAGTTTTTACACAGAGCGGCTGCCACCTGACCTCCGCAACCCGAAGGCTAACGATACCCTAAGGCTAGACCAGTGTCAGGATATTAGAGGGTACTGACTTTTCCAATTGCCATATATTTTCATGGCAGCCGGGACCGATGGCTTAACGTGCTCTCCGCGGCACGGAACAGGCGATAATTGTCAATCGATACGCATATAATTTCGAAAAGTCATATACTTTCCGAAAGTCAGAGGTGCGCGACGTGGGTTCGAACCCGAGACCCTCTGCATTGCAGTCTGTTGGTCTCCCCACTGAGCTATCGCTGCTATTACATAAAGCTAAAATAAAACGTATCTATTAATTACACTATTTAACATAAATTCGCCGGCTGAGTCTACAGTGGGACTATTGTTATCTATTAGACATAATTCCAAACTCTGCGTATCTGCAAATATTCATCTAATCCAATCATAGTGTCTTAAACCCTTCCATCGATCTTAGAATAGAAACTTGGACCTCAAGATCGCCAACAACAAAAAATAAGATTATATTCACACAACTAGATCAGCGAAATAAACTTTTTTCAATCATCGTAATGTGTATCTTTACTTATTTTATACTACAAGATGGCATACAAGCATATGGCACGCCAGATGGTAAGCGGTTATTGTGACCTAATGACGAGTAAGCAGCTGCGCTTAGCCGACTTTCTTAAAAGGACTCGTGTGCTACCAGCCCAAGAAGCAAACTGGCCCATGCGAGCCTAGTTCTCCTTAAAGATTTGACCAAGATCCTAGATATGGAATGAAAGAAAATTGTATATTTTGGTACACATCGAGAAGCATACACAGATAAACAAAACATAATGAGAAACAAGATAAATATTGAATCAAAGTTAAAATCTTGCGACAATTTAGCAGGCATTTATTTTATTTATACTATACTTACCACTGATAGCTCAGTGGGGAGACCAACAGACTGCAATGCAGAGGGTCTCGGGTTCGAACCTACGTCGCGCACCTCTGACTTTCGGAAGTTATATGACTTTTCGAAATTATGTGCGTATTGATTGACAATGATCGCCTGCTCCGTGCCTCGGAAAGCACGTTAAGCCGTCGGTCCCGGCTGCCATGAACATCTATGGCAGTCGTTATTGGGAGAGTGTCGACACAAAAGATCCCACTGGGTCGAAGTGTCGCCGGTCTACACTGACTGGCCCCCACATAAGATACATACATACCACTATAAAACTTATATATATGTAATATAATATAATAATATCAGCCCTGTATTAAATTGTCCCACTGCTGGGCACGGGCCTCTTCTCATTGTGAGAAGGGTTAGGCCATAGTCCACCACGCTGGCCTAGTGCAGGTTGGCAGACTTCACATATCTTCGAGAACATTATGGAGTACTCTCAGACATGCAGGTTTCCTCACGATGTTTTCCTTCACCGTTAAAGCAAGTAATAAATAACTATTTAATACGCTTATAACTTCGAAAAGTCAGAGATGCGCGTCTTGGGTTCGAACTCGAGATCTCTGCGTGGCAGTCCAACGGTTTCCCGCTAGGCTATCGCTGCTTCGCTAAACTTATATTTTGCTTAATATAATATTAGACAACAGGTTTTTTTTTGCATTTGTCATTATATAAAGGTAATAGCTACCAATTTTTCTGGCCTTTTGATCGACTTACATCAACCGTGGTTGACTAAAGTTTGTCTAAAATTATCTGTACTGATATTAAAAAGCTGAAGAGTTTGTTTGTTTATTTGTTTGAACGTGCTAATCTCAGGAACTACTGCTTCGAATTGAAAAATATTTTTGTGTATGATAGCCTATTTATTGTTCCTCAATCTGGCTACAGGCTATATAACATCACGCTACGACCCACGGAGGCGGCGCAGTAACGAGAAACGCGGGTGAAACTGTGGGAACATTTAGTATGAAATATTATGTCCGCGACAGACGTATGAACAATCATACATATCAAAATTTTCACCAATAGCCAAGCCGTTTAAGAGGTCAGACGAGAGGACACGTACAGAAGAGTTATATACCGATAAATATATATAGAGATCATGAATTTGAATACTATGTACAGGCGCATAAGTTCTCATAGTCACTTTAGCTATTAATAATGCGCCGAGTGTTGTCTTGATCCATGCGCGAGATAAAGCTATGTGATTCACACATACATACTCTGGGAATTCTTTTTTTTAACGTTTGTAAGCATATGTATGTATAGTCCAAGTAAGCAGATCCTGTACATCCATAACCAGCGCCATTTTCTTTAAATTTTCCGAAAAGAAGTTCATTAGGCGTTCTGCTGAAGACCTTATATTTCCAACGGACAACAAACCTTCAACTCTGTCCATTTTCGTCCTCGGCTTTTCGCAGGTATGGTCGACACGGCAAGCGGCCGCGATTTGTTTTATTGACGTCTGCCGGAGTAGACCGGGCACTACCGGACTTATCCTCTTTGTCTTTCGTGTACGTTCAATGCGTTCTATAATGCCGATCAAATTGTCCAATCCGCCAAAGTCTGCCCTCATTTGTCGTTTGTAGAACGCCTTTAAGTTTATAACGACTTAAATAAAATAGATTCGACAAGGTCTCTCGCCAATATGATTAGATGACTGATGTAAATTTCCCAGAAAACCGTCTATCCTCTAGCGTCGCTCGGCGCCATGTCGAAAATTCTTACCAATGGAAACGGCATTCAAAGTCGTTGCAACACTCGTTTTCGAAGAAGGACGTAACGACAAGGACAAGTAAAAAAAAAAAACGAAATGTTCGCTCGTAATCATATATGTCTAAATCAAATATTATATCGGACACGTACGGCGATAATTAATGTTTGATATCGATTAGAGATTTCCACATAATTATGATTAAATAAATTATATGGACACTAGCTCTATACAACAACGAAAATACGCATCTCTTAAAATATAATATAATATATCCTTTCCTAGCTTTCAAGCTGAGAAGGACATACTATATACTAGATTTTGCCCGCGACTTCGCTTACGTAAATGTAGTAGGTTAGGTCAGTAGTAGTACTTTTTTTGGATGAAAGATACCCTATGTCCTTTTTTTGGATGAAAGATACCCTATGTCCTTTTTTTGGATGAAAGATACCCTATGTCCTTTTTTTGGATGAAAGATACCCTATATCCTTTTTTTGGATGAAAGATACCCTATGTCCTTTTTTTGGATGAAAGATACCCTATGTCCTTTTTTGTTCCCCTGACTGTATATGTGAAATTTTTCATGATGATCTGTCGAGAAGTTAAGGCATGAAAACGTAACAAACAAGCAAACTCACTTTCACATTTATAGTTAGTTAGGATTTAATCAGTTAATATTCGCGCGATGTATTAAACGATCCCGTGTTTTATAGATCGATAACCGGCATTAAGTCAGAAATCCTTGTATATACAAACCACCATAGTACATATCAGACAAATTTCATCCGTAGTAGGTATTTACTTCTTGTATTTAACGAGGTTTCTTGCACCATCGAAGTCGTATACTTTGGGCTCTTGTATATGGCATCTATGGTTTGAGAAGCAGAGTCCTGAAAATCTCTGAAGGGGAGAAGTCAATTACGTAATTAAGGGACTACCATAAAAGAGACAAAGGGCGCTGGCCAAGCCACGTGCAGTGACTAATACGTACATATATATTTTACATATCATCGATATTCACGCTTATCGTGAACAGCGGCCCAATTCCATGGGTATCAGAGCACTGCCTACTAAACAAACAGTGCGTAAGCCTGGTAACTGACTTACGACAAATACATACTGTGGTATTCGCGTATACTCTCCTGTGCGAGGTCAATGCCGCGTTATAGTAAGTTTTAAACTTTCGTTTTGCATGATATACGGGATATCCTGTAAAGAAAGGATCATCCTGAAACATAGTATAGTTATAGAGGTATTGGATATCCAAAATTTATTAATTTAATAAATAAGAACGGTTAATAAGTAAGAACATTGAATAATATTTGCATGCCACCAGACAGGCGAAACATGATGTACATAATTATGACTATTTTTATAACAACATCGTCAACCATGTTTCTAGCGAATAAATTTGAATTTGAATTTATATAAACCCAATACATTAATTATTAGTACATAATAATATGTATTTAAATTATATAAATTTAAGTTAGCTTATGCAAAAGCATTGCATACAATTATGACTACATTCAAGTCGTCAGCAAAAATATCACAGACCGGGTTGGCTAAAATAAAATGCAAAAAACATGTTTACTTAGATACATACACAAATAATATATGCGTGAAGTGACTGTGTCTCAGTGAAGTGAATATTTCTACCCTACAACTGTAGCCATTACATTGCCGAACCAGTCAGCTTATGGTCATGGCCGGTGTAACCTGGTCAAAACGTCAAGCACAAAAAAAAGAAATACACGATCCCGTAAATACCTGTTTTGAATATACAGTGGTGGACATATAACTAGAAACACTTGCGACGTATTTCACATTATACAAGGCACATTGCCGTAAAACTTTTGTTTTTGGAAATAAAACAACAAAATGCATATCATACTTTCAACAACTTATAAGTCACTAGTAGTTTTCCCGCGGTTTCACCCGCGTAAGTCCCGTTCCCGTGTGAATATCGGGTTTCACCCCTTTCACCTCCTTCGGGATGGAATTCCCAAAAATCCTCTCTTAGTGCTCCCCTACACTCTCCAAGGAACATACATGTCAAATTTCAGCTTCTTGCGTTCAGTAGTTTCGGCTGTGCGTTGTCTGTCAGTCACTCAGTAACGGAAGAGGTTTATATATATAGATTAAAAAACAAATAAATATCCGAGTTTACAACTACCATTTAGATATTAAGTTACGTACAAACAACTAAACGACATTTGCAGTACCATCCGCCATGGACAAGTAATTAGAAACAATAAAGAAATGAGGTGAAAATCAAAGTTATTAACGTGTTAACGTCATCAATTTCAAATTATTTATGTAAAATTATGTGTGGTTTAGTAAATTTCTTCAAAATTAATATTTAGTTGCATAGCCTTTGTTATTAATGACGGCTCTGCAAGACGTGGCATTGATTCAAGTAATTTCATACATTTATCGAATGGGATCGAGTTCCATGCTTCAACAAAGGCTTCGAAAAGTTCATTTTGACTGGAATTACGTTTAACGGAGACTTTTTTTTAAAGTACAAATTTTCAATAGGATTTAAATCGGGACTATTTGCAGGCCAGTCTAACATGGTAACACGTTGCTCACTAAGAAAGGATTTAATACAACGGGCCGTGTTTTGGGTCGTTATCGTGCTGAAAGATCCAGGTCACAGGCAAGTGGTCGTCGGTGTAGGGAATCATTATCTCTTCTAAGATGTTTTTGTATTGAAATTGATCCATTATACCTTCAATCTTACGGACGGATCCAACTCCACAACCAGGAAAACATCCCCATACTTTAATGTTACCACCGCCGTGTTTGACTGTGCTCCTCGTGTATTTATAATGAAAAGCATGGTTTATTGGATGTCTAACGTAGCGTTTGCCGTCTGAATTCACCATATTTATTTTTATTTCATCCGAGAATAACACTTTTTCCCATTCTCGTACGGTCCAGTTAAGATATTTCTTTGCAAATAATAATCGCTTCTCTCGGTATTGCTTGGTAAGAAGCGGTACCTTTCGAGAAACCCTCCCGAGCAATTTAGCTTCCACTAATCTACGGCGTACCAGTTTCGAGGAAATGTTCCTTGGGTCATCAGGTGAAAAAACTTCATTTTTAATCTCGTTGGCGCCTTTAAACGGGTTTTGTTTAGCTATACGTATTATTTGCAAATCTTCCCGCGGAGACGTTTTACTTGGACGAGCCTTTCTAACAACACTTTTAGTAGTTCCGTTTTTTTATAATGAGCAATATTTTTGAAAACTTTCTTTACAGAACATTCTAGATGATTAGCAATTCTTTTATAAGTCCACTTTCGATCTAAATGTAATTTAACAATTAATTACCTAGTTGACTCGTCACAACTCTTAAATTTACCCATTTTAACAAAATTTATTATTCACGTAATTCCAAATTGACGTTTAATTGCCGCCGAAACTACAGAAACAGCGTGGAAAGAGGTTATTTTTTTAAATTTGAATAATGGACCGAACTATGTATCCTGTTTCTAATTCGTTGTCCAAGCGGCCAGTAATAGAAATTCAACTATCATTCATATTTAAACTCTTTTAATAATTAAAGATAGAACAGATTTCTTTTTATATTTTATGAGTTTTTTTACTCATTGGTTATATTCTGGCATAGTTAATAGTGATTTAATCTATATAATTTTTACTCATAACGATAGTTCATTCTGTGTTTACCTAAGTTTTATGTACTGTTTCTAATTATATGTCCACCACTGTATAATATAAATGTCGCGCAAACTATTAGCAGTTAATATCGATTACGATTTTTATACATACATAAAAGAGTCAATTTAAAATTTATTAATAATTTATTATAACTCAATCATTGCAAAAACAGCTCTGCATTAGCATACTATGTAAATGTTCAGTTATTTGCCAAATTAAACATCAATATTTATGTACATTGACGTGATTGAACTTCAATTGACCTCATACACAATATTTCGTATGTTAACCTATTTTATTATTGATGCATATTTTCGCGAATAAATATTTGATTAGTTGTATGTCATGACGTAAGTAATTATTATGTCAATGCTAGAACAACACATTGACGCGCAACGTCAAAACGCTTTTGTTTGTATTATAAATCTAGCACTCAACTAAATATCTTCAAACTGATAGCCCTTGATTTTGTAACTATATAAGTCACAGATAAAATCATATAGCCTATTGAAAGACTGTTGGACCGCCATGCTGAGCTCGAGCTGGATCCTAAGGCAAGCACCTATGACTTATCGAAGCTATGTGCGTATAATTAGTTGATTATAGTTTGTTTTAACGGTGAAGGAAAACATCGTGAGGTAACCTGCATGACTAAGAGTACTCTATTATGTTCTCGACGATTTGTGACGTCTTCCAATCTGCACTGAGCCAGCGTAGTGGAACTATATAACCCTTCTGACCAATGTTCTTTCTATGTACACATGTGTTTGAGTAAATAAATAAATTATCTTATAAAGAACATAATTACTCATGTAGCGTCTATATATACATTTTATTTTACATAACATTTACAATTTAATGAACAGAGGGGTATCTACTATTTAACAATATTTATCTACCCCAATGTCGTAATATAAATAGACGCGTCATGCATGAACATCACGGCACTCGAAAACAGCGTAAATAATATCGGTAGCTATTATATACAGCTACACTTAGACGCACGAAGAAATGGAAAGAAAATTAAATGTCATCTACGGAATTCCTGTTGTTAGAGAGAGATAAATATATTTCTTTAATTACATTGTCATGTGCTGCATGCTCATTGGCCGAGCGTGAACTTAAGGAAGCACGTGACTTACCTCAGGCGCCAGCCGCCATTAGAAGGCATCGGAAAAAAAAACATTTTCTCTTGATACTTACGCATGAAATGATACCATTTTTATCTTTCACAGTTGCAGTATAATTTTTATTTATAGAGCAGCGATAGCTCAGTGGGGAGACCAATAGACTGCAATGCAGAAGGTCTCGGGTTCTAACCCACGTCGCACACCTCTGACTTTCGGAAGTTATATGACTTTTCGAAATTATGTGCGTATTGATTGACAATTATCGCCTGCTCCGTGCCTCGGAGAGCACGTTAATCCGTTGGTCCCGGCTGCCATAAACATCTATGGCAGTCGTTATTGGGAAAGTCAGTACCCTCTAATATCCTGACACTGGTCTAGCCTTAGGGTATCCTTAGCCTTCGGGTTGCGGAGGTCAGGTGGCAGCCGCTCCGTGTAAAAACTGATATCCAGTCAAATCCGGTTAGACCAGAAAAGCCGACCCCAAGTGACTTGGGAATAATAAAAGCTAAGAGAGAAGAAAAAGTTGCAGTATAATTTTTACATTTCCTAAAAACATAGGACATCATTTTTTTGTTGTTGTTGACGAAATTAATTTACTTAAGTTATTTTAACTAAATGGACTTCTGGTAATTACCTTGCATTCATGTTGCCACTACAGAGCGCGGGCAACGTATCTATAGTTTATATATCATTGATCTACCCTCATCAAATTCCTCGAAATGTGTTGATCTTCAGAACACGCGTCATCCCATTGTTTACGTTTACGGTCATGTATACAGCCGGTCATGGTACCGAATTTGATTCCCGAGTCCTGCAAAATGTTACTCGGTTATCCTGTGAGAAAATACTCAGTAGCGGTATGAATGCTATAATATCGCCTTAAAATGGCACTATTCTTCCTTATTTTATGACAAATTTATTTTATGATAAAAAAAACAAGCTTTTTGCATGTTATGTCATGACTGTGTAATTTTACTCGGAACTATTGTGATTTATATGCCATTTAATTTTTATGGACTAGACAGAGATAATATCCACAATCAAATTGTAATAAAACGGCGGCGTCATAAAAATTATAATAACTGTAAATCATGAACAACTGCTCTGTAAAAAACTGAAATGATTGTTTCTGTCTGCAGTTTACATGATTTTAAATTCTAAATATATATGTATGTATGTATTTTAATGCATCACAAATTTATTTGTATGAACATACAATTAACTATTTACTTACTGTGGTCTGATACCCATAACGCAAATTAGATCTTACCTTGGGTATCAGTGTTTCGAATCCTTTCGTGTCCTAAGTTTGGTCAACTTTTCTTGCTAACATAATACTTGTATATTTTTGGTAGTAAATAATTTATTTATTTATTTTTATGCGGTACGTTGTACTTACAGAAAACCCTTATTAGGCGCAAATTTTTAGCAAGTTAGTCGGCAATTATGTTTGCGTACCGTTTAGAGCAGAAACGTCTAACGTATTCGGAATCCTTATGCTCGTATAACGTACCTATACAGTGCTTGCAAAACGACTGATCGCCGGTCATGCTGGCAGCATATCCATTGAACGTCGCAATGCTGCCAGCCTTCTGGACACGTTTCTAGTTCACAAAGATGTTGATGAACTCTACGAAACATAGACTAGATTAGTAAATATTCCGTTTTTCATCATTATTTGTATAGTGTACTTTTTTATATAAAGTCAGTTGTAGTAATAATGAATAATTTATATAATATGTAAATAAATACTTATACTCGTATATACATCACAATCCTGTTATCCTGTCCCACGCTTCACGCATTCATTATATCGTAGAGCAAACTAGTTTCTCAATTAAAATAAATATTGTAATATTTTATTTGGCGCTGCCTTTCCCATCCGGCCATTACCGGTCTGTCCGCGCTGACGAAAAAAGTTAAATAAACAGGTTGTTTATCCGTTCCACAGTCGTTGAGATAATTACTGAGAATATACAACATGTATATTGGTCCATAAATTGTAATAGTCGGCTGTAATTGGTGTGGGCTCGGGATCAGAATAGAATGCAGTTACATATATCCCGCGAGTATGAGACGCTTTTAAGGTTGACAGACGCGTAATCTATAAACTTTTAAATAGCAAAACTATTCGTAGTACTAAACATTGGATATACATTATTTATTTAAACATGTATAAAAGTCTTATAGAATTAAGCTATGAACCATATCTCTTGTGCAATTAAACTTAATTAGACGAAACGTGTCAAAATCAAAGTCCAAGTCAAAAATCATTTATTCATTTAGGTCACAAAGTAACACTTATGAACGTCGAAATAAATAGGTTAGTGAGTTTAGTAAGTTACTGAAGCTACATTTAGTTTAGTTGCTAGGTTCAGGCAAAGGGTTTTGAGCCTATGAAAGGAACCTGCAAGAAACTCATGGTTACTCTTTTAAATAGCCAATTACCTTTATATAATTTCAGTATTTTACAACTCAGATTAACAAGGTGTATATTTAATAACAATAATAATATTCTACCACATACACACAACACCATCTAGCCCAAACTAAGTAGAGCTTGTACTATGGGTTCTAGACAATGGATAAACATACATATAATTTTTTTTTTGTGAATACATACATATTATACATAGAAGCACCCAGACCAAGACAAACATCCATGTTCATGCACACAAATGTTTGACTTGTGCGGGAATCGAACCCGCGATCTCGGGCGTGGCAGTCGGTTACACTAACCACTACGCCATCGAGGCCGATCTTATTAACGTGCGATGATAGAGGTCGAATTCGTTATTATAAATATCTCATAGTGTTTTTACTGGTTAATGGTTACACACGATCTTCTGGTAAAAGTCGTAGCGCGATACTGGATAGCCTATAAACCTCCTCCTAAATCCATATTTATTCATTGATGAGAATCATATTTGCACGCCACTGTATATGGCAAACATGTCTCGAGCTTACTCCAACTTTATATCTTGCATGCAATTGTTTATTGTATGTACACATGTGTTTGAGCGAATCTTCATCAATATATACGGTAGAAACTGCAAAAGAAGATTTCAAATCTGACTGGTAGTTATAGAAGTTTTCGCGCTTAAACAAACAACCTTTTTAGCTTTATAATTGATATAGCTGCCTAATATTTGTATAGATACACACCTGTTTTACCATTACTGCAATTAGTTATCTCATCACATTCGCCATTATTATACACTCGTCTCTTTATATGCCCTTTGTATTTAACACCAAAGTACTTACTTATTTCGCGTGTAAAATATATTTATACATTGTTTTGTATTAGGCATAGCAAAGCTAGGACATAGAAGCATTTCTTTCAAATATTGAACACTTCCTTTGAATACGTGTCTCTAGCTTACAGAAAGACGGCGTAAAATAAAATTGTGCCGTGTTCATTCGCTGAGATTTCAAGCCTTCTTATGGAAACGCAATGCTGGCAGCCGAAGGACTGTTACTCTTTGCAACTTGCTCCGACATTTCTGAAACTTCTTTTATTAAGATCAGAAACGTGCTGGCTGTACTCCTGGTGCTACAAGCGTTCAGAAGGTAGAGTAACCGCCTTCAATCAGGCAGACTGTATGCTGGCTTGCACAATTAATATATTACACCTCCACCGCCCGGCAGATGCTAACATCATATTAAACTTTGGGAGAGAGACTAACTAGCATTTTAGTAATGCATCGTACATTCATAGCTCTCTCTCTAGTGTTCTCTTGTGGCTAGCAATATGACAAAGGTGATTTGTTTAATACAGCAATTGTTGTAGATTTTTATTTAATTATGTGTGTAGCAAGCATCACGCGTATGTATGTGCTATGTACTCAAACTTCGCTTACAGCAAAAATCTAATGACAATTGACGTTACTGGAATCAAATATGTGCGTGAAGCTCGAAAATAAACAAGTATTTACTCGATAATAATAATTCGTTAAATAAAATTGCTTAACTCATAATATCATGTTGCCAATCCCCAATGCTATGAAGAATTAAATACAATAAACCAAAATTATCCAAATGCCAACTAATATTATAAATGCGAATGTTAGTTTGTTACGCTTTCACAACCACACCGATCATCATGAAATTTACCATGAGCACATTGAACACATTTTATTGAAAAAAGTATTGTTACTAAACTAACCTGGGCTACATTTATGCGAACAATGTCGCGGGCAAAACCTATATAAAATAAAACTTCTTCTCTCTTAGCCTTTATTATTCCCAAGTCACTTGGGGTCGGCTTTTGAGGTCTAACCGGATTTGACTGGATATCAGTTTTTACACGGAGCGGTTGCCACCTGACCTCCGCAACCCGAAGGCTAACGATACCCTAAGGCTAGACCAGTGTCAGGATATTAGAAGGTACTGACTTACCCAATAACGACTGCCATAGATGTTCATGGCAGCCGGGACCAACGGCTTCTCCGAGGCACGGAGCAGGCGATAATTGTTAATCAATACGCACAAACTTCGAACAGTCATATAACTTCCGAAAGTCAGAGATGCGCGACGTGGGTTCGAACCCGAGACCCTCTGCATTGTAGTCTGTTGGTCTCCCCACTGAGCTATCGCTGCTTGGTATATAAAATAAAATATAAATGAAATATTCATAGTCAACACAAAAAATCTAACAATTTGTTGATTCTACTATTTCACAGTCTTTAATAATAATATCATACCCATTGTTGTACAATCAATCAGTAACAAAGAAGCTTGAACAAAAACCAAAGCTTTATGAATACATTAGAGTATATCTATATATATAATACTCTAGCAATCAACTAACAAAGTGCTGGACCGTTATGAATTAGCATCGCGGCCTGTGTTAAGGTGCTTGCAAACATGCTACTTTTCTCTATTCATCTGTATATTTGTTCGACAACGATTTTTTCACCTTTTAGAAGCTCGCTGAACTGATACAATTTTTTTTTACATTCGCAGATGCCAGTCGCTTGCGTTTCTGATAGAGTTCTGGTTTAAATTACGTACTGAAATTAAACTACTATATACGGATTTTATCGCGTTATTTATTTTACACTTTATTACAAAATTTTGAAATTGTCACACTACTTCTAGATACTATTGAACTTTACTAATGTTTAAGCTAATTAATTTATTAAAACTATTAAATCTATTTATATTTAAGTTTACACTTTCCCCGACGTTTCGGTTGCTTTTCAGCAGCCATGGTCACGGGGAGACTAAATTACTTAGTAAATAATTATCAAATATTAAAATTATTATGTTTTATCACTTAAAAGAAATATGCGAGAAGTTAAACGAATCCAAAACGTGATAACCGAAATAATTAATATTGAAATATTATACACAGTTGTTATAACGGCTTGTTTACAAAACACGAATTTCCTAAATTGATTCAAATTTTCAACACTTTCCAAAGTTTTGCCATGACTGTGGCTAATCAAAAGCAACCGAGAAGAGTGTAAATTTTAATAGATTAAAATAGTATTCTTGTTGTTAAGTCGACAACAATAAAATTCGTATAAAATTTTTACTTTCAATGTAGGTATAGCATTGATATAAACGTGTAATGTGCAAGTAAACAGACAATTAATGCTAAAATACGTCGCTAATTTGATAATGCAACTGCAACAGAGTTGTCATGCAGTCGCTAAAATCCGTGACTTAGACACCGCGATTAAACGCAAAGTCACGCAAATGCTGCATCGTTGCAGTCGCAAAGTCGCCGAGCGTTGCTACTAAAAGTAGCATGTGTGCTACAACGCTTACTCCGACTTGATTACAATCACGGCGCACTAGAGGCATTCAACCGACGACGTGCGTAGGCTATGCTTAATGGTTTGCATACACAACACCGTGAGTTATCTATTCATGTGATCCAGTAGGCTTTTTTAATTAGATAGGACATTCAACTGCGTGAAGAATTAATGCGTAGGATTCATCATATAATATATCAGTCGCAGCTGAGCTGTTGTGACTTTGTTTTTTGCATGAGTTTAATTTTACTATCTTACAAACCGTTGGCTTTTACAGATGGTAAAAATAAACTGTAGGTGTTGTCCAGCGCTAAGAATAATTTGCAGGAGATTGTACCAATTTACTGGTAACACCGGCCGTGGTGACATCCTGACTGGTGTTACGATGTCATGCACCAGTCAGATTGTGACCACGGCCGGTGTAACCTGGTCAAAACGTCAAGCATAAAAAAGGTAAACATTATGCATGATCGCGTTAATACCCGTTACGTATTATATATACAAACTAGCTGTACCGACAGACGTTGTTCTGTACACAAGAAAAAAAAACTCAAATCTATACCATCTTTGAATCTACATGAACACACACAAAAAATGTTATCAAAATCGGTCCAGCCGTTTAGGAGGAGTTTAGTGACATACACACGTACAGTAGAATTATATATATAAAGTTATCATGCAACGCGAAAGTTTAAAAGTTATTATAACTATATGTTGATCACACAATCAGTGATTATTATCTACTCTGTTCTAATATTATATTAGACTCGAAATACAACTGAATAAATGGGGATGTAGTGTAGCGCCCGCAGAGTAACGATATAGCTTTCTTATGTGGCAGAAGACAATTACTGTGCTGTATAGTTGTACCGTTCTTCTGTCTTAAGGTATAGTTGTTAGATATGTTTCTCATATGTATTATATATCAAAATGGTGTTTCGGATAATGTATTATATTTTTGAAAAGCCTTAAATTTAAAAAGAAATATCTTTTTAAATAGACCTTTAACCTACTGATATACTGTAATGATGCTGATATACAATGACAATAAGTAGGGTACACTAGCAAACTGCTACAATAATACCCTTTTTATGTAGTATCTTATCTTATGTGGGGGCCAGTCAGTGCAGACCGGCGATACTTCGACCCAGTGGGATCTTTTGTGTTTGTGTTTTTTTGGGAGAGTGTCGTCCCAATAACGACTGCCACAGATGTTCATGGCAGCCGGGACCGACGGCTTAACGTGCTCTCCGAGGCCCGGAGCAGGCGATAATTGTCAATCAATACGCACATAATTTCGAAAAGTCATATAACTTTCGAAAGTCAGAGGTGCGCGATGTGGGTTCGAACCCGAGACCCTCTGCATTGCAGTCTGTTGGTCTCCCAACTAAGCTATAGCTGCTCTTCTTTTTTTTTATGTAGTAACTCGAAAGAATTCTGGAAATTCATAAAAATAATCTAGTAATGTAATGGATACTTGTATATTTGCGTCTCAGTTTTACGAGCTTTGCTTGCATGTTCGTTGGCGTAGAGTTCGTCGAAAGCATCGTTTATGTCAATCGCAATATGCTGCTTATCTCTGGTTTTATTAAACTAAATTGATTTTATTTTTTAGTTGCACTACTTAAACTACCTAATTGTGTACCTTCATAAAATCTGTTAAGTAATTCTTGCGTAATACAGGAACAAACGAACAGAGAGACTAAAAATGTAATGACTAATGACTAATGTAAATGTTTAGTTTTAGAAGCCTAAGTAGTAAATTATGATATCTCAATTATATATCTTCAATGTACAGAGAAAGCCTCGTTACAAGTTTTAATAGAAATATAGGTTTTTATTTCAACATCTTGCTTCAAGTCTTAGCGGTTTCTACGCAATTATTTTTTGTCGTTGTTTTTCTAAGGAACAAGAAGGTAATGAGACTAGGGGCGGAACCCCCTCCGGTGGCGAAACTCAATCAAGAGAAGCCACGCAACTTAAACTTGGTGGTCGAACTTGTAAGACTGGCAGTGTGCTCCGGCGCTGTCCGGGCTCTGTCTGGCGGCTAGACGGTGGGAGCTTAACTTCATTTTAGTTGGCTACTAAGAAAGGTTGTTCCTAATTGCAAGTTATTTTATAAATTTTATGCGGCACTGAGTTTGAATTGATTTACATAATGGGTGTAGGCACATATTTTCCTTTACGTTTTAAGTTTATATTTAGTCTTATACTCTATCAAATTACTACGTTTTATAGGTTATTGGGTAAGCTGAATTTAAGCCAAGCCCGTCCTTATGTTATGTACATTATATCTATTAATAACAAAAAGTAACTAATATAAACATGTAAAAGATAGTGATGAAATTTGGATGTTTGCAACTTAATCACGTGTAAATCTTTAAACTGATTTATACAAAACTTATACACATACATAAAATTCAGTAACTATTTTAACGTTTTATTTACCAGTGATATAGTTACAACCTGTTCTCTTTTCTTAATATACCTAGAATGCACCTGGCTCTAAGACCTTAGTATTCTGAATAATATATATACATACGGACAAAGAAACCGTTTCTGTGCCAAATGATCGGTGGCGCGTGAGCGACCCCGCGGCTTGACATCTGACCGCCAACAATGCCAGTTATTAGCAACCCTTCGAATGCGTATTGATTGCCAACTTATAAAAAGCGAACAAATATTACATTTCTTGCTTAGGAAATTACGCAGTAAATTTTTTATTGTACGGTATAAAGTTATTTGGAACGTTTTAATAGAAAATTTAATTAATATTTTGTAGGCCTTTGCACACAAAGGGTGTAACAGAAAGTTTACGTTATACTTTATTAAGGCTTAAATAATATGTTTCTACGTGATTTATAAATATTGGAGTCAACCTTAATGGTATTTTAGTAGTTTTCATGCAGTAAGGAGGCAAATAAGCATAACAATTGTTGGTATTCGGTTTCTGTGACTTATTAGACGCTTGTGTAAAAGCTGTGTTTATAATTTGCGCGTTGCTAACGTTATGTTGCTAACAGAAGGTACAAAGCGTCCTGTGTTATGTCTATGTTGACAGCGTAGTTCTTCCTGAAAGCAACTGAACTCTGACAATTTTTTTCTTATATTGTGTCTTTATTAAGATTCTAACAAGGAATCTATCTCTATCTATATCTCAGATACCGGATATATAATCTTAGCTTATAATTATTTTTGTAGTATCTCCATCGAATCCATAAAACTAAGCACACAGGTAGGCGCGAGATGACCACTGGCCCTTTCGTTGCACCCATACAGCCTATTTTGCTATGGTGTTAAACTCATTTAAAAAAATCATCAATATTATGAAAGAGACTGGGTGTATCCTGGGTTGGGAATCAAACAAACGTTAGCACAAACTTATGCACCTAAAGGCAGTTTTATAATACAAACTTCAGGCCGCCATTATTTTTCTAAGAAGTCAAACAAATTAATTATATGAGCCTATATTATTAGCGACATAAGAACATGTGTAATTACACCTCACATAAGTACCCTTATCCAATGTCCACTTAAGGCACTACCGTTACAATACATGAGTAGCAAAAAACGTCATCTAAAACATTCCCTCGTCGGGGTACTGAACCTTGGACCTTTCGTATAAAAACTAGTTGAACATCTAATGACTCTATGATAATACAAAAACTGATCGCCTCTTAGAATACGTTACGATTGAGAAAAAAAAGGTCAAGCGCGATCTTGTATTTGATGAGAAGTTCCGTAGTTAGGTAGGATTATTTACAGGCAAAGTGTGCCAGGCATTAGCAAGTACGTAATAAACATCTTTAGGCATACATAAGTTCACGCCTATATATCAACCTTATATTGTAATTGACATTGAAATAGTAGTAAATATGAAAACATTAATAAATTATATTTACATAATATTGTTTTCTGTTTACGTGAATGTTATTCATTGAAATTAAAATATGTACTATCTATATACGGATTTTATCGCGTTGTTTATTTTACACTTTATTACATAATTTAGAAACTGTTACACTACTACTAGGTACTATTAAACTTTACTAATTTTTAAGTTAATTAAATTATTATTAAAACTATTAAAATTTTATTATTTTTATTATATTTTACAATTGCTTTTCAGCAGCCATGGTCACGGAGAGACTAAGGTGGTAGTTGTCTCAATGTTCCAGTGTAGTTATTTCAAAGTACCCGAACATAATTTAATCATTGGTGTTTCTATGTACGCAGAATGAGCTCAGAGTATTATGAAGTCTAGCTGTGGTTTGCTTCTTCTTGGGTTTGACTATTTGAATGACTGGAGCCCAAGCTGGTGGTACATTCCAACCATCTTCTCTATTGAAATTAGGATGTTTTTTGATTTCAATAGCCTCGCGAAGTATCCTTGGTAGGAATCGGTGTTCTTTAGCGAGAATCTGTGGTTTTCCAAATCTCAGGTAGTGGTTGGTCCCCTGTTGCGCATGTTCACACACAGCAGACTTCAACGAGCGTTGGTGTTTAACATCAACTATGTGTTCTTCTATGAAGAGGAACCAAGAGTATATAGTAGGTTAATTTCAATAAATTATATTTTATACATAATGTTTATAACTGACATTAACTAACTTTATAATAAAATTTATTGTCTCGTGACATTGCTTAATTAAATTATTTTGGTGATTACAATTGATAAATTAGACATAGAGATAGAGCAGCGATAGCTCAGTGGGGGGACCAACAGACTGCAATGCAGAGAGTCTCGGGTTCGAACCCACGTCGCGCACCTCTGACTTTCGGGAGATATATGACTTTTCGAAATTATGTGCGTATTGATTGACAATTATCGCCTGCTCCGTGCCTCGGAGAGCACGTTAAGCCGTCGGTCCCGGCTGCCATGAACATCTATGGCAGTCGTTATTGGGAAAGTCAGTATCATATCTAAAGAAGTTTGGAAAATAATAAATGAACATAGGAATAAAAGAATAAATAACAAACCGAAATTAATTCTAAAAAAATGACGACAAAATCATATCAGAGCCGTCGGAAATTGTTGAGGTTTTTCTTGAGCAATTTAGTTCATACTCAAACAAAACTTGTATAGATACGAAACCAGCTATGGATATTCTACACAAATGTACAAAAAAAGTAGAAAAAGATCTTGTGTTGGACCATGCTACTCCAAAAGAGATACATAAAATAGTGAATAACATAAAATCTAAAAAATCTAGTGGTTATGATGACATACCAATTTCAGTAATTAAAGATAACATAGACGTACTAGCGGCACCATTGAGTGCATTTTTTAATAAATGTTTTGACGAAGGGATTTTTCCCCGACCAACTTAAGATAGCAAAAATAATACCATTGCACAAAAAAGGATCGAGAGCAGATCCAAAGATGTATAGGCCTATCTCACTGTTGCCCACAACTTCAAAGATCTTTGAAAAATTGATAAAGAATAGATTACTAAGACATCTTAATCTGAATAGGGTTTTAGATAGTAGACAATTCGGATACCAAAAAAAAGTAGGGACACAAGATGCGATTTACACACTCATAAAAGACGTAACAAGCAGAATGAATAACAAACAAAAAGTGGCTGGCCTCTTCCTAGACCTAAGTTCAGCATTTGACACAGTTGATCACAATTTGCTGTTAGGAAAACTTGAATACTATGGTGTCAGGGGAAAACCCTTGGAACTTCTTTCATCATATTTAAAAAATAGCAAAATGTTTGTGGAGATCCAAGCTCTATCTAAAACGCATAAGTCTACACATAAAAATATACTTCATGAAGAAACGTATAGGTCTAAAATGACACAAATTCATGCTGGTGTTCCGCAAGGTTCCATACTTGGTCCACTATTCTTCATAACATTCATAAACGATCTCATACAGTATGTAATCGAAACTGTTAAGGGCTGCATTCAGTTGGTAGTGTTCGCCGATGATACAAATGCAGTTGTGTCTGCGGAGGACATAAATAGTCTTAATGATACACTAAATAATACTATAGACACCTTTTACAACTGGTTTAGTGTTAATAGCCTCACAGTTAATGCTAGTAAAACAAATGCTATACTGTTCCGTTCAACTTCTAAAAATAAAGATAAATTATCATGTAAAATGAATGGCCAAACTGTGAATCAAACTCCAGTTGCTAAGTTTTTAGGTGTATATATCGATGATCAGTTAAATTGTAAGGAAGAATTGACACATATAGAAAAATCCATTAGTTCGGCGTGCTATGTTCTCAGAAGTCTCAGAAATGAAGTAAGTACTGATCACTTAAAAATGGTATACTTTGCCTTGGTAGAATCAAAATTAAGATACAGCATCCTATTCTGGGGAGGCAGCTATGCTTATAATAATTACAAGGCCTTTGTACTTCAAAAAAGAGCACTCAGAACCATGGTCAGAATTAGACAAGAAGAATCCTGTAGACCATATTTTAAGGAGTTAAATATACTGACAGTTCCAAGCTTATATGTGTCTGTATTACTTACTCACTTGCGTAAATATATTCATGAATATGAGACTGATGATGAAAGGCAAGTAAGAGAGAGCACTAGGAGAAAAGACCTACAGACCAAACATACCCCTCATCTGGACGTAATAAAGCACAGTTCTTACTATAGGTCAATTAAAATATTTAACAAACTGCCCGTAGAATTTAAAGCGGCCATTTACAAGAAAGATTTTCAAAGTAATCTCAAGCAGTTCTTGTTAAAACAGTGCTTGTATTCAATTGACGACTTGCAAAGTATCCAATATTAATAACTATTGACATATACATTATTCTGACACTTTTTGCCATAAATTATTATAGTATTTATTATGTATCAATGAATTTATTGTGTTCACCAATTTGATTATTTAATATTTTATTTACTGTAACTAATTTGATTTTTTTCTTTATTTAATTGTAATGACTTACATAATTAATTATATTAGCATGTTTTTGTGGATATGTAATTAATTGAATAATATTATAATTAATTGTAATCAGTAGGTAGAAACTTTTACACTATTCACACACAATGTAAAAATTGTTTTTGGATTAATAAATGAAATGAAAAATTAAATGAAAGTACCCTCTAATATTCTGACACTGGTCTAGCCTTAGGGTATCGTTAGCCTTCAGGTTGCGGAGGTCAGGTGGCAGCCGCTCCGTGTAAAAACTGATATCCAGTCAAATCCGGTTAGACCAGAAAAGCCGACCCCAAGTGACTTGGGAATAATAAAGGCTAAGAGAGAAGACAATTGATAAATTAGACATTTTATTTAGAATATTTGTAATTATTATGAATGCTTGTAAGTAATATAATGTAGTAGTCTTATGTCATGGTGTAATATATTTTAATGGATTGTTTATTTAAATGTACGTAATATTTTTATATTTTTTAATTTATGTTATATTGAGACACAATTTTAATAAATTTTCTATTGAATTAAATAACCTTAGATCCTGCCAGATGTGTTTTAGTTTTCTCGTAATTTCCTTATATGAGTTACTATTTCAGAATGTGTGCTGCTACACGCAAACAGAAAGACCTAGTAACAATTTACTCTATCTGAACATTGATCCTGGGATCTCAAAATCAGAAAAACATATAAGCGCCAACTTATTCCGCAGAACTAACAAAAGGCAATTTCTGTTTAAATCTTTAGCAAAATAAGAATAGACATTTTTAAGATTCGATTGAGATCTCGGTGGCCTTGTGGTATTGTATGCGACACCTGGCAATAATATCTCGCGTTCGATTACCAGCTTGATCAAAGTATTATTTCATTTTTCTGTCAAGAAATTCTCAGAAGCTGTACTAAGTCTGGACCTTTGTCCGGTAAAGGTCAATCGGCTCGCCATCAATTATGTAGGACCTCAGACCATCGTTGTCGAAATTTGGGTGTAATACAGCAATGCCACTTTAGAGATATGAGCGTAAGAGTATTGGTATCCGTGATTGCAAGAATGACGAAGTGGTATGAGTAGTCGCTTCCTCACACGTGCCAAAAATTTGTCAATCAATCAATCAGCCCACCGTAGTCCACTGCTGGACATATGCCTCTCCCATTTTACGCCACATCCAGTCTTCCGCCTTTCTCATGCAGTCTGACCCAGCTACCTTTTTCAGGTCATCGGTCCATCTGGCCGAGGCGCGGTCTACCTTACGTTTTCCAAGTCGCGGTCTCCACTCTAGGACTCGCTTGCTCCAAAGATCATCGGTTCTTCTACAGATATGGCCAGCCAATTGCCACTTCAGCTTGCTTATTCTGCGAGCTATGTCGGTAATCTTGGTTCTTTGACGGATAACCTAATTTCTAAGTTTATCCCTCAAAGAAACTCCAAGCACAGCTCGCTCTATAGCCGCTGGATGACTTTAAATTTTTGGACCAGCCCTACCGTGAGTGTCCACGTTTCAGCACCGTGGATCATAACAGGTAGGATGCACTGGTTAAAGAATTTGGTCTTCAGGCAATGCGGTAAAGGCGATGAGAAAACCTGACGAAGCTTACGAAACGCACAAAATTGTGTGATCCACAAATTGGTGTTCTGAGTCTGGGTGCATTTTGTGTCTTTTGTTTGAATGTTAGTAAAGTCCACCACGACACAGGAACTATTCCTAGGACGGGTGATGACAAAAAAAGTTGCAGCCAGAGTTTACAGCTGTGCCCAATAGACGGCGATGGGCTCACCTTTTGTACGTAAGATATGGAATTAAAAAACATATCAAGCTGGTGAAATCTTGCTATAATAAAACCTACAGCTTATAAGCATGAGATTACGTATACATACATAGATTCACGCCAGTTTCCCAGAGGGGTAGGCAGAGACTACATATTTGCATTTGCTACGATCCTGACACACTTCCCTGGCTTCATTCACTTTCATAACATTCCTCATACACGCTCGCTGGTTTAAGGTGCTCTTAACCTGGCCTTTATCCAGAACGTCTCCGATCTGATCAAGAAACGTTCACCTAGGTCCTACCCTTGCGACTGTTCCATTCACACTAGCCTTATAAACTTTCTTAGTTTTTTCTCATCCCTTCTTTCTACATGCCCTAACCAGCTTAACATACCCTTTTCTATTCTCGTCACTATATCCACTTTCATGCTGCATGATATATGCCGCATACGTATTTATGTACATACATATAAATATCTTTTATAGATTAAGAACATAAGGACCGTTTAACCCTCGCATACAAGGAACCCTACATAAGGGGTGGATACTGGTCACACACAGTGTTGTACCGGACGCAAATGGGCAGGCCGTTATCTGAACCTACCTGGTGGGAACGAAGCCTGCCAACCGGTCTGGCTGCGGTAATTACTCGCCTAGATTGATAGCGACCATCTTTGATACCTTGTACCTGTACCTACTAGGAGATAAGCGGCAGTACTGTTATATGTTTAATTCATCACAAGTCTACCGTTTTAATCATGTAGTGTGATTATTACAGTGTAAGTTTTGTAGTTAATTTTAATCCTGTTATAGCTTAGTAACTGGACTTGATTTCACGAATAGCGTAGCGGGTAAGCAGTCGCTTCCACGGTGATGTCGCGTTGAGTGTTGTGGGTATGAAACCGAGACGCATAAATTATTGGTGTGATTGACGAAATGATTGTTCTGAAGAGCAGCGATAGCTCAGTGGGGAGACCAACAGACTGCAATGCAGAGGGTCTCGGGTTCGAACCCACGTCGCGCACCTCTGACTTTCGGAAGTTATATGACATTTCGAAATTATGTGCGTATTGATTGACAATTATCTCCTGCTTCGTGCCTCGGAGAGCACGTTAAGCCGTCGGTCCCGGCTGCCATGAACATCTATGGCAGTCGTTATTGGGAAAGTCAGTACCCTCTAATATCCTGACACTGGTCTAGCCTTAGGGTATCGTTAGCCTTCGGGTTGCGGAGGTCAGGTGGCAGCCGCTCCGTGTAAAAACTGATATCCAGTGAAATCCAGTTAGACCAGAAAAGCCGACCCCAAGTGACTTGGGAATAATAAAGGCTAAGAGAGAAGAAGACGAAATGATTGTTCTAAATTTGTGTGTATTTTGTGCCTGCTAATTGTTTGTAATGTCTGTCGCGACGCGGCGACTCATCTCTAAGATAGTCGTATTTTTAAAGAAAATGTCTATCTGTGATTATTAGATATATTTGTACCGTCCTAGGCTCGAACCCGAAACAATCAGCGGCCAAGTGCGTGGTGCATGGTGACCACTGAAATGACTATGACCGTTAACCGCAGATAGATAGACATTTGTGATATATTGTACATATACATAGGTTAACGCATGCATATTCGTATAAGGGTAAGTAGCGATGTCAACTATACTTTTATAACACTTTTCCGGACTCAGGGATCAAACTTGAGACCTTATCACCGTCAGTCACATTCATTACGACCGCACCACAGACGCAGTAAAATGCAATAAACTGTACAAATATATTAAATTGATTGAAATTAAATTGCTATATACGGATTTTATCGCATTGTTTATTTGACACATTTTTACATAATTTAGAAACTACTACTATTAAACTTTACAAATTTTTAAGCTAATTATATTATTAAAACTATTTATATTTAAGTTTACACTTTCTCCGACGTTTCGGTTGCTTTTCAGCAACCATTGTCAGGGGGAGACTTTTCCCGTGACCGTGACATTCGCGTAAACAGAAGACAACATTGTATAAATTGAGCTATTTATAGCTCAATTACACACAGTAGGCATAAAATTGGCACGTGTAAAGTACACGTGGGCAAAGCCAATAAAACAGGAACTCCCGGAACATATTATTATAAAATCTGTGTTATGTTTAGTCGACTTAATTATATATATATATATATATATATATATATATACATAAACACAAACTCACACGTGCTGAATAATAGAAAAGGTCCTGAAAGGGACCTTTCTAGTTAACTGACATTGATTCAACCCTGTTTCCCAGAGGGGTAACGCAAGCCTGTTTCTATTTACATGTAGTTTGACTATTTTTAGCTGTTGGCACGTTTTCTGTGGACAGGCAAATAGTCAAAAGACGGCCTTTTCTATTTTTCTATCTATGCTATAAGTTATGCAACTGTTCTTAAATTCGCTAAACCTACGGTCTATACTCGCTATGGGTTATCGATCTTGAAAATCTGTTTAAAAATGTCAACTGAGATCATAAGAATTAAATAATAATATTAAAATATATTTTAATATTCTACCACATACACACAACACCATCTAGCCTAAACTAAGCAGAGCTTGTACTATGGGTTCTAGACAATGGATAAACATACTTATATTTTTTTTTCTGTAGATACATATATATTATACATAGAAACACCCAGACCAAGACAAACATACATGTTCATGCACACAAATGTTTGACTTGTGCGGGAATCGAACCCGCAAATTTTAATTTGTAACTTTAATTTGTCAGTCCAGTTAAAAAAAAAGAATGACATTATTTTAATTTTATTTATTCATTTAACAATTAAGTTTACATCATCTCAGCTGTCAGACGTCCACTACTGGACATAATTAAGATACAGTTACATCAAAAAATGTTTCCCTTAAGTTAGCTTTATGGAAAGCAACATTACATAACCATAAAATTGTAATAAATTGTACATCAAAAATTTAACAACTCCAGACAATATAAAGATGGTAACAACTATTCCTATATTTACATACATATTAAATATTTAATGAATAATGTATTTGAAAGTGAACAAAACCCTCGCGATGCAGCCAGCAACATAATAAAATTTCAGATGAGTACCTACAGAATTTAATGTGGAATGTCTATAAATTTTCAAATTATAAACAAAACAAATATAATAGGCTCACATTTTCTCTCTACCGAAAGCCTCGATTCTTCTTCTTCTCTCTTAGCCTTTATTATTCCCAAGTCACTTGGGGTCGGCTTTTTTGGTCTAACCGGATTTGACTGGATATCAGTTTTTACACGGAGCGGCTGCCACCTGACCTCCGCAACCCGAAGGCTAACGATACCCTAAGGCTAGACCAGTGTCAGGATAATAGAGGGTACTGACTTTCCCAATAACGACTGCCGTAGATGTTCATGGCAGCCGGGACCAACGGCTTAACGTGCTCTCCGAGGCACGGAGCAGGCGATAATTGTCAATCAATACGCACATTATTTCGAAAAGTCATATAATTTCCGAAAGTTAAAGGTGCGCGACGAGGGTTTGAAACCGAGACCCTCTGCATTGCAGTCTGTTGGTCTCCCCACTGAGCTATCGCTACCGATAGCCTCGATTGTACAGCTATATTAAATACTTAAGTTAAATATAATACCAGCTAGGAGTCAGGATCTGTGCCTGTTAAATCATAATAGGCCTGTCCTCTTAAAACGTCGTAAACCAAATCATTGCTGACAGTGACCTACCTCTGGCAGGATACAAGTGTAAGCCTTTGTAGGTATAAAAGAAAGGACACTTACTTAACAAGGAACTTAATTTAAAACAGACAACTTCCACTCTAGGAATAATTCCTCTATTGCGATGGTATTTTCTTCATACCCGTTAGTGAGATAACATCGTATCGAGCATCTTATTTATCCTCTACTACTTTCTTAGTCCTCGATAAGTTGCGGCCAGTACATCGAGGTCGGCTAATTAACAGGACGGTCTAGCTACAGACATGGCTACAAATGACTAAGAAGCAATTTCATTGATTACATTGAGTTCGCACTTCCCGTACATAGAGACGCAACGAACGCCTATCCTACGAATTAGTAAGGTTAATAGATATGGCAGGCGACTACCATACGTTCCACAAAGCTGATCATAGGACCAGCTTTATCAAAATTGATTTGAACCTAACAACTAACATTAACGTAAATTTAGTAACCTTTGTCGTTTAATGGCCACGCCTACAACTACCAAGTATAAGTTATCCGAAAGATAAATCGCATGCTGTCTCACTCATGTTAGGTTAAGAAGAGAGATGGCGAGACTAAAAACGACGGACATAAAAAATTGTAAAACATTTAATATATACATAACTAGCCAACATGTTGAAAGATAAAGCTTATTACTTATTAAATAGGTTTATTAACGATAAGCTCTAATTTATTATTAACGTTACTAATATATTGACTATTTTAATCTGACATTCTCTTAATTATAATTGTATTTTTTTATTAATTTCACTATGTATTTGAATAACCGTTTATCGCCTACTCCGTGCCTCGGAGAGCACGTTAAGCCGTCGGTCCCGGCTGCTATGAATATCTATGGCAGTCGTTGTCGGGAGAGTGTCGACACAGAAGATCCCACTGGGTCGAAGTGTCGCCAGTCTGCACTGACTGGCCCCCACATAAAATACATATATTTGAATGATTCTTTTTTTAAATTTAATGTTTGTATTGTATTTTAATTTTTAATGTGTAATTTTATAATATTTACCATTGATTTATTATTGTAATATTTGTTTCAATTAATATTTTGTATGCCTTTCAGCGGGACATATATGGTTGCTATATTTTTATAACATAACACCTTGTAAAACCTATGGACACAAATAAAGCACTTGAACTTGACTTTTATCTTATAGATAAATGCTATCTGGAGGTGGTATTACAAACCCTAGAGTTACTTTGTGACCTAAATGAATAAATATTGTATAGAAATCTACTCCGTACTCCAAGATTCCTTATGGACATTTATGTCGCATAAAATGGAGAACCTATATGTATTCTCAAATGTTCTGGCATCTGGTCAATCTTAAAATATCGTTATACATTTCTACCTCTCTCATAGAAAGGTGTTGGCGTTTAATCAATCTGATAAGAAATGAAAGGCAAACCTTTAGTTCCTTATTAGTTTGGCTGTAAAACAGGTGTAAAACAATATTTTTTTCATATGATTTGGCGTCCCGGTTCACCATTTAGATACCATATCTATTAGACTGGCCTTATAACTCCTTGTCTTATCCAGACAAGTTATAGCGCTAGATCTACTTATCTCGATGATCTACTAATTATTTCTGCGAGTGTCGGCCAAGCCGGGAGCTCATTAAAACGGTGCGACTGGAGAGAACAGATAGTTATCGAGAAGCTTCCTTTTTATAACTAGCGCGTTGAGTCGAATAGATGAAGTTGTTAACTGATAAGTGATAACTGCCGGTGGGCGGGCTTGTTAATTAATAAAATATTGAGATGTCGTAATAATGTTCCGTTAAGATATGATAATCTTCTGGCGGTTATCCCACTGCAGGCGATTAGTGGAGAGTGCGTTTTTTTTTCTATTTCTTGCCCACGGCTTCGTGCGGTTTTTTTTTGGATAAAAGGTATATACTACATGTACTTTTCTGTGTATGAACAATGATATGAAAATCAGTCGAGTAGTTAAGGCGTGAAAGCTTAACAAACAAACAAAGACACATTCGCATTTATAATATTAGTTAGGATTAGGTAGCTCTTTTCCCTCAAGACTATACCAATGGTAAGCGGTAACTGTATTGAAATTAAACTACCATATACGGATTTTATCGCGTTGTTTTTTTTACACTTTATTACATAATTTAGAAACTGTTACACTACTACTACTAGATACTATTAAACTTTACAAATTTTTAAGCTAATTACATTATTAAATCTATTAAATTTACCCCTTATCCGACGTTTCGGTTGCTTTTCAGCAGCCATGGTCTCCCCGTGACCATGACTGCTGAAAAGCAACAATTTCTAAATTATGTAATAAAGTGTAAAATCTACAACGCGATAAAATCGATATATGTATCTTATGTGGGGGCCAGTCAGTACAGACCGGCGACACTTCGACCCAGTCGGATCTTTTGTGTCGACACTCTCCCAATAACGACTGCCATAAATGTTCATGGCAGTCGGGAACGACGGCTTAACGTGCTCTCCGAGGCACGGAGCAGGCGATAATTGTCAATCAATACGCACATAATTTCGAAAAGTCATATAACTTCCGAAAGTCAGAGGTGCGCGACGTGGGTTCGAAGCCGAGACCCTCTGCATTGCAGTCTGTTGGTCTCACCACTGAGCTATCGCTGCTCATATAAATCCATATATAGTAGTTTAATTTCAATGAATAACATTCGCGTAAACAGAAGACAATATTACGGTAACTGTATCTTTTGATTGTTAACAATATCACGGGTATCCCTCGCATCTTGCCAACCCAATGGTAGAAATTGAGGTTGGATAAAAATTGAATAGGATGTGTAGGTATGAGAGATTCCAGAACTCTTACTTACAGGGCGAAATGCAGTAACTGTGTTATTGCCCTTACACTGGATTAGTTATAAACTATTAATTATAAACTAAAAACAATAAGACTCGAATTTTGGTGTTGTGGTTTAAGTATTCGCCTCGCCGCTGCCACTGTGCCGTGGGCTGTGTGTTCGATTCCCAAAACAGTCAAAAAATTGTGTGATCCACCAATAATTGTTCCGAGTCTGGGTGTCTTTTGTGTTTGTTATTTAAATATTTGTAAAGTCCCTCGCGATATATTGAAATATATCCTGTGTCGCGAGGGACTTGAAAGTGAGACACATGCCTTTAAAAAAAGCTAAAAAGCTAAAAGCTGGGCATCCTCAGTAAGGTGAGGCAGTATTTCATGACAGAAAATTTGCTTAATTTGTACCAAGCACAGGTTCGATCCTGCATGGAGTACTGTTCTCACCTCTGGGATGGCTCTGCAAAATATCAGCTGGAGGCTTTGGAGTCAATTGAGCGGAAGGCCAGGAGACTTATCGGCGATGACCAACTGGTCAACACACGACTCCAAAGCTCTCGGTCTCGGTCGGCCAGTCTCTCGGTTTTCCATCGTATACATTTCGGAGAGTGTCCAGAGGAACTGCATAATTTGATTTCTCCTTCCCCATTCTACCATCGGACGACCAGACAATCAGACCAGCGACACAGGTACATGGTGGATATACCACATTTACGCACGAAGCGCTTTGCTTCCACTTTTATAATGCATACCGCTAAGGAGTGGAATTCACTACCTAAGTCTGTGTTTCCTGATGAGTACAATCTGGGTGTCTTCAAGTCGCGAGTGAATAGGTATCTTCTAGGCAAGCGTGCTCCATCGTCGACTGTATCTTCACTTAAGATCAGGTGAGATCGTGGTCAAACGCAAGCCTATTAGAGTATATAGAGTATAAAAAAACATATAGACATTTTGTCATGTACACTATTCTATATTAAAATGGCCACCGCATATTGCTACACGCTATTTAATTATTCATTGCCGAATATATAATGTCCTCTTGTACCTCTACATTTCATTGGTCCATAACATGTAAATATACGAGTCGTATTTGTATTTAGTCACCAAGGAAATCACACCAAATCGCGTTGTTTACCGTCGAACGAATATACACACAAGTTTCCGACTCAAAGTAACTAGAGAATGAACTCAATTATTCATTCTGTTTCGTACTAAAATAAACCGTGCAATACTTACCGAAATGAACTGGCATTGTGTTATAATGTAGGGCGCTGTTCCGCCTAGGTACAGCTATTCAAAGTAGGTACTAGCAGTGCTAGTATATCGTAACGTTTAAACTGTTTATTTCTTTTGGCCACAAAGTAATGCATTACAAAGTTAGTTGTATGAGGTCAAGACTGGGTGGTGGTGTAGTAGTATGCGACTTCTGTACATGAGGTTGAAGGTTCGATTCCCAGGTGAGGCAGTGTTATTAGGTATTTATCAGGAAGTTTTTGTGTAGCAGCATAGACCCTGGTACAGTGCTCGGCATAATATATTTTTTTATACTTCTTTGTTGCACCTGATGGAAAGTGGTCACCGTAGCCTATAGACGCATCCAACACCAGAGGCATCACTGACGCGTTGCCGACCCTTTAAGAAAGAAAGTCGGAAGGAGAAGGAGCGGGAAGGGAGAAAGAGGGTGTTTGGGCCTCCGGTACTCTCACTCATCGAACGAAACACAACAGTAGGAATACTGCTATTCCACGAAGATTTTTTGTTAGAGAGTAGTCCTTCCCCGGTCGAGCCGACCTATTTATACTGAAATCAGTGCGGCTTTACTATTCTCTTTTTCTTTCGCCACTTGGCTCGATTTATTAAGAGGTACTTTAAACCAATTTCGGTAAAAATGGGTTAAAATCTTTAATGATAATAATATAAAATAAGGGTACCTAGTTTAATAGTATCTAGTAGTAGTGTAACAGTTTCTAAATTATGTAATAAAGTGTAAAATAAACAACGCGATAAAAGCCGTATATAGTAGTTTAATTTCAATGTTAGATTTTAGATAAGTTACTATACTATCGCATTAGGTTAATAAACTTGTAATGATAGATTAATAGTTTGAAATAAATAAACATAAGTGTAAACTTATGCCAATAATTAAATAGTACCAGGATAGTTAATTTTTAGCAAAAAGGTATCTATAATAGTATCCTACTTAGGTTCAACGCCCCAACACTGCCATAGTAAAGCACCGTATATGAGACTTCTCAGCCACTTCACGCCGAAGTTATCCGAGTTTAGCTTGTAAACTTATAAACAAACATGTTACGTAGACTCACACCTGAGTATCCCCCAAGGGGTAGGTACTACTCATGTCGCAAGCTATTATTTTAATAATTATAATATTTTAAGAAAATATAATGCTTTATAATTTTCTTTGTCGAAAAATAGTATATTAAGTGTTTGAGATATCGATTTGGTCGATCTAGCATTGGAACATTATATTTATAACAATATAATGCTTCAAGTACTTTCGTTATTGAAAAAGATTATATTAGATTCAAATTCATATTATTTATTTGGTAGAACAGGTAACATATTACAGGTAACATGTTACAGGTAACATATTACAGGTAACATATTACAGGTAACATATTACAGGTATCAAAATCAAATACATAGTTCACAGCATATTTTGTCCAATGGGACGTGCAAATGAGAAATTATGTACTACATAATAATACGATATAGATAAGTACACAAAACACAATTATTAACACGAAAGGAAAGAAAAATTACAATCAAGTTTGGGATTTATCCTCGAAATATTCCATAATTCTATAATAGTTGTTGTTTTATAAAAAGGCAACCTGATGTAGGCAATTTCTTAATAGCATGGGGAAGCGGTTCATAGTTAATTCTGTAGATCTAAGATCGGAACATTATATTAATTTAAAATCTTAATCGTCTATTGTTGGTTATAAAAATGCTTATAAACTTTAAGTACATATACTTATTAAAGTTAAAAGCAATATTTATTCAATACGATAACTCATATAATTGTTATTATTTGACTGTAAGTTGTTCGTAAAATAAATAAATACAAAACAGTACTTACTAACATAGACCACGCCTACATGTTCTCGAAGAGATAGAAATATTAATTATTTTTAAGGATCACGTTCTAGAAGTCGAACCCTTTGTTGCCTGCCGAGCACTTAAACAGGTCCCGTGTTACTCCTGACCATTTAATTCATGTATAATATTATCAACCCAGTATTAAACTGTTCCATTGCTGGGCGTGGGCTTCTTCTCAGTACGAAAAGGGTTAGGCCCTAGTGTACCACGCTGACCCAGTGTGGGTTGGCAGACTTCACATATCTTCGAGAACATTATAGTGACCGCTCAGACATGCAGTTTACTTCACGGTGTGTTTCTTCACCGTAAAAGCGAGCGATAATTAACTATTTAATACGCGCATAACTTTGAAAATTCAGAGATGCGTGCCTTGGTATCGAACTTGAGGCCTCTGCGTGGCTGGCTATCGCCGTTGTGTGTGTATTTTGTATCGCCAATTCATTGACTAATATTAAAATCTGAAATCTTGCAAAGTTAGTTATACAATAATCAATAAAAAGATTAGGATTAAACATTAGATACAGGTAGAACATATCGCATTCTTATTGAAACAGGGACTTAATTCGAAATTTGGAAGTAAGATAATTTGAACTCTATTTGTGTGAACATGAATTCTAATATTATATTTGTGTTAAGGAATTGCAACAGAATTTAAATTCGTTTGATCCTAAATACTTAGATAGGTCTCTGTTATATTAAGAGTGCGATATGTTGAATTAACACATAGAATATATACTTTTTATCCCAATATGCGTAAATACAAATGTCCTTATTTTATTTATAATATTTCTTTATTTGCAAGAAATACGATTTTAAATACAAATTACAATAAAAATGGGTGAAGTACTGTCGTCCTTAATAGGTTACAGAGTAGCCTGTGATAAGAAATAAATATTTCCTATCTGCCGCGCAGTTCGTTTCTTTATTGGCACTTACATCAATACTAGCCTAGATCGAAACGGACGCGGAGCCGGATCTGTGTACTCGATATATTTATTCCTCACACGTTTGCGCAAATATCTGTAACGTTAGGTAACTGACTGCTTTTTAGGTCCCGTTTTGCGATTACGTTAACATCCTAACTTCATTTTATAAATGTGAATGTGAGTTTGTTTGTAACGCTGTCAAGCCTTAACTAATCGGCACAAAGACGGACATAGAGTACGTTTACGATCGTTCGTTATCGTTTACAATTATGGATGAAACGTACCAAACAGTGGGTACTTTCTTTCTGGAGAAAAAAGTACCCTCTGTTTTAAGGACTTGATCATGTCTTAGTTTCAAATATTAGGATACTTTTTATCCAGGTACGCTTCCTAGTGAGTTATTCGAGAACGAAACCACAGTGACAATCTACGTTTGCAAAACTATATAAATATTCATATTCGTGAAGATTTTGTTCCTAAATCAAACGTAAGACGTTTAACAGATTTTGTTGCAACATGACACAAAAATAGAGCATTAAAATATGGAATATACTTTATCCCGCTTTACGGTCCCATGGAACTTTCGTGAAGTCATGGGTAGAACTCCGTATCCTAACTAATATTATAAAAGCTAATGTTTGTTTGTTACGCTTTCATGCCTTAATTTCTCGACCGATGATCATGAAATTTCTCATACACGTTTTCAGTTAAACAGAAAAGACCATTTGCTTTCATCCAGAAATAGGTACTGTTAGAAAAATATCTAACCTACATTTATGAGAGTGAAGACGTGGGCAAAATATAATATTTTATAAAATTACATAGAACGAAACATTGGTGGCGAAACGTGTATGTAATACATTTCTCCCTATCTTTGCGAGGATTTATAAGTGCCACTATTTACTGTGTGAATAACAGTACGAAAGTGCCACGGCCGTGTATTTGCGATGCTGCGCGCGCGCACGCCTCGTCTTGTACGCAGTGTACGCGAATCGCCAGCGCCGCTACTTCGTATGCGCGTACGCACTCCACGTGTAATGATGAAGGGCATTAACTATGTATTCTGTGGCAATTATTGTAATTTATTGGCAACAATGTGAATATTCAACATGGCGTCTCTTCCGGGTATATGTAAAAAGGTTTCGCGGCGACACCGCGACGCCTCCTATTAGTAGAACTCCATTTAAATGTAGCTACGTCTCCAATTTATTTATTATATCATTTGTAAATAATTAAAATATTTGACCTCTCAAAAGGCCTGTATATTTTTTTATGCAATATGGTAGATAAATACCTGTGATATGAGGAACATAAAAATAATATCAGCTCTGTATTAAACTGTCCCACTTCTGGACACGGGCCTCTTTTAAATGTGAGAAGGGTTTGGCCATAGCCCACCACGTTGGCTCTGTGCGAGTTGGTAGACATCACATATCTTCGAGAACATTATGCAGAACTCTCAGACATCCAGGTTTCCTCATGATGGTTGTGATAATTAACTACTTAATACGCACATAACTTCGAAAAGTCAGAGATGCGCGCCTTAGGATCTAAAACCTCTGCGTAGCAGTTCAACGGTTTCTCACCAGGCTCTTGTAACATGGGACGAATAATAATTCACCATGGAATGAGATCATCATGGGATCTAAACATGACACTGGCACACGGCGTCTAGACACAATAGGTTTTCAACTATGTCTGGCACTCAAACAATTGTGAGGTAAAGACGTAAAGGACGTGATGTGTACACGTTGCATTTCGATAGGTGAATGAGAGCGCCGGATTACTAATCAGAGGGTGTGCTTTTTTGCAACTTTGCTGTATTAAGTAGCATGTACATATATTAGAACTCTCTCATCTAAATTATTCGTTAAAATTTTATATATAATATGCTGTGAATTAACCGAATAAAGAAATTAATAAACCTTTGCGGTGTGCGGTGACAAGGGCCTTGGCCTTCTTTTTTTTAAAACGTCATCTCCTGCGCCAGGAATAATGCCTGTGTCACGGAGCTCTAGAAACATTCAAACAACGAACCCACAACACTTGGCGTAGTGATGTATCTTATGTGGAGGCAAGTCAGAGTAGACCGGCGACACTTCGACCCAGTGGGATCTTTTGTGTCGACACTCTCCCAATAACGACTGCCATAGATGTTCATGGCAGCCGGGACCGATAGCTTAACGTGCTCTCCGAGGCACGGAGCAGGCGATCATTGTCAGTCAATACGCACATAATTTTGAAAAGTCATATAACTTCCGAAAGTCAGAGGTGCGCGACGTGGGTTCGAACCCGAGACCCTCTGCATTGCAGTCTGTTGGTCTCCCCACTGAGCTATTGCTGCTCTTGGCGTAGTGATAGTGGCGAGACGACCACCTAAACCACTACGCCGTCTGTTTTTGCTTCTGTTCTGTTGTTCTTTTGTGTTTTTGTTTATTTTAGAGTTCGAAAAATCTCTTATACAACAGCTTTGTCCGTCCGTCTGTCCGTCTGTTATACAACTTTCAACTCAAGATACGTAAGACCTAGAGACTCGCGGTCAACGCCATTCGACTCAGCATAGTCGATATACTCCCAAAATGACTATGACCTTTGATCTCAAGGTCACGTGTTATCACGTGACCTTTACATATTACTTGAACTGTTTTTTCGAATTCTAAGATTTACGGCAATTCATTGCCGATTCTCAGTTGTTTTAATTGCTTCTGTGACGCCATAGAACTAGCTATGGCCATTAGTGGCGGCTACCGCTTACCATCGGCTGGGCCGCTGCGATGTCACGACTACCACCAACAGCAAAGATAAGTGTCTGTAATTCTCTGTCAAGCCCTTCCCGTATATAAAGGTGTAAAGCTATGTCTAAATATTATTTATCATTATTAGCACAGACCGCAATGCCGTTGTATCTTGTCAGAAAAACCGCAAGTGAATTCACGCGTTATATTTTGTCTCTTCGATGACATACAGTCGGTTGTGAGCTTAACTTGATGTTGGGTCGACACCTGCGAATAATTCCAGGGCTGTCGCTTCTCAGAAGTGACTTGGATTGACTTTTATATAATAAAAGTAAGTAACGAGAGATAAGGCTTCGCTAAAACTGAATTTCCGTTTCAACCATAGCAGTACGTCTGGTGATATCTCTTTTTATGGAAGAAAGCCGTTCCTGTGGCCTCTTCTTTTAGTTTCTATTTTATATAGCCTAGATGGCACAGTCATGTATATAAGTGGCGGTTAGTCTTCTACAAAGTGTAATCCTTGCTGCTTTTGAAATAACCAAAAATATTTTTTGGCTAATTTAAAAGCATTAGCAGGTTTAAATGATAATATTATTGCCTTACGTTTATGCCAATGCTACACATGGTAATGAAACGAAGACTAGCCTAGTCTTTATGTGACCATGGCTGTTGAATAGCAACTGAAAAGTCCTGGAAAGTAAACAAAGCGCTCATAAGTGAGAGCTCCTGCATTCAAGAGCGGCTGGAATCCACTAGGCTAACTTACACCACAGGATCATTGACGCAAACTTTAGACTATCATTTAAAATATAAATATAATACGCGGTTTCGCATGCGTAAATGTTGGTTAGGTTAGATTAGATTAGTAATCGTGAGTTGATCGCGGCAGTCAGACTGGTTGCCTTCTTGCTCCCGGCCGTGGTTCAGTCTATGGTCCGGAGTGAAAGATGGTGGAACGCCGTCGCCTCCTTCTGTGAGGAAGTAATTTCCATCAAGGAGGCGGTGGAGTGGAAGAGAACGCTCTTAAACCCTCTCCCCAACCGCAGAACTGGGCGCCAGAGGATGAGAGATGACCTCTAGCCATCCTGAGGTTTGACCTGGGGGTGGTGGGCTGCGTGAGCTTGCTCGCCACCCGATCAGCACGAGGTCCGAGAGGCGGCGTGCGTGTTCCCACGTGCGCCTCTGTGTCGTGTTTTTATCTCCCCCAGGGGGGCGGTGGAGGAAGTATTTTTTGTGTAGTGGCCTGCCGTTTCACACGGCGGGGTCGCGATTGCATGTGAAAGCGATTCGCGCGGCCTCGCCGTCTATGGTTATGTCAGGAACACCGTGGCAGGTTTAGTCGGTATTACCGGGGTATCTTTTCCCCGGTGAGCCCGACATAACCTCTCCGTCGCCCCGCGGAGAGGAATGCGTCAAAGCATTCCAACAGAAAAAAAAATGCGGTTGCGGTCTTTGAGGACTGCCGATAGAAGTGAGAAACTAAGTAACTTGTGAATTGTATCGTCGAGCTACTAGATTATTATTTTTGAATTTTGAATGCGTTCGGTGACGACGTCGCGAGTTCCATGATTTTTGTTCACCCAAAAAGTAAAAAAAAAGCGTAACAAACATACTCCCATTAGCATTTATAATATTATAGGATAGATTTATGAAACCATACGTCACCGTTCTTTGATATTTATTGTATACAGCCTATAAAAAATAAATCTTATCGCTCCCAAAACTAAAAGGAATACCACCTAAGTGAACTGGAATTATACGGTTTGGTCCCTAAGTAAAAGCTATCAAGAGTATCAACGATCACGATTATCTTCTATCGCCTGAAAATACACCGTTAAAAGTATAATCAAGAATATTAAACACATAAAACTGTAATGCTTTCCTTTGAAAGGTACATATTTATTTTTATGGTGTTTTTATTCGTTTTATGAGGTCAAAGCGACGAACACAGCCCTACACGCACATAGCAAACAAGATATCGAGATGAAACGAAACCAAATTAAACTTTGTACGGAAAATTTTATTATACCGTATTTGTATTTTATAATGAATTGGAAATTTTAGGAAGCAGGTTAATATGACCCGTGGGTGGTAATACTTTGATATAGATACAATTATGTCTAAATACACAAGCAATAGGTTTATTTATTAACATTTCAATAATAATTGGAAGGTGAATCGAAATGATTTTCAATGAAGCTGTAAAGGTGGATGTTTTCCTGTAGAAGTCGTTCGAATGAACTGAGGTGGAAATTAAATTTACACTCATAATTTTATTTTATCTAGATTTTGCTCGCGGTTTCGCCCACGTTTGTGTAGATCTTTCAATAAATTTCTATTCTTTTGGGAATAGTACATTTTTGCCGCAAGAAAGGTTGTTTTGTATACCCCTTACAATGTGGATGTCAAATTGCATAATGATCGAGCTAGGCGTGAAAGCATGACACAATCAAACAAATAAACATACTCATATTCGCATTTATATTATTAGTTAGGATTAGGAAGAAAAACTGACATCCAGTCAAATCCGGTTAGACTAAAAAAGCCGACCCCAAGTAACTTGGGAATAATAAAGGCTAGGGAGAAGAGTTAGGATTAGGAAGTAATATTGATATTGGACCCAAGTATTTTTATTTACTTACATTACGTCTATGGGTTCATTCTCAAGATCAAGATTTGGTTTTCTGTAGGAAAATAATTAGGAGATCATCATTGATGGTTAGCAGTTATCCTAGCCTGTCAAAGAAACCTTCCTTTCGTTCCTTTGGATCTTTCGATACAGATAGATAAAATTAGGCATAAATAGGTAATATTAGTAAGCCAAAGTCACATATAATTAATTCAATTAGGTCACAAAGTAACAATTATGACTGTCAAAATATACAGGTTAGGGAGTTTACTAACTAACTGAAGCTATATTTAGGTTAGTTGCTAGGTTCAGGAAAAGGGTTGAGCCTTTGAAAAGGAGTAGTAGACTAAAGAATATAAATAAAAGTCATAAGGTAATTCATTACACCGTGGTAGGTTTGGTCGGTATTACCGGGATATCTTTCTCCGGTAAGTCCGACATAACCCCTTCCTCGCCCCGCGGAGAGATATGCGCCAATGAATTCCCACACATTAAAATAATAAAAAAAATGGTTATTGATTCCAATGCAAAGAATGTGTTCCAACTTACAACAGAAAATTCGTATACATAGAAAGAACCAAATAACAAGTTGAGAAGTCGTATGTCTTTCAAGGTTCATCGACTTTGCAATTACGAAAGCGTCGATCTGTGAATAATTAATGTGATTACAAGTTGATAGCTAACAATTTAACACATTAAAGTAATTGATACTTGTAGAAGTTCGATGGTTGGACTGTGTTACAACTTGTGGTGAAGTTTGTATGTGCGAATGTTTAACTTTTATCTGTCTGTAATGGTGTATACACCTACACGAAGTATTATGTCCGTATATGTTCATAGGGGTAGACAAACATTTCGCTAGCTATATCTAAGTCGATTGTCGTATCAAGGATTTTAAAATTACATGTTGCTACTGAAAACTTAAGCTAGGAAAGCACTTTCATGCTACAGAAAATCTTAGTCTTATGTTATATTCCTGGGATGCCTTATTTGTGTAAGTATATTCTGGTTGGAGCATTTATGTACGGTAGAAGAATTGTGAGTGTTGTGGACAGAAATTTGTGTGATCTATTATTGGTTGTTCTGAGTCTGGATGTCCTTCGTGTCCGTTGTTTGAATGTTTGTAAAGTTACCCGCAATACAGGGATTACGCCTAGAGCGGTAGTTGTATCAAACAAACCAAAAATTATTTAAATGAGAAAAGCCTGTTATGTGTAGAACTGCAATTGAATTTTATTCGAATGTGTTTACAACACTATATTGAATACGCTTCGTCCTTGACTATATAAAGTAGTATAGTATCGCATCTGTGCAGATTAGGTTTGGCAAACAATTTGATCTGCAGAGCCTGTGGTGAACAGGACGAGTCCATATCACATCTACTGTGTGAATGTGACGCGTTGGCTGGACTAAGGATGGGTCTGATGGGATTGGCATATCCGAACCCTGAAGACTTCAGGCTTCTCCCTCTGAAGTGTACGCTGCGACTGATGCAGTACATCCATAGGGAGATAGCTCAGGGATAGATCTCGGGGCCGAGACAAAAGATCCCACTGGGTCGAAGTGTCGCCGATCGACACTGATTGGCCCCCGAAATAAGATAAGATAAGATAAGATAGTATCGCATTGTTCACAATTGTATAGGAATATCATTCGAATATAAGTATGTGCACCACTCATTGCCACCACTACTACAGGCTAGGTTTCGGAGTCTCCTAATATGACACAGTAAGGACAGCAGGGGACCAACAATGTTACTAGCGATGATAGCGCAAAGACGCTTTTTATAATGGACACAAATAGTTTTGTTGATGTTGCTAGCATAAACAGTTACCAAGTGATGGTAACTTGGTAACTGCTTACCATCAGGTGGGCTTATGCTATCTTAATATAATACCAAGAGTGACTTTGGTATATAGCCGACCTTTTAAATGTCCTTTTACAATCTTTTAAAAGTGCGTCTAATCTGTTATTTATTTAAATTTGAAGTTTGGAAGAAATAGATTTAATTAAAAACATAATCAAAATTATAACTTTTTTTAAGTCAGATATTTATCTATCTGATTTCAATAAGAGTTATAATTTTCATGGTCTGTAGACTTTATGTAAACAATTTCTTCCAACTTATAATAAGCTTTAGGCGCGTCGTTCATTGACGAGACGGCAGATCAGGTTTTGATTATATAACAAAAATTGCTGCTATACAAAGCTGGTTATTCAGCATTCATACGCTACACGACTGAACACTAATATTATAAATGTGAAATATTGTATAGATGTATGTCACTTAATCTCGCTTAAAGTGTTGAACAGATTTGAATAGTAATAAAAGACATAGGATACGTTCCAATAGGGTTCAGGCAGGCAAAGCTGCAGCAAAAACTATTAATATCGTATTTCATAATATTTTTTTATATTAAAAATCCTTATTGTGCGGTACCGTCAGTGTGCGGCTGGGTCTTAAGAGTTACCTCTTTAAGCAACTGAAAGGCATATTTTTGCTCAAAAACTTGGACCTTTATTTATAACTTATACTGAAGCATGTATGCAAAGGGTTAAATTATACAGGTTTGAAGTTTTCAACTATGTCTAATAACATACGTACAAGAAACTAATATCACCGAATCCATTCAGACATCTGAAGTTTAAACTTTTAAGAATTTAACAAGTTACAAGTTTCAGAAGTGTCTGAAAACTTTATATTGAATATAATACTGAAGGGGTGTTAATTTTTTGTTTGACTGTATCATAGAGATACATGACAAGAGTGTGTAGTCTCATACGAGAGCCAAAAAAAAAGACTTGCATCGAGATAAATTCAATTATATTCAATTCTTATCTATATTAAATTATAACGTTGAAGAGCTTATTGTTGACCGCGCTAAGCTCTGAAACTGCAAGTTCTCTTTGTATTCGATAGGCCAGTTCTTCAGCAAGATTATATAACATCACGCTCGCTAGGGGAGCGGCGCAGTAATCATAAACGTGGGTGAAACTGCAGAGGGCAGCATATTTTCGCTACCTAAGTCCGTGTTTTTCGATGAGTACAATCTGGGTGTATTCAAGTCGCGAGTGAATAGGTATCTTCTAGGCAAGCGTGTTCTATCGTCGACTGCATCTACACTTAAGACCAGGTGAGATCGCGGTTAAAAGCAAGCCCAGTACAGACAAAATAAAAGCCTGTTAAATCATAATGCTTAAGATGAAGAGTATGTTTGAACGCGATAATCTCAGGCACCACCGGTCTAATCCGTTTTTTTTTATTGCCAGTATATATTTACAGGTAGCCTATTTATTGAGGAGGAGGTTATAAATATTACGCTATGACCCACGGGACCGGAGCTGTAACTATAACGAACAAAAATGAAAGTGAAACCTCAGGGTATTGCTTTATAATAATAAAACGTATGCAATAGATATGTTAGTGATATAAATATATAAAAATCATTACTTTAACGCGTAATACTGTAGATCAAGAAACAGTACATAATTATGCTTAAAAAGACAAAATGTATTTTACACGTTCTGGACTTTGTTGACATCCTTACAAGGTAGAGCCGATTAGAGCGTGTACAAATAAGTTTGACTTCTCTTTTCTTTGCCGAACTATTACAACTTGAAATTCGTTTTTTTTCAATCCTGGGTCCCTTAAGCGGATCCTGAATAAGCATCAGAGGACGTGGTGTACAAGCAAAGGCATCCGCTCTGCTTGTACACGACTGCTTACCATCTGGCGGAGTGTAGACATTTTAACATATTATTATTATGCTTTTTTTATTCTAGAAAAAAGCATAATAATAATATTAATATATTACTGTATAATGTATAATACTATACTGTACTAATGTTTAGAGGATTAACCGATTCGTGCCTAACTTAAAATAAATAAAAAACCAATTTCTCAAAATCTGCCTGGTAATAGTCTCGCCACATTACCTGGGAATTTAAAACAGCTGGCAAAATGTGGATGTAATACCTTAGCCTATATCTTCGCTGTATATACAACATTTTAATTATAAAGTTTATTGTGCCGCCATACTATATCTTCTTCTCCCTAGCCTTTATTATTCCCAAGTCACTTAGGGTCGGCTTTTCTGGTCTAACCGTATTTGACTGGATATTAGTTTTTACACGAAGCGGCTGCCACCTGACCTCCGCAACCCGAAGGCTAACGATACCCTAAGGCTAGACCAGAGTCAGGATATTATTGGGCACTGACTTTCCAATAACGACTGCGATAGATGTTGCACGGAGCAGGCGATAATTGTCAATCAATACGCACATAATTTTGAAAAGTCATCCGAAAGTCGGAGGTCCGCGACGTGGGTTCGAACCCGAGACCCTCTGAATTGCTGTCTGTTGGTCTCCCCACTGAGCTATCGCTGCTTTTTTTCCGCCATACTATATAATAGTGTATTTTAATATTATGTTATTGACAGTATAAGTCCCACATAAGCAAGTGTATTGCCCACTACGTATTAAGTTTTAAACAAAGGATTTCCGGCTAAATGAATCATTAAGAATTGTGTGACGTTTATGAAATGAATTTACCAATGTTATTTGTTAATGAGGTTTTTTTATTATTTTGATTTTCGAATACATATTATAAGTAGTAGAGCCTCGCTGATTTCAGCATGAATGGGCCGGCTCCACCGGGGAAGGACTACCTTTTTACAGAATATCGACATGAAATAGACTGCTATTTATATTCCTATGTGTTTCGTTCAGTGAGTGAGAGTCCCGGAGGCCCAATCACCCTCTTGCCCCCTTCCCGCGCCTTCTCCTTCCCACTTCCTTTCATATAGGGTCGGCAACGCGCAAGTGATGCCTCTGGTATTGCAGGCGTCCATAGGCAACGGTGACCATTTACCATCAGGGCCTATGCTTATTTGCCAACATAGTTGTAAAAAATAAGAAGAATAATGGTAATGGGTAGATATCTGTCTAGAGATATTTAATATTAATAATGTGAGGAGTCTTTAGAAACTTAGACAATTAATTTAAGAATTATTGTGTACCCGATTCACACAAAGACTACAGCAGGCAATTTTATGTGGTTATCACAGTAGCATTGTCGGAGGTCTAATCTAGAATCCGGTGCAAGTCTCATCTTGATACGCCGCCTAAAGGTCGAGTATTATGTGTGTAGATACGCTTCTTCTCATAAGCAAATAAAGAAAATATAGATATGTACCAACTTTCAAATGCCGCACGTACACCATCATAAACATGTCATATTCAATCGCAGTGTAGATCTTTGGTATTGCTACTTGCATGAACTTTCTTTGTTCCGCAAACAGTTAATGGGCTGTTTCGAACTGCAAGTAAACGAGGAGTGTTTTATGCAAGTGACCTACTTGCGTGAGTGCATCGCCATAACACTCGATAGCTGGTTGAACATCTGGCGACTGTTAGCGCGCCTTGTTCTCACGCAGCCGTTTGATGTTAAACATTATTATGGCACCTATACATTGAGTAAGATGTTTGTGGCTCACTCATTGCTTACTGATTCTGAGCTACAATTTATTAGTGGCTTTATGGTATATTGTGCTTTTTTTTTGTGTGAGTGTTAGTCTTTGCTGCAAATTGACATCTGACAATTTGCTCGATTTGGAAGAATATGATATATGCCGAAATCTTGCAGGGGTAGTAAATTGCAGTACTGTGCATCAGGTCTGGGTTTGTTTCCCGGATTGGACAAAGTAGTGGAGTGAGGGTAAGTACCACACTTACAATTTAAGACTATATTTCGTACTAATAAGATAAATGTGAAAGTTTATAAATGTGTTTGGACGTCGTTACTTAGTCAAAACCATTGAAAAGATTTGAATCAATAAATTAATGAAATACTAAATTCTGAATTAGCACATTAAATACTTTTTATATTGTTAAGCGTTTCCATAGGATTATAATAGGACGAAGATGCGAGCAGAAAATAGTGTATGATATTTAACTTTTGTTTGGTGTTTCTAAATAATAATATCGTTTTCAAAAACCACAACTGCCATAAGTTAAGCCGAAAATAATAAAACCTCAAATATATGTATTATGAAATGATCAGCTTTGCCAGTAAATCGTTTTATGCGGTGCCATTTGAATAGTGGAAAAGGGCTCTTACAGGTCTGTTAGTTCAGTAATAAATTGTTTCGAGATTCTCTATTGAAGTAGTATGGTAAATGTGGTCTGCGCATCTAGATTGAATAGTTTATGGTACTTTGCAAATTAAACACAAAAACAAAGTGAAGAAGATATACACTCTTATATATATATATATACTTCTTAGTGAAGAAGTTGGAGCAATATGTGACTATGATAAAGAAATATACTTAAAAGGTATGTTGCGGTGACGCGTTATTTCTTACAAAAGTCCTCTGTTTCTCTTTTATTTTAATAGCATTTAAACTTCAGGCTTTATATATTTATTTGGGTTTTGTTTTTGAGTATTCTGTCAAGACGTTCATAGTGGCAGGCAGGCGCCTGGAACTGTGTCCAGTGGGCTGCAATTGTCCAATATTGCGTGTCCCTTTTCCCTTGTGTCTGGTTTCTGGATAATTAAGCAGTTTTATATGAAAACACGTACAGTGAAACACGAGACCGTGATTCAAAAACTTTTTGTTGGGTAATGTCGGTTGTTGGTAATTTTATTTAGAGAAGTTACAAAAGCTCGCCAAAATACTTTTGCACAAAAGAGATTTTTTAAAATGCTTGCTGCCTATGTTACTGCCTAATTGTTGTTTTTCAGAAGGTTAATTACGGCAATTAAAAAACAAACAGAAAGTTTCAATATTTACGATACTGTTAATGAAGTTCAAAAGTTTGCCGGTCCAAATTACTTTTTAATATTCAAAAGGGCAACTCTATTATATATGTATATATTGAGGCATATTGAGGCGATAACTGGATTGTTTGGTTCTTTATATATATTGTCATAACACCAATAATAATGTTGCGTGGGTGTCATGCTGCCATATTGCTTTCTTAATCATGATGGCAAGTCACCGGACAAATTAAAGGAATAGGTAAGGTATGTATAATCCTTAGCAACTCTTATTTAGGGAGCGAAACACAGTTACACAGTTACTAATCTTACACATCAAATCACACAATCTTGTAAGTACACGGGCGAATCGACTCATTCGTGCTGAAGACAAATAATTGGTAACAGCGGGATTTTCACTCTTTCATACTGATACCCGATTGAAAGCATAACGGGTTCTTAAGCAGACTAGCAGGACTATTCACCGCAGGAATATACCTCATAGTTGATTGGTTGCGTTTTTCTGTAGGGCAAAGGCTTATATCTATTCTGGAACATCTATTTTTGTTTCATGTAGCTCTACTCACAAAGCAAACATTTTGTTTATTTTATGAGCTTTGTCACAATATGACTATGTCGCTCCATCATAACCATTGTTTTTATTTATTAATTTTATTGTACATATTATTATATATGGATTTAGCTAGCTCTGAAACATATTTAGATAGCACACTATTGCATATACTAATATCACGATGCATATTATCAAATATGTGTCGCCCACTCCGGACCCATAAAATTAGAATGTGTTGTACATTGTCTACTGTTCTGCATACTTCATAGTAAGGTGGTGTAGTATGAGGTATGAGGAGCATGACCCATGAGGTAAGTAAGCGAAGTATAGCGAAGTCTGAGCAGCGATAGCTCAGTGGGGAGACCAACAGACTGCAATGCAGAGGGTCTCGGGTTCGAAACCACGTCGCGCACCTCTGACTATCGGAAGTTATATGACTTTTCAAAATTATGTGCGTATTGATTGACAATTATCGCCTGCTTCGTGCCTCGGAGAGCACGTTAAGCCGTCGGTCCCGGCTGCCATGAACATCTATGGCAGTCGTTATTGGGAGAGTGTCGACACAAAAGATCTCACTGGGTCGAAGTGTCGCCGGTCTGCACTGACCGGCTCCCACATGAGATACATACATACATAGCGAAGTCTCATGGCCGTTACAGTGTGAAGTGAACTAAGTTGACAGCTATTGTTCCGATAATGCAAATATTAGCGGTACCAATTAAACTAACTATTTAAGCTATCCGTGTAAACTTATACTACATAACTTTTATACTTTGTCGGCCTCGATGGCGTAGTGGTTAGTGTAACCGACTGCCACGCCTGAGGTCGCGGTTTCGATTCCCGCACAAGTCAAACATTTGTGTGCATGAACATGGATGTTTGTCTTGGACTGGGTGTTTCTATGTAGAATATGTAAGTATTAAAAAAAAAAAACGTATATAAGTATGTTTATCCATTGTCTAGTACCCATAGTACAAGCTCTGCTTAGTTTGGGCTAGACGGTGTTGTGTGTATGTGGTAGAATAGAATATTATACACATAATACTGCACATTATTTCACGTTTTAGTTTTGAATTTCAACCTCCAATAGTGCATTTTTGTCAAGGCTGGCCCTGCCGCGCGGAGGACATTTCTTGATTGTTTCTCGGTGAACGGACCTCGCTCCAAAATGCATAAACTTGTAACGTATTTTATTTCTCGGCATTTCATTTAAGTTCTAATTATATAAATGTATTTTAAAACGAAAGGTTAATCAGGTGACTGTTACTATTATTTTCTAGTCTTTCTTTATAATAATACTAGTAGTTTTCCCGCGGTTTCACCCGCGTAAGTCCCGTTCCCGTGTGAATATCGGGTTTCACCCCCTTAAGGGTGGAATTGCCGAAAATCCTCTCTTAATGCTCCCCTACACTCTCCAAGAAACATACATGCCAAATTTCAGCTACTTGCGTTCAGTAGTTTCGGCTGTGCGTTGTCTGTCAGTCACTCAGTAACGGAAGAGTTTTATATATATAGATAAACAAAATACTTAATAAAACTCTATTGTATGTAAATAGTTTACCCTGAAAGGCTTAACGGGTCTATTACCACAACATTCAGCCAGCTATGTTTCTAAAATCCAACGTTGTAGGAGCGAGCCCTGTTCTTTATATGTGTTTGAAATATAACAAACATATCTTTGGTGGTCAGCGGTTATATACCAGACGTATCAATTACACGTTGTCGACCTATATAAAAAAGCTTCAGAATAGGATAAAAAGGAGGCATTAGAGAGTTAGATGAGAAGAAGCCTCCAGAAGCCTTACTCTCCGGGTAAAAAGCTGTTTCCTGTAAGGAATAAAACATTTATATTATGTGTCGTTGTTGCCATGACATAAGCTTTTCCTTTAGTAAGTGGCCGATCGTGAGATCTCGGGTGCGATTTATGAGACGTGATGTTGACGTTTCAGTAACGATAATAGTACAAACATAAAAAAAATGCAACCAACAGCATCGGTGCAGCTAAAAACTCTCGCGTATATACCCATAACATAAATCTCCAGTACCTTTGTGTCGCATGCAGCACAAAATGCAACGCTTTTAAAAACGCTCGTATGAGCACATACGGCATTCAAAATGACGTATCGGTCATAACATCTCGTGTCCGGTGTTGAAAGTAGGACATGAGGCGACAAAAAAGAACATTGCATAAAGATAGGTTCATTACAATTCTATTGGCAGGCTTTTTAACGGACGACGCTGTAAAAGCGCTTGTGCTATTGCGGCCTTGATGTCTTAGTGCCTGTATACACGTTCCAACTACCGGATAACCGGCACCGGATATTAAATAACAATAAGTGTGTCTACACGGTTACGCAGTGATTTTAATATTGCCAATGCGACGTGTACTTTGGGTTCGACAGATAGTATAGACGTGGGTGATCTACAAACAGTTGTTGTTATGAGTCTGGCGATCGTCTGCCAATTGTTATTCAATTTGTAAAGCTAGTTGCGATACATAAGCGTCAGAGAGAAATCTCTGCGTTAGATCGGCCATTACCTCTCTCTTTTTACAGAAACAAGTGAATGCTGTGATAGATACCTGCACAATCTGACTGTCAGACGATCGCAAGGCATACGTCAAAGCTATATACATTTTTTTAAATTCCGCCTTGGAATATGAATAAGAAGTCTTTATTTGCTATAAAAAGACTACATTAATTGATGTTATAGATTATATACAAGAGTACAAGCACATTTAGCCATTTCAAATAGCATGCAAATGTAATATATTAGTTATATCATTCACACGAACATAATTATTAAATTTCACATTTTCAATATCCATTAGGAATAAAGTAATAAGGTCAATTACAAATCAATTAGAAATTTTAAATCTGTAGAAATTATGTAGTAAATTTATTTAAGGGTAATATTTTTATATGATTAGGTATTTTATTATATATATTTATACACATGGCGTATTAGTTATTTTGCAGCCGACTGCTTCTCGGTATCATGTTTAGCACAAGCCTGTCTGTCTGTCTTAGCAACTAAACGCCAATCACCCATTACAGAAACACTATGATGGAAGCAGAACACAATTTGATGTGATGCATTTAGATAATACCACCTTTTACTTGCGGCTTCGCTTAGTTAAGTACTTTTTTCTGGATGAAATATAACCTATGTCTTTTTATTTACCCCTGACAACGTAAATGCGAAATTTCATGAGTATCGGTTGAGTAGTAGTTACGGTGTGACACCTAAACTCACATTCGCATTTATAATAATATTATATAATTTATAATATTTGACTACATGCAGTTACATTCGCACTGGAGGTTAAAGCACCAATGCTTTCTACAAAATCTAGCTTTAATATAAAATCTTATAACCGGCTGGTGACGCGTGTAAATAGGTACTTATAGCAGCTTTAATGTAGTACAGTTGTTTCAGTGATTGAAAACATCGAGATAGAATTAACTGTCCATGGAAACTGGGACACGGTCAATCCATGAGTCGGTCATAATAGTTAGCGAGTTATCTGTGATTATCCTGTTATCTTATTACGACAATGAAGTACCTAGGGTTTCATTAGATAAGTTTACTACATAATTATATTTAAATAGTAAAGAAGTGTAATTCATCTTATTCCTATTGATTGTACGGATGTCGTAATCATTTAAGTGGTTGCCTGACCACTGCCTCTGCGTCTTGTGTTGTGGGACCGATAACTACACAGATCAAAAAGTTGTGTGATTCACAAATGTTTGTTCCGAGGGTGTTTGATTGTTTGTACAATTTCACCGTGGCACAGTAATTATTCTCATTGAGGGAAGTGTCGTTTTTAAAAACAATCTTATACATACCTACTTAAGTTTTTGAATTTTGCTTGCATTTCGTAAACGAAGCAAACAGCGAAGCACATTAAAGGTGCGGTGGTGTATATGATTTTAACTAAATTAAAGTCTAAATAAACATTTAAACTCCCTGAACATTGAAATTAAACTGCTATATACGGATTTTATCGCGTTGTTTATTTGACACTTTATTACAAAATTTTGAAAATTGTTTCACTACTACTACTAAAGTCAAAGTCTCCCCGTGACCATGGCTGCTGAAAAGCAACCGAAACGTCGGGGAAAGTGTAAAAGTAAAAATAAATTAAATCTAAATAGTTTAATAATAATTTAATTAGCTTAAAAATTAGTAAAGTTTAATAGTAGTAGTAGTGAAACAATTTTCAAAATTTTGTAATAAAGTGTCAAATAAACAACGCGATAAAATCCGTATATAGCAGTTTAATTTCAATGAATAATATTCGCGTAAATAGAAGACAATATTATCCCTGAACATGTAGTTCTACCCACTCATATAACATATTCCTTGGTAATCAAACTAACTAATTCAAAAGTGCTGCGCTTCCCTAGATTAACGAACGCTCGCTGAGTTTGCATTGACATCGCGGTTAAACTTACTGAGGTCGTGGGAGGGAGGGAGGAAGCTTTACTGAGCTCGAACACTCAGAATGGAGTCAATAGACACCGGAGTGCTTAGATGAGCTTGAGAGAGCTTTTAATGCATTGCATATGGAATGCTGTCGTGTTTACAGGTTGTGTAACTAATTTGTGGTAGTGCTTTTATTTTTAAACGACTAAGATAGTAAATATTGTAAAAAAATATGTATTTTAGTCATGGAGAATCGATGAAAAAAATGTTGGCACACTTAGTACAGCATGACAACTTTATAAAGAGGAATATAGAAAGAAGTAGAAGGGGAAGGAGTAGTTACATAAATCAGATGAAAAGAAAAACGAATGTCAAGTCGTAACAAGAGGTCAAAATAATGGCAGAGAATAAAGAGACATAGAACCAAAAACATTAATAAAATTCCGCCAACTTTTTAATAATCAGAGTCCTTGTGCTGCTTGTACAAAAGACAGAGTTCCTGGAACTGCAAATAGATTTTCTAAAAGAACCTGTAAGCAAATAACTACATGAACACACCATAAGGTTGTATGGTTTCTGTGGGCAAGCGGTATTCCCCAAGCCAGGCTTATCAAGCTTAAGCTAAATTCCAGGTTTAAAAAGAATTCTGGGATGCTGTACCTTGACAACGTTAGTGTGAACTCATCTAACTTACACTCAGTTTTTTAACATTAATAAACAGACGATTAAACGCGTATCAACTGCTGGAATTAGCTGACTGAAGATAGCAATCAATCAAATTAGCAGATTACAGTGTTAGTAGACAACAGGGGACCAACCACTACCTGAGATTTGACAAACCACAGATTCTCGCTGAAGAACACCGATTCCTACCAAGGATGCTTCGCGATGCTATTGAAATCAAAAAACATCCTAATTTTAATAGAGAAGATGGTTGGAATGCACCACCATCTTGGGATCCAGTAATACAAATAGTCAAACCCAAGAAGAAGCAAACCACAGCTAGACTTCATGATACTCTGAGCTCATTCTGCGTAAATAGAAACACCAATGATTAAATTATGTTCAGATACTTTGAAATAACTACACTGGAACATTGAGACAACTGCCATCTTAGTCTCCCCGTGACCATGGCTGCTGAAAAGCAACCAAAACGTCGAGGAAAGTGTAAAATTAAATTAAATCTAAATAGTTTTAATAATAATTTAATTAGCTTAAAAATTAGTATAGTTTAATAGTAGTAGTAGTGTAACAATTTTCAAAATTATGTAATAATGTGTCAAATAAACAACGCGATAAAAACCGTATATAGTAGTTTAATTTCAACAAATTAGTAGACATGAGTTTGATTTCGACACGTCGCGCGTCGTTGATTAATATTGTAAAAGTGTCAGAGTATTGCAAACCGACATCAGGCCCTGACTTAAATAATTTAAAAGGCACTGAAGCTCTATATCGATCGCTATATTATTAATGACAGCTGTGACTGTATGACAGTTCTACTATTAAAATGTCTATGCAAAACTTAGGGCCCAATGAATAACACTTACAATTAACTTTCATCGGATTTATTGTATTCAAAATGATATTACTTCGTTGTTCGGACTGCATCATGAAAGTGTGTAGGACAATCAAGAGGTAAGGTACGGAAATTTATGACGAATTTATAAATGTGTTACGGTACGAACAGGTGGCTCGAAACTTTGGCATTTACGTTTCATGATATCGGAGTTACGGTTCATAGCTCTTAGAGGTACGAAATGGAAGTTGTCTTTCAACAGCGCTTATTATACTTTATTTCGTCCTATATTACTGTTTACAATTCAATAAAAATAAAGTATACAAAATAATGTTTCCATAATCAATAAATGACACGGGATACCCAGTATCGTAAAAATCTTTTGAAAATAAACTAACAAATGTGCTTTCAAAACATTACAAAATATTATTTATTTTTCTGATCCGACCTATATTCCTGTACAAACAGTTGGTTACCAATTCATAACTAGTTACGCAAGAGGTTATGCCAACGAATCATACAGTTATATGCATGTATATCTTTAAACAATTAGACATAAGTTTAAAACACCCATATTTTGCCAGGTATGTCTAAGTACCACATTATATATAAGTTTAACTTGATTGCATGTATGGCATAGTGGTTTAAGTTTTAGCTACTGCTATTACGCCAAGGGTTGTGGGTTCGAATCCAAAACTAAACAAATATTTGTGTTATCCAAAAGTGGTTGTTCCGAGTCTAGGTGTTCTCTGTGTCCGTTTTTAGAATATTTGTAGTGTAGAAGATGTCTTTTTAAAACGAAAAAGTATGGAAAATAGAGCACGAGCTAATCGTCGTCTATCGGCCATATTGCTCCGGGTATAATACCCGACGGAACCCGAAACAACCTACTTACAATTTTGTCACTAGACCAATAAGATCACTACAAAACGTAACATAGTTAAAGACAATTTTACCGTCTCTTTGGCTTATTGGACTAGTTTTTCCCGCCAGCCAATATGATACTAGTATCGATTCTCCGACAAAATGCCATTACGTATTGCTATAACTATAATTTACTCAGTAGTTACGGTTAAGGTCCTCCAAACAGAATTTCGGTCACGGCGGCCAATATTAACGAAGACTGACTATCTGCGTAGGAGATATTATAGTGCACAAGTGTGTGCGCAAACAAAAGTGCGCTCTTTATTCCCTAACTCTCATGATCCGATTGGACGATAATCCGATACGAGAGATCAAGCGCGCAAGACCAACTGCTTTACGTGCTTATCCGAGGCACGGGGCTTTTTAACACCGCCAATTTCCTAACTACCGGGCTGCTATTGAGACATCCTAACAGAAAACCCAATAACTTTGTTTGTCTAGTTACGGTTACTGTATCTATATTTGTTCCAGTAGACGTCAATATACTTCTTGCTTTCAATTACGCGCGATCTAAAACATAGTTGGTGAAATGTCCTTAAATGATATACTCTGCCTGCTCCTTAGAAGACATGAAGGCATAAGTTTAACATATAACAACATTTGAATAATTTACCCTTCGAATCTGCCTCGATGCCGGGCCTAATTTCCCGGTCTAGCCATGTGTTATTAAGTTTGCTGTCAATATTTTTTAGTAGCAGCAGTGAAATTTTGGCTGGTAAACATCTGTGAAAGTTCCATTGCTCCCTAAAGTATACTTGGCAAAATGCCTATTGGAGGATATTCAGGCTTAATACTACATAAATCATAATTCGAATAATTTACCCTTCGAATTGGCCTTTAATCAGACTGTAGTCCGAGGCAAAACTAAATTGTAACCATGAGAGATATATCTGTTTCAAAGTTCACGATACCAAGGTCGGTAGTCAACGCAAATAGCGGTTTCATGGATATGGGATTTCCATTTCCCTTTACAACATAATAGTCTTTAGATATTGGCCAAACTTCGATGAAACGCAATAAAGACATCATCAAGTATATTTGGTTAGTTTGATATAGTGATGTGGGTTCATCGATTCAATATCAATTCATTCGAATTATAAAATAAATCGAATAAATTAAAACTTTGATCATTCGAACGCATTAATTGTTGATATTTGATTATGTATTTGTCATACGCAAAAACATGCATGGACGGATAAAAATACCAAAATTAAAAATGATCGCTTACGAATCAAATAATAATCAGTGGCAACTAATTTAACAATAATCATAAAGAGACGCATACAATTTTTGAATATTTAAAATTTCTGTAACTAATGTTCTTTGCTAATTTGATATAACATTTATAATGTATGTATTACCAAATTCCATCTCCCATTGGTCCAGTGGCACGTGTTCGCGCTCTAAGGCCGATGTTAGGATAACGGGTTTGACTCCCGGGCTTATTGAGTGTTTTTGTTACGCAAGTATCAATTACATGGGTTATAGTAACCGCGTACCATAGGCAAACCACACATTTATTTGCTACTTATTAAAAGAGAAGAGACAAAGAGAAAGAGGAAAGGACATAAAGCGAGGAAGAGAAAGAAATGTATAGAGTGAAATGAACATGTTGCCTATATCTATCCATTTTACTCTATCTGTTTCACTTAGAGACGAGGACTGAGAAAGAAAAACAGAGAGACTACACTTGTCTTATGAATTAAATTAAATTTGATGAATAAACCCTATGACCTGTTGATTCTTTGGAATGCCGCCAGTAGTTCTCTATACAGACGGCACTGTGCTCGCCGTAGCGGTGTTAGTATTCGTGCTTCGTACCAGTGTGGTCTACAGTTATAACGACGCCAGCAATCGTTGTTCGTAAATGCATGTAGAGAAAAGACACATAACTAACGATAGGTGATTATTAATAAAAAATTCGAATTATTCGAATGTTCAAGTGAATCGATGTATTCGAATCTTTGATAAAAATCGAATGGTATGAAATGGTTCGATGGATGGTTGATTAATTAGCAACGTATTAGTCTTACGCAAATACGAACCTAACCGCTATTTGTTATTCACGCGAAATATCTATCAAATGAAGTTTTAAATATTCTATCAAGATTTGAGTAATAATCACTGATGATGGGCTGATCAGCATTCTCGTGTCATGTTTTTTAAGTATCGGCACCCGCAATGAAATTGTTCAGAAGTATACAGAAAGAGTTGATAGAAGAGATCCTTTATATTAACTTGTTGTTGATAATGTGGCTAAAAGAAATTAGCTCTCAAATTAGAGCTTATCTTAAGGTCTTAGGTTAGCTTTCTAGCTAAGATTTGTTGGTTGTTAGGAAGTTTTGAGGAGTACTGCACTTCTTACAGTTACACATCATACAGCTGTGTTTATAAGAAATGCAGTGTTGTATCCCCGATAGTAGAGATGCAATACCCCACCCTAACATTTCGGCAGGTATATTTTAGATCCCGAAGCCTATATCATGTGGGTCGTAAATATACACCCGACGGTCCAATTGCGACCCTATTGGTCTTAATCAGACACATTATTAATACCGACAGCCTACAGAAAAACCAAATAACTTTGCACGAGCCGACATCGAACCCGAGATCATACGATCACCTGTAAAGTTTATACTATTAGATTAACAAGCAATTATTTATGGATGGAGGACTTCATAATTTCCTTGGCAGCCATAACATCAACTCTGTCATTTTCCATTAACTGTGAAAATATTTCATTCGATGTGAAATAGGCGCATAAATTATACAATTATCTTAGACAGCGCGGTTTTATGCCGTAAATATTTTCTCTTAAAACATCTCCAATTAATTGTCAATTTTTAATGTTTTGAGTGAAATTATAAGAGATCTGCGTCGTATTGGAGAAGCTAAGTGTAACCTCGCTTGTCATTAAATATTTTAGCTATTGCCCATGCCTTCGCTTGCTCGGAAACAATACTTTTACCTGGATGAAAGTTACCCTATGTCTTTTTCTGTATTACTGACAACGTATGTCTAAACAGGGATCAAATTTTGGGAAGTAATATTCATTTTCCTTCATTTTTAAAAAGACAACTATTGCACTGCATGTAATTCTTGAGTCACGGGGGACTTTACAAACATTTAAACAACAGACACAAAGAATATCCAGTATCGGAACAACCATTTGTGGACCACACAAAGTTTTGTCCCGTGTGAGATTCGAACCCATAACACTCGGCGCAGTGGTAGAGGCGAGCCGACCACCTAAACCACTACACCATCCGTGCAGTACTAGTATGGGACAGCACTGATTTTTTAATATATAATAATATATAATATACTATCACATACACACAACACTATCTAACTCAAACTAAGCAGAGATTGTACTATGGGTACTAGACAATGGATGAACATACATATATACTTTTTTTTGTAAATACGTACATGGTATACATAGAAACACCCAGACCAAGACAAACATCCATGTTCATGCACACAAATGTTTGACCTCAGGCATGGCAGTCGGTTACACTAACCACTACGCCATCGAGGTCGTACAGTCTGTATATTGCAATTATCGTTATCCTAAACGTACTAAGACAAATTCCGCACTAAGGGTCAAGTCTCGCGTCGCGGATGTATTTACGAATATATAATTTACAGACACGAAGTACACCTAGACTCATAACAATAATTTGCGGATCATACAAATCATTGTCGTATTTGGGATTCGAATTCACAACACTTAGCGAAGGGGCGGCAGCTTAATAACCGCTTGCCCATTACGCTGCTTGACCATTGCATTGATCCTACAGTTATATAAATGTAAACAGAAATATCTTCATTTTTCGTAATTGCTACCACGTCGACCGTTTGCATAAAACCTGTCATAACTTATCGTCAATAAATAGGTACTAAATTGAAATGACGCGGTCACCTGTTGAATACAGTTGGATCATCGCCAGTTTGCTAGAGACCGTTTAATATGTATAGCGGTTGGCAGGTGGCGCCACAATACCTTATAATAATGCTTAGTACCTTAGATTATTGCAAGGATGCCTATTTTATATAAATAACAAGGTTATTTATATAAAATAGTCATCCTTCATACTACATATATAGATAGGGTCATATTTTTACACTAATATCCCTGAAACGGTAGGCAGAGGTCTTAAAAATATACGTGATGATGTACTGTAGTACGTCCACATTTCACCAAATATGGTTTTAGGGTTTTCATAGTAGGGTGAGTCTCCGTTCTGGAGTTGAGCCCGACAGGCAAAAATTCTAAGTACATAGAATGGACTGGAAATGGAATGGAATGGAATTGCTGAACAAAAAAAACTGACACATTTTATATGTCAGCCTGTTGCTATCTACCGGGCACAGATTCAGACTCCGTAAAGCGACTAAGAATTTCTTGATACGAAACCGAACAAGATTTAGTTTGACCCGAGACACGCACAGCTACAGTGACAGCCTGTTTTCAATATTTTAAAGCTGTCTCCCACCTAGGTATAATTCCTGTGTCGCAGGGCTTAACGAACATTCAAAGGACACAAAGAATACCCAGATAAAAAAAACGTACATATGTATGTTTATCCATTGTCTAGTACCCATAGTACAAGCTCTGCTTAGTTTGGGCTAGATGGTGTTGTGTGTATGTGATAGAATATTATTATTATTCAAAACAATAATTTGTAGATTACACAAATTTTAGTTCCTTTTGGGTTTCAAACCCAATACTCATACTACTCATACATAGTGGCAGTGACAAAGCGGTTACTTATCTTATCTTATCTTATGTGGGGGCCAGTCAGTGCAGACCGGCGACACTTCGACCCAGTGGGATCTTTTGTGTCGACACTCTCCTAATAACGACTGCCACAGATGTTCATGGCAGCCGGGACCGACGGCTTAACGTGCTCGCCGAGGCACGGCGCAGGCGATAATTGTCAATCAATACGCACATAATTTCGAAAAGTCATATAAGTTCCGAAAGTCAGAGGTACGCGACGTGGGTTCGAACCCGAGACCCTCTGCATTGCAGTCTGTTGGTCTCCCCACTGAGCTATCGCTGCTCAAGCAGTTACTTAAATCAATCAATCAATTTAATTATTGCGAAAATAGGTACAGTAATATAAAAGTGTTACAAATTGTGAGTAAGTATTTCCATCTTCAACCTGTTGGTATGCATGGTATACCTACAGGTTGATTGGTAAAAGACTGGACATATTGAAGGAGGGTATTCAGTATTCAATTCTGGACACAAATATCTAAAAAAATAGGTAGGTACCTAAAATTTGACCTGGTTATCCAATAAAAACTTAATGTGCGGATACTCTTGCGCATATACCAAAGCTAAACAAAACCTCCGACCCCGCCCCTGCTACCACACCCTGCACTCTCCCGAATGTGCACCCCGCCCGTATTTTTCTTATCAAAGGTCATAAGGCTCCGACAGCTCTGTGCGACGCGCGCAGTGTCCACATTTTATGGATATTTCATACAAATTTTCATAAAGGTTTTCTTTACAGGTTACACAGACCTTAATTTTTTTTTTTATACTTTACGTCTGATCGTATATTACCATGTTCTTAAGTATGTACAATGTTTAACCAGTCGCACTGTATATGGTAATCACTACGCTAACCGTGCAGTTATTATACAATACATTTATTACAGATCACTAGTGCACTTAGCGGCGCCGCATTTATCGTAATGTATAATCATTAGTTTCGCAACAAGCTGCTGAATACAAACGCGATGAAGAGAACATATCATTACAACACCAGCCTGAAGGCACTGACGTAATATTTGTCAGAAATGACTAAATGATACTCCGCAGGGGAGTTATTAGGCTGATAGTACGATTGTGTGATTTAAAGGCAAATTATATTTAAAATTATGAACGTTTGAATAAAGGGGCTTTTAAATTCAATACGGACAATATTATAGATTCTTCTACCTGGCATTATGAGTTGTAGTCTATGTCAGGGACCTTGCGAATAAGTCTCATAACCTGGTCCCTCTCACATCATTCCTTACGACATCAGCCTAGCGCTTCTTTGGGCAAACTTGACGTCTATATTCCTGGAACTGAACGCCTCAAGTACTTAAAACTAACCTTAAAATGAATTTGAATATACAATACATGATAGTTTTGTGCCAGATTATAGAGTTATCACTTACCTAGTGTAACTGCCGTGCACCGAACTAGAATAAGCCCCATCGACTTGAGAATCCTTAGTGTCCGAACAGCTGTACTCTATACGACTTGACAAACATCACAGTAACGTGGTCATCTACTATCCAAGAGTCAGAAGTCAGAGAACTGTCGATACGAAAAGAAGAGAAGAACTGTGCATCGAAAATGTTAATTTCTGAGGCCGATAGGCGGCGTTATTGTCCAATTATTGATACATTACTGGATACACCTGTTGAAGCAGTTAGTATTATAATGTTAGTTTACTAAAATTACAAATACGAATGTGAGTTTGTTTGTATGTTTGTTTATTTGATTGTTACACTTTCACGCCTTAACTACTCGACGAATCATCATGAAATTTCGCATACACGTTGGCATACAGAAAAGATTCGGAAGAGAAAAAGTACTGGTCACGGAGGATAGAAATTTATTGTCTTGATATTTCTATAAAGTAATGCTGAAACTATACCATGACCCAAAATAATCTCGCGATTATCTATTCTTATATTATAAAGCTGAAGAATTTGTTTGTTTGGTTGGTTGAACGCGCAAATCACAGGAACGACTGGTTCGAAATACAAAAAAAATATTTTAGCTATAAGCTATATTGTTATATAGCTTATAGCCTTCCTCGATAAATGACATCGTGCCTATATAACGAGCTGTCAAACAGATGACAGACACATTTGCTTGTCGGTCGTCGGAGCGTTCACACGTATCAGCTGTGTTATTTTCTGATTAAATTCAAGTTAAGTTCAGTCGTTCATTGTAATAATTGATTTATATGTGATAATTGTTATAATTACTTCATTGCATTAAATCGTTTGTAAAGGTCATTTTTTTTATATAACCTGCTTGATTTTCCTAAAATCAGAAGTGGGATTCATACTGCACACAGCCTGACCACGCTAGGACCAATAGAAGCAAAAAATGTTTCAAAAACGGGCAATAATCTCCTATGTCACGCAGATGAAGATGCGTGTGTCAGCTAGTATATAATATATGGTTATGTTATAAATACAACAGCGGTATTTTAAGTTGAAAATAATATTGCAATAATAATACAATATGAAATAAAGTAGAGCTTGCGTCAAACCTAGATCTAAATCTAAATAGAGCTAGTTTTAAAACAATAAGCAGATACATTATAACTTTGTTAGTCGGTGAAACAACTGTTCTTGAATTTGATTGAGTTTTAGTGCATTAGTCAGAATAATGCGCAATTCCTTTACTTTAAATAAATCCTAACTAATATTATGCGAATGTGAGTTTGTTTGCTTATTTATTTGTTACACTTTCTTGCCTTAATTGCTCGACCGATCCTCATGTAATTTCTCATTTCCTCAGTAGTACCGAAAAGCACATATATAAGCTATCTTTTATGATTATCGGTCGAATGGTTAAGGCGTGAAAGTGTAACAAACAACAAACTTACATTCGCATTTATAATATTATATTTAAGATTTAAGGATAAGTGTTATACTGTGACCAAAATTAATAATAACTTTGATTAAGAGAAGACGTTCTATAAAAGTAAACAGTGAATACTATCCATTATTCTTAACTAAAAATAATGGATAGTATTCACTGTTTTCTTTCTTTAAATCTTAAGAAAAATGTTGCTCGGTAAGTTGAGAAACATTACTGAAACAAATAAACCCGAAACAGAAAATTATCGCGTATTCATAATAATTACGTTTTTTTAAGCAAATTGATTGCTGAAAGATTTTCATGATGTAAAGTAAGATTATACCAAGTATGTAGGCATAGATATAATTATATAATATTGGTTTAGGTAATTCATTTTATTGATCAACTGCAATGATGCTGTATAGTCTTCAGATGTATAGAGTTATTATTAAAACCATTGCAAAGTTATCTCTTTAATACTGCTAAGCGTAAAATAATGGACAGTCTACACGGATGATGCTGTGGTTAACTCGGCGTTGCCAGAGTATTGTAACTCGCAATAAAAACAGTGCATATCAAAATTAGTTGTTCTGAGTTTGTGTTCCTTGAATCTTGTTTGGATGTTTGCATAGTGTTCTGCTTTATTGCTATTTGTCTGCTTAAGACTGCGCCGAGCGAATTTGCCAAAACAGGCGGTCACAGTTAAGGGAATAAAATCAACAGTTTTTGTTTAATACAAATATAAAATATACATTTACCATAACAATGAATGTGTTTACAATTACTCCGTGTAAAAAACTTAAAATAATTAATATTTTCGCCTAAAAAATTACGTAAATTTGCACTGTGATTTTTAGATTATAACAGTAGAAATCTATCCTATTTTACAACTTAAACGAAACATAAATACATATATTACAATTTGTCAGTCCCAAACCTGTAAGTTATTGGTTGACAATAAAGATTCATATTTATCAAAAAAGCACTTCAAATCCTCCATACAATTTTACTATGGCGGCCGCGCGCCGATTTCAATATGCACCGCACGTGCTCTGTTATTATCTGTCTTACGCTCGGCGCAGTCTTAAATGTAAATAAAATATTATACCTAAATGGATTTGGACGTCTGTCTATTTGTGTCGGCATTACGCGAAAACCACAAAATATATTTCGATTCTATTTTCACAGTTCAGTAACATAGAAATTACCTTATACTTTATTCATGTTACATTCGATTTTGTTTTGAAAAACTAAAGATATAGCGCATAATGAAATCTACGTGAAAGAAACCAAAGATAACAAATAAAGTAAACAAAGATAACGTGAACGATACCACAGGCAAATGCTAGTTAAACATATAAAATAACAACAGCCTTAGAGAAATAAATTAAGAAACCAATCAGTATCTAAACGTATCTTCAAAGAATTCTAAAACGTTTCTCACTTATATTGCCCAGACAATTGATTGGTCCACCTGTTCAGCTTTCGAACTAGTATAAACATTAAAGAGTTCGGAGCTAAATAATACTGCTGAGAATTTATTAAGAGCCAGTATGTGCGAAAATATTTGCCAGTCGTTGAACACTCGACGTGCTTAGATGAGAATGTAATTTATCACTCTCTTAGACTACCATCTGCTGTAGTTTGTTGATAGCAAGCGATAGTAGGAAAGGTTTTTTAAGAAAATACTTCACATATATTATTTTAAAATGATGATAAAAATGTATGTATTGATATTGACTGCACAGATGACTTAAAACCACTAGGTTTATGTGGTCGCCTTGTTATTGCCACTGCGCTAAGTGTCGTGGGTTCGATCCCTACCCTAAACAAAAACTGGTATGATCCACAAATGGTTACTGGCTGGGTGTTCTTTGTGCCCTTTGTTTAAATGTTTGTAAAGTTACTCGCGACACATGCATTTATTCTTAAATCTGAAGTTGTCCTGAGACAAATTGCCTAACACGGGAATCAAAGACGGGACCTATTCATGAACTGTAAACGCTTTGATAAAAGAGAATAATCCGTATACTTAAATAACAATTCTACTTATTAAAAAACAATGATATACTAGAAGTTATTAAGTACGACGTACTAGAGGAGATATCTCAAGCGAATATTACGTAACACGATTTTAGAGAGCATGCACTCTAACTCACCCAACATAAACCAGGCGATTACTGGAACAACACGTTTGAGTGCAGTTTTAATTATGCAATAGCGTAATACACATGTTCAAAATATTTAAATTTTGTCCTTCAACATGTCGTTGCAATTTTCGGCTAAGTGCGTTAGAAAATACGCACTCTAATTCGCGATTCAAAAACAAAGATACTTTACAAGCAGTAGCATAACGAGTGAGAGCAGCGATAGCTTAGTGGGAAGACCAACAGACTGCAATGCAGAGGGTCTCGGGTTCGAACCCACGTCGCGCACCTCTGACTTTCGGAAGTTATATGACTATTCGAAATTATGTGCGTATTGATTGACAATTATCGCCTGCTCCGTGCCTCGGGGAGCACGTTAAGCCGTCGGTCCCGGCTGCCATGAACATCTATGGCAGTCGTTATTGGGAAAGTCAGTACCCTCTAATATCCTGACACTGGTCTAGCCTTAGGGTATCGTTAGCCTTCGGGTTTCGGAGGTCAGGTGGCAGTCGCTTCGTGTAAAAACTGATATCCAGTCAAATCCGGTTAGATCAGAAAAGCCGACCCCAAGTGACTTGGGAATAATAAAGGCTAAGAGAGAAGAAGTAGCGTAACGAGTGAGTTAGCGAGCAAGTATGTACTTATAATTCGTGTAAGTTCGTAGTGCATATTTACTCTAAGTAATATAATTAGTTTATTCTTAGTGGTCAGTAAGCACTCGTATGTATACATTTGATTAACGCCACAAACTTTTCCCATTTGCTCTGAATATAAAACTAATATGAAATAGGTAGTTTGTTTTTGTTAGGTGCAGAACAACTAAAGTTTGGCGGCCAAACCTGGCTGCTTGTGTGAGCATATGGAGAATGGATGAGGAAACTTGTGTATCGAAGATGTATGGAGGCAAAAAGTTTCCACAATGTAATTTTATGTTCCGAATTTTGAAGATAAAATATTCGGCCTAATGTCTTTTTTTCTTTTCGTGTGATTAGTGGCCAACCTGTTGTCAAGAGTTGTTCAAGCCGCCAGGCCTCTGACATGGCTTAACGGCTGCTGTCAATTTTGACAACAACCGGGACCGACTTTTTACGTACCCTCCGAAGCACGGAGATGCTCAGATGAAATACCACTAAGCGGTCACCCATCTATAGACTGACCGCACCCAACGTTGCTTAACCTCACTAATCGTTTACTTATCAGTGAGTGCAACTGGCTATGAGCGCCTAAGGTAAAACTTACTAAGCACATGAGAAATAAATTCGCATAAAATAAATTCTTACTTCCTTTTGTAAGTGATAAACGAGTACCTATAAAGTTCTATTTCATTATATACACAATACCTATAATAAAATTGTAACTGCTCGTTGTCTCTACATAGAACATATTGAAATCAAATAATGTAAGGGTCTATATAAGAGCTAAAGAAACAAATAACTACACTGGAACATTGAGACAACTGCCATCTTAGTCTCCCCGTGACCATGGCTGCTGATAAGCAACCGAAACGTCGGGGACAGTGTTAACTTAAATATAAATAGTTTTAATAGTTTCAATAATTTATTTAGCTTAAAAATTTGTAAAGTTTAATAGTAATAATAATAATAATAATGTTTTATCACATACACACAACACCATCTAGCCCAAACTAAGCAGAGCTTGTACTATGGGTACTAGACAATGGATAAACATACATATATACTTTCTTTTTGTAAATACATTCATATTATACATAGAAATACCCAGAGCAAGACAAACATTCATGTTCATGCACACAAATGTTTGACTTGTGCGGGAATCGAACCCGCGACCTCAGGCGTGGCAGTCGGTTACACTAATCACTACGCCATCGAGGTCGTCAGTATCTAGTAGTAGTGTAGCAGTTTCTAAATTATGTAATAAAGTGTAAAATAAACAACGCAATAAAATCCGTATATAGTAGTTTAATTTCAATGAATAACATTCGCGTAAACAGAAGACAATATTATATAAAGAAACCAAAGAATAATTTATATTTTTTATTTGTACGCGCTTCACGCAAAAACTACAGTACGAAATTAAATTATATTTTCATATTTGTATTGCTAGAGTCCGAACTTAAAATCTAGTGCATGTTTCATCTTGAATAGATAGCAACCCAATAACACCTTTCAAGCTACTGTATGAACCCAAAAATTTACAATATTCTTTGATCAGGAGAGCAAAGAATATTAAGAATTTAAGAATTTCTTGGTTCTTGGTACTTGGTTCTGTCAATGTCGAGTACATGGTACTCACTTTCTTCTCCTAAAATTGTTTGTCCGAAAATCATTATCCATAACACGTTTGCTATAAACTTCAGTAACCATAATGTTAAAAAATTCGACAACTCTTGACAACAGGTTGGCCACTAACCACACGAAAAGAGGAAAGAGAGAAATTCGAAATTATGGTTCACATAATTATCTGTACTTTTAAAACTATTCTGTCATAATATCGAGTACTATAATAATTGAATCTCCTAATTTTGCATAAAATAAAGTCATATGATCTAAGTATTAATTATTATATAATGTGTATTATGCCGAATGTTCATTTAAAATAAAATTGTTAGTCGTAAAACATTTGCTAAAAATTAGGTTGTAGTGACAGAAACGAATCGCTGTGAATCCGACTTCACGCAGTCTTGTCTGCCCTACCACTAGAGTTTAATTTAGAATCACGTAGGCGCGTAGAGGCGTGGCGGCCCGCGGGTTGAGGAGCAGGAGGCTGCAAGCGAGCCGCCGCGGCTGAGGCTGGCCAGCTAGCCGAAGCTGCGGTGGTGAGCGAAAGCCGTCTGCGACGATTAGCACACGTGGGACCGCCGGAGAACCGCGGCGCCGGAGCCGTGACAAAAGCCAAGCTTTGTCATACAAATTAGTTTTAAAATCATTATTAGGATAAATAAACATTAAATAATTTGAATTTAGGACTTATAACTTTGATTGAAAACGGTTTTAAGTCTTTTGTATATTATTGATTGTAATATTTATGACAAACAAATTTTGTGTTTAGAGATTTCAAGTTTATGGCATGTAATATTGGCGTGTATAATGTGACATTAAGTTCGGGCAAGTTATCATTCGGACAAATGATGATTAGGACAAAACAAATTAAAGCACTTTAGATTATCGATAAAAAGTTAGGTAACACAATAGAGAATCCCAGTACATTGCCAGTCCGTGTTACAACTGAGAAATTCTAGATTCTAGAGGTAGAGGAGGGTAGGCTTGCTCTGTTGTTTATAAATCACAGTCTAGCTCACTATTACGTTGGGATTTAAACATAGTTGACGAAATGTGTATGTAACATACTTCTGCAAAGTCCTTCGGGGATTTGCAGACGTGAAAGATGAAGTAAAAAATATTCGCTGTAATATCACTGGACAGAGTTGCTGATTATTACAACAGGGAATGTAACCTGATTATAGAGACATGGCGTCCTTAGGGACAAATGGCGCGTATTAGATATTTATGATATAAAAATGAAGAGAGTTTATCTCTTCTTAAATATAGAATATGTAAAAGGTAGGTACTATTGAAGTGTCAGGTATTGGCAGAATAGCCAATAAAAGTACACTGAAACATTTAGACAACTACCATCTTAGTCTCCCCGTGGAGACTAAGATGGTAGTTGTCTAAATGTTGCATGCATGGTCACGGGACCATGGCTGCTGAAAAGCAACCGAAACGTCGGGGAAAGTGTAAACTTAAATTAAATCTAAATAGTTTTAATAATGATTCAATTAACTTGAAAATAAGTAAAGTTTAATAGTAGTAGTAGTGTAACACAGGTTTCAAAATTATGTAATAAAGTGTAAAATAAACTACGCGATAAAATCCGTATATAGTAGTTTAATTTCAATGAATAATATTCGCGTAAACAGAAGACAATATTAAGTATTTATTTTCAAAACATAAGTACACATTATTACACAAATATTTTAATACACAGAAAAACAGAAAAGTACATTTATAATGAAAATGAGGTTACCACTCAGGATTATTGTTGGTTTACGGCTTATGCCTCAAACCAACCCTGATATTATTTGGTAACCCCAAGTGACGCTCGGACGTACATCAGCTACACATACACAGGAATATAAATATAAAGCCTTACTTATGAATTTCTATGCACGAAAGACTAGATAGAGGTATATAACTTACACGTCTCTTTGATTTAATATTTATATAATATTTTTTCTATACAAATATTTTTTTTTTTTTATATTCTATACCACATACACACAACACCATCTAGCCCAAACTAAGCAGAGCTTGTACTATGGGTACTAGACAATGGATAAACATACTTATATACTTTTTTTTTGTAAATACATACATATTATACATAGAAACACCCAGACCAAGACAAACATCCATGTTCATGCACACAAATATTTGACTTGTGTGGGAATCGAACCCGCGACCTCAAGCGTGGCGTTCGGTTACACTAACCACTACGCCATCGAGGCCGACATTCATCATTTAGAATGACATATCTTAGTAAGATAGAGATAACATACAAAATTACAAGCAAAGCCCACCAAAATAATACCTGCAATAATAGAAAATGTGTACAATGTTCCTTCTCTACTTGCTGATAGTTGAATTATAATGATTGTCTCAGCTACGCAGCGGTAGCAAATGAGACTGCTGTGCAGAGGTCTCAGATCTAATCCTGGGTCGGGCCAACAAAAAGATACTATGTTTCTCCGACAAGAAATACTCTGTAGGAGTCTGGAATTAGGAAGGTGGCGTTGTTACATATGCCGCATACCCGCATGCCGTGGAAAGCACGTAAAACCGTTGGTCCTACACCTGATCTCTACCTGGTCGTGTCGGTTTGCCGTCCCATCGGACTATGTGTACTGGTGATATGATAGAGAGTGAACTATAATAGCATTAACGCAGATAGTATCTGTTAAGATTGGCCGCCGTGACCGGAATTCGGTCTCGAGAGTAATATTTTATAATGCAAAAATACAAAGACTCGCGTCTGGAAATCCCGAAAAAGTTATCAGAATATATTATTGTCGATGATTCCGTTACTTTACAGTGTCACTGAAAGTGAATTTTTAAATAGCTTACATAATTTAAATAATTTAGTAGTAGTATCAGTTAAATAGTTTCAAAATAATTTTAAAATAGTGATTTTCAAATAAACCACGATAAAATCCGTATGAACTAGTTTGATTATGACCAAATCTATCAAATTAAATCTAATAACAGTTACAGTTCCCAGTCCACCAAGAGAAAATCAAATAATTTCTTAATTACTCCGAAACTTTAGGCAAAAGATCGTGAAAACTTGAGAAGTTAAATAATTCTAAGGTAACCAGGGCTCTTGTTTCTAGCCATCGAGTTTGAGTAATTACTCGCTCTTGTCGTTTTGTTTGAGATACCTCAATGTAAAGAGGTGCCTTATATTTAATTCATGACTCTTTCTCAAACAATATGCCTTAATCCACCTAAAACAGAACTACGTTTTTATTTGAAACTGGATTTTATGCGGGTTCACTCGCATGGATTCTTTGTTTTAATTCAGGACATACATACATATCTGTCTAGCAGCGATAGCCTAGTGGGAAACCGTTAGACTGCCACGCAGAGGTCTCGAGTTCGATCCCAAGGCGCGCATCTCTGACTTTTCGAAGTTATATGGGTATTAAATAGTTAATTATCGCTTGCTTTAACGGTGAAGAAAAACATCGTGAGGAAACCTACATATCTCAAAGTTCTCCATAATGTTCTTGAAGGTATGTTAAATCTGCCAACCCGCACTGGGCCAGCATGGTGGACTACGGCCTAACCCTTCTCACAGTGAGAAGAGGCTCGTGCCCAGCAGTGGGACAGTTTAATACAGGGCTGATGTTATTTATTAGTATTATATACATATCTGCATGGATGGAGCAGTGGTAGTCGCTAGTACGATGGGTTCGATCCTTACAGGAGACAAAAGTTTGTGTGATGCATAAATAATTCTGTTGTGCCGAGATTGGATGTTTGCTCAGTTTATTTTTGAATATTTGTAAAATCCCTCGTGCCAAGAATTATTGCTAGTGTAGGAGTAACATTTTAAGGTAAAAAAAAACATAGTCTATCTGTATGCCAAGTATATTCCAATTCCGTTTAACAGTAACCAAGTAATTAACCTATCAATTATTGAAATGCCAGACATAACTGAAAACCTATTGTTTCTGACCGCCGCACAGTGTTTTAAAAAACCTATTTTTCGGACACCTCAGTTTTATTAGGAAAACTGCTAGATATAATCATTTAAATGCAAGATTTCGAATCCTCATTCAGATAACATGAAATTGCCGATGATGATATACTGGATGATATAGTAGATGCCATGGAATAGGAATGTGTAATTTATGTAGTTGTTTGAGGAAGCAAAGACAATAATTTCAGTGTAAATAAGATTTACCAATACGGCAGAATACTGAAGAAAATAAAAAAATCTAAAAACAAAAGAACGCGTATATAAATGAATCTTATAAAGCCACGAGATTCGTTTAAGGTCTAAAAGCAACGCAACATGAAAGATACCCATCACTGTCTTTAACATTGCTTTTGCGGATATTGCTAAGTTTCAGAGATATATTTTTCTAAATATCCGGTTGAAAATATCACAATTTTCAAATATTTTTCTCAAATACTATTCATGCTATCTAAATGGGGATTTAAAATCTTGCATTTAAATGATTATATCTAGCAGATTTTTAATAAAATGCGATGGCCGAAAAATTGCTTTCTTAAAACACTGTACGTCGCCGGTATGCCGATGCGACTCTTGAAGTTAAATGATTTGATTGGTACTGAAACTCTTGAACAAAAGTCCAAACATTCATAGCTGTTAAGATATTACTATGCATTTCCACATACACATATACAGACGCCTTCACATGCACCCTCAAACTCATACTTGCACACGCATTACCCTCACTCACACACACACACACACACACACACACACACACACACACACACACACACACACACACACACACACACACACACACACACACACATACACATCACGAATACCGATATACTTCTTCATCTCACAAATTAAAATAATATCACAACATAATTATTGAAACATAAACTACACTAACAACTTCATGTTTAGAGGTAGGAGAGGCTGGTCATCTGTCATACAGGTTTCCCGCCTAGTACGGATACCAGTCTCTCACACAGATCTTACCTTTTTAAATGTTATGAATACCAACCAACGTAGTTACACTTACTCGATCATGTAAAATCTAGTTTAAGACCTGATTTTGTAATAATTCTGTGTGAGAGAGAAATAAAAAAATAAATTATATTAAAAAAATTATATTAAAATTATACTAGTATTATAAAAAGCTCTTTGGTGTATATTATTATTAAGCTTGATGAAGGTGAAGTAAAAATACATAATTTAACATTCATAAGACATGTTACCAAAGTCTTTAATAACAAGCTTACCTTAACGTTACATGTTAATTATCAGACACGCAATATTGGCGCCGCTGTCACGAATACTCTCAAGTGACGTCACAATACTAAACATAATTATACATGTGCGAGGGAGACAACGAATCGCGACCACAACCACAACCGAGACGCCCTTGACACAACACTGCGACGGCGATGTGATACCGCTGAAAACATTGACAATGAATATAAATTATGCACTGATTTGGGTTACTGAACTTGCGCGTGCACTGCTGTGTACTTATATAAAGTGTAGTTGTGCAGTTATATAAAATATTCATTACTATGATCTTTAGTCATAACCCTTCTGTTGAAACATTGACACAACGAACACAAAAACAATTTGACGCAGGGTACATTTTTTGTGCCTTGTGAAGATCGAACCTCTAACAGTATATAACCGTACATAACTTCACCTTTAATCTTTTTTGTTTATTAGTTAGTTTGCAGGGGTATGATTATTGGTCGGATTGCCTGAAGTAGAACAGCTTCAAAGTGTTAGTACTATCAATAACAGGGAAAATCTTGTGATGAGTTTCTACGACGAATAGGATCACCAATCTCAATATGGAGACGCTTTGGTACTGTTATAAGAATCAATAATTTGCTGTATTAACCCTGAAATTACAAGCGATTACATGCTGTTGCTTATAAGAGCTTATAATCGTTTACCGCAGTAGCTGCAGTTACGGTAATAACTGTCACTGTCAGGTAAGCCCGAAGCTTAAGTGAAACTGTTCCTCCGCGTATGTAAAAAATTGCATGTCCCAACAAGTGAACGCAAACTTTTTTTTATGTGTGTAGTACCTACACACTGCGTTCGAGCTCCAATCATTATTCCGCCTCAATAAGATACCGATTTGCCATCTTGCTGAACGGTTCCAGTAGCAGTTCTTTACCTGTCGGAATTCCCAGGCCGTCTCCGAACTCGGACACGTCGGTTATCAGGGTTCGTACTAATCGAAACATCATCTTCTTCGTCTTCATCGTTTTGACACTGCCTGGCCCTCTGCAATGTGTTTCACTATCGTTCCTGTGTATTCAAAGGTTCGTCAGGATCTCTTTTATCGTAATCTAAAGTGGTGCAAACAATTACGAATTATCTGAGTGCTAATATCCAGTCGAGCAGCAGCTCGCAGCTCTAATCTCAGTTTGGTAGCGTTAATTATTAGATCATGGGCGGCAAGAAGTCTGATGTAGCACTTCTGAACATCACTAAGGACAGCCGGGCCGCCACTGCGAGGTCGATCAGCCAGGTTGCCAAGGCTTCAGTATCTCTGCAGGGTAGTAACGACGCAGGTTGGAGAAACGGAGACTCTGGCTGCGATTTGCCTTGTAAAATATCCCTCTTCACGCAATAACACTGTTCTTGCTTGCAAGACTTTAGACAGTCTCACTGGCATTTTTTAAATTGACAATTTTAGAGAAATTGATTAAAACAGCGTTCAGGCAGAAACAAGAATGAGGGTCATTTATCATTCACCTTGATTTTATATAAAACAATAAAAGAAGATTTTATGTTATCTACATTAAAATGATGTGTTTTTAAATATAAAAGCAATAAATAATGCATTCATTAATTATATTTTGACACGAGAAAAAATATCTCAACTTTTACAAGTGAACGCGGACTATTTTTATGTGTGTACGTTTAAGCCATGTGACAAGCTTTTCAGTTCCGCATTGCTGATTAAATCTGTTTTGTTTTATGATAAGTGATCACCGCAGCCTATGGACGCCTGCAACACCAGAAGCATCACTTGCGCGTTGCCAACCCTGTAAAAATCTTTTAACACCCTTTTTGAAGAACCCTATACTGTAGTCTTGTGGAAAAACCTCGGTAAGGAGTTCATTCCAACCTTGAACTTCGTTATGCCTGCCATAGTAACAAATTTATATTACCATGGTAACTGTACAAAGCTCAAATTATAACAGTCTACTCAGATGTGAGTTTAATAGTGAAATTTAACGGAGTTGACTGGCTGAGCAGAAGTTAAAACATTTTTATATGTCACGGTCATGTCACTGTAGACTAATCACGTTGTATCACATGTGACGTAACATGATCCAATGTCTCGCTACACCTGTAAACGATCGCGTGGACGCATCTATTCCCGTACTCCATTCAGCTGTTATTTCTGTTACTCCGTCGCAACGTATATTTGGCGTTTATTAAGCAGACGATAACTGCTTGGTGACGCGCGACTTGTTCCTGGCCAAAATATTGAAATAGATTCGTTCCATGAATCTGGTTTTATATTATTGCGACACGTTTTATATAGCCGAAATCATTTAGGCAGTCTATGTATGAAATCATAACTTCCTAACTCTTCTCCTTTAGCCTTTATTATTCCCAAGTCACTTGGGGTCAGCTTTTCTAGTCTAACCGGATTTGACTGGATATCAGTTTTTACACGGAGCGGCTGCCACCTGACCTCCGCAAACCGAAGGCTAATGATACCCTAAGGCTTGACCAGTGTCAGGATATTAGAGGGTACTGACTTTCCCAATAACGACTGCCATAGATGTTCATGGCAGCCGGGACCGACGGCTTAACGTGCTCTCCGAGGCATGGAGCAGGCGATAATTGTCAATCAATACACACATAATTTCGAAAAGTCATATAACTTTCGAAAGTCAGAGCTACGCGACGTGGGTTTGAATCCGAGACTCTGCATTGCAGTCTGTTCGTCTCCCCACTGAGCTATCGCTGCTTAACTGAGCTATAGCTGCATAAATTCCCAACTAATATTATAAATGCGCATAAGAGTTTGTTTGTTACGCTATTTGCCTTAACTACCCGACCGACCATGATGAATTTTCGCATACACATTGTTAGGGGTACAGAACGTAGGGTACCTTTCATCCAGAAAAAAGTACTGCTACTAACCTACACACATTACGCAAGCGATGCCGTGGGCAAAATCACGTATTAAATATTTTCTTGGAATTTCTTCATTGATGCCAAGAAAACAACGATTTCATGACCGGCATTTACCACTTACCTAAATAATTATCAGATGGGCCACTGGATCACATACCTCCAACAGCAATATAAATAAATTCATAACAACAATCGTAACATAATTTTAAGTACCAAAAATATTTAAGTTGTAAAAATGTAACAATATTTTCTAGTCCATTAAAGCATAGGGTTTTTCTTATTAAGTTGTATCCCTTAGTCAGCTGAGGGCCCTTTCAGCAAAGGATTATACTCTTACAATTCAAATAAATTGTATTATGATATAATATTCTGAAATATTCTGGCCCAAGAGACTGGCTGACTAAGACTACCTAACTTTCATTTTAGAGTAGCTTCTTTACATAATAATTGTTCTAACATTGTGTTAGAAGAATTGCGTAACATTGTTTGTTTAACACTGTTAATTATTTCAGAAATAATATTAAAACTGACAAGTTCATCTTCTGGAATATAAGAAAACTGCCTACACAATAATACTACTAATATTTTAAGTGTAAAAGTTTATAAGATCTTTGGATGTTTGATACTCAATCACGCGTAAACAATGGAACAGATTTAGATGATATTTGGCACATAGATGGACCATGAGACCGATTAATTCAAAGAATACTTCGGGTTTGATTTTCAGGTCGCGTAAAGAGTTAAGATAAGAAATTGTCACCACCAGCAGCAAATTATGTCAAGCCTATATCCGAGCATTGAACATTTTACAGTCTACGAGGCAAAATTACAGTCTCCAGACTGCGTATGAAACCGTCACGTGAAATTTTTCAAAGACACAACATGCTATGTTTCATGATCCGAGAACTGAACCCGGATGGTATCAACAGTAACCCTATGCACACACTCACGCTATTCATTCAACTGAGAAATCTTATTACAGAGGAGGATTACTTGTCTTGTTAAACAGTAGATAATTTGAATACTAAAGTAAACTTTAATTATTTGTATAGATTCAAATTAATTACAAAACTTCCTAAAACCGCCGCTTGTAGAGGCTCTAGGCAATTTTGCAATTATCCATAAAGTTGTTACTAACAGTTTTCTTGCGTCATAACCTCAAAATATTTATTTCTGGACAAAAATATCAAATAAATTTAATTAACCAAAGAGGTTTCAATTTCAAACGCTTACATAAGAAAAGTAGGCCGATTTTTCCAATGTCTGGTCAAACATGTGACTTTGATTTTGGAAACCTTCAAAGTTATATAAATAATCTCGTAACTTAGTTTGCGCAAGATACATTTAATCACCAAATTTCCTGATCATTTCGGCGTAATGAATATTTGATATCGGTACTGGAATTTAATCATCTTGCTTCTTCGGCGAACAATGTTATTAATATATCTTGTAAATAGATATTGATTGATATCAAGGAACGCTGTGGACTGGGATTGGTAGCGAGAGACATTTTTTTGTTTAAGACTAATCTTCAACATAAATTATAGGCATTATATAAACTTTTATACTTTATTTATGTAATAGGTACTATTATATAAGTAGGTAGTATTTAACATGATCATCTAAATATCACTTAACTTTTTGGTACGCTTGACGTTTCAGCCAAGTAGTTCCGTCAAAAGCAGATTCGTTTATTTGTTCTGTGATTCACGTCATACGCAAACTAACTCGGCCATGATATCAAGCAAATACATAGCATGATCATGATGATCATGATAGAAAATAATTGGAATACTTTTTCTATGTGTGTGAAGGTCGCAGTGGTCGTCTCGTCGTTGCCACTGAGCCAAGTGTTATGGGTTCGAATCCTACACGGGAAAAATTGCTTAATCCACCAATGGTTGTTCTAGAACAGCGATAGCTCAGTGGGGAGATCAATAAATAGACTTTAATGCAGAGGGGTTCGAGCCCACGTCGCGCACCTCCGACTTTCGGAAGTTATATGACTTTTCGAAATTATGTGTGTATTGATTGACAATAATTATCGCCTGCTCCGTGCCTCGGAGAGCACGTTAAGCCGTCGGCCCCGGCTGCCATGAACATCTATGGCAGTCGTTATTGGGAGAGTGTCGACACAAAAGATCCCACTGGGTCGAAGTGTCGTCGGCCTGTACTGACTGGCCCCCACATAAAATACAATGGTTGTTCCAAGTCTAAATGTTCTTTGTGTCCGTTGTTTGAATGTATGTTAAGGCACACACACAGTAATAAGTCATATAGTGGGATATATCTTTAAAAAAATTATCTAAACGTTAGTTTAATATGTAAGCTATATTTACGAAGTGATGATCCCCTTACAACGGTCAAGGCGCCGTTCTGATACCGTAAGACGTGATATTAAGTGTCTTTATAGTGTATTATAGTGTACATGCTTTGCATAGCCCCTGGAATTACAGGAATAGTATCTAAAGCACAACATCTAATAAAAGAAATGGAAATAATAATATTATTTATATCTTTATTATATTAGTTGGCGGGTCAAAAGGTCCCATAACAATATGCTCGCAAGCATATATTTTTTCGAAGCACGTAATTTTAAGGTTAAAGTAACTGAAAGTAAAGCTCACAATCATACGATGTTTTTTGGAGTATAATTATATTTTCGAAGGCTATTTCTGTCCCATGTAATTGGAATTGATGACGTAGATGGTGGTACGTAAGTTCTTTATGTAATGATAGGTAATTGCCATAGAAGTATAAGTTTTAGAGTTCGAAAAAACTCTTATACAACAGCTTTGTCCGTCTGTCCGTCCGTCCGTCTGTCTGTTATACAACTTTCAACTCAAGAACCGTAAGAGCTAGAGACTCGTGGTCAACGCCATTCGACTCAGTATAGTCGATATACCTCCGAAATGACAATAACCTTTGACTTTTGACCTTAAGGTCACGTGATACCATCTTTCAATTCAAGAACCGTAAGAGCTAGAGACTCACTGTCGACGCCATTCGACTCAGCATAGTCAATATACTCCCGAAATGATTATGACCTTTGACCTCTGACCTCAAGGTCACATGATACCATTTTATCGAACTCTAAGATTTACGGCAATTCATGGCCGTTTCTCACTTGATGTTGTTTATAATATTGTCACGCACTATTTTGTTATTAGAAATGAATAATATATTTTATTGATTTATAGATACATACAGACTTAAGCTTCTATCCTCGAAGATGTGGGCAGAGGTACCTCTCCCCTCACACTAACTGTGGGATCTTAAAATTTAATAATTGTAAGTAAATTGTTGATGTATCTTTACGTATACATTTTACCAACTATGATTTAAACAATTACGTGAATACCAACCTCTTAACGTTTGTGTAGCAGTTCCAGATTTACCTGCAGAAACTTTGTAGACAGGTAAATTTAATAACACTTTTCTTGTCCGAGGTATTGAATCCGAAACCTTATGTCCTCCTGTGTATAAACAAAAGTCGCATTCACTAAGGCTGCACCAAGACCTACGTATATTATAACTACATACATCAAAATTGTTACATCACTGTGTCATAAGCTTAGTTAAAATATTGTATTATACAGGCGAAAAATATTCAACAAAAGACTTTCCTTAAACCTTTTACCGAATTAATATCGTTCCTAAAAAATTTCATGAATAAAAACTATTTACCCACCTTAAATCTCCGAAGAGATTTTCTCTGCGATAAAGTCTACCGTAATATTCCTCTATTAAATTGTAACAATAGATATCCTAGCTAGTGTTGGCAGGGACGCCTTCTTTGCAATTAACCCGGTTTTCCTTCCATTCAAAAGTAATTAGCGCTTGCCACAGCGACTGTGGCGAAGATAGACACAACATAAAAGTGACGTTGATGATAGCATAATGATACTTTAAAACAAGACAGTACTAGATAATGTTTTTGATACAGTTCTATAGCTTATAATGGTGATTTAAAGGTAATTGGGTTTATTCATATAAAAAATAAAAGTACGGTATTTGTGTAGATGTGTTCTTTTTTGTTACCGTAGCATAACGTTTATCGTAGGTAATTGTTTAATTACTGAGATGAGCAAAGGAGCTTACGGCTTGCAATATTATGCTGTTGTAATTAGAATGATTGTTTAATATTGTCTTACGTTTACGCGAATGTTATACATTGAAATTAAAACTACTTTATACGGATTGTGTCGCGTTGTTTATTTTAGGACACCGTTATTACATAATTTTGTACTATAATACTACTATTATTGAATACTACTACAATTTTAGGTATTTAAATTAAATAAAACTATTTATATTTAAGTTTATACTTTTCCCCGACGTTTCGGTTGCTTTACAGCAGCCATGGTCACTGGGAGTCTCCCCGTGACCATGGCTGCTGTATATAAATAGTTTTAACTAAGTATGATTGTTTTAAAATCTTATTTTTGAAATTTATACTAGATCGTGAGTTGTATTAAATTCAAAATAAATTTATTCAGATTAGGTTACAAGGTAATACTTATGAATGTCAAAGTTACAGTATTTTTTCCTGCGAATTTACATTTACTGCCACGTTCAGCAAAGCAAGGGTGTAGGGTTTATGAGAAGAACGGGCAAGAAACTCATGGTCACTATTTTTAATATATTTTACGTATTTAACGTACATACCTATATTATTTAACTTTTCTCCGTAGCCCTTATTATTCCCAAGTCACTTTGGGGTCGGCTTTTCTGGTCTAACCGGATTTGACTGGATATCAGCTTTTACACAGAGCGGCTGCCACCTGACCTCCGCAACCCGAAGGCTAACGATACCCTAAGGCTAGACCAGTGTCAGGATAATATAGGGTACTGACTTCCCAATAACGACTGTCATAGATGTTCACGGCAGGCGGGACCGACGGCTTAACGTGCTCTCCGAGGCACGGAGCAGGCGATAATTGTCAATCAATACGCACATAATTTCGAAAAGTCATATAATTCCGAAAGTCAGAGGTGCGCGACATGGGTTTAAACCCGAGACCCTCTGCATTGCAGTCTGTTGGTCTCCCCACTGAGCTATCGCTATATTATTTAACTATATCAGTAAATAATAGAGCTTTTGCAGTCCAGCTGTCTCTCTGTTACCAATACTCTAAATGTTTTATTAACATAGTTTAGTTACTAAGTATGCCTTCGAATTTTTGTATTGCAAATTAATAATATTCTTGTTAACCCTTGTAGATTCTTCTATTTAATGGATTCACGTCGAAATTGCTATGGGTGAGACAGGTTCCATTGGGCTAACACCCCTTTTTCTTCTATCTTTTATGTATGTAAGACTTGCTGAACCATGATTTATGAAATTACAAAAGTTATTTTATCGCAAAGACCACGATACTTCTTAAAAGCACTCGATCATCGACGTCGACGAGCAATATTTCTACGATACTCTAATATTTTATTTGATGCTGTTATACACACACCGAATAAACCTTTCGCTTCGATGAAAAAGGGTTAAGCCTTGTAATAATGTTCGCGTATGTTTACTTACGTACCGTGTATGTTTGAACGCGTGATCATTGTTGATACTGAAAACATTTATCAAATTTAAAAAGAAAAAGGGTTTTGTTAATTAAAACATAGGCATGCTTATGCTAGTTTATATTTGTAGAGTAGGTAGAGATATGTAATACATGTTTAATTGTTTAATTCATTAACTGCATTAATTTTATGTACAAGATTTTCCAACTGGACTACTCAACTGACTGCACGGATGCTACAGCAGCTGAAATGGTCGTCTCGCTACTGGCAATGCGCTGGGTATTTTGTATAGATCACCACCGGTACCATCACTGATACAAAAAATTGTGTGATCCATAAATAGTTTCACCCAGTTCGAGTGTTCTTTGTGCCTGTTATTTGAATGCTTGTAAAGTCAGCATGACACAGAAATTATTCCAAATGCGGGAATCAACTCTTACAAAAAGTATGATTAATAAAAAGTGAAAATATATAGGTTATATATGTTCGCATATAAAAACATTTTATCTTTCTTTTTGAACTTTATAGTATATTTACTACGCTAATTAAATGGTACTAAAAGTACAGTTCCTTAAGCATCGTGCCGGCTCTAAAGTACCGTAAAATATCTCGTCGAAAACATATTAAAAGACGTGGATTACGCAGGGGTCAATGTCCTTTTCTATCCCGGTTTTCCACACAAAACCTTTATATTATCACAAGAAAACACTATAGTAAAATTACGGCGCTGTTATCAAAATAATATGTTAGAGCTAGAAAGTCTCATTACTCCTATGGTCTTTGATTGCATTTAAGGTTTACATTTTATGAACATTGTTTGTAAACATTTAACATAATTTTGTTGTTTCAACTATGAATGCTGTCTTAGCTCGTAAGTGGCATGTATATTAGAACTCTATAATCTAAATATTTCACTAAAATAAAAAAATAATATAAAACATATATTATATCCTGTGAGTTAAGCGAATAAATAAATAAATTACGCTTGTGTTTGTAGTCGGTTAAAGGCTACCAAATTGTTACTAAACTATTTATATTAGAGGTAAGACGGCCTCATTAGTCACTTGGCCTTAGATTGCGTGTTTGCATGTAAATGAGGTGTTACGGGTTTTCCTGTAAAAAAATCCTTAGTAGTAGTAGGGACTTTCCTCCGACCTCCTATTACAAGCCTGTGTAATATAGGTACCTCTTTCTATCTCTAAATTTTCCACTAAGATATTCCTAACAAAAATTCACTCATATTTTAATAACCATGATTTAGGTCCCACCTAGTCGGCGTTGGCAGGAAGTCTATAATATTGCCATCAACCGGGCACGTTGCCAGACTCTGCCTTGCTAGCGAAAATTATTTAACCTGTCTTGGAATGCCATACATAATTACAAACTTATTTTAAGAGGCCACCTGTGTGCCGCTGTGACTCAATAGTTTAATAGGAAAACGTAATAACATTTTGTCCGATTGGGTATCGACCCAAGACCTCAACTGGCAAACGTAAACGCAAACTTATGGCGGTAAAGTCGCTTGAAACATGAGGTTTATCGTTCAATAACTTTTTAAAGGTACATATCTACCGTAACCTAGTATAAGATATAACTATCAAATAAAGGTTTTTGTTACACACTAGACCAGAATCTATGAGGATAATGACCTTTGTGGTCTAGCTGTACCTTAAAATGTGAACAAGCTTGTAACAAATGTCTCAAAGGCAATAAAATACGAATGTATTTTATTACTTCATGTCCAAATTTACAATATAGTATAAATGTGTCAATTACAAAGCCAAACATTAGAATTTTTCGTTTCTAATAATTGATTATATCTGCGGCAATAATAAACAGGTCAAGTTAATAAAAAAGCGTTGTTTAATAATAATAATAATAATATTCTATCACATACACACAACACCATCTAGCACAAACTAAGCAGAGCTTGTACTATGGGTACTAGACAATGGATAAACATACATATATACTTTTTTTAAATCGAATAAATCCTTTTGTATACGTGTGATTTTAAATATGTGTGTTTGGAGTAATTACTTGTCTTACCAGATAAACAAATAAACTCATTATAAAACCTTTTATTTACTGCTTTGGGTATATACTCGTTCCCTAAGAAATAGAGATGAAAATAAAGCTGTATCTGTATCCAGAACGGCAATATGTAAAGTAAATAAAATAAGTAAGAAAAATGGACCATAGAACTTTTGGAGAGCTACATCATTTATTATCTTACATTACTTTTATCATATTGTTATTAAACATATTGGCAGAAAATTATTGGTTGGCCTTTTCCATTTTTAGAACACGATACAAAGCGAGTACAATCTGCCATAAATTACGTTATTTACTGCGAATCTGTTGTGTTGTAATATTTATTTATTTTAAAACTTTATGCAGAAAATACTACAATGGTGGTGAGTAATATTACACACAGAGATTACAATATGTATAAACATTTTGCATTTATGAAAATATATGAACCTACCTGGTATGATAATACCTAGGTAAATAAGTTTACAAACATACAATTAAACACCAATTAACGAACACAAAGTACACCCAAATCCAGAACAATCATTTGTGTATCACACAAATATTTGCGATAGCTCAGTGGGGAGACCAACAGACTGCAATGGAGAGGGTCTCAGGTTCGAACCCACGTCGCGCACCCCTGACTTTCGGAAGTTATATGACTTTTCGAAATTATGTGCGTATTGATTGACAATTATCGCCTGCTCCGTGCCTCGGAGAGCACGTTAAGCCGTTGGTCCCGGCTGCCATGAACATCTATGGCAGTTGTTATTGGGAAAGTCAGTACCCTCTAATATCCTGACACTAGTCTAGCCTTAGGGTATCGTTAGCCTTCGGGTTGTGGAGGTCAGGTGGCAGCCGCTCCATGTAAAAACTGATATCCAGTCAAATCCAGTTAGACCAGAAAAGCCGACTTGGGAATAATAAAGGCTAAGGGCGAAGAAGACAAATATTTGTTCCGTGTGGGTTTCAGTGTAACCATTAAAGAGCAGTAAAAAAGTAAAAGAAATTATTTACAAATAAAGTAAGGAAACACTTAAGTGTAAGGCGAGTCCAACGTACCCGTCATATTACGTTTTTCACCTCTTTTCTCAACCATACATTCTTTCACATACATCACATACGTATCTGCCTACCAAATATATTCAAATACGTTTGATCCAATTCAGTGCCGCATTCGACGATCCGAAACAACAAGCTCCCCGGGTTCGTCTTGCCCTTGACCCACCTTGACCCACTTGTGGTCATCCTAGTCCACGCCAGGATATGCCAACTTTGCAGCTTCTTTATTATGAATGAGTGTTATTGCAGCCATTCGTTATAAGAGATAATTAAGGAAAGTAAAAATTCTTTTGCGGAACGGGTAACACAAAGGAGTAAAGTACTTAAATTAGGAGCTTATAAATTTAACGAGTAAGGTGAAAATTAATTAATTTTAATGAAATTCGTATATTTAATTCGCTTTGCAGTCCGATCGTCGTTGCCAAGATATACTCGTGAATCTAGGTAAATATATCCTGAAGTAACCGAATATAAATCTTACATATATAATATTAGTTTAGACAATCGCAAACAAAATTAAATAACAAAAATAATACTCAAATTGATTGTACGAACAGCGCAGCAATTTCAAAGAAGCAATTATTATAAAAAAATCTGTTATCAATAAATAGTTATCTGTATCTTAGCGTGCTTAAATTTAATGTTTGTGACTGACTGTCGCAGGCAGACAAAGACCGCCTGCCAGAGTCAGTCATCATCACGCCGCACCACGAGGATGCCATTGCGTAACAATTTGGTATGATACCCTAAAATCGCTCTTTTCTGAACTGTGTATTTACTGAGACTGCAAAGAACATTAGGATGTTTATATTACGATTTGAACACTTATTGTCCTGCAATATCGGCAATTACTTTTCCAGTCCGTAGAGACAACATATTGCGTGGATAAGTCAACAAAAGCAACATTTAATAAGCTTGCAACCTCTGTCTCTAGTCGTGTCGCCAGGTGCGCGCGACACCACGACAGGCCAGTATTGACACTAAACGAGGCATAAAATAACAACGGCCTTCGTTCAGAGACACTCGGCTCACATATACTATGCTCCCTCATACAAATCGGTCATTGTATGTGTACAATAGATACCCGAAGATGTGAGAATTGTTGTCTTTGAAACAATTTTTATTTGAGATGCTTTTACTCCGTTTTAATAGATTTTGTAAGCTTTTGTATTTTTTGACATGTGGTCGTTGGTATCCTGAATGCAGTAAGTAATAAGGCAGTGGCCTGCGCTGCGAGAGGTGTGAGTCCGTCGCGGACGCCCGCGAGGCCGTGACGGAGCATGGCGCGAGTCTCCTCGGCAGGCGTCCGCTCCGTGCACCCGCTTAACGCAGCGGACGGCCTTAATAGTCCAGCTACTTACTCGTTTTTAAGAAGGTCAGTAAAAGCCGTAATGTACAGGGTTCATCTAACAAAATTTTACCACGAAATATAAACATGACGAATTATCGTTTGTCTGATAAGGCACTGTGGAGTCCCACGGGTGATTTGTCATCTTTACTATCAACCGATAAGACTGTGTTACTGGGACGCTTAGATAATATAGTATGCGATTACAAGGTCATCTCGCCAGTTCTATAGGCACCACATTCATTATTACAATCCTCATTAGTTTCTGTTAGAACTTAGAACCTTTACTTACCCTATCATAATAGAATAGTTTCAAAGCAAATATTGAAAACGGCTTCCAATGTAAAGGTCCAATAACTCGCCTATCTACACTCTGGTTCTTAAACAAATTTAATTCATATTCATCATGCTATGCCAAGTTCAAAGATCTATTATACATAATAATATAAATAAAAGGATTAGATTGAAGAGAAATTGACTAAGTCAAACATTCATGTTACGGTTTTTCATAGATTAGATAAAATGTTTAACTAACAGGTCTTATCTTCGCGCCGAATCGACCAAAAAGTGTTAACACAGACACTCAGCAACATGATCAGTGTCTCAACTCACGTGACAAAAAATAAATGAAGCTAGCGGCATTTTTAAATATAGAAATAGTAGTATTCTAGTTTTTATTGGTGTTTAAATTAGTTTTAATACCTACTCTACGTGATGTTGTTTAAGTGTGTGCTGTTGGTATGTGCGCTAGTGCATATGTGTGCGTGTGGTCGAGTGCTGGTGGTGTTTCCCATGCCAGGAAGGAGTCACACCACGCTTGGAGACGCCGTAGTTCGGAGCTTGCTGAAAGGAGGACACGATGTATGTTTAAGAATCAATCTATACAAATAAATAAAATGGAAGTGTCTGTATGTAATTTCAAAATAACAGCTTTTTACTCCATGCATATAAAAGTATGTATACATATATTAATTATATATATTACATAATAAAAGTAAAATTAAATGCATATTTGTAGCAACGAGAATTAAAAGACCATCACAGGGTGTAGAAGTACTTGTTTTTTTTGAAATGCCTATAATTTTGAAAATTTATGAGATAGATTTTTTTTTTTCTGATAACTACTATGATTTTGTCTAACACCCTGTTCCGGCTTGACGTCGACTTCTGGGACAACCTGTATACGTTAACTAAATCAGATTTTTTTAAAATTTAGTCTTTTTGTCTGTTGGTTTCGGCTAATCTCCGAACCGGCTGGACCGATTTTGACGGGACACTGACAGATAGCTGATGTTATAAGGAGTAACTAAGGCTATTTTTATTTTAGAAAATGTATCTGCGAACTCAACAAACACTTTTTTGTTAAACTCCATGCGGACGAAATCGCGGGTAACAGCGGTTAATATTAAAAATAAAAAACTGCGAGCTTGAATAATAGGTACATTAAACATACATAGATGCGTTTCAAATAAGATACATAATCTATCCAATTATTGTCCTAATCTATATATATAAAAATCAATTGCTGTTCGTTTGTCTCGCTAAAACTCGAGAACGGCTAGGCCGATTTAGCTGATTTTGGTTTGGAAATGTTTGTCTTAGTCCAGGGAAGGTTTAATCAGTGAGAAAACATGGAAAAATTGCGAGGAAGATAGTAAAAACCTAAACGGATGATTACAAATGATGATGATGATTGATGTCTTTATTTAGCGTAGGGTGAGTTTTAATGTCGTTAGGATAGGTGATAAGAAGTACACCGGGTCATCAAGTGATGAATAATAGGAGAAAATTATGAACATTTATTTACAATAAAAAAGCATATTAGGCTTCTCTTATACCGTAGACACGCTACTAAACAAAAAGAGCCTGACTAAGTTACAAAACTACCAATGAATTCATTGCTGAGTCTTAAAATTGTAATTTGATTGTGATTTATTATATCTTTCGAGCACCATTGCGATGCCGCAAACAGTCATATATAATAATAATAAGAGGTAATATATATAGAGGTACACTAATTAAAATTCCTTAAACTTACGCTTAAAGTTCTCAAGTTCGATCTCATGACAAGCTACCCTCTGGGCGTACAGAGAGTTCACATTTGACGTTAAAATTAATAGTTCGTAACTGTATTTTAAACACATTTATACGAAAAATGATCTTCTTATTACGTTTATAAATATTTGCAGACAAATTCAAACAGCTTAAACTTGACCAAGAAGACAGTCTAATTCCTAATCTTCTTCTCTGTCGTTTCGCTTTTGGCAGAGCGGTCGTGGTCACTTTGAGGCGTCGATGTCGGTGGTAGAGGCGGACACAGCTCGGCGCACGATCACCCGTCATATCTCCCTGTTGACAGACTGTTTATTCTAAGTCCGCAGTATATATGCGGCTTCCTACTACAGACTTTACTTATCAGTCCAGCGCATCGGCAACCTGCCTCGCAATCTGGCTCCCTCCACTATTCCCTATACAAATTACTATTAATACAGTTAAATAAGTTATTCAGCACTTACAGGAGTACCTAAAGGATTATCTAATGTACACACATATGGTGTTAAATATTAACAGTACTTAACCTCGAAATAAGTCCATTTACGCTAACAACAGTCTGTTAATATAAAAAAACCACTCAGACCATAGTACTAAAAATCTCTTGGGATACATTCGGCAAATGCATGTAATTCGGCAAACAGAAAATGTATGTTAAATAAACAAGACGAAATGTGTATGTATTAGTTATTATAACAGGTATTTTATTAGTTGTTTGTATGGTATAGCTCAGTGGGGAGACCAACAGACTGCAATGCAGAGGGTCTCGAGTTCAAACTCACGTCGCGCACCTCTGACTTACGGAAGTTATATGACTTTTCGAAATTATGTGCGTATTGATTGACAATTATCGCCTGCCTCGTGCCTCGGAGAGCACGTTAAGCCGTCGGTCCCGGCTGACATGAACATCTATAGCAGTCGTTATTGGAGAAGTCAGTACCCTATAATATCCTGACACTGGTCTAGCCTTAAGGTATCGTTAGCCTTCGGGTTGCGGAGGTCAGGTGGCAGCCGCTCCGTGTAAAAACTGATATCCAGTCAAATCCGGTTAGACCAGAAAAGCCGACCCCAAGTGACTTGGGAATAATAAAAGGTTAAGGGAGAAGGTATGGTATAACACATTGTTATGAGGGCTGCTTTAAGCAGCTCGCTCTATAGATACGCCGTTAAATACTAGTTATAATGATTTATAGAAACTACAATGGGACGATCCATATATGTATGTCAAAATTAATACCCTGTTTTTTTACTGTTTGGCTTACCAGAGATGTATTATATCTTTGGTAAGATATACATATATTTGACATAACATGAAAACAAGAAAATACCAATAATCAGAATACATTACAATTATCATGGCTCTTATGACAGATTCCTACCTAGAGTTTTGAATTTTGGTATATAGTCAAAAAAAATTAATCTTAAAAAATTAACAATATAAGAATATAATATAATATTGTCTTCTGTTTACGCGAATGTTATTTATTGAAATTAAACTACTATATACGGATTTTATCGCGTTGTTTATTTTACACTTTATTACATAATTTAGAAACGGTTACACTACTACTACTAGATACTATTATATATTGAAGAGCAGCGATAGCTCAGTGGGGAAACCAACAGACTGCAATGCAGAGGGTCTCGGGTTCGAACCCACGTCGCGCACCTATGACTTTCGGAAGTTATATGACTTTTCGAAATTATGTGCGTATTGATTGACAATTATCGCCTGCTCCGTGCCTCGGAGAGCACGTTAAGCCGTCGATCCCGGCTGCCATGAACATCTATGGCAATCGTTATCGGGAGAGTGTCGACACAAAAGATCCCACTGGGTCGAAGTGTCGCCGGTCTGCACTGACTGGCCCCCACATAAGATACATATATAAGAATATCTTTTTTGTAGCAAGTATATAAATCGTAGATTTCCCGTCACCGAACTTATATCGCAAGAAAAGTGTTCACACAAAGAAGAGCGGTTTTAAACATTACATTTATATGATAGAGAACGACAGTATTCAATTTTCAGTATGAGTAAGCGTTATTCTAGCTATATTCTACCTAATATAATAAATGCAAATGTGAGTTTATTTTTTACGCTTTCCCGTCTTAACTACTGCACCGATCATCATGAAACAGCGCATACATATCTTCAGGGTTACAGAAAAAGATATAAGGTACCTGTTATGTAGAAAAAGTATTGTAAGAACCCAAGGATAGCTAGTAATAATATATTTATAATTCAGATGTCATGTTAGCATTGTGTGTAAGATGACGGCAAGAAGAATGACCATATTTAAAACTTGTGTGGTATTTATGATTTACATCTTTCTTCTGAAGCCCAAAAATAGTTAATCTATACTAATATTATAAATAGCAAAGATATGATTTTTTATTTGTTTGATTGTGGCCATTTAACTCAAAAACTATTAAACCGATCCTAAAAATTCTTTCACCATTCAAAATCTATATTATCAACGAGTAACATAGGCTATAACTTATTTAAAAAAAAAGATACTGTTACTTACATAATTTGACCTACTTTTACGCGACCAAACCGCGAGTAAAAGCTAATATTTTAAAAGATTCGCCTCGTTTTCCAGGTGACATACATCACAACATTTACTCAAGTGTCGAACGAACGTGTCAATGTTATCAACGTTAGTCCTTCTGGTGAACAATATGATCCAGGTATGTACATGTAATTACTCTTTATGTAGATATGGTATAGATATCCCAGATAAAGATGGTGAGATGAGCTAGACTTCATGAAAATATTGGTCCCTAGCAGCATTATATAGAAAAAGATGAAAGGAGGGTGGCCGTTGATCCGCAGTGGGACTTAAGAGTCTTATAAAAATAATAGCACGGGTAACCGCTTACCACCTAACAGACTCCTTTCACCTATCTTAGAAGAAAACTATCAATAATCGACTGTGGCAATGAGCCCGATACACGACCATAGACTCGCCCCCTAAAACGTACATAGGTCTGAAAACAGCTATTTGTGGCGTTTCAAGTCCTAATTTGCAATCGGAGTAACTACTAGCAGTAAATTGTTAAGTGTTTGGACAGACAATGGGTCAACTGTTGTCGTGCCCCGTGAGCCCAGAATCGCGCACACTGGATGACATGTATCGGGCTAAACCAAATGCAATCCGCGTTGCCGAAAACTGGTTCAAAATTATATAAAATGTGTTGCTATCGACACGATAAGTAAATTGATAACCAAATAACTAGTAAAAAGTGCATACTCTTCCACTGCCACTTATTTTGAATTTGGTTAAACATCCCCAAACCGCGATTCATAATTTATTCGATAATAATATCAAAACTAAATATCAATTTCAAATAATTTTAGTGTTTTTTCTTTGAAAAATCGTGCGGGTCATTAACCTGTGGCTGGTTTCTATATATATTATCAAGAACTAGGTATTTATAATCAACTAATATACACCTTCCTAGAAAAATATATATTCTGATAAAACATTATTCTTAAATAGAAATATAAAATGGATTTCGTAGTTCGCATTACCGTTTGATCTTAAAGTATATTTTTCTTAAACTCTTTTAATAAAACACGCGAAAGAGCTGCTGTAATAATGAAATAACAATTATTACATGCTTTTTTTAAACCTGTTTGCTTAACGTTTCAATTATTTTATATTAAAACTTAACACTTAGTTAATAAAAATGGCTGAATTTAATTTAAAAATTTTATGGTGCATTTATTTTACAGTACTAATAATATCATTAATATATAGAACCATTTTTATTCTCCACCTAAATAAGAGTATTTTTTGAATATTTGTTTGTCTGAAAAGTTGTGTTATTTGTTGTCGAAGGGACATTAAAATGTATTATTCTTAATCAGAACGGCTGCAGGCCACTTTAACGAATTGACAGACAATTGTTATTACAATTATCTGTCAATAATATACAAAAAGAAAACATAAAATCTACACTTCTAACTCCGAGACTCCTCAATCTCAAGTCTAGATCACAGGAGCCATTATAAAAGCTCGGTCTCTCGAAAGAAAATTGTAAAGCAAACGAACGATGTTTGTAGTGACATGGTTGGCTCACTAAACAGAAATATTAGCATCGCTTTTCAATAAAAAGGAAGAAACAGAGTATAAACTTGCTTGTATTATTACTATTTAATGAGATTATGATTTTCAAAAATGCCTCGGTTGCACCGGTATTAGATACGACTGCTTTGTATGAGTTCGCGGGCTTATTGTTCGGGTCCGGCTAAGTGTTGTTGAGTTTTTTGCCAATAAATCCTCAGTACCATGCAGTGCTGATGCAGCACAGCGTATGGAACTGTGCCCGATAGATGGCAAAAGGCTTACCGCCAATACGTGGAACTTAAATCATACTTAGTGATTGTGGGTGTAATACATCATAACCTCCTTTCTGACAATATTCCCAAAAGGATTGGTCATTGTGTAGAATTTTAGCGATTGTGGTCATGATTACTGCGAAGACGATTTGTCAAAAACAAGCAAATCATTTAAAATTATTGCTACCTAATCCAACGTGGTGACATGTGAATGTTATGTATAATTGCTTACCCTTTCGAGTATAAATATACAGGTGTGTGTGTTTGGATGGCTGATAATAGTGTCTTCTTTCTTCAGATGGTGATCGTCCTCGGTTGTCAGAACTGCTTCAAAGTTCAATGCCGTCCAATCACGGGCTGACTACAGGCGCCAAGTACGCTGTAAGGGCATTAAGACATGAGGATGTGCAGTTGCTGATGAAGAAAAAGTTAGTCGCCTTCGACGTGGTCGTAGCTGAGTGGTTCTACAGTGGACTCTTGGCTCCGTGAGTACTTACTAAATTTTACAAACAAATGTGGCGTAAAATCTGCAGTTGGTACTTTTCTTTACGTTTACCAAAAAGTAAATCATTTATACATACATACTTATGTGCCTGATGGCATGAGTGGAGATGTAATAATAGTTTTAAGTGATGATTATATAAATAAATGTATCACAAATGTACCCACATTTTACCCGCTGTGTTTTCAGATCCTACGTTAGAGGGTGGGCCTACTGTCTTATACAGGGCACATTTCTAGATTCTGTGCTGTTACTGTAGAGTATTGTGAGTGGGTTGTTGTAGAATAACTTCTTAATAAATATATGAATATATATTAACTGGTACCAGTTAAACATAAATAGATTATGAAAGTACGATCTAACTGTGTTTGCGGGGAGACATGTGCTGGTCTGCGCTATCGCACACTCCTGTTTTTTAAATGATACTTTGTTTAATGTGTACGAATCGAATCTCTGACCTAACGATTGTTTACAGAATCACCTGAAACATCACCTGGAATTTTTTTTCAGACAACTGACTTCTTTCCTTGTCTGTTTCAAGACTCAAATCTAAAACTTCATCCACCGCAACCGGAATTAGCCGTTAGATCAAAAAGCCACTGAATATATATCACGTGTATACGCATATTAGGGTAGGCAGACACTGTCCGCCAAATGAGAAAAATAACATTATTATTTTTCTAGTATGAAATAATAAGGCCAAGAACAAGTTTTTTTGGTTTTCACTGCAAGGTTTGCAGAATACAAATGTTAAAAGGAAACAACGATGTAAATCACTTGTGAAGTTATCAAGATAATTACACTACAGCAGTTGGGTTCTGTGCTTTACTAGTGTTTGCCTTATTAATTAATCAATGTCGCTTCATAAGAAGTCCTCAGTAATATTTATCATATTCAGGTAAAATATATCAGATTATTATACTTATTCGATGTTTAAATTAAATCTTTATAACGATTAAATTTTAAAATTAATATTAAAATAAGGGTAAAAAGAATAATTTCAAATCTAAATAGATTGAAAAGATTGTAAGGCTCTCGCTTTAGGGCATACCACAATCATGGCGGTAAGTCATGTTAGAGGAGTGGCTAGAAAGGCGACATGGCGCTCTCAACTTCCAGGTAACATAGGTCATTACCTATGTTACCTGGAAGTTGAGAGCGCCATGTCGCCTTTCTAGCAATAGTGGTTTTGGCCAGTTCCTGTGTCGCATAGGCCGGTAGGAGGCGCCCGGATTTCATCACTGCGGTGACTGTCACCATGTTGTTGTTGACTTAAGAGGTAAAAGCATTAATACTAAAAGCAACTAATAGCGAAAAGTATTCATTTCTCATTGAATAACGAGGAATTAAAAATATTATCTATTTTCGTGTATTTATAACGTCAATGTCTTATAAAATTTTAAATTGCTATCTATTTTATGTAAACCTTATCTCTCTATAGTGAATTTGCGTTCACTGTATGTAAATACATTTTCCGGTAAGGTTTGGTAATACAGGAAAATCGTAATAAAATTTGGAGAGAGATGTAGAGATGTTTTGCGCTCATCATTATGTAGCTACTATTCATTTTTAGCCTTTAAATTGCAAAAGGTGATAAATCTTTTGCCGATAACCGTGCACAGTACCAGACTAGGGGTTGCTAATAAGAATGTCCTAGCACAGAACCCAAAATACAATTTACTAGACACAAGAATCGATTCCCAGTTCTCGATATCGATTCTGTTCGAGTATTCGAGTCTGCCCTTATGCCACTGGACTAAAGAACTGTCTCCTGAAAATAAAAATATTCTTTTCTCATTTCTTCTTACTCACTGAATTCATAAATATTGAAATCATTATAAATAAAGATTATGATAAAAATGGAAAATAATTTTTCGTTCTAAGAATGCGAATTTGAAATTATTTTCAGTGATTGTAGCCGTCATTTTGGCAGGTTATCAAAGGATTCAAGTAAAATTCGGAGTAATATTGGCGAGGCTTGTAGATTAGGAATGTTACGAAGGTGGTTCTATTGGAACTGGAATTGAAATCGAAGATTTTATAATAACTTCTACTGAGCCGAAAGTGAATCGGAATTCGGAAAAGAAAAGAGGACGGCAATATTTTCTTTTAAAATGAAAATGTTCGTATTATATTATTTAATTGCTTCAATCTTCATGTGACCTTCTTAAATATGTTCATATTGTTATATGAAGGTTGTATATATGTTCTTCATGTGCTGCGTTGGAAAAAGTGAGAGTTGGGAAAAGTGTTATTGGATATTTCTGTCATAGTGGCAGCAAAGAGCCTGCAACTGTACCCGGTCGATTGCAGTAGGCCTGGCCCCTGTCTTAAAAGATGGCTAGCAAAATGAGAGTCTAATATTCTTCTGCGAGTATGAGAGTTTAATACAGGCATCAAAGAAGCCATATTTATGTATCACACTTATCACTTCAAAAGCACTATTCACGACGATGGATGTGTGTGGAAGAAGCGAGTAAAGCGCTTAATAAATTTTTGCGAATAAGCAATCACTTAAATCGGCAGTGCCAACGATTCTGATTCAAAGCTGCGTAGCTCCTATTGTAGAAGATCAATCTGAAACAATATACCAAATGTCTTTCAACCTAATGGTCACAAAACTTATAGGTACAGAATCTCCGCTTAATAGGTATTATTACCTGCTGTACCTATTTGATTGTGCAGGAATTGTATGCCTATGAGTCGTTTAGAATAACTCTTTCACCATAGGAAAATACATGGTGGGTGGCATTATGCTTTTTAAATGTTAACTATATCGTATATGTATCGAATATTTTGCGATGTTTGAGTATTATCTAAGAAGTATTATGTACTCCTATTTGCATAAGGTTTCAGGTAATATTATCAGATAATTATTATTAATCAATATCAAAGTTATGCATTCGATATTTTCAACGTTTTGGATATTTTTATTTCCTTGCAGCTTCGAATCGTTCGTATTTTCTATCGATAATAATCGCTTATAGTAAATTTCTACAGGCTGGTCTTCTGCGTCTACGTCTATATTATCGTTTTACTTAGTAGGTACGTATTTAAATGGAGAATAATAAATAGGACCTCGGACCGCTTGTTCTATTCATAATGTTTCTGAAAATTACTCTTACATCATTTGGGTTATTTTACGCAAACAATATATTTTTTTAAATCTTTATTTACTTAGACGCTTTTATTACAGAGTAATATGTTAGCCCCATCGTGGCTTATTCTAAGATACTAACTTACTATTTCATAATAGGCAACAGAGGAAGTCGTTGTTGTACATATATCTCAAATAGGTCTAACGCCGCATTTGAAGTAGGGTCACTTAGGATATTAATGAACAGCCCTACATCGTACACGTTAAGGTTATATTTGAACATTAACGAGTTCCTTTGTTAATTTAATAACGAATTAATTGTTTTGAATTACGTTATATATTTTATTTAATATTAAATAGTATTTGTTTTCTTTTGTCATTAACATTGTTGCATTGTCAAGAATTGGCTTTTTATACACTTGAAAGTTTTATATTTTTTTGGTAGAATATTTTAACCTAGCCAATTAAGGTTATGTTATACTATGAGACACTTTTCGTATTCTTAACGTTAGCTATTGTAACTTACCAAGATTACCAAGAAAAATCAAATGTAGGTCCTTGTTTGATCAATGTTCAATTATATATTACTAAATAAGCCCCAAGCATCTTTGCCCGTGTTAATGTAGAATTTGTCAATAAACTTCTAACCTTGAAGAAAATATTTTTTTCTGGATGAAAGTTACCCTATGTCATTTTCTGTACCCCTGACAACGTGTATACGAAATTTTATGGTGATTGGTCGAGTGTTTAGGGTGTGGAAACTTAACAAACAAATAAACTAACTCACATTCGCCCGCGTGGTACCTACATCAATAAAAAGTAGCATATGTAAGGACATATGCTACTATAATATATAATATATAAATATATATATATATATATATATATATATATATATATATATGTGTATATATATATAATCGGTGTATATAAAATTATACACAGTATAGTACAGATATAGTTTATAACCTAAGGAAGGCCTTAGGTTATAAACTAAACTATATCCTAAACTATATCTGTACTATATCTGTGTATAGTTTTATATTCACCGATTGATTGGTTTAGCCGTGAAAAAGGTAACAGACAGACGGACAGACAGACAGAGTTACTTTCGAATTTATAATATTAGTAAAGATGTAAGGATTAGTTAGGATGATAATTTATTCATCATCCTATGTGGCGCAGCGGCATGACTACTATGGATACTACGTGCATGATGTCTTGAATTTGGTTCTCAATATTGGCAAGTCCGGTAAACTGTAAAAGGCTCACCCTCTATGACATAGGTATTAAAACATAACTGGCGCAATGACTTTGTATATGCATGTAACATATGTATATTTATTTACTAGTAATTATTTTCTTTTAGATTATCTCATATACGAAGAACACCAATATTGACTAAAAATAATTAATATAATAATTTATTCAACAAATAGTTTTACCAATTTCTCTTAAACTGATTCTAAATAAAACCGAACAATGGTACATTATTTAAGAGGTTGCGATTGACGACCGTGCTAATATTAAATTGTGTTACAGTCGTCAGCGCCTTCCGCCCAGAAATAGGATATTTCTTAATATTTGTTTTACAATGCAAATCATATTCCTAAAAATCATTAAATCAATAAATTGCAGTGAACGTCATTAAATAAAAGTATGCAACATAATTGACATAAAATTAAAATATAAATTAATAATAAAATTGGGTTGCATTACCATTGAATAATCACAAAAATAAAAATAATAATAAAATATAAATTAATAATAAAATTATATTAATTATAGTTCACATTTTACTAACCCATAATTGCTGCCACATTAGTTCTCGCTATTAACGTCTTTAGTAGCAAACAAGCCAGCTGTTCACCTGTTAGTAAGAGGCAACCGGTAACAAGGGACCGCTCAACCCCTGGCGCCATTGATGTAATTAATGGAATCTTACCCATTAAATTCACTCATCCTTAGCTTAGCAGCAGTGTTCGAGTGTCCACTGGTATGGTACAGTCCAGTAGATGCTTCCTGGATGAACTTGCAGCTGGTGCACGAAGCACCCAACCCAGCGTACGCGGTAGACCTGCAGGCCAGCAACATGGCAGCAGAGATACCGACTGTAAACGAGAGAGCGCACAGGATATGGAGACAGGCCTATATGACTGCTTGGCAATAGTGAGTATTTTAGTTATTTAATCATTTTTTTCATGAAGTATATATAGTAGAGCATTATTTTTGTGTAGTAGAGCCTCGCTGATTTTAGCATGAATGGGCCGGCTCGACCGGGGAAAGACTACCCTCTCACAGAATATCGACGTGAAATAGCAGTATTCCTACTGTTGTGTTCCATTCGGTGTGTGAGAGCGCCGGTGGCCAATCACCCTCTTGCCCCCTTCCCGCTCCTTTTCCTTCCCACTTCCTTTTCTAAAGGGTCGGCAATGCGCAAGTAATGCCTCTGGTGTGGCAGGCGTCCATAGGCTACGGTGACCACTTACCATCATGTGGGCCGTATGCCTGGTTCCCAACTTAGTTGTATAAAAAAAAAGAAAATAAAAGTCAGTCAAGTATTTCCTATATCAACAAACTCAAAGAACAACCAGACTCGACACAACTATTTGTGGCTCACACAAATGTTTGTCCCATGAGAGGATTGGACATTAAACACTCGTTTCCGTACAGTCGATTATATAATGATAGTTATATTATGCATTTCGTTAGACAACCAGTATGGCAAAGAAGCATGGAGATGGGTATGGGACGGGATCAGGATCGGGACATTCAAATGTATAGAAAAATCACGTCTCTCCGTGATTGTATAAAATAATGATAAATCAACTCACTCGATGCCAGCTGGTAGGGCTTAACGTTATTGGATTTTAACCTTCACATTTTTAGTAGAATCACGGAGTCTGTCCGGTAGGCGGCAATAGGCTCGCCTTTGTAACGTGACTTACCTGGTACCTATTATACCAGGCAAAAGTGGAGCGTAATATGCCTTTGGATTCTTCTTCGTCTAATGTTTATCGATTGGAAATGTTATTAAATTGCATTACATCATTATTAGTGAAAACAAACATCAAAGTATGCGAAGGTAGAAGACAGACAATTTAATGAGAGACGGTCGATGACCCGCGACTGTAATTGGCAACAAGTGGATAAAGACATGGCGGGCTAAATTGCCATTAAATATGCAGACGCGCTGTAATGAGAATAAACCTGGCCACATGGCTGGACATTAAGAAACATGGCTACTTTAAGTATTATTATTTTTCATGACCAGCTCGTTAGTGTAATGGATATATTCGAATACCACACCATTCGGTTATGTAACCTACAATCGGGTAGGTATGCCGAGTTACTGGGATTTTCTGTAGAGAAAAGAATTTGTCTCTCTTTTTTTCCAAACTGCTATTGAGAACAATAGTAGCTTGGAATTAGGTAGTCGTTGGTGTTACCCCGTGCCTTCCAAAGCAAGTAAATCTTGAGACTAAACCAGTCATATCGGAATTGAGTGAGATTATATACCTATATAGTATAGAATAAAATAGCAGACCAGTGTTTGATTACATTTTGAGAATATTAACTACGCAAAAAGCTTGTCTTCATTATTGTTTACTCATGGTGATCGAAATTTGGTGTGGGAGATATGATGTTCTTTAGAGACCTTCTGGGATTCCCTTTAAAATTTGTAAGATGAAATTGCAGTCGAGCTATTCAACATTTAATTATATAAGTATGTATATAATGAGTAGGGTTATACGTATGTTTCCACTATTATTGGAATCATCCATGTGCTAAAGAAAGAATATTTCATCAACGGGTACGCACTCGTCTTAGACATGTTGGTCGATAAAAATAATCGCGCAATTTTCCCTGACTTCTTCTAAATCGTAATCTTATGTTTCTTATAATTCGTTTTCAAAAAGTACACTGCAGTATAAATTTTGTAAGCTCTATATATAATTATATTTCTAATCCATTACTAAAATATCTATGGACTGTTCATGTCTGAAAAAAAGGTTTTAAAATTTATATCTATTTGTTTGGTTGAACGCGCTAATCTTAGGAACTACAGGTTCGAATTGAAAAATTCTTTCGATGTTAAATAGCTCATTTATCGAGGAAGGCTATAAAACATCACGCTGTAATTAATAGGAGCAGAGCATAAATGAAAAAAATTGCAATAACGGGGAAGAATCTCTTATGTGAAGCAGACGAAGTTGCGCGAGTCAGCTAGTTTATAAATAAAAATCATACATACATACATAGATTCACGCCTGTTTCCCAGAGGGGTAGGCAGAGACTACGGATTTCCATTTGCTACGATCCTGACACACTTCTCTGGCTTCATTCAATTTCATCACATTCCTCATACACGCCCGTCGGTTCCAGGTGCTCTTAATCTGGCCTTTGTCCAGAACGCCTCCAATCTGATCAAGAAACGTTCGCCTAGGTCTTCCTCTTGCGACTGTTCCATTCACACTAGCCTTATAAACTTTCTTAGTCAGTCTTTCCTCGTCCATTCTTTCTACATGCCCAAACCAGTTTAACATACCCTTTTCTATTCTTGTCACTATATCAACTTTCATGCCGCATCTCTCTCTAATCACACTATTCCTTATTCTATCTTTCAGAGTCACACGACATATATTTCTCAGCGCTCTCATTTCTACAGCATTTATTCTGCTCTAATGCTTCTTTTGCCATACCCAACTTTCACTTCCATACATAAATGTGGGCACTAATAGTCCTCTATGAACAGCCAAACGTGCCTTTTTGGAAACATTTCGACTGTTCATAAAAGCGCGTAGAGCTCCATTCACTTTGTTTCCCGCAATAATTAATTCCCGCACTATTTAATGACTTTCAATATCTCCCTCATGTTTACCATCCCTTGTAAACAAAGTACCCAAATATACAAACTCTTTCACTTGCTCCACTTTTTCTTCATCAATCATAATATTACACATCGTCACGCACTCTTCCTTTTCAAATACCATTACTTTCGTCTTGCTTACATTTATTTTCATTCCTTTACTCTCAAAAGCACTATGCATAATAGTTACCATCGCCTGCAACTCTTCTGCTGATGACGCAAGTATTACTTGGTCATCGGCATAAAGAAGACATTTGACAAGTAACTCATTCATTCTTAATCCCCATTCATAATCTTTTAAATCTTTTAAACAATTGTCCATGTATAGGTTAAACAGCCAAGGTGACGCTACACATCCTTGTCTAACACCTTTTTTTTAAAATCATTATTTTTATTATTATATATAGCGTATTTAATATTATTTTGTAAGCCTCTGGATAGTTCCTTCTCTATTTCGAGACAAAATCTCTCATATGAATACTACAGCGTTACATTTTCTCTTCTAGTTATGTGACCCAATACATCGAGGCTCCTTTATACTACGAGCAATACCAACTAGCATTTCAGCGACGTGGCCGCACACCACCTTACTATGATGAGCTGATCTATTCCGGCGCGATGCTACTCATCAACTCGCATCCAACCCTCGGACAGAACTTACCGTTGCCGAACAACGCCAAATATGTTGGTGGACACCATTTGGGAGCGGCTACTGAACCGCTGTCAAAGGTAATGAACAGCTTCATATTCGAAGATGGTCAAGTAGGTGAGTGGTCATGAATGGAAAAGCCCTGGGGCTAAAGCCAAAACATTTATTTTCTATTGCGTAGGTAGTTATACTTGCTGATAGTAACCACGGCTTATAAATGTCTGCGAAACCAGTATATCTTCTGCTACTGCCTTTCGATACAGTAGTATTCTTTGGAGTTGTTTAATGATATTACGCAACCTGTGGGATAATTAATGATCGCTGAAAGCCAACCGTGTTACACAAATTCGTTTTTAGGTGGTATGGAGCAATCCTAATGTAATTTAATAATAATAATATAATATTCTACCACATACACACAACACCATCTAGCCCAAACTAAGCAGAGCTTGTACTATGGGTTCTAGACAATGGATAAACATACATATATTATATACTATTTTTTTTTGTAAATACATACGTATTATACATAGAAACACCCAGACCAAGACAAACATCCATGTTCATGCAAACAAATGTTGGACTTGTGCGGGAATCGAATCCGTGAACATCGAAAATGTGTGTGATAGTTTTAGCTGTTGTGTAAAGTATTATCTCATAAGGTTGAAGGTTGCATTACTCAAAAGATACGGAAGATAAAGACCTTAAACCGAAATCAATTTAGATTGTATAAAAATATATTTGAAAAGCATAGTAAATAAAATGTATAATGAGCTACCTAAAAACTATACATTCTTCTTACAAAATATTGCTTGACTTGTATAAAACTTCTTGCGAAAATAATAACTGCCAAACTAAATTGACTGACACTCGCAACATTACAAGGACCCGCAGCCCTCCTTGACTTGGCAAAAAACAGTCTACTCTTAGAATATAATTGATCCTTTCAGGTTGATATACAACCTGAAAGACGGGTCGCGAACGTTTTCAGAAAACCCTGCTTTTAGCTGTATTAAAAAATAATTTGTAAAACATAATTTGTTGGTTGTGTTTTTAGGTAGTAATTTTTAAGGAAAGGTATTCATTTAAAAACTGCTACTTTAAAACACAAAAACACGTAAAATGTAAAAAATATATCAGCCCTGCTTCAGAAAGAAATAGCCTAACTTTTCTGAAATAGGCACCATGCTGGCCCAGTGTGGTTTGGGTTACACTGCCTTGAAAACAATATAAAGCAAGAGCTTTGCCAGCCAGCATGACCAAGAGAACATGCTGGTTTTTCTTTATAGTTAAAGCTAAAAATTCGTTTATTTATTTATTTTTATTTAAAAAGACAACTCTCACACTAGTCATAATTCCTTTCTCGCAGGGACTTTACAAACATTCAAACAACGGACACAAAGAACACACAGACTTTGAACAACGATTGGTGGATCACACAAGTTTTTGTCTCGTGTGGGATTCGAACCCGCAACACTCGGCGCAGTGGTAACGGCAATGTGACCTCTTAAACCACGACGACATCGGTGTAATCAATACATGTAGTTATTTATCAGTTATACGATATATTTCCAGATCGAATTTAAGACCTATGCGTAGCAGGCAAACAAAATCACTTGTCCATTAGACTAAATATTACGTCTTTTTTTTATACAACTGTGGTGGCAAACAAGCATATGGCTCATCTGATGGTAAGTGGTCACCGTAGCCTATAGACGCCTGCAACACTAGAGGCATCAGTTGCGCGTTGCCGACCCTTTAGGAAAGGAAGTGGGAAAGAGAAGGAGCGGGAAGGGGGAAAGAGGGTGATTGGGCCTCCGGCACTCTCACTCACCGAACGAAACACAACAGTAGGAATACTACTATTTCACGTCGATATTCTGTGAGAGGGTAGTCTTTCCCGGGTCGAGCCGGCCCATTCATGCTGAAATCAGCGAGGCTCTACTACTTTGAATACTCTTATGTTTGTATACATATGTATCTGAACTTGATCACTTCTTGTTTAGATGAGGTGATACCGAAGATAGTACTCCATAAAGGCACATTAATACATCAATAATACACTTCACTAAAGTTGTAGAAACACAACAGCATAATAAAGGATATCATATCAAATTTTAAAGCACAGTTATACAAGTTTTAGTCACGCAAAGATTGACGTCGCGTTGACATGGCTTAATTAATCTATCAATTCGACGATTTTTGTAGCACCTCGAAAGAAAGTCACAATCTCGTTCTCAATACTCAAATGGCAGGATCTAAATAAACCATATTTACGTAAGGCGAATGCGTAATCAAACAATAAAATAATATCAAAGTTTTGTGCATTAGAACTTACATCAAAGTTTCGAACATTTCGATTTCGTTTAACTTCGATTTGATAATAGCCAATCGTTAATATATAGACGTAAGTCTAGGTAAACTACAACAGTGACGTCTAAAAGATTTCAGCTCAATCTGTGTGGAAGACCAGTTGTTTTTCAGGAGAAACATAGAGAAGATTTTTATTATATTAAATTTTTAGTCACTGGTCGTATTTCGAAAACAAATAATTCATCTTAAAGTTATCCAGTTACTATATATGTTATATATATCCTTTAAGGCTAAAATCGTTTACTAATTAATATAGATGGCATAAAAGAAAAACAATACATAGATATCGGTTTCTATATATTTTCGTTAATTACCAGTATGACATATTTGTTCGCTAAATACTTTGTAGAACAAAGAACAAAGACTATAGATTTGATTCAGCCGTATTATTTTGGGCAATCATCGTCACGTATTTCCCAAACATAAAAATGCTTCAGCTATTTGCAAACAGGCGCCAATTTATTAACGTGTTTTCCAGACTCCACTTATATTATCATAGATCAGTCTAAACGAAATAATCAACAGGAATAAATACAATTGATTGACTGTTTCATAGGCCATGACCTCGTTTAACTACTGAACCCAATGTTTTACGGTTCACCGAGGCACTCGGTGAAACCCTCGTAAATTTATTTTATTATTGTTTAGACCAGACAGATATGTTTTAAGTTTTATTTTCGGATATGGTCGCGTTTTGGTAAACAGACAAATTGTAGATTACCGATTGTCGAAGTTTGTTCTATTTAGACCAAACTCTACACTAACTGAAGTAGTCCACAAAACTAAGTCTGAGATAGGAGTAATTTTACTGTTTGAATATAAAGTTCTTAAACTTATACAGCATGTAACATTTAAGTTAGGTCATATATGTATATGGGTCGTACAGTTGAGACCATGACTAATAATACCAGCAACTTATTATTATCAGTATTATCCTCCCTTAGCCTTTATTATTCTCAAGTCACTTGGGGTCGGCTTTTCTAGTCTAACCGGATTTGACTGGATATCAGTTTTTACACGGAGCGGCTGCCACCTGACCTCCTCAACCCGAAGGCTTACGATACCCTAAGGCTAGACCAGTGTCAGGTTATTAGAGGGTACTGACTTTCCCAAAAACGACTACTATAGATGTTCATGGCTGCCGGGACCGACGGCTTAACGTGCTCTCCGAGGCACGGAGCAGGCGATAATTGTCAATCAATACGCACATAATTTTGAAAAATCTAAACATCCTAATGTCAGAGGTGCGCGACGTGGGTTCGAACCCGACACCCTGTGCGTTGCAGTCTGTTGGTGTCCCCAACGAGCTATCGCTGCTTAATCAGAAAAATAATTCTGAACACTGATAATATGTCAAAGTGAAGTCAAAATATTAATGTTTGTATTTGTCATAATGGGACTCGCGACAGATTGTTTTTATGCTCCACCCTCTTTCCAATCATGAGGCGTTCGCATGTCCGTTAAACCATCCAAGCAATCGAAAAAAATCCTTCTCCAATCATTACTATTTATACTCTTCTTTACTAAAGTAGATTCGCTTCATTGAATCATTGTTTATGTAAGAGTTTATGGAATTATAAATATTCATGTCATTTGCATAATTTTCCATGGTTGGCCTTGCGTGACGCCTAAATATATAAAAAATATGCATATAGAGTAATACCTTCTTGGTATTATTATGATTTTAATTAAGAATACTTGATGCATTTACCTTAGAAGTCTGATCACGCCACAGGTTCAAGAAGTGTGACGATACAGATCAATAGGCATGGGTTTTTATTCCATAAAGGTTGTGTCTACCAGATGGTAAGTGGTTATCGTTGCCTATGGTCGAAGGTAATACTAGCGGTAGTACAACGAACGTTGCCGATACGTATTTATTTACCGACTTGTCGACCATCTTGCATATATCGTGGTACCAGGTTGAGAGTCAACCCGTCAGTGATCCGTAACAGTCATGTGGTTTAAATGATCGCTTTCCCACTGCTTTGATTGTTGTGCCTTCGATCCCTAAACGGCACAATAACTGTCTGAGCCACAAATAGTTGTGCCAAGTCTAGGTATTCGTTGTTTGTAAAATCCTACGCGACACAGAAATTATTCCTGGTACGGGAGCTGTCTTTGATAGGAAATATATTAAAAGACCTAACTTTCCGTTACATAGGAACTGCAAGCTATCTTAGACAACGCCAAAAACGGCGTAATCTATGTAAACCTGGGTTCAACCATCAGCGAAGAGATCCCTAATGAGACGGTACAGCAAATCCTGAAGGTGTTCAGACACTTGGAACAAGACGTCATCTGGAAGCACGGAGACAAGTTGGAGCATGTGCCGTCTAATGTCCACGTGATGGAATGGGTACCACAGCAGGCTGTATTAAGTAAGTTGTTTGTTTATAGACTTAGTCCTGTATATCGCGGGCATCATTATCACAGGTGAATTACATGCACAATTTGATAGATATGATTTTTAAGGATTTACGCAATGGGGACCAGCCAAAAAGGCATACAGCTACTGCGAATTCCCTAACATACAATCAAATGATAAGTTGTTTTAGCCAGATATCTCACAACCGGAATTAAAGGTAAGTGCCAATGGATTGATGAAGCATCACAACCGTAATAAAAAATATATTCCTGCTTACTTGTTACCTCCTAAACATATGTTTATCATCTCGCTCAGGCTAATTTGAAGAGAATCTTGTGGTAGAGCATAGTGTCACAAATTACTTAGGCATAGATAGCCAGTTGAATTCAGTGCGCAGCAAGACTGACTACTGACTCACGATGCTCCCCAACTGGGTGATCCTAAAAAACAAACTGTGTGAAAGACTAAAGACCAAAAGGTGTAGGCACAAACTGGGAGACGTTTGTGTAGCTAGCTAGCTATTTATATTGATATTATTTGGTGCACCATAAATTGTTACACTATACACCAAAATTATGTCTCCAGTCAGCGATATAAGTAGCTGAATATTAGATGAATTTCGAACACTATTTAATGAATTAAAATTTTCTTCAAATTACGTGGTTATGAGTAGTTCTCAAATAAATAGGCTTTAATAAATATGATATCTGTTAAAACGAGTATGAATATTAGTTGGAATGATAGAACGACGTCGCAAATATTTATCGACTAACGACGTTCACTCTACATCTAAATTAATAGTTTGTACACTAGTGTTGTCATGGGGTAAATACAAAATACACAGCCAAGCGTAAATTTTAAAATTAAAGTTTGTCCATCTGTATTAACTTAATCTATGACAGCAAGGTTGTTAATCACTCAATGCTACCTGCGACCATTTTGTTTGTCTAAACCCCTTTACCCTTATTCATTCAATATCCGTTCCGATTGATCAAAGCCTTTTCTGTTTCCCATTATCGAATCATCGATATCAATAGATATATGTTGTGTGTTATGGTAATATTGGTAGGTAGAGTGTATTTATAATTAATTATAAGTAATGTATGCGAAAGTATAAATTATTATATATTTCGGCCTCGATGGCGTAGTGGTTAGTGTAACCGACTGCCACGCCCGAGGTCGCGGGTTCGATTCCCGCACAAGTCAAACATTTGTGTGCATGAACATGGATGTTTGTCTTGGTCTGGGTGTTTCTATGTATAATATGTAAGTATTTACAAAAAAAAAAAACGTATATATGTATGTTTATCCATTGTCTAGTACCCGTAGTACAAGCTCTGCTTAGTTTGGGCTAGATGGTGTTGTGTGTATGTGGTAGAATATTATTATTATTATTAGTTTCTTTTGCTTTGAAAAAGAATATCAAATACAATCATATTGCCTACGCCTGTATATCTTAGACAACTATGACTTTAGGTTCTACATAAGGGGTGGGTCTATTGCCATCTATCGAACACAGTTCGTGCTACTACTGCGAGTTTCATACGAGAAAACTCCAAGACTTTGACCCAGGAACGACTCCTGACGCTAAGCTACAGGGCATTCTATAGAAGAAGCGAGCAAATCCATATATACCTCATGAACAAAGTCCCTTGGAATAAGTTGCCATAAAAAGGCAGTTGCTATAATAATTATTTGTTTCTAAACTAAGGCGCGGGCGTTTTCTTTATCAAAAACCGAGTTGTTTTAGCTACAGACAGTTAAATTTTAATACATACATACATAGATTCACGCCTGTTTCCCAGAGGGGTGAGCAGAAACTACGGATTTTCATTTGCTACGATTCTGACACACTTCTCTGGCTTCATTCACTTTCATCACATTCCTCATACACGCCCGTCGGTTCAAGTTCTTAACTTGGCCTTTGTCCTGAACGCCTCCGATCTGATCAAGAATCGTTCGCAAGCTTCCTCTTGCGACTGTTCCATTCACACTAGCTTTATAAACTTTAATAATAATAATAACATTTATTTGTCAGAATATTGTCAGATTGGTTGGAGTTACATAGTATATAGCACAAAATATTCTACTGAAAGAACAGTGTACAAATATTATATATAATATAAAATAGATTAAAATCAAAAACATATTTTTATATTTATTATATATATTTTTATTTTTTTTATATTTAACATATATTTTTCATAAAATATGTGTTAAAAATTAACTGTCAAAAATCAAATGTTCATATTCATTTAGGTCAGAAAGTAACCTTTGTGACCTAAATGAATAAATTATATTTTAGCGTTTTTAAATATATAAACTTATGAACGTCTAAATATATAGGTTAGTGAGTTTACTCAGTTACTGAAGCTATATTTATGATACTTGCTAGGTTTAGGCAAAGGGTTGAGCCTATGAGAAGAAACGTACAAGAAACTCACGATCACTCCTTTAAATCGCCAATTAAATAAAGTTTCAGTATTTTACACCTCACATCAATAAGGTGTTGCAGCCATTATGCCATATATTACTGACCATAAAGATTCGTTTCTCGGATATATGTAGTAACCGTGCCAAAGACCCTTTGTTATTTGAAATCTTAACTACAGGCAGTTATTTTTTGACATATAGTCTATGATAAATATGTCAAAATTTTACTACTCCTTATAGGAACCAGCCTTAGCTCTAATCAAGATCTTATGTACACACATTAGGTCTTGGTTCTAAATAATAATTATTTGTATTTTTGTAAGTCACCGTATTAGCTTATTTTTATTCGTAGGCTCACTTCATTATAAAAAAAAATATATTCTAAATTGTGATGGTTTATATCACACGACTTTTCCCTCGAGAATTTTATGTAATTTGATATACATTACTAAGTGCGTAGTATCCATTTACCTGCTTCGCCAATGTTTTCAATACACCAATCACATTTACGTAAAGGTGACGAATCAATAATAAGCCAATATATTTTCCCTTTAGTATCGATAACGCTTTCTTTGTCTTTTAACTTTTAAAAACACCAATATGATCAATGTGAAAGTATATGTATGTTGGAGCAACAAAATATAGGCGTGGTATTATACTTCGTACGTATACTAATGATAGGCAAATACAAGAGAAATAAAACAATAAAGGTTGACTGTGATTATCTCTGATTTGATCCGTAACGCAGCGAGTTCGCCACCCGAATGTGTCCGCGCACGAGTCTCCGACGTTTATATAATGTAAATATGACACCGACAGTTATAACTGTCACTCCAACTGACACATCAGCTCTATGGCGACCTCACTCAAGCTTACGCTTGACGTTCCGAGACAAACCAATAGATGGCGCTTTATTCAACTCCAATTAGAGAAATAAATTGCAATACAATGATCATTTTCTAGACGCTCCGACATATACATATATTATTTGAGTAGAAAAACTGCTAGCACTTTAGTTGTATATGTATGTATGTATCTTATGTGGGGGCCAGTCAGTGCAGACCGGCGACACTTCGAGCCAGTGGGATCTTTTGTATCGACACTCTTGCAATAACGACTGCCATAGATGTTCATGGCAGCCGGGACCGACGGCTTAACGTGCTCTCCGAGGCACGGAGCAGGCGATAATTGTCAATCAATACGCACATAATTTTGAAAAGTCATATAACTTCTGAAGGTCAGAGGTGCGCGACGTGGGTTCGAACCCGAGACCCTCTGCATTGCAGTCTGTTGGTCTCCCCACTGAGCTATCGCTGCTCTTAGTTGTATATAGTCAAGCACAAATATGCGATACTGGCTGTACGGTATACTTACGCTTAGCTAAAAAACACTAAAGCATTAGTAATGTCCCTACATATTTCTGTCAAATCGGAAATACATATCGATATAGTTTTCGTGGTGATGGTTATGTCTAATCATGAGATCCCGGGTTTAATTGTCGCCTCAGGTAAAATGTTATTGAGGTTTTCTGTTGGAAAACTGCTTTTAACACCATGGAGTTCAACGATTCGCCGGATGGGTACCAATAGACTCGCTTCATAATTATTATGTGTGAGTCAGAAAGGGTGAACTATAGAGTTACTTACACCTTTGGAGATATATACCTACAACTGACTATATTTTCTTTATAATCCTTCATAACAACGTCAACACAGCGCCATGAAGTTTTTTCAGTATGTAAGAGAAATTATTGAAATTCAATATTTGAAACTACGTTAGTTGAACGTACATAAAATTATTAACCTTTTCTTTATTTTTAGAATTTAGTTTTATATGGACAGTGACATATGGCATAATGACTGCAACACCTGGTACATAAATGAGTTGTAAAATACTGAAATTATAAGTTGATGGCGATTTAAAAGAGTGGCCTTGAGTTTCTTGCAGGTATCTTCACATAGGATCAACCTTTTGCCTGAACCTTGCAACTAACATAAATGTAAATTTAGTAAATGTAATAAACTCACTAACCCCTTTGACGTTTATAAGTGTTACTTTGTGACCTAAGTGAATAAATGATGACTTTGACTATGACTTACAAAGAATAAAATAGATAAATAAATAAATAGTGCCACAATTTTATCCCCGAGAACGTAAGCAGAGAACTTTTGCTCCTACATTTCACCAGTTATTGTTTTAGTCCCACATTCCATTTAACAGGTGGCAAGCCTGACACCATTTACCGAGCACAGATCCAGACTCTATTTTGCTACTGAGAAATTTACAGCAGAATAATCCAATAACACTGCAATCGAGCATAAAATCCGCGATAGTCCAATAGATAAGGCTTCAAAGTTGTTATAGAAAGGTCGTATCTTTGAATCCCAACCATAGCACTACTGATATGAACTCGCTCCTAACACAAACATAATAGCTTAGCTGGAGAGGTTAACAAGAATACCAGTAATTTCCTGCTTAAATTATTCGTAGTCATTTAAAAAAAGAAATTGATCAAGACAATTTCTTTTTTTTAATAACTACATTCGCAACAATTTCTGTTACGCCACCAAGTCAATAGATGGAATATGCATAAAATACTCTTCTTGTCCTCAGAGCATCCCAATACAACGATGATAATCAGTCACACAGGCTACCTCTCCTACACAGAGGCAATGTTCTACGGAGTTCCTATGGTAGGCATACCGGTATTCGGAGACCAGCTGCTGACCACGGATCTCGTCGCAGCCAGGGGACGAGGAATCAAAGTGCACTACACTGACAAGCTGGCATTCAAACTCAAGGAAGCCATCGACGAAGTTTTTGGTAATTACTCGTAAGTATCACTAATTTTTCTATGGTAACAATGATCTCCAGATCCAATTTTGGTCACGGCGGCCATTATTGACGGATACATCTACAAGAAGATAATAATAATAATAATAATAATAATCTACCACATACACACAACACCATCTAGCCCAAACTAAGCAGCGCTTGTACTATGGGTACTAGACAATGGATAAACATACATATATACTTTTTTTTTGTAAATACATACAAATTATACATAGAAACACCCAGACCAAGACAAGCATCCATATTCATGCACACAAATGTTTGACTTGTGCGGGAATCGAACCCGCGACCTTAGGCGTGGCAGTCGGTTACACTAACCACTACACCATCGAGGCCGACAAGAGTAAAAGAAAAGAGTGTAAGAGTATTGTGTATAAGTGTGTGCGTGAACACAACTGCACTCTTTATTGCCGTACTCTCATAGTTCCATCGGACGGCAATCCGAAACGAAAGGTATGAGAATAGCTGCAAAAATAACAACTTTAAATTTATACCGAGGCACAGAGATAAAAAATCTTAGCTAACCTTTTAACTCCAAGCTGCTAGTATGGAGAATTTCTTGAAAACTTTTGGACAAATTAGGCTTTTTTATACTACCAAAGAGGCAAACGTTTATACAGCAAGCCTTATGTTAAGCGGTAACCACATTATATCACTTGAAACACCAGCGATATACCACACGCCTCAATAAAATAGAAAAAATACGAAAGAACGCTGACTGCGCCATATACAGCCACGCTTTACGAGCTGTGTTAAACATATGCGCAAACTTATAAGGGACCAACGAGGTGGACTTCAGCACAATTTTTTGAGCTAGGGAAGACTGTTTCCTGTCTCAGTTAAAGCAAAAATAACATTGGCTGCGATGTACAGCACGGTGATGATTTTTCTACAGCCTGATTAATATCCCATTTTATACGACAATGCTACTACCTCTTTTAAATATTATTACCCTATACCCTAATGCACAACAAATAAAGTCGTGTACGTTATAGTACGAGTTTGGGTAGTGGTTACCATGGCAACAGCGACAGTCGCTATTGCAATACGTTTTTATAATACAGGTTCAAAAAGCTACTCATAAGAATTACATTAGAAAGAAAGAAAGAAAGAAAAGAAAATAATTGTTCCACGCTCATAATATAAGGTAACAGAAAACACAACCAAAAGTACATATAGAACAAATAAGGTCCTGCGTCAGCAATGTTGCAGTATATCCACAACGCTGGTATTCTCGCAGACCCTGAATGATTTCGGTGCATGTAGGCAGTAACATACACTACATACAACTCAATTTAAAAAAAAATATCAAAAAACAAAAAAAAGCGTAACTTAAATAAATTAGGCAGAAGGTGGATGGCAGAAAGTAATTTCATACTAAATAATAATATTGGTATCTATATAATATAATACGTATATGTATACATACATATAGAATTAAAAGTACCTTGAAAATAATAAAAAACAGATAATATAAGATAAATAATACATAATAAAGACATTGTATCAATAAAAACGTTATATTTCAACGCAGCATATAATGTTGTGTTACATTTCCGAACGACCCCCGGCTCTTGTCAACAAAACATGACACTGATTGTCATCGATGTCATGTGGGTAGTAATAATTAGTAATTAGAATCATTAGTCTGACATATTCAAAACAAGCTATTATAGTTACTTATAGAATGTCCCATACATTATTCCAGTATTATTTACGATGTCTCTAGCTTATTTCCCCAAAGACATACACGTATTAACACCTCCTTTCTTTCACAATTTTATTTGTAAATTTTTACGCGATCTTTTATTTTGTTAGGAGTTCCATCAATCTTTACGTGGTCATTAACTTAATGTGCCGTTTAGTCGTCGACTCAACAAAAGTATTATAAATTATAATGATTTATATTTCAGCTTATTTCTTTACTTTCGTATAACAAATTGAGAACGACAAATAATGATGACAGTTGTTAATTCTTGTTTTTGCTCTGGTTTATTGTAGTATTATGGATACTACGCAGAAAAAATCTTAAGTATTATAATAGTTTGTCTACCTCATGAGTGCGATCGTAAGGTATGATTAAAGTATTGGACATAGTAATAATATCTTAGATTTAATACAACTCTTTCTTCTCCCTTAGCTTTTATTATTCCCAAGTCACTTAGGGTCGGCTTTTCTAGTCTAACCGGATTTGACTGGATATCAGTTTTTACACGGAGCGGCTGCCACCTGTCCTCCGCAACCCAAAGGCTAACAATACCTTAAGGCTAGACCAGTGTCAGGATATAAGAGGGTACTGACTTTCCCAGTAACGACTGTCATAGACGTTCAAGGCAGCTGGGACCGACGGCTTAACATGCTCTCCGAGGCACGGATTATTACGATAGATTTAATACAACTATGGTTCCTATAATGGTGTAAGAAGATGGACATCATCATTATAGGAGACATTATTCAGTAAGTAGCGCTTACGAGGGATTTGGACTTCTTGAAGTGGCGCTGCAGTGTCAGTAGGGATCTAGTATGATCTTTAACCAGATCCTTCTGGTATTGAAAGCGAAAAAACAGCCTTATGTTTAAAACGTAATGGTTTCCAGGTACATAGGATCTAATGCGATTACTAATAACTTATTTTTTGTTCCCGAAATACTCTGGCATTGGATGCTATCATATGACATAGCAACCGCTTACCATCAGCTAGGCCGAATGCTTGTTCGCTACCTCAGTACCATAAAAAATAATAATCTCCACTCTTCTCCTTTAGATACCGAAGCAACGCCAAAGAAGCATCTCAAATCTTACACAAACCCTTGATGCCACCGTCCCAAGAGTTGAGGTACTGGGTTGAACTGGTGATGTCGACCAAAGGAGCTGGACATCTTCGGTCTCCTGCCTTGCCATTGAACATGATGGAGAGGTACCACATGGATGTTGCAGGGTTGATCTTCTTGATGTACTGGTTCTTAACGAAGGTTGCAAAGTTAATAAAGGTATACTGGGATGACTTTGGCACGGATTGTGGACAAGAAGAGAAAGAAAAGAAAGAGTAGTTCGAAGAAATATTGTATATTATGTTTAAGTTCCTATTGTTAAATAAAATAAGTTTAAACTATTGTTATGTTTTGCTTGCATATTTAAAGTCGTACTATTCCCAATCACCAAGCAGTCAAGCGGTTAGTACTGACAAAAATGTTTTATGAATCCCTACAGCTTAGCAAAATGCTTGTCAATTACAATTCCAATGCTTTATACATTTGACTACTACGCATATTACATCTGATTTAATTTTAATTAAAATATAACACACCTTTAAAATAGAAAAGATATGTAAGAGATATACATATTATCGTTAAAACGACAATAACTGACGAAATGGCTATAACGACTGTATGTTAATTATTTTAATTAGCGTGGTTTACGACCGAGTCCGAAATAAACACAGTTTAAACGTTGATTTAAAAATAGTAGTTAATCCTGTATAAGTAAACGAAATTGGAGAAAATACGTCCTAAAAACGTTTTCTTTAAACCTTTTTATTAATTTTAACGAAAATTGAAACAACTGATACAAGAAATACCCAGACACGAAACAGCTTGATATTAGCTATTGTGAATGTAAAAATTTTATGTCTTGTATGAAAATCTAATCTACAATACAACGCATTGGCGTGTCAAGGATGTCTCCTTGACTTATTAAGATTATCTTATTAAGATTTACATCAGCAGTGGTTTGAGGTGTCCCTCAAATCACTGCTGATGTAAATCTTAATAAGTTTCTGCGCCCATCCGATTTACGAACATACTAGATTTTGCCCGCAGCTTCGCTTGCATAAATGTAAATAGGTTAGGTTGGGGTTGTAACAGTGCTTTTTTTCTGGATGAAAGGTACCCTATGTCTTTTTCTGTTACTCAGACAACGTGTTTGCAACATTTCATGATGATTGGTCGAGTATTTAGGGCGTGAAAGCGTAACAAAGAATTCACATTTGCATTTATAATATTAGTTAGGATTAGGATATTATTATTGTCCTATTGACAATAAGACGATGGGTCGCCAGAATCTCTCACGACCTGGGTTTAAAATACTCACATATAAAAGTGAGCTCTTCTGTTCAAAAATAACGAAAATTACTTTGTTTTATGATTCGTACTCTAATATAAAACTAAACCCAATAGGCTGCTTTTAAATTGTTGCGCGTATTAAAACATTAGCTATTGTTTCGGTCCCTTAATAAATTCAAATAGCTTTCATATTCAACCAAATATTTAACACAAACTAGTTCCATGAAAGTTTCTTAAGCGACACCAAGCCAAGAACTGGTCCAAATATTTCATTATCATTTAAACTATCACCAGATTCCTTGTACCCAGTACCCGGAACTAGTTATAAACTGCTGCTTGAATCGTATTGGAATGACAAAGTTAGCTGTACAATCAGAAAGCGCAAGCCTCATTCCCGAGGGAAAGAGTTTCGCAATTCGTAGTGCATGCGTAATGGCGATGGGACAAGCTACGAATTTATATTAGCTTTGTATAAGGTTAGTAAACAAAGCCTCATGTTTTGGGTTCGACCTTATACATAACAAAAAATTATGTGATCTACAAATAGTTATTACGAGGCTGGGGGTTTGTTGTCTTTTGATTCAATGTTTGTAAAGTCTTAGACACGGGAATTATGCCTAATGCTGGAGTAGTAATTGTTAGTTAAGACTGCGCCGAGCGTAATACAGATAATGACAGAGCTCGTGCGGCGCATATTCTAATCGGCGCGCGGCCGCCATAGTTAAATTGTATGGAGGATTTGAAGTGCTTTCTTGATAAATGTGTATCTTTATTGTCAACCAATAACTTAAATATTTGGGACGAACAAATTGTAATATATCTATTTATGTTTCGTTTAAGCTGTAAAATAGGATAGATTTCTACTGTTATAATCTAAAAATCACGCAACACGAGCATACGTTTGTGCATTTTTCGTGCAAATTTACGTAATTTTGAAGGCAAATTTATTTATTATTTTAATTTTATTACACGGTGTAATTGTAAACACATTCAATTTTATGGTAAATGTTTATTTTATATTTGTATTAAACAAAAAGTGTTGATTTTATTCATTTAACTGTGACCGTCTGTTTTGGCACATTTCGCTCGGCGCAGTCTTAATATTAAGTTATTTGCTTGTTTAGTCTCATAAGTTTTCGCTTATACATATTTTATAGTGAGACTAGTAGTTTTCCCGCGGTTTCACCCGCGTAAATCCCGTTCCCGTGTGAATATCGGGTTTCACCCCTTTCACCCCCTTCAGGGTGGAATTTCAAAAAATCCTCTCGTAGTGCTCCCCTACACTCTCCAAGGAACATACATGCCAAATTTCAGCTTCTTGCGTTCAGTAGTTGTGGCTGTGCATTGTCTGTCAGTCACTCAGTAACGAAAGAGTTTTATAAATATAGATTCAATTGCGGAAAATCGATTGCTGAACCTGGAAAAGTATTGTTAGGTTACTCTGTTGTAGTACTCTGTTGTAGCGCGAAGATTCATAGTAGCGGTGTGGTGTCTGGAAATCAATGTAATAATAATGTTACATATGTTAATGTTATGTAATAATAATAAAATCGTCAATGTAATAATAATATGCTCATCAACTGGACTGGGTTGCAGATGAATCCCTATTTTCCTCTTACGAACAATTATGAACGTCCTGGTTACACTAAATAAATTACTATGAATTTAAATTTACCTGTTGTCACGTTCACCAAAGCGAGGGCTTAGAACCAATGAGTAAAACGGACAAGAAAGGATTAGACTACAATCCACGATGTTGATTTGGTACAGGTAGACTTCCTACCCGTCACGTATATATTCCAGAGCAATGTGTAAATTTCTAAGACATGAGATTGCCTCGATGACACAGTTATCGTGTATGCGACTGCTACACCAGATGTCTCGGATTCGATACCCGAGTCTCGCAAAGTGTTCGAAGTTTTCTCTCAATTAATTTTCAGTGAGGTTCTCGTATGAGACTAGGACTGTACACTTTAGACGGCAATAGGCCCCTTATTACCTGAGACCTAAAATCATCGTTATCAATATATGGGTGTAGGTTAAATACTTCTGCCTGCCCCATCGAAAATATAAGGTTAAGACGTATGAATGTATGTGTGTAAACTGTGTATGAAGTCAGTTATTCAGTATGATGAACTTCATTTTCAGAATTACACTTAGTACTTAGTTACAATCCATCACTCAACAGCGTTGGGTTAATGGGACGACGGTTATTTATGGTAGCGAGAATAAAATACTATATTTGTGAAGTTATTCCTTTTCCCAGTTGCACACGGAGAGTTGTTGATAGATAAGTGAAGTTATATTGACAACTATGAAGACATTTGATGGATACCTTGCGATGATTGAATGTGTGTGTAAGATTCTTTAACCGACTTCAAGAAAGGAGGACAAGCGTAGTCACACGCTTCTGCGTCCAAAGGAACAGGAGGTGTTTTATCATGAGGTCCCACGTAATAAAAGTTGAGCCTATTGCCGTATACTGGGCAACAATCCAATCAAAAGTCAATATATGGAATAGAGAATTTTCTGACAAAAAGAAGGCTAGTGTGAATGGAACAGTCGCAAGAGGAAGACCTAGGCAAACGTTTCTCGATCAGATCGGAGACGTTCTGGACAAAGGCCAGGTTAAGAGCACCTTAAATCAGCGAGCGTGTATGAGGAATGTGATAAAAGTGAATGAAGCCAGAGAAGTGTGTCAGGGTCATAGTAAATGGAAAGCCGTAGTCTCTGCCTACCGCTCTGGAAAACAGGCGTGAATCTATGTATGTATGTAAAGATTCAAAAACACTTGTAACCGACATGGTAACTAAACTCGAAACCTAATGCCCAGCAGTCGCAATACAAGACCATTTCGCCACCGAGGTAATATTAAAAAATATATATGAGAAACAAGAGTTTGCAATCAATGTCGAGTTCATTGTGTTCATGACAGGTGTAAAACCAGTAGGTACGTCTACGGTATTTAACAATAAAGGAGATCTTTTAGAAGGAACTTACATAAAGTTTCTGATCGAAAACCTTTCGAAGTAGAAGTTTTAGTTTTCTTCCTAAAAGAGTGTCTGTGTCCGACAATAACCTGAGTATAAAACACTATTCCGAATTTATAAAAACAAGGTTAATTCGATTATATTAAGAAAAATAAATGGGCACTTTTTATTAAACGAATCTTTAAAACAGATTCTTAGAATTTAGTTTACGTTTTTACGCCAGTTTTCTAGTGTAATACATGAATAGATTTTGCCCGCGGTTTTGCTCGCGTAAAAGTAGATTAGGTTAGGTTAAGTTTCGTCTCTTCACCTCGAAGTAGTCTTATTTTATTTAATAAGACTACTTCGAGGTGAAGAGACGAATCCGGGAGTGCTAGAGAAACTATACTTAGCTGTACCGGATCGTCATGTGTGGAGACGACGGCGCCCACCACTACTCGTAGTGCCAAGAGCCAGAACCAATTTGCTGGCTAAAACCCCCTTAACGCGTGCTATAAGTACTGTAAATAATGTACACGAGAAATTGGATGTATTTGGAGCGTCAAAGAGTAAGCTCGCAACGTGTATATTATTTATTACGTCATATACCTAATGATAGTCTATTATTGTTTGTTAAGATTGGTTTTGTTGGCTTTGAAGAATTTTAATTTTGTTGTGAGTAAGGAATTTAGATGTTATTAATTTATTTAATTTGGGGTAATTGTATTAATTACTTTTCCCTAAGTTTATTTTTGTGTTCTACTTATATTTCTTTTAATCACTACACTACTATTGTATTAGGAGAGTTACCTGTAAAGATAGTTGGTCATATGGTGCAATAAATAAATAAATAAAAGTTATGTTAGTAACAGGACTATTTTAGTAATAAAATATAGCTTATGTTACTCGTTGATAATATAGCTTTCTAATGTTGAAATATAATAGTATAGATATATAGTCTCTCGCTTCTGTCCTCGAATGGGTAGTTAGAATTGTATTGCCCTCCTATCGCCAGCTTTATTTTAGACCTTACATCCATGTTTAGGTCCTATGTAATACGGTACGAGCCTATAACTGCAATAAGTAATAACACTGTTATTTGAAACCAAATGAAATTTTCAAATGAAATGAAATTTATTAATCACAAATAAGTAAGTCACAGTAGGTAAGATCTAACTTGTGTTATGGGTACCAGGCCCCACTTTCAGGTTTCTTAACAGTTTGGTATTAATTTAGGTACGTACGTGTTATACACCCGAGACTCTCCAAACCAATATACCCGAGTATCGAAAAAAGTATCTCACTCGTAGAAGTCGCGTCGCATTCACTACTGTTGCACAACTGAAGCATCGCACAGCGAATTTTTAAAAATTCTTTTTTGTTTCTTATCCTAATAAAAACCTTAAAGACTAAATTCTATGCGGACGGAATTGTGAGTAAAATCTAGTATAAAAATTACTATTAATCATTCAAATTACAATTTAATGAAATAAATGTCAATAAGATTATTCGGTTTGTTGTGTCCATTCGAATTGATGACCATTATTAGTTATCATTACATTAATCGGAAATAATTATTGACTCAACGATTTTCAACTATACATTAAGTAAGACATTATCAAAAGCAACTTATAGAAATTCGAACATGGATAAATATTAATCGAATACAAATAGAATTATTCTAGTATTCGAATAAATAAAATATAATCGTACATATCTATAATAACAATATTATTGCGATATTTCAAGATCACACGCATGTCAAATTATAACTATATTTACGATGATGGAATACTATAATCATAACGGAGTTACAAACAACAAACTTACTTTGAATTTATAATATACGAGTTTAATGGTGGACAAATGGATACTGAACGATAATTACTATCATTAAAGTTTATGATTATTCGCTATATACTCTCTGATAAAGCCGTGGACCGCCATGAAATAACAACAAATAATCAAATAAATTGCGGAGGCCGCTCTTTGATGCTCGTCTACTACAATCTCTTGCAAGTACGAAATATATTAAATTTGGTTAGTGAGAAAGAAGGGTCGTCAATTAACTAATGAAAGGGAGACACTTCGTAAAATTAATATCTGATGTTTTACAGAATTATTAGGCTGTCTTAGTTTACGAACAGTGATTATAATTATATTCTATTGTGATCTACGGTTTAATTTATGGCTGCCTCTATGTCACGGCGGTAGAGGATGTCACGGCTGTGAATGAGGTGTTTGTGTCAGGCAAATGATTTTGATATGTTGTGTATCTATGTACCTATTTTTAATAATGTTGTACGAGAATCTAACGCTCGTGTACATTATTTGCTAAAATCAATTTTTGTATTACCTTTTAGGCTAGTTACCTATAAGATTGCGATACTCTCTCTGAAGAGCTAGGACAGTCAGATCTACCTTTTTTAAATTTTTCAATAGTCTACTCCCGTGCTATGAATAAATCCTGTCTTGCGGAGTTCTTTATGAAGATTCAAACAACGGACGCGAAGTCTCGGAAGTCGGAACTACTATTTGCGGCTCACACAATTTTTTGTCTCGTGTGGGGTCGGTGCAGTACCAGTGGCTAGACGACCACATAAATGACGTCATCCGTGTAGCCTTTTACCAAATAATTGCCAACGATGGGATCTACCAGTCATTTATTTGCAGTAATATATTAAGGAAATATGGAAATCATTTACATATTATCTTTAAATATTACGTAATACTAGATGTACGTATAACCTAAAAATCTGTAGTATACAGTTATCGTAGCTGCTAGACTCAACTAGCGCTTGTATAAACATCACATTATTTGTGTAAGTAATAGGTGAACGGAATACGGTACTTGTTGGCACGAGCCAGCATCCAGAACCAACTGCTCGATCGATGGATTTAGTTAAACATTACAGTAATACAAACAAATTGAACTATTTGTGGTACAATTCGTTCTGAGATACGCTTATAAATTTCGAAGTTTATAATTGTTAATAGGAATATACGATATGCCGCGTTGGTTTAACTGGTGTATTGTTTTGCTTATAATCAAGCATGAGATCCTGGATTTGTGTCGAGGGTTGGTCAAATTTGTACTTGGATTTTTGTGTAAAAAAGCTTATTAAGCGCACATAAGATGCTTGCTTCATGGCAACATGCTCGTCGCCTATTACATGCCTAATAACTTATCGATATGTGTACTTTATTAACTTTTAAACTGAAAATTAAATGTTAAATACTTTTACATCGAAAAAGACGTTTTTCATTATTTTCACACGGCACCATTTCTATTATTTGTTGTATTATTACAGTAAATTGTATCTACTATGTTGCAACAGTAAGTGCTTGAGACCTGTTTCCTGTACAAGTCTCTGTTTATATCTACAGCCATAAATACTCTGATATTCAGACATAAAACGAAAATATGTTTCCTTTGGCAATTGTACAGTAATATAACGCGCAATGTCTTTGACAAATATTAAAATATAAATGTTTACTACATTTCATTTCGGATAAATAATTTAATAAATTCATGAAATTGCCACGGTTGTAGAAAAATTATTGTATTTTGCCCATAGACAATATAATAATATAATATTCTACCACATACACACAACACTGTCTAGCCCAAACTAAGCAGAGCTTGTACTATGGGTACTAGACAATGGATAAACATACTTATATACTTTTTTTTTTTTGTAAATACATACATATTATACATAGAAACACCCAGACCAAGACAAACATCCATGTTCATGCACACAAATGTTTGACTTGTGCGGGAATCGAACCCGCGACCTCAGGCGTGGCAGTCGGTTACACTAACCACTACGCCATCGAGGCCGACAATTCATATTATGTATATATAGATGTGACTCTAAGTAGGTGCATAGGTTGATGTTTGTTATGCGTGAAGCTTAGCTAATCCTCCATAAAGAAGGTTGAGACTACAGCTCATTTCCATATCCCATGCTGCTACAACCCATGGATATAGTGACAAGAATAGAAAAGGGTATGTTAAGCTGGTTTGGGCATGTAGAAAGAATGGACAAGGAAAGACTGAATGAGAAAGTTTATAAGGCTACTGTGAATGGAACAGTCGCAAGAGGAAGACCTAATCGAACGTTTCTTAATCAGATCGGAGGCGTTCTGGACAAAGGCCAGGTTAAGAGCACCTTGAACTGACGGGTGTGTATGAGGAATGTGATGAAAGTGAATGAAGCCAGAGAAGTGTGTCAGGATCGTAGCAAATGGAAATCCGTAGTCTCTGCCTACCCCTCTGGGAAACAGGCGTGAATCTATGTATGTATGTATGTATGCTGCTACTAAAAATTATGTAATAGAAAAATAAAACACAATATGTAGTACCCAATATTTTGTCCGGCCTGGGAATCGAACCACACGACCAAACGCTAACAAAGCGCAACCCTATGCTACGGAACCAATATCAGTCGAGTCAATATAATATGCAAAAGTTGATTTTTGTTTTGTAATGTTTTGATATAGGTATATATTGTACATTTTGTGAAGGTTCGAATGATTTCCAGCAGCCATAGTCGCCAAGTTATTTCAGGACATCCAATATTATATTAATTATCGGTGTTAAACTAAATGCAGACGCCGCGCGCCGATTTCAAATTCCACTACCAACCTAAAAATAATTCCGCCATTTCAATCTACAAAAGCCGATCTCGTTTACTACAAAGTTATTGACGAAAGAAAGCACTAAAAGGACATAGTAACACTTCTTATTAGTTAAGAGAACTAATATTGAATTGAAGTGAACGACCGAATGGTCGCATGCATCCGCTCCCTTACTCCTTTTTACATTACATTTTCCACACTAAACGCAATTAATGATACTTCATTATTGTCTCAATACGAAACTACTTTCAACAACATTAGTTTCTCTTTCATAACCCATAAGGTTTATTTTCCCGTTCTCTAATTTGATAAGGGTAACACTTAAGAGTGGAAATAAAAACGTTATTAATGTACTCTGGTGGACAGTCGCCTCCTGTTCGTTAACGTCTTCTCAAGGACAAACACCCACAAAATCCATTTGTAAAGATACTTGCAGTCTGCTACTGAAATTAATTTAATTTAGAGGAAGATGGCGGGGTTAATGCTTTGACTAATGCATTTCCTTGCCAATGAAAGAATCTATTTTCGACTCTAAAGAACTTATTTTATGGTTAAACAAAATATGAAGCTGATGAAAAACCCTATTAAGCTTAATACTTTTCAAACTCCTACAATATACTTCTGATAAAATTTGTTGCAGGTCGCAAGACAGTTAAGCTTTCCGCGGGTGAAGTTCTACGGCAAGTTTAACTGTCTTGTATTGTGTTTGAGAGTCAAAACTCTGTGTTTTATAAGGTTGCGATTGTCACAGTCAAAGCCCTTCAAAATATAAAAATAACAATAATAATAAAATATTATGAATAAATAAAACAAAATGAAAAATTTAAGAAGTAATTTTGCTTTTGTTAAAACGTCAACATTAGAGAGACATTCCGATTAACATCAAAATTTCTATCTTATGCGAGTGAGTGAGCAAAGTAATTGAAATGCCACACCTAATGAAAAATCTTTTGTATTGTGTATAGATACTGAAATATAATTGTACTTATTTTAAGTGACGGCTTTGTCTGAAAAAAAATTATTGGTTCTAGACATTTCGCCTATATTACGTGAACGTGAGTTTGATTGTTTGCTACACTTTCACACCATAACTACACGACCGATCTTCATGAAATTATGCATACACGTTGTCAAGGGTACAGAAAAGGATATCTGATACCATTCACCCAGGAAAAAGTGCCCGAAGGATAAAAAATATTGACGAAATTTAGATTATCACGGGTGAAGCCGTAAGCAAAATCTAGTATACTATATGGGGTTAACTTATAGAGGGTACTTAATTTGTATATTTCTCATTTTAATATTTGTCTTTCAAATGGACACCTGATGGTAGGGAGTAATTTATGTGCTGACTGGAGAGCGAAGGCTTTAACCTTATTGCTGATAATGAAGCTAATGCTATATACTCATTTGGCGACCGAGTAAAACACTTTTTCTGGCCCCGCTTAAAGAATCCAGGATTTAAAGAGTCCAGAATTGGTATTTCTTCCTAAACACCAATAATAATTCTGTATTTCTTATAAATACAATTAAAATCTATACATTAATTTAATATATTGTGGCGACTCCGCACAGACGAAGAAGTTCCGCCTACATCTAACAGATGGCGCTACATACAATAAGCGCTCAAATGACGTCATACAATTCTGAATCACACAAGTAACATTTACACAGTGACTAAGTATATATACAAGCTCTCAAAATCAACCGTCGGGCCACGGCCCGCCATGCGCTATCAACCAGCCTGGTCGGACGATTCTCCCTTTGTGTTGGAGGACATCACACCACGTTCCTCCACAATATACTACGTATTAGAGGAGATAACTCAATTAGATTGCTTGTAACACTCATTAGAGTGTATGCTCTTTAACTCAGTCTGAGCCTTACACTTACTGCAACGACACCTTTGAGTGGACTTCGTATACATTCTGAATCGATTCACTAAAACCAAAAAACGAACCATAGTGTGATTCACAGTCTGTCAATTCTTAGAATACTAGACACAATTAACAATATATTGTGTCTGGCCACCGGTGTGCCGCAGCGACTCAAAAGGTTTATCACAAGCGAACCGTTTTCCACGCGATCAAAGTCACGGGTAAATGTTAGTCTTCACGTAAAATAACAGTAGGCAAAAACATTAGAAGAGATACAATACGTATCATGTCTATAAAAACTCACAAGTTGGTTTGATTATAATAATATATAAAGCCAATGTCAATATTTTATGAAACATACGTTCCTTCTCTGAGACTTTATCAAATAAGAAAATAGTTTTCATCGATGGAAGCTTATGGGTCTCAGTCGGCTATCTTTATTCGTCTGATATCCCGTTCGTATTCCGACATCTTGGTTTTTCCTTACTACCTACTAAAGTAATCCATTTTTTCAGCGGTTGCAGAAATCGAATGAAATCATGAAATCCTTCCATTCAATAGTATTCATCCTTCTTTCTAAATGAATTCTTCACAGATGGCCCAGTCACCATCTTGATATTACCAGTGCATCCAATTGTATTCTATAGCATCGTTTCCTTTCCTTCAAAAGTATTGATGTGAGGTATATTTCGTAATTCCTTGTAATTTAGAATTATTGTACGCCAGCTTTATGCAGTGCAGTCAGTCATTTTTAAAGCGAGCTGGTCTACTAAGTCTAAGAACTCTAGTTAGATCTTACGTAACAAATCTGACTATCGTATGACCCGGGTAAACCTGTTGTCTACCTGAATCTTAGATACAATGGAAATAGCATTGTTTCCTATGAAAACTTGACGTCTAGCATACAAATGATTCAAGGTTTCTATCAGTGTGCGTTATATTAATGTTCCTAATTCTGGAAGATTTTTAATAAATCTTTAAAAAAGACAACTTATACACGATGATTAATTCTTGTACCGCAAAAGATTTTAAAAACATTCAAACATTTAAGACAAAGAACATCCAGATTCAAAACAACCATTTATGGCTGACACATTCTTTTGTCCCTTATGGGATTCAAACCCATAACAAGTTTAGAGTCGCGAAGCAATGGTAGGGCATCACTTAAACCACTTCACCATCCTTGCAATCATGTATGCAAGCTTGGAATGAAAGCACATCTTTCCACAGTCTAAGACACTAGAGATAGCTCTCATCATAGAAATAAAACTGGCTCCCAAGTAGTGAGACAACAGATAGACTAAGATTAATTAGTAAAATAGCTGCCCACATAAAAGAATTTTCGCCGTTTCTGCAACATTTTTAATTGATGCTCCGCTCCTATTGATCGTAGCGTGATGTTATTGTTTATAGCCTTCCTTGATAAATGGGCTATCCAACACTAAAAGATTTTTCAATTCGAACCAGTTGTTCCTGAGATTAGCGCGTTTAACCAAAAAATCTCTTCAACTTTATAATTTTAGATTAGGTAAATATTATTATTAGGGGTTAAAGTATAAAATTGCCGATTTGTACTGAAAAATGTAATCTCGTTTTTTTCCCTAAAATGTACCATATTTCATGTGAAAAAAGTTCAATCGAAAATCTCACACCATGAAGTCATCGTGAAGTTTTATGTCAATTCAAAGTATCTATTACTATACAACGGCAACTTCAAAAAAGACAACGCCCGCACTCGGAATAATACGTGTATCGCAGGGGACTTAACAAACATTCAAATAACATCCACCTGTGGATCACACAAATTTTTGTCCCGTGTGGGATTCGAACCCACAACACTCAGCGCAGTGGTAAGGGCGAGACGACCACTTAAATCACTACGCTAGTCAATGTAAATCTTTGACTGATAAAATTACTATTTGTTTGTACCCCGATTTAGTCAGTTTCGTTACTCTAGGTCCTTAGTTCCCAAAGTGGTCCAGGTGGACCCCCAGGGGTCCACGAAAGACTCGACAGGGGTCTACGGTGGCGTGACAAAAAAGTGGGGTTCACAATTTGTAAGCGGAGGTCCACGAAAATTTATTTGCTTTCGATAGTGAAGAACTAAAATGTTGGCTTGACTTCACCTATATAAACGTCGATCGACGGATATTTTGAGGAATACCACTAGCTGAAGAATCGGGAATTTCTAAAAAAAAAATATTCCTTACGAAAACTAAAAAGTAAATGTCAGCCCGTAGAGATTGGATTATTTTTTTTAAATTTAGCAAAGCGACGAAATACGACTTGTGTTGTGTGTGCTTGCAATCGTGCATGAACTTGTTTGATTCTTCACCAATATAAATACGTAACCAAGGAATATGGTAGAAATTTGGCTGCAGGGGCCCACCTAAATTTTGAAAGTGGTCTATGAGAAAAAAGTCTTTGAACCTCTGCTCTAGGTCAATGGTCCTGAATTGTGGCTCGCGGTTGGCAGTTTAACGCTGATAGCTTAGCCTTCGTTTCTCCGTAAATTACTCTAATAATATTATTTCAGTACAATGTTCAAAGGAATACATTCGCAGAATACAACCTGGTTGGTACAAATTGAATTGATGTGGTAAGCTGCTAAGGAACTAGTTCTAGTAACAACATAAGTACTAAAGAATAATATCTGTTACAAGCCTTGATTGCCATAGTAGCGCAGTGGTAGTTAATATAAATGCTATACCTCACGCCTCGGGTTCGATTCCTAAGATGAGCGAAGTGTTATATGATTTTCTTTGAAATTAAACTGCTATATACGGATTTTATCGCGTTGTTTATTTGACACTTTATTACAAAATTTTGAAAATTGTTACACTACTACTACTATTAAACTTTACTAATTTTTAAGCTAATTAAATTATTATTAAACTATTTAGATTTCATTTATTTTTACACTTTCCCCGACGTTTCGGTTGCTTTTCAGCAGCCATGGTCACGGGGAGACTAAGATGGCAGTTGTCTCAATGTTCCAGTGTAGTTATTTCAAAGTACCCGAACATAATTTAATCATTGGTGTTTCTATTTACGCAGAATGAGCTCAAAGTATCATGAAGTCTAGCTGTGGTTTGCTTCTTCTTGGGTTTGACTATTTGTATTACTGGATCCCAAGCTGGTGGTACATTCCAACCATCTTCTCTATTAAAATTAGGATGTTTTTTGATTTCAATAGCCTCGCGAAGCATCCTTGGTAGGAATCGGTGTTCTTTAGCGAGAATCTGTGGTTTGTCAAATCTCAGGTAGTGGTTGGTCCCCTGTTGCACATGTTCACACACAGCAGACTTCAACGAGCGTTGGTGTTTTACATCAGCTATGTGTTCTTTTATGCGGGTGCCTATGTTTCTCTTGGTTTGACCAATGTATGAGAGTCCGCAGTCACAATCTATTTTATAGACCCCTGCATCTTGTAAAGGTAGTTGGCACTTGACGGATGGTAAAAATTGACTTATCTTCGTTGGCGGCTTGAAGTATGTGTTGATTGAAGCTCGCTTCAAGATGTAGCCAATCTTGTCAGTGACACCCCTTACATAAGGCAGTATAGCAGGCAGGCGCTCGACTGTGGCTGGCTTTTCTCGGGATCTGTGACAGCGGCGCGGCTGTTGGAGCTTGTTGTCTTGCAGTATTTGCTTGACATGTTGAAGCTCGGCGTCCAGGTGTTTCTTGTCACAGATCCCATGGGCTCTCTGAAACAAAGACATTCCCACGGTAGCTAACTGTTTAGGATGGTGGTGAGATTCACCGTTTAAGTACCTATTTGTATGGGTCTTTTTCCTATATACAGTATGGCTCAAAGTATGATCAGGATTCCTGATGACAAGTACATCTAAGAAAGCTAATGAATTATTTGCCTCTAATTCCATAGTAATATCCTAATTTTAATAGAGAAGATGGTTGGAATGTACCACCAGCTTGGGATCTAGTAATACAAATAGTCAAACCCAAGAAGAAGCAAACCACAGCTAGACTTCATGATACTTTGAGCTCATTCTGCGTAAATAGAAACACCAATGATTAAATTATGTTCGGGTACTTTGAAATAACTACACTGGAACATTGAGACAACTGCCATCTTATTCCCCCGTGACCATGGCTGCTGAAAAGCAACCGAAACGTCGGGGAAAGTGTAAAAATAAATGAAATCTAAATAGTTTAATAATAATTTAATTAGCTTAAAAATTAGTAAAGTTTAATAGTAGTAGTAGTGTAACAATTTTCAAAATTTTGTAATAAAGTGTCAAATAAACAACGCGATAAAATCCGTATATAGCAGTTTAATTTCAATGAATAATATTCGCGTAAATAGAAGACAATATTATATGATTTTCTTTCAATAAATTTTCAGCACCAGTAAGGCGTCTGGATTTTGCCCGGTTCACTAAAATAGGCTCGCTCCCTGTGTCCTACAAGAATAGTTAGCAAAATATGCCGCATATAAACGAAATATGCCGTACATAAGCGAAAAATGCCGTATATAAGCGGAAAATGCCGTATATAAGCGAAAAACGCCGTATATAAGCGAAATTGAAATGAAATTTTTGAGTAGTAGAGCCTCGCTGATTTCAGCATGAATGGGCCGACTCGACCGGGGAAGGACTACCATCTCACAGAATAGCAACGTGAAATACCAGTATTCGTACTAATGTGTTTTGTTCGGTGAGTGAGAGTGCCGGAGGCCCAATCACCCCCTTTCTCCCATTCCCGCTTCTTCTCCTTCCCAATTTCTTTCCTAAAGGGTCGGCAACGCGCAAGTGATGCCTCTGGTGTTGCAGGCGTCCATAGGCTACGGTGACCTCTTACCATCAGGTGATATGCTTGTTTGCAACCTTAGTTGTATAAAAAAAGAAAATGCTTTATATTAGTATAATACACATCCGCCTACCCCTTCAGGGTTTATAGTCGTAAGACTATAAATGAATAATATAAAAACAATAGCAACATGGTCGCTAATACTAGCGGTATATTACGCTTACATGTAGAACTACCAGTCAGGTTTGAAAAATATTTTTGCACTTGATAGCTCAATTCTTCAGGAAGGTTATAGGCATCACGCAATCATGGGTAAAACCGCGGGGAACACCTACCTGCAGATAAAAATACAGGAAACCTTCAATAAGATCTAAGAGTTTTAGAACGGAAATAGTAATGGCGGACCGGAAATTACGAGGTATTATTACTTCCGTTCGATAATTACTTTGTTGATTCATACTGTATTACGACTTTAATGGCTTGACAAATTGTTAATATTTTAATAATTTTACTTATTTATTGGTGTCAGCTCTGCACATTTAGTATAAAACCAAAGAGGCGCTGTTATGATTTATTATCATAACTATATATTTTCATAAAAATAATTGATGAATATATATAAAATAAAGATGGTTTGCCTTAGCCTTGGTCACGCATTGGATGCGTCTGAAAAAAGAATATATCCAACCGTATGTAAAGTGAATCACCCAGATACCATGTCCATTTAATCTAAATGAATATTTAGAATTACATCTCGTACATCTTTGCCCACGAAGGGAAGGCAAAGATGTATTATACCAACATTTTGCATATCTGATTTTAGGACCCAGGTATTTGGATGTGAGCCGAATGTTGTCTGCTGGGCACAGTTCAAGACTCCGTGCTTCTAAAGCGAAATTATCGACAAAAAATCCCTAATGATTCTGATACTACACACCTAGTAGTAGCATATTACGTCTGCGCCAATGAGGCAGACAGCATCGGTGCCTTATATATATAATAATAATATCAGCTGTAGGGACTCACACATACATAATTAAGAAGATAATTCAGAAGGTTGCGTGTTCAGATCACGTCGGGGTCACCAATGTAGTGTTCACTATATGAGGTATGTAAATAAAAGTCAGAATGTCACTGTACTGTACTTTGGCACACTCAAATACACTAACATACAAGGCCGCAAATTCTATAATATTTAATAAACTTTAAGGTCTATAAGTCTAACATTGTCTACAATAATACAACTTCAATAATAGTCCGAACACGTATTACAATTTCTGTAGCTTTAATTAGACTGCTGTGTTATAAATTGAATCGTGGGAAAACGATGTAAGTGGCGCGTTGCACATACATAGCCAGATACGTACAATGCACTTAATTATGTATGTGTGTGTCCCTACATCAGCCCTGTATTAAACTGTCCCACTGCTGGGCACAGGCTTCTTCTCAGTGTGAGAAGGGTAAGGCCATAGTTAACCACGCGTGCCCAGTACGGGTTGGCAGACTGCTCATATCTTAAAGAACATTATGGAGAACTCTGAGACATGCAGGTTTCCTCACGATGTTTTCCTTCACCGTTAAAGCGAGCGATAATGAACTATGTAATACGCATATAACTTCGCAAAGTCAGAGATGCGTGCCCTGGGATCGAACTCGAGACCTCTGCGTGGCAGTCCAACGGTTTCCCACTAGGCTATCGACGCCTTATAATTCTTACTAATATTATAAACTCGAAAGTCTATCTGTCTGACGACTAAACAATGAAATGTGGTTCAGATATAATTTAATATATTTAGTTTAATATATCGCAGCGATAGCTCAGTGGGAAGACCAACAGACTGCAATGTAGAGGGTCTCAGGTTCGAACCCACGTCGCGCACCTCTGACTTTCGGAGGTTATATGACTTTTCGAAATTATGTGCGTATTGATTGACAATTATCGCCTGCTCCATGCCTCGGAGAGCACGATAAGCCGTCGGTCACGGCTGCCATGAACATCTATGGCGGTCGTTATAGGGAAAGTTAGTACCCTCTAGTATACTGACACTGGTCTAGACTTAGAGTATCGTAAGCCTTCGGGTTGCAGAGGTCAGGTGGCAGTTGCTCTGTGTAAAAACTGATATCCAGTCAAATCAGGTTAGACTAGAAAAGTCGACCCCAAGTGACTTGGGAATAATAAAGGCTAGGCAGAAGAAGATATAGTTTAATATAAGAACATAGGCGACTTTTTATTGATGTAGGTACCACATGGGTGGAGCCGAGCGCGAAAGCTAGTAATTAAATAAAAATAAACAGTCAGGTAAACCCAGTTTCTATAAGAAAGGTCTATCACGAGGCTATATTTCGCACATAACTGTCTTACACAATATTTCTTAGAAGATATCCTCCACGTTCAAATCAAATTATCTTATTTATATCACAAATATTTCCTGCGGGGATAACCCACACCTACATATACATACACACACAAATAATATGCTTTGCTGTGTAAACAAGAAGTTGGCAAAACTTTAGTAATTTCGTGTAATTTAACCAAAATACAATATTATTGGTAAACAGTGTAACTAGCGAAACAACGTGGGTTTAAATTAACCGTTTCTTAGATTACTGATGCGAATAATATCAAGTACCTAATATGTGTAGAAGGTCCAACGAAACGAGAGAAATTATGTAAATATACGTATATATTAGATACATATATATATATATATATATATATATATATATATATATATATATATATATATATATGTATGTATATATATAATTAACATAATTACAAAAATGGTTTAGGCATCGTAGAATTCTTCAGCATCGCTGTCAACTGGTAACGTGCCCAGAAGACTGGCAGCATTGCCACGTTGAATGGCAATGCTGGTTCTTTGGGCTCAGAAAAGACCAGCCTTCTGATCACGCGAAACGTCGATCAGGCGTTTTGCGATTTATTAGTATCATATCTATCATATTAATATAGTATATATATATATATATATATATATATATATATATATATATATATACTATATTAATATTATAAAGCTGAAGAGTTTGCTTGTTTGTTTGTTTGGTTGAACGCGCTAATCTCAGGAACTACTGGTTAGAATTGAAAAATGATTTCTCTCACATCCAATGACTTGAGAGAAGTAACAAGAGTACCTGTCGTCATGTCATCCTAAGTACCGACATCTGATCAGTCCACGAGAACTCAACATTTAATTTTGTGATTTTGTGAAATAAGTCATTCTCAAAGATGAAAAAAATTACTGTCAATGTGGAATGTGATGTGCACATAATCTAAGGACGACGTACATGTTCATATGCAAATACAAATGTAGTTTAGAAGGACGCCTAATAAAAACGCATTAGTGTCGCCCATTGTGTAGCAGAATATGGTCGTATCGAAAATATCGAGCGTCATCTATCGACCTTTATCAGCATCAAATCAGATTTAGAATATTTGATTATGATTTTATTTCCACCATGTTCACGGATGTAATCACTAATGGCTGCATCATAGTTGAATACTATTGTAGCCATTAACGTCCTTATTTTTTGTACCTGTATTGGAAAATATTGAAATGCAAGATCATACAATAGAATATTATTATAGGTTTTTCTGCGAAGTAATTCTCATTAACAGCACGGAGTCTGCAAACGTGTCTGATGACCAGCAATAGACTGGCTTCCTAATACGTAGAACCTGAAAACAGACCTAACGCGATGTGGGTTTACTGTAACAAGGCTGAGGTATATCTTTGCTTAGCCCTTAGTTTAGTCGTGAGACCATGCATATATATGAAGGTATAAGCATGTTGGTTTTAAAGTAAACTTTCAAATAAAACCGACCCATGGTGTATTGGGAATTAAAATATAAATATACACGTGCGTGCGTCCCACTTCTAATACACTGCCTCGTGTCGACACATATTACTGGCTAATGGTTACATCTGAGTTCGTTCACGATTGAAAACCCTATGCCATTTTTTCCGGTTTGTGATATTTATACAACACACACAGGCTTTTTTCAATGCTAAATTTGTATTTCCTTTTTTTTATTCTATTTTCCATTAATATATCTTAAATAGTTAATTGATGTGTCCAAGAATTGCTTGCACATTTTTATGGAAATAAAGATTTTTGACTTTGACTTTGACTATCTTCTCTCTTAGCCTTTATTATTCCCAAGTCACATGCGATCGGCTTTTCTGGTCTAACCGGATTTGACTGGATATCAGTTTTTACACGGAGCGGCCGCCACCTGACGTCCGCAACCCGAAGGCTAACGATACCCTAAGGCTAGACCAGTGTCAGGATACTAGAGGGTACTGACTTTCCCAATAACGACTACCATAGATGTTCATGGCAGCCGGGACCAACGGCTTAACGTACTCTCCGAGGCACGGAGCAGGCGATAATTGTCAATCAATACGCACATAATTTCGAAAAGTCATATAACTTCCGAAAGTCAGAGGTGCGCGACGTGGGTTTGAACCCGAGACCCTCTGCATTGCAGTCTGTTGGTCTCCCCACTGAGCTATCGCTGCTTTGACTTTGACTATATAGGTACTAAATTAAATGAAAATCCGTTCAAAGTTCGGATGTCAAAATAAAAATATTTTCTCATTTAGGTCACAGAGTAACATTTTTGATGCTCCCACATTGGCTGTTAAACATGTTTACGAACATTTTTTAACACTAAATATTCATTAAAAAATGTTAGGAGCTGTTACATTCTGTTAAGAATTGTTAGATGTTTTGAGTGCTCCTACACACATGGAAAATGATTACAAACATTTTTTAACATTTTAAAACATGATATCGGTTCCCAGTTTAGATTTACGTCTGAAGCGTCTACACGAAAATGGAAGATTTGCTCATTGGATTACCTCGTATTTTCTGTTTAAAAAAAATAATAAGTGCTGTATCTAGATGCGCCAAACACTAAGAGCTAGAGAAAAGTATAGTATACCCTCATGTCGTCTGAATAAATGTTTACGAACAAATGATAACAGATGTTTTAATTTATTACAATTTGTAAACAAACAATTTTTTTTAGAAATGTTTAGTAAACATAACCTAACATGAAAACATTTTAAAACATTTCTTAACATTGTGATCAAATGTTTGCTAAAAATGTTTACTAATGTTTGTAAACATTTTGTAACAGCAGTGTGGGAGCACCATTATGAACTTCACGAGCTGTATGCGTGTTTGCCCCGTTTGTAGCATAATAAACAATATTCAGATTTCATGTTCCTACTGAAACTTTTCTTCCATTCTTACCATTTTACCCGATAGAAAAATCAATGCCTGGCAACCATGAAAGCAGTCAATATAATAAAAAACTATAACTATAATTTAACTTCATAGCACCCGTTCATAAAAACGAAACTTTCATAAAATCGAAACTTTACCCCTTTTTTACCCAGTTCTAGGTAAAAAAAGTCCTCCCCTCTGGACATCAAGCCTACACGTATTTTTTTCGAAACGTTTCCGGATATGATATCAGCTTTATTTATTTGCTTGTTCTAGAACGCAAACTAGTTAAAACTTATATAAATGTCGGTCACATTTCCAACTTTTATTAGGTCTGACTGACTCGGACCTTATAGCGACAAAAAATATTGTTAGTAATTTGCGTTTCGTATTGTTTGCTTCATATTTAAAGATAAGAGAAGGTGACATTAACTTTTTAATGTATTTGCTTGCGTGTGTTAAGTTGTTAGAGTAAGTTAAAATTATGATGTTAATGGTTAATGAAATATGCTTATATATATTTAATCCTTTTATAAGACTACTCTAATCCGATAGGTGATTCCTGTGTTCCACTGGAATTTACAAACATAAAAAAACGGACAGAAAGAACATCCAGAATCGGGACAATTACCTACATGTGAATCACACAAATGTTTGTCCCGTGTGGGATTGGAACTCACAACATTCATCGCAGTGGCAGTAGAGGGTTGATCGCATAAATCACTACACCATCTATGCAGTCTATGGTATGTATGTATCTTATGTGGGGCCAGTCAGTGCAGACCGGCGACGCTTCGATCCAGTGGGATCTTTTGTGTCGACACTCTCCCAATAACGACTGCCATAGATGTTCATGGCATGGGTATAACCTAAAACCCGACAGCAAAAATACTTGACGAAATGGCCACTATCGTGCAAAACATTGCTTATAAGCCTTAATACTTATCCCAAAAATATGTAAGTACTTACCTTATTTCACTCCTTGTAGTAAAATGGCTCGGTTCCTAATACGTGGGTATTTAAAAGAAAGCTGGTCAAATGTGTATGTGTTAAACCAATGCTTACTAATATCTGTTAGGAATATTCAGTCACGGTTGCATATTCCTGACAGAGAAGCACTGGTATTTTTTTTATACAACTTATGTGGCAACCAAATATTCGCATAAGCCCACCTGTTGGTAAGTGGTCACCGTAGCCTATGGATGCCTGCAACATCAGAGGCATCACTTTGCGCGTTGCTGACTCTTTAGGAATGAAAGTGAGAAGGAGAAAGAGTGGGAAGGATGAAAGAAGGTGATTGGGCCTTCGGAACTCTCACTCGAACGAAACACAATAGTAGGAATACTGGTATTTCACGTCGATATTCTATGAGAGGGTAGTCCTTCCCCGGTTGAGCTGGCCCATTCACGCTGAAATCAGCGAGGCTCTACTACTTATTAAATTTTCGAGTATGTATGTGAAATGTACGCAAACGAAGTGACTGGCAGAAACAGTTTATAATGTTACTAATGATATTCATTTATTACAGAGTGAAAACCCTATGACTAAGTACGAGAGCTGTAGCAGTCTACATATTCAGTGAGCCGTGGAGACGCTTCCTGCTCCAATCGAGTCCAGTTACGGTAGGTCGGCTCACCGAGCAACAATAAAATCATGGTTCCGATGTAATTGATTATGTATACCTAATTGGAACAGTGGGGGATTTCAGTATCTGGTTTATTTTATTGTGTCATGATTAGAGAACTGCCAAGCATGGCGGTAGTGAATGCGAATGCTTTGCATGAGGTCTTTGTTTTGATTCCTGGGTTGAGCAATGTTTTTCTGATGAGGAATTCTCAGTAGCGGCATGCAGTCTACACCAGTGCGAGATAGACAACATAGCTGGCAAAATAATAATATTATTCTACCACATACACACAACACTATGTAGTCCAAACTAAGCAGAGCTTGTACTATAAAAAATGTGGATGTAATACATTTTTGCCGACACGTTCGGGAATATCGCCGTATGTCGCAGTCTGAAGAGACGGTAAACCAGCAAAATGCAAATGACTGTGGTAAACGATTACCACATTCACACGTCCGATTCTTGAAAGAAGAAGCCGAGATGAATATGCTGGTCTCTTGCCTTGCTTGATAGTACAGCGCTATCTTGAGGAGCCTGGAAACACTACGCATCACAAAAATGTTACAGAAAACTATTTAACTGTAGCATTCTGCAGAATATAGCTTGATACGTATGAGATAAACGGCATTGCGTGCCGAGCCAAAAACATGTTAGTTGGCAGAATCAAACCCCACCAACTTCCTAACGCTGGTCTGCGAATTTCTTGGCAGTTAAAACCAATTACATTTTACTGGTCTAATCTGGTATAAAAGCCCGAGTCCTCTAAATCCGTAGCTATTTACCAGCCGCTAGTCTGCAGCAGCATTCAATTAAATATAGTACGAAAGAAAAGAGAGAGTCATTAAGCATAAAGGCCGGATAGATAGACATACTGCGGAACCTTAGTAATAGTCTTATTAGCACCCTATGGATATGAAACTTGAACACGTGTTCTATTGTATACTTTATTTCAAAATTTGTAAAGCTTCTATGTTTTTACTTTCTTCACAATCCAAACATATACCGCCATTATTAAGTCATCCTATTATTTTATCTTATCCATCAGTGATGTGCACCCATCGATCTCTCTTTATCGACGTATCGCCCAATTTATCGACATCGACAACGCCGCTGACCTCGACCTCGTGCCTCAGTTCCAAGTTCAAGTTCGTCGCCTACAACCGTTGCGTGGCGCCTCGTCTATCAATCGATTAAGTCGTTTCGCCTCAACGAGCAGCGATCACGATAGATCGATATCTGCGTGAGAAACACGAGTTAGCTGATTACATCACTATTATTTAAAAGATAAAGAACTGTGCATGAATTGTGCTCGACTCGATTCGATTCAATGATTGCGCTTTTATTTGCGGCTACAGTCGGGCCTGGGTTTAGATTAATCGTCCAAAAATTTGTAATAGATACATTGCTGGTACAAAGAATAGATCGGCGCGGACGTCGAATCTAAGTCTTGTACAATCTAATGCTATATGCACAAGTAATGAGTACTTGTGCGGGTTGTATGCGTCGTGTTAACGTGTGACATGAGCCGCCCACCCATGAAAGCTGTATGTTTGTTATCCTGTAGCGCAAGCAACTTTAACAACACGCAATGAACGGATACAAAAAGCACCCAGACTCTGAGCAATCATAAGTAGGTGTCACCAATAATTGTCTCATGTTACCAGCGCGCATGTAGCCTACCCGGATGTAGTGCGCACGCATGTAGCCCGCGCGGATAGCTTACGACTTCGAAGTTTTTTCTAATACCGTTACATCTATATTCTTACCTATTCTTTATTTACGAACTTTGTTATTTCGGCGATGTATTTAATTTAATTTAGTATTTAAATTTTTACCTTTGTTAATATACATATATGTATATATAGCAGTATACTTGAATATATCTTAAGTTTGTTCCTTGCGTTAGTTTACTGAATTTATTGTATTAGGCCCCGTCACCTGTGATACAGTTCTTAACTAGTACAGGGATGGGTGTCCTTTCTACTAGTTTAATCATTTTGTACTTCTAATTTTATTGAGGCGCTCATAGCCAGTTGCACTCACGGATCGGTAAACGGTTAGCGAGGGTAAGCAACGTTGGGTGCGGTCAGTCTATAGATAGATGACCGCTTAGTGGTATTTCATCTGAGCGTCTCCGTGCTTCGGAGGGCACGTAAAAAGTCGGTCCCGGTTGTTGTCAAATTGACAGCAGTCGTTAAGCCATGTCTGAGGCCTACGGGCGGCTTGAACAAATCTTGACAACAGGTAGGCCACTAACCACACGAAAAACAAAACAAAACAAAACTTCTAATTTTAATATACCTTTACACAATATTTGTAACTATTGATTTTGGAAATAAAAATTATTATTATTAAATGATTATTATTTAACTAGCGATAACTATTTAATAGGTGCACATAAACCTTTAAGAAGTCAGAAGTGCGTGCTTTGGGAGCGAACTCGAAGTTTTACGTAACAGTCCACTGGTCTCTTAACTAAACTATTGCTACACTTATAATTTCAGATTAATTCTCTACTGTTTCTGATAGTAGCTTTAGCAAATATACAAAATAAAATGGATAAACCCAATATAAATTCTAAAGTGCAAAAGCTTACCTTTATGCTATACCATCTTTAATTTAATTCAGAATATCGTATTCCTAAAATCTCAAACTTATTACATTGGCACAAACGTAAATAGCCTTGAATGAATACGTCGAACGGTGTCGGACGAATCCGGACGGATACGCACGGATTACCGCGGGCACAAAGAGCCGAAGCTCGTAAACTATGCAAGCGGCGACGACATATACAGCACGTATGTCGGACGTTATCGATCGAATGCGAATACGGCAGCACGTTTGGTGCGGTGAATTAAAGACGCTATATCTGTTTATTGTGCTGTATTTACATATGTGACATACGAGTAAGTTTATTGCCTCGGTGATATAGTGAGCGTGACTTTTATGCATGAGGTCTCTCTGATCCGATTTTCAGGTCGTACCTATGTCCGAACTAGAAATTTTCTTACAGAACAGCAATCAGTAAGTTTTTTTGTAAAAAAATGCCTAGTTTTACTTCTGGCAATGAATCAATATCAGGATTTTGCTAAGAAAATTCTTTACAGCTACATGGAGTGTGAAAGTGTGCTCGGTAGATCAATAGAACCCTATTACATAGGACCTAAATTCATAGTTAGTTAGTTGATTAAAGCATTCGGATATAATTATGAATGCGACTATGTATGTAGATAATGGTGTATCGAATATTACATATATTTGAAAATAAGTGAAAAATACTATTTAAAAATAAAAGGCTACAATTTCATAAGACCACATACAAAATACTTACCGTACCATATAAATAAACCTGACATTGTACAATAAAAAACACGTTATTGCCCAGGAGCACGTTTTGAATCTCAACTTTACAGCTCTATGATCGAATCGATCAGCTTCGCTATCTGCGCCGGCGCCAGTTACACACATTACGGGCAGCGCACAACCGCAATCAATACTTTTATGGAATTGGCAACCCGCCCTGGCTCTCGTAACCTTCATACATCATCAACTAATGATATCAGAGTCAAACGATTCATGTTGTATTGTCGAATATTGCTTCATCTCGGTTATAACAACAAACAAGTAAATAAAACTGAAATAACATGAAGGAAAGATCGAGGCGGAATTTTCCGAGCGACTCCGCAGAGTAAACAAATTCTTACGAATACGGCAAGATCAGTAAAAATAATAGGTTAGTAAAGAATAAGTAGTTGCTACAAAAAAAGTAATTTAAATATTCGAAAATTGTATGAGTCCGAATCCGTATAGCAGCGATAGCTCAGTGGGGAGACCAACAGACTGCAATGCAGAGGGTCTCGGGTTCGAACCACGTCGCGCAGCTCTGACTTTCGGAAGTTATATGACTTTTCGAAATTATGTGTGTATTGATTGACAATTATCGCCTGCTCCGTGCCTCGGAGAGCACGTTAAGCCGTCGGTCCCGGCTGCCATAAATATCTATGGCAGTCGTTATTGGGAAAGTCAGTACCCTCTAATATCCTGACACTGGTCTAGCCTTAGGGTATCGTTAGCCTTCGGGTTGTGGAGGTCAGGTGGCAGCCGCTCCGTGTAAAAACTGATATCCAGTCAAATCCGGTTAGACCAGAAAAGCCGACCCCAAGTGACTTGGGAATAATAAAGGCTAAGAGAGAAGAAGAGATTGAAAAATGTTAAAACTTATCCTTTAGTTCAACGCTAACTTTTGAGCCTTACACGAGCAAAGAGTGCGAAGACTTGTACCTAGCAAAGTTTGTTCCATAAATACCCAATGCGGTCTAGTCTACACCTATATTAGTTTACTATAGAGTCTGGAAGTTTGGGTTTAGTTATCAATCCGTATACTTCATTAATTTTATATACAGGGTTTCCGGTAATTAATAGATAACCTTGAAATGTCTGATAGTAGAACTGAAGGATGTTCAAAAAAATAATACAGAAATGTAAGAAAGTGCAATAGCTAATCATACTTTTGACTGTCTATCTATTAGCATCATTAGTGTTTAATAATAAAACAACAAAAAACCGATGGAATTTATTCATTTATGGTCGTAGTGTACAAGACAGTTAAATATTTAAAAAAATTCAGGCTTGAAATAAATCATTACTCAAGTAGGATAGATTTTTTTCTGAACGGCTATCAGTTCTACTGTAAGACATTTCAAGGTTAGCCATTAATTACCGGATATCCTGTATATACGTAGACTCACCTTTACTGTATCTGGGAGCAGTAAACGAAAATTACCGACATCCGGCTTTTTTATTATTTTTACTTTTTAAAGACAACCACAGCACTAGAAATAAATTCCTGAATCGCGGTAGTTTAAGAACATCCAAACTCGGTACAATCATTTGTGGATCACAAAATTTTTTGTGTTAAATGTTTTTGTGTTTAAAGTTGACAGAACAGTATCCTTAAAAATCGGCAAAGTATGAGAGATACTACAGTAATGCTAGCTTTTATAAGTTACAGAAACCATTAAAATCAGCCAACATAATATGCTTATTTATCGACTGCCACGCCTGAGGTCGCGGGTTCGATTCCCGCACAAGTCAAACATTTTGTGTGCATGAACATGGATGTTTGTCTTGGTCTGGGTGTTTCTATGTATAATATGTATGTATTTACAAAAAAAAGTATATCTGTATGTTTATCCATTGTCTAGAACCCATAGTACAAGCTCTGCTTTGTTTGGGCTAGATGGTGTTGTGTGTATGTGGTAGAATATTATATTATTATTATTTTCCACCTTTATCGTAAAGAAAGGGGATCCTTACGTTATACGTCAAAGTTGGTTTATCTTCTACTCTCTTTCCTCATTAGCAGTGTAGCACCTTATATCACTCGATAAGAATCACTTCATAGCCCCGAAGCACCGAAGTGTACCAAGCTAATCAGGGCTAAACTTTCTATCTGTCTACCGAGTTTAGTGTACCTTCAAACCGCGGCGTCCGGTGGGTGAACGGCAGTGCTTCCGGCCTCATAATACGACTCTCACTTTTTTATTGCTGTATAAACAAAAACTTGAAGCGTACTATTGTTTGTGTAGTATTTTAGAGGCAAATCTATGTTATTATAAAATTGTACTAGGTTCTTCACGTGGCTTAGCCCGTGTGACTTCCACAGAAACGCATACCGATATAATCTATTCATAATTCTTAATGGTCGATGTCTGTACATTTATACTATAATTTTATAAAGAGGAAAGGAAAGATTTGATTTATGTTTATTTGTTTGTAATGATGTAACTCAAAAACGAATCAATTGATTTCAAAAATGCTTTCATCATTAGGAAACTATTAGCCCTTCTAACTATAACTACCTTATCTGCATCAATAGTTAAATGGAGAAAAACGCGGTCAAAGTTTTTTTTTTATTTTTGTTGTAATTAATCAATTATTCATATATGTACAAATCATTCGATTTTATATGATAGAACAATTTATGGACAGTTAAATAGATTGCCTTTTTTAAATTTATTTAATATTTATTATTAAATAAATGCAAAAAAAGTGTTATCGCTAGGATATTTTTCAATCTCATTAAAGCGAACCTAAGCATTATCACTTTAAGTGTCGTACATAAGATACTAATGCTTAGGAACTGTACTTACTGTGTTTGTTATTAGAAAACAATATTTTTGATTATTAGGATATGTTACGTATTACTGTACTAAATTCACACTTAAGGTAATTATGTTAAGATGGATTATTGAAAATAAGAGTGCACTTAAATAAAATAACAAGTGTAGGTACACCTTATTAAATCTGTTACCGTTTTTATAGGTTAATTTAAAATAATAAATCAGCATTAAAATGTATTTATTTATGAATTTGTGACATAATAAGTTAAGTATGGAAAATAAAAATCATATAACAAACTTATACAATATAGTTACTTAATCTAGTAAGGCACGCTGTGAGATCACATGGTAATAAAAATGGAGCAAGCATTAAACCTTAAAAGAATAATCAGTACAATAATGATTATGGAAAATTTGAGATCACATATTTCAGTATAATCTTCTTAAATGCTATATAATTAATGTATTAAACTATAAAACTTGTGAATAAGTACACACAAAGAATATAAACACAAATAAAAAAATATATATCCAAAGTTCTTCAATTTACACAGAGGCAAATTACGCCAATATACTCTTCTGTTTTCTGGCATAAGTGGCGCCAGTTTTGTGAGGATTTCTGTTTTACGTTCCACAGTTATACCCTTTTCTTGGGATATAGGCATGTCTCTGAAAAAATTTGTGCTTTCATTATTTTCGTCTGAAGGAAATCCAATTTTAAATAGTCATCGTTACAGTTATGACTAGTTTCGTATTTAAAAGTGTAGTGTCCCCTCTCTACTGTGACAACCGCCATATCTTTCAAATAAACTCGGGGTTCTTTCTTACGCAGCTTATGCTGGGACGACCAATCTAGATAGCAATAAAAATCTGAAATTTCCATAACCTTTACATAATTTTTCTTTGAATTTGACAACCGGACAAACTACAAAATCAGAAAATCGTAGACTTTATCCATTTTTTAAGTGATTTTTCTACCTGGTGATGAAAGGAATCTGCAGACATAAACGTATGGCCACTGTCAAGATACTTCAAAGTAATTGTCTTAGCCGCTATCAAAGTGATGTTAACCACGTCTACCAAAAACGAAAACAGAGTCCAGTTCTTATTTTGGGCTGCACAGTTGTCTAGCCAAAGAGTGATGTGTTCTGCGTCTATTTTGTACATAAGTAAATAGTAAAATAGTAGTTTTGTAATACACAATAATATCAGTTTCACTCACAAATGAATTGATTTTTAATATTTTCTTACATTCACACAACACCATTTAGTCCTAAACTAAGTACAGCTTATAAATACTTAGGTACATTTATCTATTATAGCAACACACAAACCAAAATAAGCACTCATATCCATGCACACAAATGTTTGACTTGTGCGATAATCGAACCCGCGACTGCAAGCGTAATAGGCAAGTTCAATAACCACATTAACAAAAACATGTGGTCAAATTTGTATTTAAAATTAGTAAAAGCATTGACAATATAATATTATAATTATACAAATACTTATTTTAAGCAATCCACTCGTGGCGCATGCAAAGCACATTTTACATACCTTATTAAGAAACAACAAACTTTTAGCTCAACCCAAAATATTTAATAATTCACGATAACTCAACAGGAATGAGCGCGAATAAAACAAAAGTACTTACGAGATTGTGTTTTCGCGCCAAAACCGATGACGAGACGCAAAAACGGCCACTTCTGATCAGCAATCGCTCGCGGCTAACTCACTGGGAATACTCCCCACGCCCCGCATTTATCTCCCTGGACTCTGCGCTTACGCAAGCCCACTTAATCATAACTACCGTAACTGCAATACTTGATGCATATGTCCTTAGTAATAACTTAAAATCATCTTCTATTTTCTACTAAGCATAAACACAATAAGTACACAGATAATAATAAGTATTATTTGTTTTTATAGACGATTGTTCAACGTATAACTACCGTAAGTCACATTTTTAGTTATTATGTTTAGGATGAGCTAAAAAGTTATAATGTATTTTACAAATCATAAGCATAGTAAATACCATATAAAGTAGATATACTTCGTACTTTTAATCAACATCATAATAAAACTTATAAGCATAACTACGGTATATGCTCTTAGAGTAATTATGACTAGAACCTGTGTTAAAATTATGTGTAAAATGTGTAAAATACACCAAGTATAAAAACACTAACAGCCATTACCGCACTTATATTTAGGAATCTCTTATCAGTGTTGCAGTTGCTGCGGTTATGCTTAACATTATCTCCGTTTCTATATGTTATTTCTAGATTTTAATGAATTATTCATGTAGATCTCATCGTGCCGATTCTAAATATACCCATAACTCAAATTCGATAAAAATGTCAGTTAAGGTGGTTATTGTTAGCACGGCAGTTATGATCACTAAGTGCCATAGACTATATATTTTTTTTAAAGTACAGTTGTGCCTTTTTTTTTTTTTTTTCTACGTGGGCGAATGCATTGACGCATACCTCTTCGCGGGGCGACGGAGAGGCTATGTCGGGCTCACCGGGGGAAAGATACCCCGGTAATACCGACTAAACCTACCACGGTGTTCCTCGACATAACCATAGACGGCGGGGCCGCGCGAATCGCTTTCACATGCAATCGCGACCCCGCCGAGGTTTCGGCCCGCCGTGTGAAACGGCAGGCCACTTCACAGAAAATACTTCCTCCACTGTCCCCCTGGGGGGGACAAAAACACGACACAGAGGCGCACATGGGAACACGCACGCCGCCTCTCGGACCTGGTGCTGAACGGATGGCGGGCAGACCCACAAAGCCCGCCATCCCCAGGTCAATCCTCAGGGTGGCTGGAGGTCATCTCGCGCCCTCCGGCGCCCGGTTCTGCGGTTGGGGAGAGGGTTTAAACGCTCCCTCTCCCGCTCCGCCGCCTCCTTGATGGAAATGACTTCCTCACAAAAGGAGGCGACGGCACAGTTGTGCCTATTCTAACCTTAACTACTTTTGGACGAGCGAAACCGCGAGCAAAAGATAGTAAGAGAGATATTTACGAAAGATGTCTTTACATGAGCTTTAGAATATTATGTATTTCAAATAAAGTATTATTTATGTCTGTATGCGCGTCACGCAGAAACTATTACACAAAAAAAAAACGGCTTTAACAGTTGCACTGCTGGAGATCTAAATTAAAATATGGCCCATGTTTAATCTGTTACACAGGCTAGAAGTCAAACATTAGATATGTGTGTAGAACAGTCACTTCTTACTCACATAGATAGAAAATTACTTATAGATATGTACTTACTACCTTCAAGTTCCACATGTACGAAGTTGCAGAAATACAGGTTTAATATAATAATATTCTATCACATACACACAACACCATCTAGCCCAAACTAAGCAGAGCTTGTACTATGGGTACTAGACAATGGATAAACATACATATATACTTTTTATTTGTAAATACGTACATATTATACATAGAAACACCCAGACTAAGACAAACATCCATGTTCATGCACACAAATGTTTGATTTGTGCGGGAATCGAAGCCGCGACCTCAGGCGTGGCAGACGGTTACACTAACCACTACGCCATCGAGGCCGACATTTTATAATTTATGTATATATAGTAAGACGGTTTTATTTTATTTATAATTTAAGCATACCAACTGTATAATTACAATGTTTTGTAGTTGAGACATTCTTAATTTAACATTGTCAGGTATGCATGACATTTCAATTACATTATAATATATTAAAGAGACTACTTGTTTATGGTGAAAATATAACAGTGACTCTAAACATTACATACATTTTTATATTAAACCTAATTAAAAGAATAAAAATAAAATTTTAATCGATTATAAAGCATTACTGAGTAGGAAGTGTCTGAATGATAAAAATTTCATAGAGAAGACATCAATGTCATTGTCAGATACGTTGGATTTCGCATCATACAATCTTGCCATACGTGTAAATGGACTATTGAAGGTGGTATTCAAGGTAGTGATAGGTGTCTCAAATACCCGGGGATGTCTCGCGAAAAGTCTGCTCGTTTTAATATTAAAATTATTAATTAGTTCACCATCTAAGGACCCATGTACAATTTTGTGTATAACCAGTAAGTCACGTATGTCACGTCTTTCTTTTAAGTTGTTCATTTTGAAGTAAGACAATCTATTAGTGTATTCAAGAATCGTTTTCCTGGTGCCATTTTTTATGGATAAGTACCTTACAAAGCGAGTCTGAACGGACTCTACTTTATCTATATGGGTTGAGTAGTAAGGAGACCATATAGTGGAGCAATATTCAACAGTGCTACGGACCAACGCATTGTACAGTAAGATAACACTGCAACTTTTACGAAATGGTTTTGACACTCGAATTGTAAAACCTATCATTTTGTTGGCTTTTGCGACTACATTATCTATGTGATGACAAAAAGATAAAGAAGTATCGAAAATAACTCGATGTTTTAATATAAGCAGGCGTAAACGTAAGACAATATTATATAAATAGGCTTTCTTACGTAGGTGCATAATTATATGTATACTAACCTCAGTTTAAATGTACCTATTTTTTTTATTTTTTTTTAACGTGGAGGAATGCATGACGCATACCCCGCATACGGGCGGAGGGGTTATGTCGGGCTCGCCGCGGTAAAAGAAGATGTTAAGATGATAAAGTTCCTCCCGGAATACCGACTAAACCTACCACGGTGTTCCTCAACAAAACCACTATCGACGGGGCCGCGCGAATCACTTTCGCATGCGGTCGCGACCCTGCCGAGGCAGTTTAAATGTACCTATGCCACGAGAATAACAAGACTATCTAACACTTAAAGAAGTAACCTAATTAATCCACGATAAAATCTGTATTAGTTACTTTAATTAATACATTTTAAACCGCATTAACACGTATGTTAACTTAGTGGAACAGAAATAGCCTAAGAGGGAACCGTTGGATTGCGAAATAAGAGTCAACAAGTTCAAGTATGGCGATTTTTGTTTTTTCATATATCAGCCTTATTTGTTAACTATAGTCTATTGAAATTAAACTGCTATATACGGATTTTATCGCGTTGTTTATTTGACACTTTATTACAAAATTTTGAAAATTGTTTCACTACTACTACTATTAAACTTTACTAATTTTTAAGCTAATTAAATTATTATTAAACTATTTAGATTTAATTTATTTTTACTTTTACACTTTCCCCGACGTTTCGGTTGCTTTTCAGCAGCCATGGTCACGGCGAGACTAAACCATGGCTGCTGAAAAGCAACCGATACGTCGGGGAAAGTGTAAAAGTAAAAATAAATTAAATCTAAATAGTTTAATAATAATTTAATTAGCTTAAAAATTAGTAAAGTTTAATAGTAGTAGTAGTGAAACAATTTTCAAAATTTTGTAATAAAGTGTCAAATAAACAACGCGATAAAATCCGTATATAGCAGTTTAATTTCAATGAATAATATTCGCGTAAATAGAAGACAATATTATGTAAAACTATAGTCTACCCTAAGTCTCTTCAAGAGTATAAGAAGGGTTACTCAATTGTCCACCACGCTGATTTATCTCAACCGCAGTATTCGTCTCAGTAATATTTTAAGGTAATTCTAGTGAGATCCACATTAAGGTTGCATGGCAGAACATAATGATATAGCTCGAGATTCATGCCTAGCGGAAGAGCAAAACTTTTAAACAAAATAATAATAAAATTATACAAATATAATAAAAGTAATTTTTGCCAAAAACCGATAAATATGCTTAATAATGTTCTTTCTTTGCCAAATTCGTATTACCGAATTACGTAAAAGTTTATTTTGTTCTCTTTTACAATCTTCTTCTGTATCAGGGATCAATCTCTGTGACTCGGAGACTCTACAAACATACAATTACCGCACACAAAAGACGGACTCAGAAAAACCAACAATGGTTTTTCGAAGTCTAAGTGTCTTTTGTGTCTTCTTATCACATAAATCATTGCTCCGTGTGGGATTCGAACCCACAACACTTAGAGCGGTAGCAGTGGAAAGGCAACCAATTTCCACCGACTCTTTTCCACTGATTGTATGCACTACCTATGCATTCAATCAGAAATGAAAGCGACTTTAAAATGTCTGATAACAAGGTAACTAATATCCAAAAACCAACAAGTTAAAATTTGAAATTAATAATTTCGATTCCATACTCGATTGAAATCGATAGTATACCTCCTCATTGAATCACCGGTCGGTGCACATAATCGTGAATGAACGTCCTTGTACGCGACCTCGTTCAACTGACCACTTTTTTATGTACACACAAATACACACACAATATGTGCAAAGATACTTACACACAACCAGTGATCAATGGAGCTGCGGAGTCAGATAGCATTAATGTTTAAGAAAAACTGGTTACGGAATCTGCTGGTCTCATGAGTTAAGCTTGCCATAGTGAAGTGATAAATAGTTTCAATTGGAAGAAAACGCTAGCTATCATGGTAAACATCATAAATTTTAATGGGATTTCCAATTGCCAATTGGAATTGCCGTACTTTGAAAAGCATATAAAGGTGTTGTGGGTATTACAGGTAAGTATCATATGAATAGTAAACTGAATTTATTATGTTGCTACCAACCAAGACAAGCTGACCAATAACTAGAAAATCTCAGAAAGTTGGTCACACAAACATACGTAGAGCCAAATATTCCAGTTGCAGCTGGTAACAGAGCTCCTAATCGACAAGACCAATGACTTGGATATAATATGGCGAGGAGAAAAATATGATTACCTACGATCAAAATTAATAGCCAATCTAATAAAAAGTCTAAATTGAAAATTATAACGTAACGGAGCTGTTTCTGAACATGTGAAAATCAATTTTGCATAATCGCAATGACAAAATTTTATACGCAGTGGTGAGGGCCCAACACTCTCACTCATATGGAAAATTGTACACTATTATTCTTTATCAAACGCTCGCTGTACTGCGATTTAAGTACGTTGACGACACATCTATAAAATTTAAGTCTTTGAGAGAAACCATAAATTCCTTGCGAGCGCTTTCCGTGCAATTAAAAACTAGTTGTATACTAGATATAGTTGAATAAGGTCAATTACTGCAGGTCCATAGCGTGTCGAGGCTACGGCCTACTATGCGGCCGGAGGGACCCGCGGAGGGCACGGAGGGAGGGTGCCTCTATATTAAATACTTCAACTTCACTCAGTATCATTCCGGAGGACAAAGAAAATATTTGAACTCCGACAATCATAAATATTGGAGCAAGTATTGGACAATTTTGTCGGTCAATATTTTCTTTGTTGGCGATATTTTTGTTTCATTTACTTGGAGGTTCTAGAGTATTTATTTTGTGCTACGATTTTGCGTATGTGTTTGTAATGTATGCTACTTTTAATATTGAGTATTGAAGATGATTTATTCTATAATTGTTTGTTGATTAAGTGATTGCACTGACTGCATAGCTAGCAGGCGGTCGCGTCATTGTTGAATTCTTTGAGGACAATATTATTTGAGGAGTTTTCTATTTGCTTTCCCATTATTGCTCTGAGTTCGGGTATACTTTAGATCCGTTAATAGTGTTTGAAAATTCACCCGTTACATAGGGTAGGAATACTAAAGCGGCAGATGTATTATAAAAAAATGCTCAAATAGAAAACACCATAAATAATTCTATCTCATTCTGATACTATAATATCAGTAAAATGGCCTGTAAGGGGTAATCTATATTTCTATTTGATAAAGAATTTTCAGAATCGGTTTTGTAGCTGCAAAGGTAATCCTTAACATACGAACAAACGATTTTTACCTGCTTACACAAGAGAAGGATCGAAAGTGATTCGGCGAATCCATTGCTAAAGAGACCATGACATGACCATGTCGCCATTGTATACCATAAACAATATTTGTGCATTTTCCCTACGGTCATGAAAGCATCGACCCGCAGCAGTGAAAGTTCCATTATTATGGGTTTAGTCATTTTAAACATACGTCTACACAAACTGTTTGATTTCTATTTTACGATCACATACAGTAAGTATAGGTCATTTTGCAAATTATCAAGAACATCAAACTATAATAGAACTTTTTGATTTACTATGTTACATAATATTTACAGATACATTTTTAAATATTATGTAATAACTGCACAGATGCCTTGGTTGTTTAAGTGGTCGTCTCTCCATTGCCACTACGCCATGTGTTGTGGGTTCGATCCCCATTAGGTACAAAACTTTTTTTGTTCAACAAATAATTGTTCTGTTTTGAATCTGGGTGTCCCTTGTGTCCATTGTTTGAATGTTTGTAAAGATCGCTGCGACACAGGATTTATTCCTAGGTTGGGGGATGACTTTAAAAGACTTATGCCCGTTTTCATCAACATCCCCAATACTGCCACATAAGTATGGGATCATTAGCTTAAAAGCTCCCCCAACCTAGCCCCTAAATAAAATTATGTTTCACCATCATTTTTGTCACCCAATTAGGGGACACATAACTATGTAACGTATTGTTTTCAATAATAGTGACTAAGTTGTCTTTGAACTTATCGATACTTTGAAACAAAATTGATTTTTATTAAATTCTTTTAAGTATACAATTATACAAATATAGTTATTATTCAGTTATGCTTTGATAGCAATATTAAATAATATTTCATCCATATATCTAATTAATTTCAAATTTCCTTGCATATTTACTCTGTGTAAACATTTCGACACCTCATGTATAATCTGTGGTCACGTTTGTTGACACTTCTTTCGTGGGTTTTAATTTGATTGATTGTTAACATTGTTGTTCGTTGAGTGTTATTTTATAAATTTTTGTCTTTTCTTTTTCTAAGGAAATTCTAAGGTGTGTTCAATCTTTTCTAATAAATACAACACTGAAGATTTACATAACCTATATCTCCGAAAGAAGTCAGTTTCATCAAATCTTTCGAAATAATTTGGTCATTGGCGATATATTTTTGGTCTACGGCTGTTATTTACGTTGATCGCGTTGAATATAGTAGAAACAGGTTCTAAGTTTTCAAAAAGTTAATTTATATCACAATCCATCTTGGCTATGTGAGAGATCACTTACGTATGTGCCGGTTTATGGGCCCAAATGCCGACCACCTAAATTTAGGGGACCTTTTAACGTTTAGGAGACCCCTAAGTGTTGGTGAAACAGAAACCATCTCCTAATGGCCCCCAAACCATGCTTAGGGGATCCCTTAAACGTAGGGGATGTTGGTGAAAACGGGCATTATAGTTGTAGTAATTATTTTCTTTTATAACAATGGCTGGTTTAGGAAGATTGGCAAAATTCCTAAAATTCGCTGTCGTCTAAAAACCGGAATACTGGCAGCATTGCCACGTTGAATGATAATGTTAATTCTTAGTGAACGAAGAACTAAAGAACACCACACTACCGTCATCATATCATATTTACTTTATTTTTTTTCCCAGTCCTTTATTCAGTTTTATGTATAACATTACGCTGATATACGCCGAAAAGTTAGGTTTTACTAAACTGACACATTGGTCCTTTCATATCCTTGAAAGTACTACTAAAGTATTTTTATACCTTCTATAATTAGATTCCCTCGGTGAATACAAAACTTCGAACAACTGGATGCCATTCAATCCCACTGCTATCAGCTTGGTCAACACCAAAGCCAACTAACGGAATGTAGTCTTAGAGAGGTAGACCACACCAACAGTTCTCTATAACTAATCAACGACAGCTTATGATTATTATCTGTTAAATTAAAACGGTTAAAACCAATCACTATAATCAAGACTTGTTTATTTCTTGATGTCTTCGCAGTTTAACCCACGTTTATAATTACTGCTTCGCAATGTATGCTACCAAAAGCAAAAAAAGCAATTCTAGTCCTACTAGTGGTTTCAGAGATTAGCGAGTGCAAACAAATGAACTCTTCAGCTTTATTATATTAGTAAGCAGCGATAGCCAACCGTTGGACTGCCACGCAAAGGTCTCGAGTTCGATCCCAAAGCACGCATCTATAAATTTTCGAATTTATGTGCGTATTAAATAGTTAATTATCACTCGCTTTAACGGTAAAGGAAAACATCGTGAGGAAACCTGCATGTTTGAGAGTTCTCCATAATGTTCTCGAAGATATGTGAAGTCTGCCAACCCGCACTGGGCCAGCGTGGTTGACTATGGTCTAACTTTTCTCACACTGAGGCCCGTGCAGCAGTGGGACAGATTAATACAGGGCTGATACTGACTTTATTATAAAAGTATTAGTAAAAATGATTTCTTAAACACTGCAAAGCGGTAGACCGTTAGACCGTTACACAGAGGTATTGAGTTAGCTTATTGATTTTAAATTTTTTTTTTTTTTTTTTTTTTCAATGACACTATGCCTAACCCAAAAAGTAAACCCAAGACAGCACAGATGTCGTATTTGCTACAGATACGCCGCCGAAGCATAAAAATTAGAAATAATATTTATTTTAAAAGCACCCACTCCGATGTGGGTTGCACATAAGTACTGTTATTTAGTGTTGAGACTAAAATAAATGCAATACACGAATAATAACAGCATATTCAGTTAATGCAACAATTGCATTAACTGAATATGATATTTAAGACCTTTTTGAACACACAAAACTGTTGCGTAAAAAAGCTAGGTTTCTCTATGTTTATCAAACATATTTTACAAATCTCTATTGGCGGTCAACATGTCTTTTTGTTCTCCTAATGTGTAAAGCGCACGCAAATATACCTACATAAATAATAAATTACACGTGATACATTAAACATCAAACAAACACACACAGACACATACGCGCACAATTAAAATGTGTCTATGTCACAGTCATGTCGTGCTTTCGGCCATAATTAAAAGCGCCTAATTAATAGCTTAGTTCACTGTTATAAAATATTTGACAGTTACGATACACAGGGAAGGAATTGACAAGCGGCTAAGTTGATGACATTCAAAACGACAGGCGTTTCTGAATGGAATAAAATGTTATTAGATATATTATTCAGCAAAATTTATTAGAATTTGTGCCCAAATTATTCCGTATTAATGAATAGTTAGTTAACATGCATCAAATAGGATTATATAAATCTGAAAGAAGTACGACGGAATTGCAGATTTTAGTCCTTCAGAGTTTCTTTACCGTCAGTGTGTATATCATATTATTTTCTTTATTATTTACGAGTTTGTAACAATAATAAAAAATACAAATTACACAATAAGATAAAATAATAAATAAAAATGTTATTTTCAGTAACAAACAGTGTGTGTGTGTGTGTGTGTCTGTGTGTGTGTGTGTGTTTATTTAGAGAAGAAGATTATAGGTAAGTAGTGTATAATAAACGACTTTATATTTATTTACAAAACAAATAGCGTCATCACAAGGAAATGGCACAGCCTAATTTGAGACGCTTTTGTATACGACGAATTTTACATCTATACTGCGACGTATTTCTATGTGTGCTACTAGTCACATCTAATACGTATACACAAATATTTAAAACAAATGCATAATATAACTATGTGTGCGTGTCAGCAGACAACAGGAAGGGCTGTCATCGACGCCATTCGGTGCGGCCCGGCGCGGACGGCTGCGGCCGTAGAACTGCGGACGTAGGAAACTAGGACGAAAACGAAATGCGCAGTTATTTTCATATTTAACTAGTGTAACAGCCGAGGTTGTGACAGTTTAGTGATATGGGTCGATTGTAGCACTTAAGCGGCGATTTCATTAGGCAACTCTTGCATGCAAGTATGAAATCACATTTGCGTACAAGTTGCTTGCATTGTAAACATGTTTTCGAGATTGTGCAAATTGCATGCAGGTTTCACTTGCATACAAGTGAACATGTTCAACAATAATTGAGTAGGCCATCATGGTTGTAAGAAGTGCTCCTCAATAAAAATGATTACTTTCTCGTGCGCCCACCTAACAGACATTATGTTTTGATAAAATTTGTACAGCGATAGATATCATGTGCGTACACGTCACTCGTTCGAAATTGGAAACGTGCAACTAACGTTTGCGTGTTCAATTTGCAGGTCACTTGAATAAAATATGTACAAGTTCAAACTACCCCATACAAGTTGTAACTTATACCTATGCAGGTTTGTACAACTTGTATGCAATTTGCAACTTGCATAATGGAATTGCGCCTGTATAGCACACGCTTGTATCTTGGAAGGGGTAGACAGATGTGTTAAATACCTACATTTTACTAGGTATGGTTTTAGGTGCCACGTGATAGAAGTACGCAATAACAGTCAATGCAGTACATTGTTAAAGGCTTCTATTGCAAGACTGTCACGCAGAGGTCTCGAGCTCGATCCTAAGGCACGCATTTCTGACTTTTCGAAGTTATGTGCGTATTACATAGTTAATTATCGCTTGCTTTAACGGTAACGGAAACCTGCATGTCTGGTGTTGTGTGTATGTGGTAGAATATTATTATTATGTCTAAGAGTTCTTAATAATGTTCTCAAAGATATGTGAAGTCTGCCAATCTGCACTAGGCCAGCGTTGTGGACTATGGCCTAACCCTTCTCACACTGAGAAGAAGCTCGAGCCCAGCAGTGGGACAGTTTAATACTGGGCTGATATTATTATATTATATATATTGTATTTACTATTGGCCTTTATGAAAGGTAGAGGTATTTTACACACCCACATCTTGCTAGCTATGATTTTAGCTCCCACATATTAGGGGACGAAATTATTGCCATTGGGCACAAGTTCCAGGCTCCAACAACAACTAACCTGGGTGTTCTGTGTGTCCGCTGTTTAAATGTTTCTAACGTTTCGACCGACAAGGGAATGATTAAATACTTCTGCTTCTTCTTCTCCCTAGCTTTTATTATGTCGGCTTTTCTGGTGTAACCGGATTTGACTGGATATCAGTTTTCACACGGAGCGTCTGCCACCTGACCTCCGCAACCCGAAGGCTAACGATACCCTAAGGCTAGACCAGTGTCAGGGTATTATAGGGCACTGACTTCCCAATAACGACTGCCATAGATGTTCATGGCAGCCGGGACCGACGGCTTAACGTGCTCTCCGAGGCATGGAGCAGGCGATAATAATTGTCAATCAATACGCACATAATTTCGAAAAGTCATATAACTTCCGAAAGTCAGAGGTGCGCAACGTGGGTTTGAACCCGAGACCCTCTGCATTGCAGCCTGTTGGTCTCCCCACTGAGCTACATACAACAAAAATAAAAAATGTTGATAGATATGAAGACAAATACAATTTTGATTCCAGACATCCTAATTAGTTAATTGAGTTAGTTTTGAAACTATTTTTAATGTGCAGACATACACAGTCATCGTGTCTAAGCACGCTTGATTTTATTCTATTGAACCAATGTGTCTTAAAATTGCTACTAAATATATAGGTTAATGTAAAAATGCAAAAATGTATCTTTATCTGTTATTAGTTGTTGTAAACATTGAAAAGTATAGTTAAAAACTGGGTTAGAGCTTCTAGTTTTATTACTTAGTTTTGTTTAAGATCAAAGATGGTGGCAGCGGACGAACTTCAACAACAACTAAACAAGATTGATGAATGAATAAACAAGTGAACAAAAGACTTTGAAAACAACACTTTTGACGTTTAGTAGTAATTTTTCACAATGTTTATATTTACTATTGGAATTCAATGAAGTTTGTTTTGGAATTTGAGGGAAAATTACAATGATTGGAGTAGTCATCTTGTTGTCAGTCTTGGGTTTGATCACTGAGCGTGGCTAAGACTGAGCGCAAATCAGAGTCTTTTTGTCACGTTATAAGTCTGAAGTTTAATCACCAGGCGTGACTAAGACTTAGCGTCAATTAATATTTTTGCAGGTTGGCTTTTTACTTATACTCATAAGCTCTACCTATTGCCTGAAACTAGAAACTAACTTAAATGTAGCTTCAGTAATTTAGTAAACTCACAAAGCAATTGATTTTGACGTTCATAAGTAATATTTTGTAATCTAAATAAATAAATTATAATTTCACGAAGTCAACTTCAAATCATAAAAAATATTTATGACTTCACTTTGACTTTGTTACGTCACCTTTCTACGTAAGCACATACATACTTGTTCTAAGGAAGCCCTGAATTTATGTTGCGGGTCTGTAGAACTTTTGTCACGTCACAAAATGAGCACATTTTCTATGCTTTCATTCGTATGAAAGTATACTATAGTATTCACACATTTCATATAGTAATGTGGTTTTTATATTGTGACGTAAAATTGGTATGCAACAATCCAATAATAAAATCTTCAGATAGTGAGGTATGTTTGTATATCTTTACACAACACAAGATCGGTGTCAACCCCAGGACTTGCCCATCAACAATAAATATTATCATATGAATATAATAAATAAATTAGCCAATCAGTTTACTAGCTTATTTATATCACTTGTAATAAACAATCTGAACAAGAGAGAAAACCTTTATAACAAACACATTTAGTACTTAGCAACCAGTTTAATATTCAGAGAAATTTCAATTCGAACGTTCATCAAAATGATTTCTAACTTTCCAACAACTTTCCCGACGACCGCTAAAATGGACAATCTGGGTAAAGTATCTGCAACGTATAATGTGCTGTAAGTACTTGCCTATCAAATGGACAATTTTACGATCTAGCAATAAATGGGTCGACTGCAAGTTTTATTATAAACATATATGTACGTCAATCTCTTAGTTGTAATTCTGTCTAAGTGGGGTTAAGAGTATCTCGTTGGCTAGTGGCATAATTTCGAGGTGTAGCATTACCTCAAATTCATACTAATTGTAAGGATTGGTTATCAGGTCACAGAAAGCTGCTGTAGGATTTTCCTTTACAAGAAGCTTTATGTTCTCTCTAAACATCGATTGCAATAGACTGACCTCCCATTATGAGGCATTTAAAACATAGACGTATTTTAAAGCCCAATATTATCTTGGTGAATTTACTTAAAGGAACTGCCTCATTTTGAGGGCGAAAATCACTTAAATTACCACATAAGTAATTATCATGAAAATACGATCACTAATATTAATATTATAAAAAGCCTCAAACGGCGCAAATATAGTAATTTAGTTGGAAATTACATTTTTGAGCCGTTTGGGGTGGAAACCCTAGGTTCATGGGGTCCGAGCGCTCGTATTTTGTACAGGGAGATCCCAAAACGCCTGATCGACGTTTCGCGTGATCAGAAGGCTGGTCTTTTCTTAGCCCAAAGAATCAGCATTGCCATTCAACGTGGCATTGCTGTCAGTCTTCTGGGCACGTTACCAGTTGACAGCGATGCTGAAGAATTCTACGATGCCTAAACCATTTTTGTAAATATTTAGTATTATAATTATTTGTGTTTTTGTAATTATTCTTTTTTGATACGTTTGTAAATATAAGTTCTTAAAAAGTATATTAAATATATTATAAATATAAAAGTTTGTGAAAGAGTAACAAAGATAGGATGGATATTTGTTACTCTTTCACGCAAACTCTACTGAACGGACTTTGATGAAACTATACAGTATTGTTGTTTATACATCAGAATAACATATAGGCTACTAAAAAAACGATTTTAACATAAATCTACATCAACACAAGTGAAGCCGCGAGCAAAATCTAGTCACTAATAAGTTAACAAGAATATCACACTATAACTCAAAGATCAACGATCTACTAATGAAAAATTACATACGCGTGAAATACGACCTCTTTTTTTAAGTCGGTTAAAATAACTCACTACTTCACTTTTCACCGCCATACTTTTAAACTATAAAGCTAAATCGATATCAAAAGCTTGTGTCTCATAAATCACTGCAACATTAACAGCGAGTCTCTTCATTAGTTCGTAAACAAATTAACCGGTTTATGCGCCGGCGCCGCTCGGATGAAAGAGTTGACGGATCTCTTGCGGATAATAAACCTATATATTTCATGTTAGCGTCGCTCTTTGTGGTTTAGTGTCGTATGCCGGGTTGTTATGGTAACAAGCCTTTGTTATACTCATAGATATGCGATAAAGCTATTTTTGGATAGCGTTTTTTATTGTTTTCCTGGAATTATTGTGTAGTTTCAGCGTTGAAGTAACAACTATGTTAAGAACCTAATAAACTGTTCTTTGTGGATGATGATGTCGTTCAGACCAAATTTCGGTAATAACGACAATCTTGGTGATGATTGACTAAATGCGCAGGAGATAAACTAAACAAGTGTAGGTGCAAACGCAAGTGCATTCTCCATTCCCTAACTCTCATAATTGGATGGCCGTCCCATCCAATCTGAAACAACCGAAGAGAGATCAGCCGTAGGACCAACGGCTTAATTTGTTTGGCAAAACTTCCCAATGACTGCATGTTGTCTCGACTCGAGATTCGGCAGCGAGACCTAATGCCATGCAGTTGCCGTTACTACTGCTGCACCACGGAAGCAGTCATTGTATTTTTCATGTTTAAGAGGAAACACAAGAGCTGTTTCCGATACAAACGTAGTCCCCTGTATAATGTCCCCTGTATAATATTTCTCCCTGGATAATGCCAGTAGACCAATATTTTTTCATCAAAAACTGTATGGCCTTTATTGGCATATCCCTGTTTTCATTTTATTCATAAATTAATTATTAAAAGAGACATGAGCCTTCAAAACCTAAAAATTTAGCCAGATTTTCCGCTGTGTTCAAACATCAAGAAAACAAATTTGACTAAATTATATAAATAAAGGAAAGCATAGGAACACGGCCAAAGCCTTTTTTTAATTTTAATGGAAAAAGTATTTAAATAAGTCAAGTTTTCGAGAAGGAATCAGGGGACTACGAAACGTTGATGTTGTGTATCTTAAATAGGTATTTTCGGTCCAAGCTGCAGTTGTCTCTATCGCACTCTGCGGGCACTGCGCGACAGCAATAGATTTTACAAATACCTATTTTTCAATTCTCTCGTGTTCTTCTCTTAGTGTTTCCTCTTAAGTAGTCACTTTGCCATTATATCGGAAATCATGTTATGAGTTCAATTCCCATATGAGATAAACATTTATGTGATACGCAAATAATTGTTCCGAGTCAGCTATACAGTAATTATTTCTAGTAGAGAAGATGTCTTTGAAACAAAAGAAAGATGTACATCTGTGTTCTGGAGGGGTAGCCAGACACTACGTATTTTCATTTGCTTGGATTCTAGCATATTTGTCTTGCTTTATTCAGTCGCATTGTATTCTTCAACTCATAAGTTAGGTGTGCTTTTGACCTGGTATTTTCTCAGAATGTTTCTAATCTTTACGGATCTCTCTCTTTCTCTCCCATGCTTGAAGACAGAAAAATATTATTTTATAATATATAATTAAAAGAGAGAGAGGGAGGAAGTAAAAGTCTCTCTCTCTTTCTAATAATATTTTTCTGCCACACAGTTGTGTGGAACGATGCTCTATTTTTAAGCGGGATGTATATGTACGAAAATAAAACGTTATTGTAAATATTAGTCGCTACTTCCTTATTTGGCAATTCCTAGTTTAAATTATATTTGCGGTCGACTTATATCTATGAAGTGTGAATCGCGCTGTATTTAAATAACCTACAGCTTATTGTTCTCTAACATTACTACACAGAACGTGTTATGAAAAATGTAAACGGTCTTTCTTTTAAAATAGTTTTCCAAACTAAATAAATTGTATCCTCATTTCTCAAACTATGTAGCTCATGTTAATATGAACAATATGTTCCAGTTATATACTCAGCAAGCTGTTTTGTTTTTCTAAACTGATATAAAAAATATCAATATTTACAACAGTATTTACAAAAGCTTAATCTGCCACGAAAAAAAGTTGTCTAGGCAGCACAAGCTTCGCAATTGCATAGTTTTCTTCTACGGATTTGTAGTTCCATAATTTTGACGCGGTATTATTTTCTTTGTAATTTTAAATTGGAATAATATTGTCTTCTGTTTACGCGAATATTATTCATTGAAATTAAACTACTATCTACGGATTTTATCGCGTTGTTTATTTGACACTTTATTACATAATTTTGAAAATTGTTACACTACTATTACTATTAAACTTTACTAATTTTTAAGCTAATTAAATTATTATTAAAACTATTTAGATTTAATTTAATTTTACACTTGCCCCGACGTTTCGGTTGCTATTCAGCAGCCATGGTCACGGGGAGACTCAGAGTCTCCCCGTGACCATGTTTTAATAATAATTTATCTAACTTAAAAATTAGTAAAGTTTAATAGTAATTGTAGTGTAACAATTTTCAAAATTATGTAATAAAGTGTTAAATAAACAACGCGATAAAATCCGTATATAGTAGTTTAATTTCAATTTAAATTGGAAGTCCATGGAAAAGGTTTTTGACCAGAAGAGGCATATATCAAAAAGCTAATGAAAAAAAACTATGCCTACTTTTAGAAAGGGTATATGTGATAAATTATCTTTAGGTAACTGCATACACACATTGCTACATTTATCTTTTCATTGCACTAATAGTAAAATACTTTTCTAAACGTATGTAAGTATTTTATACTTACGAGTAGGTACGACTATCTCGGTGGCACAGCGATAGTGAATGCGATTGCTGTAATTTCTTTAAAATTTAAAATTCACAATGAGAACATAATATACTTCTGCCTATTCTTAAGGGGATATATTAGTGAGGTTATATTTAAAAAAGTATGTAGTATTGTATACCATAAGCATATAAGGCCTGCGGCATGTCCGCAGGACACGGCCTCTGGCGAAGTTTAAATAACGCGCGCGTTTTTTGCCGACAGCATATTGCTTAATTAAAATTTTAATTAATTTCCTTTTTTATATAATAATATTTTATTGATTTAATGTTACGGTTACAAGGCTTTAGGTGAGTTAGGAGCCTTGGGTTCGTTTGTCATATCGAGCTGACTTTATATGACAGAAATATTCAATCGAGAGACGGCGATTAAAAGGAGCTACTGATCCTTTGAAAACACTCTAAATAAGTATGTTTATCTACAAATGACTATACTTATTTGGAGCATTTTGTAGCGACAATCTATATAATTTCACGTAGAATTACCTAATGCACAATAAAACCTATTTTAATAGTTAACTATGTACATATAAACACAATTCTTTAAAACTAACTTATACCTAAAATATTATAATACAGAAAAAAAAAAGTAAACTAATACCCTCTAATAGGCGTCATAGAATTTCTCCGCATCACAGTCGACTGGTAGTGTGTCCAGAAGACTGGCAACATTGCCACGTCGAATGGCAATGCTTAATCTTTCCGCGAAATAAAGGCAATTTATGCACTATGGTATGTAGGAAATACATTTCCATGGGACAAGTTCTGACTGTGTCGCGGGAAACTTGATCAACATACAATAAACAATCGCAAAACACACACAGACCCAGAACAATCATTTGTGAATCATACACATAATTGCGCCGTACGAGACTTGAACTGGCAACAGCAACGTAACGACGAACGATCGATTGCCCACTACGCTATCCATACCCTCAGCCCCTTACACATAACTGATAAATGTTGGATATGGTATATTTCTGCCAATCTATACTAAAATTATAAAGAGAAAAGACTTTTTGTTTTTAAGGATTTAAATCAAAAACTACTCGACCGATTTTATAAAAACTTCACCATTTGATAACTATATTATCACCGGGTAACATACGCGATATTTTATTTAAAATAGTACTGTTACTAACCAAACCGAACCTACTTTTACGCGAGCGATGGTAGGTAACATCAAGTTTTTACATAAATAGGCATCGTTTTTATCACAACGTATAAAAACATTGCTAGTTAATGAGCAATTATCACAGATAGTTCGATAAGTAATTGCGTATTTAACTTAAATGGTCCATTAAAAGAACATTTAAAAGAACAAAGTCATAAGTTCATTAATAATTTATCAGAATTAGTCTACAAACTTTAAAAGGTAACTTGTTTAAAAGCAGTGCGTTTTATTATTAAAACGCATTATGAATTTTTGTCATGACTAGTTTCACTCGCGAATTTGTTCGGATGACGTCGTCAACGTGAGTCGCACAAGAAGCTTTTCCTTCGATTCTACTGAACAGAATCTGGTGAAACATGTTTCTTGCTTAGCTCTACCAAACTATATTTCTTCTTACTTTCTTTCTTTATAAAAATACATCTCGCACTAAGTATAATTCAGGTATCGTGGAGGAATTTATGAACATTCAAACAACAGCCACAAAAAACACCCAGACTCGAAACAACTATTTGTGGATCACACAAATGTTTGTCCCGTGTGGGGATCGAACCCACAACACTCAGCGCGGCGGTAGTGCCGAGGCGTCTACTTAAACCACTACGCCATCTGTGAAGTCATGAAATCATAACAATAACGTATCACGATTTAAAAGTTTTTACCTCTTCTTCTTTCTTCTTTTCGTGTGGTTAGTGGCCAACCTGTTGTCAAGAGTTGTTCAAGCCGCTCGTAGGCCTCTGACATGGCTTAACGAATGCTGTCAATTTGACAACAACCGGGACCGGCTTTTTACATGCCCTTCGAAACACGGAGACGCTCAGATGAAATACCACTAAACGGTCACCCATCTATAGACTGACCGCACCCACGTTGCTTAACCTCGCTAATCGTTTACCGATCAGTGAGTGCAACTGGCTATGAGCCTGAAGCTAAAACAAAAAAACAGACGAAAATTCTTAACACCTATGTTGGGTCTACATCTAAACCTCATGGAATACTTCAATTCCTATTAGATATTAAAAATATATGTAGATTTTGCTCGCCTAAATGTAGATAAGGTTACATTGGTAACAGTCCTTTTTTAGATGATATGTCTATGTCCTTTCTTGTTCCCGTCAACGTGTATGCGAAATTTCATGATAATCGATCGACTAGTTAAAGCGTTAAATAGTAACAATCTCACATTAGAATTTATAATATTAGTTAGGATTGGCAGAGGAACACCACACTCAACATTTACCAGTTATCTGTATGGCTTTTCTGACAACAGGTATGTGAAATTTTATAATGATCGATTGAGTAGTTAAGGTGTGAAATAGTAACAAACAAGCAAACTCACTTTCGTATTTAAAATTAGTTAGGATTTACAGAAACAGTCCCATTACATATTTATAATAGTAAAAATAATCCTGTAGTTTTCATGAGACTCGTAGCTTTTTTAATGGCTCAGAATATTTATAGCACAGTGTACCCTAAATCGCTAAGTTTAGAGCAGCTCTTCTAGGTAAGTACGAACCTACAGAAAGTCGCTTTTTGTAGACTAAATTTTAGACTCTATACTGGTATTATAAAATAAAGTTTTAAAGTTTTTTTTGTTTCTGAGGTTTTAACTCAAAAACTGTTCACGCGATTTAAATAATTCTCTCAGCATTAGAAAGCTATATTATTAGCGAGTAACATAGGCTACATTTTATTTAAAAAATGTACTGTTAGCGACATAGTCTGATCTCGAATTTTACGCGAGCGAAGCTGCGAAGAAAAGCTACTGCAAATATAAATGAGCACAGTGCGACACTTACTTAATATAGTTAATCCATTCGAATAATTTAGGTACTTATATAATTGTATTCGATTATGCGGCGATTATCTGTTCTACGAATCGCTTTAGAAGTTCTAAAAGTACTCTTCCAATTCTAATTTACCCGTACATAAATAGTACAAAAATAAAGGTCAACACTTAAGACAAATATGAGACACGAAACAGCAAATAAAATGAATGTAAATAATAAATAGAAGATAAACAGAGAATAAATATTTGCTTAAAGAAAATAGAATAGTTTTAGACAAAAGATCAGACATCTATTATTTACACATAATACATAGAAAGTAGTTTAATGTTTGAATTACAAATAGATTAGAACCTAATAATACCGCAACTACCCTTTTCCATAGTTACAATTGAAATCAATGTCTAGACAGGATGTACGCTAAAACCGAATTAAGCAAGGCATGTATTGTCAGTTTTTGAGACTGTAATTACGTAATTCCTTTTATGACTAACTAGCTGTTCCTCGCGGTTTCACTCACGATTGTCATTACTACTCTGTTCCAGTGGCTTGTAGCGTAATAGTTTATAGGCTATCTTACTTCTGGATAATGTAGATTTCTAATAGTGTAATCATTTTAAGACAGTCAAGTAGTTTTTCAGTTTATTCAATTAAAAACAAATATTGTTTTTATAATTTTCTTCTTCTTCTCGAGTTGATGGTACAACTATTTTAAATATGTCCTGCCCAATGTGTAGACACGGCAATCGAATCAGCAGTTGCATCCATCAAGTCCTCCATGGTGCACCTACAGGGACAATTTGGGCATTTTAACAGATGTGACATGGTTTGATTGGGATTACCACATTCACACTGTGTTTTGAGAGGCTCCCTGATTATTTTATAATATTATTATTGTTTATGAACATTTGTGTATAGTTATTTGATTAAACCCAAATGACTAATTATCACAATATATATAAAGGACGGCGTTAAATCAAATATCGATCTAAAATTTTTAGATTGTAAAACGATTCAAATCGGTAAGTTCCTTAGAAAGTTCCTTAGATCATATTCTTTGTTACAGCTTGGCTTGTTGTCTATATATACCCTTGACGTCGCAATTGTCTATGAGCGACGGTTAACACTTACCATCAGGATCAATAATAGCTCGTTCGCCACTAGCACAATAAAAAAAAATACCTTGCATATAACTCTACGCTAGAAAGTATGATATAAGTGTTGAGCTGTAGTAAAATTGAAGATGATGCGAGTAATTTTTAGACAATAATAATGTAAAGGTATCTTATGTGGGGGCCAGGCAGTGCAGACCGGCGACACTTCGACCCAGTGGGATCTTTTGTATCGACACTTTCCCAATAACGACTATCATAGATGTTCATGGCAGCCGGGACCGACGGCTTAACGTGCTCTCCGAGGCACGGAGCAGGCGATAATTGTCAATCAATACGCACATCATTTCGAAAAGTCATATAACTTCCGAAAGTCAGAGAGGCGCGACGTGGGTTCGAACACGAGACCCTCTGCATTGCAGTCTGTTGGTCTCCCCACTGAGCTATCGCTGCTCATATAATAAAAATAATGTAAAGGTAAGTGGTGCCTTTGAAGCCTTTTGTTATAAGGTAATAGCAATCCTGAAGAGGCCAAGTATCAGAGAAGGAGCTTGTCAAAACTTTATGTATCTGGCATCTGGCTTGGCTTTTTTAAATGTACCCTACCAATACCTATTTAGGAAAACATAAGATTATTTACAAATATTATCAAACTAAATAAATAGCCTGAAAATGTAATAAAATAAGATTCGGTTTCCTACTGTTTCTCAACGCGTCAACCTTTGGTTATAATTTGGTACACAGGTAACCCATGTAGGGGATTAAAAGAGAGAATACTTCTTTCTCGAGATGCATACCTGTGGGATACACACGATTAAAACCGCGTTACTAGTTAATTGTTAAAATAAACGAACATATAAAACTTCTAGATTATTCCAAAATGCAATGAAACTACTCAGCTTTACTGCAGTGGGAAATATTTGAGAGTTATATCGAGCCAGCACCATAAATACCAGCAGAAGTTCCACTCGATAATTGAATTCTTCCTCGTGTGGTAACAGGCTCAGTTCGTCGAGATAACACGGATATTTCCGTAGTGTAGCGAGTCACCGGTAGTGGCAATTATCATCACTAACTATGTTACAGTTACCGGTCAGTGCGTTGCCCACGTGTACGCCCACTCGTGGGCTACGAGTTAAGTACCGTGTCCGGCGGATTGACTACTTGATTAGGATACTACTTCGAGCGGAATAGTGTAATTATCTATTTGTTGGTTATTGTGGATTACGAAGGATAAGATTGTTACTTTGTGTCTTACGGATATTGCATACGGCATAATGAAACTCTAGTTAAAAAAAAATTGCTCGTTGGATGTACTATATTATGATTGATATTCATGTGAAAAACAGTTTGTCAACTTGGGTCTTTTACTTTTCATGGACAAAATAACTATTAAATCTATTGCATACTAGCTTTTCCTGCGGCTTCACTCGGGGACAATGGTGTTTTCTGGATCAAAGGTAACCTCAAGATCAAAGTAAAGAGAAATGGAACCTCTATGTCCTTTTCTGGACCCCTGATAATGTGCATGCGAAATTTAATGATGATCGGTCAAGAAGCTACAGCGTGAAATCGTAAAATACAAACCAACTCACATTCGCATTTTTTATATTAATTGGGATAACATACGTAGAATAATATAACTTTAAAAGTTTAAGTAACCTCTTCAGGTCATTATTTATGTACATAATTCAAAGGTGAACATCAACCATGTAAGTAATCTATTACGAAAAGAATCAACTTTTAGAGTTCGAAAAATCTCTTATACAACAGCTTTGTCCGTCTCTCCATCCATCCATCTGTCGGTTATACAACTTTCAACTCAAGAACCGTAAGAGGTCGAGACTCGCGGTTAACGCCATACGACTCAGCATAGTCGATATACCCCAAAATGACTATGACCTTTGACCTTTGACCTCTGACCTCAAGGCCACGTGATACCATTTTTTCATTGACGTTTCTCACTTGTTTACATCTTACTATTATAAATGCAAACGTTAGTTTGTTTGTTTGTTACGCTTTTACGCCTTAACTACTTAACCGATCATCATGAAATTTCGCACACACGTTGTCAGGGGTACAGAAAAATACATAGCGGTTCCATTTCTTTTTCATCCAGAAAAAGGACTATTAACGAATGATAGAAATTTATAGATAAATCTATATTATTAACACAATCGATGCAGTGGGCAAAATCTAAGCTATACTAATATTATAAAGCTGAAGAGTTTGTTTGTTTGGTTGAACATGCTAATCTCAGAAACTACTGGTTCGAATTAAAAAAATATTCTAGTGTTGGATAGCCCATTTATCGAGAAAGGCTATAGGCTATATAAAATCACGCTACGACTTATAGGAGCGGAGCAGCAATGAAAATGTTGCAAAAACGGGGTAAATTGTCTTATGTGAAGCAGACGAAATTGCGCGGGTCAGCTAGTAAAGTATAATGTAACGAGGAAAATATTTCTAAAATACTAACACTATTAATGGATTCTTAGGATTACTCAAGCATTCCCGGGATCATTTATTAGACCGTTGTACGAGGAAGGGCACGTATAACCGTGGATGATTGACTGATATGAATCATTACTCAAAACGGCTCGCTCATCCGGCCTACTTTAACATGGCTGAGAGATTGAGATCAACGATGCTGGAAAACCTATACATATTAAAAATTTGTAACTGGTCGATGACTGTACACTAAGATATTTAAAAAATATGTACCTACATATGTCATATATACATATGTAGAGTTTACAAACTCGACCAAAATCTGTTCACGAGTTTTTGCATGATTAGTATAAAGAAAGAAAGAGAGAAAAGAAAAATAATTTTATTTGTCCCACGCTCATGAGGTAACTGGAAACACAACCAATATGTTTAAGAAGAACAAATAAGGTCCTGCGTCAGCAATGTTGCAGTATATCCACAACTCTGGTATTCTCGCAGAGCCTGCATGATTTCGGTGCATGTAGGCAGTATGTATGTATGTATCTTATGTGGGAGCCAGTCAGTGCAGACCGGCGACACTTCGACCCAGTGGGATCTTTTGTGACGACACTCTCCCAATAACGACTGGCATAGATGTTCATGGCAGCCGGGACCGACGCCTTAACGTGCTCTCCGAGGCACGGAGCAGGCGATAATTGTCAATCAATACGCACATAATTTCCAAAAGTATGTAGGCAGTAACATACATACATAACTCGATTAAAATTTAAAATTAAAACAAACTAAATGCGTAAACTCCGTCTGTCTGTCTGTCTGTCTGTCTGTCTGTTTATTTGATATATGACAAATAAACAGACAGACAGACACGGACAGACAGACAAAATTCCATAAAAATATATTTTGTGTTCTATATCGATACTATGATGTATGTATGTATCTTATGTGGGGGCCAGTCAATGCAGACCAGCGACACTTCGACCCAGTGGGATCTTTTGTGTCGAAACTCTCCCAATAACGACTGCCATAGATGTTCATGGCAACCGTTATTGGGAGATACTATGATACATTCCAATTGAAATTTCGCAAAAATATTTAATGTACAGACAAAGTGCTCTTTGAATTTTATTATAGTTATAGATATTGTGGTTGGATGTATTTAACCTCGTTACAGTTGATACAGTTTCCACTTGATATGCATATTTATATGGACGTTACCGGTGGGAATTTTCCACGAATCATTGAAAAATAAACCGCACAGCGCCAGGACACTCCTGTCTATACGTTAAGGTGACGTTCTATCAATTCGATTTAGAATATTTATTTTGAGGCTAGGGGCAATTTATTTTTGTAGTCGTTGTTTGAAAGTTTGTAAAGTCCTTGTGACACAGACAGATATAATTGGTAAAATAAGCGCCATTTTAAAATTGGCTATTAAAAAAGTGGCCGTAAGTTTCTTGCCCGTCCTTCTTATTGGTTCTACATAATATATACTCTTAATTTGTTGAACATGGCAACATATAAATGTAACTAACTTTGACGGCGGCTAACTCGATGGCGTAGTGGTTAGTGTAACCGACTGCCGCGCCTGAGGTCGCGGGTTCTATTCCCGCACAAGTCCAACATTTGTGTGCGTGAACATGGATGTTTGTCTTAGTTTGGGTGTTTCTATGTACAATAGGTATGTATTTACAAAAAAAAAGTATATATATATATGTTTATCCATTGTCTAGTACCCATAGTACAAGCTCTGCTTAGTTTGGGCTAGATGGTGTTGTGTGTATGTGGTAGAATATTACCTATTATTAACTATACAGTATAGTTAAGTATTACGTCGTTCATAAGTGTAACTATAAACCTATATGAATAATGATATTTGGATTTTCATTCTGTATTATTACCAGTGATCGGAGTAGGTAGATTGAAATGGGGTCATTAAACCAAGCTTTGGTAAGTAATATTTTACTAGTTACAAGGAGTATAAAGCATGTTTGGATGTACTATAAGAATATTTTTAGTATTGTGTTTGTTCGCTTAACCTGCTGAACATACCATGAGTCTTAATATTGTTAAATCTTTAATAGAGTATGAACCAGTGAGCTTAGTGCGAAACAAAATTATGATATTCTAGTAATGTAGTCGCAATTCAGCTAACTCCACTATTAACCGACATTTTACTGGAATCCGTATATAATTTGAATGCCCTGTGTCCTCGTGCAATGTATTGGTAAAATAAATTACTATAGGCCTTATCTACTTCTCTACAAAATATTCTACGTAACAAGCCCTTTCATTTGATACCCATATTGATGGGATTGAAAAAAAAAATAAGTTGTCCGCCATCTTGTAGCGGCAGCCATTTTGGATTGACAATAATATTGAATATACATAATTGTATTGTCACCAGAATCAAAGGCGAATACCAAATTTTAGATCAATCGGTTGACAGGAAGAGGGTGAAATTTCAATGACTAAATTTAATCCACGAAAAATAAAACAAACGGAGTAAGCTAAATAAACTAAATAAAATGTAATTTTTTCATGTCTTTGTTTTAGGTGATATATACGAGGTTCCATCTCTAAAACAAAGTTCAGATATGGCAAACGTCAAGGCTGAAACTGTAGAAAAATGGATATCCGGTCATCCCGAACTACTTTACGATCACGCTAGTGGTACAATATACTGTTCAAAATGTGAAAGCCATTTGAAAACCATAAATAAAGGAAACGTTAAAAGACATATCGAAGGAGCAGTACACCAGGGAAAGTTTAAGCGGCCCGAAGAGGAATTTTATTTCGATCTTATAAAATTTCTCATTTTGTGCAATATTCCGTGGTCTCAGATGAAAAATACTACTTTTCAAGATTTCTTTAAAAAATATATGTGTAGTACCTGTTGTTGTACGTTTACTAATCGTACTCTGCCAGATGAATCACAGTTACGGAAAGTTTACTTGGACAAGTTTTTTAAGAATAAAATCAATTCGATTCGGCAAAATTATAAAAATGAGAAACTATGGATATCATTAGATGAAACGACAGACTTTTTAGGTCGCTATATAGTCCATTTTTTAATAAAACCATTACATCCTAGCAATTTGACTAGACCTTATTTGGTAGCATGTAAAATACTAACTGTAGTTAATGGACAAACAATCACGCAATTTGTGTTAGAATGTTTGGAAAACTTTTGGGAAGATTCTTTTGAATCGAAGGTAGGTAACATTCTTGTCCTCTGCACTGATAGCGTTGCATATATGCTGTCTGCAGGACGAAATTTAAAACAATACTTACCTGAAATGAAGCACGTAACATGTTTGGCGCACTCTCTTCATCGTGTATCTGAGCAAATTAGGTTAGAATATCACGATGTTAACATTTTAATAGCAAATGTTAAAAAGGTATTTTTGAAAGCCCCAAGTAGAGTCAAAATTTTAAAAGAAAAATATCCAGATTTGCCGCTACCTCCCCAACCAGTTGTTACAAGATGGGGCACTTGGTTAGAGGCAGCATTTTATTACGCTCAAAACTTTGAAAAAATAAAAGAAGTATTATCTTGTTTAAGCAGCTCTGATGCGGTATCTATTCGAGAGGCAAAAAATATTATAGAAAAAGAAAATTTAAAAGAAGATTTAAATTACATTAAAGACAATTATTTTATAATTCATTTGTCTTTAAAAGAATTGCAAAAGCATAATTTATCGTTGACAGATTCACTTTTAGCATTTGACAACGTCAGAGATGCTATAAATCAGTGCAATTCAGAAAATATAAAAAATAAAATAGAACGTGTTATGGAACGAAACCCAGATTTAGACACACTTAGAGAATATAGTGAGGCCATTGAAAAAAATGAAGCACATAATTTAATACCTTTTTTAAAATTTGCTCCTTTGACATCGTCAGATGTAGAACGGTCTTTTTCCATTTATAAATGGACTTTAGATGTTAAAAGAAATAGGTTGAAAATAGAAAATATAGAGAAACTCATAGTTATATATTTTAATTGTAAAGATCAGGATTACCAGGATGCTGACATTGTAATCGATGAAGATTAAAAATGTGAATAAATGTAAAATGTACATATTTAACAATAAACAATGTTGATTTTTATCTTTTTTCTTTATTCTACCCCTTTTTTTTGGTCCTAAAATCTGACTAAAATCAACCTGTTCCTTCGTATGCCCTTTACGTTTCAGAGTCGTGGTGCATCCTTAGAACAGTCTCACGACCCCAGCAGGCATTGGCCCTCTATGGGGCCCCGTCATGTATTCTACCCTTAATGCAAATTACCATGACCCCTATGAAAATATTTAAATTTAAGTGCAACAATTTATGTCTATCTATAAAAGTTCTAGCCATAAAAGGCTAAAAATAAAAAAATAAAAATTAAAGCTTCGATCGGAATTCGATTGTTTTTATTATTCAACAGATAAATAATGAATTAATTTAGTTTTGATACCTTCCTTTAAATTTTGAATTGAGTAGGAATAATATCACTACCAACATTAACAATATTTAATTGAATCCGGAAATACCGGAATTACTTTCCGGGAAAATGGCTTATCCATGTTATTCTTTCTGTGTGCATTTATGATACAAGTACCAAAAATCAATCTACCTACTCCGATCACTGATTATTACTATACTCCATTTGGTTAGGTACTTAACTAAATGTAAACAATCTTGATGAGACTTTTTACACAAACACATATTAAACAAATAAAGTACTGCTTAAACTAACGGTTCAATTGATTTAGTAATCGTTATTGTTGTATTTAGATTGATCTTTAGCAGCATTTTATTTTTAAACTGAGTTTTTCGATAAAAAGACACATCAAGATTGTTTACCTTTAGTTAAGATTAAGACTGCGCCGAGCGTAAGACAGATAATGACAGAGCTCGTGCGGCGCATATACATATCGGCGCGCGGCCGCCATTGTGAAATTGTATGGAGGATTTGAAGTGCTTTTTTTATAAATATGTATCTTTATTGTCAACCAATAATTTTACGGACAAATTGTAATATAACTATTTATGTTTCGTTTCAGCTGTAAAATAGGATAAATTTCTACTGTTATAATAAAAAAATCACGTAACACGAGCTTAAGTTTTTGCATTTTTCATGCAAATTTACGTAATTTTGTAAGCGAAAATTATTATTTATTTAAAGTTTTTTACACAAAGTAATTGTAAACACATTCATTGTTATGATAAATGTATGTTTTATATTTGTATTAAACAAAAAGAGTTGTTTTTATTCACTTAACTGTGACCGCCTGTTTTGGCACAGTTCGCTCGGCGCAGTCTTAAGTAGGTACCTAACCAAATGGAGTATAGTACGGCAATGGCACTGTCATAAACAATCACAATTTTTTAAGAGAGCTTTTCTTTATAAATATATGAATGTTTGTGAAAATGATTGGAAGATTGCATGTTTGTTATTCAATCATGTGTATAACTTTGAAAGAATTTGGATACAACTTTGCACATATGTATAGATAGATCAAATCCTAGGTCGTGTTATTCACGGATGTAGATTCTATCCAAATAAAAACTAGTATAAAACATACATAACACATTATATAATCGTAATTAATGATAATATTCCCAGAAAATGAGTCCGAATTAATTAAGAACCACTCATAATATATCATATTTTAATTATCATAGATAAGCGTGTGCTTATCATTCTGATCACGTTGTGGGGTGCGAAATGGAAAGGGTTGCTTTGAGGATCATAAATCATGCGGTTACCCTTTCTGTCGTTAATAATATACATTATACTGATTTCTGATATAACATTGATATCCCCATAATATTGTAACCCCATCCATAATGGCGTATGGAAACTAATGGCTTTATAATGGATAGCATCTTAATAGCAGCCAGCAATTTTCGAAATATAGGTAAATAAGCAGAAGCGACTACTGATGACAATGAAATTTGGGTTTATGTGAGGACAATCGTGACGAGTCTGGTTTAAATTCCGGACCAGAGTAAGTGTTTTTGAATATTTCTGTTGTTGAATTTGTATTTATTTTGTAGCTCGGAGTCAGTACTGAAAAGAAGCACCACAGTCAGTCTATATAAGGACTAATATTGTGTTATGGTTACAATATTCTCAAATTCATACTAAGATTACTGTTTTGTATAATTACATTCATATGATAATAATTCCACATGTTTGTAATGTGCCATTTTATAGACAGCGGCACTTAAATTTTTGAATCTGGCTAACATAGTTTTTATGAAACGCTGACACTGATCGTATGGCATTTTCAGCCGTAGTCTCTATCTCCCTTTGGGAAACAGACGAAAGAATATGTATTTATCTATGAAATCATACATACACTCTTGCGTGTATTTCATATATAGGATTTATGGTGATTCTATAATTAGCAGTTTCTACTTAGAGTAGGTAATAATTATATTTAAATAGAAGATATGCAAGGCGACTAAAATATTTTTGCAAAACCTACACAAAGAGACCATACCTTAAGCGCTCGTCACAACTCAGCGAGACGATAAAAACAAACCATTTAGCATCGAATCCTCGCTCGTATAACACTATTAGATAAGCCACGCCTCGTGCTCGTCAATGCATGTGAAACATGCGCCATTTACATATTACATCAGTTACTAACACCACACGGGCGGCTTTTTGTTGTAAGCGATCATCTAGCTGCAATATTGCCACTTTTTACTGTAAAAGTACTTCAGTATATTTTCAGTAAGAACAATTAATACAAGCCGCCATAAATCAACCTAATGAAATGAGAAATATAGTAAAATTGTTTTTTCAACATTATTCAGTACCTACTACCTTTTAGCCGTGTATTCGTTTCTGTGGTTTAATGAAAATAGATATTTTACAGTAAACCTACGTAGGTATCTGCGGACTTAAAAGTCTATTTGTCACTTTTCAGCACACATATATAGGAAAGTAACAACTGCCAACTACAACAATCAACTATGTGTAAAAACATGTCATACCAATACTTCGTGAAACTATGTGAAAGAAAATCGAGTTTTCTCTACTCAAGACTTGATGAAGTGTTCATGTTTGTAAAGTTCCTCGCGATAGGATACAGTAAGCGGAGATATATGAACAAAGAAATTATTTATATATAAAAATATTCGGCAGCAGCGGAGTGTATAAACGGGATACAATTGTACCAAAAACCATAAAATACTCAACGCAATATGTTTTAATTTGACAAGCCATATTATACACATAATTATAAATATTCTAATTCTAACAGCAGTGATATCTCAGTGGGGAGACCAACAGACTGCAATGCAGAGGGTCTCGTGTTCGAATCCACGTCGCGCACCTCTGACTTTCGGAAGTTATATGACTTTTCGAAATTATGTGCGTATTAATTGACAATTATCGCCTGCTCCGTGCCTCAGAGAGCACGTTAAGCCGTTGGACCCGGTTGCCATGAACATCTATGGTAGTCGTTATTGGGAAAGTCAGTACCCTCTAATATCCTGACACTGGTCTAGCCTTAGGGTATCGTTAGCCTTCGGGTTGCGGAGGTCAGGTGGCAGCCGCTCCGTGTAAAAACTGACATCCAGTCAAATCCGGTTAGACCAGAAAAGCCGACCCCGAGTGACTTGGGAATAAAAAAGGCTAAGAGAGAAGAGAAAAGAATTATAATTATTTTAAAACACCTAATAAAATAGTTATATTTAAAGATATCTCGATAATGGTTAACAAGCTATAAATAAGACAAAACGTTTTGTATCACAGAATGTAAATTATAAAATAGTCTCTATACAATATTAGCAAAATTTAACTACCCAAAAATCTTTACAAAAGTTGCCAGTCTACACATTATACATTTCAACATATTGAGATTTTTTAGTTGCGTCGGTGCACTCAAATAAACTGGCTATAAAACGTACCTTAGTACATCAAAACTTTAATAGCTGGTCTGTTGCAGTCAAGGGTGCGGTCAGACAGCTAACGGTAGTGGGTTCGGCGCTGGCTTATTTAACACCAAACCAATAACGATATCAGGCCATGGTTAAACCGCAGAATAAAAACAGATCGGTATTGACGCATGGAGATTAAAATCTATTTAAAAGTTAAGAAATGCAAAGATATATTTTATGAGAGATATGATACACATAACTGGTCTCGTTCACGTCTATTATCCCAAAGGGGAAGGCAGAGGTGTATCTTGCTTGCGAAAGTATTTATGTATGTACATCCTGAAGATTGTATTCAAAATAATGAAAGCCCCAGGCAACATAGAATTCTGTTTTCTGCTTGGACATAACACAGAAAAGAAGAAAATAAGGGTCACAAATATCAGCATTAACTCATGTTCATGCTGATATTTGTGACTCTTCTTTTTCCTATGGCAGCATCGCGACTTCTTATTTAGCGGCTTTGATGATACTGCGATTGCGGCAAATACCTAACGCCAGATAATGTTATGGTATTTATCACGTGGATGTATTTGAGCAGCGATAGCTCAGTGGGGAGACCAACAGACTGCAATGCAGAGGGTCTCGGGTTCGAACCCACGTAGCGCACCTTTGACTTTCGGAAGTTATATGACTTTTCGAAATTATGTGCGTATTGATTGACAATTTTATTATTGCCTGCTCCGTGCCCCGGAGAGCACGTTAAGCCGTCGGTACCGGCTGCCATGAACATCTATGGCAGTCGTTATTGGGAGAGTGTTGACACAAAAGATCCCACTGGGTCGAAGTGTCGCCGGTCTGCACTGACGGGCCCCCACATAAGATAAGATACTACGTGGATAAAATTAAAAAAAACACAAAACAAACCGAAATAATGCTTTAGTCTCTACGTGTAGTACATATTAGAGGTTATGGATTAAATAACACACTGTACAGACACTTTAACTATTTATTTTATACTTTGACACGAGGAAGTTTTATATGTCCGTTCACTTACAGCTCACAACAAGAAGTGATAGATAGCAGTATTGTTACGTCTTTTATAGCTAATCAAACTGTAAAGTATTTGACTACTACCTACTTATATTGTATGATGTTATATTATACAATTACTAAGGTGCAATAATTGTAAATAGTTAATTATAATAATTAATTACTTTTTGCATGAATAAATGTACATAATTCAACACGCCCCCTCAAAAATTAATCACTGCTTTATACAATTCAAAAAAAAGAATAATTGTTGCAGATATTTATAATATCTTAACAGATCATATATCACCTCCAAGTGTTTACTGGGAAAATGTATAAACATGGTCCAACATTTGTTGCTAGGATTAGGGAAAACCCAGAAAAACCTAATCAGACCACTTACATAAGTTAATTATATATGTACACACTTATGCACAGTAATAATACTTATTCTAAACCCATTTTGTATCTTAATTCTTGGAAAGAAGTTGTTGGTAACATCTTTGTCAAAACATCACAGCCAGTTGTTGACCTGTGGGAATATAATTTAATTTAATTATATTTCTTTCAATTTGCTCTCTTGAGAAATGATATTTTATATCAATATGTTTTGACCTCTTATGGCTAGTTGGATTATTAGCAATGCTTTTACAGACATTATTATTTTCCTTAAATAAGTATAACAATAGGTTTATTAATTCGTATGTTAATACTTTCTGCTAGAGACTTAAGCCATAAGGCTTCTTTTACAGCCTCGTAAAGGGCCATATATTCTGCTTCAATAGATGAAGCTACAACAGAAGTTTGTCTCTTTGTACATCAAGTTATAGTACACTCTTGAAATAGTTTAAATAAATAACCGGAAGTAGTTTTCCACCGTAAACAGAATCCATATAAAACATTATCATAATCATTTCTTTTATAGGTTAACTTTATATGCATAGTACCTTTAAGATATCTTAACAGGCGTGTTAAAACGACTTAATTAGGGCTAGTACATAGCATAATAAAGTTACGACATGGTGCATCACATTTTTCTTTTAGATTAAAAGCTTCATAATTAAGTTTAGCTTCAGTAACAGTACACACTCACAGGATTACAATTAATCATATTGAACTTATTCAACACTGTTTGAATATAAGCACATTAGATATGTAATTATATCAGCATATCTAGTTATTTTGATGCCATGAAAGAACTTTATATTATTTACATCAGTCATTTCAATTTGAACATCAGCACATACTATAACCAACATATAATACAATTTAAATATTTTTCTTGACATTTCCTTTGTTTATATATATACATCTATCAAACGATGTATTTTGAAAAACTCCTTTTAAAAGATCGCTCAAATACTTCAAACCACCACCTTGCAGCCTGTTTTAACCCATATAATGCTTTATTTAATTTACATCTTAGGATGCCTTATTCCTTAAAAACGCCATTTAAAAAAGCGGTTTTGACATCCATATGATGAATTAATACTTTATGTCGATTTGCAAAACTTATTATAAAACGAAAGCTAGCTATTCTAGCGACAGGCGCAAAAGTTTCATTATGATTAGTAAGATATTCTTGGCTGAAACCTTTGGCAACAAGACGAGCCTTATATCTAAAAGGGTTTTTTTTAAACTCATCAGTTTTAATAGTAAAGACTCATCTAGTCTACAATATTTATATCATCTGGTCTTGGCACCAGACACCATGTATTATTTATTCTATGGGATTTTAGTTCATCTTCAATAGCTTTCTCCCATTAAGACCTATTATCAAGTGATTTTATTTCTTGAAATGATTTAGGTATTATACATGTAAATGAATTGACACTAAACAAATAGTCATCATTATCATCACTTTCTTTATAACAAATACGAGGATGACCTTTGAGTCTGTCACTCCTAGGTAAATGTGTTTCATTATTGTTTACAGGTAAGGAAACCATGTCAATATCAGGTTCACATGCAACCTCATTAACTATTTTGCGATTTCTACTAGTACTGTCTTGTACATCAGATTTTAAAGTATCTGATTTAGGGATACTTATATTTTGAGATTCAGTCGACACTGATTTCATCACTTGGTCCATATCAGTTTTGTCTTGGAAATTTTTAAAATTATTTCCTTTAGGCTTTAGTGTAGGCCTGGACACATAAAAAATATCTCATCTACTACAAAATCTCTGACAGTTATATATTTATCGCATTCTGTGTTCCATACCTTATAACCATTTGGACTATAGCCCACCAATATCTCTTTCCATGACTTATCATCAAATTTACATATATTGGTTTTATTATGGACATACACAGTTGAACCAAACAACTTAAGGGATTTAATAATTGGTTTTCTATCATGCCATAACTCATATTGAGTTTTAGACTGGTTTAGGGCTTTTGTAGGTGTAATATTTATAAGTGAACAGCAGTTAACACTGCTTCAGCCCAAAAGCGTTTATCTATAATTGCACCAGTTAACATAGAACAAGCCTTTTCAGTTATGGTTTGAACCTTTAACTGTGGAGTTCTGGGTACTGTTAAATGGTAACTCATACCATTTACTTAACAGTAGTCTTTCATTTCAGTCGACAGATACTCTCCACTATTATCACTATACAAAGTAGCTCATTTTGAATTTTTTAGACTGACTCGCTTTTTGCAACAAAATCCTTGAATGCCGAAAAAAAAACATCTGATTTATATGTCAAGGAATAAATAACACAATAATGAGTGAACTGGTCCAGAAACAAAATAAAATAATTCTTATTATCAAACGTTGACGGAGTGATTGGTCATATATGTACATCAGAATGTATAATGGTCGCTTAATGTATTCCGGCTTAAAGAATTTATTCTCAAAAAGACAAAGTCACTTACATGAGAACATTGGATAACATTGTGTAGAAATACATTTCAAATGGTTATCCTTTGTTTTTAACCTTATTAAAGGGTAGTCTAGTCAGTTTACCATTTATGCAAGCTTTGCATAAATCATCAGCAGGTGATATTGTTTCAATGAGTTTAGTCTTCAATTAAATTATTACACTAACTCAATAAATTTACTTTTATTAATATAACCTAAGTGTTGACGCCATATGTAATTTTTAATTAATTAAATTACACTGACATGCTTGGGAAACAGACTGACCTCTCTCAATAGGTATTCTAAAATCTAAAATGATTAATATTTTACCTTCTTTTATAATGAGAGTCCCATGCTGATCAAAAAATAAGCTTCAATCCGGCCTGCTGCATCTTTGAAACTGATAATAAATTATATGCTACCTCAGGACAATACAATACATTCTCCAAAACACGTGGAACACCATAGCTGCTTACAACATTGATCGTACCTCTTTTTGTAACTGAAAATAAATAAATCATGTTTAGCAACAGATTTCTTTAATTGGTATTCAGGCGGCAATGACGTAGTGGCTAGTGCAACCGACCGCCACACCTAAGGGGTTCGACTCCCACACAAGTCAAACACCCGTGTGCATAGACATGGATGCCCGTCTTGGTCTGGGTGCTTCTATATGTAATATGTATTTACAAAAAAAAAAGTATATGTATCTTTATCCATTGTCTAGTACCCATAGCTCATAGCTTAGTTTGGGCTAGAGGGTGTTGTGTGTATGTGATAAAATATTATGGAATATAGAATATGTAAATGTTCATAAGTAATGAAAATACCGTCCCTGTTTATAAAGTGATCGGATGCTCCTGAATCCAGCATAAAATGTAATTTTGTTTACATTATCATCTTGTTGGAATTCTCCAGTCATAAATGCATAACCTGAAAAATCGTCAGATTTCGACTGTTGCGATAAACTGACTGTTTGAATTGTTCTCGTTCTGTCCGCCATTTCTTATTGTTTACTCGCTCGTTTAAAATAAACGCAATCCTTCTTAACATGTGCCTTGCGTCCACAATCATATCCATCTCACTAAGTAATGAACGTATTCGAATATTCGAGTCTTCCAGATACTGTATTTATCGCCATCAGATGGCTTAATATTCCTCTTTTGCTTTAAATGTTCCATTACTTACGAATATTGCATTCCTTTACACGACACAGTAGAATCACGATTTGAACAATAGACTGTGGGTAGTTGTGATTTATTTATTACACAGAATTTTCGATCGCGGCACTGAGCCCATAACCTATTAGAGGTTATGGATTAAATAACACACTGTACAGACACTTTAACTATTTATTTTATACTTTGACACGAGGAAGTTTTATATGTCCGTTCACTTACAGCTCACAACAAGAAGTGATAGATAGCAGTATTGTTACGTCTTTTATAGCTAATCAAACTGTAAAGTATTTGACTACTACCTACTTATATTGTATGATGTTATATTATACAATTACTAAGGTGCAATAATTGTAAATAGTTAATTATAATAATTAATTAATTTTTGCATGAATAAATGTACATAATTCAACAGTACAATGATTTAAGTAGCCACTACGCCGGACTATCTAGTGCGTTCGATAACCTCACAAAAATATCGCATACAAAACTAGTTATTCCAAGTCTAGATAATCTAAGTCTTAGAGTATTGTTTCAATATTCGCCAAGTCACCCGCTATACAATTCCTAGTAAGGCAGTTATCGTTTTAAGTAAAATAAATATATGATAAAAACGCGTGTCTGTGATCAGAGGTAAACAGCGACATCGTATTAATATCATATGGACATCAAACCTGCGTCTATGGAGAGCAACCGTATGAATATATAATATCGTACCATTACAGTAATAGCTTATAAATCATGTTTATATATTTCATAACACTAAGGTACTCAGTCGTAACATACATGTACATTTTTATTGGCGACCTTTACACGCGCGTGTTTAGACGCATAACACTTTCGCATAATAAAGAAAGCTTTAGTACAAAAAAACTTAGTAAGTAGTTATAAAATTTATGTATGTAAATTTAAGTTTGACGCTTACTTCACTGAAAAGGTAGGCAGAAGTGTATGTACATTTAAATTTCTTCAGTTCAGGTTTAGGTCCGAGAGCTATAGCCTCGAAACAATTTTTTTTTGTCCCAGGATTATCCTTTATGGATATGGCCTTGCTCACCAAGGCCATCTCCCAGACGTGTGGGGCCGTGCAAGCCGGTAGAGAGTCCCCCGACTCTGTACCAGTGGCTCCACTATACAGGAGCGAGAAGGCGGGCAAATCGCCTCCTTCTCACTCCCGTCCGTCTGCGCCGGAGAGGGTCAGCGAGGAGGTTGTTCTCCCTGACCCTCTCCGCGGTCTCCTTCTGCGCCATGACAGATAGCCTCGGACCTAAACTAAGCAGCGGTAATGAATGCGACTGCTGTGCATGCATGTTCGAATCCCGGGTCTGGCCAACAAAGAAAATTTATTGGGTTTTCTGTTAAGAAATCTTAATAACAGCCCGGAGTTAGGAAGTTGGCGGTGTTGGACATCCCCGTGCCTTGGAAAGCACGTAAAGCCGTTGGTCCTGCGCTCGATCTTTCTCCTGTCGTGTCGGATTACCGTCCCATCGGATCATGAGAGTTAGGGAACAGAGAGTGCACTTGTGTTTGCGCACACGCTTGTGCACTATAATATTTTCTGCGCAGATGGCGAAATCGGTCTGGAGGACATTATTATTATTACAATTCCAGATTGGTGCTCAAAACGTACCCTATCTGCCGACAACGTGTATGCGAAATATCATGATGACCTGTCCAGTAGTTAAGGCGTGAAAGTGTAACAAATAAGCTCACAATCGCATCAATAATATTAGTAGTATTAGGATTACGTGATCGAAAACGCTGTACCCCTTTTTAAGCAACGTTATCCCTGCAATATAATAAACAATTCTATAAAACATATTATTTTCTATTCTTCTTTTTTGATTTATTATAATTAGAATATTATTATTAATCGAATATAATATTTTTTTTTTGTGTAGTAGGCAAACTAGCAAGACGGATCGCCTGATGTTAAGCGATTACCGACGCCCATGGACACCCACAACACCTGAGGAGCCACAGGCGCGTTGCCAGTCTTTTAAATTTGGAGTTGTGCCTCCTGTACTCTCACTCACAACAACAGCAACAAGCGATCAACATCGTTCTAGCCCTCACCATGTTACTTTGATAACTGTCACAGAAATCAAGCAATGTTTTACAAATTACCTATAGTAAAATAATATGTAATCACGACACAGGGAAGTCGTTCTACAACATATTTCTTTTCAAACTACGATCTTCACACTAGGTATAATTCCTGTGTTACGACAGACTTTAAGAACATTCAAACAACGGACACAAAAAACATGGAACAACTATGTCCTGGCAGCCATTGGCGGCACGGCATGGCAAGGTATTTTTAGGCGACGAATAAAAATATAACCTAATCATATGGAAATAAAGTTGAAATTTCAATGTTAACAGTCGTAATTACAAAAACAATACTGCGGTATGCTTAGGCGTGCGGTGTAGGCAGCCTTCGGAAAACTTCGGCATCCCTCGGAACGCTTTGGCAGTCTTTGGGATACCGCGGCAAGACAGCACCCGCCCGTACCCCGCGGCAAGAACTGCTATGAGTACTAGGTCCCAATCTACCATTGTACACACATAAGCTTGCGTTAAGACCGTTCTTAAGAAGCGATACGTGAAGCTAACACTTAAGCCGCTACGCTATACGTGCGTCCATAAGTCAAATTGTGAAAAATAAAATTACATTATGTAGTTTGTAGTACTCTTGCGATTGTTGCACGTGTAATAACGTGTGTGTAAATAAAGATATTACAATAAACAATCCCCTTGATATCTAATGTTAAATGTTAATACACATATCAGTTGTTAGTATGTATGTATGTATCTTATGTGGGGGCCAGTCAGTGCAGACCGGCGACACTTTGACCCAGTGGGATCTTTTGTGTCGACACTCTCCCAATAACGACTGCCATAGATGTTCATGGCAGCCGGGACCGACGGCTTAACGTGCTCTCCGAGGCATGGAGCAGGCGATAATTGTCAATCAATACGCACATAATTTCGAAAAGTCATATAACTTCCGAAAGTCAAAGGTGCGCGACGTAGGTTCGAACCCGAGACCCTCTGCATTGCAGTCTGTTGGTCTCCCCACTGAGCTATCGCTGCTCTCAGTTGTCAGTAAGACGAAGATTAGAAAGTGTCAATTTAATAAAGTGACGCGAACACTTTCGCTTGTCAATCACACGAGGGCTCACATAATCGCACCGTAATTATGCTATATTGTTTGTTATATAATGTTAAACATACATACATAATATATTCACGCTTGTGTATCCTTGAGAGTTTAGGTAGAGGTGTAGAGGAACCTTATTTTGTCTTATATGTTTAGAACTATTGACTTACGTAATAGGTTACGCGCTGATCGGCAAGATGGAACATTGGTAGATGTCAAGTTGTTACTTAGAACTTGGGTATAGATCAATCTATAATAATATTATAAAGCTGAAGAGTTTGTTTGTTTGTTTGAACGCGCTAATCTCAGGAACTACTGGTTCGAATTGACGAATCCTGCATGTCTGCAAGTTAATATAATAATAATATAATATTCTACCACATACACACAACACCATCTAGCCCAAACTAAGCAGAGCTTGTACTATGGGTATTAGACAATGGATAAACACACATATATACTTCTTTTTGTTAATACATACATATTATACATAGAAACACCCAGACCAATACAAACATCCATGTTCATACACACAAATGTTTGACTTGTGGGGGAATCGAACTCGCGACCTCAGGCGTGGCAGTCGGTTACACTAACCACTACGCTACCGAACTCGACTTTAAAGTTCTCCATAATGTCCTCGAAGATATGCGAAGTCTACCAAACACAAGTAGGCTAGCGTGTTGAACTGTGGCCTAACCCTTCCCACACTGGGAAGAGGCCCACGCCCACCAGTGGGACAGTTTGATGCAAGGCTAATATTTTTATAATACATTATTATGAATAATTACCCTCTAGTATAGATTGTATAACAGCAGCCACCCTCGTCAATACGTAAGTGTGAAAGCGTGTTAATGAATTAAGCCGAACATGTACCGTGAATAGAACAAGCAAAGGTCGCGCATATATTACTCACATCCGTGTGTTACAAACTAATTTACATACACACATATATTCACGCCTGTTTATTGCTGATGTGGTAGGCAGAATTACATCGACATTTAAGACTGTTTTCGACGAAAGTGCAGAGAAGATAAGATCTGCGTAAAGAGTCAAAAGCTTTACGTTAATATAACGTTATCTTTTTCAAACCCAAACCTATTGGCTGTTTCTGCACATATCCTCTGCGCTATGGTTACACCAGGCCTTTTTCTCGAATTTCCATCTGCCATACTATCCTTCCGTTTATTTCCGTTTTAAAGTAGGCGACAGCCCATTGTTGTTCCATGGATTTATAGAAGTTAGACATTTCAAATAATTATGGTTTTGGGTGGTATGGTTATGGAAGGCATGGTTCATCTAGTAAATGGAAAACTATTTTTGAAATACAGCTTGATCGCACTATAAAGATTGGTGAAGGCACCAGTACTAAATAAATGTAATACTTCCTTACTAGTTTCCTTATAAACAGTAACGTATGTTAGCTATAGTAAAGTTTATTCGTGCAGGTCAAAGTCCTCCAAGACGAAACCTCTGGCACTTATCCAACTCCGCCCCTTACTTACGCAGGAACATTAAATTTAATATTTCTGTCGTACATATCACTTCACGAGAAAGTTGTACTGCGGCATTTGTTATGTTTTTCTTATATATAAATGTATGTTAACATCACGGCCGCATATCGTTGAAGGGTTAGGCAGAGGCGTTTTCTGTCCTATGTGGCGATCAAACTGACAGCAATCAGCACACTATTGAGGTAGCCTCTTATTCTTCATTCGTCTTTCTTTCCGGCCAGCTTATGCTTTCCATCCTTCTCCAATATTGCATTTCAAATGACGCTAGCCTTTCTCTGTCCCTTCTGTGTAACATCTAAAGCTCGTCATTAAAGATTGTTATTGGAGTTAGGCAAAGGCGTTTTTGTCTTATGTGTGGACCAAATCCTCAGCACTCAGCATACTGTTGAGGAAACCACTTAAATTAAAGAGACTACGACGCAAAGCCTTTTTGTAAAAATACGTTCATTCATCATTTATTTGCAAACTAAATGTACATACATTAGATCTTAAATATGTTATAATAGGGAGTTAAAACATAGCGGACTTTTACAACCAAAGCAAATTTGTGGGCAATGCGAAATATATCTACAACAAGTTTAAACAAGACAGAAAGCATTTAAAATTGATTCATATAAAGCATTGATTGTAGATTGTAATTAATGAAGAAGGCGCACATACATGCGTGGTCTACGGCCATAGATATCTCCGAAGGGGTAAGCATCCATATTTTGCCAGCTAGGTTTTAGCTGTTACGTATTAGGGAACTAACCAATGTCATCATCCGAGAACAGCTGCTGACTCAATGCTCATACTGTGAATTCCTTGGCAGAAAATGCCAATAACACTTCTCCCGACATAGATAAAACACGAGACATCATTCAAATAATAATAAATAAATTATTTATTTATTTCAAAGAATATACAATTATAGTTTTACACAAGAAGTTCAACAAACTTAGTACACAAATAGTTTCGGAACACTGATACCCATGGTAAGATCATTCAAAGCACTGCGCCACGGTTGTAGAAAACAGAATCAGTTATTACATGATGCTCGAATATGCTTTTTTAAGCCCACTCTAAGAGGATTAAATATAAATAGGTATTCGCCGGGAAAGTCTCTGTATGAAAACAATTCGTATCGTTAATCCCGGCGAGGCCGCGGGCTACACGTTTCAACGATTCAAATGAAATATTAATCCGTTTTCAAATTGATATTGGCCTATAAGGTCCATGTTCAAAACATATATTTTGCTTTTAGCAGTATTAGAAATTGCAGCTCTGGAACATATTTTTCTTAGCTATAAATCAATTTAATAACTTACCATGTTTTATCGATATTGATCCATTTGTTTTATAGCATAAATTCTTACTCATTTCGAAATGCTGTGGTTTCGAGTTCAATTACCAAATTTAAGAAATAGGAGCAGATTGTTAGTAAATTATGCTGTCAGCAATTGAAGCTTTGTGGTTTCGATAAACGGAGAAATTTCTAATACAAAACCTGAATAACACTTTGTCGCAGTATAGAATCGAATTCCAGATGAAGCTAGCCAAGAATGCTACTAACTAGACAATAAACATCATTATATTATATCGCTTTAATGTATATATAATAGAAATTACTCGAAGCTCTTTAGAGCAAATACATGTCATAACAATTTATCTTCTTGTATCGCCGTAGTAAATTCTGTGGAATGTATTTGTTCCATTCTGACTACTGGCTACATAAATCTCTGCCTGAACCAGTAGTAATAATCATAAGTTCGTATATAACAACATACTTTAACTGTAATAAAAGTAATATGGCTGTGTCCGCAGCGGTGGTCATTGACCATCAGGCTGTTGAATTGGTTTTGGCTCTCGGATTTAACTAAGTGTTATTTTATGCTTCTGTTAAGAAGTTCTGAGTAGCAGCATGGAGACTGGAACTGTGTCTGGTAAACTTCAATCAGCTCATCTCCAATTTTCGGTAATCTAAAACCATAGTAACTGTAATATGGGTATTTTACAACAGATATATAGATAGCTCAGTGGGGAGACCAACAGACTGCAATTCAGAGGGTCTCGGGTTCGAACCCACGTCGCGCACCTCTGACTTTCGGTTTCGGTTTAAAGAATATTTATTCTCAAAAGAACAATTACAGTTCACTGGTATGAGAAAAATCTTTACAAAACTCTATAAACAAAGTTGTCGTCTAGTGACGAAGCATGCATGCATCTGTGCAATGTTAACAGTATATATTAATAGCTAAACTTAAACAATACATAATATGTAAGAATTTGTAGTGTTTATAGCATAAGTACACGAACTGGCCAGTTATATGACTTTTCGAAATTATGTGCGTATTGATTGACAATTATCGCCTGCTCCGTGCCTCGGAGAGCACATTAAGTCGTCGGTCCCGGCTGCCATGAACATCTATGGCAGTCGTTATTGGAAAAGTCAGTACCCTCTAATATCCTGACACTAGTCAAGCCTTAGGGTATCGTTAGCCTTCGGGTTGCGGAGGTCAGGTGGCAGCCGCTCTGTGTAAAAACTGATATCCAGTCAAATCCGGCTAGACTAGAAAAGCCGACCCCAAGTGACTTGGGAATAATAAAGGCTAAGGAAGAAGAAGGCTGCTTCTTCACCCTTAGCCTTTATTATTAAACTGTTGGTAAACTCGATAAGGTAAATAGCTGTACCTTATCGAGTTTACCAACAGTTTATAAACCCACACATTTTCACACATTTCACCACAACCTGAAATTATATGACCTTCCAAACACGTATAACCTCAAACAGCTAACCCAACATCGGCAGTAAACACCAAATAAATTACCATGTAGCCACAAACTTCCGTTTTTTAACTACCACTAATCATTTAGAACGTCTAGACGCAATTCCCACATAAGTCACGTTACCAATTCGACAGTAAGCCTTGAGATCGTATTAACGCTATTAACGAATACCGCACAAGCTATGGCAACAAATAAATTCTTTGCAACCGCTACGTAATTTAAATTCATTTAATTTGTACGCGGTAATTGGTGGGTAGTGAGAACTTGTTGATCTTAAGATTTATCCGGAGATAAATAATTATGTGTATATCGGTGTTGAAATTTAGGATGCATAATTGATTAAGCGAACATTTACTTTGAGTTCAAGTAATTCGTTAATAGTTTGAATAATTTTGCATAAATGGAAATTAATATTTTATTTCCATTCAGTTATTTTCCAATTCATCCAAATGATTGTCTCTTGAATCTGTGGCATAATTTTACTGTTGATCGTGAAGTCCCAGGGTAAATATAAATATTCAGGACGGATAAATGGTATTGTGTTTTTGTTAGGAATTTCTCAATAGTAGCTCGAAGTATGAAAATGTATCCCGTAGAAGGTAATATACATAGTTGTCCAATCGAAGGCTCTAAAACATATCTTGTGGACCTATGTATGTGTACTTTCCATTACATTTATAGAATCGTCACCATTTGAGAACACCCAATATACTTATATATAAAATTTAATTCAGGCGCTTATAGGCAGTTACACACACTGATCGGTAAACGATTAGCGGTTAAGCAACGTTGGGTGCGGTCAGTCTATAAATGGGTGACCGCTTAGTGGTATTTCATCTGAGCGTCTCCGTGCTTCAGAGAGCAAGTAAAAAGTCGGTCTCGGTTGTTATCAAATTGACAGCAGTCGTTAAGCCATGTCAGAGACCTACGGGCAGCTTGAACAACTCTTGATAACAGGTTGGCCACTAACCACACGAAAAGAAGAAGAAGACGGAATGTATCTCGATTTACTTCTGTCTATCTTACCTTCCCTTGTCAATTGCCTGCAAGTGTGAGACATATTCACATACATAATTATTTTGTACTTTACATGTGCATGGTTGATTATGCAACAATGTATTATTTTTTCTTTTAAATCTTTTTACATTTTTGTTATGTCACATTGTGGCAATAAATATTTCTTTTACATTATTAAATACTACGTAAAGTAACAAAAAATCATAGAGCTTGCTTTTATTATAACCTATGGACACCTGCTATACTAGAGTGCTGCTCACCAGTTTCTGATTCCACTAAACACCGTTAAAATACTCAAGTTGTCTTTAAAAAAAAACAGAGGTGTATCGTCCAAGCTTATCATGTCATTAACACAAACATATAATTTACGTAAAAGCCAAGTACAATTCTACGAAAAGTGAGTTTAGCTCTCATTACCTAGTGACTGAGTGAATGAGTACTTGTGTAGTAGGAAGCAATAACGTGGCATGGAAGCAGTGAGTCGGGAGCGTGGGCGCGTCTATTGTGTGGGCGCAGTGAGGCATGCCGCCGCGGCCCTCTCGGCATTGTACGCAAATGTGCCACGAGAACAGCTGATTGACTTCAATATTAAAGGTGAATTGGAAATGTAAGATTGGCGGCAATGGGGAGGGGAAACGACTAACAAGGCAAATAAAGTATAAAAACTTTTATACGTATCGATATCTTTGAGAAAATATTCAGTTATAGTCTATAGATTAAGTAGGTACAGATACATGTTTCTCTGAACACTTTTGAATTAGTCATAAAAATAATTATTATTGTGTAGTTACTGAGTATTTGTATCGCTGACGGTCAGAATATGCCCGATATAATAGGATTTAACAAATCTAAAAATTCGAATATATGTAAGACATTTTCAAAACTTGTCGCATCTATTTGTCAGAGCGCCGCGCCGTTAAAATGTTGTTTAAGAAATAATATACATACATAATATATAATATCACGCCTATGTAGAATATAATATGTTCGAGAGAGTAGGCTAAAGCGTGCTTGCCAGCTATGTTTAAGGTCCCATTTAAAAGTGGACAAGCATATCGTCGTTTCGTTCACTTAGTAAGTTCGTTGTTCGTTCAGTTTACATAAATAACGGACGCATTGTGAGGATAGTCAGCTATTATATTATATGTATTCATATGTGACTCCATTTATAAATGACAACAAAATACTCAAAATGGCATCTAGAAGAGAATTACATTTAGCCACCCTGTTATTTGGAATAATGAGGAGCCAAACACCAAAATATCTATTTAACAAATTGTCTTGGACACAAGATAGTTGCTCTTATCCAATTAGGTCGTTAGTTCACCTGTTGAATGTACTTAGACATCACACAACAGCGTTTAGGGGAAGTTTTAAATACGCGGCCACGAAATATTGGAATGACTTGCCTCCACCAATGCGAAAATTTAAAACAAACTTAATATTTAAGATAAATTATAAAAAATATTTATTAAATCGACAAATAGACTTATAATTTAAAATCGCCAAGTATTTAACTCCTTGTTGACATCTTACTCATATTTGTTTCATATTTGTTTCATCTACTTATAGTTTTATCTACAATAATGAAAATATTTAATTTATAATTCGTATCTGTAGTTATAAAAAATCACTCTCACACACACACACACACACACACACATACACACACACACACACACACTCACACACACAAACACACACACAGACACACCCGTGCACACACACATGCACCTATGCACACACGCTCACACACATTATCAAACAAAACATGCACAGAAAACATCATGTATGTTCAAATTTTATAAAGAAATGCGATTACTTAAAGATTATTGTATTAATTTACGCACGAATACGCAATATAAATATCGATAACCAATAGGGGATTGGCACTGTAACTCCTAAACACAGGCTACCCAGTAGCCTTTCTAGGATAACAGTACTCCACCCAGTTTTATTGTAGACTACATTATATTGTGGAATAAACAATTTATTGTTATGATATGATACAAATAATATCCTTGTAACAAATACTATGTAAGCTACAATCTCATTTCATAAATAAAGTTTATTATTATTATTATTATAAAAAATTTACATGTATATTTATTTAATTTATCTGTAATCTGTGTTTCTTATTATCTGTAATAATTAAAAATTCTGTACTTTTTTTTTTGTAGTTTAATGGTATTATTAATTTGGACTGTATTAGACGCTCATAATCACTATTGAGGTGTTGCTGAAAATCAGCGCTGTATCGCAAGCGGTACAGCATTATGCTGAGCAACATCTCTTTTTAATTAACACTGCGACGCACATTGAACAGCAAGGGCTCCATGTATAAATGTGTATTCGATATCATATATAATAATATATTAAGTAATAGTATATGTAATTAATTAACGTATTATAATGTAGTAATTTCATAAAGGTATATAATAATGTATATAAGTTTTATTTATTTATTTATTTTTATTATTATCAATTTATAAATACATTTATTACTGTTACACACAAATTTTGTATTATAATAGTTTTGATTGTGTGTTGCAATGCTTCATTAAAATAAAATATTTCTTTCTTTCTTTCTTTCATACCACCTCAGCTTTTTCCAGACAGGCAGTATGCGACCGATGTCACTCCTAATCGTTTCTGAATCGTTCAAGCGCCTTGCCCGTTGGTCTCTCTCGTTCCTGCAATGAAAGAACGCAAGAGCCGGTGTGTTCTTAGTCTCCATGCAGCCTCTGCAAAAGCTGTCGGCGATGCTAGTATTGAAACGGGGCTTGTTGTGTGAGCGATAACTGACCACACTATAATACTCGCATTTTAATAGAATAGCCTGTTGAAAAATTCATGTCATCTCGCTAGTAACCGAAATAACCAACTGTTATTGCCGTGGTTACTGTATAAAAACCTAAATGAATTAAATATTACTATATTAACAGCTCAGTCAAATATGAGTTTGATAATGAGATTAACCGTGCCTATTACAGAAACGAATTGGCTTAAACATAACATTGCAATACCTAGAAACAAAGAGCTTAATAAAGATCCATGCTAACAGTAGTTACACAACTGAGAGAGCTACTAATCAAAAGTCACCTTGTAAGATCATTGTGTCGATAATTAACATGTTTCTACACAATACCCTACACACATACATAATTCTTTACATACATATAATTCCGCTGGTATATCTCTAAAGAGGTAGGCAGTGATAGGTTACTATATTTCACCAACTACAAATATTTTAAATTGCATTTTGATAGCAAGTTTTTTAACATATTATTGACCTTGTTGCTCTCATTGCATAAGTTTGCGCCGGTAGTGGACCCCAGGGTTCAATACCCAAGTCGAATGAAAGGAAGTATTATAAAGGTTCTGTTAAAAAAATTTAGTAGCAATACGGAGATTAAATATGTGCTCGCAAGACAGCAAAAGACTCCTATTAAATTGGAACCAAAAGAAAGCCAGCGATTGTTTTTACTACTAACTTCGTAAGGTAGCGTACAACCCGTCTATAGGCTTACCTTTACCTAACTGTTCATAGTTACTATAATGGCGGGCTGTCCCACTCTTAAAACAGACCTCTGCCTACCGACAGAATATACACGAGCATAAGTTTGTACGTCAATAAATTTCACTAAGACCTACTGGTTTATATAATCCATTAGCCTGTCAAATACACGAATTGTCCGAAAATGCGTGTTTCAATGCCTTCTAGTTTTTGCCAACTACTTTCTATTATCAAACTGTCAAAAACGAATAACACTACCTCTAATCGAACTGTCTCCTTAAAAGGCATCAAATTGAATTGAGGAGTGATCTAGGAAAGTCCCCACTGCCCTCAGGCATGTTTATAAATTGAAAAGAATAAGCACTCAGAGTGTCTGTCACTCACACTGCTGAGTGACGGGGTGACGGTGACATTTGGCTGCAGGCGAATAGAAAGTTAATTTACCGAATTTCGCACAGTCATGTAATTGTAAAATTGCATGGAAAGTAAATGGTAGATCAATTTACGTGTACAGTATAAACATAGACAGTAGACTCATGACTGTTTAGCGGTAAGCAGAGACTAGATTTCCATTTGGTTTTAGTAAATCTCTCTTGCTTTATTTACTCGCATTATATTTAGGTATCATGTCTTCGTGTTGATTTAATATATTGGTTATTTTAAGAGTGGTAATAACCCCTGTGTTTTGACGTTTCTTTGGTATATTTCGATGGAAAAATGTAGCTTAGATTTTACTCTTTAATCGGATCTTCCTATTCACTTATTTGGCGACAACACAGTGTAGGGTTCGCCCGGAGAAATACTTTAATCTTACAGAAATCCGGCGTATAACTTCGCCCGGTAAGTAAGTTTTCGGATGGTTAAAACATCTACCTTTTTAGCGCAACTTTGATTCACGACGAATCTGGTAACACTTGCAGGATAATTATAGTATCTATTGTGAGTGAACATAGACTACGGCAACCATTCTGCATTAGGCGAACTGTAAGCTTGTTTGCCTACCTTTGTATATAAAAATGTTGATTCGCTTACCAAATTACTCTAAAATATAATAATGAGAATCAAAAATGAAGCAGTCAAAATTTCTGTTTAATTTCACGACCTTGCGAGCTATACTTCCTTCGTCCCTTATGAGATCTTTATGTAAATACTAAACGTGGGGTACATAACATTCTAATAAGTTAGTAGATACCTTCAGTGCAATGCCTTTAGTGATAGTCCTACTGTGTTCTGTGTCTTTAAAGGCACAGTAGTTAAGAGTCATGGGTTAGGTGGGTTGCGGTTTCGAGCCCAGGAAATAAAAAAAGCGTGATCTGCAAACCCTAGTTGTTTTAAATTTGAGTGTTCTTTATAACTATTGTCTTTAAAATTCAATATAAGACAGTTAAGACGTCTAACGAATTACATCAATATTTAATAATATATAGACTTTTATCTATTCCCCTTAGGGATAGGCAGAAAATACAGCTTTCTATTTGACTAACTAAATTAAATCACTTTTATAAAATACTTCATTTCCATTACCAATATTTTCATTCAAATAAGATTCATTTCCGAATCCGGTATCTTTTATTCGTGATAACTCTAAGTTAATAGCTTTTAATAACGTTTAAACAGTTCTTTAAATGGGCAAGACAAAGATAGAACCCATAAATCTAGTCTAGTCTATCGAGCCTAGTCTAGTCTAGTATATCTAGTATTAATATTATAAATGCGATTGTGAGTTTGTTTATTTGTTTGTTACGCTTTCACATCTTACCTACTCGATCGATCATCATGAAATTTCGCAAGCACGATGTCATCGGTACAAAAAAAGGACATATGGTACCTTTTATCTTGAAAAATTACTGTTATTTTAATTTACGCGAGCGAATCTGCGGGCAAAATCTAGTCACATATAATTAGATATCTGATCAATCTAGAGCATTAGTTCCCAAAGTGGTCCAGGTGGACTCCCAGAGGTCCACGGGAGACTCGACGGGGAACTACGTTGGCGTGACAAAAAAATGGGGGTCCACAATTCGTAAGCGGAGGTCCACGAAGATTTATTTGCTTTCTATAGTGAAAAAACTAAAATGTTAGCTTGACTTCACCTATCAATGTAGGCAAATAATATTTTAAGAAGCTCAGCGACTGTTACTAGTAAAAACTTGCATATTCCATATTCAGTATTCTCGAACCTATCGGTAGAGAATTTTCAGCACGCCTACAGCGGTAGGTTCAATAAAAAGAATTAAAAAAAAAAATCTTACCCCGTAGAGATTTTATCTAATTTTTTTATTGCATTAACGTGAAATGTAGCAGCAGGGGTCCACCGGAATCGGCTAAATTTTGAAAGTGATCTATGAGAAAAATGTCTGGGAGCCTCTGATCTAGAGCCATCCAGACAGATTAAAACAGCGAGTGATTAATGTACTTTGTTTGACAAGGCAGCTTTTTAAGACCCGTGATTTAAAGGAATGTACAATGCTGATTGAGGATCGTGAATTCGACATTCTAGGAACAAATCTTAAGTCGAATAAAAGATGATTGTAATCTTGTTTGTTGGATTGGATCACTTTTATTTCTTTGTGTACCTAATAAACGATGTGTCATATAATCCGTTGTTACTAAACATAAACTACAACTTCAATAACTGATAGTGTACTAATCCAAGCTGAGGCTTTTCTTTGAACTCTTTAGTAGCAAAAATATTCTAAGTCTATGCTCTTTAGGATGGAATCTTTTTTATAACAACGCTCGCTACTACAACTAGGTATAATTCCTGTATTGCGGAATACTTTAAAAACATTCAAACAATGGATATAAGAAACACCCAGATTTGGAACAACCAATTGTGGATCCCACAATTTTTGACCCGTGGGATTCGAACGCAAGACACTCGACGTAGTAGCGATGACGAGGCTATCATCTAAACAACTATGCCGTCCTATTGGTCCTGCCGTGCAGTCAGTGCTGTTTTAATTAAACACTATTTATAAAATAAAATTTACATACACTATTTAAAAAGTAGTTTAATTAAATTATTAATTTACATGTTTAAGTCAAACATTTGTGTGCATGAACATAGATGTTTGTCTTGGTCTGTGTATTTCTATGTATAATATGTATTTTTGTATTACAATGAAAACTATATATTTATGTTTATCCATTGTCTAGTACCCATAAGAGTAGAGCTTCGCTGATTTCAGCATGAATGGGCCGGCTCGACCGGGGAAGGACTACCCTCTCACAGAATATCGACGTGAAATAGCAGTATTCCTACTGTTGTGTTTCGTTCGGTGAGTGAGAGTGCCGGAGGGCCAATCACCCCCTTTCCCCTATTCCCGCTCCTTCTCTTTCTCAATTCCTTAAAGGTTCGGCAACACGCAAGTGATGCCTCTGGTGTTGCAGGCGTCCATAGGCTACGGTGACCACTTACCATCAGGTGGGTCGCAAGCTTGTTTGCCACCTTAGACGTATAAAAAAAAAATACAACTTCTGCTTAATTTAGGTTATATGGTGTTGTGTGTATGTGGTAGAATATTATTATTATTTTTATACAACATTCGTGTAAACGTAAGCCAATATTGGTATGCGTGTTAATGATTTTTCTATTAGAGATATTTCAGATGCAGAATGGTAATTAGAAATATGCTTGATTAACAATAGTAACCTTATTATCTTATAGAAATTTCATATAACAGCAACTAAATTATGCCCACAATTTGCTAGTTATGGTTGCAGATCTCAAATAAAAGGTCGCTAGCTTATTGCCTTCTGCCAGGCATAGCTCCTGACCCCGTGCTGTCACTGAGAATTTCTTGACAGAAACACTCAATAACAGTATGCCTGACCTGGACTTCGTACTCGAAAACCTTTTGCACAACAATCGCATTCCCTGTCGCTGCGCCACCGAGGCAATGAATAAGAGACTAAGTAGGTAGTTAAGCAATATAAATATATATACCTATGCCAGCTTGGAGTTCTGTATAATACAAAACATTTCTACAGTACATATAACTTCCCAGAATTTCTACATTTATAAGCATTTGATATCAACAATTAATTATTGATCACTACAAATTAGTATGATTAATTATTATGATCAAAGTTCAACAATAATTAATCAAACAATGTGACTTTGTTGTAATAATGTAATGGAATCATAATTATATCAAACAATTAACTAAAGCTCTTCGCTGATTGTTTATTAAATTTAATAATAACTTTTTTATTTGAAACTCTATTTCGAAAAGGGAGCGATGTTTCCGTGCTTCTACCATTAGACTTAAGTACATTTTAGGTTTTACCAGTGACAGTTGGTAAATGTTGGATTTGGGAATAAAACAACAATACTTTTTTTCACTCCGCTGGGTGACGAAGAATTTATGTCGGACTCACTGGGGGCAAGATGGTGGGTGACATCCCAAGAACCGTAAGAGTTAGAGACTCGCGGTCAACGCCGTTCGACTCAGCATAGTCGATATACCCCCGAAATGACTATGACCTTTGACCTCTGACCTCAAAGTCACATGGTATCACGTGACCTTTGCATATATTATTTTTCGAGCTCTAAGATTTACGGCAATTCATTGCCGTTTCTCACGTGTTTTATACTATGTCCGTTTTCGTAAAACTGCCAACTTACATATATGCGAAATTTCATGATGATCGGATGAGCAGCTAAGACCTGAAAACGTAACAAACAAAAAATCTCACATTTGCATTTATAATATTAGTTAGGATTATTTATGACGATCACAATACGTTTATATTTTAATTTAGGAGAATATAATTTGTGATATTTATGATACAGAGCAGATAGGAACTCTATTTATAATTACTTTTATTACGAGAATTGACTCTGAAGTAATCTTAATCAAAAATCGATTAAAAATCTAGTGAAGATATATTGCCCTAAACTTGTAATCAAGTTACTGTAGCACTCATTATGTAGTTGTTATCAGTCAATCAATCAGCTTATATAAGGCCCCTTACCCCAATAGTGATTGATTACGTTCGAAGGCCGTTGTTCTTGTAACCAACGTACAAGCGGTATTCAATTAATTTGATTGTGTATATCATGAATCAATATGCGTGCCGCCATATTATTTCAATAATAATTGGATTTTATCTAAGGTTTATAAGCTAGTTCATAGATTCACGCCTGAATATTCTCGAAGGAACAGACAGTGGTATACCAATTACACTTATATTTTGCTAGTTAAGTTTTTAAAAAGGCGCCTGCCTTTACTTGGTTGTGGTTTAGTATTGCCAGAGTGCGAAGGGTTTAATCCCAACCCTGAACCAAAAATGTTCATAGTACCTATTAGTATTCTTGTTAAGCCATCTAACAGAACTAAATGTTTATTTAAGAGCGGGTCTACGTTGGTAGTGCAATAGTTGGGATTTGAACCCATGACCGCTCGATTGCAAGTTCTTATACCAATGGATATTGGGATAAGGATATGGACGTTCATAAGTGTTACTTTGTGACCTAAATGAATAAATGATTTTTGACTGTGACTTCGATAAGAACTTGCGATCGTGAGGTAGAGTTACAAAAATATATTTTGTATTCGAAATTAAATCGTTTGTAAATGCGTAAATAGCAATAGAGAGGTAAAAAGAAGTTGGAAATTGCTTTTATACAAAACAAAACGAATCGTCAACTACTTACTTTCTAGTACCGTAAAACTTACTGTAGATTCGGGAATCAAACACATTACCTAACAATTCGCTGTAAACGTAAGCACAAAGTTCTAACTCATCAAAAAATATTGTTATAATTATTAACCAATTTATGGCTGCCATGATTGAATTAATTGAATTTTATATAAGTCAGCTTATGTACAAAATAATAACATTCGACTTTAATTGTTGTGTCGAAATTGAGTCGTTTTACGCTTGTTAGTGTTAAACAACGGTGGGTGGAGACTGTATGAAATATTAGGGTTAATTAACGGTTTATTTTGCATGATATACTTATATATTTTACTAGCTTCCCGCCCGCGGCTATGCCCGCGTGAAAATCCAAATTTTCAAGTCACTAACTTCAACGGTGTATAACTTTTATATAAAAGAATTTCACCCCTTTCACCCCCTTCGGGGTGGAATTTCCAAAAATCCTCTCTTTGTGCTCTCCTACACTCTCCACGGAACATAGGTACATGCCAAATTTCAGCTTCTTGCGTTCAGTAGTTTCGGCTGTGCATTGTCTGTCAGTCACTCAGTAACGGAAGAGTTTTATATATATAGATTATAAAGACATTTTATACGATAATAGTAGTGAGCAAGTTTGACTGTACAGTGTACAGATGGCGTAGTCATTTATGAGGTCGCTTCGTCAAGTCGTCACTGCGTCGAGTGCTATAAGTTCGATCCACATACGGTACAACGACACGGGGCTTACATTTTTGTGATCCACGAAAAGTTGTTCTGAGTCTGGGTGTTCTTTGCGTCCATTAAATTTGGTGTTTTTTAAGTCCCACAATAAATTAATCGTGTGCGTTAGATGAATTATATTTACATCCCGCCGGTTAGCAGTTACCGTCGCTTGCCATACGAATGCTGTCACTCGCAAGAAAAGGAATTGAAAAGGGAATTATGTCAAGGAATGGGAGAAGTAGGTATGTAAACCTTCGGAATGCAGGCTAAGCAGTGTAAACGTAGTCCCAGTATTAGTAGGTATTTACGTACCTATTACTTTTACGCCGGTTACCTGTAAGAAGATATTATTATTACTTTCCGGGTGAGCTGAACTGTATTTCATTCGTATTACTAAATTAAAGTTACTCTATGACTAACAACTGTGTGGATACCATATTCTTCTCGTGGCGTGAATGTAGGTACATATGTATAATAATCGTGAGGTGATGAGATCTTGACTTTGATTTATACGTAGGATGGGAAAATTTTGGGATTTTAGTTAAGTAATTATTGAACAAGGATTTCTACCCTATAGCAGATCTGACTCAAACAACTTAGTAATGTATTTCAATTCAGGAGGTTCAGAATCATGAGGTTAGAGGAACCTAAGATCTCATGATCGTGCGAAAACCAATTTTTGAGCTTGTAAGATCCTAGTCATTTTCTCCTAAAAAAATATTAGATTTATCACTTATCCTTGTGTTATATGGGATAAGAACATTTTTGGCGAAATGTGAGTTAATATTCAAGATTCCTCAGCATAAAACGTCTAAAAATTAAATGATGTAAGTCAAAATAAAGAGTGAAGTAGCGACATCTAGCAACATTAATATGATACTACAATCTAAAACTTGTGAACTTGATTCAAAAATAAAACACGAGATGGCGCTTTAATAAAATATGAGTTATCTGATTAGCGACATCTATTATCTGTTTTCCATATAATATAGATAGAAGCTGTTTTATTTGGTTCAAGTAATTTTCGCCAGGTGGCTTTGTATACTTGCTATACTAATTTTAATTTTTATATTATTTGTATCAGCCGTATCAGTTTCTTCAGAAACATCCAACTCTTTACAGTTTATGTTTTTGAACACTTAGGGAATATTATGTGTAAAATTCTTATAAATTATGAAATTATTATATTGACAAAGAAGATTGACAGTTTGCATTCAAAAATAGAATATCTTTGGAAGATAAATAACTGGGTATTATAAAAAAAAGCCTAATAATATGGAAACTTTAATAATATTAGTTTAAATAATTAATATATTTATAAACTAAACCGATATACGACAAACGTACTAAAATATACATATATTAGGTATGTTTCTAATATGAAGTAATCGCAAAGTTAAAACATTTGGGTACACCAAACAAACTGGTAGATAAGGTTACTGCATTAATTAAACAAATCATGGTAATTTGACTCCTACAAACAAAGCCGACTAACCTAATAAGTTGTAACAACTAATATCCTGACGTAAAGTTCAGTGAACTAAAGTAAACTGTCTGCAACAAGACGACCGACTCAGCCTTGACCGAGTGCAGTAGGTATTTACACAGCGAGTTCACGGCAACTACAGTTTAGATGTTTTGTGCCTACAGCCACAATGACCTTGAGAGGACTCAAGTGTTTGATTGGTAGTTTATTTTTGTCCAACTACAGAACTGCAGGACACGTTATTTGATAGTTTGTTATCTCGTATAGCCTAATTAAGATTTTACTATGATTCATGGATCGCCACGTTGAACTGTTATGCAGTCCTCTGTATACTACTAACTAGATTACTATCTAGTTTGATCTCAAAGTATGCATCTATGACTTTTCGAAGGTATTTGCGTATTAAGTAAATAGTTAAGAATCGCTTGCTTTTATGGTGAATAAAAATATATTGTGGGAAAGCCTGCATGTCTGACAGTTCTTTATAATGTTCTCGAAAATATGTGAGAATGCCTACCCGCAGTAAACCAGCATGGTAGATTATTAGCCTACCCTTCTCAAATTAAGAGTCACGTGCCTCCAGTGGGACTATATACAGTGCTACTACATATGTATAGAAAAGATTAGACAAAACTTTTCTTTCACGTCGCCACAAAAAAAGTATTTACCTATTTATTGTTTGGGAGGTCCCTCGCCGTTGCTTAAATATTACTTGGGGCTTAAAAGTATTAAAAAACAACGTCAAACTTCGTTAGCCGTAATTAATTATTCGTTAATTATTGGTTCTCGGGTGCCTTTTTTGCAGTTGTTTCAGTTATCGGATTTATATTACCTATCGTGGCGCTCATAGCCAGTTGCACTCACGGATCGGTAAACCATTAGCGAGGTTAAGCAACGTTGGGTGCGGTCAGTCTATAGATGGGTGACCGCTTAGTGGTATTTCATCTGAGCGTCTCTGTGCTTCGGAGGGCACGTAAAAAGTCGGTCCCGGTTGTTGCCAAATTGACAGCAGTCGGTAAGCCATGTCAGAGACCTACGGGCGGCTTGAGCAACTCTTGACAACAGATTGGCCACTAACCACACGAAAAGTATAATATAATAATATAATATAATATTCTACCACATACACACAACACCATCTAGCCCAAACTAAGCAGAGCTTGTACTATGGGTACTAGACAATGGATAAACATACTTATATACTTTTTTTTTTTTGTAAATACATACATATTATACATAGAAACACCCAGACCAAGACAAACATCCATGTTCATGCAGACAAATATTTGACTTGTGCGGGAATCGAACCCACGACCTCAAGCGTGGCGTTCGGTTACACTAACCACTACGCCTACCATACTCGGTAGGTAAGTAATTACCTACCGAGTATTTCTTTCTTTTGTTACAATTTCTCTCGTTGATTGTTTTTTGTTCAAGTGTGTTATTCTTTGTAAAATATTATGTAATTTAAATTTAATTAGTGAGGATTATGTAAAATAATCAATCGGGTTTGTTTAAGTTAAATACCTACCTAAACCTGAAACTAAATACCCATTACGATTACATATTTTATATATTATCAGATATATCCCATTTTATGTTATTTCTATTAATTTATTATATTCACCTTATCGATTCGAAATGTCCCTGATTGTGCAAAGCGATTAAGGGGATATCGGCAACTCAGGTGCCAAGAATGAGGGTAGGAAACACCCGCTTAAGTGATCTCCGAAACTACGAAAGTGCCACGTAATACAATTGTAGGGGAGGCTGCTGAAATTGCGTTCGGACGCTTCAGTGGAAATAGAAATGCGGCTATATCGAATTGCAACTCTGAGATTGAGATATGACATGAAGCTTTTTATTTTAACTATAACATGGTCCATGATATCCGAATACTATGGAAACCTGGTGTTCTCACAATTCTCGCAATGTGTCCCTTCTAATAAAATACATGCGACTCAATAGCGAATTGTATGTCCGAGACGGAAACATGACCGCTGACACAGATTCATTTTCTACTAAAAGGTATCAAATAAACTGAAGATCCATCTGAACGTAAGCAATTACCAAAGCCTATGGAACACCAGTATCTACTCCAGCAATGCATCCCTTCTAATAAATATGTATAAAGTGTGTAGCAAAGGTCCTTCCTAAGGAGTCTGAATTCTTGAGGATCCTGCTCACCGCCGAAATATCACACAAAGTCGTGTAACTGCGATCTTCTGTAGGATGAAATCTAATGTAGGGTAGCTTCTATTCAAATAATTCACATCATTAAGAAAAGCATGTAATAAGTAATAGGTTTTTGGTTATCATTCTAGGGTTGTAAAGGATAGTGACCCGGTGATTCGACCAGATGCATGTTGTTAATCATATTAGCAAAAAATATAATGAAGAAGAGAGAGAGAATATCTAAGCGGCTAGTCGACGCTTCGCGTGTTCAGAAGGCTGGACTTTTTTTGGCTCAAAGAATCAGCATTGCCATTCAGCGTGGCAATGCTGCCAGTCTTCTGGGCACACTCCCGGTCGACAGCGATGCTGAGGAATTTTACGACGCTGCCTAAACCGGCCATCCCTTTTTATTAATTTTTACAGTCCCATATTTTGTTACTCTTCATTTTGTTCTATTTATAAGTGGTTAGTTTTGTTAATATTAGTTAAGTTGTAAATTATGATTGTTGCTTTCACTACTATGAATTATATTATGTCTTTTAAAAATATATGAAGAAGAAAATTATTTTAACACTTGATTCTTTAGCATCATCGTCGATGTCGATCGCCAATCGTGGATTCAAAAGCTGATTGATTTATGTTTGCAGAATTTATTCTCTATTTTAAAATCATTCATTTTGAAAGGCAGCATAGATCCAGCTTGACTTAATTCTCACCTAGTGTCGTACAAATTGTAAAAGAGTCATACTAATAATAAATAATTTTTACCGATAGAATAAGAAAATATAATACAACTATTGTATAAGGCTATATTTTGTTTAACATTGATACGTTTTTCTTGACCCCATATCAGATGTTATTGAATTGATTCGCCTAAAACGTATTGCTTCGTTTTGATCCGGAAATCATCGCCCATGCTCGCAATTCGATTTGTAGGAAATCAGATTGTATTAGCGCATCACTAACAGTCGATATTCATCTATCTAAATGAGAATTTAAAGTTCAGCATACAAAAAAATGTTTAGCCTCAGAATAAATATTAGATCTTAAATCTTTGAATGTAACTGATTTTTATTTTGGTCGAAAGCAGTATAGCAAATGCACGCGTCTCTACTTCGTAACTATAATCAAAATTTCCAAATATGTAAAGATTGCATTGCCCAATGAACAATCTAATTACCCTATTAAATAAAGTTTAGCCGAGCGTCGTGAAGCGTACAACACCGCACGTTTTGTGGCGGGGCGTTAATCCTGTTTAACATATGCTAATAATTTAGGTCCCCAAATTAATTGCCCTACTCTGTGGATTACGATAATCCTACCGTAAACCCTGATAATTTATAAGGGTAGAAAATAAAATAACAAAATTGGAAACTGTTTCTTTCGAGATTAAGTACTGTTTTTTTGTTATAAAACTGTGTAAAGAATGTAACAGTGATGTCTGCACTATCTGTCGCATCTACTCTATACGACTATATGGTTGCCATAGCAACGCGCGGCAACATCTCGGCCGTTGACCCTTCACTCGCGCCGCGCCGCCCGCCTAGCGCGCCCGCCCGCCCTGTATTTGTAAACAATTGTTTTGTGCAATTCGTTATCGATAACGAGCTTCTCAAGTGGCAAGGACAGCAGTAGAAGTGTTTAGCGTTAGTATTTGACGCCAGAGGGCGTGAGTGTGTGTTCGTTTCACGTCGTAAGGGCGGCGACCTCAACGCAATGTGAATTCATTGTTGCGTGAGGTTTATGGTATTGTCTGAGGCATTATGTGGATACTATGGGATGGCTATCTATGATGGTACGTAGATTATTTTTGAAGGTTTCGTACCCAATTGTACCCGATTTCTGACCTTAGTTTGTCTGTTTGTCTACGATAAAAATTAGATGCTTGAAATATTTATGTTTTTGTTTATCTAAATTTGGGTATCTTAAGACCCTTATTTTTAATTTCATTTAAGTTCCTAATTAATACTAAAATTTGACAGTCATACCTAAATGTAACTTTTTGACTTCATTGGATATGTGATATAAAGTTTGATTTTAAACAGTGCGCAGTGTAAAATATGCTTTGTTTAGTCTATCGGTGTCTTTGCAAAACAGTTACTAAAAATGATCATCTACATGCGTTCGTAGTTACTACGGCTTTCAATTACGACTATAAATATTAACATTTTATGATCCATTACTCGTTACACTTTTTATTACCGTACGACATAAGTAGGTATACATTTTGGTAACGTAAACCTTGTATTCAGTTTTATGAGAAGTATTCCTGTAGTAAAATCCTCTCTTTAACAGATCATGTGTAAGAATAACCATGACATGCGTCTCGATATCCTGTTTTATAGAAAGAAAGAAAAATAATTTTATTTGTATCTCCTTTTCACAATACAATATAAATATATACAGAACGGTATATACTATGAATTATATGCGTATTAAATAGTTAATTATCGCTTGCTTTAACGGTGAAGGAAAACATCGTGAGGAAACCTGCATATCTGAGAGTTCTCCATAATGTTCTTGAAGATATGTGAAGTCTGCCAACCCGCACTAGGCCGACGTGGTGGACTATGGCCTGACCATTCTCACACTGAGAAGAGGCCCGTGCCCAGCAGTGGGACAGTTTAATACAGGGCTGATATGATAGGATTAATTCAAAAAGTACAATTTAAAAAATTCTTTCTCTGTTAGTTAGCTATATTATCAGCGAGTAACATAGGCTGTATTTTATTTAAAAATAAAAAGAGCGTAAGCGAGCGTAGAAGTGAACACAAGCTATTATGTAATAAATTAACTATTGAGTCTGAAATATGTGACCAGTACTCATCATCATATCAGCTTTTATATTGAAAACCATTTCTTTTTACTTTCGACTGCAAAGTTGGTTGAAAAGATTTGGAAGTTGTTTATACGATAAATAATACATGAGTCAGGCATTGAGTGGAGTGCATGCGGGCATTACAGAGGCCCTACGTGCTTTCGCTGGACCGGAGAGATTTTGCGATTTATGGAGAAAGGCCATCCATTTCAAACAGACTCCCACGAGATAAATTTAAAACATATTGTTAATCGTGGATACTAGTCAAATGTTTTATAAAAATATGCCATATTTTGGCAGTTTTACAAATAAAATACGATGAAATCTTTTATAATTTTAGCTTTATCCATATATATATATATAACTCTTCCGTTACTGAGTGACTGACAGACAACGCACAGCCGAAACTACTGAACGCAAGAAGCTGAAATTTGGCATGTATGTTCCTTGGAGAGTGTGGGGGAGCACTAAGAGAGGATTTTTGGAAATTCCACCCTGAAGGGGGTTAAAGGGGTGAAACCCGATATTCACACGGGAACGGGACTTACGCGGGTGAAACTGCGGGAAAACTACTAGTCTTTTATAACACATAAACCATTATTGCCTATAATTGACTTACCAGACGTATTAGCTAAAAGTTATTACTATATACCTATTAGGAGTCGTATATTTTATTACTGCTCATCAAGTCCATGGTCTTAAACGAGCGCCGTAAAGACCAGCGACCATAAAATCCAAAAAGAATTAGTGAATGTGTTCGATTATTGTTTGATAATATTCGAATAAGCATTCGAATATTATCTATCAGTAAATAATCGAATGATGATGGTAATTGTTCGAATAAGCATTCAAATATTATCTATAAATAATTAATCGAATGAGTTATGTAATTGTTCATTTATATTATGTAAACAGAAGGAATCTTGTCAATGTGTCTTCATCATCATCAATCATGATTCGATTAAAAATAATACGAGTGATAAAACATATAATGTACGTTATTATATTATAATTTTCCTGACAATAGCGTCTTTCTAAATCGCCTAGACATCGATTTGCTCCGTACCAAAATAATGGATTAACTTCCTAACACATCAATTAACCCAATCCACCTTAAAAACTCACAAAACCCTATTATTAAGTTACTTATAATATCAAAATTATTCACTTCACCCGTAATTCTCATGCGATTTTCCATAGCGTGTATTGCGAACTGTCTGCGTGATGCCATAATACGGCTTACATTACGAATATTGCAGGCAGACCCGCCCTACCGTGGCATGCGAAATGTAATTAAAGCTCTGTCTGTCTCCATTAAGAATAATGAGGTTAATATGAAATTATATAATACTTGAATATGAACTTATCGTTAGTACGATAATACAAGTTAATGTAGTATACTAGAAATTAAACTACTATATACCTACGGATTTTATCGCGTTGTTTATTTTACAATTTATTACATAATTTTAAAAACTGTTACACTACTACTAGATACTATTAAACTTTACAAATTTTTAAGCTTATTGAATTATTATTAAAACTATTTATATTTAATTTTACACTTTCCCCGACGTTTCGGTTGCTTTTCAGCAGCTATGGTCACGGGGAGACCATCTTAGTCTCCCCGTGACCATAGCTGCTGAAAAGCAACCGAAACGTCGGGGAAAGTGTAAAATTAAATATAAATAGTTTTATAATTTAAATAGCTTAATTGAAGTTTTCAAAATTATGTAATAAAGTGTCAAATAAACAACGCGATAAAATCCGTATATAGTAGTTTAATTTTAATGAATAATATTTGCGTAAACAGAAGACAATATTATAGTATGCTAGATTTTTCCCGCTAGTTTACTCACATAAATGTAAATTAGATTAGGGTAGGTAATGATAACAGTACTTTTTTCTGGGTGTAACGTACGCTATGTCATTTTCTATGCGCCTGAAAACATGTATGCGAACTTTCATGATGATCGGTTGAGTTGTTAAAGCGTAACGAACAAACAAACTCACATTCGTATTTATAATTGTTAGGATTTATCTTTTTGCGACTGCTGTGCATGTGGTCTCGGGTTCGAATCCCGGGTCGGGCCAACAAAAAGATAATGGATTTTTCTGTTAAGAAATCTCAATACGAGCCCGGAGTTAGGAAGTTGGTGGTGTTAGACACCCCCATGCCTCGGAAAGCACGTAAAGCCGTTGGTCCTGCGCCTGATCTCTCACCGGTCGTGTCGGATTATCCGTCCCATCGGATCATGAGAGTTAGGGAACACAGAGTGCACTTGTGTTTGCGCAGACACTTGTGCACTATAATATCTCCTGCGCAGATGGCCAGTCTCCGTTAAGATTGGCCGCCATGACCAAAATTCGGTCCGGAGGACATTGTTATTGTCATTGTTTATTGTTAGGATTTACGTCTAATATTTAATGTAGTAGGTTGGGCAGTGATTTTAAATTTTGGTGTTCGTTTCTTATCGACTGTCTCAGTAGCGTAGCGATATTGAATGCGACTGCCTGAGGTCTCGGGTTCAAGTGCCGTGTTGAGAAAAGTATCATCGAGATTTTACTGTCAATAAATTTTCAGTAGTAACCTTGAATCTGGTAGTGTATCTGAGAAACAGAGAAGACTCGCCCTCTTTTCCGTGGGACCGAAACCTATAGCAGGCAATACTGGGTGTAGCATACCCCTACTTCAGGCTGCCTGTTCATTGAAATGGAGCGAGGCTGCGGAGCGAAGAAACGGAGAAGTAAGTACCTTCTTCTTCTTTTCGTGTGGTCAGTGGCCAACCTGTTGTCGAGAGTTGTTCAAGCCACCCGTAGGCCTCTGATATAGCTTAACGACTGCTGTTGATTTGGCAACTGCCGGGATCGACTTTTTACGTGCCCTCCAAAGCACGGAGACGCTCAGATGAAATACCACTAAGCGGTCACCCATCTATAGACTGACCGCACCCAACGTTGCTTAACCTCGCTAATAGTTTACCGACCAGTGTGTGCAACTGGCTATGAGCGCCTCAAATTTTAACCGTAGATTGGAACGGAGCGGAGATTTTTTGCAATTCTATTGGTTAATATTTCCCATTTCTTCGCTCCGCAGCCTAAACCTTCGATAGTATAGGCATGTATGTGTTTTGTAATTTTATAACAGTGTTCATAAAAAACATACCAGCCCAGTAAATGCGCGACCATGGCATCAGAAATCTACACTACCTTCATGTTTCATATAAAACCAACCTAATTTGAAACTATTATCCATGTTAACACGCACACATAATTTATTATCACATAAATATTAATTAGGTTTTCGACGAAACCTAGAATTTCAGTACAACGTTTAACAGTTATTATAATCAAACACGCTTTTTCGACGTGTGGCTTGACTATTTTAATGTATTTTTAAAAAGACAACTTCTAAGTCATATGTTTTTACATTTGCACGGGATAATATACAAAGATACTATCAACGGACTCAAAATACATTCAGATTTAGGACAATTATTTTTGTATTGCACAAATAATTGTACAGCATAAAATTCGAAACCACGACAACTACGTTATCCCGTGCAGTAACATGGACCGTCTCACTCTCCTACCCATTTTTCCATTTTTAGGTTAGAGCGTGCTACCCTTGGTCACATTCGGGCCGTCTGCTTATCTGCAAAAATGTAACCTTTTTTTTTTTTTTTTTTTTTAACGTGGCTGAATTCATGACGCATACCCCTCCGCGGGGCGGGCGGAGGGGTTATGTCGGACTCGCCGGGGTAAAAGAAAGATGTTGAAAAGATGAAGTACCTCCTGGAATACCGACTAAACCTACCACGGTGTTCCTCGACAAAACCACTATCGACGGGGCCGCGCGAATCACTTTCGCATGCGGTCGCGACCCCGCCGAGGTTTCGGCCCGCCGTATGAAACGGCAGGCCACTACACGAAAGATCTACCCAAAGGCACTTCTAACACTCCCTACTGTCCCCCCTAGAGGGGAGACGGACTCGAAACAACAGAGGCGCGCGTGGGAACACGCACGCCGCCTTTCGGACCTGGTGCTGAACGGATGGCGGGCAGGCCCACAAAGCCCGCCACCCCCAGGTCAAACCTCAGGGTGGCTGGAGGTTGTCTCGCGCCCTCCGGCGCCCGGCTCTGCGGTTGGGGAGAGGGTTCAAACGCTCCCTCTCCCGCTCCGCCGCCTCCTTGATGGAAATGACTTCCTCACAAAAGGAGGCGATGGCGTTCCACGACCTCTCACTCCGGACCATAGACTGAACTACAGCCGGGAGCGAGAGGGCAACCAATCCGACTGCCGCGATCAACTCACGGCGCTGCGATGCCCAGGCGGGGCAAACCGCCAAAGTGTGCAGCGCCGTGTCCTCAACAACGTCGCGGCAGTCGCCGCAGTGGTGACAACCGGGCGTCTCTTGCCGGCGTATACGACACAGGAACTGGCCAAAACAACCGTGGCCAGTCATTACCTGTGTCAGCCGGAAGGTGAGGGCGCCATGGCGCCTCTCCAGCCACTCCTCAAACACGGGACTTACCGCCACGGTCGTGGCGTACCCGGCACTGGGGTGCACAAGTCGTTCCTTCCAATTCGCCACTAGGACCTGGCGGAGCTCGGACCTCGCCGCCTCGAGAGCGGGAAGAGCCGGTCTTTCGCCCCGAGCTAGCGCCTCCCGGCGCCAACGATAGAACGACGCCAGGAGCGCCGCTTCCAGGTCCCATGGCATCGATCCGGCGAGGAGGCTCGCAGCCTCGAACGAGATCGTGCGGTAACCTCGAATCAACCTGACGGCCATGGCGCGCTGTGGCGCACGAAGCGCTGAAATGTTCCGGGCCGTCAGGTTGTCTGCCCAAACTGGGGCCCCATACAGGGCCATGGACCGCACGACCCCCTCGTAGAGGCTCCGGCAGGAGGTGTTTGGCCCCCCAAGGTTGGGCAGCAGGCGCGAGAGCGCGCCTGCAGCGCCCCGAAGAATGGGGACCAAACTACGAAAATGGGCTGTAAAGTCCCATCGGCTGTCGAGCAAGAGACCTAAATACTTTAGGGTTGACTCGACGCCGATGCGGACCCCTCCTACCATTATATGGGCCCCTGGAGGTGGCCGGTTCCGAGGGCCGTGAAAACAAACGGCCTCGGACTTGGACAGGGCCACCTCGAGGCCCAACCGCCGGATACGACCAACGACTTGTGCGACCCCAGCGGTCGCCAGTATGGCCGCCGCCCGGTGCGACTTACCCCTCGCCGTGACAAGCGTGTCGTCGGCGTAACAAATGACGCCGACGCCACGGAGGAGCGCACGCAAAAATGTAACCTGACTGAAGCACTAAGCATTCCTATAAGGTACATAAATACCTAGCATGATCGCGTTAAATGCCGTTTTCTAATATATAGGTAAAATAGTTTTTGCGAGTGGTTTTTGTTACCTACATCAATAAAACTTCTATATAGCCTACGTCCTTCTTCAGGTTTTAAACTATATGTGTACCAAATTTTATCTAAATCGGTTGAGTGGTTTAGCCGTGAAAGGTAACAGACAGATAGGGATTCTTTCGAATTAAATATATTAGGAAGGACTATTAAGGATAACGCAACGCTAGAAGTTTTTTAATGTGAATAGGTACAAATTTAAAAATTAAATACTATTTATTCGTTTAGGTTAAGTGTCACAAAGTAACACTTATGAATGTAAATGTTTATGAGTTAATGAGTTTATTGACTTAAGTATAATATTTATATTTAGGTTAATTGCTAGGTTCAGGCAAAGGTATGAGAAGATACCCGCAAGAAACTTACGGCCTCCTTTTAAATCGTCATTCAATTATAATTTACAGACTTACTTCTCTATCCTCACCTACTTTAGATTCCACGAAATAGGAAACGCGTCTACCATGCAGAACTTGACTCCGTGCAACTGTAAACATTTTTGACCGAAAATCACCAAAATACTGCCTTACACAGGGATTGAAACCAAGACCTCATGCACAGTGTTAACTACCGTTGTGCCACTGAGGTTAATTCCAAAAGGTCTAGCTCACAAAATTTCTACTAACAATGTGAATGTCTTTACGTACTCGTTTCGGATTATGTCAAACTTAAATACACCAAAACTGGTTTATGCCCGGCATAAACCACTTGACATGGCATACAATTTGATGTTTTATCATGTTAACCTAAATACGAGTAAACACACGAAATGACGCTTGTTTGCCTGACCCCGTACCATACTGTACCCAATTCTATCGGGATAAATATATGTTAGTAACATTTGACCTCTTTAAATAAGTATAACATTATGTAGTCACGCCTATATCTCCGAAGGCAGATGTGAAAGAATGGCGTAGTGTCAGCCTCTCAAGTATAAGTTCTTGAGAGGCTGACACTACGCCATTCTTTGGCGTTCGGAAACACATTATATTGTTCCTTTGTTTTTTCGTTATTTAATTTTTGTGTCATTTTCACATGCAGTGTTTTATAGCATAACATAATATTATATAACGCTAATTATTATAGACTATTTACGTTTATATATATACTAGCTGACCCGCGGCACTTCGTCTGCTTCATACAAGAGAATTTTCCCCGTTTTTGAAACATGTTTCATTGCTGCTCCGCTCTCATTGGTCGTAGCGTGATGTTATATAGCCTATAGCCTTCCTCGATAAATGGGCTATCCAACACTGAAATAATTTTACAATTCGGACCAGTAGTTTCTGAGATTAGCGCGTTCAAACAAACAAACAAACAAACTCTTCAGCTTTATAATATTTATATATATATATATATATATATATATATATATATAAATATAAATATAATAATATATTGTTATAAGGTTATATTTATTATTTTTATTCCATTTTTTGGATGTTTTATATTCTTATGCATTGCTTTGTAATATAAATTATTGTTAGTAGGCCTGCGTGAATACGAGCGTTGCAGTCTATACTGCAACAATAGCTGACACAGTTGCCTAATTTGATCTCCATGTACCACCTTCTGTTAAATTGTATATATTATTGTTTTTTTCAAATTATGTATGTATGGAGATTTAAATAAAAGATTTTTTTTTTACTACTAAGGTGGCAAACAAGCATACGGCCCACCTAATGAAAAGTGGTCACCGTAGCCTATGGACACCTGTAACACCAGAGGCATCACTTGCGCGTTGCCGACCCTTTAGGAAAGGAAGTGGGAATGAGAAGGAGCGGGAAGGGGGAAAGAGGGTGTTTGGGCCTCCGGTACTCTCACTCACCGAACGAAACATAACAGTAGGAATACTGCTATTTCATGTCAATATTCTGTGAGAGGGTAGTCCTTCCCCGGTCGAGCCGGCCCATTCATGCTGATATCAGCGAGGCTCTACTACTCTGAATACTTCTTTCTTTCGTTCTATATTTCGCCAGATATAACTTTTAGTTTTAGTAGTTGAAGATGAGCCTATTGCCGCGTACCGGGCGCAATTCCAGACTCCGTGCTGCCACTGATAATTTGTTGAAACAAAAGTCCAATAAGTCATTGCCCGACTCGGGAATTGGACCCGAGACTTCATGCACAGCAACCACATCTTTTAATGCGATTATTTAAGTTTAGCAGCGATAGCTCAGTGGGGAGACTAATAAACTGCAATGCAGAGGGTCTCGGATACGAACCCACGTCGCGCAGCTCTGACTTTCGGAAGTTATATGACTTTTCGAAATTATATGCGTATTGATTGACAATTATCGCCTGTTTCGTGCCTCGGATAGCACGTTAAGTCGTCGGTCCCGGCTGCCATGAACATCTATGGCAGTCGTTATTGGGAAGTCAATGCCCTATAACATCCTGACACTGGTCTTGCCTTAGGGTATCGTTAGCCTTCGGGTTGCGGAGGTCAGGTGGCAGCCGTTCCGTGTAAAAACTGATAGCCAGTCAAATCCGGTTAGATCAGAAAAGCTGACCCCAAGTGACTTGGGAATAATAAAAGGCTAGGGAGAAGATGATTTAAGTTTAGTTTAAGATGCGTCGGCATTTACCCTCTAACTTACATGCATGCATGCAGCTCAAACACTCTTATGAACTACGAGTATTTTTAAGACAAACCCGATCAATTAAATGAGATCTCAAAATCTTGCGGATATAGCACGTATGTACATATGTATTGCCGTGCCTTTTACACAATACCCGAACTTATACATCACGATTTCGATCCTAAAATCAGTTATATTATGTAACTATATTCTATATTAGTAACCAAATATAACGTACCTGGTATTTAGAGATAGTTAATAATTTAGTACCCATCTCTTTATATTGTGTATCTTTTTTATCACCACTGTTTTAATAAATAGATGTGATCATAAGGAATATACTCATTCGATTTGACAACGGTTTGTTTGTTCACCAAATAAAACAAGTAACTAAATTGGAGTATAGATTCCTCATGTATAATGCATGGTGGGTCGCATCGATCCAGCACGCTTATCTGCCTGCCCCCTTACGCTGCAGTTTGAAGCTTTGTTCTTGTTGCCAGTCTGCGGTTGATACGTTCATTAATCATACAGCCTCCCCTCGCTAAGTCTGTAAAATTTATTTGTTAATGTACAGCCTTTTCGTCGAATATACGAGCAGACTTTTATGCTTGCCGAAATTTATTTTTAACCCTAACTTATATTATAATTGCGAATGTGAGTTTATTAGATTGTTACACTTACACGCTTTAATTACTTGACCGATCACCATGAAAATTTGCATACACGTTGTCCAATCCAGAAAAAGCTACTGTTCCCGAGGGACAGATATTTTTTGACAGAATGTTCTATAATGCGAGCGAAGCCGAAGGTAAAATCTAGTATTAGAATGATTAAATTATTTAACCTTTCTATATTTGCAGGCTAGTTTAGGGTCAAATTACCACTGTATTTTGCATTATCTTTAAAAATAAACTAACTATATATATGTGTATATATATAGTTAGTTTATTTTTATACTATATATGTGTATGGACATACATACAAACAGCTGTATCGTCGGCAAGGATGTATTACGACCAAATTTCACCTGCTTCGACCGATCCTCATGTAATAGGGAGCCTGCCGATTATCTGTCGATGGCGCAACGACTGTGAAAACAAATACTATGCATGAGGTGGGTTTGAATCCCAGGTCTAGCCAACAAAACAAGAAATGCCAGAAGTAAGCCAATTGGAGGAGTTGCACACCCTTCTCCTTCGCACGTAAAATGTCAGATTGTCGTTATACCGGATTATGAGAGTGAGGGAATAGAGAGTGAACTTGTGTTTGCGCACACACTTGTGCACTATAAATCTCCTGGGCTAATAGCCAGTCTCCGTTAATATTGGCCGCCGTGACCGAAATTCGGGCCTTATACCTTATAACGTATAGTTGTAGACTCCCTCTATTGAGAACCCTCTCGTGCACTATAATATCTCCTGCACAGATGGTCGGTCTCCTTTAATATTTGCCGCCGTGACCGAAATTCGGACTGAGGATCTTATACCTTACGGCGCACAGTTCCAGAGTCCATGTTTCCATAGAGAACATTGCGACACGTACAGTTCTAGAGTTCCTCTATTGAGAACCTTTTTACACGAAAACTAAACAACACTTTCTTTGCTCCAGACCTATACACGTGTCAACGTTAAAGCTCTCAGACCCCCAACAGTCTATAATATTTATGTAGGTCATCATTAATATCCAATCAGCGTTAATATCTTTTATTACATCTTAATGGAGGGTCTATTAGTTCTAAACACGTAGGGGTTCACTCGTTGGGGTCAAGTTTAGTGGGTCCCAATAAATAATACATGTTAGATTATATCTTATCTTATGAGATAACCTATTCGTGCATTCATTAGGGATTGTTATCGAAGCCGGAACATTATGTCTGTACCCGTGTGGTCTGTTAGAACGAAGGGTTCCAATTAATCGATTCTTCGATCTTCAATTCGAGTGTGCAGAATTTTGTCCAGCTGCCATTGCTCTTTGTGATTATGTGACGCATTAGTAGTATATGCGAATGTTGTGGATAAGGTCTCAGGATCAATTACCTCGTTAAGCAAAGTGTTATGAGCTGTTTTGTATAGATGTTTGGTAGCAGCACAAAATTAGAGCTGACCCCTCTAAATAGCAATAGGTTGGACCCATGGGACTTAAAATATTTAATAACTAATTCGAAAACATTTCACTGCAATAATAAAAACAGCAAACTTAAAAAAACCACGAGTGACATTTTCACTGCCAAATCCAACTAATAGATTTTATATATGTAAAAGTTAGTAAAGACTTTTCGAAGTTTGGATGTGTGCGATCGATCACTCGAAAACTGGTAAACGGATTTGGGTAAAACTTGGCACACTGAAGTCTTGAATTAATACGGAGAACTGCTTATCCCGGTATGCGTTCACAAGGAATTCGTGCGAGCAAAGTTGCAGACAAAACTCGTATAATAATATAATATAATTTAAATTAAACTACTATATACGGATTTTATCGCGTTGTTTATTTGACACTTTATTACATAATTTTGAAAACTGTTACACTACTATTACTATTAAACTTTACTAATTTTTAAGCTAATTAAATTATTATTAAAACTATTTATATTTAAGTTTACACTTTGCCCGACGTTTCGGTTGCTTTTCAGCAGCCATGGTCACGGGGAGACTAAGATGGTAGTTGTCTCAATGTTCCAGTGTCGTTATTTCAAAGTACCCGAACATAATTTAATCATTAGTGTTTCTATTTACGCAGAATTTTTAGTTTTCAAAAATTATGTAATAAAGTGTCAAATAAACAACGCGATAAAATCCGTATATAGTAGTTTAATTTTAATGAATAATATTCGCGTAAACAGAAGACAATATTAAATATAATATAATAATATCAGCTCTGTAAACTGTCCCACTGCTCGGCGTCTTCTCAGTCTGAGAAGGGTTAGGCCATATACAGTAGACATTACACATCTTCAAGAACATTATTGTAAACTCTCAGACATGCAGGTTTCCTCATGATATTTTCCATCACTGTTAAAGTAAGCGATAATAAACTAAAGCACATAACTTGGCAAATCAGAGGTGCATGCCTTAGAATCAAACCCGTGACAGACCCGAGACATCTGCATGGCGGTCTAACAGTCTCCCACCAAGCTATCGCAACTATAGAAACCCGTATTATACATAAATATTTTCTCCTTTACAATGCAGCAATGTCTGTTCAGTTGTTTAAGAATATTTTCTCCTAAATTCCTTAAATTGTTCACTGTCTATATCGTGCCTCGCGATAAACATTTGTACTATTTTCGTCTGCGTTCCTAAAAGCTTGAACATCACTGGAACACTAAAGCATGCTATAAATAAACAAAAGCAATTAACACGAAATTATACAAGAAAATAAATTCAATATAGAAGCTTTAATAGCTGACTAATAGCAAAATGGATGTCGGAATAGGAAAATATTGAAGACAGGCTTAACAACATGAATAAACGTAAATAAACAAGTGAGAATCGGCAATAAATTGCCGTAAATCTTAGAGTTCGAAAAAATGGTTCGAATAATATGCAAAGGTCACGTTATCACGTATTATCCCACGTGACCTTGAGGTCAGAGGTCAAATGTCACAGTCATCTCGGGGTATATCGACTATGCTGAGTCGAATGGTGTTAACCGTGAGTCTCGAGCTCTTACGGTTCTTGAGTTGAAAGTTGTATAACAAACAGACGGACGGACGGACAGACAAAGCTGTTGTATAAGAGTTTTTCGAACTCTAAAAGACAAATATTAAAATACTAGCATTGTATTTCTGTTTTGTAGACTATCTTAGGTCCATTATTCTGTTTTGAGTTATCTTTATACATAACTAGATTCTGCCCGCGGCTTCGCTTACTTGAATGTAGTATTTTGTCAATCAATTTCTAATTCTCGGAAACAGTACTTTTTCTGGATAAAATCTATGTTATATGTCCTTTTCTTTATTTTTCTTGCGAATATGCATGCATTATTTCATGGTCATCGGTTGAGCAGTTAAGGCGTGAAAGCATAACTAACAAACTTAGAGGCACTTTATATTAATAAGGATTTCATCAATATCGATTCAGCAGTTTAGCCTCGCCTTCAAACTAGTTCTTTCCGGCGACTTTTTCCGTGTTGAATTCACTTATAACAAGATCTCACATTTTACTTCTTAAACGATTTCGTTATGAAGAATTATTTTATCTTATTCTAAGTTTGAAATCGTTCGATTGAAAACGATGGCAGCATTTAAATTATTAGACTGTCACGCCTGAGGCCGTGGGTTCGATTCCCGCACAAGTCAAACATTTGTGTGCATGGACATGGATGTTTCTCTTGGTCTGGGTGTTTCTATGTATAATATGTACGTATTTACAAAAAAAAAACTTTATGTTTATCTATTGTCTAGTACCATAGTACAAGCTCTACTTAGTTTGGGCTAGATGGTGTTGTGTGTATGTGATAGAATATTATTAATAATTAATTTTTTCACGTGTTCTTACATATTTCTGTTCCCATGTGTGTATATATGTATGCTCACACATGCTCAATATTGTATTATAAATACTATCTTGATGATCAAATAAACAGACACTTTAAAGGTCTATAAGACAATAATGGCTAATTTATGAGAATTACCCCAGACCAAAATAAAATAAAAAAGTTGCGGACTGCGATTGAGAATTTTCTTACATATTACCCCAAAAATTTTATGTTAGCCCGATCCGAGAAACGAACGCAAGACTTCATGCACAGCAGTCACATCAACCACTACAGATCCACCAAGGCCGTAAATAATTGTATACACACAATATGTAACCCTCAACACATGTGTATATTTTATCTATGAACTCTAACATATCTGACATCAATTTATTTGTTTGACATTAACGACCACAGCGATAAGCATCTATGTATTCCACAGCGTGTAACAATTTTGTGTGGTTATGTTTAATACTGTCGTAATTTTATACAAATGTCGTACAAATATCAAAGACAATAATTGTTATCTTGATAATAAGTATATAGATTCTCGCCTGTATAAGGGACAGGCAGAGATAATTTGCTTTAGCTATTTTACAGGACTCGCGATTAAGAGGGCAAACCTGTTGCCAATCATATTTTCAGTCCGCTGCTACTGAGGATTTTCAAGCACAAAGAGCTACATAATACTTTGCTTGATGTTAGAAACGAATCAAATATATCCTGCACGGCAAATATGAGCACAAAGCTATACATTGGGCGCAATAATAATTAGTCTTTTTACAAAAAGATTTCACATAAAGTAACATAGTATCTTTATATTTTATAGGCCTATGTTTAACTTATCACCAGATATAGTAAAATATAACAGTTAAAACTAGTCAAAAATAGTAAATGATCACCAAAATTAAAACCGCATTATATTTAAAGAGATCAAAATAAGTTGATGGAGCCCCCGGGCTCCTATTTTTGGCTGGGTTTAAGAAGGAACCTAACATAACCTAACCCTTTCGAGACAGAATGCAGTGATTTGAGGCGTATAGGTGCTCGTTATGATATATTTTAGTAAGCATATTTTGCTGTGCAATTAGTATTTTTGGTGGTCATTATCTTGAATCCCTATTTTATATTAATTAAGTTAATATTTTAGAAACTTAATAACTTTATTAACAAATAATACAGTCAGTATAGAGTCCACATTTTATTAATAAATATCTATATATGTTTAACTTAACCAATATTTAAAAGCAACAATCAGGCGCTATATTTTTCATTAGGTCAATAATACATATACAGTCTCACGCCTCACGCTAAGGTCAGCCATGATCAGCTATGGTTGAAGTTTTCAGATAATGCCGCACTTTGCTGCCACTGAGAAATTTTTGACAGAAAATCCCAATAATATAACCGGTAATCGAACCGAGATATCAAAGCAGCGGCATGCCTAACACTGCGTCACAGTGGCAAATCAAAATTACAACCAAATTTACTGCGCGTTCCTGTAACTCACTATCAAATCAAATCTAAAATGATTTATTCATCAAGGTCACATAGTAACACTCATAAACGCTAAAATATAACGATTACTATATTTCAAGACCGCAATTGATTATAATACCTATATATTAATAATACCTTTCGGCTACAATCGTGAAACTCGAGTAATCGTCATTCAGCTGTTTGTTATCAACCGCGCGAGACGTAGCACGTCTTATCAGCCCCCGACAAGCAATTATAAACAAGATTAATTATATGTATTGAATATATATAGTTTCAGTTGTTCAATAAATAGACATTATAAAGTGTGTGTTACAGTGATATTATATTAAAATGGTCGATGTCTACGTGGTCCGCGCATAAGGTAAATTTAAGTTAGTATATTATTTATTAACTTCTACTTGCACCTTTCTTTGTGTAAAAAGAAGTTGATCTATCATATCATCTATCACTCTTCTCTAGGTAACAAAGAACTAATGATATACTTGACTCACCATTTGAAAATGATACCTTCCTTGTTTTATGTCAGTAGGTTAAAGCCAATAACTAGTAATGATGAACTTCATTTTGTGTAGAATTTCATACTTAATTGGGGTCTTGCTATTATCAAACCATCTGCTTAACCGATTTCGATGAAACATTTCTTAGATGTTGAAACAAAATGTAAGCAACCAAGTGTCATTGAAAGTTGTGCAGCAAGTTAAAACAAACAAAAATTTTAAAAATTGCACTTTTCGCCTTGGAATGTATCTTGTAATGATTTCCACGATTAATATAATATCAAATAATATCTTCTCAGTGTGAGAAGGGTTAGGCCATAGTCCACCACGCTGGCCCAGTGTGGGTTGTCAGACTTCAGATATATTATATTTGAGTATATAATGGAGAACTCTTAAACACACGGATTTCCACACAATATTTTGTGAAAAAATTATAATTATCTCGACCTTGTTACAATTTTAGTATGTGTATTTGTTATGTTTAATAATTGGCTAGTTTTTAGTACGTTTCTTGACTTGCCCCAGTTATATCGTGGAAATGCCGAAATAATTAGGGCAGCTTTCATAAACCTTGGTGGTTGGTTAAGCCACATTTCGTTGTATTATTAATACAATGTAAGTTTGATACCCGATACAGTTATTATTTTTACAGGTTGCATATATAAATATGCAAGTAGGTAAATTAAAAACAGAATTTGTTATTAATTTATCCTTCCAAAACTTAAGTGCTTTGCACTTGTCGGTATAGCAATTTCTTTCTTTCTTTTTCTAATGCCATCTCTTTCAGTGTCTTGTAAGTTTCAACTTTCACAACTTCTTTCAGTTGCTTCTCGTTTCTATGTCGTATATATATATATGTATGTCGAATTAGGTGACCTATCATATTACCCCTTCTGTTATCTATGTGTTTCAAAATTACACGGTTTTATTAAAAAAAAAAATTAAACAACTTTTTGTTATTAATTAAATATATTTATTTTATAAATAATATAACATTTTATAATAAATACCATTTTTTAAAAATTTTATATAGAAAGAAAGAAAGAAGAAATAATAAAATATTTTCTTACTATATAAACTTTAACTATGCCAAATTTCACACTTCTCCTTGCCAATTGGTATAATACCTATAGTAACATAATTACCTTTTAACTATTACTAATATTATATGCCAACCTGCTACTGCCCGCGGTTTCACTCGCCTGTATCCCAAGGGATAGCATACCGGTATTAGGTACATATTTTAAGTGTTAATCCAAGACATGGTATATCAGCTGTGTACTAAGTTTCATTTATATATTAACGGTTCAACGGTAATAAATATGCTGGCGATAACCTTGCCCTTATTATGTAATAAAAATATTTTTTTTGTTTAACTAGCATACCCGACAGTCGTTGTCCTGTCAGTCTATACAAAAATACATTTCAGGTAATTAAATTCGTTATCACCACGTCAATCAACATTTTTTCATATTAAAATACCATTTAAATTTTTCGACATTTCCCCTGATTTTCCGCAAATTTTCGTCTATGTTACCTTGTCCTAACAATTTACAAACACAACAAAACAAGAAACAGCCAAATCAGTCAGGTCCTCCTTAAGTAATGCTCCGTCATACATGTGGCAATTGATTTTTGAAGTGAAATCTTCTTTAGGCGCGTTGAGCACTTTTTGGGTGAACAAAAATCATGGAACTCGCGTCATCGTCACCGAACGCATTCAAAATTCAAAAATAATAATCTAATAGCTTGACGATACAATTCACAAGTTACTTAGTTTTCACTTCTATCGCCAGTCCCCAAAGTTCTGCCACGTATGTTTTTATTTATATAGATATAAAAATACTGCCAGATGTGTCTTTTTACTGATTCCTCTTCTTCTCTCTTAGCCTTTATTATTCCCAAGTCACTTGGGGTCGGCTTTTCTGGTCTAACCGGATTTGACTGGATATCAGTTTTTACACGGAGCGGCTGCCACCTGACCTTCGCAACCCGAAGGCTAACGATACCCTAAGGCTAGAACAGTGTCAGGATATTAGAGGGTACTGACTTTCCCAATAACGACTGCCATAGATGTTCATGGCAGCCGGGACCGACGGCTTAACGTGCTCTACGAGGCACGGAGCAGGCGATAATTGTCAATCAATACGCACATAATTTCGAAAAGTCATATAGCTTCCGAAAGTCAGAGCTGCGCGACGTAGGTTCGAACCCGAGACCCTCTGCATTGCAGTCTGTTGGTCTGCCCACTGAGCTATCGCTGCTTGTTGTTTTTACTGATTCCTAATAGGTAAAATTCAATTTCGAAAAATATTTTAGAGATGTCTTATTTCCTTATGACGGCACTACTCCTCTGGAGATCCCTTTGCATGGATATACAGACGTGTATCCATGTATATACTAATTGAAAATAAAATACGATATTAATCGTTAGTGCATAAACAAGTGCCTTATCAAATATGATAACGTAATAAATTATAAACTCACTTCACCATGTGCTAGTTATAAAAGTAGCTTTAGATATTATTTGCGAACATAGATTTTTGTTTGAACTTGTTAGATTACGTATCAGTAAGTCAAAATGAAAGTCAAAATCATTTAGGTCACAAAGTAACACTTATGAACGTCAAAATATATACATAGGTTAGTAAGTTTACTAAGTTACTGAAGCTACATTTATGTAGGTTAGTTGCTAGGTTCAGGCAAAGGGTTGAGCCTATGAGAAGATACCTGCAAGAAACTCATGGCCAGTAGTCTATGTGTCTGCTGTACTTGAAGTCTCGGGTACGATTCTCGAGTTGGGCAAAGTGTTATTGAGGTTCCTGTGAGGATATTCTTAGTAGCAGTATGGAGTGTGGAATTGTGGCTCCTTATTACGCCGTACTTAACACCTTACCTCGTGAAATATCGATGTACACCTCTGCTCTTATCACTTCGCTATGTCTACCCTCAAAGCCTTACATTTTCTTGTATCTTCGAAGTACATATTGTTTCTGACACGTTCTACAATCTCTAGCTGCATATTTTTGTATTACTAAGCGAGAGCCTGGAGATTTGTCACACAGGTTTCGTACCTAGTACAAACTCCAACTCCCACAAAGGTTTTAGTTCATGCTGTACCTATTATTGTAACATAGCAATGTACTTAACTTATTGAGAGAAATAAACAATATTATTATTATTAAAATGGCCAGTTGCAGAAAATTGCTCTTATGTTTGCATCTATTCCTAGGGTACTGATGTCAAAATCAGACATAGTGTTTTTAGATATTGCTTTTGCCGGTATGCAATCCGGGGAATCTAATTTGACTGCGATCTATTGTAGGGTATATTGTCAGATGGAGTGATAGTCCGACACTTCTTCAGTAAAATACGAAAATTATATTAATCTATTGAGTCGCAGTGGCACACCGGTGGTCAACCACAATACGTTTTTAATTATTTCTAGTATTCCAACAATCGACATCAGCATTTGGCGATTAAAAAAAGAAAAAGCCTTGGGTTTCTTGCAGATTTCTTGCAGCAGTTAACCCAAAATGAAGCTTCATGAACTCACTAACCAATACACTGACGACGTTCACAAGTGTTACTTTGTGACCCAAATGAATAACTTTGACTTTGACTTTGAAGAGATTCTGGTAAACTGTGGTGACTTTTTAATTGTCAATATACTTGCACAGACGCACACATCCTTCACCGTGGGTGGGCGATAAAATAGCTATGATACACTCACTAATGAATGCAGTTATTATCTTGAACCATTACAAACTGAACCCATTATGCAGGTTCTAATAGTATATATTCAAATTATATAATGTGACTAGCTGACCCACGCAACTTCGTCTGCTTCACATAAGAGAATTTTCCCCGTTTTTGCAACATTTTTTATTAACACTCCTATTGGCCGTAGCGTGATGTCATTAGCCTTAAGCCTTCCTCGATAAATGGGCTATCCAGCACTTAAAGAATTTTCAATTTGGACTGGTAGTTCATGAGATTAGCGCGTTCAACCAAACAAACAAACTCTTCAGCTTTATAATATTAGTATAGACATTGAATAATAATTCATGAAATTGCGAGATAAGCTTATCAATATTTTTCTTTGCCTTTTGCATATTAAATTTGTTATTATAATAATAACATAATTGTGGTTTTACTTTTAAATATTTAATCTGCGTTGTTGCTTATATTGTATAAGTTTGCACATATTTTTGCGACTGATTATGACATCCCAGCTTATATTACCAGATTCAGCACCTGATTTTGACGACTATGTTTTGCGGTTCTTCATAATAGGATGCAAGTCTATTGTTGTTGCCTATTTGAGTATTGTTGTTTTCAAGAACGGCACGGAATATTTTTTTGTGAGTAATAACATGCTGAATCTTCTTCGTGAGCAGATTCTGTTCGACGAGACGCTCAAGTTTTTGCTTTGAAAATACTCGATAGAGGTAACTAATGTAGAGAGCAGGTATAAAACATGTCGATTCGGTGGGGTGTCGAAATTGTCTGGATAACAGTAAGTTTTTTGTAGAATATTGATGTAATTGGACGATAAACTCGGAAAAACAATTGTCCTACAGAATTAATGGTTTGACTGAAGCGTCCTAAGGACACTCCGAATATGTCCAAATAACAGAGTCATCAAAATGATTGACGACAAGCAGATTTTTTGTATGCAGCTTAATAAATATTTGTACAATCAAATGGCCACATAGTCCTACAAATGTAGTGGTACGGTTTTCCAGTCCTACGTTTAGAAGTTGTCCATTCCACGTTAAGACCTTTTTCATAAATAATATTGCCGAGGCTGTTTGTAGTTTTTTCTGTCAGTTGCTTGAAGGCTTGTAAAGTTCTCTGCAACACAAACTACAGTATGATTTCAAATGCGGGGTTGGCTTAGTAAAATATCCAATAAGCAACAGTTGTATAGGCAAATTTATCCCTCAAACTTATGAAAGTCGTATTGTAGTTCTCTTCAATTTAAGAGCCAAGCTCTTGTCGGTGGAGTCTCTTCCATAATGTCCTATCTTCAGCCAGCGCTTTTACTTCTTGATACGACGTAATTTTTTCCTTTTCTTTCTCTTGATCTATGAACTTCTCTCTTCTGCCTTCTATTTTTCCTTCCAAGATATTTCTTATAAAAGTGTAGGGTCTTAGTGATATTTCGTATTATAGTTATGCGTTTTAATTAGTCGGGGTGAACTACAGAGGTGACAAAGTCCGGCCATGTGTTGCAAGGTGGCCACCCTCCGAATAAAACAGGTAATTGGGTGATATTGTTCGTTATAGATTACGACTACGGTGACCACACGGTACGATAAACAAGGATAAATGTATTTTTATTGTTTGATGAAGAGCTAGCAGCTCTTCTGGTAGTAGCTGGTTCGTCATCAATGAATCTGTTTAAGCTTTTTTGACATCACATAAGTAATTTTAAGTAAACTTAACAACGCTTTTCTACTGTAAACCACATAGAGAGGGGCTAGGTAAAGGAAGAAAAGAAAGGTATCTAAGGGGATCATTGGGTCTGCAGCTTAATTACTCATAGTCAGCTTATTGCCTATATTATCTAATGAATCTAATTCTCTATCAGTTAAATAAATAAGTCGATAGAAATGTTATTTAACATAGAGGTGTGTAGTGTGTAATAGTGTAGCTATTGAATAAAATATACATATATATATAGGTACTATTTGTGGATCACACAATTTTTTTTGTGCCATATACGGATCGAACCACACTTAACAGTGACAATGGCAAGGCGACCTCGTAAGCCACATCCGTGCAGTCAAAATTACTACTATTTCTCGTTTCTCGTTGGCAGTAGGTAAACCGTTTTGGTTTTTCTACTGCCAACGAGAAACTGTGTTCGATTTAACAAACGTGTGTTGACCACGAGTTAAAGCAATCGCACTTGTGTGTTTAGGCGGTGACGCACACTCGGGTCAACAACTCGCCCATACCAACTGTAGGGTCGACACTTGCACACACAATATGTCAAACTTAATGATTAATACACGTGTTCGACACGTGTATTTGTTGATCTTTAAACATCACAACCATGGGCTAGTGAAAAAATTATGAGTGGAAATATACACTGGTGGATGGGAGACTATATGGATAGTGAAGTGGTTTGAGCGATTTACTAGTCCTAATGTTGTGGGCTCGAATCTCACACGGGACTAAATGTGCGATCAATATTTTGAAGGAAGTCGTGGTATAAAGATTATTTGTAATTGGGATTCGAACCCACTACACTCGGTGCAGTGACAATGGCGAGGTCACCACTATGCTAGCCACGCAGTCATAAACCTTTATCTAATAGATAGCCATGTGAGCCGTTAGTAACATAGGATTTTTTTATTTTATACAGCGCTAGTAAATCTAAGGCTTCACCTAATATTGTAAAACAAGTTAAGCGGCGTTACAACCCTAAACAGCTGAAGCAATAAAGGCGATCGTTCATAAGTAGCGCAGCAGTTCAACACCCCTACAGCCGAACCTTGGTATTTTATACCCCGACTCATAAAAATGTAATTAATTAGTCCGTTTTGGGCGTTGGAGCCACCTCATTCGAAAGCTTTTTAAGATGATTGAGATGTTATGATAACTGAACGTTTTTTAATTCAATGTAGTCCGTTTAATGGAATCTCTGTTTTGCTTTTTAACATTAACTTTGCAGATGTTGAAATAACTTCTTTTTTAAATATTGCTAGCTATTTGTGTTTCAAATTACTAGTAATCTTTTTAACCCCTCCAGCTACACTAGAATGCTTGTATTAGAAGTGGGTTCACGTCGGTAGTACAATGGGTGGTATTCGAACCCACAATCTCTCGATCGTAAGTCCAATGGCTTATACATTGGGCTACCGTCGCTTCCACTGAAACTGAACTGAACTGGCATAAAGAACTAGGTTTTAATTATTATCTTGTTGAAAGGCCAACTCCTACACTAGGGAATTACCTTGACAGTAACTTACCGGTTTGAAAAGTATTAAGTAATATGTCTGTTAGGTAATTCTTACTTCGACTGAGTTAACTATCTAGTGAGCACAGAGATTTGTCGATCCCATCCATCTGTAGCTGTCTAGCTAGAAAGGGATGGGATTTTTACGAAACATCTGCTTTCCTTTCCGGTGATATTCATACCGACATTCATACCGATATTCTTAACGTCACACTTTTATCTTGGAAGGCGTAAGCAGAAGTCAATTAGACCATGATTATAAATGCAAATAACAGGGGACGAGCTTGTTGCTGACTACCGGTGGTAGTTCCAGACTCTACGCTGCTTCTGAAACTTTCTTGTCAGAAAACTTAATAACACTCTGCCCGACCCGCGAAACCGAATCCGAGACCTCGCACACAGCAAACGCATTTATTACTGCTGTGCTACTGAGACAGTATTAGGATAAATTCAGGCATAAAAATATATAATCCTACACTAATGATACCAATTAGTTTAAATTTATCGTCCACCGTGACATAATTTAGTCAATAAATAGTATAAAGTATTTTAATCAACTTTCCGGTTAGCAATAACTGTTCGCGGTATGCTGTTTATGTGCTCTGACGTGTTTTGTGTTAATATTATATTATATGTTGTAATATTCATAATAAATAACAAACCATACTCTTTAGTGACGTGCCTAGTTAGTGTACAGTGACATTTTTGCGCAGAATGCCGATATTATTCAGCGCCGTCGCCAGCGGTTCACTGGTGCTAGCTCAGTGTGCCTCCTGTAGAGGCAACTTTACAGAAGTAACCCGTGAGATACTCTTAAAAGTACCTCCTCACGACGAAATACTTACCTACACCAGCGGAAAGTTCCACTTCCACTATATATCGGCAAATAAACTGGTTTACTTCTGCATCACCGAAGACAAGTTCCCCAGACAGAAAGCGTTTGAGTTTCTCGAAGCAGTTAAGAAGAAATTTGTAATATTGTTGTTCGGCAATGTGCATTCTGCTGCGTTGACATCCGCAGCAATGGAGCATCCAACTGAAGGAGACTATGCTCGTGTGCTGGAGAAAGAAATGGCACCATACAATGAAACTAAAGTCTCTCTGCCTAGAATAAAAGCACAATTGGATGAGCTAAAAGATATAATGGTAAAAGATGTTGAGAGATTAGCGTTAAGAGGAGAACGGATGGAAACTTTGTTGGATAGAACGGAGGGGTTGGCTCAAGTTACGACCACATATGTGGAAACTTCACAGAAGGTCCAGCGTAAGTACTGGTGGCAAAATATGAAGCTATATATTATACTGGTGATGATCACACCGGTGCTTGTGTACTTTATTGGAGCGATGGCGTGCGGTGGGCTGACGTGGAAGAACTGTGTTGGTTGAATGTTGCTATAACAAGAGCGTTTTCCTGCTCCTGCTTATTACGCACTATGTATATTACCAAACCTTATCAATCGATGTCGATGAACGAGCCACGATCGATATGTCGAGCAATCGAGCGACTTTGTGCTGCAGGAGTTGTCGTCGATCGATGTCATTTGGTATCTTTCTACTAACGATAAACGGCTACTATCATAGTTGATCCATTACGTGTGGCAATACCTTACTAGTGCGATTTCTGGGGCACTACTGACAGACATTGGTGATTCGAACGTTCTTCCTATAGTGGTAGATTGCATTGCAAATTAGTACAAATATTTGCATTGTTTGGTCAAAATGTAATCAGCATTGTATTTTTTGCATAAACTTGGTTATATATAGACACCATACAAATATTTGTACAAACATTTGTCTCGTTGGTATATGTAATTCAAAACCAAATGCTTACTGTATTTCATAATATGTATGTATAAGAACGTAGTTAGAATTGAATACAGGAAATAGTAAGGCAAACGAATCGTTTGTCCTTAGAAGAATGATATTTGTTTAAAAGTAAATGTATCTGTTAATAAAATATATGATGATACATATTTGATGGTAAACGTTTTATTTAGCCACACATATTGTGAATGTATTTATTTATTTACCACTTCGATTATAGAGTTGAGTAAGTTGTATGTACCGTACATCGAACATACTCATCAATATTTTGTAGGTGATACGTCAATCCGATCATTTCTATTGATACTTTTATTGGCGTATGCTTTCACGTAGTTTTTGATAGACATAGTACATAGTAGTCATTACAATAAATTTTGTAGTTATCATATAATCATAATCAATCAATAAACTATATAATCAATTAAGATTTGCATATCAATCATTTGGAGGTAACTAAGAAATTTAATTTGCTTATTTTCTTAGAAATCGCTCAATACTCAGTGACTCGTAAAAGGCAATATAGGCTCTATTACGTTGAACCTAAAACATAACAATCAAAATTCGAACTGCGCGGACTGTATAGTGGTTTAATTGGTCATCTCGCCACTGCCACTACGCCGAGTATTGGGGATTCGATTCCCAAACGGGACAAAAAATTGTGTGATCCACAAATGGTTGTTCCAAGGTTGGGTGTTCTTTGTGTCCATTTTTTGAATGTTTGTAAAGTCCCCCGGCATACAGAATTTATTCATTGTGCAGGAGTTGTCTTTTATAAAAGAAGAAAAAGAATGTTGATGTATTTGGGTCACACCTTTGGGACATCCAAGCATGATTAATACCTATAATTTTGTTATTTCGTTCATTCACTAAATCTTTGTTGTTCAAGCTCTTGACCCTTTATTGTTATGAATTATGATTGCGACCAATCTCGCTTCGTTTGCTACATTAGTGTGACGTTTATTTATTACGTTTTCCTTATTTTGGTCGTACTATCGACCGTACAACATTATGTAGTAGTTTATTTGTATGTTTCATAGTTTTAAGGTGGTAAACACTACGGCCATATATGGCATATAGGGTAAGGCCAGTCTTCAAATAAATTTCCATGATCCTTTTTCATTGCTGCTGTTGACAAACTAGCCAGCGTCCTACGTAATAGGTAACTGCCGGACATGGCTGTTTTTATTTATCACAGAAGCAGTTCTAAGGAGACACAACCAAGCCGTTTACCTTTCGAAAACGAGATAAATGGCAAACAAGCACGCGGTTTGTCTAATGGTAAGCAGTTACTGTTGCTTTAGGAGAGACAAGAGGCTGGCCAAGAAGGGGACCGAGAGTGTGATTAGCTCTATCAATCTTTGAATGACACAATCTATATATATAAAACTCTTCCGTTACTGAGTGATTGACAGTCAACGCGCAGCCGAAACTACTGATCGCAAGAAGCTGAAATTTGGCATGTATGTTCCTTGGAGAGTGTAGGGGAGCACTAAGAGAGGATTTTTGGAAATTCCACCCTTAAGGGGGTGAAAGGGGTGAAACCCGATATTCACACGGGAACGGGACTTACGCGGGTGAAGCCGCGGAAAAACTACTAGTAGTTAATATAGTTACAACTAGTTTTCGTTGATATTCTAAGAGTAGGTAGTACTTCTTTGGTCAAGCCGGCTTGTTCATGCTGATACCAGCAAGTGTACGCTCGAAACGACTATTCAAGATAGACTAGTTACGGACAGCAACGGATGACTATGATTTTTGATATGGATATAGGTTATAGACCGGAGAAAGACATAAACTACTTTTAAACTATATAATTAAAAATAATTTTTATTATTATTATTATTATTATTAATTTACGGCTCTTGTTTATAAAAAATTAATTTAATATAATTCTTCTCCCTATCCTTTATTATTCCCAAGTCACTTGGGGTCGGCTTTTCTGTTCTAACCGGATTTAACTCGATATCAGTTTTTACACGGAGCGGCTGCCACCTGACCTCCGCAACCCGAAGGCTAACGATACCCTAAGGCTAGACCAGTGTCAGGATATTAGAGGGTACTGACTTTCCCAATAACGACTGCCATAGATGTTCATGGCACCCGGGACCGACGGCTTAACGTGCTCTCCGAGGCACGGAGCAGGCGATAATTGTCAATCAATACGCACATAATTTCGAAAAGTCCTATATTTTCCAAAAGTCAGAGCTGCGCGACGTGGGTTCGAACCCGAGACCCTCTGCGTTGCAGTCTGTTGGTCTCCCCACTGAGCTATCGCTGCTATATATATAGTTGTTTAATATAAGTATAATATAATATAGTATAGCATATGTTATGTTTGATGTTAGTCTAGTTTAGCCAGCTCTTTGAGTTATGACGGAGACTTTCAGTTTTATACGCGTGTAAATCATTTGAAGTGTTGTCTATAACCGCTAGTAGAAGTTATTTGCGATCACGACCTTGAGTCTTAAAAGTTTATAGTTGGTGAGCAGAGTGCACCGACCAAGTTCTGATGAAAATGCCGGGTGCGCAAGCCATTGTCGATGCCAATCTTTATCCATAGCTTATTAAGTTTAATCATAAATCGCTGTTTTGAATTATGAAATATAATTATTAAAAATTCAAATAGGTTTAAAGAATTTTATTACACTTTAGGAATGAGGTGAATTAATGGGTTCAATCATTGTATAAGGTACAAAAAAGTGCATATTATATATAAACAATAACACAATGAACGTGATACTAGTATCATATTCTTCAAGTCTAGAAATCTAGTTCAAGTCAGACTTGACGTTTTGATAATGCACCACACATTGCCCTCCATACCTAAGCCCTTTTCTAATACAAGCAATTAAATATGTCTGTAAAAGCCCACTAAGCAACTTATATAAAATATTTAAGATCTAATGTATGTACACATAGTTCGCAAATACATGCTTTGAATTTGAATTAGCTTAGCTAATATTAAAAATAATAAAAAAAAATTCAACCTAAATCGAATCTCCTAAATCTTTTATAAAATAAAACCTTACTACAAGAAGTTGGCTTGTTTTTTTTACACGTATATACATGACTGAATATTAATATGTGTAATATCTTTCATCGTATACATAGCTTGCTATAACATTTTGTACTTTATACATGATTGTGAGTATCTTAAATAGATAAACAGCTTAGGCCAGAATGAACAGATGTACTACAAGTAAACCACATATAGAGCTTTTTTGATGTCCATTTAATATTTTATATGTATAAAAGAATAATATCGTATGGAATGATGTACTGCTATGTTGGTCGATTAGTGTTTGTTGCGTCTGGAGAACCCAGAATTGATTGCCGGGTCGGAAAAGTATCATTGCGATTTTTAATAAGAATATTCTCCGAGGCACCAACATAAAGTGAGTACCAAACAGATAACAACAAGCCTGCTCCTTAGCACCAGTCCTAATTTTTTGTTATTAATTTGTTTACAAATTTGCTTACGCCTCTCCTATTAGCAAGTGGGTACTACAGTATGTATGAACGTATGTATCTTATGTGGGGGCCAGTCAGTGCAGACCGGCGACACTTCGACCTAGTGGGATCTTTTGTGTCGACACTCTCCCAATAACGACTGCCATAGATGTTCATGGCAATCGGGACCGACGGCTTAACGTGCTCTCCGAGGCACGGAGCAGGCGATAATTGTCAATCAATACGTACATAATTACGAAAAGTCATATAACTTCCGAAATTCAGAGGTGCGCGACGTGGGTTCGAACCCGAGACCCTCTGCATTGTAGTCTGTTGGTCTCGCTACTGAGCTATTGCTGCTAACTATAGTAACTCATCTACATAAAACATATGATTGTGTGCAATACTAGAGGTATCACGCACACAAAGAATACGCAGACTCTGTATACCTACTCGTAGACTACATACACTTTGTCCAAGCGCGAATCGTACCTAGAACACACGGCGTAGTGGCAATAGCGAGGATCAAATTAAACCACGTCATTCGTATACATATTTGGCAAATATGAACGTAAAAACCTCTGCTCCTTTAAGGATGCATTAGTCCATGTACTCCATGTACATTTTTAGACTAACTACAATCAGTTTTGCTTTATAATCCGCCATTAAATATGGTTCTTACTTAATAAGGATCATATAGGACTTTTGCCGGGTATCAATATTTTTTCACTGGAATGTGTTTGTGTCCTGACGTATTTAGCGTTAATATCATTTTGGTATTAAATATGTAACAGACGTGCTTAGTGTATAGTGACGTTTTGCGCAAAATGCCGATATTGTACAGCGCAGTCGCCAGGGGTTTAGTGATCCTGACTCAGTATGCGTCCTGTGACGGCAACTTCACAGAAGTGACACAGGAGATACTGCTGAAAGTACCTCCACATGACGAAATGCTTACCTATGCCAGCGGAAACTTCCATTTCCACTACATAGCAGCAAATAAGCTGGTTTACTTCTGCATCTCCAACAGTAAGTTCCCCAGACAAGAAGCGTTCTCGTTTCTCGAAGTGATCAAGAGGAACTTCCAGTTATTGTGGTGTCTGGATCGCATCTGGCCAACGGCTGCAATACCTTTTGCAGCAACAAGGTACCCGAGTGACGGAGACTTCGCTCGTGTCTTGAAGAGAGAAATGACACGGTATAATGGCAACAAAGTTTCTAGAATACATACTCAATTGGTTGAGCTGAAAGGTATAATAGTGCGAAATGTCAATACGATGTTGTTAAGGAGAGAAAAGGAGTTACAAGAATTGTTGGCTACATCGGAGATATTGGCGCAAAATGCAGAAATATTTAAGAAAACCTCGTTGGAATGTGTAAAACTAAAACACAAGAAACGGTGGCGACGATTCGGGGTATATATTATTACGGTGATGATTGTGCTGCTGGTTGTGTACTTAATTGGTGCGGTGGTATGCAGTGGACTAACGTGGAAAAACTGCGTTGGTTGAAATTGTTGCCTCAGTTGGGACACCGACTCCAAAAATAACAATATGTTATCCTAATAATTTGTTCGTCTTTTAAGTAGTCTACACATATATTAAAAAATGTTTGCATTTGTGGTTGTTCGCGTTTGAAGTCGGTTTTCTTTTATGTTAAATATTGAAACATTATGTCACTATTTGATAGGATTAGGGCACTTTTTATATTATGCCAGATGGACTATATGCTATATAATAATGTTACATAAAGCCAATCGCACGATTCTGTTAGGTATGTATACTGATATATACAGTATAATGAGATCTATTTTTAGAGTTTTCCTCGTTTTGATCATAATACATTGAACTAAGCGATACATTATGCAAGAATTACCATAATGATAACCATATACAATAAATATTACACAATACATATTATACATACCTTTTCTGTTCCCCTGACAAGATTTATGCAAAATTGTATGATGATCTGTCGAGTAGTTAAGGCGTGAAAGCATAACAAACAAACAAACCGTATTAATAATATGCAAATAGGATTTAAAAAATTATATGAGTATAATTCATCTCTGCCTACTCCTAACAAATGATCGATAATCAAAGAGAGATGAAGCACGCGTCAGCATTGTTATTACTGAAGTGTGTATAAGTGTCCATTTTACGCTATTTGGTTATTTGGTTATACATTAAAATCATAAAGAAGCAAAAATAAAAAAATAATGAAATAAAAATTGCTTAAGCGATCTTAAAATCATACATACCAAATTGACTCAAATCTTCTCAAATCTCTCAAATTTCTCTTACATAATATTATCTTCTGTTTACGCGAGTGTTATTCATTGAAATTAAACTACTATATACGGATTTTACCGCGTTATTTATTTTACACTTTATTACAAAATTTTGAAACTGTTACACTACTACTAGATACTATTACACTTTACTAATTTTGCAAACAAATACTCATAGAATTTTAACATAATTAAATTATTAAAGCTATTCAAACTATTTATATTTAAGTTTACACTTTCCCCGACGTTTCGGTTGCTTTTCAGCAGCCATTTCTCTTACATATACAGAGCTAATTTTATATTTATAATAACTAGTATAAAATTATATAGTATCTTTACATACATATTTATGTTAAAAAGTGTTTTTCTACGGTGTTTATCTCAGGCTAAAGCGACCTGTTCATTGAAGCAGAGCAAGGCTGCGGAGCGAAGAAACGGAGAAATATTAACCAATAGCATTGCATACCGGAGCGGAGCGGAGATTTTATGCAATCCTATTTATTTTGAAGATTCACCAACAGTTACTACAATATCACATACACATAAGACAAACGTTTTGAGTCTAACCAATTGTATAACTAATTACAGGTGAATTCAGCATGCATTACATATTAAACACTACATAAATAATATGACATAAGAACCAAAGATAAATATTAAAAGTGACGAAATATCAATATTAAAGTTAAATTTAACAATTAAATTATATCAAAATCCAGTAAATTTAATTTGTTTTACAGTCACATAAATGTGTATGAATTACTTTAAATAATAAATTCTAATTACATTAAGCTAGTGTGAATGGAACAGTCGCAAGAGGAAGACCTAGGCGATGGTTTCTTGATCAGATCGGAGGCGTTCTGGACAAAGGCCAGGTTAAGAGCACCTTGAACCGACGGGCGTGTATGAGGAATGTGATGAAAGTGAATGAAGCCAGAGAAGTGTGTCAGGATCGTAGCAAATGGAAATCCGTAGTCTCTGCCTACCCCTCTGGGAAACAGGCGTGAATCTATGTATGTATGTATGTAAAATTAATAATGTAAATATATTGTTAATGTTATATTACTAATAAATCTATTGGTAATAATTCTGTTGGTTAATATTTCTCTGTTTCTTCGCTCCACAGCCGCAGTCCGCTGTAATGGACAGGCAACCTAAAGATTGCCTATACGCGTTTGTTCCATACACCACTCATTGCACTATCGACTTGAACCCAACCCTTACAACAATATTAGCTTATTGGTATTTATTTTATATTATTTCTCTAGGTGTCATTCCTGTGTCGCGGGAACTTTACAAACATTAAAATTATGTATGTATGCATGTATCTATATCTATATGAATATATTTATATATATATATGAGTATATATTTTATTTAGATTATATATTATGTTTATTGGTATGTATATATTATGTACAAGTATGTTCCATGCTACTGAATGGTAGAGGTAACCAATAACTTAAATATTTGGGACGGACAAATTGTAATATGACTATTTATGTTTCGTTTAAGCTGTAAAATAGGATAGATTTATACTGTTATAATCTGAAAATCACGTAACACGACCTTACGTTTTTACATTTTTCTTGCAAATTTACGTAATTTTGGAGGCGAATATATTAATTATTTTAAGTTTTTTACACGGTGTAATTGTAAACACATTCATTGTTATGTTAAATGTATATTTTATATTTGTATTAAACAAAAAGTGTTGATTTTATTCACTTAACTGTGACCGCCTGTTTTGGCACATTTCGCTCGGCGCAGTTTTAAGAACTTTGCTCTTGTCGGTGGAGTATACGCCATCTTTCTCGATTTTCGGCCAATACCTTGACCTCCTTATAAGACATGACCTTCGACTTTTCTTTTAATTGATCTGTGAATTGCCTTCTGGGTCTGCCCCTTCCTCTCTGTCCTTACAATTTTCCTTCTATGATATTTTTTATAAAGTCGTCACATCTTATAAGAGTTATAAGGTGACCACACACCTTGCCTCTTCTGTTCTCAAATGTCGTCAAAATGTTGCGTTCTTCTTGGACAAGGCTCAGTACTTCTACGTTGCTTTTCTTTTCTGTGCAGCTGATTCTTTCCATGTCTCCAGCACCACATTTCGAAAGCTTCCAGTCTTGTTGGGTCATTGTCCATCTATCACTTCCGTATAAAGCAATGCTCCAGATGTATGATTATATAAGCTGTTTTCTTATGTGTTTTGAAATTTTGGATATTGACTATTAGAGAAGTTAATTAAATTATTCTAGGAATATTTGTCGTTCCCGTAAGAACATCGGGGAATAGTTAAAAGCATAAAAAAGTATCGACCGAAATTGTAATACAAAAAAATTGCATTAAAATTTCGGTCGATACTTATCGAGTTTACGGGCACGAATATACGAGTATGTCTGGAAGTTGAGTTTTAGAGATGAAGAATTACGAAAAAATTGAAACACAATACAAGCTTCGTTTTAATTGCTGTGATCATACGTACTTTTAGTCACGTATTTTAGCATATCTTACTGTAACTACAGGAAAGGCTTAATATTGTTACGCCCAGTGACATCTCTCGGCATTGTGGGAAAGACTCGGCAGTTCCGTTTAATAATCTACACCGCCATCTATTGACATCTTACGGAACTACGTAGTAGGTATGCTTACGAGAATCGTAGAGAAGACGCTGGTACTTTCTCGAATCATCGTGCTGTTTACATACCGAGTACAGCGTTACTAGAAAGCTCTAGAAACGTTTTACCCGCGTATAAATAGGGCGCACGCGCACCGCCAAGGTAGTTTACAATCGTAAGCGATCAAGTGTTCATCGAAGCGAACGGAAGCGGAAATACTACGGAGTTTGAAGCAGTACAGTGAAAAAGTGTGGTATAGTGTTTGTTGTGTTTTAAATTTAATTGTGTGTTTGAATAAAACGTGTTTTAGTCGGTAATATTGTTTGCATTCTTATCTGTCGAACCCAGCACGTAACAATATAGATATATATAATTTTAATAATACATAATATTTACAAAAACGGTTTAGACGTCGTAGAATTCGTCAGCGTCGCTGTCAAACGGTAACGTGCTCAGAAGACGGGTAGCATTGCCACGTTGAATGGCAATGCTGATCCTCTGTGCTAAGAAAAGACTAGCCTTCTGATCATGTGAAGCGTTGATCAGGCGTTTTGCGAGCTCTCTATACAAGATACGAGTGCTAGGACCCTTAATTTCATACTACATCTGAAGAATCAAGAAGAAGAATCAAGAAGAACGTTTATTTGCAAGAAACATGGTTACATGAAAGTTGTTAATAGCAGTTTCATTTATTGATAGCACAGCATGTATCACCGTATAACGGCATGCAAATTTATTTTTGTGGTTTTTTTTACGGCCACAGATATTTTAAATTTATATAATAACATGAGTCTATACACAAATATATTTTTTAACATAACACACTAATGAAATTAATTAGATAATAATAGACAACTAATCCTTTAGGCATACATGCTAGTCCCTGTCATATTACACAAATATTATTTTTTTAATCTAACACATTATAACCAAATAAATAAATAATTATTGAAATACATTGTTTTAAGGTCATCCATGCTAGTATTTACGATATCAATCAAATTAATTGTTTGAACATAATAAATAAAATAAAATAAATCAATAAAATAATTAAAATTCACATTTTTTTATGTCATACATCATAAATTCAGATACACTATAAAAACATTTATCAATAAGCCATTTCTTTAACGTATATTCAAAACGTGTTAAATTGAGTTCTCGTATGGATTTCGGCAATTTGTTGTAGACTTTAATGCTCATATACCCACAATTTCTTTTATATAAAGTCGTTGATATCGATGGAATATCCAATTTAGTTGGATCTCTGGACAAAAACCTTTTATGCTCAATTTGCTTTTTAAATAGATTCGGGTGCTTTTTTACAAATACTGCAATTTCAAAAATATAAATGGATGTTAAAGATAATAATTTAAGGTTTTTAAAGGGAGGTCTACATGAATCCAATGGCCCTGCACCACATATTGCTCGGACACGTTTTTCCTGCGATACGAATACTTTATTTACCTCCGTTGAATTGCCCCATAATAAAATACCATACCTTAACACCGAACATACATAGCCATGATACGCCCTTAAGGCTGTTTTTTCACATGATAATTGTCGAATTTTTTTTAAAGTGAACACAAATCTATTGACACGAGTACAAATACTTTTTACATGTGTATATATATAGTTATAGTTACAGTTTTTGTCTAAAACTATACCCAGAAATTGTGTGTCGTTTACCTCTTGTATTTCATGACCTTGAAAGGATATTTTTAAGTCTCTAGTAACGCTATTGTAATTTCGAAACTGCATAATTTTTGTTTTTGTTAAATTGGCAGTAAGATTGTTTTGCGCCAGCCATTTTGTTACATGTTCTATAGTTATTAGTGTTTGGTTATAAATATTATCATTCTTTAGGTTATCATTTGAGACAACTACCGATATGTCATCAGCAAACAGTGTGCATTTATAATCGGTGACTCTTGGAATGTCATTGATATATATTAAGAAGAGAAGAGGTCCTAATACACTTCCCTGTGGGACTCCAAAGTTATTTGTAAAAAAAGAAGATTTATGAGTGTTTTGATATAAGTTTGATGATTTGATATCAGTACGGGTAATTTCAACACACTGTTTACAGTTTTTTAAGTAGCTTTCTATCCATTGAAGTGCATTTCCTCGTATGCCGTAAAGATCACATTTCCGTAGCAAGATTTGATGATCCACAAAATCGAACGCACTTGACATATCAAAAAAGATAGCTGTTGGACGCTTTCTCCTGTCAAGAAGCTCTGTTATGGTTTTAATTAATGAAAAGGCTGCAAGTGTCGTGGATTTGTTTTTTTGGAACCCGTTTTGTTCCACTGCAAGAATATTATGTTTATTTAAAAAGCTAATTAAACGGCTGTACATTACTTTTTCAAAAATTTTTGATATAACTGGGATCAATGTGATGGGTCGATAATTACTTACTATCTCTTTGTTATCTTTTTTATGTAAAGGTTTTACAATCGAAATCTTTAATTTATCAGGGTATATGCCTTGACAAAATGACAAATTAATTATATGGCACAGTATCAATGCTATTTCGTTACAACACCTTTTAATAATTTTTGTACATATTTTATCCCAACCAACAGCGTTAGTGTCATTTAAAGACTTTATTACTTTTATGATCTCACTTTCAGTGCAAGGCAACAAAAACATTGTAGCATCTACAGAATCAATTAATTTATAGTTGGGTATATTTTTATTTTGGGTGTTGGTTTTGGATATGTAAAATTTATTGAATATATTTGCTATATCTGTTGGGTCTTGTACAATACTTCCGTTATAGGTTAGTCGGCTTATTTCTTGGTGACCTGTCACATTATCCACTCTTTTGTCAATTACATCCCAAGTAGCCTTACACTTGTTTTTGGACATAGAAATATAACTTCGATTTACATTTTTTCTTGAATTTATAATACATTTTCTTAATAGTTTTTTGTACTTTAAATAATTTGATGTATTTACATCATTCGATTCTCTGTAACATTGATATCTTAGTTTTCTTTTTGTAATTGTTGATACCTTAATGCCTTTTGTGATCCATCTTGGGCTTGTTATATTTGTTTTAATTTTAACGTTAATTACTGGAAAGCACAAGTTGTAGTACAATAAAAAAGTTTCATAAAATAATTCATAAGCTTGATTGCATTTAGTTTCATTTAATACTTCATGCCAAGATAGACTAGAAAGACAAGTTTTAAATTTAACTATATTTTCTTTACAATAATCTTTTTTTGTTATATACTTGCATGTGTGTTTAGGTTATCTGTATTTTATATTTAAATTGTTGTAAATAATTAGTTAGTTTTTTAATTCTATATATAGTTATTTTGCATTAGCTTGATTGAAGAAGTACCAATTCCACAAAATGCTTTTGTAGGTTCAATGATTCGGTCTCAGGAGAAAGAGAAAGAAGAAGATCAAGGTAGTGCCTTGTTCCTGTTCTCTCTCTTTCTCCCTTCTTCCTCCATCCCCTTCATCTTTGGTGTCAATAGTATCTACTATTTCCGTCAGTCGCAAGGCCATATAGTACATGGTATCTGCTTACCATCAAGCCGTGTGTTTATTTATTACATATTGTGAAATCGAATTTGTGCAGGTAAACGCGTGCGTTAACTCCCGTCCACATTCACGTTCTTACCTGCGCGAATTGGTCGCACTATCATTCACGCAGGTAAAACGAAAGGTGCAGACGGAGCATAACATAAGCACTTTTCATCAAACGGCTTGCCAGAACCTTGTTTACCATTTGAGAATTCAAAAACCTGTTAGTAACTTCAGTCATCTTAAATGAATAATTAATAATTTACGCAAATAACCTTTAAGGAGGAATAACTATAACAATTCTATAAATACAAAATAATAAACTATGGGGAAATCCAAAGAACACACGTGTCATTTGAAATAATATATAATAAATGTTTCTTTATAAAGAATTCTATTAATATCCTATTAATTAAATAGACGAACAGTTATTAATAATTGTACAAATGTGATGACTAATAAAAGTAATCATCGTAATGTTATAGGTAAGTTTAATATAAATTTAATTTGGTTTTCTATAAAAACTATTAAAAAAATTGAATCGGTCTAACTTACAAACGGAACCAAAATGGCCACCTGAGTAACAAAATACTAAAATAATAATATCAGGATCCTTTTCAGTATAAGATATTTTCTCATAATCTTTTTCTTCGCCTTTAAAGCGAAAGCAAAGATATACAATTTCATATATGTATAATCGAAGTAGGCGTTACTTGGCGGAAGTCCATTGTAACAGGACTTTAAGACCATTTGGCTCGTGCGTTGCCAAACGGTCCTGAAGATACCTCGCGCTGAGGCTCGAAGCGGCATACTGCAAGTTAAAATACGCCCGGGTCCCACATCGTGGCTGTCCATATTCGGAGGAATTCGGTATTGTCATCTTTTTTTATTGCTATAGTTCGGGAGGCCAATCCGAGGGTGCGTGGCGGGTTCCTCTCTTCCCTATAATTTTATATACAATTTCAGGCATTCTACTATAACATACTTACTGTAGATAATGTAGGACTGTACGTCTAATAGCTATAAAAGGATATATCCTTTAGAACCATAAAAGCATATTCAAGCTGCAAACAATTTTATATTTGTGACCGCGTCTTACCTCGTGCAGACGTACATCTGGGTTACCGAGTTTGTTGGCCATAACCAGATAAGTTTCATTCAAATTTTTCTATGCACCTCATGTATGCGCTCTTCATAACACTTACTAAACTATCGATGTATATCATACCATTGAATCTTTCTTTTTAATTACAACATCGCTGCATATACCTTTTAAGATAAAGACGTTACCTCATGAGCTATGTATGAATACTCACAAAACTATACCCGGAAATATAAATTACTTATCATCACTATTGAACAGGTAATTATCGAAGCTATTAATGAATTGTTATTGTGTGGTCACAATCTTCAAACCACAAGCAAAACGTTTCGATAAGAAGATCTTCCTGTATTGCGCCTGCGCATCGACAAATGCTTGATTAATTACAATTTACTGTACCTCCAATTAATTAGTCGGCTATTGCAGATTTATTAATTTGAGTCACTGTTTTCCGTATACCACCATTAGCATTGACTTTATCAAATACTTAGGCGTCCATATTTAATGGCCTTAAATGTTGTAATATGTAACTAAGCATTACAAGTAGAGGCAAATATTACTATAAGGTAAACTTAAATATAAATAGTTTTAATAATTTAATTAGCTTAAAATTTGTAAAGTTTAATAGTATCTAGTAGTAGTGTAACAGTTTCAAAATTTTGTAATAAAGTGTAAAATAAATAACGCGATAAAATCCGTATATAGTAGTTTAATTTCAATGAATAACATTCGCGTCAACAGAAGACAATATTATACTATAAGATAAGTTTTAACCACACTTACATATTTCTCGAAATATAAGACATTTGGCTTAACTACTAAATACGTGGTAAAAGGTGGCAGACCTGAAAACGCACCTGGTGATAAGCAGTAGTTGTTGCGAAGGAATGCGTAGTCTTGTGAGGATGCCATTGGACTGCCTCGAGTGTGATCCTACGAGACACACAACAGACATGTTTAAACTATGTATGTGAGTACATACGCCACGTTAGCGAGCCTGCGCGAATTGAGTCTGTGTTGCCAGTGCAAGAAGTGACGCACAAAGCCTGCTAAAGTAACCCTTTAATTATTACTAGACGCATAAATACAAGACAAAGTTATTTAGTAATATTCTGTAAGGTATTTCTGGAGTCAGGCTGCTAGGAGCTTAAGAAAGGGTTCTGCTGTGTCTTTTCTCTCTTCAGTCCTCTATTACCATTATATCTCTGCAATCCAAAGCTATAACAATAATATACCTATGTGATTCCATATGCCCAATATCCGTTGTTATAGAAGATCTTGCCAATTAACACCGATCGTTGTACATGCGCTCTAAAAACGTTTCCCACATTTCTACTATCCAAGATACTGAATTTGATCCACTTTCATTAAATTTATCAATCGTTTTGTTTTTTATTATCAATAATATGGTTATTCAGCGTATTCTGATAATAGGCTTGATATACGAGTTCGTCGAATATGCATAACAACAAATTTATTTTACAGGATCTAATGTGGTTTCAGCAGCTTCTGCGTACGTAGTACGCTACAATGGACACGTACCTCACACTAATTACCGTCGGACCAAAATAAACGCAGATGCTCCGACCATTGTGTGAATACCCATAAACATGGTTTTCCTCCTTGATAACATTTACTCAGAACCTTTGTTCAATAATTGTACTGTTATACAATGATCGTGTTCCAGTTTTAGCAGACAATTTTATTATCATAGGTAATTCCGCGAAAAGGGTTTTAATAGGCCAAGTGATAACTACTCGTGAGTTCTATTTAATGGAACCGTTTTCCAGGAAATAGGACTCACGGATTTGTGATACACATGCGTTGCAAATTAATAAATTGACTACAGCGTAACATAAAATAAGGATTATAATATTGAACTTGATGTGAACTGAAACTATTTATCTTTCTAATGTTTGGTAATTTTTTTAAGGATAATAATTGTGGTAATGTCATTCGATATATGTATGGGTCACGACTGCATGCGCAAGTGTTTCGCGCGGCTCCGTCGATAGTGGTTTTGTCGAGGAACACCGTGGTAGGTTTAGTCGGTATTCCGGGAGGTACATTATTCTTATTTCATCTTTCTTTTACCCCGGCGAGTCCGACATAACCCCTCCGCCCGCCCCCGCGGAGGGGTATGCGTCATGCATAAACCACGTTGAAAAAAAAAAAAGTGATATATGTATGTAATGTCATCAATACAATACCAAATTTTGACAGAAAGAACAATAGTTAGAGAAATAAAATGGCTATATGGTCTTTTTAACTGTATGATATTTTAAAAAAATAGATCGTGTGAAGCTCGCTATATACGAAAAAAAATTTAAAAAAAAAATTTCTCTATGTTTCTAGTAGTCCTGAATAAGTTGTACTCTCACCAGGAGGACTATTGATCTTTGCCTATTGAGCAGACAACTCACCGATGCCTGATTGCAAGCGTCCCACTCTCTAGACTATGGTAAATGCTTGCTATCAAATGGGCAGTGTGCTCGCTTGCTACCTTGGTTGTAAATAATAAGAAAACATTAGCCATTCATAACTGCACGGATGGCGTAGTAGTTAGATGGCAGAGTTACTACTCTGAGCCTCGCTGATTTCAGCGTGAATGGGCCGGCTCGACCGGCGAAGGACTACCCTGTCACAGAATATCGACGTGAAATAGCAATATTCCTACTGTTATGTTTCGTTTGGTGAGTGAGAGTACCGGATGCCCAAACACCCTCTTTCCCGTTCCTTCTCCTTCCCACTTCCTTTCCTAAAGGGTCGGCAACGCGTAAGTGATGCCTCTGGTATTGCATGCGTCCATAGGCTACGGTGACCACTTTCCATCAGGTTTATGCTTGTGTGCCACCTTATAATTATTAAAAAAAAAGTTGTCGCCTTGCCACTGCCACTGCGCCGAGTGTTGTGGGTTCGAATCCCATACGTGACAAACATTTTTGTGATCCACAAATGGTTGTTCCGAATCTGGATGTTCTTTGTGTCTGTTGTTTGAATGTTTATAAAGTCTCCCGCGACACAGGAATTATTTATAGAGCGAGAAAACTATTTAAAAAAAATCATTGTCAACCCTATATGTTAATTGTCCCTCTGCTAACCACGGGGTTCTCAGTGTGTGGATGTATTTTATCGCCGTTAAAGCGAGCTATCATTAACTAATTAATACGCACATAACTTGGAAAGGTCAGAGGTGCGTGCCTTGTGATCAATCTTGACAACTCTGTTGACAGTCCAATGATCTCCTACTAAGTTATCGCTGCTTTACCTCTAAGTAGAGGTTAAGAAAGTGACATAAATAAACTATTTGTTTAATAGTAGCATTAACATTAAATTGACCGCAACACGTTCGTTGTACCTAAAAGGTAATGTAAAAGAATAATGACATACCTACTGATACTTTACCTATATAAATAATTATGTTCAGCTTGATTTAAATTATTGTTGTATAGTAGGTAGGTGCGATAGCTCAGTGGGAAGACCAACAGACTGCAATGCAGAGGGTCTCGGGTTCAAAACCACGTCGCGCACCTCTGACTTTCGGAAGTTATATGACTTTTCGAAATTATGTGCGTATTGATTGACAATTATCGCCTGCCCCGTGCCTCGGAGAGCACGTTAAGCCGTCGGTCCCGGCTGCCATGAACATCTATGGCAGTCGTTATTGGGAAAATCAGCACCCTCTAATATCCTGACACTGGTCTAGCCTTAGGGTATCGTTAGCCTTCGGGTTGCGGAGGTCAGGTGGCAGCCACTCCGTGTAAAAACTGATATCCAGTCAAATCCGGTTAGACTAAAAAAGCCGACCCAAGTGACTTGGGAACAATAAAGGCTAAGAGAGAAGAGTAGATAGCTACTATTGAACAAATTATTTATATTAAGCTGAATATGTTTCTATAGGTAAAGTGACAGTACGAATAATATTATTATTTTAGATTACGTCTTAGGTACACCGGACGTGTTGTGGTCAATTTAATGTCAGAAATCAGTAGGTGTTGCCAAATGCCGATAAGGTGTGCACAATATGTTTTAATTACTCATTATTTAGCTGACCTCACTGTATCACATGATACATTTTGTATCCTTTTATTTTAACATGGCCAGCAGTTACTGTAGCTTATATCGCTTGTAATACCAAGTGTATCACTCACGCGTTGCCGTTATCAAGAAATGGGGATTAAGAAATGGACTAGAAAGCTTCACTGGTGGTTTTGACTGCACGGCATAGCGCCATGCTGTGGTTTAACTGGTTGCCTTCCCATTGTCACTGCGCCGAGTGTTGTGGGCTCGAATCTTACATGGGACAAAATTTGTGTGATCCATAAATGACTGTCCCGAATCTGGATGTTATGTAAGTTGTTTGAATGTTTGTAAAGTCCCGCACGATATAGGCGTTATTCCTTGTTTGGGAGTTGTCTATTTTAATACCAAATACTGGTAAAAATGTTACATACAGAACGAAATGGAGTTTCCCTTACACTGTAAGAACCTGTAACCTGTCAGCGACATAAGTAACTTAACATTGAATGAATTTCTAACAATAGTTTATGAATTAAAACTTCCTAATTATCATATGATTCCTATTGCCTAATTATAAGATGTAGCATTACATGCATTATATGCATACACAAAACTGTAGCATTGCCAAAATAATGTATTGTGGGGCACTACTGCCGTAGATGGACAAGTGTATTGTATCAATGCATCGAGTAGTCCGGTTCATCTGCGTAGCCACATGTCAGATTACGACCAAAACAATAAAGTTCTGTTTACGTGCGAGCGCGAATACGTGTTCAAAACAATTTTAGTAGGTAGGTACGTAAGTATGGACGTCAGTTTACGCAGGCGTTTACCTACTTATACAATCTGAATAGGTAAAACGGAGCGTGTAGAAGGATCTTAAAATATAGCATATATAATTTTGTGGTATTTATAAAACGCTATTATAATTGTAATAACTACATAGGAGAAATATTTATATTGTGTCTTGGTTGGACAGTTAGGGTGGTGATTTAACAAATACCACTTTTATGAATTGTTTGCAGATCAGAAAAACACGACAGAAAAAAATCTCATAAAATAAATTATATCAAATCTGGTTGATAAGTACGCGGAAAAAAACTTTCTTAAATAGCGAAAAATATTATTTAATTTATTCTTATATTTAACGCCGTTTTAAAGTAATTTTATTAAGAATATCTTCTCAATATTTGGCGAATACAAGTGTTTCGTTTAGCATAACTAGTTTTAAAAGTACTATAATGATTTAATAATAATAATAATAATATTCTACCACATACACACAACACCATCTAGCCCAAACTAAGAAGAGCTTGTACTATAGGTTCTAGACAATGGATAAACATACAAAGATACAAATAAATACGTATATATTATACATAGAAACACCCAGACCAAGACAAACATCCATGTTCATGCACACAAATGTTTGACTTGTGCGGGAATCGAACCCGCGACCTCAGGCGTGGCAGTCAGTTACACTAACCACTACGCCATCGAGGCCGACCAAGGTTAATGTTGGTAGGTCGCCTAGGAACAGTGGTGGCATTTAAAGTAATACCTACTATGTGACCGGCTGACCGCATGACACAGTCTTGCGGTCATACACTACCACACCTTAGACTAGTTACTAATAGATTGGTTTTCCTCCTTGTCCCTTTGGTTGGCTCTACACTAATACTAGAGTACTTTATGACTTGTGTTGTTAAGTTCTTAAGTAGCCAATGCGCTAAGTCGCTGCTAGAAGACCGGCTATCTATATTCTGTTTAACAGTCCATTTATAACGCATGGCGTTTTCTAGAGATTTCTAGCAGTTTCTGTTTAAATTATAAGCATTCTTGTTAATCCATCCAGCTCAACTAGAACATTTGTGTTAGGAGATTGCCTTCATCTCGGTAGAGTAAGTAGTAGGTGGGGTTTGAATCCACAACTTTACAATCGCAATTCCAATAAATTACCTATTGAGTTACCGCCGTTTCATATTCTGCATCCTCCAATCAAAATCCGAGAACTATTGCTATTGCAGCAGTTAACCTCTTTCAAATATACGCCAATAGTATTATTCATACAAAATCCTTCATCATCATCATTTCAGCCTATTGCAGTCCACTGCTGGACATAAGCCTCCCCCAGGGTGAAAAGGTTTCAAAATCCTTACTAAAGGCTTAATATGTACAATAGTTAAAATAATCAGTAAATGTATTAAACATTACGTAAAATATTTATTTAGTGTATCATAAGCCTTTATTAACTATAATATTAGGCATGCTAGCTTTCTGAAACATTTTATAACATTTATTTTTGGAATTATGTGACGACGTTTTAAACTTCTTGTACGTTTTATGAATAATTTCATAAGGCTTTATAAAGGTAATTCATAAATCAATTATACCACAATACCAGATGGGGCGACCATCTGCCGTTTCCGTGAAGAACAACTTTTGCACCATAAGCCATGTTGTAACTGTACCATACATGAATCCATTGTTTCAAAGTTTAAAACTCACAGGTAGCAGTTCTTTCATTAGTCTCGGAACCTTATTCACCCTCTAATAAAGGGCATCCTTCCTTATAAATAAAAAAGCACTATTTAAGTTTTACTTTACAAAATATTTGGAAACAAAAGATGCGCAGGTAGGCTAGGAATATAGAGATTGCAGTATATTATCTGTGCTAGTGGTTTGAAATGTTGCATATTGTTTTAAATGTAGCTTGGTTTTCTACAACTATTGTTATAGGATTATTTTTGGGATAAAGGACCTCCCGGGGTAAATCTTTATGTAAATTTCCAAGTTGTCTAACTTATATAGGTTTTGTAGTATGTTTACTTATCCCGCCTTTCTCTAGTACATGATCTTCGTTTTATTCCAGGAGATATCCTACTTTACGTTTACTAAGCCACGGTCTTCACTTTAGAACTCGTTTGCGTCCAGCCATCGATTTGCAGACATGGCCGGCCCATTGCTATATAGCTTGTTTATTCGCCGACCTATATCAATTATTCTATTCTTGTGAAATATTATTATGAAATCTAAATTATTACACACTACTTAAAAAGCGCATATTGGACTTTTTATATTTGTATAATCAATAATATATATGATTTAATGGTTGCAAGACTTTACATAATTATATGAATTGTAAGATATCGAAATTGTAATTCAATGGAGATTGAATAAGAGTGCTAAAGCTTGACTTGTAGATGTCTCGTCATATAGATCTGTCTCTCCATCCAATAAACTTTGACGTTCAAAATTGTAACTTTGTAACCAATATGAATAAATTATATTTTGTTGGTTTATTTATTTGATTCATCAACAGTTATATACAAAAATTATTTTACACATAATACAATTTATCAATTGTATTATGTGTAAAATAATTATGCAATTAGTTTTAAGCCTATCGGCTTAAAACTAATTGCATAACTAATAATAGGTGAATACAGCATGTATTTCAATGTTTATTAAAAACTATAATATATGTCGCAGTAAAAGACTTAAGAACTTCTAACACTTGTCACTAGATGGCGGTCGTGAGCTCATTAATTATTATCGTTCGTTTCACTCATCTGTCAGTTGTCACTTACGGGTGGGGCGCTCAAAAGTGATCATTCGAATTTCGAACGTTAGAAGCGAACCGTGCACGCTACTAGATAAGCTCGTGTCCTCCATCCGTTTCCATTATTGTAATTTGCAAAGTTGATAAAACAATTAAAGAAGATTACTACTATCCATTGGCGGTATTATTTTCGGAGTCCTTGAACATATTCGAAGAGGAAGGCGTGCCCGAAAACAACATAACGAATCTTTCGCCGTCATATATTTAATAGTAATCAATCAAAATTATAAATTAATCATAAGTTGAAATAGAATATTTAAATTTTTTATGTTGTTATCAATATAATCCATTAATTTAATCAATACTTTTGTGAAAGAAAATAAATAAACTTTATTATTATTATTATTATTATTATACATAAATCCATTAATTTAAACAACACATAAATTCATTAATTCAATTGTAACAATTAATACAGAATAAATTATCGTTTGAGATATACATAAATATAAAACAGAAAAGTTTTAATTTTATCATATGTACAATTTAATTTTTATATATTACAAGTAACTATTGGACAAGTTTCGATTAATAATTTGCTAAACTTATGCAATTTAACAGCAAAGATGTCAATTGAATTTGTACAATATTTATTCACCGCTCTACATAGTCTGGGAATCGGCGAATTATATCCTAAAATCGTGCTTCTAAAAGGATGCACCATTATTGGCATTGCTTTACAGGGTACGCAGTTGGAGGCGTTAAAGCTGGGCTTCCAAGCAGAACTGAACTATCTAAATGGCTGTGCAATACTTTGTAGATAAAATTTTGATCCAAAAGCGTTCTTCTCTTTTCAAGCGATGGTATCTTTAAAAACGATAGTCTTTCATCATAACTCTTGTGAGTTTTGGAGATTCCGACAGAGAAGGCTAAATGCCACATGAAACGCTTCTGGATTCGTTACAATCTCAAAATGTGAGTTGAATAATGCGGTCTCCACACAGTGGGACAGTATTCGAGTATACTACAAACCAAAGTGTTCAACAAAAGTATCTTTGTTTGCGACTTACGGAATATTTTAGCATTTCTTATAAGAAATGCTAAAATATTATAACAAATCCCAGCATTTTGGATGCTTTTTTAACCATGTGATTCAAATGAGGTTGAAAAGTGAGTTTACTATCTAAAATTATCCCTTATTGTGTCAACTTCTTGTACAGGCATGCCCTCTATAAAATACCTTGAGTCTATGTCATTTAGTTTGCGGGTGAACATCATGTGGTAGCATTTTTTAATGTTGAGGTACATCTGGTTGTCGCTACACCACTGGCTTATGTGTTCTATGTCTTGTTGTAGAAGAACTACGTCGTGAGAACTATTAATTGTTCGTGAAATTTTTAGATCGTCAGCATACATGGACGCTTTAGACTACAAGAGGCAGTCAGGTCATTAGTCATAGGTCATTAATAAAGATATTAAAGATGATCCCAAATATGATCCCTGCGGCACACCATAAAAGGTGGGGAATAGATTTGACCTAAAGCCGTTTACCACGACGTAGAAAGAGCGATTGACTAGATACGACTTAATCCATTTATAAAAACTGCCAGTAAATCCATATACTGATAATGTCTGCATCAATATTGAATGAGACACTTTGTCGAAAGCTTTGCTGAAGTTATTATGACGTCTACTTGTTGACGATGGTCAATCGGCCAAGCGTTCGACAAATGTGACTAAGTTCGTAGAAGTAGACCTTGCCTTGATGAATCCATGTTGATGAATGGACAGGTATCGGCTGAAATACTATTGTATGTAAGGACAAACAATAGACTCAAACACCTTCACCATCGTGAAGATCTTATAAATAGGAACTATTTTTGCAAATTTATATTCCAGATGAAATCTATGTCGCATAGATTATATGTAGCGAAGCGTTAATGACAATAGGGACGCACAATTTTTAAAAGAGATAGGCGGTTTTTCGCCTGGTCCTGCACCCTTAGCTATATCCAGACCATTCAACTTCTTTATAATGATTGTTTGGTCCAAAAGCAACGAACCAAAACTGGGACTGAATTTATCAATATACTTTAGAAATTAAACTACCATGTACGGATTTTATCGCGTTGTTTATGTGACTATTTTTTACATAATTTAGAAACTACTACTATTAAACTTTACTAATTTTTAAGCTAATGAAATTATTGAAAATATTTATATTTAAATTTACACTTTCCCCGACGTTTCGGTTGCTTTTCAGCAGCCATGGTCATGGGGAGACTAAGATAGTAGTTGTCTCAATGTTCCAGTGTAGTTATTCCAAAATAACCGAACATAATTTAATCATTGGTGTTTCTATTTACGCAGAATGAGCTCAAAGTGTCATGAAGTCTAGCTGTGGTTTCTTCTTCTTGGGTTTGACTATTTGAATTATTGGATCCCAAGCTGGTGGTACATTACAACTATCTTCTCTATTAAAATTAGGATGTTTTTTGATTTCAATAGCCACAGTCGAGCGCCAGCCTGCTATACTGCCTTATGTAAGGGGTGTCACTGATTGGCTACATCTTGAAGCGAGCTTAAATATAAACGATTTTTTTATATAAGTTCTGTTTGACTACTGGCTGATAACCTAGACTTGTTCCAGAGTTTATTATTGTTGTTATTGATGGACTAGCGTTATTATATAATATGTAAGTATTTACAAAAAAAAAGTATATATGTATGTTTATCCATTGTCTAGTACCCATAGTACAAGCTCTGCTTAGTTTGGGCTAGATAATGTTGTGTGTATGTGGTAGAATATTATTATTATTATTATTATTATTGATTGGGATATTCCATTGAGTGCAAAATACATCATAGCCGTTTTATTATAGTATTTTATAGCTCATTAGTCTTGTAAATAATTACTAATTACTATTGTTGTTGTTCTAATCTCTTGCATAATGTAAACATATTGCGTGGCAAATCTGTACAATAACAATGTCTAGTGTGTATTTGTTGTGTACAGCAAGGTTATATCATATTGTTTATATAGGTATATATACAAGTGAAGGACAACTAACTTGCCTAAGGTTTCCTAAGGCAAGCTCGATGTGTATTTTAAACTTTAACACCCCGGTTACTAAAATATTTGTCAAATTTAAACTATTGTCGCGGGATTTCATTGTCTGTTGCTAGTTCAGTCAGCCTATAATTGCAGAAAACAAGCTTAGCAATTTTGTGTTGTTTTGCCTTTCAGAAACCAGGATTACATAAAATAAAATCCGTCGTTTTCACTCTTTATGCTACAAATATTACGGGTATGTCCTGGATGAACTCACCAGAGCTCGGCAATTAGTGCTCTATTAAATAAAATACTTCATTTTAGAAAGACGAAGTATTATACTTAATTATTGTAATGCTGAGCTTTTGAGCTAATATAATGGCACCAATGATATTGCTATTGATATATTCCTGAAAACTTTTATTAAGTTTACTAACAAAACAATCTAACTTTGAACAATGCAGCAAGCACGGTCTGTTTCGTTGATCTCTTTGTGTATGTTCAAAGCAGTCCGTGAGATTCCGGATAAAATTCCTAGATCGAACTCAGTAATATTAGATCCCGGATGATAAATTCTTGAAAAAAACAACAAGTTGTCTGTCCGAAAACATACCTGGTAGATGGCCAGGCTTGCCTCTTATCACATGTAAAAACAGTTTGAATAACATACTATACTTTTGATTACCCCTTCGACATAACACATTACATTTATATAACCTCAAAGGAAAAAAATACAAAAATCCATTAAAGGATTTTCCGTGATGAAACGAACTATCCTATGAATAATAGAGCAGCAGAAAATAATGATTCAATACATATCCATAGGTAAAATGATTTAGTAGAAAATACGTAACTTTATTAGATATCAGTGACATTACACAATGCTGACCGCAGATCCATTGACGGCAATGGGAAACTACATTACCACTATCCACAAATGGATGACCATGAGTCAAACTCTGAGAGTTCGTTAAGCCATAGGTTGCAGCTGTCATAATCCACTATGCCAATGGAGATAGTATCCTCAAATATTTTGACATCTGGTCTAACTTTAGAATATCGTTATTCCTTTGGGACGTGGCGCGTGGCAATCCGAGACCTAACCACAACGTAAAGTACTGTCATTATGGACAAAAATAAGGGAGATATTAGTAGTTGTAGTTTCGTCAAGCTCTTGCGCATGCAATGAAAATGCTTTAAGAAATGATGGTGGGCCCTAAACGACAGTTGCTACGTTAAAGCTGTATTTGTTATTATTAAAATTAAAGGAGCTTTATTTAAAAACAAATGGCACACAGCAGGTTGTCCATGTCTATATCGGGATGTACATGGACTAACATGGTCTTTGGCAATGTCAAGAACATTGCCAAAATCCTTGGGCGGCGGTTAACACTTACCAGATGGGCCTCTAATTCCCATGCTAACAGAATCAATAAAAAAATGTCCATTCCACAGAAGATCCTAGTTTAATAACCGTGTTGTGTTGTCTGCAGGAGTATTATTAACCCTTGCACAAATAGCATATTTTTTTGTTAAATTTTCGTCACGCGCGGGTGATAACCCTCATGTTGCAAACGTCCAATGTCAATAATAACTGATAACCAGCAAAATGTTCGTAGATTTTTGCCACCTTTGAAGCGTAGAACATTTCCCTTATTTTCAATGTTATATATATTTTAGAAGTTGACAATTTTTGAAAGTAGAGGTTTGATTGATACGATCTGTTCTGGGCTTTTAAGCTGCTGTATCCATGCTAATATTTCGTTCAAATCGGTTCAACGATTTAACGATAAAAGTCAACAATCCTACCAAGCTACTTTCGCATATATAATATTACTTTAAATACAAATCTCATGATAATGTTACTGTGGAATTTGCACAGCAGATGCACGATTCGCTTTGTCCTTTTTTACATACTTACGATGCGCACCTGTCTACATGCGGGCTGTCTCCGAGTGCCCTTGACAACGTGTGGGAACGAGAACCAAGTCCCAGGATTTCCATAACCGACCGGCTGTTAAATACTGACACACCTGTGTAGACTCAAGCCTCTGTATCTCCAAAGGGGTAGGGATAGGTATATTCCATTTCACCTGCTATGTTTTCAGAGCTAGTATTTTCATTCTGTGTACTATCGGTCGTTTAAGTATAACATAAACATCAGTGGAATGATAAACATAATAATAATAATATACTGCATAGCTGGCGTAGTTGTTTAAGCGGTTGCCTCGCCGCTGACACTGCGCCGAGGGTTATGGGTTCGAATCCCACACAGGACAAAAATTTGTGTGATCCACTAATGGTTGTTGCGAGCTTGGGCGTTCTTTGTGTCCATTGTTTAAATGTTTGTAAGTGGGACTTTACAAAAATTTAAACAACGGACACAAAGAACTGAAAACAAATAACAGAAATGCGATACAGGAATAATTTCTACTGCGGAATTTGTCTTTTAAAAAAGAAAAAGAAATAGAAGAATAAGGCTATTCCCTTCTACCGGGTGTATTATCAACACGTGTTGCTATTTGGAAATCTCGACAATTCTGCGATCCGGTATCCGAATGTTGTTCGATTCGTTGTCGCAGAGTATAATTCGAATCATAGTCGAATATTCAACACGTTTGATTTGATGATGGCACGATTGATATGGATCATGGTCGATAGATCGTGCTCGCAGATGTACAGTCTCAGATAAAAGAGATGACGTTTTTTAATGAAGTGCTTCTCCTAATATCTAAATGTCATGACGTCATGTCGCATGCATTGTGTTGAGCTACAAAGTAATCCGATAATCAATCAACATCATAATTCGAAGTATTTTGATTTGTTAAAAGATTTGTATATTTCAAATATTTTATCTATTATCGCCAATCGTTAATTGAAAATGCATTGTGGTGCATACCGGCAAAATCACTGCCAGAGTTAGTCGGGTTTTTGTTAAAAAAAATCTAAATCCTGTTGTAATTATTATAAAAGGATACATTAAGTGTTCTATATTATTTATTCAATTTAGTTATTTGAATGTAGATTGCCCATATGTGGAACTGGTATTAATTTAGATAGATATAAGGAAAGCAAACTTGTTTAACTTAATTTAGGTTAATACAACGTATAATGTATTGTTCGTGAAATAATTACATCGTATTTATCCTGCATTTCGTAATGTTGTTAGATTTCATTATAGTTGATATTTTGTTAGAGACAAGAAGATTTTGGGTCTATTTTTTGTCTGAAGAGTCGGGCCCCTAATATCGGTAGAAACCCGTGCCTATACTCCATTTGGTTGGGTACTTAACTAAAGGTTAACAATCTTGATGCGACTTTTTACACAAATATGTCATATTAAACAAATAAACTACTGCTTAAACTAACGATTAAATTTGTTTACTAATCGGTATTGTTGTATTTACATTGATCTTTAGCAGCATTTTATTAAAAATAACTGAGTTTATAGATAAAAAGACACATTAAGATTGTTTACCTTTAGTTAAGTACCTAACCAAATGGAGTATAGTTACGGGACGGTTTAAACACATTATGACAGTACGGATGGCGTAGTGCTTTAAATGGTCGCCTCGCCGAGTGTTGAGGGTTCGATCCTCGCACGGGACAAAAATTTGTGTGATCCACAAATGGTTGTTCCGAGTCTGGGTGTTCTTTGTGACCGTTGTTTGAATGTTTGTAAAGTCCCCCGCGACACAGGAATTATACCTAGTGCGAGAGTTGTCTTATTTAAACAAGAACAAACATGATACTTTTTTACATTGTGACAGAACATATTTTGTTGCTTTATATTTTTCTTTGTAGGACAAAGAAACTTTTACGAGATCCTTCTATATATAGATTTGTTTAAAACAGCAATATCGGAAACAGTGATTTATACCCTTAATCATAAATTCAGATACCACCCAAAAATAAAATGTCTGTGATGAAGTGCATCTGACGGATCTTATCGTAATGCACACAAACAAAACTTTCTTTGTTTATACACACAATAGAGGTGCGTCAGTGTGCGTTTCGGGACTCAGGCGCAGGCGCAACGGCAGGTGCCTGTTATTCATACAACATTCAACTTTTAGTCGTCAACTTGTTCGGTTCGAAAACGCACTCAAATATTTAAAAAATATTTTACTGGTTAAGCTGTGTAGTCGTCAAGATAAATGTTTTATACATATATAAGTACGTATGTGCGTCGATTAGTGTTTGTTTGTGTGGGCGTTGATACGTCAATCAGCTGATTTGTGCTTTGAATATTATCGGTGAGTTTTATTATCAAAATTGTTATACCTACAATGTTTATTTTGGCTTTCAGTTTAGTAGAGTATAGGACGTAATACTCTAACTTAATAATATTATAAATATGAATGTGAGTTTGTTTGTTTGTAACGGTTTCACGCCTTAACTACTTGATCGATCATCATGAAATTTCGCATACACATTATCAGGGGAACAGAAAAAGGCATAGAGTACCATTCATCTAGACAGTGATTTTTATTGTTTTAGTAGGTAGCAGTAAGGATAAGCGAGCAAAGCCGAAGAAAAATCTAATAAATTAATATTTTAAAAATTGTTAAAATTATTATTTTGATCTCTCCCTGAACATCTCATTTCTCCCACGTACGTGCGAGCTCTGGAACGAACTGCTTGCTTCGGTGTTTCCCGAGCGCTATGATATGTCCTTCTTCAAAGGAGGTTTAAAGAGAGTTCATCTTTCACGGTAGGCAACGGCTTTGCTGTGTCCTGACATTGTTGAAGTCCATGAGCAGCGGTTACCACTTTCCATCAGGTGGACCACTTGCTCGTCTGCAACCGATGGCAATAAAAAAAAAAAAACATTGCTGTTGTAAAGCAACCGAAATGTCGGAGCAAAGTGTAAACTTAAATATAAATAGTTTTAAATAAATTAAATAGCTTAAATTGAAGTAGAGTTTAATAATGGTAGTGTTAGAGTTTCAAAATTATGTAATAAAAGCGTTAAAACAAACAACATAGCAGCGATAGCTCAGTGGGGAGACCAACAGACTGCAATGCAGAAGGTCTCGGGTTCGAACCCACGTCGCGCACCTCTGACTTTCGGAAGTTATATGACTTTTCGAAATTATGTGCGTATTGATTGACAATTATCGCCTGCTCCGTGCCTCGGAGAGCACGTTAAGTCGTCGGTCCCGGTTGCCATGAACATCTATGGCAGTCGTTATTGGGAAGTCAGTACCCTATAATATCCTGACACTGGTCTAGCCTTAGGGTATCGTTAGCCTTCGGGTTGCGGAGGACAGGTGGCAGCCGCTCCGTGTAAAAACTGATATCCAGTCAAATCCTGTTAGACCAGAAAGCCAACCCCAAGTGACTTGGGAATAATAAAGGCTAGGGAGAAGGAAGGAGAAGGATAAGTGTTTTAAAACAAACAACGCGACAAAATCCGTAAAAAGTAGTTTAATTTCAATGCATAACATTCGCGTAAACATAAGGCAATATTAAATAATGATTTAATGAATAAGTTTTCATTCATTACGTTTTTTAAATCTTGTGTCTTCGGAATCTTCGAAATGGGTAATGGCAAAAATTATATACTTTTTCATTGCATGATTTATTTACCGGAAAACAGGTATTAAAGCGATAATACTTATCACGTACGTATTATCATTAAGTATCTATATACTTCTTTAAAAGGCTCGATGTTTAAATAACAGCGATAGCCTAGTGGGAAACCGTTGAACTGCCACGCAAAGGTCTCGAGTTCGATCCTAATGCGTATCCTAACTTTTCGAAGTTATGTGCTTATTAAAAAGTTACTTATCGCTCGCTTTATGGGCATTACTTTGCCCAATGACCTTGAAGATCTGGGCTTTGCAGTCCCGAGTAAGCATCACGGGCCTAGCGGGGCTGCTTGGCGGGGAGTTTTGTAAAGATTCGGGTTATTGTTGATTATTACAAAATTATATAACAAATAATTGAAAATAAACAATACACATTGTTAAGGGTGTTACATGTTTTTCAGTATAAATTTCAAATAGAATATGGCAGCCGTTATACCTACAGAATATTTAATATTTAGTTTTAAAAGGACCTATTTTCTAAATTTTTTCGGTAACAATTGGACAACTTAATTAAAATTTTAATCAATACGATATTTTCCCCATATAATCTAGTTTACTTGTATATTTTTTTATGGTAAATGCATAAAAGAAAAAATAAGTTTGTAGATGAACTACAAACTTATTTAAACTAAGCGTGTTTTTAAGGTTTGAGCGCTGCAATCCCCTTAACGGTGAATTAACACATCCTGAGGAAATCTACATGTTTGAGAGTTTTACATAATGTTCTCGAAGATATGTGAAGTCTGCCAACCCGCACTGAGCCTGACTGAACGGATGGCGTAGTGGTTTAAATGGTCGGCTCGCTACTGCCACTGCGCCGAGTACTGTGGGTTCGAATCCCACACGGGACAAAAACTTTGTGTGTTCCACAAATTGTTGTTCCGAGTCTGGGTGTTCTTTGTGTCCGTTGTTTGAATGTTTGTAAAGTCCACCGCGACACAGGAATTATTCCTGGTGTGGACGTTGTCGTTTTATAGAAGAAGAAAAAGAAGCCATCTTGGTAGACTATGACTTAACCCTTCTCACACTGAAAAGAGGCCAGCAGTGGGAGATTTTATGAACAGGGCTGATATTATTCATTATTATTACTATTTTTCATGTTTCAGCCAGGTTGCACTGGCTGTAGTCACAAGCAGATTGATTGACTTAATAAAAGCGCTTTAAAATTCTTGGAAATAGTCTAATAACTTTTTTATATATTTCTAACTGCACCATTAATCCCAGGGTATGTTTGCGGTTACGTTGGTTCGTAACGGTTCATTAGGTACTGGGTTAGGAAAAATAGGTACCTACCATCGATTATTTCTGTAAGTAAATTCTAAGTTACAGACGTTCCCGGTAACCAAAAGCCTCGCCCTCTTTTACGTGGGCCCAAAAACATAACTGACAACGATATACGTCCATATGTCCATGTTATGTTTTTTATTTAGCGTATTAACTTACACACAGAAGTGCGAATTCTTGAGTCGCGAATTGACAGCTTCGAGGGATCTATATTCGTGAATCACTGTATATAAGGTAGCAATTCCCATAGCAGGTCTCTGTGATGTGACGTCGCAGAATTCGTATGTTTATGAGTTGACTCTAAGGCCTTGTCCCACCACCTCCTAATAACATTTATCTATAGAATGAAAGTCTCGTCATCTCTCTTCTTTAACCTAATAAGGGTGAGACAGCATATGATTTATATTTCGGATATTTTTAACTTGATAGTTGTTAGGCTGGCCGCATACTTTCGTTTTCCGTATTCGATTTCCTAACACGTAATTTTGATTCGGAATTCCGTGAGACTAGCGCAGACTTTTGTTTTTCTTCATTCGGAATGTACACTGTCAGTACGGATAGTGATAGCGTAGTGAACGCACGACGATGGAGGATGATGATTTATTAGCAATTGCATTTCTGTTAACAATGAAGAATAAAAAGAAACGTCGTCGGTATTGCGTATCCTTTGCATTATCGGAGAATCTACGAGAGTCCATTTTATCTATGGAGAGCAAAGTTACGAGCACACCCACATAAATTCTTCGATTTCTACAGGATGTCATCATTGTGAAGTTCATCAAATTCTTTTCTTGAACTTCATAATGAATTCCGAATGGTTTCTCCGAACGCACAGGTTTGCATTCGAAACGTACTTACGGATTTTTTTCGGTTCGGAAAAAAGCGAACATGTGCGACAGTTAGTGTATTTTATATTGATTCCATGCATTCGGATATCCGTATATGGAAAACGAAATTGAGAATCGAATACGGAAAACGAATGTATGCGGCCAGCGTTAGAGTGATTATGTCGAACCCACCATTAAGTTTAGTACTCCTCATTCAAGCTGAATAATTGGGTTAGGACTATGGGCAATGGAATGAGTGGAGTTCGACCCAACAGTTTGAAACCACCAACCCGATACGGTAATCATTGAACCCCACCCTCATGCCTTATCCATTGTAACAAAATCTACAAGATCTAAGATAGCCTAGCTATATTAGTTCCTGTAGATTGTGCTGTGTAGTTGCAGAGCACTCTTATAAATATGAGACCCTATTATAATAAGATAAAGATATGACAGATGACAAGCAGGTGGCTTGTCAACCGCCCGTCACTGTCACGTTACCATAAAATTATACGTGTACTAGCCGTGCGCGACAAGTTGACACACGCTCCATAGCCAGCTCACAGCGCTCAGCTCTCAACTTGTCGCGCACGGATTATACTTCTGCGATTCCTACCAGATACCTACAATAATCAACTGTCATCAATCATCATATAACTAAAAACAGATACCCCGTCAATCAAATGGACGATCCATGATATGTGTACAAACAATACATATAGACTAGTGGCGCAGCAGTAATTAATGTGTTTTATCGTTCGAAAAACTCTTATACAACAGCTTTGTCCGTCCATCTGTAATACAACTTTCAACTCAAGAACCGTAAGAGCTAGAGACTCGCGGTTAACGCCATTCGACTCAGTATAGTCGATATACTCCCGAAATGACTATGACCTTTGACCTCTGACCTCACGTGATACCATTTTTTCGAACTCTGAGATTTACGGCAATTAATTGTCGTTTCTCAGTTGTTTGGTATAAAGCTTTTAGTTTCTGTCAAATCTCCTTGCACTGTTCGAATTTGCAATAAAAAATCGACGTTATTGTAATTACGCCTTTATTGCATTGGGATTTGCAATTCAATTGTCAAAATTTCAGACGGCATCATAGTAAACCCTGTTTACCTAACAATCCAGCAAATAATCATGGCGCGTATTCGCATGTTCGCATGATTATAAAAATCGGATGTCCTAAGTTTGGTCGCATCGTATCATCGCGTGGGCGCATGAGCGCGAGTATAGGGATTCCCAGATGCAATTATTCCACGAATTTCGGTTAGGACAGATCACTGATTCCTGTATGTCTAACGAGAGGCGGCTTATCAAGTAAGTTTGCGCAAAATAGTTAACAGTCGCACCAGTCTACCACATCTTAATTAGGACACATAATGGGCACTGCCAATTACTTTTGTAATCCACAAATAGATGTTCTAAATCTGGTACTTTGAGACCGTTAATTGTATGTTTGTAAAGTACCAGCACTATTGCGGGTATTGTGTTTAAAGTAAAAATAGATAATGTAATAATCTAAGATTGTAGCCACATCATTACATCGCGCGCATATCAATAAGAACATCGATTCACTGGTTTATAAAAAATATATTTATTGCCCACGGCATAGCTCGCGTAAAGGTCGCTTAGGTTTGTAGTAGTGATACTTTTTCCTGGATAAAAAGTAGCCTATGTCCTTTTCTGTACCTCTGACAGCGTGTATGCGAAAATTCATGATGATCAGTCGACTAGTTAAGGCATGAAAGCGTAACAAACAAACTCACATCACATCCGCATTTATAATATTAGTTAGGATTATGCTCGCATTAATGTGATGGTCTCATAACCACGTACATCAAGACCATGCCATGACCAATGACACTAAAAAAACAGCTATCCGATCGATAGATAGCTACACATGTACCAGGCTACCATAAAATGCAAGGCGGTAATTAATGAGCTCTGCTAAACAAAGCCAAGGTTCTCAATAACATGTCTTCTGAATAACTCCGTCATACTCGCCTGTTTCGCGACTCTTGGCACGGCAGTATCTTATCTGCCGATCTGATAAACGCTAGATGGACTACTCGTACATCGGTAAGCACGGCTGTTGAATATTGAGTGCTGTTTAGATCCTTAAAGGCAATCGTTTAGTCAAATACTTCCTGTATGACAACGATGGCGCAACGTGACTATATTTTTATTGCTATATTTTCATGTCTGGCTTTCTTACATAGATTTGTTTTGACTGTAGATTGTGTCATTGTAAGAAGGTTAGATTTGTTTTTTATCTTGGGGTTTACCATTTACGAATCCCTCTTCGCAGGAAAAGGGGATTGGGGCGGGTATGTCTTTCTCACCCGGGGAAAGATAGTAAGTCCCGGATCTTACCGACTAAAACTACCATGTGCCTACTCCAGCTTTGATGGTATTCGCCATCGTTGGTCGCTGTCGGATTGCTGGAACTAAAACTACTTCACCGACCTTTGTAACGACAGCTTATGTCAACTGTTAAGTGAACCTTCTTCACATTAAGTGTGGGTTGCCATTCAGAAATCATATTATGGGTAATAGCATACGGGTTATTTGATGGAAAACGTCATCTCAGCCTATTAGTGTTTGCAGTACCTTTTTTCTGGTAGATTTAAGAGCATTATTAATGCATTTCTAACCTTAAAAAAAGTTACAACTCTGCAAATAAAACGAACCAAGATCTAAGGTCAGCTAACTGAGAGTGTAATAATCTTTCTTTATACAAAATCTAGTACTGCTTGTCTTAGTCCTGTGGTTATTACCTCAACCAAAATTGAATATTCCGAAAGTGTAAGCAGCGATCTATTACACCCACTTTTCGCTGGTTATGGTTTTAGAACCCATAGATATAATAGGCGGCGAGCTTATTCCGTCTACTGGTCATACTTCCAGACTTTGTGTTGCTATTATAAATTTATTTACAGAAAATCCTAAAACCGAATTACATTTTTCTCAACGAGTCAATTGAAAAAATATTAAATTAAATCTAAGACCTGTTTCTTTCACTACTCTAGCTTCTGCGCGCCGCCTCTATTCTTTATCTGTTTTCCCAATACTTTTAAACTTTTAAGTTAAGCTCTATATTGCATTTATCAGTACAGATGTCAATGTCTATTGTAAAATGGACTGTAGATTAAAGCTAACTGCTTGTTACTAGAGACAAACATAATACAACGGTATATGACCTTACTCTCTAACTTTCTGCAATAAAAAAATACGCCTTATGTTACTTCCACCTATTTTGAAAAGTTTTAAAGTAAATTTCATTATCGTAGTGTTTGCAATTACCAGATATATGCCTTCACAAGGGAATAAATTTCATATTTTAGGAGATTTGGAAAAGCAATCAGTCAAATTAATGCTACAGCAATAATTGCTATGATTTTTTTTCAATTAGCAGATTGGTTGAATATATTTTCACATTTGACTACCTATTTTTACAATTAAAATCTGCCTAAAAGCAATTTTTTATTCGATATTTTAAAGATTATTAATGCTAATGATAGCCTAGTAAGGCCCGGCGCACATTGGCGGCACGGCACGGCCGTACATCCTTCAGCATCCCTACATGTAAGCGCACACTGGTGGTAACTATGTCGTGACATCCTTAGGTATGCCGCGACGTCATTAAGCATACCGAAGCGTTGGACAAGGACACGTTTCGGCATGAACGACGCTAAGCTAATGAAGCTACGCGCGGGGCCGCGGGTTACGGGCGGGCGCTGTCTTGCCGCGGTATCCCGAAGACTGCCAAACCGTTCCGAGGGATGCCGAAGCGTACCGAAGGCTGCCGACATGGTATGCCTAAGCACACCGCGGTATTGTTTTTGTAGTTACGACTGTTGAAATTTCAACTTTATTTCCATACGATTAGGTTATATTTTTATTCATCGCCTAAAAATACCTTGCCATGCCGTGCCGCCAATGGGCGCCGGGCCTAAGAGACCGTGGGACTACCATGCTTAGGTCTTGAGTTTAATCAGAACGAGGGGAAAACTAAGGCGCGTTCTCAGTTTTCGAAGTTATTCAATAAATAACTATCGCTTGCTTTTCGGAAAAGAAAAACATTGTTAGACAAACTGCATGTCTAAGATAAAGAAAGAGAAGATGTAAGCGTGACTATGTATATGTATAATAACGGTCTGCCTATTTTTATAACGAGTCTATGATTTGGTAGTATTGTGCCTTAGTTTTTGTTTTTCTAATGCCAAAGTCAAATACAACATTTGGGTATTTGGAGTAAAAGCAAGAGTTATTCTAATATTATAACAATTAAACAGAAAGTCTGTGAATATGTAAATACAAAATTGTACGCATAATATATGCATATAATTACGTATATACCGTTATATTGTTGGCCAAAGTTTTACTGCATGCAGTTATAATAAATTATTACGTGTAATTGGCTGTCTATTTACATTGATACTATACAAAACAATGTCGTAGTGCGGTCAGATTCGCACGCGCCATATTGGCAAGTGTCCTCTATAGTGAAGCGACCACATGGGTACTATACCATTGTTTGTAGTTGCCAAAAATACCTGAATTGTGTCGACAACCTACTTTAACATTTAATTTGGTAGTAAGGTCAGGCTTTGACGGTTTGTATTGTAAATGTTGCCACGATGTCTAAGAGGTATCGTGGTTATTTTATTGGCAACCTCCTGACATCATAATTAATTCATACTATAGACTCGGTATAAATACCTGTATCGCGGGCACTTTGCAAACTTTCAAACAACGGACACGTAGCACTCCCAGACTTAGAGCAATTATATCTGGATCACTAAAGATTTGCCCCGTATGGGATTCGAACCCACAACACTCGGCGCTGTGGCAGAGGCGAGGCAACCACTTACCACTACGCCATACGTATTACAGTTCTAAATATTACAACAATTGGAAGGACTGCTATCGCCGGATATAATAATTGGTTTTACGCCGAAGGATTCATTGTTTTAGAAAGCTTATCGCTTTGTTCTAGAATACAAAGAGATAGGACATGATAATAATAGCAAGTTTATCTATTATCAAACTTAGGACATCCGATTTTTATAATCACGCGAACATGCAAATACGCGCCATGATTATTTGCTGAATTTTTAGGTAAACAGGGTTTGCTATGATGACGTCTGAAATTTTGACAATTGAATTGAAAATCCCAATGCAATAAAGGCGTAACTACAATAACGTCGATTTTTTATTGCAAATTCGAACAGTGCAAGGAGATTTGACAGAATATAAAAGCTTTATACCAAACAAGTGAGAATCGGCAATGAATTGCCATAAATCTTAGAGTTCGAAAAAATGGTTCAATTAATATGCAAAGGCCACGTGATATTGAGGTCAGAGGTCAAAGGTCATAGTCATTTCGGGGGTATATCGACTATGCTGAGTCGAATGGCGTTGACTGCGAGTCTCTAGCTCTTACGGTTATAGAGTTGAAAGTTGTATAACAGACGGACAAAGCTGTTGTATAAGAGATTTTTAGAACTCTAAAAATCTTATTTGGTAATTCTTTAATGTATTGGATATTAGCAGGAATCTTCTTTTTTTATTTGGGACAACAAGCAAATACACACTGTTATGTTAAATTGTATTCCTTATTAGATTTTGCCCGCGGATTCACTCGTTTTAATGTAGATTTTATCAGTAAATTTCTATCCCACGAGAGCAATACTTTTTTCTATGCGTAAGGTACCCCATGTTATTTTCTGTTCGCCTGACAAATTGTATGATGATCTGTCGAGTAGTTAAGGCGTGAAAGCGTAACAAACATACTCACATTTGCATTTATAATATCACATAGGAAGATAGGGCATAAACAAAATCTCTTGATTAATCACGTAGCCAGCAACGTTAGCCACAAAATAATATTGCTAATTATAAAACAATATATAATGTTGGCGTAAGCCAAGAATCAAACTCCAGTCGTGTATTGTATCAGAGTATTTATTAATTCACCTTTTGTACACACACTTCAACAGTCCGATAACGAATGATGCCGGGGTAAAAGAAGATGTTAAGATGATAAAGTACCTCCCGGAATACCGACTAAACCTACCACGGTGTTCCTCGACAAAACCACTATCGACGGGGCCGCGCGAATCACTTTCGCATGCGGTCGCGACCCCGCCGAGGTTTCGGCCCGCCGTATGAAACGGCAGGCCACTACACGAAAGACCTACCCTATAGGCACTTCTACCACTCCCTACTGTCCCCCCTAGAGGGGAGACGGACTCGACATAGAGGCGCGCGTGAGAACACGCACGCCGCCTCTCGGACCTGGTGCTGAACAGATGGCGGGCAGGCCCACAAAGCCCGCCACCCCCAGGTCAAACCTCAGGGTGGCTGGAGGTCATCTCGCGCCCTCCGGCGCCCGGCTCTGCGGTTGGAGAGAGGGTTTAAACGCTCCCTCTCCCGCTCCGCCGCCTCCTTGATGGAAATGACTTCCTCACAAAAGGAGGCGACGGCGTTCCACGACCTCTCACTCCGGACCATAGACTGAACTACGGCCGGGAGCGAGAGGGCAACCAATCCGACTGCCGCGATCAACTCACGGCGCTGCGATGCCCAGGCGGGGCAAACCGCCAAACCGCTCAACTACGTCGCGGCAGTCGCCGCAGTGGTGACAACCGGGCGTCTCTTGCCGGCGTATACGACACAGGATCAGGCCAAAACAACCGTGGCCAGTCATTACCTGTGTCAGCCGGAAGGTGAGGGCGCCATGCCGCCTCTCCAGCCACTCCTCAAACACGGGACTTACCGCCACGATCGTGGCGTGCCCGATGGCTCGTGCGCTGGCTCGACCGTTATTAAATATGGCGATTGGCGACTACGCCAACACCGTCGGTGTTGCTGTTGTCGGAAGTGAAATAATTTTATATAAATTTAAATAGAATATTGTCGTAATAAATTGGTGTAATGTTAGATGTTTACAATATTTAAATTATGTTAATTATTTATTAATATAAATGATTACAAATAAATACTTTCTAATACATCGAAATCTCAAATCAGCAACATTCACATAATTACACAATAATAAAGTAATTCTACCTAATACTACATTTTATTCTTACATATTATCTGAAAATAGATTATAATTGACCTTACAATGAGTTAAGTACCGAAAATTAAATAATAAAATCAACAAATATAAATACACAGTTAAACAGGCAATAGTGACGATATTTTTTGCCTTAATCTAGCTTGAATCTAACAACTAACCTCAATATAACTTCAGTAAAGTTAAGTTAGTTCAGTTAAGTCACTAAACTTGTAAGTTCGTAAGTGTTATTCTATATATAAGAACATAGACACACCTCGTTACCCCTGAAGATATAGGCAGAGGTATATTACATCAATATTGTGCCAGCTAACATTTTTAAATTATATTTAATAGGAGCGAGCCTATATTGCCGTTTTTTGGGCACAGGTCATAAAAGAAAATATCGAAAAAGTTTTTATTCAGAGTAAAACAACTCCAATATATAACAATAAATACTTCTGCCAACCTGCAAAACAGTTTGTTGACAGACGTAGCTTCCGAATCATTCATTGAGATTTTATATATACAAAACACAATAACAGTTAGTCCAACCGCAGAATCGAACTCGAGCATAAGCACAGAAGTCGCATACACTGCTGTTGCGCCGAGACAGGCAACAAATGACAATTTCATGATAATCAGTTTAGTACTTAAGGATGAAAGCGTAACAAACAAACTCACATTCGCATTTATAATATTAGTTAGGATTTGTAAAATCCCCAGCAACACACGACATGATACTAATATTAAATAATATAATATATAACTAATTAATATGTCTCATCTATACATATATGTACGTACATCACAATGATAACAATTAAATTCAACTAAACAGTATGATATACATAGGAGATTTTAATTGTTTCCAATACCATGTACAGTTTTCCTTTTAAATGACGTAAATCCTTTTTGGGTCAAGTTTCTGGAATTTACGTGAGTTTGTAATATGATAACGATAAATAAATAAAATACCAGCATTATTAAAATGTCATTAACGTCAATAGTATATGACGCATATTGTTTTGACAGGAAATTGTGGTGTTATGATATTGTATTATGTGACAAAAATCATGATGAGACTGCGTTGAGCTGGGATTTAGCTCGTCGCAGCTCAGCTGGGGAAATAGTGCCACTGTGTAGAGGATTCCCAACAGCTTTGTGCTGTATCCTTGCGGTGAGTGAAGTTTCGCAAAGGTCCTGGCTGACAGCACAGCTGCTATTGCGCTGGCATTTGAGCATTACTTGTTGTGCGTTTCATTAGCAGCCCAGTGGTTCGTTCTTTGCTGTGTAGGCAAAACGTGAGATATACATAATTCCAGTGTTAGACTATAGCAAGCAACCATTAATCGGAACGTATACTGAGTAGTGACCTTCAGTTGGATTAACAGATAGTATAATCACATGATCCGCAGACATCATACCATTGATCGGAGTCAATTAAAGGCGTTCGATTCCTATGACTTATCAACTATGACAGTGTCAACGGTAGATTGTAGTAGCTCGAAATGCACTAGACTTGAATGCGGGGTCATGCAAGCTGTCGACATTCTCATGAGAAATATATAGTATAGTTATGCGTCAGATAGAAAATAATAGCCTGGCTAACTAATTCGTGGGACTTGAAAACTGACTTGGAGAAAATATGCTCCCTCCACCTTCGGGCAAATAGCCGCGACATTGAATATCTATTAACAGTTTAACAGTTTTTCTGTTTACACAAGTCGTTAACTGACAAACAAATATTATAAAGAGGAAATATTAGATGTTTTGTTTGTTCGTTTGTACGGATTTAACATAAAAACACCTAAACCGATTTTAAAATTCTTTCTTCGTTAGAAAACTGAATTATCACCAAGTAAGATATATATTTTATTTAAAAGAAGTACTGTTACTTACACAACCTAACCTTCTATTACGGGAGAGAAAAATATATTAAGAACTAGTATAGTATTTATGTTATATAATATTTTGATACAAAACTAGTTTTTCTGCGGCCATAAGCTAATTTTTAAATAAAATTATCTACGTCATCTTCGGCCCATGACGTATCTCTGTACATAAAATTACGTTGACTGTGAGTACATGAAAACGATAAAGCACCAAACACACTCGCCTTTATATTATTCGTTGGGTTTTGCTTTGTTTATAACATCTCTTAGTTTGATAATGCTGTATCATTTATCGTATGCTGTAACGAACATAATAAGCCGTAATTTGTAGCGAGAAGGTTGTCATAAAGTGTTCATGTAATAATATAATAATATTAATATAATGTTGCCAGTTATAGAAGAGTGTTACTTCTTGTGTAAGCGTTCATAGGCTACAGAACTCTTTATAAATGTTTGCATACTAAACGCTTTGAATAATTATATAAGAGTTTGTGTGTTTTGTTTGAACGCGCTTATCTCTGGAACTACACGTCGGATTTGGAAAATCCTTTTTGCATTTGATAGCCCAGTTTCTGAGGCAGCTTATAGGATATATAACATCGCGCTATAAGTCACGTGAGTAGCGTAGTAATCGTAAACGTTGGTGAAACCGCGAGGGACAGCTATTTGTGTATCTTGTTAGGAATATAAAGTTTAATGTGTTATGATAAAGTTTCATTGTGAGTGGCTTTCGCTTCAATGTCGCAAAGGAACTTAACATAATTGCGATGGTAAGGATTTTATATAATACTTGCCAGCGACTTTATCTTCGTGTTATACAAGTCATTTGCGATGTTGTTTACGATTCGGATTAAACTATATGTTATATATCGTGTTCTATGGAACAGAATTTCATTAATCTTGAACCCTAAATTACCGTTCTATGAACATCGCATCAAAATCCGTACAGGGGTTCATGTAATGGGTACTATGTAAACAAAAAAAATATTGTTAAAGGTTCAAGAGAATCCCTATTGGTTATTCTTAAACTTCTACAATGCGGTTTAAATATAAAATCGTTTCTCACTCACACTTATAACATCATCACTGTCTAATTTTCCTGCCATCGAAGGGCAATTCGGCACGAGTTTTTCGTTATATCGAGGTTGCAACACAACTAAAAGTTTTAAACCAAGCTACGATAAAAAAAAAATAATAATAATAAATTATTAATTTAATTTAATTTAATTACATCTAATAGGTTTTGTTAGCCCGACTTGGGAATTGTACTTCAGACCTCATACGCATCAATTGCATTTACAACTGCTACGTCACCAAGGCATTATGAATAATGATAATTGTTTATATATTTTTTTTTTATAGACCGTACAGCCGATGTCAAAAAAAAAATCTGATTATGTTTTAATAATAATTCCTGTGTCCTGGAGATTTTAAAAGTACTCGAATAACGGCCACAAAGAACACCTAGTATAACAATTTGTAGATCAGACAAATTTTTGTCCCGTGTGGGGATCGAACCCACAATACTCGGCGCGGTGGCAGTGGCGAGACGACCACTTAAGACTGCGCCGAGCGTAAGACAGATAATGACAGAGCTCGTGCGGCGCATATTCAAATCGGCGCGCGGCCGCCATAGTAAAATTGTATGGAGGATTTGAAGTGCTTTTTTGATAAATATGTATCTTTATTGTCAACCAATAACTTAAATATTTGGGACGGACAAATTGTAATGTAGCTATTTATGTTTCGTTTAAGCTGTAAAATAGGATAGATTTGTACTGTTATAATCTAAAAATCACGTAACACGAGCTTACGTTTTTGCATTTTTCGTGCATATCTACGTAATTTTGTAGGCGAAAATATTAATTATTTTAAGTTTTTTACACGGAGTAATTGTAAAGACATTCATTGTTATGGTAAATGTATATTTTATATTTGTATTAAACAAAAAGTGTTGATTTTATTTACTTAACTGTGTCCGCCTGTTTTGGCACATTTCACTCGGCGCAGTCTTAAGGCACCACGCTAACCGTGCAGTCTGTATGACTGACATAATAACCAAGAACAGTAATATACAAAAATAGATTTTAAAACAGCTGCACATTATATAATAACCTTTTCCGGTATGATTACTGTAACTATTAATAAATAAAAAACCATACTACCTATTCATTTATTACTAATCGTTTCAGGAAAATACTATTAACTATGTATAAATAATAATATATAATTGTATATCTTTTGTCATAAGGGATTCCCTTATATAGTTACACCTAGTTATATACCTTATATCATAACATTGTTATCAGTTCTGGATAATCTCGAAATCAAATCGCTAGAACTGAAACAGGTCATTTGGAAAAAATGCTTCCAATCAATAATATTATAAGCTAGATATACTGTTTTTGAGGTAATGGACGTTACTATCCTAACTACCTAACTAATATTACAAATGGAAATGTGAGTTTGTTTATTTGTCACACTTTCACGTCTTAACTATTCGACCGATCATCATATCGCACAGGGTACCTTTCACCAAGGAAGGCGTTCTGTGCTCAACGGATAGAAAATAATTGACTAAATCTACTTTAACGCGAGCAAATCTAGTCTTATTATAAATAGACTAGCGACCCGCCCCGGCTTCGCACGGGTGCAATGCTAATACTAAATATACTACAGAATGTCTTTATTTACAACGTTCACAGCTTTTTTGTCATAAGACAATACAAAGATGTTTTCTTTAGAGGTTACTCTTAAAAGTGCACCATATAATTGGCCATGTAAAAAACACTCAACGCTCAAATCTAAGCCTGCATCGTTGAAAGTTTGACCCTGCGATTTATTAATGGTCATTGCAAAAGATATCTTTACCGGAAATTGTAGGCTTTAAATTGGAACGGTAAATCCGATGGTATCAGAGGAATTCGGGGAATCAATACATCTTCTCCGGTACCACATCCGATAAGTATTGTGCACTCTATTATGAAAGTTTTTAGTGATTTTACCAGCAAACGCGTGCCATTGCAAAGTTTAGATGGATTCAGGTTTCTTAATAAAATAACAGGACAACCTGCCTTCAACACCATTTTATGAGGAGGGAGTCCAGACGGGTTCAAAGAATTAAGAAATTCTGTAGGAAAATGAACAGCTTCTTCCAAATCGAGAACAGTATCGACCGAGTTGTATATTTGCGTCGGCGCATCAATCTTTGAAAGAATCAAGTTATTTACCTTATCTACTTGTTCGTTAGTTGGTGACAGAATCGCTCTTTCTTTAAACCAAGATATAGTCTTACAACTTATGTTATCAATGTCGCGATAGACATTGTTGACCAACTCTTGGATGTTGTCTATCAAAACACAAAGATTTTCTAGGTTAATCCTTCCATCACTTTGTGTTAACTCTACATTGCCAACTTTTAGCAGCATCTCTGAAAAAGCCTGTTCTCACGCGAAGACAATGAAACCCTTATGTTAGTTTTAAGCTCTAATTTATTGACGTGTGGCCAAAGGTTGGATCTTTTTAGGAAAGCATTTATTTCGTCAGCTCGTGTTCCTCGAGTCACAACTGGTAAGACATGACGAAAGTCTCCTGAGAACAGAGTTGTACATCCACCCATAGGTGAATTTTTGCTGCGCAAATCGCGCATTGTCCTATCCAATGCTTCCACAGACGTCTTGTTTGACATGGTGGCTTCGTCCCAGACTATTAATGAGCAGTCACACATCAATTTTCCTGTATTGCTCTGTTTAGAAAGACTACAGACCCTGTTATTATCATCTGTGGAGATTTTCAGCGGGAGCTTGAATGTAGAGTGTGCGGTTCGGCCTCCTTCTAAAAGCGTAGTGGCAATGCCGGATGACGCGACAGCTAATGCAATATTTCCGGTAGATCTCACTTTTGTTAAAAGCAAATAAAATTATCTTTCTCTCTCAGCTAAAAAATATTTTACTATTCGTTCGACTAAAAGCAAAAGATAATCAACAATTATCAACAACAAAAGATACCTATTCTATTCAGTTCTTTTTTCAACTTAAATACCTAATCTTAAACTACGATTTTCGGAAATAATAAATACTTGCCCTGATACTAAATTGCCTTAACTCTAAATTCAAACCAAGATCTTAATATAAGAAATACCATTGATAAATTATGGTTTTAATTTAATCCTATCTAACCTAATGTACTTACTATAAAAGCGGTTTAAAAATTAACCTTAATACCGACTAAAGTACAAACATACAAATTCGAAAAAATTGTCGCGCTGAAAAGCACGTTTTGTCTTAAAAAAGACTCACTTCAGAATTTAAATAATATCATACAATTACGAATATATATTTTTTTAATTTATCGTAACTTCCTTATAAGTACGGATTACGTTGTCGCGCTGAAAAGCACGTTTTTATTAAGTAATAATTGTTATTTTCCTCGCTAGAGAGCTTCGATAAATGCGTGCGATCGTTGCTAATCATAAAGTGCTGTATGGCGAAGCGCGGCCTTTGACGCGATATTTATAGCCACGCGTCGCTGGCCCCCCGGCCGGTACCGCCGCAACCGCTATGTCCCTGCATTTTAAATCTGTAATATCTTCGAAAATATTTATTTAAATTACATGCTGTACAGGGCCATATTGATCTATATTAAATGCACAATGTATTTAAGGTACTTAATTGGATAAGGATTAATGCTATATTGCTTAAAATCGCTTCGTAAATAAGCCATTATTTCTCGTAAAAAGTAAAGGATAAAAAATGGGTATTGTGGGTTATCCCTAAGAGATAGACATATACAATCGCGGACTTTTTTGTAGACTTTTTTAAGGTGTACAATACTGTAGTACATTATTTTAATCTATCTCGTAGGGTTCAGCCAGCGTTTGCAATGTAAGCGCAAAAAAATATGTTTATTTACGACATCACATTAGAAACCTCTAAAATCATCAGTGTTCCTCTACTATATTATGCATGTATTATACATATAAACCTTTCTCTTGAATCACTCTATCTATTAAAAGAAACCGCATCAAAATCCGTTGCGTAGTTTTAAAGATCTAAGCATACATAAGGACAGACAGACAGTGGGCAGCGACTTTATTTTATACTATGTAGTGATGTGCCCGCGGTTTCACCCGCTTTTATGATTACTGCGCCGCCCCCGTGGATCGTAGCATGATGTTATATAGCCTATAACCTTCTTCAATAAATGAGCTATCCAACACTAAAATAATTTTTCAATTACCAGTAGTACCTGAGATTAGCGCGTTCAACCAAACAAACAAACAAACTGTTCAGCTTTATAATATTAGTACAAACTTGCTTTTGCGCGCGACTTCACTCGCTTGGGAGCTTCTTTTTTCAGGATTGAGGTGTATGTTCTTTTCTGTACCTCTGACAACCTATATGCGAAATTTCATAATGATCGGTTGAGTAGTAAAGGCGTGATAGCGAAAATAAACAAACTCACATTCGCATTGTAATATTAAGTTAGGATAACTGCACTTGTACTGATAATTTAAACTGATAGGCAATGCAAGATACATAGAAATAGCGTACGTGGAAAATATATCGTAACAAGAGCTAACATTCAAAGAATTGTTCTTTAAATGTTTTGCATGGGATTTCGTTGAACCGGTTTCGTTTTCAGAGCAATAGAAAAACACACTTTGGGTCATCATTTTGCGTAATGATATGTCTGTTTTTTCCTGTATATAATATAAATCCTTCCACATATATAATAGACGGTATAAAAGTTATTAAAACGTATATAGTAAGTACATATTCGGCCTCGATGATGTAGTGATAAGTGTAACCGACTGCCACGCCTGAGTTCGCGGGTTCGATTCCCGCACAAGTCAAACATTTGTGTGCATGAACATGGATGTTTGTCTTGGACTGGCTGTTTCTATGTATGTAAAGAGTATATATGTATGTTTATCCATTGTCTAGTACCCATAGTACAAGCTCTGCTTAGTTTGGGCTAGATGGTGTTGTGTGTATGTGATAGAATATTAATATTATTATATTGCAAACGGTCTTACTGTCTTGGAGGCAAAACGGTAGCATACGCGACTGCCGCCATGATTGCCATGACTGCGGATTCAACATTATTACATAAACTTATTACAATAAATGTCTGCGTATTTATGTTTATACAGACCTAACATGGTACTACAAATTACTGATTCCAATAGTGGATATTGTTTAATATTGTCTTCTATTTACGCGAATATTATTCATTGAAATTAAACTGCTATATACGGATTTTATCGCGTTGTTTATTTGATACTTTATTACAAAATTTTGAAAATTGTTACACTACTACTACTATTAAACTTTACTAATTTTTAAGCTAATTAAATTATTATTAAACTATTTAGATTTAATTTATTTTTACACTTTCCCCGACGTTTCGGTTGCTTTTCAGCAGCCATGGTAGTCCCCGTGACCATGGCTGCTGAAAAGCAACCGAAACGTCGGGAAAAGTGTAAAAATAAATTAAATCTAAATAGTTTAATAATAATTTAATTAGCTTAAAAATTAGTAAAGTTTAATAGTAGTAGTAGTGTAACAATTTTCAAAATTTTGTAATAAAGTGTCAAATAAACAACGCGATAAAATCCGTATATAGCAGTTTAATTTCAGTGGATATTGTTGTTCAGTAATAACTATTATAAGTCATGTTCCTAAAATTATGCTCCAAAATTACGCTATTCCTTAAAGAATTAGTAAGTTCAATATTGAAGTTTTCACAAATTAAATCGGCCGCCTAAGTCAATCGGGTTAGTATGCACAATCCTTAGGAATATTAAATTACATAATATTATCTTCTCCCTAGCCTTTATTATTCCCAAATTACTTGGGGTTGGCTTTTCTGGTCTAACCGGATTTGACTGGATATCAGTTTTAACACGGAGCGGCTGCCACCTGACCTCCGCAACCCGAAGGCTAACGATAACCTAAGGCTAGGCCAGTGTCAGGATATTAGAGGGTACTGACTTGCCCAATAACGACTGCCATACATGTTTATGGCAGCCGGGACCGACGGCTTAACGTGCTCATAATATTATATAAATAAGTATATCATTTTAATTATCATTCAAATGTCCTTATGCAATTTTATGATGGCACCTTTATCAATTATAGACAAATGAAGTTCTCATCCAATTAAAGGATCTATATAATTATTTATCTATATAACATATTTCCCTTTAAAGCGGAATTCCTAATTAATTAGATATATTAAATAGATTTTCCTCCTGAATTGAATATAAATTCACGAGCACGGCAATAATTGATTACATATGATTTGAACAGGACACGGGAAACATCACGGAGAGGGATTGAACACGATGTTTTAATAGAAGATGATGAGAATTGGTCGTGATGGCTCCCGATGCCGAAGACTGCGAAACAGCGAGGGTGAATGTAGAAGAAGCAACACATCACGGTCGAAGGATCCTACCAGAGGGCCAACAAACAGCGACTGCTTGGACTGAAAACGAAGATGAACGACCTGGTGACAACACTAACAGCCCCGGAGAGAACAGAAGACTTTTGCCTAGTGGTTCGCCTCCCAAACAAAAGTCGCGCCTCCAAGCAGGCTTGACCTTAGGGGTGCATCCTTCGGACAAATACATTAAGTGCTCTCACGTCAGCATACAGAAGACGAAGCCAAAGACTAAATTCGAGAAGAGAAAAGACAAAGTCGTAGCCTTATTAAAACCGCCATACTTCATAATTTCTATGATAGTTGTAATAGTAAGTACAATTTAATATATATATTGTAAGCATAATATATTCAGCGACTGTGAGAATTAACATGGGTTGACTGATAGGTATCGTGATTTATGCTTTTATGAGTCAAGTTTCGACCTGTGTACCAAATCTTTAAGTCCGCTGAATAGATTTGTTCTTATCGCCAATATTTCTTCTGATTATATTTTTCTAATATAAACGTGTTTACTTCTAGATATGTATCTATATGTGGGGAACCAACGATCTTCGCGCGACGCTGGAATGGTCACCAAGTGAATGGTGGCGAGAACCCTGGAGACTATTCACCTACGGCTTCGTTCATGCCAGTGTACCACACCTCGCGCTTAACGCACTAGTCGCTTTAGCTGTAAGTAATTATATACTTATCGAATTGTATCATCGTCACCTTAATCAGCCTGTGACAGTCCATTACTGGACTTAAACCTTAAGCCCGATTTTCAGTTCTCAATTGTTAATTGATGCTAAAAAATTTACGTGTCACCTCATTTTATCTAATTCCAATTCACCATGTATAGAACGAAACACATGGTGAATTGATAAACATGAAATGAGTAGATTTTTTGGCATATTAATAAACTCTATTATTCTTTTTAGGTTGGTTGGCCTCTAGAACGTGAGCAGGGCTGGTGGCGTGTTGTCTGTGTTTGGTGTGGAGGTGTTGCCGCTGGTGCTTTAGGTGCGGGTATACTGCAACCAAATGTGCGCGTCGTCGGTGCCTCGGCAGCTGTGTATGCGCTGCTTACAGCGCATATATCCAACGTGTGCCTTAGGTATTTATTGACTGGCTTATACGTCATACTTCTTGAACTACTAGTACTACATGCAAAAGCTACAAATTTTGTTTGTTAGGTTATTATCATAGAGAAATCACAATCCTTATTTATATAAAATCTTATGCGAAACTACCTTATATTCTTTTAGTAGGCTTTTTACAGACTCTCTTTCACTTTTCAATGATTCTTAGTTTAAAAGAGTGACTATAAAATATGACATTAGTTTTGTAACGTTTGAAGACCGCTAAAATTTTCTTTAGGATTGTGTACATTTAAAATTTATTCCACAATGATTTATCAAATTATTCTTTCACAGATTCGGTCACATACCTTTGTGGTGGTTCCGTCCCCTTAGCGTGCTAGTATTGGGTACGTCAGAAATGTGCTGGGCTTTAATGCGAGCGCCTCCTCCGACGGCTGGGCATGCCGCTGCGCATGCGCAGGGATCCTACGAATACGTGGCTTGGGCTGCGCATATACTCGGTGCTTCTGTCGGCATACCGCTTGCTTTCTTAGTCTTCACTGGTAAGAGCAACCACTTTTAAAAATATTCATTAGGGCAATAATTATTACACCGATATGATCATTTCTCTTCCCAATTTTGAAGAACATTATATGTAGATACCTCTTAGAGCTCTAGATTTTCTTATAAGATTTTCATCGCGAGCGATCATTTACAATTAAACATGATCTTAACTAAAAGTTATATAACCCATAATCTATTACGATCAATCCTATAATCGACTCTGAGTTTAGATGGAAAATGCCAAAAATAAAATCTTCGTCTTTTTGTGCCTATCCTAAATATATATTCTTACAGGTGAAAACTACAGCAAGCCTTACGTCATTGCTTGTCGCGTTATATCAGGCCTCGTAATATGCGCTGGAATTGTACTGGCAGCCGTGAATTACGCACAAAACGTCGAAGAAGATCAACCACCATGGTACGTCAGCATCAACATGACTTGAAACCTCAAACATAATTGAGAGGATCCTTAAAATCTTCAAGGATTCTGGAACCCGGCCATTCTTGCGCCTTGAAAAGTGCAATTCGCTGATCCGTCCGCTATTCATGATGTATTCCATCATTTGATGGATGGCTTTTGATGGAGTTTACACCTTTGTATCTTTTAGTACAAAGATAGTTATGATAATTTATTCATTCACAACGTAGTTCTAAGTGTTATTGGATTTAAGGTTAGTTGTGATGTAAATTCTAAATTCTGACTCCGCCCAATATTTACAAGTGCTGTTCTAAAACTTTGAAACGTTAAAGGAATAACAATCTTAAGTGTTGGATAGTAGAGTTTTTAATCGATTGAATGAGGTATTATGCTTCGTGATTGCAGTTCACGTATTTAATCGAAGCTACTCAATAATGAATTGATGCACGTCTAAAATAGTTTATCGATCATTTAAACGAACATTAGTTTTAGTTCAACAATGGCGGAGTAACCTTCTAATGTTATTGATTTCTATGAAATCTTTTATTGTTTTGCATCAAAACGTTAATATTTCGGCTAGTGATATACTTTTTAAGCTTTGTACTTATGCTACGACTAGGACCTGTTTTGCCACCATCTAAGTAATACTTCTCCTGTGATAAATTTTCCTCTAGATAGAGTTATTTGATGCTGGTGAAACAGGCCTTTGCTGTTATTTATTAAAAAGTTACTGTGATTGCATACAGTTTATTAAGTTTATATTTTCACAAGAAACTGCGGGGTTCTTATTCACTTATCAACATTTACATTGCGATAAGTTAATGATAACCCTGACGGCGTCTTAATTTATCCAAACTTTATCGAAAGAATAATTAAATGTTTAAAATAAAATACATGATATCAATAGTCTCCTTAATTTTGTAAACATACAGTTAATAATAACATAGATGATAAACTAAGATAATAAATGCGAAACAATCGCGTTTTATACTATAAACGTAGACAATGATGTCTCGTTCCATCTTCAAGGTTATGACAATGACAAAACGACCAACATCGAAAAGACTTTTATAATACTAGCATTAAACCTATAATAATTGTAACCAAAGAGATTATTGTGTTCTAGTCGAATGACTCAAGTTTAAGTGTAATACATGACTTAATATTTATTTGTGCTTTTTTATTTGTCTACATACGTAAAGGTGGAAGTCTTATGTATGGATATTATCATTGCATGACAGATGCAAAAACAGACAAGTTAGTAGAACAATATAAAATACAATAAAATAAATTTGTAAATTGATAACTACACATCATACCCATGTCATCATACTCATGTCATCATACCCATGTCATTATACCCATATCATCATAACCATGTCATCATAGCTATGTCATCATACCCACATTTAGCCAGCTATGGTTTCAAGTCCACGTCATTGCGGGTGACCTATTGTTTAGTAGGCCAGTGAAATTCTTCGTGCAGGTATGGAGAACTTCTTGTCAGAAGAACCTATTGCAATACATTTTGCCTGATCCGGAAATTCTCAAGAGAGATGGGACGCAGCCAGATTTACTTTCGTACCGAATAGAAACTTGCTTGAGGTGTACTCTTAGCATTAGATATTCAAACGATCAGACTCACCATCTGCGCAGGAGATATTATAGTGTACAAGTGTGAGCGCAAACAAACGCACACTCTATGCCATTACTCTTATAGTCCAATAGGACAGCAATCCAACAAGACCAGAGAGAAATTAAGCGCAGGTTTAACGGTTGTTGGCTCTGCTTTCGAAGGCACGGGGCTGTGCAACACCGCTTACTTCGTAACTCCGGGCTGCTATTGAGAATTCTTTGGCATACCAAATAATCTTTGGCAAACCACCTATAATATAATCGGACCTGATCGGCACCAAAGCATGAACCTAAAAATGACCCTGTAGACAGCAGTAACCTCACTGTGTACTTCTTGAAACCTAAAACAACTGGCTAAATGTATATTTAGTACACATCTGCCCTACATCTACCTCTACGGGGAAAACAGGCGTATGTCTAGGTATGTACTTATAAGGAACATCCAATTGTATTGTCCGACAGTAATGTATTGTCTTGCATATACCATCATATTGGTCAATAAATCATACTTGAATTACGTCAATATTGTATTTTATGGCAGTAAGTTTAAAATACAATATGAATCTTAAGTTATGTAATGGTACCATCTTTTATATTTGTAGAAAATTACTAGCAACATATCAAGTATAAGTAGACGAAAGTTTGTAAAGGAATTGATCATCTGTATAGTTTGTTCAGTGAACTATGATTAATATAATCTATATACATATATAAAACTCTTCCGTTACTGAGTGACTGACAGACAATGCACAGCCGAAACTACTGAACGCAAGACGCTGAAATTTGGCATGTATGTTCCTTGGAGAGTGTAGGGGAGCACTAAGAAAGGATTTTTGGAAATTCCACCCTGAAGGAGATTAAAGGGGTGAAACCAGATATTCACACGGGAACGGGACTTACGCGGGTGAAACCGTGGGAAAACTACTAGTACAAGATAAGTCTCTTGAAACAAATGTAGCGCTATCGTTGTCTCACTTGGTGGATAAATAGGAATAGTGTGCCACTTAATTCAGGAAACTTGCCTTGTGTAAATGAGTTTTAACCAGGCGATAGATTTCGGTTAATAATATACGTAAATAATAATTGATGTAGAATTTTTTTTAACAATTGACTACACTAATTTGACATTAGTTTGCTAAGTACCACTCACGATAAGCGCCACCTCGCCGTGGCTTCTGCGAATGTTGAGGATTCTTTACAAGTTACAAAAAAAAGTGTGATCCTCAAAAAGTTGTTCCTATCCCAGTCTGGATGTTATTTATGTCCGTTGTTTCGATGTTTTAGTCTCCAGGAATACCGGAACACCGGGATCTCACTATTGATATACCGATGTTCCTTTACGACTATTTTAATTTTAAAAGGACGACTCGACGGAGATTTTACCTAAATGTGATTCATCATTGACCACAACATCTGTTGTAGATGTTTATTGCAGCGCTTCTGGGTTTACGGGTTGCCACATCGCCGTTGATGGCTACGTAGTCCTATTGCAGTACGGTATTTCTTGCCGCAGCGAACACATATAAAGCGTGAGTCTGTAGGACATAGTAGAGTACACCGGAATCTTTTCTGCTTGAGGTCAACCGGCCAGTCTTCGTCATGTTTTGACATTCCAACCTTTATGTCGTGTCGCCATTCAGGCCTAGTCACGGCGCGTTTTTGCCAACTGTCAGTGCGCATTCCAAAGCTGTTCATGTCACGCTAGCAGGCATCCTCAAATCTTAAGATTGGGCGCCCAATAGGTCTCTTTGCGTCCGCTATACTTGTATTAACTTATTTAATTGTTCTAATATGTTGTATTGCACATATGTTGTAAAACAATGCGAAGAAAAACCGAACACCATTAAACTGGGTATTAATAAATACATTTGTAAACCTACACCGAGGCTTATAAATATCATACCTTCGACATATAACTATATCATGTACAATATTAAGTACCTAAGTTAGTAAGTACCTACCGTGACATTAAATTTGAGGCCGTTTATTAACAAAGATTTTAATTATCTGGCTGAAGTAAAAAGATTATCACTGGTACTTTGACAACCTTTATCAAACATTGATTGCACTGATAGATAGGTTTAAGTGATTGCAATACCACTACAGAGAGTGTTGTGGCCTCGATACCCAAAAAATCTGCCAAAAATTTGTGCACTCAAATGGTTGTTCTGAGTCTGGGTGTCTTGTGTACTTTGTCTTGAACTTTGTGTTTTGCGTATTAAGAATATTTTTAAAAACAGCGCGACGCAGGAGTTTTTCCTAGGGCAGGAGTAATTTTTTTAAAGAATGAAAATTGCGTTTTTTTCAGGGATATCATAATAACAAAAGAACAGTCTACTTTAAACTGATAAAGCTGTTAATAGGCTATATTTCACTGATCAAACTATACAAAATATATCTGTTTCTAATATAAATACGACATTTTTATAACTAGGTAAGAGTTACGCTTATGCGTTCTTGTGTCTTATATATACGTACGTACTGCTTCATGTGATCTTTGTGATTATATTAAAGTTCAATTTGTACACTTTATTTGGTTGTTTAATTTAAATCACATTGTGTCAATTTTTCCTTTTTTAAAACCTAACGTATGTATGGAATTTAAAACTAACTTTTCCAGACCCTGAATACGTTTTTATTTTTAGATTTCTTTCATTGTCGACATATTCGAACTTCTTTAGTCTCTGATAGGTATTCGTAATAATTCAGCTAGAATGTATATGTTTGTCAAGTAAAAATAGTTTTGTCTTTGCATAAACAGTCAATCTGCTATCTGCGACTACTGTTGTGGGTTCGATTTCTACACGGGACGAAAATTTATGTGATCCACAAATAATTGTTCTGATTTTAGGTGTACTTTATGTCCGTTGTTTGAATGTTTGCAGAGATCCCCGCAACACGGGCTAAATTCCTAGCACGGGAGAGGTCCTTAAAAACTTAAAGAAAAGAATTTTAATAATAATTTGACACTGAGGGAGCACTGCGATTACTCCTTACTAACTGTTTGATTAATTTCAATGAATATATAATTATATTCCAACTTATACGTATGAGAAATTATATTTCTCATACATAAGTTGGAATATAATTCGACGCACCGTAGAATGCTTTTATTATTGTATCTAACTACGGAAGGTGAAAGGTGAAATCAATTTGTAAATGAATAAGTAAAATACAACAAACCATTTTTATAAAGATTTATTACCAAAATAATACTAAATATTATAATTATTTAACTATGTTATAAGTCTAAAATAATTTTACATATATTGAGGTTAGTATATTTAAGGTTTACGTAAATGCACTATAAGTCTGTGTTCATGGTCCACTCCTCAAGAGCAGTGAAAAAAACCCGAATCTATGGTAGTCTATGTCGTATGAGATCAATGCCGGCCGTTTTGTATAAATAAATATTTTAACTAACGCTCTCAAGAGAATATAAATTTACAGTCACTACTGGACAACATTCGTTCAAATAGGTACATACAATTTTAGTTTCATATTTGTCCTATATATAATTTGTCGTGGTTACAACAGGCAAATAACATCTAAAACTATATATTTATGACATTAAATATTTATTTCATCCCAATAAATTAAAATTAACAGCAGGTGCAATGAGTAATCGCTTGCGCCATTTGAACCGTAGTAGCTTTGCCTACATGCTCCGTTTTGCAAGCGCAAATATTTGTGCTAACTAATTAGGTCAGATAATCCCATAGGTAAGTACACCTGCACAAGTATTCGCACAGGCAAGGTGAAGTGTCAAGATGTAGTTTTATATTACTTTTTAATACCATTGGAGTAAAATTTAAATATTTTATTGTAAGCTGCAATATCTAACGACACAACAAGGGAATTATGCGAAGTATTATTTGCTTATAAAATTATACATCCATATTAAAACAGTTTGTTTAGAGATTTATTAAAGTGTCTTCTTCGTTATTATTTCGAATGCATTCGAGTAGCTTCATATTCATATTTTAATTCGAATGTTTTTAAAAACCATTGCATTACAATAGTAAAAATAATACACTAGAAACAATAACCAAAAGAAAGGTATTAAATTTAATTGTTAAAGAACTGCGCAATGCCATTCTTTCATTTTCTTCGCTTTTTCCTTATATTTTAAATGTCCAGTAGTGAACGAATATTCTCATTGGAGCCAAACACACAATCACACAGCTGTACAATAAATGCATATCCACCTTCTCAATTTTCTCAACATCTAAGCGGCTTGCACTGCACTCCTAATTCGGTACACCAACACTCTTGACACGGCGTGGAAAGCTCTGCAATGATTCTACCAACTCTATACATTCTACCATAGATATTACAACCAGCTAGTTTTAATAACCCAGCCCCAACTCCTGGTAATCCAGGACCTGGTAAACTGCCAAGGTTCGGAGGCCTCGGCCCTGACGTGAAGGCTACGTCTACATCAGGTCTTTCCGTAGGCCTTTCTGTTGGTCTTCTCGTCGTTTTATTCGTGATTGGCCGTGGAGTGGTCTTTTTGATAGCAGTGGCTTCTCCGAGAACTAAATGGTCTATTCTGTTGACAGTAGATGGTGAAATTTTTGGTGGGTTGAATGGCAGAGATGGCAGTGGTATGAATGGGTTAATAGTTGAAGGTGGTCTTCTTGTTGAAGTCATGGGTGGTGGAGGAGGTTTTGTTGGTGGTTTTGTGGGTGTAGGTTTTTTATACGGAGAAGCAGTAGTCGAGTCATAAGTGTCGCTTAGTAGGAGTTTGAGCACGCTCCCAAAAGAAAAGCCGTCATCTTCGTCATCTTCATATTCTGCTGAAGTATCGTTTACTTCTTTAATGTTTGAAGGTGATGTAGTGGTAGTAAACTTTGTGATAGGTTTTGTTGTAGTAGTAGGAGAAGCAATCGTAGTAGTTGATGTTGAAACAGCATTTGTTTTTGGAGCCTTAGTTGTAGCGTTATGTGGCGATTTGGTTTTATTGAGGACTTTCACTGGTTGTTTTTCGGTTGGCTTTTCATAGGTTTCCTTATTCACTGTTTCATTAGATGCGATTGGAGCAGGTATAGTTTTATTTGGTAGTGAAGTCTGAACGGAAGTATACATTGTTTCATTCTCAACCGTTGCTTCCACATGAGTCTTGTTTATATTGGTTCTTTCTGTCACTGAGGCCATGGTAGTTGTTGTAGTCTTATTTTCTGCAAAAGTAAAGAGATATTTGTAGTTCATTTTGTATTTTATATAGTAAATTTATGATAGTTTTAAGAACATATGAGTACATTTACAGATTATAGAAGCAAATTAAATGCTATTTGCAGTTTCAATAAATTGTAACTATAATTTTAAGGTGTTTTTTCAGGTGAAGTGCGCTAATACAGTCTTATATGTTCAAAAATGTGGAATTATTATATACATATTTTCTTGCAATGTTTCCTACCGATCATATATTAAATATTGCTTTAAAACAATATAACGTCAAAAGTAACCATTGATGGTTTATTCTTAACACCCATAACTAATCCGACTACATTTCTCCTCTATACATTCATTGCTACAACATAACCCACAAAAAATAATTTGTAATTTCGTATGCATGATTTATCTGTAACGGAAATTAAAGCTACATATATTGCTAGGTTTTGACGTATCTGTTTTGTAACTTAACCGATCCATCAAGCGTTGCAAGGCACATAAATGCACACCATGCATGGTCATATTAATTCAAGTAAATAGATGACGATATCCAAAAAACTAAAAAAAAAATTTCCATTTACCTGTATTGCAGGTAGTATCCCCACAGCATTGATCTATAGAGTCAGCAGTAGGTGCTTTGAACTCGCAACCTGCTGGAGCTCGACAGACGGTTGGTGCACAACTCAGACGTCCCCAGGTACAAATGCACTCACTGCACTCAATCGTCACGCTATCGCCCTCTGGGATACGCTGGCCATCGTCGGACGTGCATTCACCTGAAGTTTACATTCGATAAATTTTTTTCGATCATATCATTGTTTTAATACAATTATTATAATTAAGTAGAAGTTAGTTATAATGCACATATATTGACTGAAGCGATTAAAATTTTATCTGAAGGATGAAAACAAAATTGGTGTCAATAAGAATTCAAAAACGTAATTATTATGAATGTTGAAATTCAATACTACACAAAATTAAAATAAATAAGCTATTGAATCTTATAAGACGTTATAAAATACTTTTCAAATTCTAAAATATCATTTCAATGTCTTTCTCACTGCTACAGATTTGATAGAAAATGTTTTTAGAAGTTTGTGCAACAATCAAGCTTAATGCCAGGATCAGTAGTGCCATGCAACTGGTCAACAGATATACACATAAACGCAAAATAAAACAAATTTTACCTTTACTAATATCCAGTTGCATTGAGGTAGTAAGATGAGGTACGGCTGGTCCTGATGGTGTGCTTGGATAAACCGCAAAGTACTCGTCAATGATGCCAGGACCTTTGGGTATAAAACCACCTGGAATATGGAACGTTACTTTTATTCTTTACACTCAAAAATACAGTGAAAGCAGCTTCACCAAGAGTCCTCCAACCAAGCTCTTTAGATTAGAATATAGTAGCGCTGTAACATAGTGCGTGATATGACAAAAATCCAGTGTGAACTTATTTCAGTAAGTAGTGCTTTTCTGTTTCTTTTTCTTTTTAAAGATTGCTACCAATATAAGTTTCAAATTTGACAAATATATAAAATAAAATAAAAAAATTTAAAATAGGCTCATATAGTTATAAATTAACATAATTATATTTATTTTTATTTGGTTTAAATATTATACTCTCGTCGATGAAATACTTCATTCTGGTATAGATATATCCATATAACAAGAATAAAAACTACATCTTAACTGACATAGAATAACTTTACATTATTCGTTTTATGTGGAAAATATTACATTTATCCATTTTTATATTTATCTATTATGTTATCAAATTCTCATGTCTAATGAAAATAAGTCTATGTTACCTTCAGTCTCAACAGGCGGCGAAAACAGATTAACAGCAGGCGTCTCTAACTCAAATGTAGAACTTGTAATAGGAGCCTTTGTAACAGCTTTTCCTTCATTCATATGACTTCCCAAAGACGTTGACACCGTATATTCATGTACGAGGTCGTTTTGTACTGGATACCTATTACTGGTTAAGTCTATATCGTGGGTATAAGCCGGTTCTTTCTCTGATATAAATACAGGGTATTGAGTAGGATGGTAGGTATCTTCTCGTCTAGTAAATGTCGTGTCTTTGGTATCCGTTGGGTAATATACTGGGAACTTGTCTTCACGTTCAAGCATTGGGTACGTTAGTGTCTCTTTAGGTGAGTCATCGTCAACAACGGCATCGGCAGCTACAAAGGGAATGATTCTGAAATGTACAAATAAAACGTTTAAATCGATATTTAACAAAATTAGGGTATTACTAGGCTAAAATATTGCGTATTTAAAATGCAATATACTTATGTGGATTCGATATAGATATGTTAATTTATCAGAAAGATTCTAAGGACTATAATTTTTATAATCGAATTGATGTTATAAATTTACCAACGAAATGGAAGTAAACATACTTTAAATTAGGTAAAGATGGTGGCAGCGTTGGTTCAGTGTAATCATAATCGTAATCTCCTTTGGTCTTTTTCGAACTATTAACTGATTCCACAAGGTCTACTGGCACCGGTATTTTCGAAGCAGTTGCCATCAGTGGTCTTGAAGTAGAATTAGTATTAGCATTTAAAGAGCTTGTAACATTTATCGTAAATGTATCGTTTTCATCAAAGTCACCGTTTACCGATCTATCGGTAATAATATCGTTTGGTGAATAAGTTTGAGCTTCTATACCATTTACAATTGGTACCCTTGGCATTGACTCCATTAGTATTTTTTCAGTGTCATTCAAAGTGATTCTTAAGGGCATAGAAGTAGATGACAATTCTGCTGTACAATTAATAGTACCATTGATGACAATTTTGACAGTTCCTTCAGGTTGTTCGGTAGTTCTTTCAGTTGTTAGTTCGTTGGTGTCTGCAGCTACTAATTTAGCTGCAGTAATAGCTTTTTGAGTTGTAGTTGTTGTAGTAGATTCAGTGTCATTGTGTGGTTTGTCACTTGAACTAGGTGGGAGCTCATTTGTTTTCCTCTTCACTTTATTGGTGGTAATTACGTCGTTTTTAGTGGCTGAGGCTGTTGGAAGGTTTCTAATTGTATATACGCTGTTTAAAATTTTCTTGGTAGTGCTCTCGATAATTTTAGACCATTTTTGTGCGTGAAACGCACGGTCGTCATTTCTTTTAGAAGTTACAGTGTTGTACGTACTCGGATGGGAAAATGTGGATCCTGAGAATAGAAAATATTTATTGAGTATAATTTATTTATCTATTCATACACACAATACATCTTTACACCCTTTACAGGTTCGGACCTAATTCAATTGTTATCCTAAAACATATTCAAAAATACGAAAATTTAACTAGGTATAACAAATTACTTATTATTGGTTTATAAAAAAACTTTATAATAAATTGATAATCATACTTAAAATATTTAAAAAACGTAATTAAGTATGTCAATCATCAAGCAGTAGTAGTACGCACTCAAAATATCCTGGAATCTTCAGAGGTTAATCTCCGTAAAAAGAGGAGACGACTGTGTTAAAATATTTATAAAACAATTAGACTAGGTACAATCACAAAATTGATAGACAACACACAGCCGAAACTACTGAACGCAAGAAGCTGAAATTTGGCATTTATGTTGCTTGGAGAAAGAGAAATTCCATCCTGAAGGGGGTGAAAGGGGTGAAACCCGATAGTCACACGGGAACGGGACTTACGCGGGTGAAACCGCGGGCAAACTACTAGTAATATAATATAACATGTACTTTAAATGTTAAATAGTTGTGTAAACACCCATATTATATTAGCTGTATTTAGGTCCCAACTATTATAAAGTCTAAGACCGCCTGAGGTTTAAGGAAATTCTCCATTACAGAGTCCTGACTCTGAATCAGAATTTCTTTAAATAAAGCTTAATAATAATTGTTCTTGAGGACCCTGGACATCATGCACGAATGCAAGGTATGGTTTATACTATGGTACCAATGAGCTAGCTATATAACAGCATATTACCGCCGCGCACCGGTTTCTGAAATGAGAATTACATGTTGAAAGTGACCCAAATCAACATGAGGATTACATTAAAAACATTTTTTGCTTTTATTTTAAGTTTCCTCAAACCGCAGTAAAAATTTAGTAGGTATTTAATAATCGTATATGCTCAGTAAATGCTCAGTTGAAAGCGGTTTGATAAGTTCGACTTTGTAAAAAATATTTGGGAATACTCAGTTGAGTCTTGTTACTTTTCATAATTCAGAAACCAGGGGCTAGTACCTACCTACTAAATCAAGCAAATTGTTATCATCGTTACCTTTATGGACATTATGATCGCATTTGTACTGGTGAGCGCAGCAGTCACCAGGTGTCATTATCGGCTCGCAGCCGTGCAATGGCGGGGCACATGCTTGTTCCTGACATCGCACCATGCCCTTCAGACAGAAGCACGACGTGCAGTTGTCGTTTGATGCGATGCGCTCTCCTTCTTGCACTATCACACCATCCACTTGGCAATCTGAAAAGAACATTATTGAGAAGTAGACCACAGTAGCTGCCCTGAAAACTCCAGCACCCCGACTTGTGGAGTACCACCAGTCTCCACCCTACAAGAGATTGAAGTCAAATAGCCACGTGTTCTATTCCTGAGTTTTCAAACCTTTTTATGGATAGTTGTTATGATGTATATAATAATAAAGTCACACCTACATATATCTGCAGGGTAAGCAAAGATGAAATATATCAACATTTCACGAGTTAGAATTTAATTATTAGAGGGAGAACCTTTCACGTCTACCAGGCGCATCTCTAGACTCTGCACTGCAATTAAAATTGCTTTATAGTAAAATCCAATAATAGTTTGTACGGTATGAGTGTGGCATAATAGACGTCATAATTGGCTGCAAATATAAAAGCAAACTAATGCCGTAATACTAACTTGGTAGTAGAATAAAATTATAAAAACATGTCTCACCAAACGATTTTTCCTGAGTCGGTGCACTCTCATGTTCACAGTAATATCTCTGAGGACAGCAAGCTCCAGCTGTGGGTCTGGGTACACAGTGTGGTGGAGGCGGGAGACAGGTCGGCCTCACGCATCTTCTAACTCCTTTCAGACAGAAGCACTGCTCACAGGCCACGCTCGAAGACATGGCCGACCCTGCTGCGTAGATACTCCCACCCTCCACGCACGCTGGAAACACTCCAAGCACAATTTAAAATCAACCGTTGTTTAAGAAAGGGATGATAAGGCAGGCTTAGAGAGTAACGTACCTTGCCCTACAGTAGCTGGTGTAGCGATTTCAGAGTTGTCTTCGACCTTGAAACGTGCGATAGCATCACGTTCCATGCTGGTAATTCCATCTAAAAGACAAAAATACTTGCATAGTAATTTCAGTATCTATCAATAGCAATTGTATGTTTTTTTATTTCAGTGCTCTTGCTATGAGTTTCAATACTTTTAATACCTCTTGATTAAGAAGAACGTCAGCTAACGACGGACACCTTGCCTTTTCATTTAATTTAGTACTGCGCCTCTAGCGGATACTTTTGTGAACCAAAGAACATGTACGGGTTTCGGGTAAATATTGGGTCAAAGCCATTGTCATAATAAATAAAAAACATTAAATGATAATTAAAATATTATTAATTAAAACAATAATATAAAACAAACTAAATGCAATTGACGCCTAACACCATCTATGAACTGTGCAAGTTACAACGAAGCGCTGTGCCGCGTTCAATCGTAGTATTAAAAGTTAATGCGAATGTAAGTTTATTTATAACGCTTTCATGGATTAACTACACGACCAATCATTATGAAATTTTGCATACACCTCATGGGTACAGAAAAGGACAAAGGGCACCTATCATCCAGAAAAAGTGCTATTCCCGAGCGAAACCATGAGCAAAAGCTAGTGGAAGAATAAATGCAAATCGAATTCAAACATACACATCATCGACCTATAAGCCTTCCTTGAGATGAAGTTATACCTACATAATAATCAATTATACAAAGTGCCGTCTCTTTCACCTAAGATAAGCATAGGTGAGTGCCAATGATTTTAGGACCCATGTTATAAGTTACGTGGTATCTCAAAATTAGCTATACGGTTTATGTATGTATAATGTTGCTATACGATTTAATGAAGGCGTTAGACCTTCATTAAATCGTTGCGCCCGCTCACCCCTATTGTGCAGGTCTAACGCCTATTGCCATTGTGTGTATTTGAGCCACAATAAAAAAATATATGATTGCCCTTGCCATACACAATGCCAGCCTGCTGCGAATTTCTTGACTTGAAAACTGCTGGCTGGACAAAGTGTTATGACAGTGCCCTGCCCAGGCAAATAAGATGGGCCATAATTGACCCTGGGACTGAATTCTGACATAATTGATTAAAAATGACATGATGATGGCTTATCGTTGCATTATTATTCATCAGCGACATAAGAGACTGATCATTAGACGAATTTGTAAAAGTACTTATGTTTCAATTATTTACTAATTAGTACTTTGTACTTAATTTTCCTATTACTTTTACTATAAAAATAAGAATAATCAGTAATTTGTAAGGTACAACAATTGTTATTTTGATGATATTTAGTATACTATACTTATTCTAGTACTGATCGGTAAACGATTAGTATGGTCAAGCAACGTTGGGTGTGGTCAGTCTATAGATGGGTGACCGCTTAGTGGTATTTCATCTGAGCGTCTCCGTGCTTCGGAGGGCACGTAAAAGGTCGATCCCGGCTGTTGCCAAACTGATAGCAGTCGTTAAGCCATGTCAGAGGTCTTGAACAACTCTTGACAACAGGTTGGCCACTAACCACACGAAAAGAAGAAGAAGAGGTATACTTATTCTCCTGACCAAGGAAGATAAAAGGCGTGAGACTAGAAAAACTATAGTTATACCTTTTATCTACGAAGGGATAATGCAAAGGTGAACGACCACAATATTTCGCCAACTACCGTTGGTTTCACGTAATAGAGCTTGAGCCTATTGCCGTCTACTGGGCACAGTACCTGAAATTTCTTGAGAGAAAACCCAATAGCACTTTGCCCAATCTTGAAATCGAACCCGAGACCTCATGCACAACATTCACTACTGCCGCCATCGCCACTGGTACAGCGTATCGATAATTTTCACGGCTGTCACATTATTTTGTATGATATCATTAAATTTTATAAATGTTTAGCAAGTTATGCTCCTGAATAAACGTAGACGTCTTTTGTTCCTTTCTGTTTCTCCATTATGATAAACGTATGTTCCTTCTTGTTCTTTTCCTAGATAACAATAAAGCTTTTAATCAAATAATTTACCAGGACAGTGCAGCTCCGGGCAGCAGTTTCCTCGACGATGTCTCACGTGGCAGCGCTTCGGTGGAGGATTAGGTAGCGGCGCACACGCACGGCGCCGGCACGACAGCGCACTTCGCGTGCATATGCAGCGCAGACACGATTCGCGGGTTGTGACTGGAGCTCCGCTGGCAAACCACCGACCCTCGTATAGGCATCCGGATAGCAGGCTGGCGGAGTCTGGAATACGTAAAGAGAAATTTAAGAAAATAATATTGCGTATTATGAAGTTCCGCGGACTCCATAGAGCCTGGGAGTACCCAAACCACTCACACGTTGGCAGTGTTGAAAAGACTGGGTCTCTCAATATTTTGTCCTGAGGTTAATTGACACTAACTGTATGTAGACCATGTTCGTTAATTTTCGTTTACAATTCCATGGAAACTATTCCACACTATACATATATATTATATTATGTAATAAAGTTTCAGTTTACAAAGACCATAAACCCCCCAATATTTTATGAAGTCGACGCGCATGGTATTATGCATACATATATACCTTTCTAATGGATTGATTCAAGTTGGTAGTGGACAGTTAAAACTATGTAGAAATATGAAAAGATAACCGTTTGTCCTGCAGTAAGGAAAGACAGTATCATACTAACAACTATATACAAGAATATTTATTAAAATTCGGAACCTATTTATACATTTCGCAAGGCCAAAATTCGCTATATCTATATATATAAACTCTTCCGTTACTGAGTGGCTGACAGACAACGCACAGCCGAAACTACTGAACGCAAGAAGCTGTAATTTGGCATGTATGTTCCTTGGAGAGTGTAAGGGAGTACTAAGAGAGGATTTTTGCAAATTCCACCCTGAAGGGGGTGAAAGGGGTGAAACCCGATATTTACACGGGAACGGGACTTACGCGGGTGAAACCGTGGGCAAACTACTAGTAATATATAAAACGATATAGAGATTGTATTTGCACATTATAGATAAATATAAAAAAATCCAGCTCAGTTCATTTAATTAAAAGTTATAATGTAACAAAGTTTTCAATAAAATTATTATTATTATTATTATTAATAATAATAATAATAATCTGGAAACACCAGATAAGTTACATGTCATTTCATATATAAAAAAATATTTATTTATTTTCTAATATATTGCAATTAAACATAATTTACAATATCTAATGGCACCTTGGATCCTGTTCCCGATGTCAGTGGGTCATTTCAGTTTTTATATTTTTAAATATGTATAGTTTTTATATTTATATTTAAAAATGTAATTATTAGAAAAAAAAGAGTAATAAGGAGAATAATAATCTATTTGATTTCTCTCACAAAGGTTTTTATGCTAGTTTACAGAAATGCCATTATAAATAAGGTACATAACTTTGTGAAAGACTGGTGCCTGAAGTAGGTTTAAAAAATACCTGTAATTACAGGTCACCAAGGCCCTCCCGCAGCAATGAGTCTATATAAGGCTAATTCAGTATACATATGGCGTTTAAATGAATGATATCTAGACACAATAAAATAATAAAAGATAAAAAAAAATGTTGTAGAAAACATGGAGTCCATTTTTATGTGTTGTAGTGCGAATGTTTGACATCGATATACCAGCGATAGTTTAGTGGGGAGACCAACAGACTGCAATGCAGAGGGTCTCGGGTTCGAACCCACGTCGCGCACCTCTGACTTTCGGAAGGTATATGACTTTTCGAAATTATGTGCGTATTGATTGGCAATTATCGCCAGCTCCGTGCCTCGGAGAGCACGTTAAGCCGTCGGTCCCGGCTGTCATGAACATCTATGGCAGTCGTTATTGGGAAAGTCAGTACACTCTAATATCCTGACACTGGTCTAGCCTTAGGGTATCATTAGCCTTCGGGTTGCGGAGGTTAGGTGGCAACCGCTCTGTGTAAAAACTGATATCCAGTCAAATCCGGTTAGACTAGAAAAGCCGACCCCAAGTGATTTTGGAATAATAAAGGCTAAGGGAGAAGGTAGTGCGAGTGTTTGAATGTATATATTTAGTGTTTGGAGTGTGAGAGCTCATGAGAACTCATGTGAAAGTGAATGTGATTGGGAGGTGCGAATCTCATAATAGGCATGAACTGTAGGGTATTAAAAGGTTCTCAGTAGCCTGATAGTCTAAGTTTTTAAGGTACTTGGTAATCGATGATTTATATGCTAATTTTAATTGAGGATAAATGTTTAGGATTTTATTTAATTTATTGTAGAGATAAGGACCCATAAAGCAGAAAAATCGCTGTGTGTGGGTGGAGTTGAAGGTTTTAACTTGGCAGACTGTTCCCTTTTGACGCTTATCTCTAAGTAAGTCCTGATCGTATCGCAATAGGGAATGTTTTTCCAGCACCGTATGCAGAATAAACGTTTGTCTTATTAGACAAACGTTTATTCTGCATACGGTAAGAACATCGCACCTTATTGTAAAGATCGATTGTGGGGAAACGGAAAGGAAGACCAGCGCCTACTTTAAGAATAGCTCGCTGTGCTCTCTCAACTTCAATAAGCATGCATGTTTGTTAAAACTTCACGCAAAAACCACTGAAAACATTTTGATCTGGTCGCACGATTTAATAGCTTAGAATTTATCATAAACCTTAAATCCTACGTTTTATTTAGAACCATTCACAATAACAGAAATTAAGGTGCAAATTATAATCTGCTGTTCGCTGCAGAACGAATGAAGTCGCGGGCATAATCCAGTCTTAACAGATATTTATAAACATTACTTACCGAATTCTTTGACGTCACTAGCACTGTAAACCGACCTCGGCATAACACCACGTTTGTGTACATTGTGATCTGTAAAATAAACACCGACTTATTACTCAATAACACTATCAGTGACAAATATAAGAACAATTTTATATAACACCTTTCGACGACACCAGTGTATGCGTAACAATGCCACAGTTTTGATTATTGTACGTCGTAGATTGCCAAGTTTATGATATTAACTTGCTGTCCCTGCCGTTGTATCCCACATTTACAGTTCCCGCTCCACACTTGTAGTTCGTACCGTGATGTTATAGATTTTACATATTTTCATAATAATAATCAGGCTACCTTATTATATATATTTAAAAAAAAAATGTGTGTGTTTGACGTGTGTTTGACGAACGAATAATGAAACAAAATACCATATCTTCAACTTTCTATATCAGTTTAGATTAAATTAATAATAATTATGAAGGTAGCATTTATATTAAAGTACTTGTTTAGTTTTCGAGTAGATTAGACTGCAGAGAAACGGCTTATAGTCGCCGCGTTTTTCCTGTGGTTCAAAGAATTACTAATATTGTAGCGTGTGATCTAGCGATAGGCGTTGAATCAACGAACTAGTTGAAGCAACCGTTGATCTGCTGTCAACGTATCAACGTTAACTGCAGCTGCAACGTATCAATTATCAGCATCGTCAAACATTTTACAAAACAACGTCTGTTTCAAACACTACCATGCGAAAATGTTAGTATAAAGGTAAAAGTAAAAGTTTCTAATCTCAGTAAGTTTGATTGTACTGGGGCAAAAGAACACGACAATCCTCATCTGACAATTACAAAAGTGGTAACAAAGATTATCGTGGTGTCTGATCTCATTTTTTTGGTGCTGTCGTCAGAACCATGCGGTGAATAAAACCTTGATATAGATTCTCCTAAACTTTCTTCAACAAGGCATATACATATTATGCAGAGCCTCAAATTTAGTCCTCAATGAAACATATTTCAACAAATAAAGATCCTGTCCACCTCAAACTATACTTACGTGTAATATAAAATAGAAAAGTCGAAAAGAATCTTACAGTAACTCAAATCATAAAATTTATTTAGATTACAAAACAACTACCTACTTAAATAAATAGAGAGATAATATATTTATAGCTATAATATTATAACCTCACATCCACCTACTTAGCAACATCTTCATCTACTTAAACTCAACTTAAGCGATATAACAAAACACTAGCTCCTAAATAACTTGTATTCCATCCATCAAAGTAAACTGGCTTCCCCACGTGGTCACGCACGTTATACTTAGATGTATGTCGGGCGCGATGCGCAGGCGCAGCAATAAAAACACAGACCAGTTGGCGGCCGGTCCGGCTCTGTATTATGCCATTTGAACCAATAGCCCCGCCGTACCGTGATCAACATCAAAATGGTAATTTCTGCAGTCTTCACTTGCAGTTTTGTTTCGAATTGCATAAATATTGCAATCTTTCGATCTTTGTTGACTTTAGATAAGCATAATCGGGGTAATATTTTACAGAATTTTATATAGAAGTTTCTTCGAAAGTACCATTCTTTTTTTACGCACGTAATTTCGGTGACATCTTGGTTACCGAAATGTTATTACAAGCAAAATACTTTTAATATAAAGCAGCTTCCCAGGAGATTTAATTTAAAAACAGCCAGACCAGAATCTGAACAACCTGAACTAGAACAAGGACCATTCATTACTAAGCAATGTTATCTTACAACTTACATCTCATAAACAATTAATAAAATGGATGAAATAATTGTAAGCTATCAAGGTAAATTTACATAAACATGCTTTGATTTGCAATTAGCATAAAACGATACTAAAAACATAAAAGAAATATTCAGCTTTTATCTAAAGAAAACAAATCTATTAACCGCCTCAGTATATAAAGATGGCAGTGAACCAATGCTAACACAGCAATAACAATACGACCACTTCGCGATATCATCATAAAGATCACACAAACCAGTACTGAGATGACCGGTGACCAGGAAAACAGCGGTGCGAGGAGTTCTGTGCGAGAAGGACGACATACGCGTGGGAAACGTCAGGCTTGAATGAACAACCCACGAAGTGTAAGGGTATTAGCACATTCAACGACAACGATTGGGACAAGTTGAATTTTATTTGTTTTGGCTAATCGATAGATGTTGGTCTACGCAAGAGTCGAATAATTATATTAATCTACAGCCGCTTGATGATAAATCTAGAGCTCCGTAGCAAAACGCCACGTGTGAGTGATTCTATCATTGATTGATTGGCGATCGACCAATAAGTATCGTTTTACTTGAATATAGAGACGTGTAAATGCTTTCATTCTGTATAATTATCAATGACATCAATTGATGTCGATCAGGTAAGTGATGTGAAACGAATCAAACGAAACGCGCTTGTTATCGAAAAATATATAGATTGAGTTGAAATCTGTACAATTGCATTTGAATATCGATTTCTGTGTTGTCGATGACAATGACATGAATTAGACACGTAGAAATTTTAGATTTTAGGTCCCAAGATCGCTCAAATAACAATGAGGATATATTGAAATTTTATTTATTTTCCGTTTTTTGGTTTCGATGAATAGTCTCTTTGACACATTAACGACATTGTTCAACTTATCACAAACAGTCAATATTCGTTTATCTAGTTTTTAACAAATTTATTTATAACCAATACAAAATTTACGGAAAGCCGTTTTGCTTCATTTAATGTTGGATGGATGGATAGATGGATGAGGGATGGATGGAAAATTGAATTAAGTATGTCAGATGATGAATGAGAGAAAGATTGATGTTCTGTGCGTGAATGAGACGAAAAGGAAAGGCTGTAACACCACTAGGCATGGACCCTATACGGCGTATTAGACCGGCGTGCCCAGCAATACCAGAGCCTGTCAGGGAGTTGGTATTATTCTGTCTGCTAGAATGAATGAGTGTGTAAAAGAATTCTAATATGTGAATGCTAGGTTACTATGGATGAGAATGAAAGTGGGGATTACTCGTGTGTTCATGGTAGGGATCTATGAACCCGTAAACACAGCAACGGGTATGTCTCAGAGTGCACTAGAAGAAAGAGAGGATTTTTTGGGAGTGTTTAAGAGATGTCTTGAAGAAATGCAAGGAACCCGAAAGGTTGATACTGTTAGGGAATTTTAATGGTTGGATGGGAGTAAAGCGTGATGAATACAAAAGGATTTTAGGCAAGTATGGGGACGAAAGCGTGAATGAGCATGGAAAAAGGTTGCTTGAGCTTTGTTTTGAGTGGAATCTTTGTGTGACAAACAATATGTTTGCCCACAAAAGAATCCAGCAGTATACAAGAGAAGCAAAGAATGTAAGAAGTAGAATGATTGATTTTGTTGTAGTGGATAAAAGATTGAGAAGGAATGTCCTAGACACTCGGGTATATAGAGGTATTGGTGTCCATACCGACCGCTTGGTTATGAGCCGGATACGTATAGCTATACCTACACGACAAATAACACCGTATACCTACCCGAACAAGTGCCGAAGAACGAATAAAAGTAGAAAATTTGCAAGATGAAGTATTAAAAGACAAGTATAAAAGTCAATTGAGAAAAATATTCAATAGATTTTGTGACATTGATGATATAGAAGAATTATGGCAGTCGTTTAAGCATAAAGTGGTTATTGCAGCGTCAGACGTAAGCGGTTTGAGCAAGCTGGACAGGGCATCATAGCAACTCAGTTGTGCCGCCTTTTTAACTCGTGCTGGAGTTCAGTTCAGTGCTCATACTGGCCGTGTACCAAGCGATTGGTGCAAGGCCGTCATAGTACCTTTATACAAGGGAAAAGACTCACAGCAAGATTGCAAAAGCTATAAAGGCATTAGCTTCCTCAGCGTTGTCGGTAAATAGTATGCGAAAGTGTTAATTGAAAGGATTGTGAAAGTAACCGACGAGAAAATATGGGATGCACAAACGGGATTTCGAAAGGGTATGGCATCCCATACCCTTTTTTGGTATTCACTCCATACATGGACAACCATGTATGGAGTGAATAGCAACCTCACGCGAGCTCTAAAATCTCTTTATAATGATTCCAGAGCTTGTGTTAGGATACATAGGACCTACACAGAATGGTTTAGTATCGAAAAAGGTGTTAGACAAGGATGTGTAGCGTCACCAAATCGCCAAAGCGTCAGCAAATAAATGAATTATTATTATTATTATTATTATTATTATCACCTTAGCTGTTTAACCTATACATGGACAATTGTTTGAAAGATTAAAAAGATTGTGAGTGGGAATTGTTACTTGTCAAATGTATTCTATAAGTCGATGACTAAGTAATACTTGCGTCATCAGCGGAAAAGTTGCAGGCTATAGTAACTATTATGCATGGTGCTTTTGAGATTAAAGGAATGAGAATAAATGTAAGCAATACGAAACTAATGATATTTGAAAAGGAAGAGTGCGTGACGATGTGTAATATTATGATTGATGGAGAAAAAGTAGAGCAAGTGTAAGAGTTTGTATATTTGGGTACTTTATTTATAAGGGTTGGTTAACATGAGGGTGATATTGAAAGGAGAACGATTGCTGGCAACAAAGTGAATGGAGCTCTTTGCGCTTCTATGAACATTCGAAATGTATCCGAAAACGCACGTTTGGCTGTTCATAGAGGACTATTAGTGCCCACACTTACGTATGAAAGTAAAAGTTGGGTATGCCAAAAAAAGCATGAGAGCAGAATAAATGCTGTAGAAATGAGAGCGCTGAGAAGCATAATATTTGGTGTGACTCTGAAAGATAGTATAAGGAATAGTATGATTAGAGAGAGATGCGGCATGAAAGAGGATATAGTGACAAGAATAGAAAAGGGTATGTTAAGCTGGTTTGGGCATGTAGAAAGAATGGACGAGGAAAGACTGACTAAGAAAGTTTATAAGGCTAGTGTGAATGAAACAGTCGCAAGAGAAAGACCTAGGCGAACGATTCTCGATCAGATCGGAGTCGTTCTCGACAAAGGCCAGGACGGGCGTATATGAGGAATATGATGAAAGTGAATGAAGCCAGATAAGTGTGTTAGGATCGTAGCAAATGGTAATCTGTAGTCTCTGCTTACCCCTCTGGGAAACAGGCGTAAATCTATGTATGTATGTGTACAAAATTTACTAATAATTAATTTATTCGAAATCCAGTAGATTTATTCGAATACATTCGAATCACGTCAACCATTAAATAATAATAATTCGGCAATCGCACAGCGCTAGTGTATTAACACCCTGAACTGCACAATTTCTCGACAGAATTCAGATAGTTACTAACCACAGCTTGCAAATAGTACCGGTATATTATAGGTGTAATTAGCTCAAGAATAGTAAACATGACATAAATAAAGTTATGGTCAAGTCTAATGAGCTAAAGCGGATTATTGTTATGGAGCTTATAGGTGCTGTCCAAGATGTTGATTGTTAATAAATATTGTTTACGATATATTCGATATTACGTTTATTGCTGCCATTCTAATCCTAAATAACATGCTATTTTAACTTATTGTTATAAATGCAATTTATGTGAGTTTGTTTGTTACATAACTACTCGAGCGATGATCATGAAATTTCACGTACTCGTTACAGAAAAGGGCATAGGGTACCTTTCATCCAGAAAACAGTACTACTTCTTTTCGTGTGGTTAGTGCCCAATCTGTTGTCAAGAGTTGTTCAAGCCGCCCGTAGGCCTCAGACATGGCTTAACGACTGCTGTCAATTTGACAACAACCGGGACCGACTTTTTGCGTGCCCTCCGAAGCACGGAGATGCTCAGATGAAATACCACTAAGCGGTCACCCATCTATAAACTGACCGCACCCAACGTTGCTTAACCTCGCTAATCGTTTACCGATCAGTGATTGCAACTGGCTATGAGCGCCTCATACTACAACGCGACCAAATACACAGGCAAAATAGCAGTTTAAAAAAACCAAAAATGTTACAAGGTAAATTTAATTTCGCTAACAAGCATTTCGTTTAATTAACAAGATCGTTGTTATTTAAATCTATCAATGTTAAAAAGACTTCGTGATGTTTCTGTGCACAATTTTGAATACGAGTGTAACCAATTCTTACTATAACCGAATCCAATTTTACGAACTCGGATAAATCAACAAACGTTTTAACTGTTATAAATCTCATGGAATCTCTTTTTATTGAAGATAGTATTTTAGAGACAATTTTTATAGGAAGAATGGGACTTGCATATTACTTTTGCGCTTAATCTTTGTTGCAAAATTTTAATCGCTGTATTGTTTCTTGATATAGGAAGTATGCTGTGTCTACCTGATATACATATGTAGTATCATCTATCGTGTAATATTATGCCATGAACATCTATGGCAGTCGTTATTGGGAAAGTCAGTTCCCTTTAATATCCTGACACTGGTCTAGCTATAGGGTATCGTTAGCCTTCGGGTTGCGGAGTTCAGGTGGCAGCCGCTCCGTGTAAAAACTGATATCCAGTGAAATCCGGTTAGACTAGCAAAGCCGACCCCAAGTGACTTGGGAATAATAAAGGCTACGGCAGAAGAAGATCTGTCGTGTAGTATTATGTGTCATCAGGTGTCATCCTATTATTACATTTATACCTATGTATTCTACTCGACGAAAAGAAGAAGAAGAAGATGTATTATACTTCACCAGATATGGTTGAAGACCCTTCTTCTTTTTCATTTCTTTCTTCTTTTCGTGTAGTTAGTGGCCAAGCTTTTGTCAAGAGTTGTTCAAGCCTCTGTAGGCCTCTGACATGGCTTAACGACTGCTGTCAATTTGACAACAACCGGAACAAACTTTTTACGTGCCCTCCGAAGCACGGAGACACTCAGATGAAATACAACTAAGCGGTCACCCATCTATAGATTGACCGTGATACCGATCAGTGAGTGTAACTGGCTATGAGGTAGAGTGACACACGAAAACGAGTTGTTTTATTGCATGTTTCCTGGCAAGAATATAGTATATGGAGCTTTGAAATTAAATAATCATTTTGTAAAACATAATTATCTCGAATTTATGTCTGTAGGTACCAAAAAGATCGTGTAAGATATTTAGGTAGGTACTTAAGACTGATTTATATCGGTGAATCAATTTCGCTTGATAGAAAAATCAGCATAAATTTTCATATTCAATTCAATTTAATTCAATCGGTTTATTGCGAATATACGTTACAATAGGTGTTCACATAATATTTGGCAATAACAAACATTTCGTACAGCTGTATTCCACCGTTTTGCATGCAATATATTTATAGGATTATTTTATAATTTAAATATAGTTATGTCTGAGTGTGTATTATGTTATTATTCGTGCCTTGCACGTTAGTTTACTTCTTTCGAATTTAACAGCAGTTTTCTGCATAGATGTCACTTGCCCTACCCTTTGTTAAGGTGCTTTAAATCCCTAATCACCTCTAGAAGCACCAAATACAAAGCTCTACCAGCAATATTCTTCAGACAATAGATATGGCCTCAATCGGGATATCTTATTTCAGCCCTACCTGTCTTAATAATATCCGTACATGCATACCGATATGCCAATTATACAATCTGTTGGTACATGAGCAGTCTTACACTTACAAGTAATTACCAAGTTTAATAACGTTCTCCGTGAATCCCCATGACTTAAAATATACGAGCTCAAAGCAATTTGGAAGCAAATTGCAAAGAGGTCAAGTGACCTGGGCCGCTCTCAGACCAGAGGGTATAATTTGACAGTACCTACCCATAAATCAGTTCGCTCGCGCTGTCGTAAGATAAGGTATTTGCATCGTACTGCTTATTAGTACAAATGTACCCTAAATACTATGCTGAGTGTATATTTTGAGCCAAAGCGAGACAACAGTAGGAGGAATGTTGGACTGAAAGATTTTGAATTGATCCTCTGACTTTTTTAAGTAATGTGAAAGCCAACCATGTTTGTGATATTTTCGCTGACGACTTGAAAGTACTCATGATTGTATGCTATGCTTTTTTGTGAGAAGCTAACTTAAATGTATATAATTTAAATATCTGTGTTAAATATATTATAATAATTAGTGTTTGTGGCTGTTCTAATTTTATTAAATACATAAATAAATGTGCGTTATAAATAGTTAATTATCACTCACTTTTATAACAAAGAAAATTTTCATAAGCAAAGCTATGTAGCTTTGCCGTGATACCTGTATTATGCTCTTGAAGGTATGCGAAGTTTGCCAACCCACACTATATAAAGCGTGCTGGGCCGTGCCCATATTATCCTTTTATTCTGAGATAACACCAATGCCCAGCATTGGACGACTTATAAGTACGATTGACATTATTTTTATTATATTTTGTGGACTGCTATAAACACACACTGACCTAAATCCATTACTAAAATGTTTCTAAAACATGTTAACGATCGCTTTTCTACTTTAAAGTTTGTAAAGCATCTAGCGAAAAATTACTTTTATCTAGCAAAAAAGTTGTTACTTTATAATCTGCTGGGGCAGCATACAAGCTTATAACCTACTTAATGGTAAGCGGTACTCATAACCCATGGATACGTAGGTCCACCAAGGACTAGCACATTTGAGACACCTTTAAAATAAATTCATTGTGCCGTTAGCGCACAATCATTAAAGAAATAGATTACTAGTACCTTATTAGTCAGCGGTAGTGAATGCGCCTGCTGTGCATGAGGTCTCGGGTTCGAATCCCGGGTCGGGCCAACAAAAAGCTATTGGGTTTTTCTGTAAAGAAATCACAATAGCAGCCCGGAGTGAGGAAGTTGGCGGTGTTAGACACCCCCGTGCCTCGGAAAGTACGTAAAGCCGTTGGTCCTGCGCCTGATCTCGCTCCGGTCGTGTCGGATTGCCGTCCCATCGGATCATGAGAGTTAGGGAACAGAGAGTGCACTTGTGTTTGCGCACACACTTGTGCACTATAATGTCTCCTGCGCAGATGACCAGTCTCTGTTAAGACTGGCCGCCGAGGCCGAAATTCGGTCTGGAGGACATTATTATTATTATTATTAGTCTGTTTACAAAATATAAATTCTCTCGCTTTGAATTCGAATCGACTATACCTAATCGAATATTGGTAATTTGACCGTCGCTTGTTTTTTATTAACTTGAAACATGCGTTCACTAAAGCTTCAAGTAAGCCGCATACCTGCGCGCAGGTATGATTGTTTGACATCTTAGTACTGCAAAAAGCGCTGTTATAATGAGCAGAGCCGCTGATGAGAAACCATTTCAATAACTAAGGCCCGGCGCCCATTGGCAGCATGGCATGGCAAGGTATTTCTAGGCGACGAATAAAAATACAACTTGATCGTATGGAAATAAAGTTGAAATTTCAATGTTAACAGTCGTAAGTACAAAAAAGATACCGCGGTATGCTTAGGCATGCCGTGTCGGCAGCCTTCGGAACGCTTCGGCATCCCTCGGAACGCTTTGGCAGTCTTCGTGATACCGTGGCAAGACAGCGCTCGCCCGTACTCCGTGGCTCCGCGCGTAGCTTCATTAACTTAGCGTAGTTCATGCCGAAACGTGTCCTTGTCGTACGCTTCGGTATGCTTAAGGACGTCGCGGCATAGTTACTGCCAGTGTGCGCTTACATGTAGGGATGCCGAAGGATCCCGTGCCGTGCCGCCAATGTGCGCCGGGCCTAAGTCTTCATTACCGTACCAGATGGCGCTATACTATCCTCTCGAAACGTATGTGGTCCTTTGTCTTCTAACGAGTATGTTTACTAACGCTTCGTACTTTTGCATATGTTGCGTAGTCACAAATATTGTGGTGGACGCTAATATGGACCAACTTTCTCGCGGTTGTGGTCAAGAGATAAACTGAAACTAAATACAGATGGTACAAGTTTAGGGTTTACAGCCCATTTTACATACAACAGAAAGTTATGGACCTAATAGACAATGTATGAGCGTTGTACCGTAAAAGTCTTCATTTTGTTTCTGATGTGTTTATCTTCGTACTGTGTTATAACTGTGAGCTTGAACGCGATTGTGAGTTCCTTGGCTCGATGCTCCAGTTGGCTGTATTAATTTTTTACTGTTTCGAAATTCTCAGTATATATATACTATAGAAGGCATTATACTGCCCTTTATTTAATTAGAGATTAATCCCATTTAAATTATCCGCAAAGCTGTATATAAAGCTAGTTTTCCGATATTTTAGTGAAATATGTCATTCATTTACGGAATATTTAAAAAGCATTTCAAATGTAACATGTAATTGCCATCCATCATGTGAACACGCGTTTACATACATTTGGAGAATGTAAAACACACAAAAGCTGACTCCAAATTTCGTGTACTGACTCGAAAACTAGAGCGTGTGAGTCTTCAATGACCGTGAATTATACAAATGACAACTCTGAGATTTCTTTACCAACTCATTCTGGCGAAATTTTCGAAATCGTTCCCACAATTATTATAGTATTAAAATTGTAAAAATACTTTCCCAGATTGTTCACTCGACGGTTAAGCCGTCTAAAGTAAGGGGTGTCACACTAATCTACTTACAAATTGTGTTAATATTTAGTGCGAAACGCAATAATAAAATTAGTGTAATGTTCAAATTATACATAATTTAATGTATCGTTTAGGCTCATTAAAGTTTAACTTAATTTAATGCACCGCTGTTTTAATTATTTAATGCATGGAGCACGTTTTTGGCACAAAAATATTTTCTACGTATTTTCTTTATTCATTATTTTGAGTATAGAGATTTTTGTTCTTAGAATGTCTAATCTAGCAAGATTTAATATAATAATAATATAATATTCTATCACATACACACAATACCATCTAGCCCAAACTAAGCAGAGCTTGTACTATGGATACTAGACAATGGATAAACATACATATATACTTTTTTTTTGTAATAACACCCATACTATACACAGAAACACCCAGACCAAGACAAACATCCATGTTCATGCACACAAATGTTTGACTTGTGCGGGAATCGAACCCGCGACCTCAGGCGTGGCACACGGTTACACTAACCACTACGCCATAGAGGCCGACATTTATTAAGATCGAAGTGTGGATTAATGCCCTTCTCCATGCCGTTATATAAAAGTAAGTTTAGTTTCTTTGTGAATCCTTCAGAAATGGATGCCAGGACAAAAGTATTACATGTTTATCTCATCATGATCTATCAATAAGCCAAGTTTAATTTAAATCCGTAAAAAGGTTAACTAGTTATTCACTCACAAACATTTAAACTCCCAAACTTCTTCACAAACGTTAACAATGTCCGTAACAACTTATCACATTTGATACCTTAGTGTATTAATATTTATATACCTACGTATAAACGAAATTACATTGCTATACATATTACAAATCTCAAAATAAACTTTTTATGTGACCAGTTTAATTTATCGTATGAGAAAAGTAAATTATCTTTATGAAGAAACATTGTTCATATTCCTATCTACTCTCTATATTTATCGATTGATGTTGATGTTAATATTATCACGAAAACACTAACCTTTCTAAAAAGTTCCATAGTTAAGTTTCACCATTATTGGCGTTAAGATTACTATTTATTAATTTGTATATATTGCATAAGAGCAGAGGCGGAGCGACTTGCTAGGGAGAGTACGAGAAGAAAAGACTTCCACACAAATACTATTCCCCATCTAAATATTGCTAAACATGGAACCTCCCACATGTCGGTTAAACTTTTTAATAAATTGCCAGTCGAGCTTAAACTGCTCCTATATAAAAGAGTATTCCAAACTAAATTAAAGCATTTTCTGATAGATAGGTTTTTCTATTCTGTGAATGACTTTTTATTGAATTGACTTGTAGTTGGTAATTTTAGTCCAATTCATTAATTCATTTTTGTGTTTTAGTTTAATTTTATATGACATATTTTAATTTGAATTGACATGTAGTTAGTAATTATGGTGTAATTTATTAATTTTGTATTTAATCTTAACTAACTGACATTGAATTTATTTCATTTACATGATATAAATTGATAATAATTTATGTTTATATTATTAAATGAATATATATCCTAGTACTGACAATAAGTCACTTAATATTGATTTAATTATTATTCATATTGCAATTTGTGTATTATTTTTTTAATTTTGCTTTATTTTATTTTTATTTTATTATTTTATTGTACTATATTATTCTATCATGTAGCCAATGTACAAAATCAAACACAATGTAAAAATTGTTGGTGATCAAATAAATAATAATAATTTCAGAAGTCATTCATTGATGCATATATCATATCACGATTTTTTTTAAATATTTGTGTGTGCTTTGTCAATTCCATGCTATGCCAAAAATAATATCCAATTATGCTTGTTTTACTTACAGCATGCTTTTGCACTAATCTCAATTTCATTTCGTATTTTGATGTTTTCTTACAATTAACAGATAATAATTAAATAGATTCACGACTGTAATTATTATACCCCATATTTCACCAGCTATGTTATAAATTTAGTTTACCAGTCGTTTATTTTGTACTATTACATTTGATATTTTGTAAATTTCCACGATACTGGGTTTATCCCTAGACTGGAAGATGTATTTTAAATGTCCAGAAGCCTATCTGCCACTGCGAATATCCTAATAGAAAATGTAATAACACTTATGCCAAACAGAAATCAAAACCAGAAACTTACGATTCACAACCATAAACGCCACCATATGCCATGATACTGTCAAGACAGATTAATAAACATTACCTTAAGCGCATCTCTTAATAATCTTCTTTTCCTGTGGTTAGTGGCCAACCTGTTGTCAAGAGTTGTTCAAGCCGCCCGTAGGCCTCTGACATGGCTTAACGACTGCTATCAATTTAGCAACAACCGGTACCGACATTTTACGTGCTCTCCGAAGCACGGAGATGCTCAGATGAAATTATAGACTGACCACACCCAATGTTGCTTAACCTCGCTAATCGTTTGCCGATCAGTGATTGCAACTGGCTATGAGCGCCAATTAATGATCACCCACATATATACCTAATTATTATGAACTCGTGACTTTGACTCACAAAAGAAGAATAAAGTTTACCTATAACGTCTACAGTTAACAATTAAAATTAACTTCACAACATCTACCGAGACAACAAAACGTTATAATTTTAATGAAATACAATAAATTACAATATGCTCAAGTAGACCGTTAATTTGCGCTTCTACTGATATTATAATAGTATATAATAGTAACTGTATCGGAACAATGGGAGTTCCCATGGTGCTGTGATGGGAACGAGCCGCCAGACGTTTCCGCTCGGCAGACCCGCCCGGGAACTCACCAAATAGGGCTGCCACGTCTAGCTAGAAGCTATGACACGTACATTGTATTATAAGTACCTGCTTTTTGCGTCGAGCTTTTTACTAGTCAATCATTTGATCTTTTTTGGTTTGCCCAAACGGTTTACAGAGGTATAATTTAAGATAATTATTATCATTGCAATTCAGGGTTGTCACGGACGCTTGGTGCTTGATGATCGTAAGGTTTAGTTAATTGTTTTGAAGATTTGTTATGTTCTACATCTGTTATAAGAAGTAGACAGGAATGTGTGTCATTCACGGCAGCTTTATTGAAGTTCTACGAATTTCGTATGTACGAAACAAAGTCCCAGTTGCTGGTTCTCGAACTGAGTAAAGACTTGGACGAAGAGGAGCAGAACACAAAGATTACAGCCTGTCTTAAACCTGGAATTTGATATGGAACAGACTGGTTAAGGCAGTACTTGACCCTATAGAAAGTGATAGCCAAACAATCTCATGTTGTAATCCTGCGGTGAATAATATATATCGAACAGACCACTATGTTACTGTCTTTACTTAACTGCCTCCGTGGCGCAGCGGTAGTGAATGCGACTGCTGTGCATGTGATCTCGGATTCGAATCCCGGGTCGGGCCAACAAAAAGTTATCGGGATTTTCTGTTAAGAAATCTCAATAGCAGCCCAGAGTTAGGAAATTGGCGGTATTAGACACCCCCGTGCCTCGGAAAGCACATAAAGCCGTTGGTCCTGCGCCTGATCTCTTTCCGATCGTGTCGGATTACCGTCCCATCGGATCATGAGAATTAGGGAACGGAGAGTGCACTTGTGTTTGCGCACACACTTATGCACTATAATATCTCTTGCGCAGATGGCCAGTCTCTGTTAAGATTGGCCGCCGTGACCGAAATTCGGTCTGGAGGACATTATTGTCTTTAGGAAAGACCTTTGCCACTTAAATAGGAAGCAAAGTAACTTCTTTTTTTTAAGATGGCTGTTTCCTTGGTCATCAGGCAGTACTTTACGGTAAATAGTTATCATCAAGCTAAGATCATCAGGTGAATTTGTTAACCAGCTTAACAGTATAAAAAAAATTACTAATAACTTTAATGTCGACAACTTGCGTAAGCATTTGCGGTTATAAGGTGAGATCAAAAAAGCAGTTTGTAATCAATTCTATTAATAAACGAATGATTGACAGTCAACCGTTATTTCGAAAATTAAAAGCAGTATATTTTTATTAATTTCTAGATTTTGCCCACAGCGTGGCTCGCGTAAAAATAGCTTGGGTTATGCTAATACCAGTACTTTTTCTGCATGAGATGTACCCTATGTCTTTTTCTGTTTCGATGACAGCGTGTATGCGTAATTTCATGATAATCGGTCGAGTAGTTAAACCGTGAAAGCGTAACAAACAAACTTACATTCGCATTTATAATATTAGTTAGGACAGCTTTCTACGCTCCGATTTCAAAAGAACTTTGAAGATACCAAATCTCACACTTCTACGAGCACAATATCCTAAAAAAAAATACACCATTTTTTCTAGTTAAACACATAAATATGCGTCAAAATAGTCAATTTACAGTCTGTTCAGCATTTGGCTAACAAATATCCAAAGACAAAACAAAAACAATTTAACGGTCGGAGGCTGAAAGTTCTCTATTTAAATAGTTATACAGTGATTCATACAGGCCGTCAAGGCGAAGGATAACCGGTTTCACCTAAGGTTGCCGGTACAAGAACTAATTAGATTCGAAGGTCAAACAGCGCCTTGCAAACTATCGTAGATATTATGAGGCTCAGTGCTGTCTGGAATCGGACTATGATCAAGTTGCTTATTGAGTACCTTATTTTTCATGCTGGTTTTAATTTACTAGTTGCTTCTTCAAATTTCAATATTGATTTCTCGTAGCTGACGATTCATAGTGGCTGGATATATATTAATGTGTAATTAGCACCAAGACTGATGGCTTCACGGTTTATCGTAGACAGTCTTTGATAAGATACATAGACCGAAAAACTTTTAGATTCCGTATTCCTACTAAGTAAATCCTAAACTTCTACTGGTGTACTATCAGCACCAATACGTTGTAATGGGACTACGGTAACAAGATGAGCTTATGTTTACTCCCAACAAAAACATATGACGCATCGTTTATTATTTACAAGTACTGATCATAGTTCACATAATTTCAACATTATTTAAGAAGGATCTGTAGCTAAAGATTGCCTCATGGACTTATAAATATTTTTGCGCTATATAAAGAACGATAAGGGGATAAAAAATATCCTATATAGATATAGGAATAATTGATAGCCTATATCCTATCCAGGATATAGGCTATCTGTGCCAAGGTGTAACGAAAATCAAAGACTGCAAAGATTAATCAGCGTTGTACAACCTAAATTATTAATAATCGCCTTATTTACCGGATTCTTATTAATAAAAGCTAAGTCAATAATAATACTTTTGGACCTCAAACAAGTTTCGTAGCAGCCCTGCACAGTGGGCAGTCGAGACGCGTCTGACCATTGTCTCACAACCAGATCTGTATCTACTTACCTGTCGGCTGTCGACAATCGCTAACTGTACTACGACGGGTTTTTAAACACTCACTGTGTTGTTAATTCTTTTAATTTGATCCTTGTTGAATACCATTCTTTTTAACATACGAGTTTTTATACAAGTATAAAGAAGTCTATGAATGCTCCAATTATACACTAGAGGCAAATATGGTAGGGTATCGTCGTAATCTATCTCACAGACATTGATGTTTTCTTGGAAGTGAATATTTTAAGCTACATTATTATATGTTGTATATAAAGCATTAGTACTATGCATGAGTTATCAGTAACTATGTGCAAAATCCTTCGTGGCATAATTGAGGCACCAGAACTTAATGACTTGCTATTGAGGATATTTGTTCCTAATACCGCCGCGGCAAAAAGCACAAACTATTTGCCTTACCAGCTTGTCGCACAGTAGCTCCTATACCTCGGTCTCTGGTCACACTAAACGCTCTCCTTGTGGACAACACTCAGGGTGATATGTTGCGGATGAATGAAGGAAATTATTGTCAGTGTGTAAGGAATATTGTGAAAAGTTAGTATGATAGTTGCGTCCTTAATTAGGCCTGCGGCCGTTTTAATTAAGTTAATAAAATGACCATAATCAGGTTCAGGTTCTATAACCAGATCGGGTAAAATGATTGGATTTTTCTATTAAATAATTCTCTTAACTTTAAACTACTATTGTTAAACACTTTTACTAGTTACTGTTTACTTCAGTTTAAGCTATTTAAATTAGGTACTTATACAAATTATTTAGATTTAATTTTACACTTTCTCCGACGTTTCGGTTGCTTTTCAGCAGCAATGGTCACGGAGGTAGTTTAAAGTTTCAAAATTAAGTAATAATAGTTTTTTTATAAAAAAAAAAGCAGCGATTGCTCAGTGGGGAGACCAACAGACTGCAATGCAGAGGGTCTCGAGTTCGAACCCACGTCGCGAACCTCTGACTTTCGGAAGTTATACAACTTTTCGAAATGATGTGCGTATTGATTGACAATTATCGCCTGCTCCGTGCCTCGGAGAGCACGTTAAGCCGTCGGTCCCGGCTGCCATGAACATCTATGGCAGTCGTTATTGGGAAAGTCAGTACCCTCTAATATCCTGACACTGGTCTAGCCTTAGGGTATCGTTAGCCTTCGGGTTGCGGAGGTCAGGTGGCAGCCGCTCCGTGTAAAAACTGATATCCAGTCAAATCCGGTTAGACCAGAAAAGCCGACCCCAAGTGACTTGGGAATAATAAAGGCTAAGAAAGAAGAAGAGTTTTTTAATAAAAAAAATAAACATCGCGATAAAATCCGTATAAAGTTTGTTTAATTTCAATGTATAACATTCGCGTAAACATAAGACAATATTATATACCCTTCGATACTACAAAGAAGAAAAGTAGTAACCAGTGGTTAGGAACACGTACAATACACAGGGAATCAATTACGTTTGACTTCTTCCATAAAGCGTAGCTGTGCTGAAAGTAAAAAGTCTGAGTATTTTTGTGTCTTCAAAGTTTACATTTGTAAAGATCTCCGTGTCACAGCGATGATCCCTCAAACAGGACTTGCTTTTAGAAAAAGAAAAGAGTTTACTGATCCTCTGTAAACAGTGCTGCGTTTCCTTAAGAGCCAGGAAACGTCGTTCACTGGAGGAATACGACATAATGTAATTTGGATGCGATATTCTGTAGGGTATATACTATTCGCCTAGTCTAGCTGCTCAGGTAGGTCTAAATATTAGATTTAAAGAAATATCCTGCTACGTCATTAAGAACTTTAATGACATCACGAACTTTTTCTCTAAGATAAAATAAAGTCTATATTGCAGACTTATTAAATTAACTTAACATCAACATAACTACATACATAACTTACAATCGCAGGCCTTATCGCTACAAGAAATCTCTTACAAGCAGATGGACGCGACCGAAATTTGTAAATACATAATTATAATGGGATTTTTGGCTTTAAGGTTCAAGAAATTAGAAGATTTAAACTATATTATTATTATTATTATGGTTCTCTTATCACAGGTACTTTCTAACATATGATATTAGAAAATACCTGGCCCTTTGGGAGGCTTACACGGAGACTTGAGTCCAATGTGAAGAGGCCCTTCGAGCGTTTTAATCAAAGGTGGGATGGAACACCTACAGCGGCACTAGCCACAGCAGGCATAGGACTATTACTACGTATGGATTTTAATATGTGGGCTATGGGTATGGGTGTCTGGTGGACCGGTATATTGCTAACTATGGATGAAAAACGGCGTCTGCCCTGAATACTCTAATAGCATCAATGCAATGGGCAGACGGTGACTCGCCACTTACTAGATGGGCCCCCTGAATAGCTACTATAGGCATACACGCCAGCACCAGAGGGCAACACCGGTGCGAGTGGCTAGGGGTGTCGAGCGGTGCGGCGCCGGTTTCACCATCACGGGTCTCGGGACAACGGAGACCCGGAGCGGGTTTCCCCTTAGTTATGCCCTTGAAAATGACACTTCCACCCCCAAGCATATAGCTCTAGCGGCCTCCGTCTGACCGGTCGACCAAGGCAAGCCAGAGTTGAGAGTCCTACGGGCACTCTTGTAGTTTCACTCCAACCAACCAGTAACGGCAAGCTGGGGACGAGGCCCTAACCAACTCTCTGAGACATTCAGGACCGCAGTGTCGCCACTCACATCCAGCTCGCCACAAGCTGCCCTGCGGTTTGTGCGCTTTTATTTAACCTGGTGATACATTGTTTATATCACAAGGCGAAGGTGATAGTTTAAAAGCTAGTGTACTGTGCCCTCCGATATCGCGTTAGTCTCATGATGAGATAACGACTGTCCCAGAGGGGTTTATTATTATTATTATTAGGTTTGATTTGCATGTAGTCGCGACCATGAAACCAAAGACGGCACATCGTAAACAGTCATGCTTTTAATCGTTCTTATATCGCTTTTAATCTATTTCAAAGCACCTTCCTTATTTTTTGCTTGCCAAAGAATCATTATATTGACTTCCGTAATTTAGCAGCTAAAGCTTAGTTCAAACTATTAGTTGTGCACTTAACCAGACATCATGCACATATTTACAACTGTCCGCAGCTACCAAAAAAGATAAAATATTGAGCGTCTTCTTCCAAGTATGAAGTGCTAGTATTTTCATAGTAAACTGTTGTATGTTGGGTTATCCCGCGCAATACTGGAATTTAAGTGTCGATCCATAGTACCGTTAAGTAACGTTTTGGCGTATCTTGATCAAACAACTCAGTTTTCATGATTGACTCGCAAGATTTATAATGAGAAGATTATATCAAGATCGAATTTAAGCGATAGAGTAATTGCATATTGGAACGTTTGGTAAATTTTTTTAACAACGAGGTTGATGGTTGTGTGTTTTTTATGATGTAAAAGTTCTATTGGACTAAGCTTCTCTATAAATAAATACTACAAACGTATTTAGCTACTGCAAGGAAGAGATCATGTTAATTCACATTATAGGTACCTATATATATTTGATATATACATTGTGACTGGTTAAACATTGTACATACTTAAGGACATGACAATTTATGGTCAGACGTAAAGTATAAAAAATAATAATAATAAAATATGTATAACCTGCAAAGAAAATCTTTATAAAAAATTGTATGAAATATCCATAAAATGTGGACACTGCGCGCGTCGCACACAGCTGTCGGAGGCTAATGACCTTTGATAAGAAAAGGACGGGCGGGGACGGGGGTGCAAATTCGAGAGAGTGCAGGGTGCAGTAGTGGGGGCTGGGGCGGAGGTTTTGTTTAGCTTTGGTATATGCGCAAGAGTGGGGCACATTAAGTTTTTATTGCATAACCATTTCAAATTTTAAGTACCTTTTTTTTTTAGATATTCTGTTTCAGAATCGAGTACTGAATACCCTTCAATATGTCCAGTCTTTTACCAATCAACCCGTATATTTTTAATTTATTAAGTAAAATATATATAAAGTTACTTAAAAGGTTTGTTGTCTAGTTGCAGTGTAATTACATTTATGAATATAGATTCTATTTGTGGCAAAAAACTGCGGTAAGAGTTTTAAATAAAAATAGGCTCTGGTTCTGACCTAAGAAACATCCTATTACCCTGGTTGGTTTAACATATCGGTATGATCGTATATACACGTAAAAATATCAAAGACGTGTTGTGCTATTCTGCAAAAGATTTCATCTCGTACGCAAATGTCACTTTGAAATTGAACAATACATATTCATCACTGCGTAAGCATAAAAGAGAACTTAAAGTAGGTATATGACTTTATAAGTTCGCTCATAAAAGCGAAAATGATCTACACTCTAATTAGTGTTGACCTTTAGAATAGCTTACTTTTATAAGCTATTTCAAGCGATTGGATAGTCGTTTTGGGTTATTACTTATTGCTTGAGCATTTTATAAGTGGTAAGTGGTTTAATGGTTGCAGCTCCTTTCAGAAAAGACATGTAAAGTATACAATACTGTAAACTTTGCGATTTTAAGGAGTGGCCGTGAGTTAGTTCCCAGTTCTTTTCATTGGTTCTACTCCCTTGCTTTGAACATGGCAACAGGTAAATGTAAATTCGTATTAATAATTGTAGCTTATACGTTCATAAGTGTTACTTTGTGACCTACATGAATATACATAGGAATATGTTTTATTTTATTTAGATTTTAATACATTTGAACTGCGCAACATATTTGCGTATTATTACGTAGCAACGTTTTTCTCTTAATTTATATTCATTTATGAATTAAACCCTTTTATTCCTGACTTTCAAGCAAGAAAGGCTTCTTTTAAGACTACAAGCTAAAATAATAAATTGAAAATGTGTCGTTTTACTGCAATAGAGTCGCCTAAAACAGCTGGCAAAAGGCAAATACAAAGATGTATTACACCCACATTGCTCCAGCTTTATTTCAGATGCCTTTGGGGATATTTATACATTAATAGTATGTATATATTAGTGTATTATAATTATATTGTGTCGTTGTACATATTGTATCGCCAGATGCCTGTTTAATTTTTTGTCTATTTATTATGGTATTGAATTTGTATAGCAATATAATATAGTATTAAATAGTATGAAAATTATGCTAACTTTATTTCTAGATTCATCAAATACTAACGAATGTTATATTACCATAACCTGTTAATAGGTTTCGATCACTGAACCAACGACCGCGCCTCAATATCAGAAACTGGTTGATGATTTATTATTTTGATAAGATACCACGCCAAGTATTTGGGTTTAGGGTTCGAATCCTGGTCGAGACAATTATTTTTTTAATCTATACTAATATTATAAAGCCGAAGAATTTGTAAGTTTGTTTTTTGCCTGTGCCTGTTTGTTTTGAGCCTATGGATCGCCTGACGGTAAGCGATTACCACCGCCCATGGACACCCACAACACCAGAGGAGTCGCAAGTGCGTTGCCAGCCTATTAAATTTCCCCCTCCTCCCCAGAGGGGTAAATTGGAGGAAATTTGTTTGATTGAACGCGCTAATCTCAGGAACTACTGGTTCAAAAATATTTTAGTGTTGGATAGCCCATTTATCGAAGAAGGCTATAGGCCTGTATGTATATAATATAACATCATGCTACGACCAATAGAAGCGGCTCATCAATGAAAAATGTTGCAAAAACGAGGAAAATTCTCTTATGTGACGCAATAATGTATTTATTATAATATAATTGTGCCAGGTCTAACTTACCTTTAAATAAATTTATCTGTGACATGGGATGAAGCATAAATAAAAAAAAATTTTAGTAGAAAATCGTATATCTTATAAGATTCCAATTAACCTTTTATACTGTTAGTTTTAACCGAAGAAAGCCTTTTGCCGAGTAAACGTGTGCGTAGAACAAACGGCACTTGTCTCGCATTACGTATTCCGGTTAGAGCTGCGCGCGCACCCACTAAACAACCTTTGTATTGGCGCTCATTCATTGCCTATACTAGTATACCACCGATCAACTAACACTTTGACATACCTTTGCGTATCATAAAAGCCTTATTGAGTAGGAATAAGGTTCATTTTTAAATGAGCCAGTTGACTTGGAGAATGTTAAGTGATTATAGCGGACCCACCGATTAGCATAGATTACGACTGCCAGCTTCAAAAATCCTCTTTATGTAATAATGTATGACGGCGAATGGAATTCTACGAAACGAGTGACATTGAAAGATATTGGTTACTGCAATAATTGTGTAGTTGGGATATTCAATTCAGGAGGAATAGAATTGAATATCCCAACTAATATTATGAATGCGAATGTGAGTTCGTTTGTTAGGATCTCACGCCTTAATTTTTCTTCCAATCATCATAAAATTATGCTTTGTCAGGAGTACAAAAAAGAACATAGGAACTTTTATCCAGAAAAGTACTGTTTCCAAGGTATAGGTACTATTGTGCTTGTGTGTATATATACAAAAATTGTTTTTAGAGGATAAACGATCAAACCTTTTGCCGTCTAGCGATCCCTCTTTCTCTTTGTCCTGTCTTTTTGTTAATTATTATTATTCAATATGGGAATAAGGTAGCATTCTACAAAACACGACTCGTGCTTCGTCGTTCGTCGTCGTCGTCCTCATTTGCAGAATATTTTATATAAATGAACGTCAGAAATTTGGCGTGAAAGATCTCGAAAACAAATATGTAATCCAATAATTAGCTATTACATGACTCATAACTAAATTGAGTTCTCTTCTCTCTTAGCCTTTATTATTCCCAAGTCACTCACTTGGGGTCGGCTTTTCTGGTCTAACCAGATTTGACTGGATATCAGTTTTTACACGGAGCGGCTGCCACCTGACCTCCGCAACTCGAAGGCTAACGATACCCTAAGGCTAGACCAGTGTCAGGATATTAGAGGGTACTGACTTTCCCAATAACGACTGCCATAGATGTTCATGGCAGCCGGGACCAACGGCTTAACGTGCTCTCCGAGGCACGGAGCAAGCGATAATTGTCAATCAATACGCACATAATTTCGAAAAGTCATATAACTTCCGAAAGTCAGAGGTGCGCGACGTGGGTTCGAACCCGAGACCCTCTGCATAGCAGTCTGTTGGTCTCCCCACTGAGCTATCGCTGCTTATTATTATTTTAACTACATACTCGTCTCTCATGAATAATAATATAAAGACATTAATTACATCTTTCATAAAGGTACCTAAGTACTTATTAGCTAACACAATACAGGTTAAACAATTCTCATTCGTTTGTGAGGGGCTGGTTTCTATAGTAGAAAAAACCTGTGCTACAGGCTCTCACATCATGGACAAGTGTTGGTGGTGATTTCAGTTTATTATGATATGTACTTAATCTACCTATGCTATTGCTTACTTACTTGCCATTGATTTTAGGCTTAATTGGTTCTATAGTCAGCAACACAAGGTTAGGCAGTAGATATTTATAACTAATCTGTAATATTATGCAAAGTTACAGCTATAAGTAACTTTACGGACTAAAACGAGCCAGCTATAATTTTGTAACAAGCTATAAATACCCATGTGTAAGGCACCAAATAAATTCTAAGACAGACAAGTAGTATCGAAAAAGACGTTGCTGCTTTGCCATTGCTTAAATTTGAAAGCGCCGTTAAAATACAGCTCATTCGGAAGGGTTATTATTCAGTCAACGACTACTTAACTGACAAAAACTCTTGGCATTAGTTGCTTGTTGCATTCAGGATTCAAAGATCTGTATTATTTATAAGTCAATTTAGTAATGTAGTAATGTAATTTAGTAGTCACAAGGTGTAAGTGTATGCGCCATCATGCTATTTTAGATTTATATTAAAACATATACCTTAGCCCAAATTATTTCATCTCTATAATATTATTAATTTATTATTGTTATTGTCTTTTTAATATTAGTTTTTTATAGTCAGTAGTATATGGCGTAATGGCTGCAACACCTTCTTAATCTGAGTTGTTAAATACTGAAATTATATTATTTAATTGGCGATTTAAAAGAGTGGCCGTGAGTTTCTTGCAGGTTTCTTCTCATAGGCTCAACCCTTTGCCTGAACCTAGCAACTAACCTAAATGTAGCTTCAGTAACTTAGTAAACTCACTAACCTATATATTTTAACGTTCATAAGTGTTACTTTGTTACCTAAATGAATAAATGATTTTTGACTTTGATTTTGACTTAATGGGCGAGGGTATAAATATAGCTTAAATTATACAAGAGAAATCACCACCTTCGAGACCAAACCTACTATACCAAGGATTTTAATATCGCGAAGGTATCAACGGTAGGCTGTCAATGTATCTGTGAGCATCAGATTATGCTCTACGCATTTAATTTATAGTCAAAGAAAAATCATGACAATTTTACCAAATCTATTGCCAACTTAGGCCAAATATTTTACACAAGCCTGCTAGAAAATAAAATGTAAGTAAGTGAGTTGGACAAATGGATCGTAACACAAAGACTCACACTATGTATCCGTTGATTAATTTCAACAGACTTATCGCGGTAAGGATACAGCAAAAAGTTTGAGTCAGAAGACTTTTAGAGATTATAATAAGTGAATAGAGGCGATAACCTGGTGGGCAGACCGTGCGAATCCTATACATACAGGTCTCATATGCGATCATATTATGACAAGCACTTTTGCTTATCCGGAGTAATATGCGTTTTAATAGTTAATTATTGTTGACTTTAACGTTGGAGAAAAACATCTTGGAAAGACCTCTCGAACACTTGTAGAGTTATCCAACTCGCACTAAACCAGCGATCCAACTCATATTGAAATATAGCATAGTCAGCAGTGGAATAGTTCTTGACTACTACTACTACTACTACTACTATATACTACTATATAGTACTACTACTACTTATTATACTATATACTTAGGGCTACTATATACTTATTATATATTAAATAAATATTAACACAACGCAAATAATGATAGAACACGACCAAGTATTTACCGTATTAGCTCTGCCGAATACCTCTATATGCTCAATATTTATCATTATATGTACATTCACCGTCTGTATTGATGTGAATTCAATAGTAATTCTGCGATATGTTACACGATATGTGATACTCTATACTGCGCTATACTGCTCATTAAAAAGCGCGATCTAAAAACACCACAAAAATACTATACGAATGTTCTGAATATTATCTATTGATATAACCTTATATTTTTATTAAAGTAAACGAAATAAAGTAACCTATCCACCCAACTAGTTCCATTGATGGCTGTTTGATTTTAAATTAGAAAAGTTTATAGTTTCTGTCAACTTTACAGTTCAAGGTCATATGTTTTTTTTTATATGTATGAAACCAGTATAATCCTAAAATGGTAGGCATTCATATTACGGTCTACTGGGTATAATAGGCATTTACTCGGTAATATTAAACGTAAATGCAGAAATAAATAAATCAATGTCAAATAAATAATTGGTCTCCTAAAATATTCTAAATACGCATAGACAATAAATTTGACTATAAAAATAAATCCAGCATATTGCAGATCAATGGTTAATGAAATACAAATATTAATACATGTATTATGTATTGATACTTGATAGTTAAATAGCAATTGAACTGTAACAATAGCATAAAGTTATTTAATATCAGAAATATTATATTTAAATCCTTTTGAGGATGTGATAGTCTTTTATTTTGTATACTCTTTCAAATGAAAGTTAGTAACGTAGCAGCTTACAAATATCATGTGAGATGCAGAGGCGGCTCTATTGTCTCTATATTATGCTAATATAGAGTCCTGAGCACATTGTGCCTGCTCCACTAACACAGTAACGTTATACGAAATGTGGTTGACGGAGGGCTTGTCTCTACTTTTATATGTCTCTATTGTAGAGTTCAAAATACTCTTATATTAAAAGTAAAACTGCAATGTATTTTAAAGCTAGAACGAATACGGAAATGGACTCTATCTATTGTATTCAAATTACCTAAAGGAATATATAATTACAATTGTTTCCCATTACGTCTAATACCTTTAAACTTATAGCATATTAATTACTGCTAATTAGATAATGTTGCCTAAATATGCAAGGTAATGAGGAAATCATAAATTAAATGCATTTATCAAAATCCTTTGCCTGTCGTATCTTATAACAAGATTGTTATGGATATAAAAACATGGATAATGTCGATTATTTGAGTGGTGATATATGTACATTCGTTCAACATTTAATATAACGACCAAATGTGTATATAAAGCAAATACACACACTTCATCGCGCGTTGAACTCTTTTGTACGAAATGTCGATGTAAAGCTGTTTTTGCTAACATTATATTTAATATGCTATAAAAACTTAAACGATCTTTAAAATAAGGCTCATCTGCTTTAAATTATATCGCTCAGAACACATGAGAAGAAAAACAAGTGAGGAAAAAGATGGCAGTTATTTAACAAGGGTCTGTTAAAATTTAAATCGTATTATGTTTTCACGTTATATCTATAACTATACTAATTTCTTTAAATAATCGAACTAGTTTTGTCTAAATACAATTCTACCTTTGAAGTAATTGATAACAAATATAAAAAGAATATCAATACATACATAGAAGCAGCGATTAAATATAATATCTTCAAGTAAAAAGCGTCGATCAAACACATAAACTTTACCCAATCAAAAACACGTTAACCAACGATCAATTAAAAAAACATCTGTAACCGTATCAAATAAAAGCCTTAAAAAATATTACACAGAAATAATTTGAAAATGGCAATAAAATCAAAACTGGGCAGTATTTATCCTTCGCATATATCACTGGGGTCGTCGACCGACGGATTTGCATGGGTGTCGGACCTGCGTGTGCGCAGGCCAGGAGCGCGGCCGCGGCGAGCGCGAGTGTGACGACAGCCATGTTGTGGCGGCGGGCGGTCACGACGGCGAACCGCACTCTACTGAGGCTCGAGTGTGCGCTGCGTGTTCATGGGAGGAACCCCGGTTCATGCTATATTATTACTGACTCAAATCTTCAAGTATGCCCTATAAAAGTCTAGAGGAGTCATTATTATGTGTTTATGCTAACACACTCCACGGTTCAGGTTAATGTCATTGACTTCACTTTTAATACGAATTCAAATAGATTGATGGAAAGTACACCGCTAAAAGCGGCAAAATGTAAGTAAGAAGAAGCTTACTACATCAACAATCGCAGCTATATTTTGGTGCACACGTAAACGTCTGGCAACTGGCTCAAACTGGGCATCTACTGTTAACTTCTAACAGAAAACAGCACCATCTTAAGAAACCTGGGAACCCTACTCGACGCAGGAAAACAACATAATGCTGTTTGACTACTGTAGGATGCAGGTACTTTCTCAGCCCAATTACTACCAGTACCCAAGGCAAGATCCCGCTAATTCCTAACTTTTATTAATTTATATAATTTGACCCTCGTCTATGCATGTCTCGGTCTGTGCGGCGCCCAAATCCCCGCCCGCCGCAGGGAGCGTACTGATTAACAACGCATCCTCGCGACTTGTGCTGTGCAATTTATACCTTTATTGTATGTTTTAGCTACACCTGGACGACTTGGATACTTTGTAATCCATAGCATTATGGATTACAAAGTATCCAGCTACTGACTGCCTCGGTGGCGCTGCGCTAGTGAATTCTACTGCTGGGTGTGTTGATCACGGATCAGATCAAATATCATTGGGAGTTTTTGTGTATAAGTTCTCATTAGCAGCACGGTGTCTGTAATTGTGCCTGGTAAACGGCCTAAGGCTCATCCAATATGAAGTGGGATTTAAATCCATATCTGGCGAAATGACGGTATCGCCTCTCCCTACGGAGAAGTAGGCATGAGACTCTGTATGTAGGTACTTCTAAAATAATATTACATATAAATATCCCTTCATACCTGTTGCCCAAAGGGCTAAGCAGACACTGCATTTCCACTTACTATGCAATTAAACATATTTATTAATGAAACATGTAAGTTACAATACGATCATCTTGGATTAACTTATAGTATTTCTTTCGAACAAATAAATAATATTATCAACGCAATGAAATATAAATTATTATATAAAACTATAATGAAAAATATAAGCTTAAATAAGAGTCTTGTATATCTCTCAAGCTTCGCTCAATCGCATCTCTATTCTACATGCACGCTCGTCTCTTAACCAACCTTTCTCCAGAATGTCTTTGATTTGCTCAGAGAATGTTAACCTCAGTATTCCCATTTTGGTTCTCCTAGGCATATACACCTAATATACCTTCTTGCCTAAGTATTTCAAGAGCTACATTAGCCGCTTATTATTAGCTTAGCCGTATGCATATTTGCCATGGTTATATTAAAAAAACGCTCAACACGAGACTCTTTATGGAGGTAGAGTTTCAAGATAATATTACGCTATAACTGTCTCTCTTAAAGGCTATATTATATTAATCGCTGTAAATCGTATAGCTGACCGTAGTGAAGGTTGCTAAAGTACTCTAACTTTAAAATTATAATTGCCAACAAATTGCTTCTCAAATTGGGTTCATTGTTCATGCGTGTGCAAATTGCAACATGTATGTGTATTGTGTATATGACGTACGGTAAAGTACCAAGTGTCAGTATATTTCAACTATTTCATACTACTAGAGTAGCACGTCATAAGGCACCTAATTGGCAAATGGTTATCGTAAGTCTATGGACACATAATTCTAATCCTAACTAATATTATAAATGTAAATGTGAGATTGTTTATTTGTTACGCTTTCACGCCTTTACTACTTGGTCGAACAATTTGAAATTTCGCATACACATTGTCAGGGAACAGAAAAGGCCATACGGTACCTTTAATCCAGGAAAAAGACTGTTACTAGCCTAACCTACATTTAAGCAAGCGAAGCCGCGGGTAAATCTAGTTTTATAATAAACCTGGTGACCTGTAATTACAGGTATATTTTTAAACCTACTTCAGGCATTTTCACAAAGTTACCTAATTTATTACGGTATTTCTGTAAACTAGCATAAAAAACCTTTGTGAGAAAGAATAAATGGATTTTATTATTATTATTATTATTATTACTTTTAAAAGACTCCTCCCGCTATAGGCCTTTAAAAAAGGAATCATTGTGCTACCAGCATAAGAGGCAAAGATCATCCCTCTGGTTAGTCCAGCACACACCGGCACAATATCTAGAAATCTTATTTACCGCAGGTATATAGCACAAATTTGGGTGGGTGCGATACTCTTTGGTATGTTCTTTATATGTACTTTTCCAACTGTGTTAAAATATGAGAGTTGGGAAACTGGTAACTATATTTGCTTTTTATTTGTCTTGGTGGAAGAAGAGGCATCTGTCTATTAAATTGTAAGCGAGAAGTGATGATTATGATTTTGGTTGTGTTTTATTAGTATTGCAAAAGTAATCCCAAAGAAACACAACTATGCCACAGCTTACCGTAAACACAAGTGGCAGAAAAGATAGCAGCTTGACTCAAAGTATGCACTTCTTTCCTCTCGTCTGTGGTTCGCGGTTACCGTAGTTCACTTGTACTTGTATCTCATGTGGGGGCCAGTCAGTGCAGACCGGCGACACTTTGACCCAGTGGGATCTTTTGTGTCGACACTCTCCCAATAACGACTGCCATAGATGTTCATGGCAGCCGGGACCGACGGCTTAACGTGCTGTCCGAGGCACGAAGCAGGCGATAATTGTCAATCAATACGCACATAATTTCGAAAAGTCATATAACTTCCGAAAGTCAGAGGTGCGCGACGTGGGTTCGAACCCGAGACCCTCTGCATTGCAGTCTGTTGGTCTCCCCAATGAGCTATCACTGCTCTTTAACTTACTTGTAGCCCAAAGGCAACACTCGCGCGTTGCTGCCTATATTCAATGAGAAGGGTTTAAGGAGGAAGAGAAAGATGAGAACGGAGGAGGCAATAGGACCTCCGGTGTTCTCATTGACCCAGTGAAAAGCTTACAGTATGGATATTGCTGCTTCACGTCCACATTTTGAAAAATAGCAAGTAAATATGTAAAGTAAAACAAACAAGTTTATATGCTACATGTACATGCAAGTGGTGCAGTGAAAGGTCAATCAAATATTTGTTTAATAAATGCTTTGTCCCTAAAAGGTCTCACCTTTCAATGAGAAGTAGACTTCTTTTGCTTCTCGAATACAATTTACATCATAAATATGTGCAATTAGTATGAATACTAATTGCACCTTTCTATGATGTAAAATGTGTATTCTTTGTTAGAGATTCTAATCCTAACAATTATTAATAATGCGAATGTGAGTTTGTTTGTCCGTTTATTCGTTTGTTTATTTGTTTGTTACGATTTTACGTCTTGACAACTCGACTGATCATCATGAAATTTTGTATACACGTTGTCAGGGGAATATATAAAACACATAAGGTACCTTTCATCCAGAAAAAGCACTGTTACTAACTTAATCTAAAATGAGGCGACCGAAGGTGCTGGTAAAATCTTGTTGAATAAGTTAATCAACACTTATAATATAACTCCGCCTTTCCATTCCGAGATATACAAACTTGAGTACGTTTGAAAAATGTTTAACTTAAAGACTGCGCCGAAGGAAATGTGCCAAAACAGGCGGTCACAGTTAAGTGAATAAAATTAACACTTTTTGTTTAATACAAATATAAAATATACATTTACCATAACAATGAATGTGATTACAATTACTCCGTGTAAAAAACTTAAAATAATTAATATTTTTGTCTACAAAATTACGCAAATTTGCACGAAAAATGCAAAAACGTAAGCTCGTGTTACGTGATTTTTTAGATTATAACAGTAGAAATTTATCCTATTTTACAGCTTAAACGAAACATAAATAGTTATATTACAATTTGTCCGTCCCAAAGATTTAAGTTATAGGTTGACAATAAAGATACATATTTATCAAAAAAGCACTTCAAATCCTCCATACAATTTTACCATGTCGGCCGCGCGCCGATTTGTATATGCGCCGCATGAGCTTTGTCATTATCTGTCTTACGCTCGGCGCAGTCTTAATTAAAACCCCATATAATACTAATTCAATTAATTACTATGGTATAGTTTCCCTTAGAGAAACCAAGCTGTACTCATTAACCAGACAATTAACGATCCGAGCCACCATATCCTCTAGGCTGACACCGCACTTGGCTGGCGGATAATAGCAATCACGTTGAGACAGATACGCCGCCCACTTACTTACATAGTTTTTATACTGTTAAGGTGGTAAGCAAGCATACTGTCCGCATGATGGTAAGGTACCGTAGCCTTTGATCGTTTGCCATACCATGAGTATCAATTCCAAATGTCCTAGAAAAGTTATTAAAGATGAAACGAAATGGGAGGCAATAGAATCACCGGCATCCTTACTCTGTGATGAGTAGGTATGAGAGCCGAGTCTCTTACCAGGTATAACACAGCAACGGCGTTTAAGTTCAGCCTGGTTGCACGTAAAAGGTCAGTACTTCTCCGGGCAATCCCACTTTTACGTGTCGTCATCAAATAATTAGCAACGGCTTTTCCAATTGAATCAAGCCTGGGGATCTGTAACACCGGAGTAACCCTAGTACAGACTCCAAGTCTCTCATAAAGGTATAAAAAAGATACATACATGTATTTAAATTTTAAGATCAAATGTTTAAATGTCATAAGACCTTTGTGAAGAAAATAAATAAACTTTATAATGAGTCTAACTCGCAATAAAGTCGAAGACTATTTTATAAGCGCTGTATTTATTACGCTCTTATCAATATATCATCAAATATATTGTATGTAATTCAAATATTCGTTTATAACTCGAATAATAATCAGTAAATCAATATTCGAATATGAGATCGTTCAATGTCGGAATCATTTGAATATTTTTTCTGTAACAATTGCGTATCGCTAAAACTGACAGTCCGCCTCGGAGTTCAATTCTATTCATCTGCAATATTACTAAGTATTTCTGTCAAATAAAAAACAGAATAAAAAGTATAGGCGAAAGCAAGTTTTTGAATGGAAACCTTAATATAGTCTCTTTGATTTGGCTCAACCTTGGACAACAGATTGATGACCATAAAGTTATATAAGTATCTGTTTTAATAAGCTATTGGGCACGGACATCTTCTGAGAATCAAAAAAGTTTGCTTACTTGTTTTGACAGTGTATATGACGTTGCAGGCAAGCTGTCGCTTCAATTTTTACCCGACTACAGCGAAGCCAAAAGGAAGGGTAATGATTTTGGCCGTCTGTGTATGTGTGTGGATGTGTCTGTGTGTATGTTTGTACGTTCCACCGTAGCGCCTAAACAACAGAACCGATTTTAATGAATGAGGCGTCAATAGATTCAAAATAATGACCCGGGTGACATAGGCCACATAAATTTTAAATTCGTCCTCTTTAGACCCCTTTTTTACGTAGTCGAGTTATAGTTTTTAAACGTTTTTCCGGTTTGAATCCCCGCGGGAATCCCTGCACTCGAGAATAATAATTCAAAAAACAAAACGTTAATACGAATATCAATGTTTGTCGCACAAACATGTAACAAGAGATATGACTCTGACATTATGTAAATATTATCAATTAGTTCCAACTTTTATCATGATTTAACAACACAACAATGTATTACAGACATGCTGATGAAGTAATATATTGATCATTATAGGCTGATGAGTTACAAGAAATCGATAACGGTAAATAAGTGTGATATATTACTAACTAGATTTCTCCCGCGGCTTAGCTCGTATTGACGTAGATTTTGTTAATCAATTTCTATTCCTCAGAAACAGTATTTTTTTGGATGAATGGTATGTCCTTTTCTGTGCTCTTGACAATGTGTATGCTAAATTTCATGATGATCGGTTCAGTAGTTAAAGTGTAAAAGCGTAACAAACAAACAAACACACATTCGCATTTATAATATTAGTAAGGATTTATTGTATATATTAACCACATACGAGACAAAATATAATTTCTTGTGTTAATTACTTGAATGTTCGTAAAATTGGCATCGAAACGGATTATACGTACTAGTTCATTACTTTTCTAAAAAGTAAATAGAAGTTACTAATACATAGACTTATGTCCTTATATCCCATAAAGGGAGGCAGATATTTATTTAGTTCTACTCTAAATAGATACCTAGGTTTTAAGGATGCACGGAAAAACCGTATTTGTATGTTGTAGCCCCATTCAGAATCTTCTATAAGAAAACTTAATAACATTTAACCCGTCTCGGGCTTTGAAAACAAAACAATTAGTCCTAAGCATAAGTGCAAACTGTTCATTCAGGTCTTAATTATGTAGGAAAGGTTAAATGTAGGTATATTAAAATATAACGGAAAGAAAAACTTATGATCTTGTGAAATAATTTTTGAGTATTTTTATGTTTCGTGACCAAATTTAGTAAAAGCTTGTAACTTTACATATTTATAGGATAATACCAGATATTGATTTCGTAATTGGTTGACTTAGTTATCTAAAAATTAATATAATAATAATCACCCATCATTAACATCACCAAAACACTTTGCTTAATCTCGCCTATTCTACATATAATAATAATATTATAATAATAATAGTATTCTATCACATATTTTTTTTATTTATTTTTTTACTTTGGGGAATGCATGACGCATACCCCTCCGCTGGGGCGGGCGGAGGGGTTATGTCGGACTCGCTGGGGTAAAAGAAGATGTTAAGATGATAAAGTACCTCCCGGAATAGCGACTAAACCTACCACGGTGTTCCTCGACAAAACCACTATCGACGGGGCCGCGCGAATCACTTTCGCATGCGGTCGCGACCCCGCCGAGGTTACGACCCGCCGTATGAAACGGCAGGCCACTATACGAGAGACCTACCTAAGTCACTTCTCATTTTAAACCCTACTGCCTCCCCCCTAGAAGGGAGACGGACTCGACACAGAGGCGCGCGTGGGAACACGCACGCCGCCTCTCGGACCTGGTGCTGAACGGATGGCGGGCAGGCCCACAAAGCCCGCCACCCCCAGGTCAATATTCTATCACATACACACAACACCATCTAACCCAAACTAAGCAGAGCTTGTAGTATGGGTACTAGACAGAGGATAAACATATATATACATATATATATTTTTTTTTGGAAATTCATGCATATTATCCATAGAAACACCCAGACCAAGACAAACATCCAAGTTATATTATGTTGACCAATGCATCTTATGCAGTTTCTCCACATAATTTAAATTTCGAATTGCTGTAAAAAGGCTGCGTGTTTATAACAAAGACAACCACAATACATTAATACAAAAGCCCTAAAAAAACAAAACTAATTCAAAAACCAAATGACAATTGACTATTCCAAATTTGAATGTAGCCAAATACGTAAAGATACGTATATTTTTTTTAGCCCACGCGAGCTTCCCAAAAACGATGCTAGCGACACGCTGTCTGTTCTCGTTGGCAACGGGACAGACGGGTGGTGTCAACGACCCAGTGCTTCGGGCACCTTCAGCAACCGGTAGCCTGCAGCTGGTTGCTGCGCCTGTAGCTGGCCTCACAGACAGCCCGCGGTACTTTTCCGCCTTTTTGCCTCACATCTGTATGTTTGCGTTTATGCTACACCGTTTTTAAACTTAGGACTTGAGCAACTATATACGACTGTTTTAAAAAATATTATATTTATGATCGATTTTATCTACAGAAAGAGATTGTAATATATTCTAACTACATACTTTTGCTCTTTATTATTGAGTTTTGATGTGTCCGAAAAATATTTGTATCATCATAATATATAAATTTTATTAAAATTAAGCACTTATCTTACCAACCAATGTATCGTACGGTTACTAGTATACTATAATATTATATGGGGTATCTGTGGTACGGTTAAGCTTTTTTCAATATCGGTATATTAAAAAAAGCATATTGCCTGTTTAGTTTTAATATTTTTAATATATCTAAATAATATTTGAAGTCATTTTGTTAAAACGGTATAACCAAATAAAAATTTTAATTTAGTTACACCTGTACTCAAAGTAAAATAAACGTTTACATTCTTATTAATCATGAACCAAAATTAATAATATAAAATAAAATTAAACTAAATGGTCAGTTAAAAAAATATCGATCAGGTTTTTACATATTATGTGGATTGAATAATATGTAATACTTAATCTGTTGTCTGTTTACTGCATCCATTACATAAAAATAAAAAATAAATAAAATAAAAGTATTTATTTTCACCCGTTCTTTTCGATACCGCATTCAGTTTATCCCAACTGGCTTCTTATTTACTTATTTGGATCGCCAACGAATTATACGCACCTCTTACATCTAAATAATAATTTACAGACATTTTGCTCATTTACGTAAAGGCATCCACATCGAACAACAATAAAACTTTCGCCACAATTTTTTTTTACACTCCTTATTTGGCAAACATTCATACGGCCCACCTAATGGTAAGCGGGCACCGTAGCCTGTGAACGGCTGCAATACCAGAGGAAGGAGAAGGAGCGGGAAGGGCGAAAGAGGGTGATTGGGCCTCGATAAAATTAAATTATACATTGTATAAGTATTTTACTAAAATACTCTAGACCCACCTGTGTCATTTTAGCACAGATGATTTTTACTGTACATGTACGTAATTAAAGTAAGCCTAATAGTTTGATTGTAATTACTACTGCTTACTAATCACCCAAACAGTATTTAAAAACAGGCTCATTACTATAACGTAGGCTCAGTTATAACATGAGAAATGTTCAGACTTTCTACTCAGATGACTTAATCGACGTAATCCTTTTAAGACTTAATTTCATGGTCTCCCTACATACAATGCACACACTATTTAGGAATCATTTGTCATTCGGGGATGTAACTCAGTGGTAGAGTGTCTGCTTCGCATGCTGAAAGTCCTGGGTTCAAATCCCAGCATCTCCATAACAGATCTTTTTGCTTTTTGTTTATTTTTATAAATAAATTAAGCTTCGCCCATATTTATCCTTACAAATATTATTTAAAATACGATTATAATAAGAATATTATTGACTTAAACAATTATAGTAAATCTAAACCAAGGAATAAACCAATAAATAATAATATTTTTTTATTGTAACAAAATGTTGGTAACAATTAATGTGTGAGCCATGATTTCCAAACTAGCGTGAGCTGTGTATTGGGCATCAGTTCCTACTCAGAAATAATCATACAAAATAGTTACAATAATACAAATAGATGGTGGCCTCGATGGCGTAGTGGTTCGTGTAACCGACTGCCACGCCTGAGGTCGCGGGTTCGATTCCCGCACAAGTCAAACCTTTGTGTGCATGAACATGGATGTTTGTCTTGGTCTGGGTGTTTCTAAATATATGTATTTACAAAAATAAAAGTACATATATATGTATGTTTATCCATTGTCTAGTACCCATAGTACAAGCTCTGCTTAGTTTGCGCTAGATGGTGTTGTGTGTATGTGGTAGAATATTATTATTATTATTATAAACTTTAACTGTGCCAAATTTCATACTCCTCCATCCGCGCAATTTTCGTAAAAAGGGGTACAAAGTTTGCTTCACGTATTAATATATAGATATTAATAAAAATAAATAGAAGGGAATGCAAATTTATCATTGATAATAGGTTCGGCAGTACAATCATTTGTGTGACCTACAAGTAATCATTCTAAGTCTGAGTATTATTATGTCTAATCATGTTTGTATGTGTAGTCACTCGCGGCATAGGCCTTGATCCTTAAAACGGGAGTTTACTTCTTCAGGAAATATAATGCAATTATTCATTATTATTATTATTAAAGCTTCATGATTCTCAATTTCTGTTGCTGTATTACTGTATGTCAAAGATGCCTGTTATAACAGCAGGACCGTTGACTTTTCGTATTAACCAAGGAACACAGATGATATGATATTATATAATACATGGATTATGTCTTACATCTTATCTTATGTGGGGGCCAGTCAGTGCAGACCGGCGACACTTCGACCCAGTGGGATCTTTTGTGTCAACATTCTCCCAATAACGACTGCTATAGATGTTCATGGCAGCCGGGACCGACGGCTTAACGTGCTCTCCGAGGCACGGAGCAGGCGATAATTGGCAATCAATACGGACATAATTTCGAAAAGTCATATAACTGCCGAAAGTCAGAGGTGCGCGACGTGGGTTCGAATCCGAGACCCTCTGCATTGCAGTTTGTTGGTCTCCCCACTGAGCTATCGCTGCTCTTGGATGATGTCTAATAATTATCATTATTTTCGTAGATGTGATATAATTTTTAATTAATTTATTGTAGTGAATTTTGAACTTGAACCTCGGTTACACCAACCACTACGCTATCGAGGCCGACATATATTATATGTAGGAGGAGGGGCGAATACTATTATTTTTATAAAATATGCATTACAAATACATTAAATTAATGAAAAAACACTACACACACAACCATGCATTTGACACAAGCAGTCGAATCGCGTTCGGAGTATTTAGGCATTGTTCGGTTGACTTTGTAGAATGCTTCGTAACTATGGTTACATAGATATGTAGGTATGTAGAGTAGGTGACTAAATTAAATATGATTATAAGGGTATAGTTATAAACAATAAAACCTTAATAACGACTAAATTTAAATTTTTTATAAATTATGGGCGAATTTTGACTACTTGGCGACCGCTAGTAACTATTAGTTAATTGACGTGTCCACGAATTTTTTAGGAACACATTTTTATGGAAATAATGGTTTTTGACTTCGACTTTAAATCTTCGATACTGCAGTGGAAGCAGCGAGGCTGCCTCTTACTGCAGAGTGTGCAGTCACAAAATATTAGGCGATAACCAATCACAGACTTACAACTAGCGTATTATCACTGACAAGATAATCTTGAAACATGATGTACCCAAATATTTATCTCACGTTACGAAACAAACATCATTCCATACTCGCAAATATGAGCCGATATAATAAATCAATAAACAGTATCAAATGTAAATTTATAAACATTAAATATTTCCAGTATTCAAACAACAACAAACCAAAATTCCTGAATCATGCGATGACGCGGCACTTTCTATTTTCCAGTTAAAAACACTGTTATACTAACGATTTACAGAGCTTTTGATACTTTTCACTAATCACAAAATCAATAAGCGGCTTAAGAACTTATTCCGGTCAAACATTATCTTTAAATTCTAACGCCGTCATAGCAAGCATTTTTAAAATCGCACTTAGTTAACTATATTCCTTACTAGCTAACCCCCGGCGTCGCACGGGTAGTACAAAACCTTAACAAATTATACACCTAAACCTTTCTCATGAATCGCTCTGTTGGTGAAAACCGCATAAAAATCCGTTAAGTAGTTTTTGACTTTATAGCGAACAGACGCGGTGGAGGACTTTGTTTTATAGTTGTATCTTATGTGGGGGCCAGTCAGTGCAGACCGGCGACACTTTGCCTGCGTACCCGTTGGACCTTCAAGATTAGACCCTTTTACTAATGTAGAGGTCCTAAGGATCATATTAGTTGATGAGGTCCAAACTTGGAGGTCCAACGGGTACGAAGCCGACACTTCGACCCAGTGGGATCTTTTGTGTCGACACTCTCCAAATAACGACTGCCATAGATGTTCATGGCAACTGGGACCGACGGCTTAACGTGCTCTCCGAGGCACGGAGCAGGCGATAATTGTCAATCAATACGTACATAATTACGAAAAGTCATATAACTTCCGAAAGTCAGAGGTGCGCGACATGGGTTCGAACCCGAGACCCTCTGCATTGCAGTCTGTTGGTCTCCCCACTGAGCTATCGCTGCTATTGTTTAATACTTAATATGTAGCGATGTTGTTAACCTTAGTTAGTATAGTTAGTAGGCTCATATCTTAGAGAGGACTAGTATAATCGTTATGCACAACGTTTTACAACGTGTACTTACGGGCAACGTTGTGACGCCTTTTTTGTAAAATTCGAGCGCACGCGAGTTGTACCTCTAGTCTTAAAAGCGTCATAAGGCTGGTCCGATGTTAACTTGATTTTGATACGCTGTTTAAAAATTGCTTTTGTGCTAGGGATACACGCCTTGCGCCCAACGACAGCTATTTCCACCATTTTGACCGAAACCCCAAGTTTAAGCAAGGTTTCGAGTGTGTTCGATTTGCTTGAAATTACTTATTTAATTGATTTGAATTCATAGATGAAAAATGCGTACAGAAGGCATTAATTTTTAAAAGAAAAATGTCATGCTGGTTTCATGAAGGCATAGATTATGATTTTGCATTTGGTGCGATAGTAGATAACTATTTTTGTGCTCGTTCGCATATTCACGAATTTTTCATTGCTGAAGAAAGCATAAAGAAGGCTTTCTATTTTGAAGAAAAATGTTATGCCTGTTTCATAAAGGTATAGGTTATGACATTTATTTGCTTCGAAAAAAGTACCAGTAACCATTCTTATGCTTGTTCGCTTATTTACGAGTCCTCTGTACACGGCCAGCTCTTCACACAAAGTTAATCTCTCACACGCTGAAAAAGCTAGCCACGCTCGAGATGCCTGGCCACCCTCTGTTGTTGCATAACCAGGATTTCTAAAACAGCTGTCTTTCCTCGAATCATTCCCATCATGATGAGTTCATCTTTGGCTACTGTTCTACGTATATAATCGTTGACGATTGAACTTTAGCAATGACTCAGTAATTTTCTGTGTGTCACTACTGGCCTACTTTGGTCGTTACTATGACATATCTCAGTAAACATGAGTCATGGCTTTCGAAAGTGAATCGAAATCTGACAATACTAATGAGGATTTTTGATCTCAAGAGCAGTTAATTGTCGGAATTTCGGTAACCTTAATTACAGGAAAGCGATAATAGATGAGAAATTGTAATAGTGTTTAGTCACCTGAATTATTGTTGTAGAAACTTGTGTGGGTAGTTGTTATTTTGTTGATCTTAGGTAACTGTGTAGGTTCTTTGGTCGAACAAGACGGTTATTGGGGTTTCTATAAGGTAATTCTGGGTAGCGGGGTGGAATCTGGAAATAAAACCGATAGCCAGAAATACCCACCCTCTATTATGTTGGACCTGATAAATAGGATACCTGATGAAATACAGATATAATAGACCTCTGCCTACTCTTTGAAGATAAAGTATGAAAGTATATTATGTAAGTTTGTATTGTGGTTATTATTAGCAACTAACCTAGATGTAGCTTCAGTAACTAAGTAAACTCACTAACCTATATACATATTTTGACGTTCATAGATCTTACTTTGTGACCTAAATGAATCAATGATTTTTAACTTTGACTATTCTCAAACATAGCGTAAATGAATGTTTACAAGTCCAGTGTTTTTATTAGTAAGAGCCAAATTACTGCACTCCAGAAACGGCAATTGCAATTTGGGTCTAATACATTTTAAAGGCATCCCACTCATCTCGTCATATCCTTTTAGGCCTGCCGCATAACGTTGACCACCGTGACTAGTTATGGTTTCGTAAGATACCTTAGTATCGACTGGTGACATGCCTTAAAGTTGTATATTTGCCATAATATAACTTTTAGAGATGCTGAATAGTAATCCTGATTTTTTGGACTAAGAACAGACCAGACTGGTTACGCAGAGCATCTATATAACATGACTTTGCAAAGTTGTCATCGTACGAGTACTTAGCAAATAAATTTACGACAAAGGACAACACGAAATCAGCCAAGGGCCATAGTTACTGTGGTTTCCTCAAAGCGGCACGACGAGGATAATTAAGTATGTGTCAGTAATTAGCTTATTTCCAGGGACACGATGTGTCCTCGCGGCGCTCGCTCGTAGCAAAAACACCGCGCTCCCACCGATTCGCCACCGACCAGCCGACACGACATAATACAGAAGTTACATTCCGAAAAAGTTATCCTAGCAACTGATTATTTTATATAGAGAACAGAAAAAGAGAAGCTTTGGTCAGCCAATGCGACAGAAAATAAAAGTTACATCATGATTTCACTGGTCTTCAGAATATCAGTGAGTTTACTCTAAGGCGTTTGTAAATAAGTGTTAGTAAATAATAATATACCTACCTATAATAATTATTAAGTACATTTTTATAAATTATTATTCATAATAATTTTTTTTTGTAACAGAGTAGTATTTGATTTAGATGATAACAATTGACAAACCTGTAAATAAGGAATTTATTTACAGGTTTGTCAATTTTATCACAACAATTAAAAGATATTGTAAATAACAGATCAATATAATCAATATTATAACAAGTAAATTTTGATTTGCTACCTTGGTAGTAAATAAAACAGAATCTTAGAAAAATATTGGTATTTACATGTATAGATTAAACTGAAAACTCTCTCCCTTCTACCTCAAACTACGACTGATATTAATAATATTTTAAGTAGCTTTTTTGCCATTACGCACCGTGGAGTGCTGCACATTCGATCCCCATATACGACATAAATGACAGTGATACACAAATAAAAAGTTATTCCGAGATTTGATGTTATTTGTATTCATTGTGTTTACACCCGCGACACAGGAGTTACTCCATGTGCGAGTGTTTACTTTATTAAAAACGATCAAGAACAAAACCGTTTACAAGGGTTCGTAATAAGAATGACTATGATTTCGTCGCGGCTTGGAACTATTAAGAGGACACACTGAAAAAATGCACTAACTTTCATCGAATAGTATAGGACTATGAGAAGACCAATTAATCTAGAATTTTGATATAGATAAATTGATGTCTTTAACTAGAATTTCCTAGCTCAAAAACACGATATTGTGATTTTGGCTCGATCATAATTATTTTCGAAAACACCTCTGAAAAATTACAATTTTAAAAAATATAAGGAATTCACACTATCATTATGCTTAGGAATTACTCAAATATATTCGTAACATCAATATTAGTGATTTGATAGCTCATTATTTCCATAACTAAAACCAATCATTTTTAAATAATATATTAAGATTTTTTAACAATTTCTAAGCGTTCTAGATCATTGCGGGCGCATCGCAATTTTAGACGGATATGGGCGGAGCTATTCTAAACGATAATTTTCGCGGTGTCCCCTTAAGCGAACAGCCGTTTAATATTTTCATGCATTGAATATGAACTATGAATTACATGACGAGATAAAATATTTTATTTTATGACATCATAGACCTAGTCATTTATTATAATAGACAATAAGCAAGTTGGTTTGATTGTTAGTGGAGTGAAAGTGCTGATAACAAACGACATGCCTGCGGGTATTGATCAATACGGGCGCTGTAACATACACGAACATACGTCCCACCTACTACCGGTCATACAATCCTTTGTTTAATAAATATACGAGACTAGCTTTTGTTCACGTGTGTTTCTTGCAGGTTTCTTCTCAAGGCTCAACCCTTTGCCTAAATCTATGCCTAAATAAACGAGATGGGTGTAAAAACCCAGGATTCAACCTCTTCGTCATCATGTGACCTTGTATCAATTATATTTAAACATTTACTTAGGTTAATGTTGTATATAATTATACAAGTATGTACATGTTTTAATAATAAATAATTAGCGTACTTTTCAATCATTGCCGCCGTTGAACATCATGCCCACTGCTACCTACTGCTGGGCATGATGCCCACAGCTGGGCCGCATGTCCACTTTTGGGCATCTTGCCCACTGTTAGACATCATAACAACTGTTAGGCATTATGCCCACTGTTGGGCATCATGTCCTCTGTTGGGCATCATGTCCAGTATTGGGCATCATATCTGCTGTTGGGCATTATGACCATTGTTGAGTATCATGTCCATTGTTGGGCATCATGCCCACTGTTGGGCATGTCGTGTTACAAAACGCAGCAGAAGACAAAACTCGACAGCAAACAGCAACAACCAACTCGAATCAGGACACCACCACTCTGAACATAAATGAAGTCATGTTGCCATTTAAAATTTATGTGACCTTGTGACCCCTATATCTTCCGAGATAAGGAGATCACAAGGTCACATAAATTTTAAAAATTTGAAAACTCGACCGTGTTGTTACCCCAAGGTGTCTGCACACAAAGTTACAAGTCAATATTTTTACATTTAAAATATGTGACCCCTATATTTCGGGGATCTTTTGACTCCCAGGGCCCATATTCAAACTTGACCGAGGGATGACTCCAAGGTGTCTGCACACCAAGTTACAAGTCAATCGGTCTAGTGGTTTCGGAGCTATGTCTGTCACTAACAAACTGTCACTAACAGACAGACACAGACCCACAAAGTGTTTTCATTAACCTCTTCGAAGAAGACTCAAGAGGTTAATAAATGATTTTTGACAGTGACTATCTTGCAGTAGACGTCTTTCGCACCTTTCGTCTCCTAGGCTTATCAAGAAGAAACTTGCACCAGATTTGAAGTTAGACCTTCAGGAATATAACTGTTAAGACTACATTTAATTTCGTGCAGTAGTTTTTGCATTATGCGCAATTTGTTTGTATAAACATTCAAACAGACTTTTATTTTTACATAATTGTTTAGGCTTCTTGAGCTCTTATTAACACATTTTCTTAAATATCTCCTATGTCATACTATCGACCAGTTCCAATTATATTATACGTATAGATACTGTCCTTTTGCTTCTTGTTTTCCCGCGTGAAATATTGGTAACGTATTTGGATGTCATCTATTGACGAATGCAACACTAAAGTGTTGTTAAAGTTGTCTTCTGTTTACGCGAATGTTATTCATTGAAATTAAAAACTACTATATACAGTTTCCGACATAGCTCGCAGAATAAGCAAGCTGAAGTGGCAATGGGCTGGCCATATCTGTAGAAGGACCGATGGCCGTTGGAGCAAGCGAGTCCTAGAGTGGAGACCGCGACTTGGCAAACGTAAGGTAGGACGCCCCCCGGCCAGGTGGACCGATGACCTAAAAAAGGTAGCTGGGTCAGACTGGATGCGGAAGGCGGAAGACCGGATGTTGTGGCGTAAAATGGGAGAGGCCTATGTCCAGCAGTGGACTGCGGTGGGCTGATTGATTGATTGATTGATTGATTGATATACAGTTTCTAAATTATGTAATAAAGTGTAAAATAAACAACGCGATAAAATCCGTATATAGTAGTTTAATTTCAATGTTGTTAAAGTGTTAAAATAATTGCTGAAAAGCTGGACATGATTGAAAAGCAATTGCTTGTCAAACCGCTGTTGCTCAAAACGTTAACGTTATGTTTAGAATATGAGATTAAGGTTAACCTTAATCTCATATTCTGAACAAATATTATAAACATGAATTTTAGTTGGTTTGTTATATTGTAAGCCTTAACTACACGACCGATCATTATGAAATTTCGCATACAGGTTGTCAAGGGTACAAAAAGGGACATGACTTTTATCCAAAAATGTACTATCGCAGTGCAAAGCCGGTATAGGTATCGTAAGTCTCATTTCAGGATATTGTCTATATGTGTGCAAAGTTTTATCAAAATCCGTTCTACGGTTTACGCGAAATTGAGTAACAAACATCCAAAGACACAGGTATTTATAATGCGTCAGATGTTTGTATTTATATCCATTGAACTCTATTAAGGAAAAGCCTATACTAATAAACGTGTATTCTGTTTTATAATTAACTAGTAGTTTTCCCGCGGTTTCACCCGCGTAAGTCCCGTTCCCGTGTGAATATCGGGTTTCACCCCTTTCACGCCCTTCAGGGTGGAATTTCCAAAAAATCTCTCTTAGTGCTCCCCTAAACTCTCCAAGGAACATACATGCCAAATTTCAGCTTCTTGCGTTCAGTAGTTTCGGCTGTGCGTTGTCTGTCAGTCACTCAGTAACAGAAGAGTTTTATATACATATATATATAATTTATGACTACACGGATGACGGAAAGGCTTAAGTGATCGCCTCGCAATTGCCACTGCGTCGAGTGATGTGGGTCCCCACACGGGACAAAAATTTGTGTGTTCCACAACTAGTTGTTCTAAGTTTTGATGATCTTTCTGTCCGTTGTTTGAATGCTTGTAAGGTCCCCCGCGACACAGGAATTATTCCTAGTGCAGGAATTGCTGTCTTAAATAAAACAAATAAATTATTTCTTCAGCGACATTAGGTATAGGTTTGTTTTTTGTTTATTTAGATCAAATATTTCGATCATAAAGTGACACTGATAAACATCAAAATTATTGTTATGAATATCACTATATCACTAGATATTATAAAACAAAGTTTCCCGCTGCACCTGTCTGTCTGTCTGTTCGCGATAAACTTAAAACTACTAAACATTTACATGCGGTTTTCACCAATAGACAGAGTGATTCATGAGGAAGTTTTAGATGTATACTTTGTTACGGTTTTGTATTTTCCGTACGAAGCTGGAGCGGGTCGCTAGTACATTTATAATATATACTTTTTGAGACGTTCAGTTAAGCAATGGCGTAGAACCAAAGAGTTATAATAGCAAGAAACTCTTTTAAATCGTCAATTAGACAATGCTGCTTAATTTACTAATTAAATCGGTAAGGAGCTGCAATCTTTACTTTATTTACCTATAACTGAAAACACTAACTCACTCACCATTAAAACAGTTCTGTTAAAATATGTTAATGTTTGCCTCTAGCAGGAGATATAGCAAGTAAATAGGAGTATTGACTTACATAATAATAATATTAACCCTATTTATAAAGTGTTCCATTGCTGGCCATGGGCCCCTTCTCAGTATCAGAAGGGTATGGCCATAGCCCACCACACGCCACCACCCAGTGCTAGGTGCTCTTCGAGAACATTATGTAGAACTCTCAGACAAATAGGTTTCCTCACAATGTTCTCCTTCACCGTTTAAGCAAATGATAATTAGCTATTTAATACGCATATATGTACCATCGAAAAAAAGTAAGACAGTCGAACTCGAGACCCCTGCGTGGCTGTCTAACGTGTCGCAATAGGCTATCGTTGCTTAAATTATGTACTTACATACACATACAACACTGACGGTAGGGCTAGTCCAAAAATTTATTGTCTCTGAACGGGCTATGGAGCGAGCTATGCTAGGAGTTTGTTTGAGGGATAAACATAGAAATGAGGTTATCCGTCAAAGAACCAAGGTTACCGACATAGCTCGCAGAATAAGCAAGCTGAAGTGGCAATGGGCTGGCCATATCTGTAGAAGGACCGATGGCCGGGAGCAAGCGAGTCCTAGAGTGGAGACCGCGACTTGGTAAATGTAAGGTAGTACGCCCCCCCGGCCAGGTGGACCGATGACCTGAAAAAGGTAGCTGGGTCAGACTGGATGCGGAAGGCGGAAGACCGGATGTTGTGGCGTAAAATGGGTGAGGCCTATGACCAGCAGTGGACTGCGGTGGGCTGATTGATTGATTGATACACATACAATATATTGTAGTCAATGGTTAAATCTGGATTACTGAGACTTTTAATTAGTAACAATTAATAAGCGCAATCTACAAAACCAACTACATCATCTTCTATTATTTATTATTCATCTTATTCCGCCAGGAGTTCGCTAAATGGCCTATAGCACTGTTTTGCTTCGCTTTACAATACGTTAAACTAATAATATATTATGCTTACCATATTTTAGAAATAATATATTTTAGATAAGAAGAACTCAATCTCTGAAAGATAAAATGCTACCAAATTATAATCACTCGCTCGGAAAGCACGTAAAGCCGTTAGTCCTGCGCCTGGTCTCTCATCAGTCGTGTCGGATTATCCGTCCCATTGGATCATGAGAGTTAGGGAACAGAGAGTGCACTTGTGTTTGCGCACACACTTGTGTACTATAATATCTCCTGCGCTGATGGCTAGGCTCCGTTAAAATTGGCCGCCGTGACCGAAATTCGGTCAGGAGGACATTATTATTTATTATATATTATAATTATGATATTAGTAGTCATTAAGCGACTTTCTATTGTATCAGGTTGGTATTAATGACTACCATAATACATTGCTAGTATCCGTACGTTAAAAACCGATAACACTTCCCACCCGGAAATCGAGCCCTAGGCCTTATGTAAAGCAATCGCATTCACTACCTTCGCGGCACATACACAGTCAATTTTTTTAATTGTATTTTGTAATAAGATAACTATAGTTATCTTTAACAATGTTGCAGACGCCTGTGCCTCGGAATGCACGTAAATCCGTTGGTCCTGCGCCTGGTCTTTATACCAACCTTACTTCTTACTTGCTTAATTCAGTTCTACCAATCTAATTTCTTATTTGCTTTACTTAAATATTGCCAACCAATTTCGCCAATGCATCGCACCCAGAAGACTCATTATTTGCAGTTAATACAAAATAGTTCATCTATCTAATGCGAATCTTGATGTATTGACATTTTTCTAATATACCTATATATGTACTGAAACTTATTTTCAAAATAAAAAGTATGTTTTGACATAAAATATTTACTCTGAAGGGATCAATTCTTATAATAAAAACTGTGCAAAATAAATAATTCTTCAGCATCGCTGTCAACTGGTAAGGTGCCCAGAAGACTGGCAGCATTGCCACGTTGAATAGCAATGCTGATTCATTGGGCCAAGAAAATACCAGTCTTCTGATCACGCAACCAGTTGACAGCGATGCTGAAGAATTCTACGATGCCTAAACCATTTTTGTAAATATTTAGTATTATAATTATTTGTGTTTTTGTAATTATGTTATCTTTTTTAATACGTTTGTCAATATATATTATATGATTCATTCGTTTTAAAATGAATAATTATTTGCATTTCAGTTCATATTTAATGTTAAGATCCGATCCGTTTTTATAACAAGAATTGGCTCTCTATTTACTCTAGTTACATAGCTCACTATACCGTATACGAGCTTGAAATATCACCACATCTTATTTAACAGTAAGGTGTGATGATATTTTCACGCTGTGTTTATTAGGCCTGCCTTGTTCTAATGCCCTAGGTAAGCCATTGTATATAAGCGTTGTATAGAGGCGCTCATAGCCAGTTGCACTCACTGATCGGTAAACGATTAGCGAGATTAAGCAACGTTGGGTGCGGTCAGTCTATAGATGGGTGACCGCTTAGTGGTATTTCATCTGAGCGTCTCCGTGCTTCGGAGGACACGTAAAAAGTCGGTCTCGGTTGTTGCCAAATTGACAGCAGTTGTTAAGCCATGTCAGAGGCCTACGGGCGACTTGAACAACTCTTGACAACAGGTCGCCCACTAACCACACGAAAATGAAAAAAAGAAGAAGAAGAGAAGAAGGAGATTGTATAGAACCTGTCCTGTAGTTACAAGATTCCAGTACCCCGTAACCTACATCACTCATTTTAAAAGCTAGATATTTAATGGTAAATTTGTAATGTGCAGGTAATCGACATTTGCATACTTTCTTGACTTTAGGATCAATCTCTATGCTTAAAATAAACTCAGAAACTTTACCTAAGTAATATAAATAAAATTTAGGCTTCCAACGATAACGTAAGCTAAGTAATTTTAGCAGTAAGTCTGCCCATTTATTATTTTATTTTATAACTCTACGTGATAGCCTACGAAAAATGAACTACAATTTTCTTTCATGATAACTCATAATCTATGGTACCTTTGTCCAACAAGAGAAGTAAAAAGTAGGAGTCATGTCGTATCAAGAGGTGAACAGGAAAGTAGAAAACAAAGATATGTGGCGATTACTTCACCTTCAAGGGCTATGCTCTTAAATTAAAGAAGAAAAAGTAGGTGAACGTAAATTTAATATATTTTAGCCTATCTGTTTCTTAACAGATAGGCTAGCAGTCTTCTGCACCGAGCGAAATGTGCCAAAAAGGCGGTCACAGTTAAGTGAATAAAATCAACACTTTTTGTTTAATACAAATATAAAATATACATTTACAATACCAATTAATGTGTTTACAATTACTCCGTGTAAAACACTTAAAATAATAAATATTCTCACCTACAAAATTACGTAAATTTACACGAAAAATGCAAAAACGTAAGCTCGTGTTAAGTGATTTTTAAATTATAACAGTAGAAATCTATGCTATTTTACAGCTTAAACGAAACATAAATAGTTATATTATAATTTGTCCGTCCCAAATATTTAAGTAATTGGTTGACAATAAAGATCTATATTTATCAAAAAAGCACTTCAAATCCTCCATACAATTTTACTATGGCGGCCACGCGCCGATTTGAAAATCCACCGAACAAGCTCTGTCATTATTTATCTTACGCTCGACGCAGTCTTAAGCTAATGTATAAGCAAGAATCTTAACGTGCTGTATTTCGAATGTGATATATCTCTCGAAATAGATTGAAAATGATCTCAAGATAAAGTCATGACGCATCCGCCAACCTCACCCAACAGGCTCCACTCACATCGCGCGCGACTGTACCGGACCGCAGCAAACATCTCGACCATCCTCACACCCGGTGCGTCAAATGGGAACAATTAAAAAGAATAGATTTTTTTGTTTTAATTAAACGCCCATCGCTTAAGGATGGACACACACAGCGCCGCCGGCGGGCCACCGTTAGTTCCTGAGATGCGGCCGCGTTCGCGACATTCCCACCACCTATTAAGAACGCGTAAACGGCAAAAAGTGCGTAGAAAAATTCAGATGGTAGTGTAATCGTATACTTTGTAGCTATTAAACTTAGTGTCGCGTATCTGTGCGAATGATTTCGAGAAGTGTTCAAGTTATTCGTGACACGTCACTCGCCAGTTTGTGAGAAAATATATCGGTTTTTATACTGTTTTGAAATGTTGTTTGAAACGAGGTTGCGCCTTCGGTACAGTTTTAAACACTTACAGTGGTGCCGCACGCAACTTTATAGTGGTATCGCAACTATCATTAATATTACGTACATAAATAATGATGTATTAAGAAATAGCAGATAGATATATGAAAATGTTTGACAGTTTGACAATCGTTCTCCTTTCAATATCTCCCTCATGTTTACCATCCCTTGTAAACAAGGTACCCAAATATACAAACTCTTTCACTTGCTCCACTTGTTCTCTATCAATCATGATATTACACGTTGTCATGCACTCCTCCTTTTCAAATACCATTACTTTCATCTTGCTTACATTCATTTTCATTCCTTTACTCTCAAAAGCACCATGCATAATAGTTACCATCACCTGCACCCCTTCCGCCGATGACGCAAGTATTACTTGGTCGTCAGCATAAAGAAGACATTTTACAAGTAACTCATTCATTCTTAATCCCCATTCACAATATTTTAATTTTTCAAACAATTTTCCTTGTATAGTTAAAACAGCCAGGGTAACGCTACACATCCTGGTTTAACACCTTTTTCGATACTAAACCATTCTGTGTAGGTCCCATTTATCCTAACACAAGCTCTGAAATCATTATAAAGAGATTTCAGAGCTCGCATGAGGTTGCTTTTCACTCCATACATGAACAATACCGACCAAAGTTCATTCCGCACCACTTTATCATAAGCCTTTTCCAGATCCACGAACGCGCAATAGACCTTTTGACCTTTGGCCTAAACTTTCTCGGCTATGCTCCGTAAGGTAAAGACCTGATCCGTACATCCCATGCCCTGTCGAAATCCCGTTTGTGCATCCCATATTTTCTCGTTGGTTACTTTCACAATCCTTTCAATTAACACAACAACATCGAATTAGCAACAGCTAATCTTACCATAACTTTCATTAAGACACCTGTTTTAGTAATCGGGTGACTAAATCTCGTACACATTCCGACACCTCTCTGAAAGAGAAGCTGTCGTGCTACCAGCAAAAAGCAAAGATCACACAGGTTTCTTTATGACAGCATAGCCTTGGTCATCAGGAAACCTATAAATTGATAGCTAAGTAATCTTAAATTAAAGAAGCACGATACAAACTTGTTTAACTTTAATCTTTCGGAGAGTCGACGACTCATGCTTCTAACCTACCGTGGATTGTCTCTCTTTTACAAATATGAGTTAACTCACCTTCTTAAAACAATTAGTACCTATATATCTATAATCAAAAATAACCACGTTAGCTTCTTAACTTAAACTACTGAACCGTTTTTGATTCAGACGTTGCTTGAACCATGAGCCAGAAAGCATTAATAATATATAGTATAATATTCTATCACATACACACAACACCATCTAGCCCAAACTAAGCAGAGCTTGTACTATGGGTACTAGACAATGGATAAACATAGGTACGTATATACTTTCTTTTTGTAAATATATACATATTATACACAGAAACACCCAGACCAAGATAAACATCCATGTTCATGCACACAAATGTTTGACTTGTGCGGGAATCGAACCCGCGATCTCAGGCGTGGCAGTCGGTTACACTAACCACTACGCCATCGGGCCCGACGTTTGACGATTCTAGAAGAAGTACTATCGCACAAAAATCTTTGCTCCACATAATATCAAAATTCAAATCACAAATCTTCTTATAATTACACCAAACAGTAATTAATGACAATTGTACCTTGCAATTATATTCACGGTGGTAAACGCGTGGGTAATGTCGGTATCATGTGTGTTAATATGCGTAACGGTCGACTCGGTGCGTGGTGAACGTCACCCGATAATTAAAGAATTAATTAGATCATATTTACCGTCTAATGCCGGCTTACAGACACCCATGACGATTTTGATACCAGTTCTTCTTGATCCTCTAAGTTAAAGTCAACAATCATTTATTCATCTATTAAGTCACAAAGTAACACTTATGAACGTCAAAATATATAGGTTAGTGAGTTTACTATGTTACTGAACTACATTTGAATTAGTTACTAGGTTTAGACAAAAGGTTAGAGAGAGCCTATTAGAAGATACCTCCGAGAAATTCTCGGCCAATTTTAAATCGCCATTTAAACATAATTGCAACTTATATTAACAAGAAGTTGCAGTCATTATACCATATTATATTACTGCCTATAACTATCTAAAAATAATAACAATAATGAAATTATAATATTAAGAGAGCAGATAATTTGGGTTAAGCTTCGCTTGCATTAAAGAAGATTTTGTCAATTTTCAATTCTTTAGACTTTTAACTCTTTTTTAGATGGAAGCTACCCTGTGTCTTTTTCGGCAACGTGTATGCGAAATTTCATGATGATCAGTAGAATAGGTAAAGCGTAAAAGCGTAACAAACAAGCAAACCAAACACACATTCGCATTTATAGTATTAGTACGGATTAATTTATAATAGACTAGGAGTCAGTTGTTGTCCAGGACCGCAGGTCCTGGTGGAGGGACGCGACGGTTTGAGGCGCCGACGCGTATCCTGCGAGGTTCCTCAGGGGTCGGTGCTGGGACCGCTCCTGTGGAAAGTTGGCTACAAATGGGTGCTTCGGGACACGCTTCCCGCGAGTATGCGGGTGGCGTGCTATGCCGATGACACGCTGGTCGTAGTCAAGGGCAGGGACCTCGGGGAGGCGGTGCGGTTGGCCGCGGTGGGAGCTGCCCTAGTGGTCGACCGTATCCGCGCCCTGGGATTGGAGGTTGCCCTCTCCATGACCGAGGCCCTATTGTTCCATGGGCCTCGGGAGGGACCTCCTCCAGGTACGCGGGTGGCCCTGGACGGGGTTCTGGTCCGGGTTGGGACCCAAATGAGGTACTTGGGTCTCATCCTGGACGGGAGGTGGATTTTGGGGCACACTTTACCCAGCTGGCCCCAAGAGTCCTGGGAGCGGCGGCCGCTCTGGGGAGGCTGCTGCCCAACGTGGGTGGCCCGAGTGCCACCTGTCGCCGACTGTACTCCGGAGTGATCCGGAGTATGGCCCTTTACGGGGCACCGGTCTGGGCGGACGCCCTTAGTCGCGACAATAAGACCCTGCTGTGACCATACGCGGTTACCGAACGGTGTCCTGGACAGGGATATAATAATAAGATTTACAATAAAATATAGATTTTAATGCATTAGAATAACAACTTACGCCTTAGACAAGTTCGCTAGACTACAGCGCCATCTATCAGATGCTTTAATTGCAAGAAATCTTTACATAAACTTCTATTAATTGCTGTTATATCATTTGACGTAGGTACTTATCCTAATTAGGTATACATTTTTGTGCTCTCTATAGAGTAATTTTTGAGACACTGAGAACATAATTATAATGAACTTTAATGATGTTTGCAATTCTATGAGTATTTCTTTAAAAATGTAAAAATATTTTGGATTATTTTTCGTTTGTAATAATTGGATAAGCATGATTTATTATAAGTGAGTATTATAAATTCAATAGCTATAATTAACTATAATTGTGGTGATAAGCAGCTGTCCCAAAGAGATGAATGCACCACAGCCGTTTTCGGATAGATTTTATAAAAAAAAAAGTATATATGTATGTTTATCCATTGTCTAGAACCCATAGTACAAGCTCTGCTTAGTTTGGGCTAGATGGTGTTGTGAGTATGTGGTAGAATATTATTATTATTATTATTATTATCATTTTTGGTATGGAATTGAGTAACATTTAAAGGTAAAAAATACAGGATTTTTTTTAAATTTTAAGCCTGGTGTGCAACCTTTGTGGAGCGCAAAATAACAGAACAAACCTCCTCCTTTTACAACACGTTAAGTCAAGTCAAGTTGGTATTAGGCTATTACTATTTACATTATTAACATTGTCATTCCAAAAGTTTAAGAATGCAATCGCATTTTCATATGATTAAGTAATAATAATTTTCATACTATATTTTCTTTTACTAGCGCCATCTCTGTAAAGCCGCATGCAACATAACAATGTACATAGAACTAGAACTGTCAAACTTTTTGTATTAGTATTGAAATATGAAAATAGATGGCGCTACTAGTATCAATCAAAACTTGGTTCGAGCTTTTTTTAAATTTGTTTATTGCTACCGTCATATTAACAGTAAATTAAGACTTATTTAAGAATCACAGTCTAACGTCATTATTTATGGTCTCCTCAAGCACAACTATTTTTATAATAAGTAGGTACTTAATAAAATTAATGATATGAACGAAACGATTTAAAACAAATGAAAAGTTTGAATTGCGTAATATTTAATTATTTATAGTTAATATTATAAATATGTATTAAACTAGTGACAATAGAAAACAGTCGACTTATTATTAAGCCGAACTATTTTTACTTTAGGGCGATAGATGGCATTCAAAGTGTATTCGAAATACGCTGAGTGCAATGGTTAACTCGCTAATGCATCCCCATCAAAACGTGGAAATACAAAATATTAGGACCTACGTGAAAAATGTTTGCTGAAACTGCACCGTATAGGACGGAAACTTATCCATCAAGCCCAAAAACTGAATTTCACTTTGCCAGGCTTAGGGCTGTCGGACAATTCTTATTGTTTATATTATTGTCGGATAATTATGCTACGGGTGTCCCCGTGCCATCAAGACGTACATATATACAAAGTGTCCCAGAAGATGTGAATCAAATTGTAACGGGAGATTCCTTAAGTAAGGAACATTTAGACGTGATAACTAAAAAAAATTTGTTGTTCGTCAAACGTACAAGATTTTCGTTGGTGCAAAAAAGATACACCAAAATAATGCTGGGATTTCAAAATTAATTCCGTTTAAAAAAAATCGTTTGTAGTTTGACGAATCAATCCTTCACAAATAAAATTTGCCATAAACGAAGTACTTCTAGTAAAAAGTCTGACGAAGGTAGTGCTTTTTTAAAAACTTTGATAATTTTATTTTTTATAAAAATGTCATAATTTTTTTTTTGCCCCTTTGAATGTTCCTTCCCTAAGGAATCTCCCGTTACAATTTGATTCACATCTCCTGGGACATCCTGTATAATAGGTATAATTATATAATACGAGGAAGACAATATCTTTAATTGTTCTGGTATTATTTCTATAAACAAAATTATGTAAAATATATATTTTATTAACTGCTCGGTAGCGCAGCGGCAGTGTATGTGACTGCATTGCACAAGTCTCTGGTTCAATTCCCCAGTTGGAAAATTTTATTGGGACTTACTTTAATGAATTTTCAGTTCCAGCACGGAACATAAAACTATGCTCGATGACGGCAATAGGTACGCGCGTATTGCCGTCATCGAGCATAGTTGGGACCTACAACTTTAGTTGGCGAAATGTGAGTGTCATGCACCTTTACTCACGTTAATGAAAAAAGGGTAGCTTTCGGGGATATTATTTGATGATGATACAATGATATTATTTGAGTCAATGTGTGTCTGTTTGTATATCACGTTCCAACAATGACAATCGTTTATTATAAACAGACAGCGTTCAAAACAATACTTTCTCCCGAATCGTGACTGAGTTAGATTACTATTCAGCTGTCGCCTCAAGTGCGGTGGCGCAATGATATCACGTAATACTTGGAACGAACATTATTCTTTGAATCTTGTGAATCAGGGCTTAAGGGACCAAAAAGCCGTACGCATCATACGTTTGTCTTTTATTCAGGGAATAAGTGACTGCAGCCGATCTTGAGATTACAGGTTCGATTCCTGGAAACGGCAAAGAAAATTTTTCTTGAGCAATGATCTTAACTGTTAAAATGCATAATATACAAAAAATAACAATAGCATAATTACAGAATAAATATTCACTGTTTAAAGAAGCTTCGTTTCAATCCTTTCCTTAATGAGATTTGGAATAGTTATTGTGTACACGGAGGAGTGCAGATAGTGCAGCAATTATAATATGATATAAAATAAAATATAAAAGAATTGTTCGAAATTTGACTGTTCCTTTTACGGTCGAATTTTGCCCGCTGGCCTAAGTCAGGTGTCTAATTTATATAACTTAAACATTAGGTATATATCCGAATCGTGCAACAAACTTCTACCCTGTGTATCTTATGTGGGGCCCAGTCAGTGCAGCGACACTTCGACCCAGTGGGATCTTTTGTGTCGACATTCTCCCAATAACGACTGCCATAGATGTTCATGGCAACCGGGACCGACGGCTTAATGTGCTCTCCGAGGCACTGAGCAGGCGATAATTGTCAATCAATACGCACATAATTTCGAAAAGTCATATAGCTTCCGAAAGTCAGAGGTGCGCGACGTTCGAACTCGAGACCCTCTGTATTGCAGTCTGTTCGTCTCCCCACTGAGCTATTGCTGCTCAACTTCTACCCTTACTTATGTTTGTTACGCTTTCACGCCTTCTACTCGACCGATCATCATGAAATTTCGTTGTCAGGGATAAAAAAAGGCCTCTTCATCTAGAAAATAGGTACTGTTTGCAAACGAGCGAAGCCGCGGGCAAAAGCTAGTATTCAATACGTCAGTTTAGCCACTATTTCTCACGGTTACATAAGTACAAGGAAGCATTATAATTGCGGTCTGAGTTCCTATCTAGATCATCGGGAACTTCCTTCCAGTGATTATATCACGTAACTGCCTCTCAACGTCCTATACATTATCATGGTGAAAACCTGGTTTGGACACAAGATTTTGCACATATTGGAGTATACAAGATGTTAATCTACCGAAGACACATTAATTGACCAAAACTCATCGCAGCCACAACTCTATTTAGAAAAAACATTTCTATTTAAAATAGAAATTTGACTGCCATTTGCATTAGGCTTATGCCCAGTGCAGAAAGTAATGGTAGTTAGGCATCATTTCTTAAGGCCGTTTTGCCTTTTCATTCTTTTTTAACTTCTTGGCTTGCATTTACGCATACTTTTCCGCTGGAATTGAAAAAGTCTTCTGTGACACAGGCAATAATTATCCCTATGATTTGTTATATGTCTTTACAAGCACTGAAAACAATGAAATAAATATTACCTTGATTCGGATCAACTGTTTGTGGTCATTCATATGTTGTAACCCGTTTGGGGATGATATTTGAAGGATTCCAGCGACTAGAACCGCAATTAACTCGGACTGTGGTCCCAGTTGCCGGAGCCATTTAATTTTAATATTTTTCTTCCGGCAACTGGGACCACCCATAAATAAATACAAAAATCTATTGTTCAAGCCAAAAACAGTTGCCGGAAGGAAATATTAAAATTAGATGGATTCGGCAACTGGGATCGCGGTCCGAGTTAATTGCGGTACCAGTCTCCGGAATCCTTCAAATATCATCCCCAAACGGGTTACAACATATGAATGACCACAACAACAACACTTGGCGCATTGTCTGTGGCGAGGCCATCACTTATACCACAGCGCTATCCGTGCGGATTATCCTAGTTACAAACTTCTGCACAATAGAGACGAAATTTGAATAGCAAAGCCTTGCTTATATTAATAATTATTAATGGGCTGACTCGACCAGTACAGTAAAATCAGCAGCAGTCAACGTTTTGTTATGTTTCGTTTCGTGTGTAAGAACGCCGGAGGCTGGAACACCTTCTCAGTTCTTTTCTTCTCCTTCTTTTCCTACCTCATTTTCTCCGTCACCTTCATATAACATACGGTAAACGTACATTACTATCAGGCAGTAGACCATGCGTTGTTTGATAACTAAGACCCGGTTCCTATATCAAGAAACGAATCGTTTTAGTTGCGGACAATTAAATTTTGACATATATTTTCATAGAATATATGTAAAAAATTAACTGTCCGTAGGTAAAATTACTTGTTCCATTATATAGGAACCGATCCTATATAATTTATGGTAAGCAGCGTCTTGGTACTGTCTCCTTCGAATTGCTTTTGTGATAGGTACCAAGACAGCTATGTCCATGATCGGTAGGTGGGCGTCTAGCTCGTCAGTCGCATAAATCAAACCCAGCATCTCACGATCGGCCGTTATGCCATTAATATAAGCTCACACTTACGCTGCCAAGTAAACAGATTAGACTCAATTTAACTCCTTCAAGTAGGTCAGCGGTATGTTCAAATACAGTTACAAATGTAAAATTTTACACATTACTTTTAGTTATACAAAGATTATAATTTGCGCAAACACCAAAACGGATTCATTATATAACGTTTTTGTTGCAATGTCGGATCACGACGCATGACGTAATAGATGTAACACATAATAATTCAATTATATCACGTCCGTTTTGTTAACAAAACAGTTTAATGTATACATTACTTTTAAAAGCTTTTAGTACCACCAATAATTCGTTGATCTATTGACATAATTGTGAGCGATTGTGAAATTGCTGACTGTGACTTTTGTGCGGTTTGGGTAAACTATTATTTGGATTTTGCTGTCAGGGTATGAGAGGGAAAACAGTGGTAGCCTAGTGAGGCAGGGTCAGGTCAATTTTCCGAAATTATATGCGTATTAACTAGTTAACTCACATGTTTTCTTATGGCGTTAAAACGATCACACGTTTAAAAAAAAGAAAATATATGTATTTGAAACTTTCGCTAAAATGTTCTCCATAAAATTTCTTTAGATATACGAGGGTGCGTTTTTAAGTTCGCGGAATGGAGGGTATGGAAGGTGGTGGGGGTGCTTGTTTAGTCACTAACGTGTTTAGCAACTAATAATTAGTATATATACCGAGTATTATCATAATGAGGTCATTAGTCTTTGAACTATCGTCGCTCAAGCAACTCAATCTGGAAGAAATTGTGAAGTATGGAGAAAATCGAGTTCCGCGCCGTTATAAAGTTCCTTACCAAGCAAGGAAAAAATGTTCAAACCATTTTGGAAGAGATGTCATCTGTATACGGGGACTCTTGTCCAGGAAAAACCATGGTATACAAGTGGCACAACCTCTTTAAGCAAGGCAGGGAATCAATTGAAGACGATTCCCGGCCTTGGCGGTCTGTTGAGGTCACCACTCCAGATCTTATCGAAAAAATCGAAAAATTAATATTGGAGGATGCACGTTTGAAGAAAAAACAAATCGCAGAGATGGTTGGAGTATCTGAAACGACCATTTTCAAGGTTCTCCATGATCATCTCGGCATGACAAAAGTCAGTGCAAGATGGGTGCCTAGAATGCTCACACCGCCTCAAAAACAGAAGCGCGTCGAGTGTTCGCGTGCGTTTTTGAGCCAGTGTAATGAAGACAAGGATGGTTTTTTGGAGCGAATTGTTACTGGGGATGAAACTTGGGTTCATCACTATGAACCTGAGTCTAAACAAGATTCCATGCAGTGGCATAAAAAGGGTACACCACCGCCTAAGAAATTCAAGGTGTCGCAATCGGCGGGAAAGCTCATGGCGACAGTTTTTTGGGACACAGAAGGAATTTTGTTGGTTGATTACAAAGAAAAAGGTGTTTCCATAACCGGAGAACACTACGCTTCAATTTTAGAGCAGTTAAAAGAGGCAATCAGAGAAAAAAGAAGAGGAAAATTGACCAAAGGTGTCCTGCTCTTGCACGACAATGCTCCTGTTCACAAGAGTCGAGTTGCGTTGGCTGCTTTGCACAAGGTGGGCTTCGATATCATTGATCACCCACCTTATAGCCCAGACTTGGCTCCCAGCGACTATTATCTCTTTCCAAATCTGAAAAAAGAGCTTCGAGGAAAGAAATTTTCAACCGATGAAGAAGTGAAGGATGTAGTTTCGGCGTATTTTTCAGAGAAAGACAAAACATTTTTTTATGAAGGTATTCATAAGTTAATTCATAGATCTGAGAAATGTATTAGGGTTTCAGGTGAATATATTGAAAAGGAAAAATAATTTTGTAATATTATTTCATCCCCTTCTATTCCATTCCGCGAACTTAAAAACGCACCCTCGTATATTAATATATTTTTTTTTATGCAACTTGTGTGGCAAACTAGCATACGGCCCACCTGATGGTAAGTGGTCACCGTAGCCTATGGACGCCTGCAAACAACAGAGGCATCACTTGCGCGTTGTCGACCTTTTAGAAAAGGAAGTGAGAAGGAGAAGGAGCGGAAATAGAGGAAAGGGGGTGATTGGGCCTCCGGAACTCTCACTCACCGAACGAAACACAATAGTAGAAAAACTGCTATTTCACGTCTATATTCTGTGGCAGGGTAGTCCTTGCCCAGTCGAGCCGGCCCATTCATGCTAAAATCAGCGAGGCTCTACTACTCTGATGTATATATTTATTTGTAATTAGATGAGCTTATAAAAAGTGGTTCACACAAAGAAGACTTAGGTCACACATTAGATAGAAAAATATTGTGCACAGTTTCCAATATGAGTGAGCATAATCATACTATATTTATAACAAGATTTTGCTCGTGGCATCGCTCGCGTAAAATATGTGGGTTAGGTTAAGTTAATTTAGTAACAGTACTTTTTTCTGGATAAAAGATCTCCTATGTCATTTTCTGATGCCCTGACAACGTGTATGCGAAATTTCATGATGATCGGTCGAGTAGTTAAGGCGTGAAAGCGTAACAAATTAACAAACTCACATTCGCATTTATAATATTAGTTAGGATTCAAATGTCTTGTTTGCATTGTGTATTGGGTGACAGCTTAACAATCTACAAAGGTCCATATTTAAACAAAGTCGGGCGCATCTATATATACTAATATAATAAAGCTTAAGAGTTTGTTTGTTTGTTTGAACGCGCTAATCTCAGGAACAACGGGTTCGAATTGAAAAATTATTTATGTGTTGGATAGCCCATTTATCGAGGAAGGCTATAGGCTATATAACATCACGCTACAACCAATAGGAGCGGAGCAACAATAAAAAAAATAAAAAACGGGGAAGTTCTCTTATATGAAGCAGACGAAGTTGCGTCAGTCAGCTAGTGATTTTATAATTTTAAGAACGTTCACTTTAAGTTTAACAACGGAACTTTCATAGGATGTACATATGTACTATCGACTTGAGCGACGGATGACCACTCCTAAGGTTAAAATCGCATAGCAGGCCAACACTCGGTCGAGCGGAAGGCGGAGTCACTTAAAGTCAACATGTGCAAACGAATTTTTTTCTGAAATGGTCAACCGTCGCTCAAGTCGATAGTACATGTAAAAGTTTTCGCTATAGCAAAGTCAAAGACGTTCGTAAGTAGGTACTCACAAGAAAATAACGGTTGAATTAATTTCCATTTTCTTACAAAATCCAACCGTATTTACTGTCCAAACATAACACAGGTGCCAAAGATTTCGCGATCACATCAAGTCAAGCATACTTACTATATAAACATGAATCAGCCTCAAAAATATTCAAATGTGAGCAGGTTTCGTTAAGATTCTGGTCGAATCGTACAGGTAGGTATATCGTAATAACACGCACTGGTGTATTTATAATAAAGGGTCATAATTTACACACATATATGGGTTGTTGTAGTATGCCTAACTGATACGATTACATTATTTTAATAAAGTTTCTTTATTCAACCGAAATGCGTTCCTTACTCTACCCATGGCAAATATTACCGAAAAAAGTATGGATAACATAACAACCCTTGGCTTCGCTTCGCAAAAGTAGGTTAGGTTAAGTTAGTAACAGTACTATAAAAAAAATATATAGCCTAGGTACTCGGTGATAATAAAGATTTCAAGTGGAGTTTTTTTTAAATAGGTTCTGCAAGTCTTTCCTGTTTATAATATAAGTATAGATATAGATTACGAAAACAGTAATTTTTATTCAGACCGTCACCCAAACCTTAAAGCTTTTGGGTAATTTCGTAATCGGTTGAGCTAGTAATACTTACAGGATGAATAAAGAATTAAAAATGAAATAATTGTTGTCGGTTGAGTAAGGAACGTAAATAGGTTGAATTAGGAAAAAAAACAGTGTAGGATGAAACGTCATAGGATGACGCCAGAACTTCCCACATATATATTATTTAATTTTTCTCTAAGGTGTAGGCTGAATACTATTAAACGGACGTTGCGCAAAGTATGGTTTTAGTGAGTCGCTACTAAATAGGAAGCGAGCTTGTTGCCGTCTGCCCTGTAGCCCTGTACAGTACTTCTAGACCCCGTGCTACTAGTGATCAATGCTTGACAGGAAAACTTAATAACACTGGTGTCGATCCGAGCATTGAATCTAAGACAAATGCACAGTGCAGAGTGCACATGAGCAATAGCCTAAGTGTAAAATTAAGTTGTTTTCACTACTTTCTTTCAATCCCTGGCTATGATGAATATCAATGATCTTTTATTTATATTCATCATTGACATTCGTCGGCCTCTATGGCGTAGTGGTTAGTGTAACCGACTGCCACGCCTGAGGTCGCGGGTTCGATTCCCGCACAAGTCAAACATTTGTGTGCATGAACATGGATGTTTGTCTTGGTCTGAGTGTTTCTATGTGTAATATGTAGGTATTTACAAAAAAAAGTATATATGTATGTTTATCCATTGTCTAGTACCCATAGTACAAGCTCTGCTTAGTTTGGGCTAGATGGTGTTGTGTGTATGTGATAGAATATTATTATTATTTATTTAGGTTACGAGCTACTTATGAAAACTAATTGGAAACAAACCTCTGACCTGTGACCTCAATCGCCAAACGTCACACGAAACTATCGAGTTATTAATATCATTATAAAATTTCAGCTCATCGTGTCCACAAAACTCGAAAAGTTCTCTATCAATGTTATACATTGTTTCATATCTATATAAGAGAGATTGTTCATACCTTTATTAAATTAAATTCCCACGGGAACAGGAATGAGCCACAGATACGCATGGTTGTATCTAGTCTTTATACATCTGTAAAAAATCAGCTTCTGTATGTTTGTGTTTGCAAAACTCGAAAAGTATTCAATAGATTTACTTGAATGTTTTACACAATATTACATTTCTATGTAAAAGTGTTTTTAAAACATTTTTATCCTGGATTTCCTACGAGAACGGTAAAATATAAACATCAAACTCAACTACCGCGATGTGTGGCTGGGTTTACCTAGTTATTATAATATTATTCAATATGTTGCAAGCACACAAAAACCGTGGGTACATTCATTACATCGTTACTATTATATTATGAAATGTGAACTTTGTTACTTTCAGTTCCGCAAAAGGTTACGTTGGCTAATGTTTAGAAGGCAGGCGAATAAATTACACATTCATTTTACAGAAACAAGTACAATTTATATTCAAGTGATAATAAGTAAAATATTATAATTGTGTGTACGGATGACATGGTGGTTTATGTGGGCCCATCACCACTGTCACTACGCCGAAAGTTAGGCGATTGAAACCCACACGGATCAAAATAAATGTATATTTATTTACAAATTCGGACTTATGAACGTGATTAATGTATATTTATCTGTTGCTATGTGCTGTAAAGCAAGGGTGAAATAATCAAAAGAACTGGCAGGAAATTCACCCAGTATTTTTAATAGCCCAGTTTACAATTATTGTTTTCGAATCTGTTATGTAAGTAGGTGCAATAATTACACCGCCACTCATAAACCACTCAATCAATAAGTAGATAATATTTAATAATTACTCTTTACTAGAGTAGCTTATGGTAGAATAGGGACATCCACTTTCGTGAACACATAATGAAAACAACGAGAGACCATATTGCAATACGAGTTCGATAGTACAATAGATAGGTATTTTTTAAAGTACCATTCCCGTTCTAGGTATAATTCCTGTATCACGGTGGACTTTGCAGACATTCAAACAACGGACACAAAGAACATCTGGATGTTCTTTGTATTTGTGGTTATTCCGAGTTTGAGGAGCACACGATTTTTTGTCCCGTGTAGGAATCGAACCCACACTTTGAATGGCAAGCCTTTTCCAATGGACTACTGCCGCTTAAAATATTGTAGTACTGAGGTCAATTCAGACAATCAATTCGATGTTTTGCGATGTAATAAGATCAGTTGCTTTTGATTTACACTCGCCAACAGACGGTTATGCAGTCAGTAACGTTCTATTTACCGAATATGGCGCGATGAACTAACAGACTAGGTTCATCTCAAATGTCATGGTACCTATAACCAGTGTAGGTATGCACTGCCGGTCAGGCTACTATCTCTTACGATTCTGATAGACTGCATTTCTTGTTTACATTTACAGTCATATACGTCAAGAAATACCCAGGTTCGATGCCTGGTTGAGTAACATTACTGATAAGTACATCTACACTGTCCAACGGTTATATTCGCATGCGATTGTGAAGACCTAGGTTTGAAGCCTTGTTAAGTAACATAACTGATTAACGTTTTAAACTGTATTTGGAAGCAAGAGCAAGAGAAAATCGCTAGTATACAACCTACTTTCAGAATCAGTACGCCTTCCATGAAACGTAAATGCGAAAGCCTCGGCCTGATAGTTCGTGATACGGTAGGATATCTATGCAGCACACGAAGTATAATGTTTTGATTAAACCCTTCATTGTAGGGCTTAGGACGAACAACCGAGTAATGTTAACATAAAAGAAAAGAATCGAAAGAAATTTTACAATATGCTTCTAATATTTTCGTTCGGCCTGAAGTTCTTGATAGATATTTCTGTGGTAGGATTACAGACGTCGATGTATAATAATATACGTAATTTATTTCGCCATTCGTAATGCACGTGTTTTTATTCTCCAAGGAGTCAAAGCCTCAGATTCAATACCCGGGATAGGCAAAATTAAAATTGGGTTTTTTTGTCACCAAAATATTGTCAGTCTATTACGTGAGACCCAAGCTCAGCTGACGAAATTCACGTTTAATACACTTCTGCTCACCCTTTCGGCGATATAAGCATAAGACTGTGTATTTAAGTAATATATTTAATATGGCAACAGTTCCATTTACAAAACCAATTATTACCAAATATATTACTTAAAAAAATACAATCTTATAAAATCTTCCTTATGTTCTGTACAACATTTCATTATTTACACTGTATGCCATTCGACAGTGTTTTTGGAAAGGCTTTGAGGCAATTACTTGGCCCTATTGACCCTGACATGATATGCTTTTAATCATAACTTAATACGGTCCGGTTCTTATAGAGAGCTGCAATAAAGTATTGTAATAAAATAATGTGTATGTATGTATCTATCTTATGTGGAGGCCAGTCAGTGCAGACCGGCGACACTTCGACCCAGTGGGATCTTTTGTGTCGACGCTCTCCCAATAACGACTGCCACAGATGTTGATGGCAACCGGGACCGACGGCTTAACGTGCTCTCCGAGGCACGGAGCAGGCGATAATTGTCAATCAATACGCACATAATTTCGAAAAGTCATGTAACTTCCGAAAGTCAGAGGTGCGCGACGTGGGTTCGAACCCGAGACCCTCTGCATTGCAGTCTGTTGGTCTCCCCACTGAGCTATCGCTGCTTAAAATAATGTGTAAGTATCACAATGGAATAGTTAAGTACAGTTATTCTTTTAGTTCTCTAGTTTCTTGTTACTCACTTAGTTTATTTCTTAATGAAGTCTGGAATTGAAAACAAAGACAGCTTTGTTTTTTTGCGGAATATCGAGTTCGATTTCCAAGTCGATAAAAGTGTTATTGGTTTTGTCCGTTAGGCAATACTCAGTAGCGGCACGGAATCTAGACATGTCCATTAGATGGTTATAGGCGCAGCCTCTTTTACGTGGACCTTAAATAAAGCTAGCCAAATCTGGGTCAGATACAATATGACACTTGTATTAATTCGCCAGCTAGCCTAATTAAAACTTATCATATTTTCTAATCTAGAAAAATAATAATATCAAGTTTAATCAATCATCATCATCACAGCCGAAAGACGTCCACTGCTGGACATAGGCCTCCCCCAAGGTTTTCCACACAGACCGGTCTTGGGCTACTCGCATCTAACCGCTTCCCGCGACCCTTACCAGGTCGTCAGTCCACCTTGTGGGGCCTACCCCTGCTGTGTATTCGGGTACGTGGCCGCCACTCCAAAACCTTTCTTTCCCAACGGCCGTCGGTTCTGCCCGCTATGTGACCTGCACAGTGCCACTTCATCTTGGCTTCGAAGAGCTATGTCGGCAACTTTAGTTTTACTGCGGATCTCCTAATTTCTGATTCGATCCCGCAGGGCAACTCCGACCATATCTCTCTCTATCGCCATCCCCATAGTGAGCGATACACCGCAATACAGTACCACTAATATCACCTATAGGTAAAAGTGGAAATTCAGATATTAGTTACGCATGTGTAAACTATGCAACAGGTTCGAATTAAACTTTGCCCTAAATTATCAAATAGGACATTTTTATCCCAGTATGCATTCCCGTGGGATTGGCGCAGGACAGAACCGCGGGTAGAATGTAGAGACTAATAAAAACGGCAAACGTGAACTGACTAAACTACTTTCAATTAGCTAATGTATTGCTTTATTAAATCACAAAGAAACATGTTTATGATGTATTGTGCATTCAATCATGTTGCAAGGATATCGCAGTTCTCAATTAAGCGACAATATTATTAGGGTAGGCTTACAGAAGGCATTGTGACTCCATTACTTCAATTCCAACAGGACTTTATCACGTGCGTTCAAAACATACTTGTCACAATAAATTACCAACGGTAGCCTGATATAAAAAGCAACGCACTTAAAATCGGAATATCGTGACATCGACTTTTAACCTTTGCCATGCTAAGGTGAACCCGCTCGTTATACAGGTAAGCTTAGCTCGAGGAATTACAGAATACAAGTAATATGCAAGCCAAATTACTATAATTAATAACATTAAAAAAAGGTTTATTACAAGTCTGTATGAATAATAATAATCCTTACTAATATTATAAATTTGAAAGTAACTCTGTCTATCTGTTACCTATTCACGGCTAAACCACTAAACTCATTTAGATAAAATTTGATATAGAGTTAGTTTAAGCCCTGAGAAGAGACATAAGCTACTTTTTATTGATGTAGGTACCATGCGGGCGGAGCCGTGCGCATAAGCTAGTACATATAATATCATTTTACATACATACTAGTCTTACGGTTATATTCCCGACGAATGCCCCCACATTATCAGCTATAGTTTTAAGTCCGACATAGTAGCAAGCGAACCTGTCTACCAGGCACAGCTTAAGATTTTGTGCTGTCACTGAGAATTTTTCTAACAGAAAAAATTTATAATACAATATTACTCGATCCAGGCATCTACACACAGCGACACATCAACCTAGACTGTTTGGACTTTAAACTATTAGAAGTTGAACGCTGCGAATCGTGCAAGAAAGTATGTTATATTTTTGTTATTTTGTCTCATTCACGCTGAACGGGCCCGTTATATTTTTGTTATTTTGTCTCATTCACGCTGAACGGGCCGCGGGCGTTGCCGCACACGCCACACGCGCTAACAGCACCGTGATGGGTCTACACCACTAGGCACTGTCGCTTGCGTATACAACGAGACCTTATGCACAGTAGTCGTATTATGTATAATGTATAGGTTATGCAGATATTTTATCACTTGAGAACAGTACTTTATTCTGGACGAAAGGTACCCTACGTCCTTTTCTGTATCTCTGAAAATGTGTATGCGAAATTTCAAGATGATCGACTGAGTAGTTAAGGCGTTAAACAAACTAACTTCTCCCTAGCCTTTATTATTTTTTCCAAGTCACTTGGGGACGGCTTTTCTAGTCTAACCGGACTTGACTGAATATCAGTTTTTACACAGAGCGGCTGCCACCTGACCTCCGCAACTCGAAGGCTAACGATAACCTAAGGCTAGACCAGTGTCACGATATTAGAGGGTACTGACTTCCCAATAACGACTGCCATATATGTTCATGGCAGCCGGGACCGACGGCTTAACATGCTCTCCGAGGCACGGAGCAGGCGATAGTAATTGTCAATCAATACGCACATAATTTCGAAAAGTCGTATAACTTCCGAATGTCAGAGGTGCGTGACGTGGCTTCGATGCCGAGACCCTCTGCATTGCAGTCTGTTGGTCTCCCCACTGGGCTATCGAACAAACTAAGATTCGCATTTATAATATTAGTTAGGATGCTCATATTATTTTATGTACTCAGATGTCTATTTTGGTATGGTACCTGCTGTAGAGGCTAACAATCAGCGATTGGTTTTGATATTATCTCTACCGATAAATAACAAGTGAGAAACGGCAATGAATCGCCGTAAATATTAGAGTTCGAAAAAATGGTTCAAGTAATATGCAAAGGTCATGTGATACCACGTGATTTGAGGTCAAAGGTCATAGTCATTTCAGGGGTATATCGACTATGCTGAGTCAAATGGCGTTGACCGCGAGTCTCTAGCTCTTACGGTTCTTGAGTTGAAAGTTGTATAATAGACGGACGGACAAAGCTGTTGTATAAGAGTTTTTTCGAATTCTAAAAAGTAAGTGTAATACACCCTTCTCATGTTTATCTTTGTATATATGTGTTACAGTACCACTTATATCTCATTCTATGTATAAACTTGTTGGTTATAAAGGGCATTGACAGTTTGCCAATCTATAATATGAATAATGGATATATATCTCAAAACAAGACAAGAATTGCGCAGTAAATGTTATCTGGTTCTGAACATATTTTTTATTCAATTCCGTACTAATTTAATCCATTAAAAAGGGTATATACATATATAATTCATATTTAATTTTATAGTATTCTAGATCTAGTCCGCGGCTTTGTTCGCTTAAATGTAGGTTACCTCGGAAACAGTACTTTTTCTGGATGAAAGGTGTTCTATGTCCTTTTCTGTACATCTGACAACGTGTATGCGACATTTCATGACGATCGGTGGAGTAGTTAAAGCGTCAAAATGTAACAAACAAACAAACTCACACACGCATTTATAATATTAGCAAGGATATACCCGCGGCAACGTTCGAAAGCTTTAAACCAACCTATTCTACTTCGAGCTTTCAACAGAATTAGGTCAGCGGTATAGTTGTGAAAGCTAATTTTGAGTGCAAGAGAACGCAGTTGCCAATTCATTGATGAAGGTGGGGAAAAGTAAGCTCTTTTGAAGACGTACCACCATCGTATAGGAAACCAGCGTAACTGTTTATATAGCTTTTAACATTTTATGTGTGGACTGTATATATTGGCTAAAATAAAGGATTTTATTATTATGATGTAACACTAGTAATTTATAATACGTTTCGTCTGGTGAGTAAGAATTCCAGAGGCTTGCATACTTGCAATGTGACCTATCGAATTTAGTAGTCCTTTCTTTTATCTTTAATTCCTTTCCCAAAGGTTGGGAGTTAACCTCGTGTGGGTTACCCTGGTGCTACAAGCAATCATATGCTACGGTATTCGCCAAACATTAGGTAATGGAATTTAAACCATTTGCCTATCCTTTTTGAGATACAATATCCGTGTATGTATATAGATTCAGTAAATATAAGGATTCGTACTATTACTGGCATGTTTGTAGTTTTGAAAGAAAGGTGTATGATCGGTTTGTTTCTTTCCATTGTTGTAAATGTTACTATATATTTATGTTTAGTCAGTATTATTGGCCTGTAACCGTCCTTATTAAACTAAATTAATAAATAAGAAAATCTACGTCTCGGGACCAGAATGACTAACACACAAAATATATAATTTATAGTGGATATTATGTTTTTTGTGTGTTACAGTTCAAAAGCCCTTGCTCGAAATATCTACATATCACCAACTCTGATGCATCGGTAAAAACGACGCCTCAATTCAAAGATAAGTCAACACTCGTAGAATGTAAACACATCTAACCACAGCAACTAAAGTTTAACGACTTGAATACATTGACCTCTCGTATGACCCATCTCTATTAGCTTAACAGACTAAGCCCAACACTCGTATAAATAGTTTACGACCACTCGAATTATTGCCATTACCATAATGTGACTATCACATGCATGAAGAGTAAACTCATCGATCGAACATTTTTCTCACCTAGACGAAACTCTATGCATATTGACCGTATAATCTTACGTCATATAAAAAGGCTTCAATCGTGCAAGGCATCTCCCCTCTTATATAACCGAGTTACGGATCACATCCGCGTGACGCCATTGTCCCTATAGGTTACGTAAAACAAAACCAGCCGGTTGGACATCGCACGACCAATTTATTTTTTAACATTATTTATGTACAAACGTATAAAACGGTGATGTTACACAATATCACATTCACTGTCTCGTACTCGACTTGCGTCACCAATAAATTAAATATAATTCGACGGTGTCTTCACCGGGAGTCGGTGGCGGTTGCATCAGCCAAGGGTACGCTGCGCAAGAGTTGAAAACCTCTCACGTATGGCGACAGACGCTCCACTTGGAAGCGGTCAAGCCATTAATAATCGCCTACTAGGCAATCTCCTAAAATCTTTTGACTCTGCAACCGCTCCCGTTTCCCCTTCCAACACTTCTAATACGACGATTTGGTTACTGGTGGCCGACCTGGTCGATCTGGCCTTGAAGGTTGTTGATTACTTCAGACGGAACCTGGTCACCGAGGATCTCGTACAGGTTGATCCTTTGGTTGCCGGGGATGGACTCGTACGCCGCCAGCTCAATGCCTTCTTGTACCTGATGAAGGACATAAAGTTTAATTAACAATCATATAAGAAATAATGCCTCGCTGGGGCACTGATTCTTTTAATAAAGATTGATGATACGAAATCAAAAGGAAGCACTATATTACACTAATTATATTAAAATAGATCCACAGCTATAACTCCAAAGATAAAATGACAAATAAGAAAGCAAGTAATATTTCCCTTTCTAAAAAATCAGTAAGAGTCAGTGTCTCAATCCTTAAAAAATATTCCAATTCTAAAGATTTCTTTAAGAAAGGTCACCGAGATCCGTATAAACTGATAAACGGTGATTGTAAAGGAAGTTAGATAACAGTGTATAGAGAATGGTGTGGAGTAGGTAATGAGAGGGCATTTAGCACAATGTTGTGCGCATGCGCAAGCAGGCGCCCGCGCACCGTGGCACCCATACATAAATAACAATAGTTTACAAGTAATACTTAGTGTAATGAGTACAAGCTTTGTTTATAAGTTAGGAATCGATTTCTTAGCCTCTTTATAAGGTATAAAGTCTTAAAGGAGGGTTTCCATTATAATCAGCTTAGACGAATTGGTCAATGACCCTAATATCCAAACACTTTAAGGAAGTAGAATGTAATAAATATGAATAGTTTTGGTCACAAATGTGTCTATTTTGGTAACACTAAATTATTTTAATACAATATTATAATATTCATTTCAGGTTAATGAATATTTATTAATAATGCTTTCTAAGTTGCATTGTAAAGAATAAATAAATATCAAAGCTCTGTTTATTATTGAATGCACATTTAACTTTTGCATAGGTATAATATGACTGCTAATTCTAAAAACCAATTTGTACTGTCTCTAAAGTTAATAAAATTTGTAGATCAAAGATCAATAAGCTAATGTTACATTTGAATAATTAAAGCCATTGAATTTAATTTTGACTCCTATTATCTCCACCTAAACATTGCTTTGGTCAACTGTCTAACTATCAAAGAAATTTTGAATTCAATTTTAATTTAATTCCATTTCACTAGGAAACAAAAATCACTCCTATTTTTCATGTATAGCAAATAAGATCGATCACAACGCCTTTGATTTCAAATAACTTTCAAGAAATCTACTGTCATGTCAGAATAAAACTCCCAAATGCAGCTCCCGTTCCACCTAAAGATACTTAGTCATGTTCTTACCTTCTGAATCTCAGCATCCTTAGGGATGAGGTGTGTGTTCTGCGCCTGCTTGATGGCCTCCCTGGTGTAGGCAGCACCTTCTCTCTGAGGAGCGGCAGCCACGCAAGCCACCAGGACCAAAGCGCACAACACCACGGATTTCATTGTGATTAGAGGGACGCGGACTTACCACACGTAAAGAACTGGAAAAGAGATTATTCGATGTAAAAACCTTCCAGAAAAGTTACCTTTTGCGTCACAAATTACTAATATTGTTGTTAATCCATTGGGTTCAAGTCGGTAGTATAGTATTTGGTATTTTACTCCATGACCACTTACGATCCACCACCACCATCCGCCTTAACTATTGGACTACATATTTGGACAAGGAGAACCGAACCTTCTATATTTTATTACCTATTCCTTAAGGATGGATACGCCCGAATGTTACTCCTGCGCTTGTAGGCTACGGTAGGTTGTCACCACCAAGCAAAACTTATGTTTAGTTACCACCTTAAGACTATAAAATAATAAAAGATATAAACGTAGTAATCTGATGTGACCACAGAAAGAGACAAAGTATAAAAACAAACGTAAAATATTACTAGCAGGCGCTACTAACAAACCCGTAGATAAATTCGTCGCTTAGAGCTTTCAGATCACAATAACAATTACTGTTAACGGTTATCACGACATAAAATTAAAGTACTCGATAGTTCTAGAAACACTTCCTAACGTTACATAAACAGAGACTAGATACGAATCGGCGCGAAAGCCTACCGCTAATCTATAGCGCACACAGTACACTCGCACTTTTTTAACACATTTTCACTAGAGGGTTAGTTAGTGTAGCCATATCTCACCTGAGAGTTGCGGAGTGGTGCGCGCGCGCAGTCGTCCGCCTCATATAGGCGCCCCCTCCCGCTCCCTCCGCGCGCGGCCACTTTCACCGCGAGGAGCGCCTGCGCAACTGTCCTGACGATCTACGCGCGGCCACGAGATCTGCTCATCCGTAATTGATTTTGATTTATGAGCGTGTAACCTTATACCTTAATTGGTTTTAGCAGCAAGAAAGCTTTGAAGTTTCTATTGTTAATTGACAAACACAATTTATGTATAGGTACAAACATAGACTTATTCTGTTAATTCCCGGAAGCGTAGTCAAAGATATGTTACACCCAGCTGTATTGCACCAGCTATTATTAAGACTCTATACAGAAGACCGTTATTACAACTTGCTGGAACCGAGAATTGAACCCAGGACGACCACTCGTGCGGTATCATAATAATAATAATAATAATAATATTCTACCACGTACACACAACACCATCTAGCCCAAACTAAGCAGAGCATGTACTATGGGTACTAGACAATGGATAAACATACATATATACTTTTTTTTTTGTAAATACATACATATTATACATAGAAACACCCAAACCAAGACAAACATCCATGTTCATGAACACAAATGTTTGACTTGTGCGGGAATCGAACCCGCGACCATAAGTGCGAGCGTAAGCCACGTAACGCATTCAAAACTTACCTCCTGTTTTAATTGAGAAAAACAGTCCGTTGGTTAAAGCATACTATGCTTAAGAGCATTTGCAGTAACATAGAGCTTTTAACTTTCATATGAACTGAATATATAACTGGGATAATTTTTATCTTACAAGGTAAAGTGGCAAAAACCTTACGAGCCGTCTATACGGTTGTTTTAAACACCAGAGTTATCACCACGCCCTATAATCACCCAGGTATCTAATACGGTTCAAAATATAGATCAGTTTTAAGGTCGGACAGTCCGCCAGTGAAAACTCGGCAAAAGGGTCCTGTTGCCACCTTTTGGGTACAGAATCCTAAAAACATGGTTGCCGAGCTGCTAGCAGAAAGGGTCACGAATAACGGCTCTTTATAAACAGCGCTTTCTTTAGGAATCTGAAAACAATGTATGCTAGCTTTAACCATTGCGTAAGTTTAGCTTGAAGCTTTTAATTACCGTTTAAATTATCCATATATTCATGATAGCTAATTATTCATTATCATATACACATACTGTCACGTCTATTTTCCCGAAGAGATGGGAAGAGTTTCGACAGACTTCATAGCTAGCAAAAACACTCCTTTAGCTCTCATGTAATGGGTAAGCCGTCGTCAACCAGTTAACGCTTTTATCTACGAAGTCGTTGGCTGAGGTGTATCACATTCTGCCAACTATATGTTAACTCTCTCGTAATACAGGACAAGCTTATTGTCGTCAAGTGTTCACAGTTCAGACTTCGTGCGACTACTGAGGTTCTCTTGACAATAAAACTCTACTCGCTTATTAACACTGCTCGACCCGAGTATCGATCATAAGACCTCACTCGTAGTCCTAGTCAATGCCACTTTTGTAATCGCAACACTTCCACAACGCTACTTAGTCAGCCATCAACAATCTAGACGACAATCGTTTCTATTCTATCCAGATAACAAAATCGCCTTATCTTATAAAATTTATGTAATCAGTCAGCTTATCGCTTATAGATCGAAGTCGCAATCTTAGTGGCCCCAAAGTCCAATAGGATTAAAGCCCAACAGTCAGAATTAAAAAGTTTAAGTAAAAAAGAACCAGCTCTCTTCCGGATCACAATCTATTCCAATCACTTTAGATATGCATGCCTGTCAGATGTAGAAAGCTTATGGTAAGTCAATCTCTGACTAGAGGCATGCCGTAGATGTTAGAGATGCGATCGGTCTGTAATAAATACTGCATACGTATTCTAACTATATTATATGAATGTGAGTTTGTTTTTTATGCCTTCACGCCTGAAGTACTCGACCGATCATCATGAAATTTCGCATTCACGTTGTCAGGGGAACAGAAAATGACATAGGTACCTTTCATCCAGATAAAAGTACTGTTATTAACTTAACCGAACGTACAATTACGCAAGCGAAGCCGCGAGGAAAATATAGTATACTAAAAGTCTCTATTTTTATTATGATATGGGTGACGCAATCGTTAATGTAGAACATCATTAACCATGGCGTGCTATGGATTCGATTGGTATTTAGGAACTGTGTGACACATATATTTTTCTGAGTCTGAGTGTATATCTATACCGTCCTTTGTTACAATACTTACATTCTCACACTTATTTCCCGAAGGGGTAGGGAATAGATGTAGTATACCCTCATTTCGCTAGCCGCGGTTGTAGGTCCCACATAATAGGAGATCGATGTATTTTCATCTACTAGGCACAGTTTCGGTCTGCGGGCTGCTACAAAGAAATTTCCCAAGAAAAATATACTTTTTAACCTAGAATCGACTGTGGGATCAAGATCATTCACAAAGCTAAATGTTAAGTTATGGTTTTGTACAATAGGCCAACTATTAAAGCTTCATTTATGATACTAAACTACTTTTGATTGCTAGCTTTTACCTTAAAACACACATATATAGAGCACAACAACCAAACGATCAAGGCATTCAGGAGAATGAGAGGAGAGGAGGACCAAGGCACGTGTTTCCTTCTTCCTTCAATCCTGGCTCCTTTAAGCGGGGCGTGAAAACGCACCTTCTTAGGCCGTCAAGGGGACCTCAACATCGCCTCAGCTACTATGAGGATGGTGTGGAGGCCACTGCTTTTAGACCACATGATCGCTGATGGTAACATCAGACGAAGTGTGATCATTTTGACGAGCAAAAAAAATCATTCATCGCTACATCAGGCGGAGCATAAATTTCTTTGCCATAGAGTTATTTAAAAGGATAACGTTTCTCCTCTATTGATATTATATAACAAAATTTAGCAAAGATAACTTTTATTTTGTATAATTATATAGTTATATTAATAATCTTTACGAAACATAATTATGTATTTATGTAATATACATAATAGCTAGTATGTATGTATCATATGTGGGGGCCAGTCAGTGCAGACCGGCGACACTTCGACCCAGTGGGATCTTTTGTGTCGACACTCTCCCAATAACGACTGCCATAGATGTTCATGGCAGCCGGGACCAACGGCTTAACGTACTCTCCGAGGCACGGAGCCGCCTGCTCCGTGCATAATTGTCAATCAATACGCACATAATTTCGAAAAGTCATATAACTTCCGAAAGTCAGAGGTGCGCGACGTAGATTCGAACCCTCTGCATTGCAGTCTGTTGGTCTCCCCACTGAGCTATCGCTGCTCAGCTAATAGCTACTACCATAACAGCATTATAAGCGCCTGCACAGACGGCGTAGTCGATTAAATTGTCACCTCGGTATAGCTACTGCGCCGATCGGGGGAGGTTCGAGCCCCACACGGTATAAAAATTTGTAGTCCGCAACTAGTCGTGCCGAATTTGGCTGTTCTATGTCTCTGTTATTTAAATGTTCTTAAACTCCCCGCGATACAGGAGTCATTCCATCGGAAGATGTCTTTTAAAATAGAAATTTTCATATCTTTTATTAAATAAGTATTTATATAGAATATATAATACATAGTCTCTCTCCACCAACGGGTGTTTTTTAACAGATTCTCTTACCAGAAATTTATTTGACTTTGTGTTACAATATTTTTTTCTCAGTCTGATCTTGTGTCTCACTGCTGGACAAAAAAAAAGTGTAACAATAACCAAATATTTTTGATTTACTATATAATTGAATTCTATAACTGCGACTGCTAATTCTTAATCTTCTCCCTTAGCCTTTATTATTCCCAAGTCACTTGGGGTCGGCTTTTCTAGTCTAATCGGATTTGACTGGATATCAGTTTTTACACGGAGCGGCTGCCACCTGACCTCCGCAACCCAAAGGCTAACGATACCCTAAGGCTAGACCAGTGTCAGGATATTAGAGGGTACTGACTTTCCCAATTACGACTGCCATAGATGTTCATGGCAGCCGGGACCGACGGCTTAACGTGCTCTCCGAGGCAAGGAGCAGGCGATAATTGTCAATCAATACGCACATAATTTCGAAAAGTCATATAACTTCCGAAAGTCAGAGGTGCGCGACGTGGGTTCGAACCCGAGACCCTCTGCATTGCAGTCTGTTGGTCTCCCCACTGAGCTATCGCTGCCGCTGAACTGCTAATTCTTAATGTAAAATAATAATAATATTCTATCACATACACACAACACCATCTAGCACAAACTAAGCAGAGCTTATACGATGGGTACTAGACAATGGATAAACATACATAATTATATACATACTTTTTTGTAAATTCATACATATTATATATAGAAACACTTTTAATTTTTTTACTAACTTTATCTATACTAATATTATAAAGCGGAAGAGTTTGTTTGTTTGGTTGAACGCGCTAATTTCGGAAACTACTGGTACGAATTGAAAAAATATGTTTGTGTTGTATCCATATCGCCTATCGGTATCGCCCATTTATCGAGGAAGGCTATAGGCTATATAACATTACGCTACGACTAATAGGACCAGAACATTAATGAAAAAATGTTGCAAAAACGGGCAAAATCTCATGTGAAGTAGACAAAGTTGCGCGAGTCAGCTAGTTATTTGTAATTCTATTGGACTTTCTTATCTAAGTAAAAACTGATGTATATAAATTATGCCAGCATATGACTGTACGTTACTGAACGCGTCCGCTATCTCGGTCCTGGATTCGATAACCGGATTTTGGCGACTGATTTTCAACAAAGAAATTTTTAATAACAGCACTAAGTATGGAACTGGTCATAATTGTAGACTATTGCCGTCTATCGTGGCGGATATACGTTCGCTTTTAATTACATGAGATATTAAATTGTGTCTGGCGAAAAGTGTATGGGATACACCTCTGCCTACCCTTCGTGGAGTATAACGAAAAGCTGACAATTATCGCCTGCTCCGTGCCTCGGAGAGCACGTTAAGCCGTCGGTCCCGGTTGCCATGAACATATTCTGTGGCAGTCGTTATTGAGAGAGTGTCGACACAAAAGATCCCACTGGGTCGAAGTGTCGCCGGTCTGCACTGACTGACCCCCACATAAGATACATAACGAAAAGTAGTACTGTGATATGTCTGCTTAGGCATGAGATTACATATTATGTACTATTAAAGACTGCATGAATAGCATTGTGATTTACGTAATCACCTCGCCACTGCACATTGTGCCAAGTGTTGTAGGTTCGATTCTCACAAGGAACTAAAATTTGTATTTATTTATTTATTTATTTATTTATTTATTTATTTATTTATGGACAACCAACAAAGCATACACTAATTTAAACATCGTAATGAAACATAAATGCGGATACATAACATAGTGCTGCCTTACTTAAAGGCTGCCACGGCATGCATTAACAAAAAATATATATATATTTATATAAGCTCGTCTGTGAAATTACAAAGTGAGATTAATTACAAAAAAAAGTCATACAAACAAATATTTTATATAAAAATAGAATAGTAATAATCATAACGAAATTCATGCATAGTTTGTAATTATAAATTATATTAAAAAAGGTAATTGAAATGACAAATTGATAATTATTATTAAAAATTAAAATGCTGACACTGTAATTTATATTCATAATTAAAAATATAATAATTATATTAATATATTAAATAAATTAAAATTAATAAATTTACTTCCACATCAACTTGTCGACACATATTGATTTAAATATATATATGATACACAAATAGTGGTTCTAAATCTGGGTGCGAATCCGCGAAAGAATTAATGATAGTACGATAGCGTCTTTTAAAATACTAAATAATTAACAATATCTGCATACCCCTTCAAAAATATATAAGTATGATGCTATGCAAAACTATATAATAATATCAACCCTATATTAAACTGTCAAACTGCTGGGCACGGGCCTTTTTCCAGTATGAGAAGGGTTAGGCCATAACCCTCCACGTGACACTGGTTTAAAGTGGGTTGACAGACTTCACATATCTACGAGAACTTTATGAAGAGCTCTCTCACATGCAGGTTTCCTCACGATGTTTTTCTTCACAGTCAATGCAAGCGATAATTAACTGTTAATACGCACATAACTTCGAAAAGCCAGATGTGTCGAAGATGCGCGCCATGGGATCGAACTCGAGATGTCTGCGTGGCAGTCCAAAGGTTTCCCACTAGGCTATCGCTGCAGGGCTATACCACCATTAAATAAATAGAAAATGTATTAGATTCCGTGCAAGACTTTACTTACTTAGTATGTCAACAATGTCGCAAGTTCATTCAGCTATCTCCACCAGATCACGCATTTAATAACTCGTTGGAGAAAGGTAAAGTAAACGGACACACTTTTGTATTTATAGTATCAGTTAGTATGGGTTTAGAGATCGAAGAGACGATTGAAACTTTCTGAAGAACGGTATTCTAATAGGGTGAGCGTTGGACTGTTATGCAGAGTCTCGAGTTCGATCCCAATACTCGCACTCAGACTTTTTAAAGGAACAGAAATCTTCGTGAGTATGTGCTCCATATCTGAGAGTTCTCCATGACGTTCTCAAAGATGTGTTTACCAACCCTCACTGGTCCAGTGTAGGCTAGAATAAGTATTTTTTCCCTTGTGAAGTTGGCAAACAGCAACATTGACCACCTGATGGTAAACTGTTACCATAGCATTTGCCAACAGTAACTTTCGTACTCAAATATCGACGGTATAAAGGGATAACTACGTAGCCTTCACTGGTCCTCCCTAGCTGACAGCACATCGCTTAAAGAAATTTTCAAATACAGCATGGAATGTGTTTTTAGGGGTCTTCAGATTTGGGCTAAGAGTCACAGTAATTTGTGGAATAACTAATGCTGCTTCTTTGTTTCTGAAACATAAGCTTGTGAGGTCTCTGGTTCAGTTTTGTAATCTAGCAAAGTGCTGTTTAGATTTTCTTTCAGGCAATTATCAAAAGCGGTACACATTTACCTCGGCTTTTCTATGTAGGACCTCCAAACATTACTGGCGAATTGTATTTGAAATAGACCTCTGCTTACACCTTCTTGATAAACAGGCCTACGTATACCTACTTAATACAGTCATATACATGACATGCAAACTTTCCTTCTCGTTCATAATATTGTGGTTGTAAGCAAGGAGGCTCTAATAAGCCGGTCGCCCAGGTGTGCCCTCGAGACAGGAAACTATCGGGTGTCTCATTATATCACGGTATGACTCGATACTGCGCAGCTGTATCGTATTAACCACATTTGTATGATAAGTGAACAACGGAATTGTACTCTGAAAATTTACTGTGTCTACGTGGTTCAGGAATTGTAAGTGCAGCTACTGTCTGAAAGATTTTGGGTACGACTCCGCAGTTACATTATTTTAACGAAATTAGTTATGGCAATTATCAATATACTGACTATATTTGTATATGAGATAGCTTAGCGCGGGAATTGTTTTGTATGAAGGAACAGCTTCTACCGAAATATATAAACTTTGTATGTGTCTTGTTCCAAAGGATGTAATAAGTATATGATATCACAACCAGAGATAAATAATTGTTACAATTCAATATTTTGCTAATGTAAATCTCTCTCTATACATCGTCCTATTTCTGTCTTTCCTGAGCCTTTGTTTATCCATTCTATACAATATACTAATACACTTCCTTGTCAGGATAGAGGTGTATTATAACCACTTTTCGCCTGCTATATTGTTAGGTTTCACTATTGCCATCATCTGTAACACTTCTAACTAAGAATTTCCGTATTTTTTATAAGAAGAACCTAAGAGCACTTTGTCAGACTTGGAACTGAGACCCTCCCCGATTGCACGTAACCACAACCGTAAACTTGTGCCACGGCACTATCTAGATAACCATACAGACAGAGGCGCAGACGTGAAGAAAATAAAAAGAGATAATAGACACAGATGCATTCCTAAAGATAAGAATCTTGTAAAGACAACGCTTTCTAAAACATCTTAGCCGCTATGTTCACTTTTTGTTCCGATTCAGATTACTTGTTTGTCATCTTTCGTGCATATATTAATTACGAGTTTCTAAGTCTTTAGATCATTGAAAATCCGAGACTTGATTTGAAATGATTTGATGTATATTAACTTGTTTATATTTTTGTCAACTGAACAGAGATTGCTTCCAGTGTGCGAATTATTTTACCCCACCATTCAACACTCTTCGCCGCTCGCGTCGGCGTTGGTCTCTAATACCTTTAAGGCTTGTGCCGTATCAACGTATATATATTCTAAACAAACCAGGGAAATACTCATAGAAGTGAAACGAATAATTATAAAATGATAGAGCGGCAGAGATAGAAGGTACGACCGAACGATTCGTTATATGATCAGGGAGTTAGTCTACTCATATATAATAGAGCCTATTGATTCGCCTACCGGACACATAGCCAGACATCATGTTACTACTAAAACTTGTCTTACAGTACCCAGTAAAATTATACGAGTCGAATCCGTCGCCGTTTAAACCCAGGATCACTTTCGACCATAAACTTATACCCCTAAGTCAGCATGGCAGTAATTTGACATTCAGTAAGTAAATCCTCAAATAGAGTTCTAAAACATTACGTTAAAATGGCCACAAGGAAGTTCCCCTCAGACATTCGTTAGAAAACTGCGCACGCATAATTTAAGGCACTACCAGAACAAAGTTGTTAATTATGTTCGCACAGACAATTACTTCCCTTTGTGATTCCAATTGTAAAGTTTCACACATACCTCGGCACAAGTTAGGTATGTACACACTGCGGTACCAGTGTGTAGAAAGTTCGGAACAGTTAAGAAGTCAATTTAGGCAGTTATGAATATGTTTCAAGGATGTTTTTGAAAGTGTCTGGTGTGTATCAGAAAGGGTGGTAATGTATGAGAAATTCAGAGCAACAGAAATAAATTGTTTGCTTAAATGGCGAAGAAAGATCTCGTGAGGACATTTTCCGATCCCAAACTTCTCCGTGATGTTCTCGAAGATATGTGTAGTCTACTTGCATTTAGCTGAAACCCAGATGAGTTTGCACCAAAAGCGAGTTAACTGCACACACGAAATTGATCATGCTAAAAGGAAACAGATATACCTAGCAGGATAATAAAGACTCTCATAGGCGATTATTATAGTAATGAAATTTTCTTTTTAAATACACATCCCCAAAGTGATAGATAGAGGTGCATTATATGCAATATTTGCATATGAAACCTGATCCCGCTTAAAAGAGAGTCTAATACCGTTTACTGGGCATAGGCTCTATTTATTTTAAATCCCGTGAGAATCTCTAGACAGGAAAACCCAGTAACACTTTTCCCTATCCAAACCTCATGCACAGCATTCTAGACTCTGATCAAGATACGGCAATAGTATCGCCTCCTATTTCGTGGCACTTCAAACAACAGTTGACAAGTAACTAAGAAAGTGTCTAACTGTCTAAGAATGTATCCTAGTAAAGATCGCAGCGAAACAACCTTGTGCTGTATCTCTACTGTGAGCAGCGTTGCCTGGCATCATAAATTGACGCTGTGCTTAGTATCGGCATTGTACCAGCAGTTATTTTGTCCCTGTCCTTGCGCAAGCAACACAGCGATTCCTTTTTTGGAGAGTTTGCAATGCGTCAGTTATAGATACCCTTGATGTTGCAAGCATTCATAGGCTACGTTAACCACTAACGACAACGCATCATTAATACTACTATAATTGAATAAACCTATTGAGTGGCAGGGACAGGCGACCAGACACAATAGGTTTTTTTATGAAGTCTGGCATTCCAACAATCGACAGGGTAAGTATCATAATATATAGATTAATGCTATTTGGTGATAAGCTGAGAAAGGACCAAATATTTTAAATCTTTACAAGCACTTAGGTACTTTCTAGAATAAAATAAACTCCTGTAAATTATAAGACCTGTCTAAAAATATTTTACGTTTGTGCGTGTACCATGCACTGGATTTTCCTAATTTCTATTTTAAAGGTTTACCTACGCCATTATATACTGCCATGCACCGGATATTCTTATTTTCTATTCATTATATACCGCTTAAATTAATCTACATGTCAATAACCTGCTACCGATATTAATAAATATATATATATATAGATAAAGTAATTAAAAACATGTCGTTTTGGCATCTTGCTATGAAACTCTAAAATTACGCCCCTGCAGATTGATAGTATGAATATTGATACCAATAAACATATTTAAGTTTATTTATTTAGTAATGATAAACAAATAAACTTGATTGACATGCACATAAATTACCCAATTAGTATTTGTATATCTTTATAAATACGAACAAATTAAAATAAAACTTTTCTTTTCTCTCGTTTCTGCCTGATGTGAATATTTATTATTTGAAAGGCTTCCAATGAGGCTAAATGTTGTTTACGTGCTGAGCTTAAGAAGTATTTCAGTGTCGTCTTGACCTTGTGATATTTAAGAAGAGAGTTGTTTACATAGATGTCTAATGTAGACCTCAAGCGCAGCTTGAATGGCCAACAGACATTCAATGCAACCTGGCCAAAACGTCTAGCGATCGCGTTTCCTGTTCGAATTATTATGTTACTTGGCTATTTAAAGGGTCTATACTAGCAATAAGTATAGACCCTTTAAATAGCTTTAAAGCTGCAATGGTTTTTACTATAGCCCCGGCCAGCTTCAACCATTAGAATGCATCGGTGTTCCAAATTTGCAATTTGCATATGGCTATCCAAATAATGGATGGCCATATGCAAAATAGTGACGTGCCGTATTTTAATATATAAGTGCTGTTATCGCCGTCTAGTATATTGTAGTAAAAACAAACGGTTTTGACACCCTTATATATATCTATAAAATATATCTAATCTAAATAATAATACCTACTATTATTTTTAAATACTTATGTAGTCTAAAAGCCTCGATATTCACGTAAATTTCGAGGCTATGACAAGACTCGAAAAAGAGGGCCCGTGACTTGAAACTTATCTCTTACTGCTGCTATATCTTCTATACACTGCTTCCGTGGCGTAGTGGTAGTGAGTCCGACTGCTGTGCATGAGGATTCGATTTTCGGGTCGGGCCAACAACAATTTATTGAGGTTTCCTACTAAGAAACCTCAATAGCAACCCGGAGTTAGGAATATGGCAGTGTTGTAGCTCGATAAGCACGTTAGCCGTCGGACCTGCGCCTAATCTCTCTCCGATCGTGTCAGAATTATCGTCCCATCGGATCATGAGAGATAGAGAATAGAGAGTACACTTGTGCTTGCGAACACACATGTGCACTATAATATCTACTAGGCAGATGACCAGTCTTCGTTACGAAGATTCGGTCTGCTCGCCATTATTATTATGTTCATATTCATATGTACACTATACACTCTAACCATGGAGTCATACGGTATTAGAGGAAACTTATTAAAAGTAATGGAAAGTTATTTAAAAGATAGATTACAGTACACCGAGATGCTTAGAATAAACTTTGATGAAAAAAGAGAGTATATATTTAAGTCAAAAAATCGCAAAGTCCAATACGGAGTTCCACAAGGAAGCGTATTAGGTCCGTTATTATTTATCCTATACATAAACGACTTACCAAAAGTAACAAAACATCCAATTACAATTTTTGCTGATGACAGCACTGTAGTTATCGAGTCTAGTAATAAGTCTACATATGGCAAAGAAATAAACGACACCATAGAATCATTCATCAACTGGATGAATAACAATAATTTAAAAATAAATTTAGCAAAAACTAAAGTAATTTGGTTCAGGCAACGTACACCTACTCCAAACATTGGCATAAGCTATAAAAGGACAGTCTTAAATAAAGTAGACATAACAACATTTATAGGATTAATTATGGATAAAAATATTAATTGGAAAGCACATACTGAGGAACTTTGCAAAAAAATTTGTTCGTCTGCTTATGCTCTATTGCAACTGTCAACTGTAGTAAGCTGTGACGCTCTTCTTATGGCTTACCGCGGTACTGTGGGATCTCTGTTACGCTTTGGATAAATATTTTGGGGCAACTCCACTAATAAGGAAACAATATTCAAATCCCAAAAAAGGTGCGTCAGAGCTATGTTTGGACTAAAAATTGTAGACAGTTGTAGACCGTATTTTATTAAGTCCAATATATTAACTCTGCCCTCTCTATTAATTTATGGAATAGCTGTTATTGTTAAGTCAAATTCACATTAGTACAGTCGACTTTCTGATATAGTAATTCGCAATCGTAGAGATAACGACAGACTATGCATGGTTAGACCTAATACAACGCTAATTCATAAAAGTGTTCTATGTTTGGCGCCCGTAGTATACAATAAAATACGTTAATCTATAAAGAGCCTTGACTTAGAACAATTTAAATTAAACTAAAGAAAGAATTGATTGAGAAATGTTATTATGACATAAATGATTTTATAGACAGCTAAAGCTTAAAGTAACTCAATATTATGACATTTATGCTTCTGTTAACTGTCCTCTTTACTTTATTTTGTATTCAATTAGTTTTTTATTTTGTATAATATTGTAAATCTCTATCTTTAACTTTGTATAACTTTAGTAAATGTTTATTAAGTACATAGTACATCTATGTAAAATATTTGTACGCCAATTAAATGGCAAAACATGAACGTACCACATAAGATATCAACACCCTACATTACAATTTTTTGTAACTGTATTATGTACTCATGTTTTAACAAATAAATGATTATTATTATTACTATTACCTACAGAAGAGAAAACACAGCCAGAAGTCATTAAACGCAAGTGAAATCATGGAGTACAGCTCAGTGGCTCATTAATAGAATTTTTTTCAAGTTTGAGAGCTTCAAACTTGCAAAACGATAGTCATTAAGTATTCACATAACTAGAAAAACCAGGAACTTCTATATTTTAATTAGTCTAAGACCGGTTAGGCATGTCTCCATTATAAACAAACTTATGTAAGTTTCACACCATTTTAACTTTTTTAGATTAATCAACAAAACCATTATACCCGCACTTAACATTTTGTAGTTCTATGTATAACTCTACACAGATTCTTCTAGATTAGACAAATATATTGCTCAATCAAATGTATTAATCTCTATTGCCAATGTTAGACGTAGGTACACACACATATATATATATATATATATATATATATATAGATATATATATATATATATATACAGGTGGCCGGTAATTAATGGATAAACTTGAAATGTCATATAGTAGAGATGGCCGTTCAAAAAAATAAATAAAAAAATACTATCCTAACTACTACCTGAGTTTTGTTTTTTTTAATTACCATATTTATCTTTATTCTATCTTTATTTAAATTATGTGCGTATTGATTGACAATTATCGCCTGCTCCGTGCCTCGGAGAGCACGTTAAGCCGTCGGTCCCGGCTGCCATGAACATCTATGGCAGTCGTTATTGGGAAAGTCAGTACTCTCTAATATCCTGACACTGGTCTGGCCTTAGAATATCGTTAGCCTTCGGGTTGCGGAGGTCAGGTGGCAGCCGCTCCGTGTAAAAACTGATATCCAGTCAAATCCGGTTAGACCAGAAAAGCCGACCCCAAGTGACTTGGGAATAATAAAGGCTAAGAGAGAAGACAAGATTTATCTTTAGTCTACACTACGACCATAAATTATTCTATAAGACATTCTGCCACGCCTGAGGTCGCGGGTTTGATTCCCGCACAAGTCAAACATTTGTGTGCATGAACATGGATGTATGTCTTGGTCTGGGTGTTTCTATGTATAATATGTACGTATTTACAAAAAAAAAGTATATATGTATGTTTATCCATTGTCTAGTACCCATAGTACAAGCTCTGCTTAGTTCGGGCTAGATGGTGTTGTGTGTATGTGGTAGAATATTATATTATTATCTTATTTCAAGTTTATCCATTAATTACCGGACTCCCTGTATATATTATTATTCTCCATTCATTAGTCAGAAGTTGTTTAAAAGTATATGGTAGGTATATTATAACATATTTATGTAAAGAATAAAATAGAAAAAAATTGTAGTAGAACTTGAACCCGCGTACTCGACCAACTATAAAAAGGCATAACCAAGACGGATATATCTAAGCGCTCATAATAACCATGAATAATTTTGTTGGTAAAAGACGACACAGTTTATTGATGATCGCGAGCGTTAGTCCTGCTTATTGTATTGTCTTATACTATTAAAATTAAACTACTATATACGGATTTTATGGCGTTGTTTATTTGACACTTTAGTTTATTTAACACAGGTAGATTGTCTCCCCGTGACCATGGCTGCTGAAAAGCAACCGAAACGTCGGCGAAAGGGTAAAATTAAAAAAAATAAATTAAATCTAAATAGTTTTAATAGTTTTAATAATAATTTAATTAGCTTAAAAATTATTAAAGTTTAAAAGTAAAAGTAGTGTAACTGTTTTCAAAATTATGTAATAAAGTGTCAAATAAACAACGCGATAAAATCCGTATGTAGTAGTTTAATTTTAATGAATAATATTCGCGTAAACAGAAGACAATATTATCTTATACTAGTTTATAATTTACATACTTAGTTCGAGAATCGAACCCTTACAACCAGTCGCAAACATAAAAACAAATTTACGCCACGACACGAACAAGCTATCCTAATCTACATTTCAAAAAAGAGCTTGTATTACAAACAGGTATAATAAATATCCACTAATCGATCAAGTGGCAAGCCGGACCAGTTTGACAGTAGCTATCTATCATCAAACTAGCTCATAATGTTATATCACAGAGGATATGTAGTCTCGGGGACTCGATGCAACTTGACTTATTGCTACACATTCGTATTACGTCGCAGTGTTGGTTGCCATTCACAATACATAGTTGTTCGCCGTGACTTTGCTCACGCAGCCGTGCTTACGTAATGTTTGATATCATTATGTAAAATGTTTAATCAGTCAGACTAAAATCGGATAGAAATGATTGGGGTATGCATCCAGAGATATGGACACAAACCGAGATTAAACCCGTGTGGGATTCTAATCCAGAACACTTGGTTTAGAGGTTGTGGCGAAGTGACCAATAAAACCACTACGCTTTCCGTGCAGTCCAATTACGACTCCATAATAAAGAAAATATTATAATTATTTACTCTAATTTTATGACACTGTCTTGTCTTAAAAACATAGGCAGATATTACGGCTACGAGCCCGTACGCCCCTTGACTTTCGCCCTTTTCATAGAAAGATGAAGCCCCGCTTCGCGAGGCTCCTATTTTTGGGTGGATTTTAAGATGAAACCTAACAAGTACCTATTAGGAGGCGAACCTTGAGGGGCGAACGGGCTCGTAAATGATATTACGAATTTCAACTTACAGCGAGTCTGGCATATGTTAAGAGATATATGACCATATTTTATCTCATACATAGATCCACTTTAAAATGGTTACCCATACGTCAACGCCGTAGTTTGCGTATTCTTACAGTATTATTCTACATATGTTCTAACCTTGCCAAATGCCCCCAGTTATTTAACCTGTCTTTTCCAATACCTGTGTTCTAATCATGACAGAAATCTTCGCTCTTCCAATAACCTCCTCTTACTTTGTCCCTCTTATACTTCTGGATTCCTTCATTCTTCTTTCTTCGTCCAGTCGGTTATACTGTAGAATGCGCTTCCTCATGAAGTCAGGATGTCCACAAACCGTTACACTTTTAAGGTAAAAGTACATGCTCTCCTCCTCGATAGTTTATCAGATTCTTCTCATCATTAATATAATACGTATGTATGTATATATATGTATGTATGCATGTATCTATATCTATATGAATACATATATATATATATATATATATGAGTACATACATATTTTATTTAGATTATATATTATGTTAATTGGTATTTATATATTATGTATAAATATGTTACATGCTTCTGTATGCACGTACTTCATTTTATCTCTGCATCACCCTACGGTTGACTGATAGAGAATCCCTTGGCATTAAGTCCACCGAAGTATTGTTTTATGCATAAAGTTTAAATAAATAAAAATATTTTAAATACACTCCTTAGTTTAGGATATTATTTTTCAGAATGTTTCCGATCTGATTAAAAATGTTCATTTTCAACCGTCCCAATATACATTTATTTTATATATTTTCTTGGTTACATGCTCAAAGCAATTTAGCGCAACCAATTTATGTTTATGGTATCCAATAGGACTTTTTTTTATTTATCTCGTATAGTGATAAACTGGAGAATATTTTTAATGGATCAAAAACTCGCAATGTTATGCCAAATTTTAAAAATAAATAACATCGCACATATTATATTAAAATTAAATCCATCATAAGAGGACGGAAATAGAGGTTTCAAAAATTGTAAAATAGTAATGTTGTATGTAATAATACGGCTCTACTCACCGCTCGGAACCTTTCATCCCAAGCATTGCATTTGCTAATGAAACCGCGGGCTCTAAACTGATCACACCGTCGCGCATCATCGTACAATCGGGCCGTCAGATGGTATTAAATTAAGACTTAACCTGTCAGGCCATGGAATACCAGATATAATTAAAAACCTAATGTGTTTGACCGCCGGTGTTCTGCTGCAACTCTAAAGGTTAATTACGTCCGACTATATACTTTTAAGCAAATACAGCGTGGCCTTCAGAAAAAAACTCTGAAAAAGTGACTATAACATATTTGTAGCCATCTAATATAGACTTCATCATCATCATCTCAACCGAAAGACGTCCACTGCTGGACATAGGCCTCCCCCAAGGTTTTCTACACAGATCGGTCTTGGGCCACCCGCATCCAACCGCTTATAGACTTACTATATTCATAATCTACTATGTATAACTAAAATACGTATAAGCGAAAAGTTATATAATTGATTGAATACGATGCCATTAGAAAGGCTTCATGAGATTTTAAACAATTTTGCAACACTACCTACTAGGATTTCAAATGCCGTGATTCAAAGGCATAACAGCGAGTTTGTCACGAATGCATATTCTGCCATCCTTACGAAAAGTACAATAACTCGAGTTTTGACCCGAATTGAGTTAAGTACATATTCGGAATCAGCAGAACGAGATCTATGTGTTCTCTTTAGACAGTTTTTACGTATCTATGATGGAGCCGGATTAACACTAAGCATAACAGCAATATCTAGGTTCGTGTTATATAATATTCTACCACATACACACAACACCATCTAGCCCAAACTAAGCAGAGCTTGTACTATGGGTACTAGACAATGGATAAACATACATATATACTTTTTCTTTTGTAAATACATACATATTATACATAGAAATACCCAGACCAAGACAAACATCCTTGTTCATGCACATAAATGTTTGACTCAAATCGCAATCGAATCAATCGGGAATTGGACCCGCGACCTCAGGCGTGGCAGTCGGTTACACTAACCACTACGCCATCAAGACCGACATATCTAACTGTAGATAGAAATAAGTTAGATACGCTCTAAAGTATTTTTCTAATTATATCAGCAATAACTAAAGTTATTATATTTATAATTAGAATATTTCTTTGTTTGTAATCTTCATTTATTATGTATAAGTGCATTAAGTTTGAGTTATTGCAGATTTGTTAAGGAAGCTTATTTACGCTATTAAGTAATTTAACTAACTATATCTGCAATAAGCATATTTCGTTATTTGTAATCCTCATTTACTAGTTAGTAAATTAAATGTTAGCAACATTTTCACATGTATAGCTTTCCCGTTTGTTACTAGAGCTTCAAATTCGTTACTGAGTACCAAAGTACCGTGCCTGGTATCAATTGTCATTAAAAAAATAGTTTTACATAATTCTATTTATTCATGTTTGACATAAAGATGTACCTGTAAAAAATAAGACTCTTAATGCACTTATGATTAGGAAACAGTTATAAAAATCTACCTATAAATTTTGATACTCAAAAATGCATCATGTGGGTTTCCTAACCAGTTGTGTAATAAGTAGCTTACTTATTGCGGTTATGGCTAGTAAACATTCTGTAAGCATTTTTTTTTTAACCTGGGGGGATGTATTACGCATGGGTATGCGTAATGCATTCCCCCAGGTTAAAAATACCTCCGCGGGGGCGGGCGGAGGGGTTATGTCGGACTCGCCGGGGTAAACGAAAGATGGAATAAGAATAATGTACCTCCCGGAATACCGACTAAACCTACCACGGTGTTCCTCAACAAAACCACTATCGACGGGGCCGCGCAAAACACTTGCGCATGCGGTCGCGATTCTTTCTACATACTAATACTACTAAATATAAGTAGATTTATTGTTTTTTTATTGCGGGAATAAATGTATTTACAAACATTAAGTGCTACTAATATTCTCCCAATTTTTATCTATCATGTAGTGAAAGTTTCAAATCGATACCATGTACAGCGATGGAGATATAAACAAAATAAAAAATTAAACCTATAACCGCGTTTTTCTCGAAATTAGCTTTAACATAAGTTATTACACTTTTGGTAAAGATGGCAGTTTTTTTTTAAATATCTTGTATTTATGCATTCTGTATATCTCAAATCGGTAGAGAGTATTATTCGCCAGCTATTTAAGCACTAATTAAGCATCCAAAATGCCACCGAGAATATCCTTAAATAAAATCTTAACAACACTTTGTTCGACCCAGCAATCTAATTTAAGACAATGAGAATGTCATGCACATGAATCATATTCACTAACGCTACGTCATCAAGAAAATGTTTATAAAGTTTACAAGACTTTTTAAAGACTACGTCCGCACTATGTTTGATTCCACTGTCACGTCTGCAAACATTCAAACAAAAGGCACAAAGCACATTCGGATTTGGAACAATTATGTGTCGATAACACAATTTTTTGCCCCGTGTGGAGATGAAACCTCCAACACTCGATGCAGAGGCAGTAGCGAGGTGAACTCGGTAGGTACACACGGCTACACATCAAGTTAGACACCGTATATACGCATAACTACGCTACACACAAAATAGAGAATTGTCGGAAAGGGACAGTGCATAGTGGTGTCGATGTAATGGTAAGAATAGAGCGTAACAAAAATATACTGCACTCTCTCGCACGATCCGCAGCGTTCAACTTCTAATAGTTCAAAGTCCAATCAGTCTAGGTTGATATGTCGCTGTGTGTACGTATTTTGGCGCGGCCACGAGAGCTTTCTGAACTTCCTTTTTTATTTATATTTTTCAGTCTTCTTTGGTTAATTATATGCCTTTACGATAATGTTTTTTTTTTGTGTTTTAATTTCTCTTTAGTGTTAATGGTATGTATGATATATTATCTCGTGTGTTATGCCAAAATAAATAAATTATCTTGGTATAATCTAGCTCTCTTTTACCTAAACGAGTATTCAATACATAAATCAGGCATAGTGCGAGAGAGATATTAAAATAATACAATCACTCAATAAGACATGGGTATGTAATGAATGTAATGATTATATAATATTGTAATAACGGTATAAATATGACTGCAGTATGCACTTATTATAATTATGCACTTTTACTCCTTAATCGAAATGTAATTGAATGTTAAATTGTGTGAATTGGTATTCAAAGATTAACATACTGTATGAATGACTTCCAATGCATAGTGACATTGATATGTTAAGACTGCGCCGAGCGAAATGTGCCAAAACAGGCGGTCACAGTTAAGTGAATAAAATAAACACTTTTTATTTAATATAAATATATACATATTTACCATAACAATGAATGTGTTTAAAATTACTCCGTGTAAAAAACTTAAAATAATTATTATTTTCGCCTACAAAATTACGTAAATTTGCACGAGAAATGTAAAAACGTAAGCTCGTGTTACGTGATTTTTAGATTATAACAGTGGAAATCTATTCTATACAGCTTAAACGAAACATAAATAGTTATATTACAATTTTTCCGTCCCAGATATTTAAGTTATTGGTTGACAATAAAGATACATATTTATCAAAAAAGCACTTCAAATCCTCCATACAATTTAACTACGGCGGCCGCGCACCGATTTAAAAATGCGCCGCTCGAGCTGCCGATTTTCTGTCTTACGCATATTCATCATATTTTATTCCTTGCATTACATAATCAGAATATATAAATTTGTTTGGTATTTGGTAGAAAATGAAAACGTAAACGAGAGAAAAGTCAATACATAAAGCATTTTTGCCTTCTCAATAAACCGTGTTGTCATTTTTCCAGTATTAAAAGAAAATTCGAGCATCGAAACATTTGAAGAAAAGGTTTTAACAGATCTATTTCTATTGTTCCTTAATGGAATAGATGGCACTGGGCTCGACCAAAATATCAATGTACAAAAGAGATAACCACAGCTCGGACTGACATACCTTTAGAGGTAAGTCAGTCCGAGCTGATAATAATTTTGATCATCATCTCATATTTTCCTGTCTTCGCCTCCAAAACTAAACCAATTATATTTATTCCATAAACAATATGTGATGAATGTTGGCTATGTTTGTTTGTTTTTATTGTAAATTCAGTGAAATTTGCAGGACTTCTGAAAACCAACTGAGTGATTTCTTCAATAATTTCGAAGGCACTAGATCCTTATAATTCTTTTTCTTTTCGTGTGGTTAGTGGCCAACCTGTTGTCAAAAGTTGTTCAAGCCGCCCGTAGGCCTCTGACATGGCTTAACGACTGCTGTCAATTTGACAACAACCGCGACCGACTTTTTACGTGCCCTCCGAAGCACGGAGACGCTCAGATGAAATACCACTAAACGGTCACCCATCTACAGACTGACCGAACTCAACGTTGCTTAACCTTGCTAATCGTTTACCAGTTAGTGAGAGTAATAACTTAAATGGTAGTTTTTGTAACGCTGCCCTCATTTTCTCCTAATTGGTTAATTACCAACACAGCTAATCCGCTGTCTACTACTATAGCAGTACTGTCTTTAAACCACTTTAAAAAAAAACCAAGGCATCAATTAAAGTAACATTTCTATTATACCTTCACAAAGACATCATAACTCTTAATGAAGCAACAAGACAATTACACACTTTGTTGCTTACAACATGTACTTAGCAAACATTCACGCAGCATATAATTTGTTCAGCAAACTGCTCTCAAGCGCCTTCAATATCTGCAACAGAAGTGTCGCAACTTACTGTAATGCAAGTAAATGCAACTTTTACACATAATAAACTCACATTTATGCAATAAATACGTCTATACACGTCATGTACGTACATCTCAAAGAGTTGTTTCTTCCGTGGTATTTAGCAATGGCTGTTAATTCTGATTTGTAAATCTTATTTAAGAGCAGAATATAGTCTCACTTACTATGTACTTCTGTTTTACATATATATAGGTATATTAACCCCGTTTCGTCAGCGGCGATAGCCTGGAAAACCGTTGGGCTGCCACGCAGTGGTCTCAAATTCAAATTCAAAATAAATTATTTAGATTAGATTACAAGGTAACACTTATGAATGTCAAAGTTACACTAATTTATTCTGCGAATTTACATTTACTGCCACGTTCAGCAAAGCAAGGGTGTAGGGCTCTTGAGAAGAACGGGCAGGAAACTCATGATCACTCTTTTTAATCGCCAAGTTTTTGTTTACAAATCATAAGAGCTATAAGGTGCTGCAACCATTTCTCCATGAACTATTACTGAACATACTCAAGCATTTAATAAAATTTGATGGTAGCCTCTAAAGCAGCAGTATGGTAAATAGGAGCATCCACTTAAATGTACATTAATAATCAAGGCAAGGCATGATTGTAGTTCGTAGTTTAATCTAACTGTAAATAAAAATGTAGTAAGTAAATCATCGAATTCCACGATACCAAGGTCGATCAGTCACCACAAGTAGCACCCGTTCACGAGTAAGACGCATGGGCCAGCCATCGCCCCCTTCGCCATATTGTAGGGAAGGGATCGACCCGGCCCATGACGACACCACAAGCAATGACATTTGAGTGAGCATGACGGTCCTTGGCATGCGAACTCAGAATAAGACTTAAAAAGAAAACTTTACGGAACTGTCCATGATCACGAGTTGCCTTCATTGCACATTATTCTTGATTAAAATACGACTGAGTGTAACAACAATGCAAATTCTAGCTTAAACAAGGTATAACATTACAAAATAATATATAATATATATTTAAAAAAAAACATAAGTTTTAGTATTTGTCATTTAACGTCCTGTGATCTGATGCAAATATTAGTGCCATGGATGTTTGTCATTAAAATAATCATCTATATTATAATATGCTTTAGAAATTAAGCAAGTTTTAATTTTCACTTTAAATGTATTCTCGAGTTCGATTCCTAAGCAGCGCTGAGTTTTTGAAGTTATCTGCGTACGAAATAATTAATTATCGCTCCCTTTAACGAAAACATCGTGACCTCACCTACATGTCTGCGAGTTCAGCCGTAATGTTTCCGAAAAGCTTGTGAAGTCTGCTAATCCGCACAGATTTCCACGTATGAGAATCCTAGAATGTGTCTCTTGCTTCATTTACTCTTGTCAGGTTCTTTAAGCACGTTTTTCGATGTTGTAGTTAGTTCTCTTTTATAGAAATGGGCGCAATATGGACTGCAGTAAATACTAATATTCGCCAAGTCTACTAGCAAGCTGGACAATTGCTGGAATATTCGCCATAATTAATTAGAGACGAGATAAGTAGTTATCGTTTCCCATGCCCAGTTCCAGTCTTCGGGCTACTACTAAGAATTTCTCGACAGCAATACCCAATCACTTTGTCCCACTCATAGCCTGTTGCACTCACTGATCGGTAAACGATTAGCGAGGTTAAGCAACGTTGGGTGCGGTCAGTCTATAGATGGGTGACCGCTTATTAGTATTTCATCTGAGCATCTCCGTGCTTCGGAGGGCACGTAAAAAGTCGGTCCCGGTTGTTGTCAAATGGACAGCAGTCGTTAAGTCATGTCAGAGGCCTAGGCGGCTTGAACAACTCTTGACAACAGGTTGGCCACTAACCACACGAAAAGAAGAAGAAGATCCCGGAATCGCACCCAAGACCTCATGAACAACAGTTGCATACACTGTCGTTGCGTAGACAATTATAATTTGATTGGAGTACTGATTGGCGTTTAATAGGTACAATGATCGTGTAAAATTTATAAGACAATAATGACAGTTCTATAAATTATTTTAATATCCTGTTACTAAAATAGATTTCAACAAGAAGTAAGATTAAAATTGACTGCAACGTTTTAATTTTCATTATTCTCAATATTACCCTATAATACTTTGTCTGGCCCGGGAGTCCAACTCGAGATCTCATGCACAACATACGCATTGACAACTGCTTTTAGAGAATTTACTGACAATAAAGGCCGATAATATCCTCTTCACAAACCGCAAGGTTATGCCACAAGACTAAGAATACTGTTTATACTTAAATGTTTAAATCATGATGCCTAATAAATCTAGATAAAAAAATTATACATTTTAGTATTAATCCTGTCTGAGCAGAGGGTCTCGGGTTCGAACCCACGTCGCGCACCTCTGACTTTCGGAAGTTATATGACTTTTCGAAATTATGTGCGTATTGATTGTCAATTATCGCCTGCTCTGTGCCTCGGAGAGCACGTTAAGCCGTCGGTCCCGGCTGCCATGAACATCTATGGCAGTCGTTATTGGGAGAGTGGCGACACAAAAGATCCCACTGGGTCGAAGTGTAAGCTACGTACCCATTGGACCTCCAAGTTTGGATCTCATCAACTAATATGATCCTTTGGACCTCTACATTAGTAATAGGGTCTAATCTTGAAGGTCCAACGGGTACGCAGGCAAAGTGTCGCCGGTCTGCACTGACTGGCCTCCACATAAGATAAGATAAGATAAGATAAGATTAATTCTGTCTAGATATTCATATTCCTATAGCTTTCTTAAACCCGTTCAAAAATAACTGTTAAGTAATAGTATAAGATTGACAAAATGGTCTATAGTCTAAACTAATATTATAAAGAGGAAAGATCGGCTTTTTTGTTTGTTTGTTTGTAAGGATTTTACTTAAAAACTACTGAATTGATTTGAAAAATTCTTTCACCATTAGACAGCTATATTATCACCAAATATAGAAGACACATTTTATTTTAAAAAAAGATTATTTTACTAACATAACCAAACCTACATTTACGGGCAAGCGAAGCCGCGGGAAAGGCTAGTCTTGAATAAATATCGTTTTGCCGTTTATATCTTTTAAATGTCTAGACTAGACAACAAGCCAAATTAAGTGGAGAACTTTTCGAAAGCGGAAGAATAAATTCATTAATTTGTAAAACTAGTTTTTAATATCTTTGTTTTACTTATTCATAAGATTCATACGTGAAACATAATAACGACTATATCCGCAGGAGTAAGCATCTGTAAGAGATTCGGTGCCCGAGTCGTGCAAGGTTTTATTGGAATTTTCAGTTGAGATACTCCCAGTCGTAGTACGGAGTCTAGAAGTGTTCCGTGAAGGTCCCACTGGCTCGCTTCCTGTTACAAGGTTCTAGAAACATGATAAGGGTGGTGAGTTGACTGCTCGAATGGCGTAGTGGCTTACGTTGTGGCCTTGCCACTGCTGCTGCGCCGAATGATGTGGGTTCTGTTATAGATATGTAATGCACCCTTTCTTGCAAACCACACATTCCTTCTGCTTACTTAGCATTTATCTTTTCATAGTCGAAGCGCCCATCCATTCAATCAGTCTCATCCTAAAAGCCATCCTAGACGGTTGTCTCAATCCAATTATCGAGTTTCTTTTTTTAAAAACCTAACCTTGGCGAGGCTCATAACATTTGGTGGCAGCGTAAAGGGATTTGGAAAAGTCCCCGGTACGTCTCTTATACTACACCTAAGCCCGTCGCGTGTGTTCGAGTGTAAACGCCGACTCCGCTGTGCATATCATACAGTGCACCGAGTTCCGGCCCGGCCCTCTTAGACGTCAGTGTTCGTGAAAACCCATTGCTGCGCACTGTTTGTGCTGTAGCCGGTCTCTGTTCAGAACCAGCAAGATTATACCCAGTGTCGTGCACAATTCAGTGCCGCGACCGGTATAATCTCCCCGACGACGCGCTCCCGTGGCTTATCAACACTAACATTACGTCGACACCTGCGAGAACTTCCAAGAAATTATGATCATCCTTATCGCGCTATCCGCATTCTAGTAAGTGAATTTATGTATTTGGTCATTGCTAATATCTTATTAAGAATATTGTGGTTTTAATTAGTACATTTCAATATACACTGTATTTTACCATTGTCATTGACGTAGTAAATAGATAACTATCATAATGGCCGAAAGATCTCATAGTCCAAGGTTCGAAAAACCCGAAATTGCTGTAACCGATACTGAGGAGGAAGGTCAAGGCCACTGTCCACCCCCTCAAGGACCCTCTACTAGGTCTGTCTCTAAAAAGAGACCAGTTATAACGAAACCAGATATTGAACTTTCTACTTTACTCAAATTTATAAAACCTTATGACGGTTGCAGAGAAAAATTAAATTCCTTTTTGGTTAATTGCAACATCGCCTACGACTTAGCTTCAGATTCTCAAAACGATATACTTTTTAAATATATACTATGTCAACTACAGGGCAAAGCGGAAACCGCTTGCTCAATAAAGGAGTTTACCAATTGGCTACAACTTAAAGAATTCCTTAAAACCCAATTTAGTGAGAGAAAACACTACGCCCATCTTCTCACAGATTTACAGGAGTGTAAGCAACAAATAAATGAAAACGTAAGTCAGTATGCTCTAAGGATTGAGACATGTCTAAGCCAATTATTAACTGAGATATCTATCTCACACGGCCATAAGAGTCGAGAGATGATAGGACGAACAGCAGCTATGGAGGAATTAGCCCTCCATCATTTCCAAATGGGGTTGACACCCCGTATCTCCGATATTGTTAGGTGTAAACCTATAAAAACCCTGAATGAAGCTATAAATATGGCTATTTCAGAAGAAAAAGTTCAGCAATCTTTATCCAGACAAGGCTCAGGCGCGTCTAGTAGTCAACAGTCACGACAAGATAGGCCGAACACCTCGAGGCCGAACGCTCAATTTTCGCGTCGCTACACAAATTATCAATCACCAAACTCAAGTCAGTCTAACTCAAAACCTACGGTTAATGTCAATCGACCTCATAATAATTCCACTGCTCCGTTCTGTAGATATTGCAAAACTCCGGGGCACACCCTGGAACAATGTAGAAAGCGAGAATACAACAACAATCGCTTTAAGAACATTGAACAAAACCAATCGAAGACGCCCCAACGCGTGAACTTTGTATCAGAGGAAATTGATAACGATGAATGCCATGCGAACTCTGTAGAAAGCTATGACACTGTTGATGCTGATCCAAAAAACGAGTAACCGTCTCGTCCCGGTGTCGTACGGGATCTCGTAATTTAAAAACCGGCATCACATACCCAAGTTCCAGATCAATTATTTCATCGCAGGCATCGCTACATGATCGCCCGCCAAAATCCTCTGTATCCGTGCAGCAACGTAACAACGTTGATCTGCCAAATTCCTCTGTATCCACACAGCAACCGTTTAAGGTTGACCTGATAAACCCTACTAAATCCAACGTTTTTGAGATAACAAGTAACCCCGCAAAAACGTTACTACCTCATGTCCTTGTTAAATCCTGCGTATCCGACGTGCCATTGTCCTTATTGGTCGATTCAGGATCTTCTGTATGCTTATTAAAGCACTCTATCATAAAAAAATATCCTACCCTTGTGAAAGAAACCATCCAACTTAAGGGTATTGACTCAACGGAAGAACCAACTTTCACTCGAGGCCATTTCCAATTAAAAATGTTTCTTCCAAATTCTAAAATATTACATCGGTTTCATGTTACTGATATAAAACACTTACCTTACGATGGCATTATAGGGTCTGACCTGCTCAATGCACATAGTTGTAATATTAATTACAACGATAACCTGCTTAACCTTGGGCAGTCATCCTTAAAAATGCACTTCCATGACCCTGCCTACATCATTCCAGCCAGGACCGAAACTGTTATCGAATGCTCTGTTTTAAATCCTGAAATAAAAGAGGGATTGGTCCTGGACAAGAAACTATCAGAAACATTACTAATTGCCAACTGCCTAGTACGGGTTAAAGATAATAATAGAATCAACATAACAGTTGTAAATACTGCCGAACAACCCATATCCTTAAAATCAAACCTGAATCTAAAGCTTGAAGCCATCGATCCCCTAGAATTTCAAAGACACACTCCTAGTTCAATGAACCATATAAAAGCAACAAATAACAGCGTTACACGCACCGAAGAAGTGTTAAGACTACTACGTGTCTCACATCTGAATACCGAGGAGAAAGACGCACTTTTGCAATTATGTTCGGACTACTCAGACATATTCTATCTCCCCGGCGAAAATCTTACCCATACGAACGCCGTTGAACACAAAATTCAAACAACAACGGACGTTCCGATTTACACTAAATCATATAGATTTCCTGAAATCCATAAGACCGAAGTTCGGAAGCAAATTGATAAAATGCTCGAACAAAACATCATAGAGCCCTCTAACTCCCCTTGGTCATCACCCATATGGGTAGTCCCCAAAAAACTCGACGCCTCTAATACACAGAAATGGCGAGTGGTGATTGACTACCGAAAATTGAACGATGTTACAATCGGAGACACTTACCCTATTCCTCAAATCACTGAGATTCTAGACCAGCTTGGCAATAGTAAATACTTCTCCACCCTAGACCTGGCATCTGGGTTCCATCAAATCGCATTAAACCACGCGGACAAACCCAAAACTGCTTTTACTGTACCAGAAGGACACTTTCAATTTTCAAGAATGCCATTTGGGCTGAAAAATGCCCCCTCAACATTTCAGAGACTCATGAACTCCGTCCTGTCCGGCCTCCAGGGTATTCGGTGTTTTGTTTATTTAGATGACGTAGTCTGTTACGGATTTGATCTTAAATCCAGTATACTTAACCTGACAGCCATATTCCAAAGAATCAGAGATTTTAATCTCAAACTTCAACCCGACAAGTGCGAGTTTCTGAGACGCGAGGTCTGTTATCTAGGGCACATAATTACCGAACAAGGTGTCAAACCAAACCCAGATAAGGTCAAGGCCGTAACCTCCTTCCCAGTCCCAAAAACACCTAAGGATATAAAATCATTCCTTGGGCTTGTCTCATATTATCGCCGTTTTATCCCTAATTTCTCAAAAACTGCAAAGGCCCTTACCTGCCTATTAAAAAAGGATATTCTATTCAAATGGGAGAACCAACAGCAACTCGCCTTTGATTTGTTAAAACATAAATTAACAACTGCTCCACTTCTTATCTATCCAGACTTTTCGCAACGTTTCATCCTTACCTGTGATGCCTCGAACCATGCAGTCGGCGCTGTTCTGTCGCAAGGAACTGTCGGTAAAGATCAACCCGTGGCTTTCGCTTCACGTACACTAAATAAAAGCGAATCCAATTATAGCACTACAGAAAAAGAATTATTGGCTATATTATATGGATGTAAAACATTCCGTCCCTACCTTTACGGACACAAATTTCTTATTGTTACCGACCATAGACCTCTTAAATGGTTATTTAATCACAAAGATCCCAGCAGCAAACTCCAGCGATGGAGGTTGAAGCTTGAGGAGTATGATTACGACATAGTGTACCGTAAAGGCAAACTAAACTCTGCCGCCGACGCTCTTTCTAGATACCCAGTTAACCCTATATACCCTGACAATGAAAGTCCTTCAAACCTTAACCCTAATGATAATAATAACACCAATTACGAACCTCCACTACAAACGTCACAGCCCTCGGGCTCACCTAACGAAGTAAACAATGACTTGCAAGATCTTCTCGTATCCCCACCATCCAGTCTTGACGCAGATCTTATAAATCCTGAAATCGAAAACGAAGTCATGGATTATCTGAGTTCTATTCCTAATGAATCGCGTGTTGAATCCGAACCTCAACCTTCAACCAGCTGGCAGAATCCTGAAACCTTGCCTGTTTCAAATCAATCTAGCTTGAAAAGCCCTCCGGCACCTGAAAGCTTAACCTTACCTGAGGTGACATATAGTCAATTTTTAAAACTACCTATAAGGTCGTATGACACCTCTATCTCTGAACACAACCAAAACCTACTTAAAGGAACTCAGAATTTAATAATTATACCTACCTCGATAGATATGGACGAGTCCATGCCTTATGTCCAAGAAATCCTAGATAATTGCCCGGAGCCTCATCGCAGTGAATTCTTGAACTTAGAAAGATCCTTATACACCTGCCTACCTCTTACTATTGAGAATAAAACTTACCTGTTTCTATTTACGAAAGTTCACTACTTTGACGACTTCTCGTACCAAGATATATTTAAATCTTTAAAATATGCACGCAACGAGATAATAATGTCTTATCCTACAATATGTGCAATCAGCACATCAGACTTTAAAAATCCTTTTGATAAACATTCTTTTGTTAAAATCTATAACATGTTTAACTATCTATTTGACGGGACTAACATAACAATACATATTTACCATAACAACGTCATATATCCTTCGCTCAGCGAAATTCCGAAGATCCTTAAGGAAAATCACGATATTCCCGTTGCGGGACATTTAGGATCCATCAGAATGTTAAACCGCATAAAGGAAAGATTTTATTGGAAAAATATGCGCGGTGACATTGAAAACTATATAAAAAAATGTTCATCGTGTCAAACGAATAAAGCGTTGCGTAAGATAAACAGAGCGCCCATGATAATAACATCCACCTCAACGTCTCCATTTGAGAGAGTATCCCTCGATATTGTAGGTCCCTTGCCTGAGTCTGGCACAGCCAAACTTAGATTCATTTTGACTATGCAAGATGACCTTACGAAATTCTCGTTAGCTTACCCTCTTCGTAACAATACCGCCGAGGAATCGTGTGAATGTGTCCTTCATTTTATATCTCTATTCGGAATTCCTAAACACATACTTACCGACCAAGGCACAAATTTTACAGCCGATCTATTTAAGAAAACATGTGAGTTCCTGAAAATCAAACCATTATGGTCCACCCCTTATCATCCGCAAACGCAAGGAGCTTTGGAAAGATCACATTCCACGCTCAAAGAATACTTGAGATCTTACACTAACGATAATCAAGACAACTGGCCCCGATATGTATATACAGCTATGTTAGCATATAACACCGCCGTACATTCAACAACACACTATTCACCGTTTGAATTACTATTTGGGCATAAGCCTCACATTCCAGACTCTGTGTACGACGATACTTCCAATACTACTTACCCCGAATACGTTAAGATGTTACAACATCGAATGAAACATACACGTGACAAAGCCATAGAGTTTATTCAAAAATCTAAAACAAGTTCTAAAACTTACTATGACTCCCATATTCGCCCAGTGATATACAAAGTTGGTGATTATGTTTTATTAAAGAACCATCTAAGGCTACGCAAGGCCTTATCACCCGTTTGGAAAGGGCCTTACAAGGTCGTTAAGATACACGGTAATAACACATTATCGTTACTTATAAACAGACGCCATGTGAAACACCACTTCGATGAAGTTAAGCACGTGGACGTCCAAGATGCATCTGCTATAGACTAAAATAATTAATTGGTACACTCATTTATATTTAATACTTTTTTCTTCCTCTTTACTTATTTACATCTTTATTATACAAATATTATTAAATAATTAGACATAGCATATAGTATAGTATAGTAGTGTCTCTTTTACTTACAGCATACTGGCCCAAGGTCACCCAGAATTTGTTCAAAAAATCAACACCAGCTCCGGCATATATTTTGACCCAATTGGTGAACTCAAAATTCACGTAAGCCACTTAGACATAGTCACACCGTTTGATATCTCTTACATTCAACCGCACATCCAAAACATTAACTCCATCTTAGGCTCAGTACGACATATATGTAGCCAAATTGAAATCCAAACTTCTAATCATCTAGAATGTCATAACACATTAGAACCGTTAACAGTTAGATACCATGACATTGTTGCCGCGTACTCTGCTATATCTCATTTAGTAAACAAAAGGTTCAAACGAGGGGCATGGATTGGTGGTATTGGCACTCTGTCCAAAACTATTTTTGGCACTCTGGACGAGGACGACGCTGTCAAATATGATAACGCCATCCAAAGCATTCAGGATAATGAAAAAAGACTGGGTTCATTAATGAAAGAAAACATATTAGTAACGTCTTCAATTTTATCAAAATTTAATAACACCTTACACGAAATTAAGTATAATGAGGCCAGCCTTAACCAAGCTATCGACAATTTCTCCATAAAATTAAAAAATATGTCAATAATTACTAACGATTTAAATATTAAATCAACCATTAATTCAATCTTGAACAGTTTAGAAGCATCCATGCTTAGCTTATCATTTCAGTTAGAAGATATAACAAACGCTATTATGTTATGTAGCCAAAACATCCTGCACCCGGCCGTATTATCGCCTGTGCAGTTATACCAAGAAATTGTCGATAACTACCAATACTTACCTGTAGATTTTAAGTTACCTGTAAGCTTAGCATTAAGTAATATTCATAGTTTATTGAACATATCTAATGTACTGTCCTACAGTTTGAATAGCAAGATAGTTTTTATTTTAAGAATACCGCTAGTATCGCCTAAGGAATACAGTTTATTTCACAGCATTGGCTTACCGACTCCTCACAACAGTGTAAACCCAAACTCTTTTAGTTTTATAATACCTAGTAGTAAATACATAGCAATGACCAAAGACAAATCAGAATATTGTGAACTCGACTCACTTAAGGAATGCATAGCGATAAGCTCGCGCGAGTACATCTGTGACGTCATGACGGTGTTCCCGAGCACCGCGAAGCCGAGTTGCGAAAGTGAGTTAATATCGAATGTGATAAGTGTTTTACCAGTGCAGTGTCAAACAAAATTCCTTCATGGACATATAGAGTTGTGGAAACCACTTTACAATAATAACTGGATCTATGTCCAATCTATAAGTAATAAACTTTATATCGAATGTCTAAACCAAAAACTTATTGACATAAGTATTGTCGGTACAGGTATTCTAAGTATCCCAAACAACTGTATCGCGTATTGTAAAAGTACAAAATTATTACCTAGATTTAAAAACATTAAAATCAACGTTACTGTTATACACCCCGATTTTAACATTATAAATGACTCTTGTTGTAATTTAGATAAGTTTAGAGATATAATAGGTAATGAGCCTCCTCTTAAATTACAAAACATTGATTTAGACGATTTCACGATGGAAACTAAATCAAAATTAAAATCGATGTCTGATGAAACTGACAAAATTCTAAATCAACATCCATTAATTAGATACGAGACTCATTACTCAATCATTATTATTGTACTCATTTGTGTTATTTCTATTTTCTGTATTTTTAAATTGTTTTTATACATTAAATCGCACAACCGTCTCTCCCATCGCTTTCCCATATTCCCTCAATCAACTTCAGTAGACTCACCCATAGACCAATCCCCAGATCCTGAAGCAGTAGTTTCTATAAAGATTAATAAACGAAATTCTGAAACTGATAACCTGCCATCTCCTAGTATTAGACGAAATATATAAATTTTCTAAATTACCTCTCCTAAACATCGAAATTACAACCCCGATGTTTAGTCTACCCCTGGGAGGTGTTATAGATATGTAATGCACCCTTTCTTGCAAACCACACATTCCTTCTGCTTACTTAGCATTTATCTTTTCATAGTCGAAGCGCCCATCCATTCAATCAGTCTCATCCTAAAAGCCATCCTAGACGGTTGTCTCAATCCAATTATCGAGTTTCTTTTTTTAAAAACCTAACCTTGGCGAGGCTCATAACAGTTCGATCCCACACAAGACAAACATTTGTGGCATTTTCAATAAATAAAAAAATATACCTCTGCCTTCTACTGGCTTTAATTTAAATATGCACGATATTGATGAGGAATTAAAACAAACTGATTCATAAAGTTGAAACTAGAATACGTTAAACGGTTTTTTTTTACATACTAGCTGACCCGCGTAATTTCGTCTGCTTCACATAAGAGAATCGTCTCCGATTTTGCAACATTTTTCATTGATGTGCCACTCCTATTGGTCGTAGCGTAATGTTATATAACCTATAACCTTCCTCGATAAATGGGCTATCCAAAACTCAAAGAATTTTCAATTCGACCCAGTAGTTCCTGAGATTAGCACGTTCAACCAAACAAACAAACAAACTCTTCAGCTTTATACTATTATTTATAGATTTTTGAAACTATTAAACTACTACTGTTAAACTTTACTTCTATTCAAGTCATTTAATCGTTTCAATATTATGTAATTATAATATTTAGTAAACAGCTCCCCACTGAGCAGCGATAGCTCAGTGGGGAGACCAACAGACTACAATGCAGAGGGCCTCGGGTTCGAACCCACGTCGCGCACCTCTGACTTTCGGAAGTTATATGACTTTTCGAAATTATGTGCGTATTGATTGACAATTATCGCCTGCTCCGTGCCTCGGAGAGCACGTTAAGCCGTCGGTCCCGGCTGCCATGAACATCTATGGCAGTCGTTATTGGGAAAGTCAGTACCTTCTAATATCCTGACACTGGTCTAGCCTTAGGGTATCGTTAGCCTTCGGGTTGCGGAGGTCAGGTGGCAGAAGCCGCTCCGTGTAAAATCTGATATCCAGTCAAATCCGGTTAGACTAGATAAGCCGACCCCAAGTGACTTGGGAATAATAAAGGCTAAGAGAGAAGAAAGAAGTATTTAGTAAACAACGCGATAAAATCAGTATATAGTATTTTAGTTTTAATTTATAACATTTGCGTATATGTAAAAGAATATTATGATTCATAAAAGTTCGACGAACTTCTAGAACGATTATATAGGAGGAAAAACGTCTCAGTTTTACTTCTTAGTATAAAGTGATTGTTGGCGCTGAGCTAGATGATACAAAGAGAGGACAGCGGGTCAGGGCAGAGGTCGTGTGCGCCTGCGCAACGCTCCAACCGCGTTGAGTAACCGTGCCCTCTTCATACGTCACCGCGGTACAAGACACAAGCGATGGCGGGCGCAACACAATACGGTAACTGTACAGTGTTATTATGAGCGTATACGCCATGAGGCCTGTTTCGAGTTCTACGAAATAAAACCCAAATGATTTAATTGCAATTCAAAATATGGAAAAAGATATGACGCGACAATGCCACTATATAATTTCGCCAGAAAACGTGTACAAAACACCTCGTTTTCGTATATTCTCCTTCTTCTTTAGCTTTTTTTTTTTACGTGGTGGAATGCTTGATGCATACCCCTCCGCGGGGGCGGGCGGGTTATGTCAGACTCGCCGGGGTAAAAGAAAGATGTTAAGAAGAAAATGTACCTCCCGGAATACCGACTAAACCTACCACGGTGTTCCTCGACAAAACCACTATCGACGGGGCCGCGCGAATCACTTTCGCATGCGGTCGCGACCCCGCCCTGGTTTCGGCCCGCCGTATGAAACGGCAGGCCACTACACAAAAGATCTACCCAAAGGCACTTCTAACACTCCCTACTGTCCCCCCTAGAGGGGAGACGGACTCGAAACAACAGAGGCGCGCGTGGGAACACGCACGCCGCCTCTCGGACCTGGTGCTGAACGGATGGCGGGCAGGCCCACAAAGCCCGCCACCCCCAGGTCAAACCTCAGGGTGGCTGGAGGTCGTCCCGCGCCCTCCGGCGCCCGGCTCTGCGGTTGGGGAGAGGGTTCAAACGCTCCCTCTCCCGCTCCGCCGCCTCCTTGATGGAAATGACTTCCTCACAAAAGGAGGCGACGGCGTTCCACGACCTCTCACTCCGGACCATAGACTGAACTACGGCCGGGAGTGAGAGGGCAACCAATCCGACTGCCGCGATCAATTCACGGCGCTGCGATGCCCAGGCGGGGCAAACCGCCAAAGTGTGCAGCGCCGTGTCCTCAACTACGTCGCGGCAGTCGCCGCAGTGGTGACAACCGGGCGTCTCTTGCCGGCGTATACGACACAGGAACTGGCCAAAACAACCGTGGCCAGTCATTACCTGTGTCAGCCGGAAGGTGAGGGCGCCATAGCGCCTCTCCAGCCACTCCTCAAACACGGGACTTACCGCCACGATCGTGGCGTGCCCGTCCTTCTTCTTTAGCTATGCTAAGATTATCAACATAGACTAATGTCTATCGTCTTCAGCCAATAAGACTGCTCTTTTTTATCCTTCTGGGAATAAATTACAAAATATTTTGTTTAAATTACATTCACGGTACTAAACTGTATTGTTTGTGCGTTGTAATTGTAACCCAAACAATATCATACACCTTCCATCATTATCGTGTCTGCGAGCTTCAAGGCTTGCATACAGGAGGACTTGATGGTTGCCTCTGACAACGCAGTCAGTCTTGTCAGGAACCTGGGCAGACTGACTGCGTTGTCATTGGCAAAACATAATTGTAGCGATGTTTGCAACTGAAACGCTAAAAACGTATAGGAACTTTAGATCACCTAGCTAGCTTAATCCTATTCTTTAGTTTTATCAAAAATGTTACAGACTACTTTACAAATAAACATATTTTTTATAGTTACAAAATATAATATATCTATACTAATATTATAATGCTGAAGAGTTTGTTTGTTTGAACGCGCTAATCTCAGGAACTACTGGTTCGAATTGAAAAATTATTTCTGTGTTGGATAGCCCATTTGTCGAGGAAGGCTATAGGCTATATAACATTACGCTACGACTAAAAGGAGCGGAGCAGCAATGAAAAATGTTTCAAAAACGGGAAATGTTCTCTTATATGAAGCAGACGAAGTTGCGCGGGTTAGCTAGTACAGAATAAAAAGGAAAACTCGTCTCCGCACAACTCACTGCATACTCAAAATTTAATTTGAAGATTATCGTCATTTCTCATTGACAACTTTTTAATATTTTATTATGATGTCAGTGGGATAGTGTCTAATACATACATACATAGATTCACGCCTGTTTCCCAGAGGGGTAGGCAGAGACTACGGATTTCCATTTGCTACGATCCTGACACACTTCTTTGGCTTCATTCACTTTCATCACATTCCTATCTAGTGTCTGATTATTTAATTATTACTTGAATATCTATATAATTAAAACGGTATTTTTTTTGTTGCGTACTAGTTCCGCCATTTATTAAAATTACTAAAATCTCAAGTCCTGAAAAAATCAGTTTGAGATACTTTCGCTGCCTCTTATGCCATGCATTCTTAGTAAACATGCAGATGCATTAATTGTTTTGTTCGTATACAAATATTTTGTTGCTCCATACAGTTTGACCAACTTGTTGGATGATTTATGGCTTGTTGGCTATTGTATGTGCTCGCATATCATTAAGAACCGCACATAAATTTGAATATAGTATATAAATGAATATTTTGCTTTTAAAAGGCATAGTTTTAGCGCTAACAATATAATGGCAACAATTACATTTTTATAAGGTTTTTATCGTATTAAGATTATCATATATCGCTATCTGAATAGAAGACTTAATAGGTACTTCGATATACCAAATATTTTTCGTTCACCATTCTTCAGCGATAAGGCTATCATTTCAAGCACTGCACCATCCTCCAAGCTGGCATTTCGATATAAGAAAGCATATAACCGTTGTTGGTCTTGCATTATCGTAGTCTCCAGCAGGGCTTGCGTGTGTATGTGGCGGGACGGAATCGCGGAGCGAATTGAAACAAATACCACGATCCCAGAATTTAAAGGGCATGTGAAGAACGAAAACACAGGTGTGGTTTTAGTTAATAGAATAATAATAAATAATAATAATAATGTTAATAATAAGAGCAGCGATAGCTCAGTGGGGAGACCAACAGGCTGCAATGCAGAGGGTCTCGGGTTCGAACCCACGTCACGCACCTCTGACTTGCGGAAGTTACATGACTTTTCGAAATGATGTGCGTATTGATTGACAATTATCGCCTGCTCTGTGCCTCGGAGAGCACGTTAAGCCGTCGGTCCCGGCTGCCATGAACATCTATGGCAGTCGTTATGGGAGAGTGTCGACACAAAAGATCCCACTGGGTCGAAGTGTCGTCGGTCTGCACTGACTGGCCCCCACATAAGATAGATAGTTAATAGAATTATTATATTCCCCTCCACTCTGTACAGAATAAAAGGAAGTAATGGCCGGTTTCAAATCCTAAATAAAAACAAAATGAATTGATATGATATCGATTCAACCGTTGTGAATTCTGCAGAAAAGAATTAGAAGTTCTGACAAACGCCACTGGTTAACAGAGAACGAATGCAACTAGCAAAAAATTACGCTCATAACAATATAATTATAATATTGTCTTCTGTTTACGCGAATATTATTCATTGAAATTAAACTACTATATACGGATTTTATCGCGTTGTTTATTTGACACTTTATTACATAATTTTGAAAATTGTTACACTACTATTACTATTAAACTTTACTTATTTTTTAAGCTAATATTATTATTAAATCTATTTAGATTTAATTTAATTTCACACTTTCCCCGACGTTTCGGTTGCTTTTCAGCAGCCATGGTCACGGGGAGACTAAGATAGTAGTTGTAGACACTAGAACATTGAGACAACTATCATCTTAGTCTTAGTTTAATAGTAATAGTAGTGTAACAATTTTCAAAATTATGTAATATAGTGTCAAATAAACAACGCGATAAAATCCGTATATAGTAGTTTATTTCAAACAATATAATTAAACAATAAAAGGTATCAGAGTACTAATAAATAAAGTGACATCAAACTGAGCTGAAGTGATACGTGACATTGAAATATGTCTCTTGCAATATCCTCAATGCCAATAACATATTATTATCATTAAGTTTAGCAATGCATTGCATTAAGTAAACATACAACTCATCCATTCTCTTTCGCTAACTTTACCAACTTTAAAATATAGATGTATGGATGTTTGAAAGTATTTGTTGCTTAATCATACCTAAACCGTTAGAGGTTAGATACCAATGAAAGGTTTTTTTGAATGGTATCCGTGAATGAGGATGGCATATTAGTAATATTCTTTCTAGCTAACCCAACTAATCTAAACTAATATTATAAAGAGGAAACATTTGTGTTTTTGTATGTATGTTTGTAATGTTTTCACACAAAAACTATTGGACCGATTTCAAAAATTCCTTCACCATTAGAAAGCTGCATCTTCACTGAGCGACACAGGCTATATTACATTTTCAAAAAAAATAGGGATCCTTAATATAAATGCAATAATATAACCCAAGGTGTGACAAATTTGTCATAAAAAATCTGTCATCGCGTGCGCTGCGGAAACTATTGATGATAGAACAAAAAAATATTCTACAGTATTATAGAACGTATCAATATCTACAAAATAGTCCGGAATACCATATGTCCAACTACTGTAGTTATGCTACTATAACTACTTTTTACATTTTAAATGTTGATAAAAGTGCCGACAATAATCAAACCATATTATTCATACCTCTGTATTAATCCTTATCCCATTAAATTATATTTTATTAAAGACCGTTTCAATACCCGTAAAATACTTTTTAAATTATTAAAATCGGTCATTTCGTTCAAAAGATATAATTCTTTAGATATAGTAGGTAGTTTTTAAGTATTAGCTATATATACATATATAGCTAACTACACCTATATAGGTGTAGTTAGACTTATTAATTTCTTTAGTTGTAGTTTTATATATTAAAATTAGATAACAAATTAAAAGTAGGTATTGGGTAATAAATTAAAGTCCACGCGGACGAAGTCGCGGGCAACAGCTAGTCTTAAATAATTTTGTTCGGAGTAGGTGTAAGTCGGTAGCGCAATCTAAAACCACATCTCGTTCGCAAATGTTCTCGATGTCTTAAAGAGTTGGATTAAACTTGGCACACAAGTAGACTATACCCGGAATTTACAAGCAAGGTACTTTTTATCCTAGTAACAAGTTCAATATATGGCTAACAGAGCCAAGAGCTGTAGCTATATACAATGATTATGACGTAAGGAGAGTAAATCAGATTTAAAGTCATAGCAAGCGGAGAAGTATTTCCAACTCTGGAAAACGGGCGTGTCTCTATTGTTTTCTATAATGTTATACTATATTCTGCCTGCAACTTGGCCTGCGAAAATCTTTCGGGTGCGACTGCAGAAAGAAAAAGGATCCTATGTGTTAAATACTCTATACCAGAGTGCCATGTTTTTTTAAATACGTTCACGCGCGTCTGAGTAACTAATATCTAAACATCATCACAAGCTTTCACTTTGTAATATTTGTAAGCCTAGTGAGAACTAACAAAGTAGAACCACGTATCTTTGCTGACTGCTCCTATGTTCAGGAATAAATTGAATAAATAAATGAATATATTGCTTTTAAAAGGCATATTTTTAGCGCTAACAATATAGACTAAGAATGTAGTTGTAGACGCTGGAACATTGAGACAACTACCATCTTAGTCTCCCCGTGACCATGGCTGCTGAAAAGCAACCGAAACGTCGGGGTGAGTGTAAAATTAAATTAAATCTAAATAGTTTTAATAAAATTTTAATCTTTAATCATCCAGGAACACAACACTAAACTGTCATGTACATTAAGCTGGTATCTTCAGCAAGAAAGCGTTAGTTTAGCCGTCTATCTACTCTAAAATTGAGAGATAATTGATTTGCAAATTCCTAGAATGACGGTTAATATATCCTCGAAAAAGTTGGCGTAATGTGGGTGTAGTACAAGTTAGCCTCCCGGAAGTGTCTGATATCCACACCGTGTAAAAATTCCCAAACAACTTTGCCGCCCCACGAATCGAATCCGAGACTTCATGATAGGACGTATAAATGCAAATGTATGCTAGAGAACCAGCAAGTCAGTCTAAATAGAAAAATATTACGAAAATACACTCTGCAGTGCGCTGACCAGTCTAATGTACATGTATCTTATGTGGGGGCCAGTCAGTGCAGACCGGCAAAACTTCGACCCAGTGGGATCTTTTGTGTCGATACTCTCTCAATAACGACTGCCACAGATGTTCATGGCAACCGGGACCGACGGCTTAACGTGCTCTCCGAGGCACGGAGCAGACGATAATTGTTAATCAATACGTACATAATTTCGAAAAGTCATATAACTTCCGAAAGTCAGAGCTGCGCGACCTGGGTTCGAACCCGAGACCCTCTGCATTGCAGTCTGTTGGTCTCCCCACTGTGCTATCGCTGCTCTTTCATGGCATTAACTCAAAACATCATCCTTCTATGTGGCCAGTGAGTCATTAAGACGACATACAATATTTGATAAAGCTGGTATGTTTACGCAGCACACAGTCATGCTTGCTTTAATGAACAAACTTACTCTAACGAAGTTTATAATTGCTTGCGAGAACTAATAGCTGTGTTATTACCATATTATTACATAACTTGTGGGTGTATGTGTTTAAGACCAGTCATCTCTTAGATTGTCTCCATGGCGCAGCGGTAGTGAATGTGGTGCATTAACCACTTAACCGGGCTTCGAACCCAAGACCTAATGAGGTCTTGGGTTCGAAGCCCGGTTAAACAAAGTGTTATTGGAATTTTCTAACAAGTGTTTCTCAATAGCAACATACGGTCTAGAATTGTGTCCGGTAGATGGCAATAGATACTCTCTGTTAGAAGAACCTAAATATAACGTATTATATATAATTAACCGTATAATCTAAATTATTAGTTGGCTAAATGTGAGTGTAATAATATATGCAATAGTGAGACTATGTATGTAAATAGATTGTGATCCAGATTATATAAGGTAACACATTTCCATTTTCTAAAACCCTAAATATCTATTACCATCAATAATAGTCATCATATTCTCTATGCAAGTGACAAATACTTTTAATCAGCATTGCCCCAGAGAGTCTTTGATCTGGTTAAAGCACATACACCAATACATATAATAACTTTTAAATTTTTATTTTGACATCCAGAAATGACAATGATCTGTCAGTCTCCATACCATAAGTAAACCTCATTCAACAAAACAAACGCCAGGTGTCTACTACTACTAATAATAAATTGCAGCTGCGGGAGTTCCTACATAGGCCAAAACAAGCGTACTATTGCTGAGAGGGTCAAAGAACACATCGCCGCTGTGAAGAACGGGCAGACTAGCAAATCAGCAATTGCAGAACATATACTGGAATCGGGTACTAATCATTGGATTGAATTTCATCGTCCGGAAGTCCTCTCCACCGATCGTCACTTTTATCCAAGAGTAGTGCGAGAAGCTATTGAACTCAAAAAACATAGAAATTTCAATAGGGAAGATGGTATCAAATTATCCGCGACGTGGAATCCCGTGATTAATAATACGCAACTTTGCTGTTTTGCACAGTCAGGTAATTCACAAAATACGGACACGATGGCTAGCATACGTAATAGTAATACCGTGAGTGTAGTGTGTGACGGTACATGGACAAACAAAAATATGCCAAAAGTGAAGGTGAATCAAGATTATTCTGCCTCACAATCGGAGACATGACATCGCAGCACCAGTCAGCTTGTGACCACGGCCGGTGTAACCTGGTCGAAACGTCAAGCATAAAAAAGGTAAACATTATTCATAATCGCGTTAATACCTGTTACGTATTATATACATATATTATACCAATACATGTACTTCTATATCTATAGGTACTGATATTATAAAGAGGAATGATTAAATTTTTTGTTTGTTAGTTTGTGAGGATTAAACCAAAAATTACTCAACCGATTTTAAAAATGCTTTTTCCATTAGAAAGCTTTCTTATCACCGAGCAACATAGGCAATATTTCATTTCTAAAAATTACTGTTTCTGTAACTTAACCTAACCTACTTTTACGCGAGTAAATACGTGGAAAATGGGTAGTCTTTATATGAAAATGAAAACCACTGAACCAAGAGACACTATCTCGCAATGGCATTAACAACATTTAAACAATACCAAGTTGGAACAACTATTTGGGGATCATATACATACATCTTTATCCATATGTGTAATGGTGATGTAGCCACGTAAAATAAATCACTAAATAATATGCCTAAAGAAATAAACACAAGTCTACTACACCTACATTATGCCAGCTCTATAATATCAGGCGATTTAATTCCAAATTCTATAAATAACCAGACACAGTGCTGGTGCTAAGAATTTTCTACCAGAAGAACCCAATATCTAAAATCGTGTAAGAACATTCTAGACCTAATGGTCTAATAGTCAGAAAGAAACCATTAGCAGAATTTACGACCCAAATTAATCATCATTAAGCTTAATATGTATGTGTACCTCCATTTATATCACGCTACAATGTATTTGCGTAAACGCCTCTTCGACGTATGGTAACCAGTTACAGTGGTTACTGTGGAGCAAGTAGGTCAGGTGTAGTCCAAACAAGGCTCTGACCTTCGCAGTTCGGCGTGAGGCAACGCAGCTACAGTCTACACTCCATAACGGGAGAGTGCATCGCACTGTACTGTTCTAGTTGATGGTAGGCTTGTGGCTTGTTGGGTAAGTATAACGTGTTTAAATATACAGAGCGGTAAATTGAAGAAAGAAAAAAATTATTGGGTCCACAAAAGGGCACACTTAAAACATAACAGGTAAAGAAAACAAAACAAAAAGAAAAGCAAGCACTAATAAAAATAAGCAAGATAAAAACAAACAGTATCTTATCTTATGTGGGAGCCAGTCAGTGCAGACCGGCGACACTTCGACCCGGTGGGATCTTTTGTGTCGACACTCTCCCAATAACGACTGCCATAGATGTTCATGGCAGCCGGTACCGATAGCTTAACGTGCTCTCCGAGGCACGGAGCAGGCGATAATTGTCAATCAATAAGCACATAATTTCGAAAAGTCATATAACTTCCGAAAGTCAGAGGTGTGTGACGTGGGTTCGAACCCGAGACTCTCTGTATAGCAGTCTGTTGGTCTCCCCACCGAGCTAATGCTGCAATTTAAAAAAAAATTAAAACGACCTGTAACACTATTATAATAAGAAGTTGTGGTAATATTTTTAAGTATTGTGACAAATTATAACTCCTAAAACTTTATGAAAGCTTACAGGTTTAATGGAGAAAATTATTTTAAAATCCTTTATGTTGTTTAATACTTAATTTTCTTTACTTTAACTACAAAATGTAAGCACTCGTGCAGTCTCTAATGGGATCTACATAGTTGCAAAAAGAGCCAAAAAAAGAGAGACAAAAAAAGCCTGGCACTAGGCCAGGCTTCCTCAGCGTGGCATATGCTGAATTAAGACCCATTTAGCAAAATTTATTTATTTTATACTATACTGACTGACCCGCGCAACTTCATGGTAACCAGTTCACATAAGAGAATTTCCTTCGTTATTGCAACATTTTTCATTGATGCTCCTCTCCTATTGGTCGTAGCGTGATGTTATATACCTTATAGCCTTCCTTGATAAATGGACAATTCAACACTCAAAGAATTGTTCTATTCGAATCAGTAGTTCCTGAGATTAGCGCGTTCAACCAAATAAACAAACATTTTTTTTTGTATGTTGCTTTTGACCAAATAAATTAAACTACTTTCTTATCTTTTTTCTTTTGAACGAGGATTTAGAAAACAATAAACTGTTAAATGGTTAAGCTGGTTGGTATTAACTGTAAGTCTCGTCACAAGAGTGCTAAAGTAATGACCAAAAACGCCTAAGAAAAATCAAATAGGTAAATCACTGATATAAACCTAACTTGCAAACATAATAAACGTTGTTTAAAATTCATTATTATAAGATAATAATATGTGATCATAACTTTATTTATAATATTACACGCTGTACACAGCCAGTGTAAAAGCAGCGAGAGTTCTAGAAGGAAATGGTTTATCAACACATGCGCAGTAGTTTAAATATTTAACGACTGTCTGGTTTGTCTAGTGCTACACATTATAATCCATATAGTATATTCAATTGCGGATTATGAGGTCCGGTTCGTATGTAAACAAGGAACAACAAAACGTTATTGGACTTATCGGTCAAGCAATTCTAAAACGTAATTGGGCAGAGAGGAAGCCTCCACGAATCTTCGGAATTCCCACCCCAGCTATTCCAATAGAAAAACATTGATAATACTCTATGGTTTCGGACAGCCGTGTCGAAGGATCCAGGCGTACTCCGACTAGCAGTTTTCGTATATTTTTATTGTAATATTTTATATTGTGTATTTTTCGACCAGCAGCTATAGCTCAGTGGGGAGACCAACAGACTGCAATGCAGAGGGTCTCGGGTTCGAACCCATCTCGCGCACCTCTGACTTTCGGAAATTATATTTCTATGTATAATATGTATGTATTTACAAAAAAAAAAAGTATATAAGTATGTTTATCCATTGTCTAGTACCCATAGTACAAGCTCTGCTTAGTTTGGGCTAGATGGTGTTGTGTGTATGTGATAGAATATTATTATTATTATTATTATTATATGACTTTTCGAAATTATGTGCGTATTGATTGACAATTATCGCCTGCTCCGTGCCTCGGAGAGCACATTAAGCCGTTGGTCCCGGCTGCCATGAACATCTATGGCAGTCGTTATTGGGAAAGTCAGTACCCTCTAATATCCTGACAATAGCCTTAGGGTATCGTTAGCTTTCGGGTTGCAGAGGTCAAGTGGCAACCGCTCCGTGTAAAAACTCATATCCAGTCAAAATCCGGTTAGAATAGAAAAGCCGACCCCAAATGACTTGGGAATAATAAAGGCTAAGAGAGAAGAAGTATATTTTCGAACCAAAAAAAATTATAAAAACAATTTTATTACAATGGATTTCCGCCAGGTCACGCCCAATTGGATTCAATATAGGAAATTCTAGGTACCTACATAAGTCTGGAGTTAGGAAGAGAACGGTGTATTATGTACATGCCTTATCGGTAAAACCGTTAGTCCTGCGCCTAATTTCGTCCCCATCGACTATTTCAAATCAAATCAAATCAAATCAAATAATTTATTTGTGAAACATAGGTGTATACAATAGGTCTTACATATTTACATATTTACAATAGGTATTACTATTGCCACCCTATTGATATATACCGATACTCTGATATCAGAAGTAAGGAGTAAGTGCAGTAAAGAGAGTTTACGCACACAGGTGATCCCGCGCAGACAAATGGATTTTGTTAAAATTTGCCACCGTGACCAAAATTCGGTGTGAAGCACATCCTTACTAATATTATAAATGCGAATGTGAGTTTGTTTGTTACGCTTTCACGCCTTAACTACTTGACCGACCATCATAAAATCGCATATACACGTTCTCAGGGGTACAGAAAAAGAGGGCAAGCACTAGTTATTAATAGTAAAACAGAAATTATACTATACTTGACGATTATCGATCCTAATATTAGGTTTAATATTATAGGTTTTCCACAAGACTACAGTATGGGGTTCTTCAAAAAGGGCGTTAAAAAGTTTTTACAAAGTCGGCAACGCACAAGTGATGCCTATGGTGTTGCAGGCGTCCATAGGCTACGGTGACCACTTACCATCATGTGGCCCGTATGCTTGTTTGCCACTATAGTATTAAAAAAAGAATATAAGTGACAGACATATAATGTTTGCTATTATCTCGAACGCATTCGCTCTCTCAAACTAAATCAAAATGTGATCCTTCATTTTAATCATTTACATCATAAAGTAATGTATAAGAACGTGGAAGATGCAATAAATAGATTTCATATATGAATAATGAATGTTTGTAATGTTGACATACTCTTTATTGCAACGTTTTAGTAATGCAAGGGCATAGAGCTTGTAAAGCGAACTAGTAAGTTACTTATGGTCAGGTCAACAACATGATTTAATCATCAAGTATATAATATTGGTCATTTTCAATAGTATACTATTCAATTTACTACTCAGCACTCAAATGTTTATATTATTGATTGTAAAGACAACTTCACTACAGTAGCAGCGATAGTCTAGTGGGTAACTTACTGTTGGACTGCCACGCAGACGTCTCGAGTTCAATCCCAAAGCGCGCATCTCTGACTTTTCTAATTAAGCTAAGCTATATGCATATTAAATAGTTAATTATCGCTCGCTTTAACGTTGAAGGAAAACATCGTGAGGAAACCTGAATGTCTGAGAGTTCTTAATAATGTTCTCAAAGATATGTGAAGTCTGCCAACCCGCACTGGGCCAGCATGGTGGACTATGGCCTAACCCTTCTCACACTGAGAAGAAGCCCGTGCCCAACAGTGGGACAGTTTAATACGGGGCTGATATTATATTATATATAAAGAAAACTTTCACTTTCTTAACTTTCCGTGCCTCGGAGAGCACGTTAAGCTGTCGGTCCCGGCTGCCATGAACATCTATGGCAGTCGTTATTGGCAAGTCAGTACCCTCTAATATCCTGACACTGGTATAGCCTTAGGATATCGTTAGCCTTCGGATTGCGGAGGTCAGGTGGCAGCCGCTCCGTGTAAAAACTGATATCCAGTCAAATCCGGTTAGACTAGAAAAGCCGACCCCAAGTGACTTGGGAATAATAAAGGCTAGGGAGAAGAGATATAAAGAAAACTTTCATACCAGAGACATTCTTATTATAATTCTGCTTTCAATACCTATTGGTAGCTAATAATGATATAATATTATTATTATATGACCAGGCTGTGAATAAAGATTATTAGTGTTTTTGGAACTTCTTTTGTATTTCTGTCCCTGGCAGCACAGAGAATATCTTTCCTCGACTCAATGACTGGCCCGGCAGCGAGTCGTGACTGATGATGAAATGTTGCAAGCATTCGAGGAGTAGGGCAGCTAATAACCATCAAGTAGATCGTATGCTTGTGACCCATCTTGTTGGTACATAAATTAATATGTAAGCACTCTTGGGTGCATGAAAGCACGCAACAAATATAGGCTCATAAAGATTGAAGAAGTCATATAATGATTATGTTTTTGCTTATTAAATTTATAAATATAAACGTCTTACTTCTCGACACATTTGATGACATTTTCTTTTTTTAAAAAGACTACTGCCGCACTCGCATTTTATCCCGTGTCTTTCCAAACATTCAAAACACGGACACAAAGAACATCCAGACTTGGAACAACAATTAGTGGATCACATAAAATTTTGTCCCGTGTGGGATTCGAACCCATAACAATCAGCATAGTAGCAGAGTCGAGGCCACAATTTAAACCACTACGCCATCTGTGCAGACAAATAGGATTGTCGATGTATCGCCATCCATTTCTTAAAGCTCTCTTGTGACCAAGTCATGTACTGGAAACTAGATAAGAACAAGTGAGAATCGGCAGTTGCCGTAAATCTTCGTAATATGCAAAGGTCACGTTATACCACATGGTCAGAGGTCAGAGGTCAAAGGCCATGGTCATTTTGGGGGGTATATCGACTATGCTGAGTCGAATGGCGTTGACCGCGAGTCTCTAGCTCTTACGGTTCTTGAGTTGAAAGTTGTATAACAGACAGACGAAGGGAGGCCAAAATTGTTGTATAAGGGTTTTTTCGAACTCTAAAATGTATAAAGACAAAATGCACTCGAAGAGCGGAACTAACTAAAAACATCACGTCTGTTTCTCAGGATTCAGTCTCAGATTTAAAAAGTTTATGTTTTATTGTGTTTTCCTGCTAGGCTATTCTAATTGGCAGTACAAAATCTGGTACACCTGGTACATAAATGAGAGAAATCATAATTTGATGGCGATTTAAAAGAGTGTTGAGTTTCTTGCAGGTATCTTTTCATAGGCTCGACCTTTTGCCTGAACCTAGCACCTAACATAAATGTAAATTCAGTAAATGTAATCAACTCACTAAACCTTTGACGTTCATAAGTGTTACTTTGTGACCTAAATGAATAAATGATTTTTGTCTTTGACTTTGATTTTGATACTATGGCGAAAATAGGGGAACCTATTGTATGAGAAGCTCCAGCTGCATCCTCACATTAAAAAGGGTCTATATGTAAGTATAGACCCGAGTATATAAATACTCGTATCTTTTTTTATATAATACTAAATGGCGCCCTCTATGGCGTAGTGGTTAGTGTAACCAACTGCCACGGCTGAGGTCGCGGGATCGATTCCCCCACAAATCAAACATTTGTGTGCATGAACATGGATGTTTGTCTTGGTCTGGGTCTGGATGTCTCTAGGCTTAATATGAAAGTATTTACAAAAAAAATATATGTATGTTTATTCATTGTCTAGTACCCGTAGTACAAGCTTAGTTTGGGCTAGATGGTGTTGTGTGTATGTGATAGAATATTTAATATTATATTTTAAAGATTAAGGAAATTACAAATTGTTACTGTACGATACTGGATGAATGGAATAGTGGTTAAGTGGTCGCAGTGCCGCAGCCACTGCGCCGAGTCTCGGGTTCGATTCCCGGGTGGGCAAAGGTTTAATAGCTTTTCTTTAAAGAATTTTAGCTATAATAGATCTTAGGTTAAGGTTTACGTACATAAAATTTAAGAAATAAAACAAATAATCAGTCTAGTTTTCTTTTATTTGTAAAAAAAACAATAATTAATTAATTAATCAATTAAATAATACAGTGAGCATGTGCGCTTATTGCCCGGGAAAAGTGACAGTCTTCCGGAGCAAGAAGCGGCACTTGATGCCACCGCACACGAACCACCTAGCGAGCGGCGGCCCGTGTGCGCCGGCACTACAGGAGACAACTAATGAACCGACTGTAGCAGACAAGTGGAATCCAACGAACTTATGAAAGTAAACGTTAAACGTACGTATGAAGTCACAATAAATATACCTTACTCGACGGTTGAGCCTGCCGATAGAATCCCTCACTATACACCGCCACTAAGTGCAATAAACAAACAGTAAGTGCGATCACATTTACAACTATACGTCTAGTTCTAAACTTTTCATAAAGTTGACAATAATCTAAATATCAAATTCATTTTGTACCAAATTTTGTTTATGATATAGATGGCGCGCGTGCCGCGGGACGCTACAGTTTGTTCTTACTCAGCGTAAAGGAACTAAGTATATGCGGAGTGTTACGTAATGTCTGCGGTTGTCATTTTCTCGTTAAATACAGCTAGCAATAATGGCAACGTGGCTTCGAGGCGCGGCGTGCGCCGGCACTGTCACAAGTTGACTAGCTTGGTTGCTTACTTATCGATCACTCTACTCACGATCTCTCACTAAATAAATAACTTACCGCTAACGCGAGGAGCCCGGCGCGCCTCGCGATTTGACACAACGCGGCCGTGTCGGCTCGCTCCCTACAGCTAATTTATTATAAATAATTTGTCCAGCTAATACACATAAATTCGGCCGGCGGCCCCGGCCGTCTACTTACGTTACGAAATATAAATAGCCCAGGATACACCCTGGGTGATCAATTGACAAGGAATATGATCGATTCCGAAAGGGTCGCGTACGCCTATATACCTAATAGTCTCTACGTTAACTTACAGTTTCAAGAACGAAACATACTCTATAAAATGCTGATTAGCTGAGGTTCCATCGAGGTGGCGCTGAGCGCTGGCGGCGATTCACTGCGCTGCGTCCGGCCGCTCGGTTGTCACGCTCGGCTCGGTCACCGCGTCGCGCTGGGGCGTCGCGCTAGGCTCTGGTTCCCCACTCGAAGGGATCGGCTCAACCGAAGCACTGGGCTCAACCGCCGGGCTCGTCTCAGCTGAAGCGCTGGATTCGGCACTGGTTGTAAGCGGAGACTCGTTGGACGTAATGCCGTCAGTCGTAGTCTCAGCAGAGGCAGATACTGCAGGAACCTCATCAGATGCTGTTGCTGGTTTCTCATTGCTCTTCTTCATGACTACTTTGGTGGGTCGCCGGCTAAGAGTGGGTACATAAGACTGCGTAATGATTTCAATGTCCTTCTTGGAAGTCTTGTTATTGGAAACATTGTCATCAGACACATTATCGATGATTGGGCGACGTGTTGTTGGCTCCACCTTATCGTTGGGCGGCAGCGAATCTGTTACGCCCTCCGATTCATCGTCCTCAATCTCAACCACCTTTTGTTTATGGGCCGTGTTAGATATCTTACTCTTGGAAGGTATCTCAGTTATAGAGTTCTGGTTAAAGTTTTTGTTCTTACTTTTGTACCCTGCATTAACTGGTATCAATTCCTCAGAGTCAGCGATGCTCGTAACAGTAGTAGTGGCTTGCTGTACCATCAGTGGGTCATCCGTATGATCGCTGATCGAAGCCACATCACTAACTAGATTAATAAGGTCTGTCAGCACATTATTTTTCTTACCGCCACCAGCTTCAATTATAGCGGCACTCTTCTCGGGATCAGCAGATATTTTTATCTGCTCAACCACGGCATCAGTGGCAGTTTCTGAGGACCCAAATGGTGTCAGAATAAATTCTGTTGTTTCAATATTCTCGAAACCAATATTTTCGTTAGATGATGCCCTTGATACCGTAATTACTTCTGAACTAGTCAAAGGTAATTTGGTGCTGGTTGCAAATGGATCTATAGTAGATGAAACGGCTTTATCACTAGTTGTCTGTTCGGATACTTCAGGCGGATTTTGATCGCTAGTCTCAACAGGCAGGGAACTCAGTTCTGTTTGGGATGTAACTTCGGTAGCGACGTTTGACTTTGATATGGAACTAGTGGTATGCTCTTGTTCTTTTGTGCTAATCTCTGACGCAGTTTCAGTTGGTTTAAAAGTACTACTTTCGAATTCTGGATCCAGCGTAATAAATTCATTCGAGGACTTAACTTCAGCTGAAGCTGTTTTCATTTCAGCAGAAATTGCTTTTATTTCGGTAGAAGCTTCAGTACTATCAGTAAAAATTTCTTTCTTGTGTGCTCCGGTTGTAGTGATTGCGGCCAATGTAGTTATATCGGCTATTGTTGTCTTCTCATCAAATTCTCCATTAATTTCCTCCGGTACCAAAGATGGTGAATTTAATATTTCTTTTGGAATAGCCGATCTCAGATTCAGCATAGGACTTTCTTTAAAGTTGGGTGCTTCAGTGCTGACTTCTGGCTGTGGTGTCGATGGTGTGGGTGCCTCGCTAGTAGTAGTGGTAGTTGTTGTTGTATCAGGAAGATCTGGGGTTGTTTTGGGTGCCTCGCTAGTAGTAGTAGTAGTTGTTGTTGTATCAGGAAGGTCTTTAGTCGTCGTTAGCGGTTCGTGTTCCTTAAGCTCGGCTTCAGTCGAAGGAACATTGGCTACAATATCGTGACTAGGTACATGTTCATTATCAGCAACAACCTCTGGCACTATTTCATCTTCATGATTTCTCAAAACAGCTAAATCATCAGGTAGTGGGGGGAAAGCTGGGTTGTGATCGAACGTGTCTTCCTCTTCAATAATTGGAGCTTTAGTTGTAGCTACTGGAAAAGGTTCAGATGTCACGGAAGGTACTCCCATGAGCCCTGCTATTGGAACATTCGACGAATAGATCGAGCTGTGTATAGAGTCTTGGGTAGAAAAGCTGATCTTAGACGGGGTAGCATCTACATCCTTATTTTCGGATGCAGTATACTGAGTAGATTCTGGTGATGATACAGGCGATGAATAGTGAACTTCAACCACAGAAGGTGACTCAGTTTTTGAGTCTCCTTCTTTAATATTCTTCTCAGACGTTGCCTCTCGTGGAATCAGTGGAGACTTCGACGAAGAGTACTCAGCTACTTCAATGCTAGGTGAAGGCAGAATCTCCTTGATCTTCACTTCGGTGATGACGGGGATTTCAGACACAGGAGTAATTTCTTTGATAGTTATTTCTTGTTTGATGTTCTCTTTGGGCGGTGATACTGGTGTCTCAACATTCTCAGCTGTAGAAACGCTTGGGATGGGCGATGATAGCCCAGGCAGACTGGTAACACCTGGAATCATACGTAAGCTAATAAATAACTGATTTTGATAAGACATACACGGTCCAGAAAAGTGCTAAGGTATAACAATATCCTAGATTTAGTTTAATCTAAAATAAGCCTGCTGTAGAACTACTTCACTATACAAAAGATTGCAACAGAACAATCTTATATTGTGTTTTTTATTCTGGAGTAATGTTTGCCAAGCTGTATAAAAAACGCTGCTTTTAGGAGGGTATCTTAAATTGAAATAAAATGTATTGGTTCAAGAATTACACGATCCCATTGCACATTCCAGATTGATAGGTACATTCGACTGCACACGGTTTAACGACACGTTCATACATGTTTAGTGGCCGTTCAAGATGCTAATTATTCGAATAAATATTAATCGAATAATTTTAATAGTTATGGATAGCCACCGCTATCTGTAACGCATCTTACCTCTTAGAGGACAGTTATCGTACTCGGGGCAGCAGCGTCCAGGCACGAGGCGTGGCGTGCAGTCGTCGCGCACGAAGCACGCGATCCGCCGACAGACCACCTCGCCTCCCTGACAGTAGCACACGCGGCAAGGATCCGCGGGATCTACCAACTTTTCACCATTACCGTATACACGACCTTCTTGCTCGCATTCTGAAAGCATATTAGCAAAGCTATTAAAACGAAAATTTAAAAATCAATAAAAAATTTAAAAGACAACTGCTGCACTCGAAATCATTTCTGTATCGCGAGGGACAATACATGCACTTCGACTTTACTTTTAAAACATCGGCCACAAAAAGCACTCATCAATCATTTCAATCAAATATACAGCATCGGTGTATCGAATTGATAAGGAGATCGTTTAAAATTTAAACGATTGCGCCTTCGTGCAGACAATTTATTTACAAAATACAAACGTAATTATTTTCACGTAATATATATAATAATGTCGATTGTGAAGAAAAAGCTTCTGAAAGAATATTCAGGTGTATCGATGGCCTCTAAATATAGCGAAGTTTTGCACGTATTAACTATTACTGCAGGAGTTGCATGTCATAAGGTTGCAATATTACCTTAAGCAGAATGTTCAATACCTTTAAAATCTACTAATATTATACATGTGAAATTTTGTGACGATGGATGTATGGATGTTTGTTACTCTTTTACGCAAAAACTACTGAACGGATTTTTATAAAACATTACAGTATTTTTATTTATACATCAAAATAATATATAAACTACTAAATGTATCTTAAAATAAATCAATATTAACGCAAGCAAAGCCGCGAAAAAAATCTAGTACCTACTACAATATTTGCATTTGTGCTACACGAAATTAAAACGTATCTAATGTACTTTAGTGAATAAAACATACATACATACATAGATTCACGCCTGTTTCCCAGAGGGGTAGGCAGAGACTACGGATTTCCATTTGCTACGATCCTGACACACTTCTCTGACTTCGTTCACTTTCATCACATTCCTCATACACGCCACGCGTTTAGTGAATAAATAAATATATTTATATATTGTGTCTGTTCCCAAATATGCAATTATAATATTTAATATTCATACATACATATAATATTATATTTTAAACAATTTTAGCTTTTTGTTATAAACTTAAATATTATATGTTTTTTATATCTAAACAAAACTATTCTACTCCACTTACTTATTCCTACATATTATTAGTATATATAATATTTTTTGTCGTAAGGAAGTCTCCACTATTTGTCTCTATTCTTTGAACTTTAGGTACATTAGCTCTACCTATTCCGATATCTGATTATCACCGAGTAATATAGAAAATATTTTATTTTTAAAAGGTACTATAGTCTATTACTAACATAACCTAACCTAGTTTTTTGCGAGCGAAACCGCGGACAGAAGCTATTTTCTTATATACTAACCGCATTGGTAAGTCGGGCAGCAGTGATCAGGTCGGTGTAACGCCTTACACCCAGGTCTTGGCTCGCAGACCTGGCGCGCGCACTGCACGCCACCCTCCATGCAAGTGCACTTCTCGCAGGGAGTCGAGCCTGCGAACTCATCGCCCGGCATATATACCACATCGCCGAGAGCACAGTTTCCTGAAATGTTACAATTTGTGAGTTATTATTTACGATCATGCGATCACGAAGAACTTAAGGTATATTCTCTAGCACTAGAAATAATTTTGCCTCGTTGGTCCAGTAGTAGTGTATACGACTGCCGATCATCAGGTCTCGGGTACGATTTCCGGTTCGGGCTTGGAAAACGTTACTAAGATCTGCCGTCAAAAATTTCTTATTAGCAATTTATTAAGAATTTCTGTCAAGAAGTTCTTAATAATTAGCCCGGAGTTAGGAAGTTAACGGTGTTTCACCCGTTAAACAGTGGGTCCCGGCTGTCATGAACATCTATGGCAGTCGTTATTGGGAAGTCAGCGCCCTTAAATATCCTGACGACTGGTCTAACCATAAAACGATGTTATCCTTCTGGGTTACGGAGGTCAGATGGCAGTCGCTCCGTGTAAAAACTGATATTAATATATAAAAAAATAATATATATAAATATAAAAATAAGCGGACCCTGGCATGTGCCTTATGCACGTACAGTGGCGCATGCCAACTCGCCCCTTGTTCGTGCACTAACCTTATTAAATATGCTTCTGACATCAGAATCTGAATGTGATCTATTTGCTTCGGGATGGATGGATGTGAATCGTAGTTATTTAAGATTTTGTGGGATGATAGATATTTAGTTAGTTACTAAGTTACGAATCTTTTTATTGTACTCATGTAAGCAGATGTGGTGAGTAATAGATGATATAACAACAAAATCTCTAATATTAACAACATATAACAATGGAACCTATAATTTTATTTAATATAGCGATTAGTTAATATAATAAACGATTGATATAATTTTAAAATAACTAATTTTTATAAGCATAACATACATTAAATATAACATCTTTTGACATAACATACATTAAATATAAAATCGTTTGACATACCACTCAAAAGATATATAACTTATTTGGTCTAATATATATGATATATACTGCAGCGGCAAAACGAATATTCAGAGTGTGAATTTTTACGAGCTGTGGCTTCTAATTTAAGCTTAAAAAAACAATATATTTATATTTTTTTTAATAAATATTTAAAAAAAAATTTCTTTCATTTATTCTTTGTAAGTTCTATCGTAGTTATAGGTAATAGTAACCCAAGCAGATATTAAACATAACTAGTAACTGATTACCACCTGCGCTAAGATAGGTCGACGGAGCCCCGCTCAGCGGGGCTCCTATATTTGGGTGGTTTAAAAAAAAATAACCACGAAGGCTAAGGCGGGAGCTCCGATCCGCTTCGCTCCCGCCTTAGCCTTCTCACCTAACCTATCCGAGTCTTTTTCTTGTTTTTTATATATATATTAAACGTTAGACCTAATGATTTTCGATGAAATAAACAATATACATATTAAACGTTAGACCAAATGATTTTTGATTACATAAACGTAATATCAAACAACGTTATACTAATTGAGTTTTAGAATAAATAAATGTTATATGTAAAGAAATTATATCAACAGTTGGTATATCTCACGTTGATTATATCTTATGAACGATAATAAAATGAAATTAGACCAAATGAGTTTATACGTTATGAGACGCACCCAAGCAGATGTAATAATAATTTATATAAACCTTGTATATTATGTCTGGTAATATAAATGTATATAATGTTAGATATAAGTTTTAACTTGTACAACGATTTAGTGTATACTGTTATGTTGTCCATTTGTTTATACTAATAAATAAATAAATAAATAAATAAATAATAAGCTGGGATTAATAATCTCTAGGAAGAAGACTACGAATAATTCGTATATCGAATGGGATTTGGAAGCAAGGACACAAATAATACCTAGACACGGTACAAATATTTGTGAACCACAAAATTGTTTGTCCCGTGAGGAGACACACCTATACCTAGAGGCATTGTAAGTAGCGAAGTTATCACTTAAGTAAGTGCGTCTTCTATGCAGTCAATATCCTGAGGTGAGAATACATTTCGTCAGATATTTTAACTAAATACCTACTGTCTACTAGACAGAATTTCAGATGCCGTGCTACTAAGAATTACGTTACATCAATGATTCTCCTTCGCGGCTATCGAACCCAATGATCGCCTACATTGCATTAGATGCCCTGCCCCTTAGATCAACAAGACAGTATTAATATAAAAAATCAAATAACTGTAATTAATATCGTGTAGTAGATCAAAAGTCAACCCAGTATATTATGATATAACATGATTTGTATTTGTATGTATTAAACATATTTATTTATTTTATCTGATAATGTTTGTGTAGTGCATACATTGTTAATTTGCGCGTACGCAGCGGTAATGTTTTGATATGCATCCGGCTCTGTGAGACGCTCTCTTGACATTCATGACATAATTATGTAACTTAATATGATCATGGCGTCAGCCTCTCAACTATAAGTGGCGTTCGGATACACATTACATTGTTCCTTTGCTTTTTTATTGTTTTTTTTTTTATGTTAAGTGTCATTTTCACATACAGTGTTTTGTAGTAGGTATATCATAATTCATAAGGTTATATTACACAAGTTTTTTTTTTTTTTTTTTGGACTACTATATATAAAAAATATATATATACAGAGCAGCGATAGCTCAGTGGGAAGACCAACAGACTGCAATGCAGAGAGTCTCGGGTTCGAACCCACGTCGCGTACCTCTGACTTTCGGAAGTTATATGACTTTTCGAAATTATGTGCGTATTGATTGACAATTATCGCCTGCTCCGTGCCTCGGAGAGCACGTTAAGCCGTCGGTCCCGGCTGCAATGAACATCTATGGCAGTCGTTATTGGGAGAGTGTCGACACAAAAGATCCCACTGGGTCGAAGTGTCGCCGGTCTGCACTGACTGGCCCCCACATAAGATACATACATATATATGTATATATATACACTTTTATGTATGCATATAGCATAGATATATTGTTATAAGGTTATGTTTATTATTTTTGTATGTTTTATTTTCTTATGCATTGGTGAGTAAATTATTGTTAGTAGGCCTGCGAGAATACCAGCCTTGCAGTCTATACTGCAACAATAGCTGACGCAGTTGCCTAATTTGATCTCCATGTACCGTTTTCTGCCTAAATAGTATTTATTCTTGTTTTTTAAAAATTATGTATGTATAAAGATTCAAATAAAACATTTTTCTTTCTTTCTTCTTTCTAAACATATGAAAGAATTAATTATATCGAACTCTACCTATCAAAATATTTTATCAAGTGTGTATTACTGGCACTACATAGTGCATTGCACTCCCGAGTTTATACATAATTATAAACTGGACTGAGCTATCTATAATTGAAGTAACCGATATTTAATTAAAAAACGAAATAACGATATTCAATTTTAAAAACGAAGCGCACATTTTCTCCTTGATATTCGACCGATTTTATAAAAATACTAGCTGTCAGCTACGATGTCGTCCGCGTGATTAATTTCTTTCGCGGTATATTAATTTTTATAAAATAAAGGTAGCTTAAATACTCCTATATCAGCTATCTGCCAGTGAAAATTAAAATCGCCAACATCTGTCCAGCTGTTTCAAAGATTAGCCGAAACAAACAAACAAAATTAAAAAAATTTAAAAACGATTTTTCCGTAAAACTACCTTACATATACATTTTTATTTTAAAAAGCTGTTATTTTGACATTACAAACACACTTTTATTTTATTTAAACATATGTCTTCTCTCTTAGCCTTTATTATTCCCAAGTCACTTGGGGTTGGCTTTTCTGGTCTAACCGGATTTGACTGGATATCAGTTTTTACACGGAGCGGCTGCCACCTGACCTCCGCAATCCGAAGGCTAACGATACCCTAAGGCTAGACCAGTGTCAGAATATTAGAGGGTACTGACTTTCCTAATAACGACTGCCATAGATGTTCATGGCAGTCGGCACCGATGTCTTAACGTGTTCTCCGAGGCACGGAGCAGGCGATAATTGTCAATCAATACGCACATAATTTCGAAAAGTCATATAACTTCCGAAAGTCAGAGGTGCACGACGTGGGTTCGAACCCGAGACCTTCTGTATTGTAGTCTGTTGGTCTCCCCACTGAGCTATCGCTGCTATTTATACATATGTATAGATAAATATTATCTACTTTTCAAGATAATCATTATGCAAAATGTAAACTAAAAAAATAACAATGCGATTACAATTATGCCTTAGCATCATGTACTGTTTACGCTTAGCTAGTAAAACAGTTACTCGAATTCAGCCCAGCGTGTCCGACCTCTCCATGACGACATTACACTGTACGTATATACATATGTATTGACATAAACTCAATAATATCAGCAAACGTATCTTTAACAAAAACATCGATGACCCACTTTCATAACTCGTACTCATAAATTCATAAAGGAAATTACCTTTAATATTGTAACAATACTCATTTAAAAACAACACAGCGTTTTAAGTAACGAACTTACCTTCTTTCAAGCCGAGATCCGCACTGGTCACGTTCGGCAGAGGGCCCAATGGACCTGGAACAAAGACACAAATTTTAATACAGGCTCGATGACGTCACAAATCCAATCTTCAAACCAATTGTTCTTGATTGGGGTGGCGCAGTTCGCCGCCGACAATTTGTATCGAGGCGGTCGTAATCTTGGGATTCTGAGGCAAATGAATGAGAAACAAAATTTGGAGTTAGCTAAGTTAATTATTATCGATTCCACCGCCGTACCGTTTCCCTTAAGATGTCAAGATTGTGAAATGTTAACAGGCTTCCCTTTAGGACTTGTGATCTTAGGATTACGCTACGCATCTTGTTATAGTTGGATTTGGGATGATTATCTCGTTGAGCGTCAAAGGAGAAAGCCATGACCTATCAGACCTGGAAAACGCTCTGCTATAAAATATCATAGCAGAGCGCTATTTATTCACATCTATGTATGTCTTTAACTGACAATCAAAGTCCGGCCATTTTATTAAAACCGGGAGCGCCTATTCTTCAACCAAAAGGGTAAAAATATTGATTTATTTATGTAAGAATTTCCAACAATGAAATATACAACAACATACGAATACATTATAAAGCAATAATTAAGTTCTTAGCGTGTATAGTCCCTCTATTATATTGATTAATAATAATAAGAAAGGGTAAATACAAAAGTAACTTTGGGTGTTTGTGATTCTTTCACGGCTAAACCGTTGAACTGATTTGGATACAATTTGGTGTAGGCATTTTTTATCCAAAAATCCGATAGGTACATAAAGAATGTAACACGTAATAAAAACATCTAACTACGTTAAGCCGTTTAATAATCCCATAAGTATGCATCCTAAGATAAATATCATAAATTATCCTACGTGTTTGTTCAGGAAATTTATTACATAATTTAATTAAATTTATCAATATCTATGTCATCTACACCAAGTATTATAGAAATTCGTTCAACAGTTTACGCGTGATTCTGTACTTGCTACAGAATCACGCTATTTATAATACCTATGACTGATTTGATTTCACTCAAGTTGATAGCATCACATTCTTACATTAGATAAACAAGGCAACACAATAGATCTATTTCTCTCCAACAATCTACATAACGCAAAATTTCGACGGCCATTCATGCCACGACAAAATAGTCGCCCGTCATCTCCGTAGCACAAACGCATGGTTTCTTAAGAGCAAGTACAGAATGCGACATAAAAATTGTAAGCACGGCTTTCATCGCGATTCGGAACGTAAATCAAAGGGCGCGGGTAACGGTGGCACATTTAAAACCGCACATCCACTGTCATACTGAAAGGGATGTCGAAACAAGTGCGTGTGTGCTGTCGCACTCAGTTATGAGGATAATGTAAGTGTAAAAGGTTTAGGCTGAAAGCCATTTCGTACAATAGGACGCTGGCGTCTTGTTGCAAATGTTTCCTTGCAATGTTTGTCTGTGAAACGAATCAGTTTGGCGAGTGGAACCGTTTTATCTGAAGCGTTACGAATCTGAGGGATAGCGCATATGGTGGTACTTCAAAAATCGCCAATGTAGTTTCGGATTGTAGCAAATAGATTATTTCTTGACACAAATCAAAATACATACATACATACATAGATTCACGCCTGTTTCCCAGAGGGGTAGGCAGAGACTACGGATTTCCATTTGCTACGATCCTGACACGCTTCTCTGGCTTCATTCACTTTCATCACATTCCTCATACACGCCCGTCGGTTCAAGGTGCTCTTAACCTGGCCTTTGTCCAGAACACCTCCGATCTGATCAAGAAACGTTCGCCTAGGTCTTCCTCTAAATCAAATAAATAAATAAATAATAATTAAATCAAGATATAAACTGAAATTAAACTGTTATATACGGATTTTATCGCGTTGTTTATTTGACACGTTTTTTACAAAATTTTGAAAATTGTTACACTACTACTACTATTAAACTTTACTATTTTTTAAGCTAATTAAATTATTATTAAACTATTTAGATTTAATTTATTTTTACACTTTCCCCGACGTTTGGCGTCGTCGTTAAATCTAAATACTTTAATAATAATTTATTTAGCTTAAAAATTAGTAAAGTTTGTGGGCTAGCGTGCAGCGTTTAACTATGGCCATATAGAGATGTGATCTTAGCCTAGGAGAAATTAGTTTATAAAGGATTGACATTACACGGTAGAAAAAATCTAATAAAGTAATTAATCGCCCACCACAAATACTACTGATCTCCATAGAACAGCACATTTTTAGAGAATTTTAGGTAGTAAAGTTATTTGTCTGCAATCTCCTATAGTTACTAAAGTGGTTATTAAGAAATTTCAAAGACACATTAAAATTTTAATAAATTTATAACTTTTGTACATAGATTAAAAGTATGACCTTATCCACACTATTTGCTTAGACAGACTCTTATTGCCAGCCAGCGATATCTGATATTGCATCAAACAAGCGTAAAATTAGTAAGCAGAATTGAAACCAGTTGCAACGTTGCACTCTTGCAACGACGGTTTTGTGTAATAAGTGCATAATCACATTCGTTTTACGTGTGTCTTCTATATAGCGTAACTAAGCACTTAAAGCTATGAGCACTTCTTTATGCATATGCATAACAAAGTTTACTGTAGCGATGTGCAATGGTTCGAAAAGAGAAATAAAAATGTTCGAAGGTAGTATGATGTCGTATCCGAATATTAATATAATAATATTCTATCACATCCACACAACACCAACTAGCCAAAACTAAGCAGAGCTTGTACTATGGGTACTATACAATGGATAAACATATAACACATATGTGTATACTTTTTTTTAAATACATACATATTATACTAAGATCCACCCAGACCAAGATAAACATCCATGTTCATGCACACAAATGTTTGACTTGTGTGGGAATTGAACCCGCGACCTTAGGCGTGGCAGTCGGTTACACTAACCACTACGCCATCGAGGCCGTCATTATTGATCAATTCTTAGTCATAAATAATAATTCGAAATAAATTTTATTCGAAATTTGATTTGATGATGACATGATTGATAGATTGGTCATGGTCAATCGTGCTTGACGATGTTTCGTACAGTGGACACTGGCATCGGAGGATGCCAACCATTTACACTCATTTTTTATCAAAATATATTTCTAATATTTCAATATGCTTAGTCAACATCATTTCAGCCGAAAGATGTCTAATGCTGGACATAGACCGCCCCCAAGGTTTTCCACACAGACCGGTCTTAGGCCACCTGCATCCATCCGATTTGCTTAAAGATTCGAACAATTCAAATGTCAATTCAATAATCGCGTCCGCGTAGCGGTCGATGCGATTGTCGTGAAGTAAGTGGGTCACTTTATTCTATATGCGAGGGGTTGGCACCCGACTGTCGCGAAAAACAAAACTGCCCTTAGGGTAATTATACGCATTGATTGGACGTTAGCAGCTCGTTGAACGTAAGTACCTCTTAAGAGGGTTGGAACAAAGTTCAAGTGATGTTAAATGTTAAGGAGGGTCCTTGAACGAGACTTATTTCTTTTTTCGAGTTGTTTTGAGGAGGGGAAATATGCTGGTCCAGTTTTTGATGTTAAAGTTTCGAGATGTTAGGAAAGGGTCCTGTTTGTTCACAAGGGAGTTTGAAAGCTGGCTTCATAATTTTCATTTTTATTTATGTGCTTTGGTTATGTACGCGTAAAACGTTTTGTCTGTCGACACACACACACTTCAAATTCCGGAGATTTACAGACGTATCATGTATGTATCTTATGTGGGGCCAGTCAGTGCAGACCGGCGACACCTCTACCCAGTGGGATCTTTTGTATCGACACTCTCCTAATAACGACTGCCATAGATGTTTATGGCAGCCGGGACCGACGGCTTAACGTGCTCTCCGAGGCACGGAGCAGGCGATAATTGTCAATCAATACGCAAATAATTTTGATACCACTATTACCATCTATTGGGTTCAGCTCTGTGATGCCAATCAGAACTTCAAGACAGAATTACTCAATACTTTGTCCGTTTCAGCTATCAAACCCGCGACCTCATGCACAACAGTTGCATTCACTACCACTACGTCACTGTGTCTATCATTCAGTCTAATAGGCCGCTTTGCCCCTATTATACAGGGTGATTGGTAAAAGACTGGACATATTGAAGGAGGGTATTCAGAAGTCGATTCTGGAATCGAATATTGAAAAAAAATTGGTACTTATTTGTCCTAGTTATCCAATAAAAACTTAATGTGTTGACACTCTTCGCATATACCATAGCTGTGTTACAAACGATGACCGATTGGCCGTGCGACCTTGGTAATTACCGTTATTCCACGAAACGACTCAGTACAGTAACCAAAACCTCCGCCCCGACTCCCGCTACCGTATCCCGCACGCTCCCGAATTTGCACCCCCGACCGTTATTTTCTTATCAAAGGTCATTAGCCTCGGTAGCGCGGCACGCACAGCTGTGTGCGACCCGCGCAGTGTCCACATTTTATGGATATTTCATACAAATTTTCATAAAGGTTTTCTTTACAGGTTACACAGCTTTTTTTATACGTTACTTCTGACCATAAATTATCATGTCCTTAAGTACGTAAAATGTTTAACCAGTCACCCTGTACAATAAAACCCATTGTCTAGTCAGTAACAATTTGATTAACTAAGCTACGTGATTATTGTATAAAATGTACATGCGTCTGCCGCTGTAACTCGTTAACGTCCCAAATGGGACGTGAAGTTTCAAAACTAATCGTCCACCTTTCGTTTTGTCTATTATGAACGAATTTATTGCTATTATATCATCGCGATACGTAATAACTGCACTTTCCCAATGACTAGTTTTAAATCCTAAATCTTATAATCGATAGTTGCAACATTCTTTTGTTTGTATTTTTAAGGTAACTGCCGGAATAAGGACTCCTATGTAACGGAAAGTTAGGTCTTTTAATATATTTCCTATCAAAGACAGCTCCCGTACCAGGAATAATTTCTGTGTCGCGTAGGATTTTACAAACAACGAATACCTAGACTTGGCACAACTATTTGTGGCTCAGACAGTTTTTGTGCCGTTTAGGGATCGAAGGCACAACAATCAAAGCAGTGGGAAAGCGATCATTTAAACCACATGACTGTTACGGATCACTGACGGGTTGACTCTCAACCTGGTACCACGATATATGCTAGATGGTCGACACGTTGGTAAATAAATACGTATCGGCAACGTTCGTTGTACTACCGCTAGTATTACCTTCGACCATAGGCAACGATAACCACTTACCATCTGGTAGAGACAACACGTAAGTACCTTTATGGAATAAAAACCCATGTGTCGACAACATGTCATCATTGTGTCGCAAAAGAATTTACAGACATTGAAGTAACGGACAAAAACTCTATGAAAATCGGCTCAATTTTTGGAAATTTTGCATTTACTTACTACCGTACTCGCGTCGCGCAAAAAATCCTAATAAAATGTGTGTTTGTTCATTTGTTTGTTTGTTACGTGTTTACGTCTTAACTGTTCAACCGATTATCATGAAATTTCGCGTACTCTTTGTCAGTGGTACAAAAAAGGCAATAGGGAACATTTCATCCAGAAAAACAGTACGTATTCTGAGGAAGGGAAAACCGACATGCGTGCGAAGCCGCGGGCAAATTCTAGTTAAAAATATATTTAATACATTTTTCCATACAGTCGCAAATATAGAATACCGCCTAAATATGTTACAAAACAAACCAACTTTATCTAGTCCAAGGCACAGGCTCAAAATAAACCTGACCGTCATTACCGTGTAATGTGTAATGACGTCACAAGTGGCCTACGCATTACTTTGCGCAGACGCATGCCGAATTTTAGAAACAATTCGATACAATTAACAACAATATTCGACGTACGTAGTATTTTTTTGTATTATTTTTAAAAGACATTCCCTCAATATGAATTATTAATGTTTTGCCAGGCTCACAAATAAACACTATACCTATATGTTTGCAGTACACGTATAAATCTTTTTTGTAGACCCTTACTTTTTTAACAGTAGAATAAAAATGTAATATTAGAATCAGCCTGAAACACAAGTCTCTGACCTAGTTCAGGTAATACAATGTAACAACAACGACTTTATTAACAAATCTTTCTGTGTACAATATTTAAATTGTAAATGTTTTCCTTCAGATTAAATATACTTTTAATGTGAATAAACGATTATTTATTTCTTCTTCATTATTTACATAAACGAAACAACAATCATTAATTTACAACTTAACTAATATTAACAAAACTAACCACGTATAAATAGAACAAAATGAAGAGTAACACAATATGGAACTGTAAAATTTAATAAAAAGGGATGGCTGGTTTAGGCAGCTTCGTAAAATTCCTCAGCATCGCTGTCGACCGGGAATGTGCCCAGAAGACTGGCAGCATTAATTGTGAATTTAATAAAATAAGTAGACTGTAATGTGTTTTGTAAAGACATTCGTTATTTGAATTAAAAAAATTGTAGTTTGTCGATCGTGCAATGTTTTGTCCCACATATGTACCTATGTAGTAAGCAAACCCAATAAAATCGGTTCACCAGTAGTGGCAATGTGACCACAATAACGACTACACCATCCACTTCAAGCCTGGCCTAGATAGTATTGACTAACAAACAGACACTTATAACATTTTCGCATTAATAATATTAGTAGAACAGCACAAGCAAAGTGTTGTGAACATACTATACTCGTAAATCGCACGCGTGTCATGCGGCTTACGCCTGCGCAAGTTCACCGTCGACCGCGTGTGACGACACTGTACATTACAGGGTAATGACGTTGTCGATGTTTATACCATTTAGGATAGGCTCAAAGAATCAGCAATGCCATTCAGCGTGGCAATGCTGCCAGTCTTCTGGGCACACTCCCGGTCGACAGCGATGCTGAGGAATTTTACGATGCTGCCTAAACCGGCAATCCCTTTTTATTAAATTTTACAGTCCCATATTTTGTTGATCTTCATTTTGTTCTATTTATAAGTGGTTAGTTTTGTTAATATTAGTTAAGTTGTAAATTATGATTGTTGCTTTCTTTATGTAAATAATGAAGTATACCAATAAATGAATAATATACTTCTATCATAAATACATTTAGGATGTTCATTATCATTGTGTAAATTATATTATTATCTAGCATATTTTTTGCTTATTCGGCGGTATTAGAAACAGCAATAAGTTGTATATACAGATATTGTAAATGGCAGAAAATATAGCAGAACATATTATGTTGTACAATTAATCTAATACATGCACTCTGGTACAATCGAACATTGTGGGTGCCTACGCTAGGAAAACCTGTGTCATCTAACACTTTGTATTGTAATTTCAGAAACGTGAACACTTTATGGTAACAATTAAGCAAATTAGCAAAAAAGCAACTGATTACAAATGTATTATTTAATAAATGACACGTATTTCCCTGCAGTTATATCTAATACTTGCCTAGCCATTACGCTAACAAAGCCTATGTTGTGGGTTCGAAACCCTGATGGGACAAAAAAATGTGTGATCCACAAACATCTGTTCCGAGTCTTAACTGTTCTTTGTGTCCGTTGTTTGAATGTTTGCTAAGTCCCTCGCGGCACAAATTATTCCTGTGAGTTGTGTTATTTTTAGATTGAGATTATTAAAATTTACGACGTCAATTTTAAGAAACCTTGTGACTATTTATAAATTTAAAAAAATAATCGGCGTTCGGTTAACCTAATCAAAATCGAAGACCACACAATCTTACGCTTTTACACCTTAACTACACGACCAATCATCATACAATTTCTCATACACTTTGTTAGGGGTACAGAAAAGGATATAGGGTAGCTTTTAACCAGAAAAAAATACTTATCTAACCTACATTTACGCAAGCACAGCAGCGGGTAAAATTTAGTAATTCTATATTTGTGCGCGGATATTTACAAGCAGAATAACGTCAGAAATACACAATACATTTGTACTCCATTACGTACGAATCACCTGCGTGTTTTCGCTCAAACACATAAATTATTTGCTCTGTTTAATTGCTAAACAATGTATAATAGTTTGCGTCATTATAAATAATGATGTTGATAATGGAAATTAGTAACGGTAATACGGTATAATTGTATTATCTTGTTGAACTCATTATGGTAAAATTTAATCAATACATCGGGCTATAACAGAACTCTATAATATAATAATATCAGCCCTGTATTAAACTGTCCCACTGCTGGGCACGGGCCTCTTCTCAATGTGAGATGGGTAAGACCATAGTCCACCATGCTGGCCCAGTGCGGGTTGGCAGACGTCAGATACCTTAGAGAACATTATGTAGAACTCTTAGACATGCAGGTGTCTTCACGATGCTTTCCTTCAACATCAAATCGAGCGATCATTAATTATTTAATACGTACATAACTGGGATCGAAGTCGAGACCTCTGCGTAGCAGTCCAAAACTCTACTAAATGTAAATCTATTCAGATATTTTTAAAGGTTTTTCTGGTTTAAGACTTTATTTTCTCACTAAGAAATTTAAATTTCACTTAGATGAGAGTACTTTTACACTTAAATACACTAGTATTAAACTTCGACATTCGGACATTAAACTCTAGCTTAGTTATATAACAATATAAGTACACAAAAGATAAACTTGTTCAAATTTATATCTTCACATATGTTACAAAATGTTATAGAAAAAATTATATTAAAAAAAATTGTTGCATGTGGGTACGGCAACAAATCACAATCAAGACTACGACAGTAAGTAATACTAGCTTTTTGATGGTGATATCTCTTATAAATAATTGTTTTAATTGCGACTACAGTGCATAAAGTCACGGGTTCGAATCACAGTTCAGGCAATTGATTTATCTGTCAAGATATTTTCAGAAGAAAAACTGTGTCCGGTAACCGATAGTATACTCGCTTTTATTACGTGGGACCTGAAAACTATAGATTGCGTATTATGCTTGTATCTCTGTAGCAGGGATGTTGCGAATATTCACATCCGTAATTTCGGACCTTCCGCATCGACTTGGACATCGGCACCCGCATCCGCATCCGCAATAATCAACGCGGATGTTAATGCGGATCCAGATATAGGGCAGGTTGCGACAAGAAAGAAAATGGGTGGGCCGATAAATGGCGTGATGATTCTTCAAATGAAGATGAGATTCAAGAAACACTAGAAAATGGTATAGCTACATTTATGAACCATTGCAAAACAGGCTTGAACCTGCAGAGGTGATATTAGATAGCTTTTTATTTAACAAGATGCACAATTTTCATCAACATCCGCATCCGCGATTGCGGAGCTTCCGCATTGATTTGGACATCCGCATCTGAATCTACATTTGCGGAAGTGAGCCTTTAAATATCCCTATCCGCACCAACAACCGCGGATGTAAAAAAATCTGCATCTCTGCTCTGTAGAATAGGCAGTGTAGTATTATATCTATATTTCACAACCTATGATTTTAAGATGCCATGTAATGGGCGGTGAGCTGACTGCCGTCTAACAGGCAGAGTACTTAACTCCGTGCTGCGTTCATTTTTTTGGCACAATGTCCCAAGAATTTGCCCGACCTGGCAATCGAACCCGAGACCTCACAGCAGTTAGACACAACCACTGTACCACTAAGACAGTACATATCAATTACTAGCGATCCGCCTCGGCTTCAAACGGGTAGAACAAAACCTTAACAAATCATACACCTAAACCTTCCTTCCTCATGAATCACTCTGTCTATGGGTGAAAACCGCATGCAAATGCGTTTAGTAGTTTTTGAGTTTATCGCGAACAGACAGACAGACAGACGCGACCGGGGACCTTGTTTAATAATACGTAGTGATAAAATATTGTAAGTACCATATTTTCTTCATAATTCAGGTCATGCTACAAACAGCTGCATTTATTTAAATAAGTTTTACTACGTAATATTTACATATTACTAACAAACATATATGCTTACATGTAATTTAATTTAAATATTAGCATACTTACATAATATTTAAAAGATTTTGAATGGGGATTAAGAATGAATGAGTTACTTGTCAAATGTCTTCTTTATGCCGATGACCAAGTAATACTCGCGTCATCAGCAGAAGAGTTGCAGGCGATGGTAACTATTATGCATGGTGCTTTTGAGAGTAAAGGAATGAAAATAAATGTAAGCAAGACGAAAGTAATGGTATTTGAAAAGGAAGAGTGCGTGACGATGTGTAATAATATGATTGATGGAGAAAAAGTGGAGCAAGTGAAAGAGTTTGTATATTTGGGTACTTTGTTTACAAGGGATGGTAAACATGAGGGAGATATTGAAAGAAGAACGATTGCGGGAAACAAAGTGAATGGAGCTCTACGCGCTTTTATGAACATTCGAAATGTTTCCGAAAAGGCACTTTTGGCTGTTCATAGAGGACTATTAGTGCCCACACTTATGTATGGAAGTGAAAGTTGGGTATGGCAAAAGAAGCATGAGAGCAGAATAAATGCTGTAGAAATGAGAGCGTTGAGAAATATGTATATGTGGTGTGACTCTGAAAGATAGAATAAGGAATAGTGTGATTAGAGAGAGATGCGGCATTAAAGTGGATATAGTGACAAGAATAGAAAAGGGTATGTTAAGCTGGTTTGGGCATGTCGAAAGAATGGACGAGGAAAGACTGACTAAGAAAGTTTATAAGGCTAGTGTGAATGGAACAGTCGCAAGAGGAAGACCTAGGCGAACGTTTCTTGATCAGATCGGAGGCGTTCTGGACAAAGGCCAGGTTAAGAGCACCTTGAACCGACGGGCGTGTATGAGGAATGTGATGAAAGTGAATGAAGCCAGAGAAGTATGTCAGGATCGTAGCAAATGGAAATCCGTAGTCTCTGCCTACCCCTCTGGGAAACAGGCGTGAATCTATGTATGCATGTATGTATGTATTACATAATATTCTATTCATTTCATTTCATAGTACTACATTACGTATTTTCATTGACTTTGCAGCAATTATGAGGTGAATAAAATAGACTGTCGCTTCGTAACACTATTATATTCAAGTGTGTGTGGTTGATTATTTTCGTGTTAATAGTACCAGGTCTATTAATGTCTCACTGCTGGGCACGAGCCTCTTCTCAATATAAGAAGAAAAAGCCTAGTTCACTACTTACTTATCTTTGAGAATATTATAGAGAACTCACAGAAATGCTCTTGATGTTTCCCTTCACTGTTTAGGCGAGCGATATGTATTGTCTTTTTTTATCATCTCTTTTTATAATCGAACGAATTTAGTCTAAAAGCAGTGTCTAAATAATTTTATAACGTGTTTGTAATAAAATCATTTGGTCATTCAGGAAGAAAATAGGGGTTATATATCTATATAGCTGACCCATGCAACTTCGTCTGCTTTACATAAGAGAATATTCCTGCATTTGCAACATTTTTCATTGATGCTCCGCTCCCATTGGTCGTAGCATGATGTTATATAGCCTATAGCCTTTCTCGATAAATGGGATATCGAAAACTAAAATATTTTTTAATTCGAACCTTTAGTCTGAGATTAGCGCTTTCAACCAAACAAACTAACAAACAAACTCTTCAACTTTATAATATTAGTATATGTATGTATGTGCTAGCCAAAATAGAGCCTGAATGTTAATACAGTGTAGAAGTTATCTTAATCCTGAAATCAATATTCAATCAGTCGTTTGGTATACCATATTATAGTAGAGGCAACGTGGTATTTTATAGATGTCAATCATTTTACAAACAGCATGCATATCAAATGTACCGATACATAATCACATGTAAATACTCTGAAACTATGTATTATACTGTATTTACGAACTATATATGAGTATATATTTATGGATTAACATAGGTAAAAGAACGAAAGAAAAATTATTTTATTTGTACCACGCTCATAAGGTAACAGGTATCTTATCTTATATGGGGGCCAGTCAGTGCAGACCGGCGACACTTCGACCCAGTGGGATCTTTTGTGTGGACGCTCTCCCAATAACGACTGCCATATATGTTCATGGCAGCCGGGACCGACGGCTTAACGTGCTCTCCGAGGCACGGAGCAGGCGATAATTTTCAATCAATACGCACATAATTTCGAAAAGTCATATAACTTCCGAAAGTCAGAGGTGCGCGACGTGGGTTCGAACCCGAGACCCTCTGCATTGCAGTCTGTTGGTTTCCCGACTGAGCTATCGCTGCACTTGCTGCATGGTTCGTGGGTGGCAAGGTAACAGGAAACACAACCAATAAGTATAAGAACACATAAGGTCCTGCGTCAGCAATGTTGCAGTGTATCCACAACGCTGGTATTCTCGCAGAGCCTGCATGATTTCGGTGCACGTAGGCAGTAACATACATACATAACTATGTATGTATGTATATATGTTACTGCCTATATTAAGGTCTTAGCAAATGTGTATTAAGCACCAACATTTTGTCAGATATGGTTTTAGATCACATTTAATAGGGATTAAAGAGTGCCGTCCAGACTCCATGGTGCTACTAAGAATTTCTTGATATATATGAGCCCAATAACCCTTTGCTCGACCTGGCAATCGAACCCGAGACCTCATGCAATACAGGAATTTAATAGGTTCAATTCCTGGGTGGGCAAAGTGTTATTGGGCAATACTCAGTATTAGCTTAGAATCTGGAAGCTTAAGCTTAAGGTCGCTTCACTTTGCGGGGACTATTATAATTATAATGCGCCCTCTGCCTACTTTTTTGGGGATATATTTATGTAGGTGTAAATCTATGAATGTATTGATACCTACGAAACCTTTTATAATATTAAACTATTTACTTCTAACAAGACATTCTCACATTTCATTATTTCACAAAAAGTACTCACAACGTCTGTCTGTCTGTCGTCTGTGTCTTGAATTCCCCACACCTGCGCTTTCATAGGAGCGAGTAACATAAACAACTGCGCCACTAGTGCAGTCAACTGCGTTATTTTATTCAAATCGATTGGAGCATCTAATCGATTACGATTATCATAATTTACGAGCGTTCGATGTCAAACGAGCGTAACTTGCGATACTTCTGAAGTTATGACTCACGTAATTGCATAAGCTGAACAACACTAATAGTTCATGTTTGAAGAATTGCGCAGTCGCATAAGTGGTCGATATCATTGTAATGTGTTTACATAATTTGATTCGCTTATGAGACAAAAATTGTGTGTTTCACATATTAATGACCATTGCTACTGAACGATGTGTTCAACCTTACTTTTTTCTATTTTGAAAGATTTCATAGACTTTGTGATCATGCCACGTGTTGGACACAAAATTAAACTAACGTATATGTAGTAAACCCAGAATTATATTTTATTTGTAAATCCTAACTAATATTATAAATGTAAATGTGAGACTATTTGTTTGTTTGTTTGTTACGCTTTCACACCTTAACTACTCGACCGCTCATAATGAAATTTCACATACACGTTGTCATGGGAAAGGAAAAGACATAGTGTACCTTTCGTCCAAAACCATACTATTAATAACCTAACCGAGCCTACATAATATATGCAAGCGAAGCCTCGTGCAAAATCTAGTTACATAAATAATTGTCACGTACGGAATTTGAATCTACAATACTTAAGGTAACACTTGCCCGCGAAGTCATCCGTGCAGTGAAATCAAACTGCTTACTCCTTTCGAGATCTAGATCCTACACTCTGAATGGTCGTTAACACAAGTCAAAGGTTAAGTGTGCGTCGACCTGACGGAAGGCTGTACCCATTAGAGGTAACGCGTAGAGTCAGTGGTCGCGTGACCTCGGCGGCGAAGGGCGGGCGGCTGAACTCTATGTAGGGCGGGTGATCAGGAACTGTCCCGTTTAGCCAAACGGGTATTAACCTCGTAACATGACACAGTTTATAGAGGTCTATCTAGCTCTGTTATCGTTCGGGTGCAGAGGATGCGGTTAATAAGCGTTGGTGGGTATGCAGGGGTCAATGAATCGAGATGTTTAGTAACTGTTCTGAGACATAGCTTCCTAGATTAACTAATATTATAAATACATGTGTTTTCTTTTTATTTGTTACGCTTTCACGCCTTAACCACTCGACCGATCATTGTGAAATTTCGCAAACACCTTGTCAGGGGTACAAAAAAGGGCATTATGGTACCGCCTGTCCAGAAAAAAGTTATGTTCTTAAGAGATAGCTGGTAATAATTATAAAATCTAAGCCGTATCGGCCTTTATCATTACAGTCTAACAAGCTTACCTACTAAACCATCGCCGCTACTTATTTGATATGATATTCGTCATATTATTATATTTAGATTTCTAGAAGAGATGAAGTCCAGCCTGCCCAATATTCGCTGCGCATTTATAATAATAATAATAATAATATTCTACTACATACACACAACACCATCTAGCCCAAACTAAGCAGAGCTTGTACTATGGGTTCTAGACAATGGATAAACATACATACATATGTATATACTTTTTTTTTGTACATATATACTTATTATACATAGAAACACCCAGACCAAGACTAACATCCATGTTCATTATTTATTTGATTAAATTCGTAGCAAGCCTCTTTATTATGCGATATTCAATATTGTATATTATTATCTATGGATTCATCATTATCATATTGATATCAATAGCTATACTGCCGTCCTTTAACTAAAATGCCGTTAACCCACAAGCGCGCGAATATGACTTTTTAATGGATAGTACAATAGTTTTGAATTGTCTATCTATAATTTTACTAGAATTTAAAACTATTTATCTGTATAATTATCTATCTATATCTATATTCTAGTATAGAATTCAAAACTATATTACTTTTCATTAAAAAGTCATAATCGCGCGCTTGTGGGTTAACGGCATTTTAGTTAAAGAACGGCAGCATAGTGAGTTAACTTATGAGAACTGCCTTGGTGGCACAGCAGTAGTGAAGGCTATGCATAAGGTTTCAGGTTTAAATCCTGAGTCATACAAGGTTTTAATAAAAAATCTCAGTCAGAGCAAGGAGTATGATGTTGTGCGCATCAGACGGCAATCGGCTCGCCTCCTCTTCGTGAAACTTAAAATAATATCTAGCAAAATGTGGGTAGTGTACAGTTTAACAATGGATATATCCTTCGTGGGGTAGGCAGAGGTCCTCAGTCAATCAATGTACAGTCTCATTAAACTGTACATTGCATTTTGCTGACAACGCAACCTGTCGGGCGCGCGTCATTTACTTGATCAACATTAATTATGTATATTATTATAAAAGCAACTCAGTGCTGAATATACTGTCGCGACGTAAAGACATTAGAGAGACGAATTGCTAAAACCTAACTCGTGTTACAGTAACCTATACTTACGTGATTATACGTGACTATTTTGTACAGTTTATGTCTTTTCTCTTCTCTCCGCACTCACCAAACCACAACAACTATCAAGTGTACGAAACCGTACAGACATGCTATTTTAATATTCTTTTTCAGCACAATGTAATATTCAGGCAAACGTAATCGGACCAAATTGCAGACTAAAAAGGCTAAATTGAAAAGACCCTAAACTAGCATGCAACATTTCGTTACGAAAGTCAACGATGCAAGAAAAGATGAGATGCCAGAATCATAACAAGGGAAAATCCGTAGCTCTTCCCCTTCGTAAAACAAACGTAAGTTTACAACTCTACATATGTATAAGTTGTAATACTGCAAACAAAATAGCCAACATCTTCATCTGTGCTAATAAAACTAGACTGACAATGTAATTACATAGAACATGATATGTATTATCTATACCACAATGGCCGTGCAATAAGAAGGCTTTCCCGCACTCGTGTTCATTAGCGAACATAGCTACCTACTCTATATACATAGAGATAGAGTACTATATACAGGTTGCTACTAAATTACTTGCGCATGAATTTAGGTTTTCTCTACACTAGTTAATATAAATATATTATAAAATGTTACCATAGACCTGCGCCTATGTATACTCAAGGGTCTCAGCAAAAGTGTATTACATTTATTTATTTATTTATTTATGGACAACCAACAAAGCATACACTAATTACAAACATTGTGTTAACACATAATTACGGCTACTTTACATAGTGCTGCCTTACTTACAGTTAACAATAAAAAAATAAAAATTGTGCTCGTTTGAGAAATTACACTATAGTGACATTACTTACATTGAACAAAATACAAACAAATAACGGCACTAAAATAAAAAAAGAAACTAATAATAACCATTACAAATTGCATGCATAGTGTTTACATATAAATTATATTAAAAAAGGAAATGGATATTCAAAAAGGTAATGGATGGACAGTAAGTTATTAATTATTATAAAACTTGAAAAATAATGTCATAATATGATAATTATTATAATATAATTAAAGAATACATCCAAGTATTGCAATAAAAAACACATAAAATATACAATTTTAGCTTTTTGTCGTTGCACCTAATGACGATAAACTAGCGCCTGGTAGTAAGACGCCTGGTAGTAAGACGCCTGGTAGTAAGACGCCTGGTAGTAAGACGCCTCTTAGTAAGACGCCTGGTAGTAAGACGCCTGGTAGTAAGACGCCTGGTAGTAAGACGCCTGGTAGTAAGAGTCAACCGCCGCTCATGGATTTCGGCAATGTCGGCAATGTCAAAAGTACACACAGCCTAACCGCTGCCTACCATGATAGCAGTACCTACTCTCTAGAACAAGTCATAACACTTAGGAAACAAGTCCCCCGTAAAAGCAGGCGGCTTGCCTGCTTTTACGGGGGACTATTGCCATCTGTTGGATACCTTGACTTTTTAGAGCATCTGTAATGCTATTGAAATTATCTAATAGCAGACTAAACAATACTTTTTCAGTATTATACCCCATTATTACGATCCACCATAACAATCTCGATCACGTGGTGCCAGATACGATTCTTAGGTTAAAATAAGTTTTATTGTGTTTTTCTATTTGTCAATAGCAAAAAGAAGTGTGAAAATATGCCTCGTAAATTTCAAAAGGCTTGCTAGCACTCTGTTATAATAATATTGTCAATAGCTCGATGAAATCTGGAAAACTGCCTCGTAAATTTTAATAAGCGTGTTCAATGTTACGTGGTACTCAAACAAGTCAGGTATTTGATAGTGGACATGAGCTTCTTGTCTGATTCTTCTTATGAGAGCTATAAGCCTTGACTGGATTTTTAATATTAATTGTTATTTATGATTATATCTTATTATATAAATTTTCAAAATTCTTGAAGTGTTCAAAAATTTGTATATATTTCCAAGGCAATAAAAATTTGACTTTAAATTACCGTTCAAGCCAACTCTTTATTTAATACCACACGATGTAACTCCTATACTATTATAAATGCGAATCTGAGTTTGTATGCTGGTTAAGTTTTCTAGAAAAAAAAAAATTAAAATATTGCTCTCGTATTAAAATAAAATCCAACACAGAAATTTTATTTATATTTTCACGAAGTCAAAGTTCATCTCTACAATATGTAACACACTTAGTTTAGCAACACTCTATATGTCGTTGGTAGAGCTGTGTAGAGTCGTGTGTAGACAGCTTTAATTAAAACATATTCCGCTCGCCGACAGCCCACTTCCCCCACGCCTCTACCGCCTCTACCCCCGACTCTACATGGTTTCTTTGTGTCTTATTACTTTATTACTCTTTTGGGTCCAACTCTATTTACTTCTCTATGATACTTGAAGCGTGGTTAGTTGGTTTTTAATGACGTCGTGGATAGAGTGACTGATTGCTACTTTATTTTTGTGTTGGACCTAGGATATTATTAAATTTGGCTTTAGCCATTTATATATCACGCTGTATACGCATAGAGTTTGTTGTTACAAGCTGCATATGTAACTATATAAATATATATTTATATATAGTCTTATGTCTATATGCCTCGAAAAGGGGTTAAGACTGCAGCGAGCGAAATGTGCCAAAACAGGCGGTCGCAGTTAAGTGAATAAAATCGACACTTTTTGATTAATACAAATATAATATATACATTTACCATAACAATGAATGTGTTTACAATTACTCCGTGAAAAAACTTAAAATAATTAATAATTTCGCCTACAAAATTAAGAAAATTAGCATTATTTTTAGATGCGTGATTAACAGTAGAAATCTATCCTATTTTACACCCTAAACGGAACATAAATAGCTATATTAGAATTTGTCCGACCCAAATATTTAAGTAATTGGTTGCCAATAAAGATACATATTTATCAAAAAAGGATTTCAAATCCTTCATACTATTTTACTATGGCGGCCGCGCGCCGATTTGTATATGCGCCGCACGAGCTCTGTCATTATCTGTCTTACGCTCGGCGCAGTCTTAAGGTTCCACGTAGAGAGAACGAGTCTATCGCCGTTTACCAAGCTCAGTTACAGACTCTACGCTGCAAATAAGAATTTCTTGACAAAAAACTCGATAACACTGCCCGATTGAATCCAAAACTCTCAGCACCACCGAAGCAGTCGAGAGTATATTATGTATAAAGTCTGTAAGATTAATGGCTCTTATACATGAATGTAACAAGCAGCGATAGCTCAGGCGGAAGACCAATAGACTGCAATGCGGGTCTCGGGTTCGAACTTACGTCGCGCACCTCTGACTTCCGGAAGTTACTTTTCGAAATTATGTGCGTATTGATTGACAATTATCGCCTGCTCCGTGCCTCGGAAAGCACGTTAAGCCGTCGTTCCCGGCTGCCATGAACAACTGTGGCAGTCGTTATTAGGAAAGTCAGTACCCTCTAATTTCCTGACATCGGTCTAGCCTTAAGGTATCGTTAGCCTTCGGGTTGCGGAGCTCAGGTGGCAGCCGCTCCGTGTAAAAACTGATATCCAGTCAAAGCCGGTTAGACTAGAAAAGCCCAAGTGAATTGGGAATAATAAAGGCTAAGGGAGAGGAAGACATGAATGTAACATGTGCAAATTAAGGCACTTACACAAGTTACTTACATGCGTGTATACATTCGACGCCAGCCACAGGCGCAAGTAACTTGTACCCTTAAATGGAAAGTTACGAATGAAAAGCACCTACATTTTGCTAGCTATGTATAAGTCAAATTTAAAAAGTTAGCTGATATAGTAGCCATTCCTTGGACTTTGCGACTGAAAATGGCTACACTTTCAAGTTGAATTGCGTCTTGTTATGTACTTCAATGTATCTATACTATATATATACGTGACTGAGCGATCTATATCTACAGCAATCAGATCACAGCCAGTGGAACTAACTTCCAAACTCTATTTACACAGGATCACCCGCCCGCGCCCAAGCCTCGGAGCCTCCGTGCCAAGAATACCATTAGATACTAACATACTATATGTATCATGATCTGTCATATTAATCAAATTCATACAATAGATAGATACAGATCATGAGATTTAGGGAATAAAGAGTGCACATGTGTTTATGCACACGCTTGTGCACTATAATATCTCCTACGCAGATGGCCAGTCTCCGTTAAGATTGGCAGCTGTAACCGAAATTCAGTTTGAAGGATATTATTCATTATTATGTGCAAAAAAGACAAGCAATACGTCATTACTAAGAATGTAATGTGTCTATAATCGCAGCTCTATCAATAACAAAACGAATAACCCTTAACATTATCATTACTTCCACATACACAATTATGTAAAAGCTCTAGGGTAAAAGCTCCCGTTCATCTGTGGCCAATTACGTCAAAACTGTCCCTCGACCGACTAATTACAAAGTATACCACTCCACGTATCCCCACTTCACGTGAAAATCTGGCTATACTATGTCGGCGCTCGCATAAAGGTGAAAATGAAGTCATTATGGCCGTCCCTTGACAGACGTGTTAATTCTGTGCTCAATATTTTCGGGCTCACAAACCATTACTTTTTAATTGAGGTGACACAGTGTCTGATGTCTTGTTAACATTTTCAGAAGGCTGGCGAAATTTTCTCATACAAAAGCTGGCGTTATGAAATAAAAGTATCGTAGCATTTAGACTTGGTTTTATTCCTTAAACTGCTTCAGTGACGCAGTGATAGTTAATGCGATTGCTGCAAAGCGACAAAGTTTTATTGGATTATTTTGTCAAAGAATTCTCAGGAGCAGTACAGAGTATGGAACAGTGATCAGTAAACGGTAAGTGAGTTAGCCCTATTACGTGGATCTAAAACATATTTGGCGAAATGTAGGTATTATACATATCTGCCTACACATTCTAGGGTATAGGCATGATATGAATATAATATCAGCTCTGTATTAAACTGTCCCACTGCTTGACAGGCCTCTTCTCAGTGTGATAAGGGTAAGGCCATAGTCCACCACGCTGTCCTAGTATGGATTGGCAGACTTCACATATCTTCGAGAACATTATGGAGAACTCTCAGACATGCAGGTTTCCTCATGATGTATTTCTTTCACCGTTAAAGTGAGCGATAATTACCTATTTAATACGCACATAACTTCGCAAAGTCAGAGATGTGCGCCTTGGAATCGAACTCAAGACCTCTGCGAGGCGGTCCAACGTCTCACTAGGCTGCGATAGCTATGAGACTGTATTATTTTTATAGGTGACCGCGGGCTTTGCGTTTCTTCCACATTGAAGTTTGCCAAGAACATCAGTCCTTTACTTAACTTTATGCGATGAACGCGCCAATGATGTTTCGATGTTAAGGTCGAGCTATAAAAGTAAGTAAGGTTGAAAGTTGGGTCCAGAGATAACGCCAGAGATTTCGTTTATACTGGAAAAACACTTTTTGTAAATCCCATCCATCAGCATAACGATGGAAATTATAGCTTATCACAAAGATTGATCGATCTGCAAAGTCGGTATTCTCTTCTTGGGCCTAAACTGAATGGCTTTTAAATTATTAGTAAAACATTATTTTACTGAAATTAAACTGCTATATACGGATTTTATCGCGTTGTTTATTTGACACTTTATTACAAAATTTTAAAAATTGTTTCACTACTACTACTATTAAACTTTACTAATTTTTAAGCTAATTAAATTATTATTAAACTATTTAGATTTAATTTATTTTTACTTTTACACTTTCCCCGACGTTTCGGTTGCTTTTCAGCAGCCATGGTCTCCCCGTGACCATGGCTGCTGAAAAGCAACCGAAACGTCGGGGAAAGTGTAAAAGTAAAAATAAATTAAATCTAAATAGTTTAATAATAATTTAATTAGCTTAAAAATTAGTAAAGTTTAATAGTAGTAGTAGTGAAACAATTTTCAAAATTTTGTAATAACGTGTCAAATAAACAACGCGATAAAATCCGTATATAGCAGTTTAATTTCAATAAATAATATTCGCGTAAATAGAAGATAATATTACATTATTTTACGTTATTAGAAAAAATTCCACCCCTAACAGAATTCAATTGAAATTAAAAGCAAACAAAATGCATTGAAATGCGTAACCCTTATTTATTCAAAGTTTGTAAAAAAAATGGCGGAGCTCGCTTGCGAAATAACGGAAAAATTTCTTCAAGAGGCTTTGATAACTAATCTACAGGATCGACGAACAAAATATTATTATAGGTATATTTTGTTCATCGTTTCATCCATCCGTCCATCCATCTATTATGAAGCAAGTAATTAATATTTCATTTTTTTAGTAATTAGTACACTATTTGCATCTGTTGCTTGTCGCTTACTGACAGCTGACATAATAGCTTGCTATACTCATATAGAGCAGAACTTGCGCGTTACCAAACCTAGTGAAACGGATTTAAAGAACGAAATGGGTGAGGAGGTATGTAAGCTAAGCCGTTGGTACTCTAACTCACCCTGTTTACTTTAAGAGGCTGGTGCATCCCCGGCGAGTCAGAACTTTCATACTATTAGCATAACAAATAATTAGCAGACTCGGGCACTAAAATCTTGGTTACTTTATATCCTTACGCTCAAAACTCAATTCTTTGCCTTGACATAGCAACCATCCTAAATGTAACATAAGTAACTTAGGTAAACTCACTAACCATTAAACTTTAACGTTCATAAGTTATACTTTGTGACTAAATCAATAAATGAATGACTCTACTTAAGACTTCACAAAAAAATTAAGGCCGTTATTAAAAAATAGTGACTGAGTTGCAGGAGTCCGAAGTATGTCTATTAACCTCTTTTTATAAAATAAGCCTAATCTCTCACTGTACACTAGATTTCTGCCAGTATTCAACAAACAGAATCCCTAAGGATTCTTCACAGAAAGGTCATATTTATTACACCTAGGCATTATCATAATTAAATCCACGATCAATTAGAAACCTTGTACCACAAGCACAGTTCCACACAGTTGCCAATCCGAGGGAATAACAACAATGATTCATGCTACCCATAACTGCCATCTACTAATGCACCACTAATTATTAAGACAGGCAATTATAACGTGCTCTAGATTGAATTTCGGTGCGATAGTCAATCTCAACGGAAGCCGTCTAAGCATACGATATTGTAGGGTGGACGCAAACATAACTAGAACAATCAATAACAATACAATTAAATTTTAAATTTATCCCACAGTTCTTAAAATCGCATTCCAAAAAATGTTTGTTATACGGTACTCAAATCCAGGACCTCATGCACAATAGTCAGACTTACTACTACTTCACCGGGGCAGTATGACAGGATGTAAAAACGCTTATAGACTTAGCCTAATTCTCGTCATTAAGCTGTCAGCCGTCTAGTAAGACTTTCGATTGTCAAAATGATAACAGTAACGTTCAACCAACTAATCTTTGAACTGGATTTAGAGTCACTATTGCATTGCTAGAGCAAAACTGAGGCTCTTACATGGCCCATTATAAAATATTATCATTATCAATAATTGTCTTCGTATAACCCTGTAATTTCTACGACTCGTAAAAAAGAGGTCGGTCGAAATGACACTCCTCGTCAAAAATCGTCATCATTTGCATGTAATATCTCAATATATCACTGTTGATTTCAGACAATTGACGCTTTATAAAATGGCAAAATGACAAGCCATCGGTATCTGTCTCCTAACATCACTTATGTACCCTATAGCCAAAATGACAGAGTGCTACAGATGACGATACCATTCCCTTGACGCACCTGCGACGCATACGATGTCCACAGCGACCCTACTTTGATTAATGACACGGTTATTAAGAAGATTGCTAGCCGTACCTCTGATGTAGTTATTATTCAAACTAAAATGTACTATAGAACTATATTCGTAGGTACACACGTCTGTTTACCTACAAATATATTTCGCTTCAGAATCCGATACAAAACAATACATAAACGGAAAGAAAATATAGGTTAACTTGCATAATATAGCTATACGTAGCTACTGTTTACAAATAAATCGATTCTTTATTCGTTACGTTGTTTGCATAAACATCGGAACGACAACACTGCGGAAGCTATCGAAAAAGCAATGCAGTATCATAACAATTAAACGAACAACTGTATCAATACAAGTCGTTACATCGCTGCATCGACCTTTACGTGATCCTTGACTTTGGTAGTAAAGCTTCAATGTATCGTGTGCAAATCGATAGTTGTGTGCGGTCGTCGCGGTGTGGCTAGGGACTAGATACGGTGTGTCACGGGCGATCGATACGGCACACGCCCTTGTCTCGACTTTTATTCGGCACGAAATATTGCACAAATGTTTTTTGACTCTACAATGCAACAAAGAGCATTCCAGAGATAATATTTCATCGTGAGTCGTTCGAGGAAGTAATATTACCAGATGACAAGAAACTAACCTAAATCGGTGAACTATGCACTCGATTTTGTGAAATACCACTAATCGTTTGACTATCGACTGACTTTACCGCGAAGTACTTCATATGTAAACTTATGCTAAACGTTTATCGATTAGCAGGAATCATAACCTATATCTGTAATATAGGTTTGTTCAAGGCATCACTATTGGAAGTCTTACACGATCATGCAAAAGTTAATTATTGGAACCCCTTTTTTATAAACATTGTTTACATAACTATATTCCCGGAAAGGTATTATTGAAAGTGTATTACATCCATATTTCAGCAACTATGTTTTAGAGCCCACGCAATCGAGATAGAGTTTATTGCCGTATACCGGGCTCAGTTCCAACCTACACTCGTACAACTGATAATTTCTTGACAAAAAGTAACACTTGTTCCAATCCCAACGAAATCAAGAAAAATCTTTCACACTCGTCTCGCCGTAAACCATTCTAATCACTTTGAATTAGTCAAGGTAAATTGCCTTTGGGAAACACCTAGCATTCAACGCTGTCAAACACTATCAGACATCGATTCCTAACAAGACGTTGAACTAACCCTCGAAAATCTGTTCTTCTGTTACTAATTTGCATTTTGCTATTATATATATTTGCGTCTCTTCGTCTCAAGTCTGTTTTCTTAACTTGAAGGGTGAAAAGAATATAGCTACCGCTCTTCCTATCCTGGTAGCGACAATACGGAGACAGACGCAGGAAATTACACGCTCGTCATGGCCCATTCTGTTAATTGGCTCACGGACAGACGTCTTGTGTACGCCTGTAAACCACCCTCAATGGCGTTGTTCGAGATTTTACGAGGACGTTAAGAGGCTGTATTGTTTGCTTTATGTGTTTATGAAAAGTCAAACATTATGATAAGTACGTCTCGAGATTCGGTCTTTAATCTGCATGTCTAAAAATTCGGTGTAAGCCTACGTAATGTTATCTTATAGAAGCGCTTTTTTGGATTTCAGTCTATCTAGAAATGGTTAAACTTATCAAACAATGGTTGAAGTCTAATAAATACTAGAGCAAATTTAATAAATATTTAGTCTGAAGCATGTGGTCATAAATAGCAGTTTATGGCGTCATTGACTTGTCCAAGTAGAGATTACACATTTTAGAGACAAAGATTTTAACTTTGACTGAGTAACCCTACGTCTATGAAGTATGCGTTCCAAACAAGCATGCTCAGAGCATTGCATCATGCATTTGTTACTCACCCTTTCCGCGTTGAATGCCTTTGATTGGAGTAGTATCTCCTTAGCCTTCAGGTCATTGTATGTTTGATTTATCACCAAATATAAATATGATTGCATATTTATAAATGCCTCCGTGGCGCAGCGGTAGTGGACGCGACTGCTGTGCAGGTCTCGGGTTCGAATCCCGGGTCAGGCCAAATTAAAAGTTATTGGGTTTTCTGTTAAGATAGCTCAATAACAGCCCGGAGTTAGGAACTTGGCGGTGTTGTTAAAGTCAAAAAGTCGTTTGTCCTGCGCCTGATCCCTCTCCGGTCGTGTTGAATTACCATCCCATCGGATCATAAGAGTTAGGGAATAGAGAGTGCAGTTGTGTTTGCGTACACACTTGTGCACTATAATATTTCCTGTGAAGATGGCCAGTCTCCGTTATGATTGGCTGCCGTGACCGATATTCGGTCTGGAGAATATTATTATTCAAAATAAACGTGAAGAAAACTATCTCAAAGTATACCCTAACTAATATTATAAATATTATTATATTATTTTATTTATTTACTAATAAATAAATAAATAAATATTATAAATGCATGTTTGTTTTGTCTGTTCCGCTTGCACGCCAAAACTACTTGACCGATTGTCAAGAAATTTTTCATAGACGTTGTCAGGAGTACAGAAAAGGACATAGGTTACTTTTCATTCAGAAAAAGTACTTTTTCCGAGGGGTTAAATATTGACATGACCTACATTTACGCGAGTGATACCGCGGGAAAAAGCTGGTTTAATATAAAGAAAGCAAACCTTAATTTGTCTACATATCATCATCATCATCATCATCAGGCTATAATAGTCCACTGATGGACATAGCCCTCCCCTAATGAGCGCCATAGCGCCCTGTCTTCAGCTTGCCGCATCCAGCATCTGCCTGCAGTCTTCCGCAGATCTACATATAGGTATTCAATATTCGGAAGCTAATGCTCACACATTAAAAGTTTGAACTAACAGATATTCATAATATTCTCTACTTGTCCTTTTCATAATGAAGTCAACAAACAACCTACATAGCAGACAACACAACCTTAAAACCCTAATAACCGTACAAGGTGCTCTACAATACCTAAACATAATTATCTTATATTTAATCACGTCTGGAACATTAACCCTCATTTGTAATACTACACGTCCTAAGCTCTCGGAGCAAAAACCCTAGACAGCGCTACTAAGTACATGTTGGTGATAGTAGTAAGTGGCTAAAAACACGTTTTCGCCATTAGCAAGCGTCTCCAAAACACTCGACCAAATTGCTCCTGACGGCAACGACAGGTGTACGATGTGTATTATAATCGACATGATCTCGTACTTAGGGATATTTGGCAGCCGAATACGACGGGGAAATGCAACTAAACAATACCTTTATTTAGCTATATTTTTATTAACAACTCCCGTACTAGGTATAATTTCTGTGTTGCAGCGGACTTTGCAAACATTTAAAGAACGGACATGAAGAGCACGCAGACTTTAAACAACTGTTTTTGTATCACACAATTCTTTGTCTTGTGTGGGGATCAAACCTACATTCTGCGCAGTGGTAGTGGCGAGATGAACACCTAAACCACTACAACATCCGTGCAGATAGGTTTCCCTTCAGGTTCAGGAGTGAAAGAGCTACCGTAGCCAATTATTTGGTGACTCTCCCTTTGGTCAGGTTTTCCGCAAAAGTACTATCCTCTTACGAAAAACCGGCGTAAAAGTAGTGGCATTAGTACTGCTTTTGTCCCGGTGATTAATAGTTCAAAAAAGGAGTTGGAAAAGTAGTGCTCATATTTTTATTATAATCATTCTTCCATAGGCAACGCCTGAGTAAAACCTCTATATTGCAAGGAATCTCAAAAGAGTCTTCTTTAGGATGGGATGTTTTTTTCAAGAAATGAAGAGACATAATTGTAAGTGTAGGCAGAGGGCTTACACATACATTTTACCAGTTATGGTTTGAGTTCCCGGGTCATAGAGGAACGAGCTTTTTGCCGTCCGCCGAACGCAGCTCCAGACTCCGTGCAGCATGGACTGCTGAAAATTTATTAACAAAAATATCCAACCCCTTGCTTGACTGGGAATACTATCCTGAGACCGCAAATACAGCAATCGAATTTACTACGCCTAGGCCACCAATGTTCTTGAACAATTATTATGTAAATCCAACTACATATATCTAATGTAAATATGATGTAAATAACTTTAACCTAACAACAAAGAAAACTTCCTAAAATCATACCATCCCAAATACCAAGCACAGCTACGATATGAAATATGAATTTCCTTCAACAAACAATGTGTATACCCAGAGCAGAGTTGTAGACACCTGAATATGTATAAAAGTTGGCCCTTTGAGCCTCTGAAACAATCTTGTTGCCTACTAATAGTTGGTTTTCTCCCTGTCAAAGGAAGTTTTTGTTTACGGATGGTAGGTGTATTTTTGTTGTACATGTTATGATGTGAAAATACAAAAATGTTTGTTGTGTCTACAAACAAAATGTTAACAGAGTTGTTACGATAAACATAACGCTTCTTTTTAGCGGCGACTTTGCCTGTAACGTATATTAGAAAAAATATCCTATGTGTATGATAAAAAATAGCCTATGTCTGGTCTATATATTAGGAAATTCCAAGTGTGCGGTCACTTAGAATTTCCTAATCGATAATCGAACCCAGGAGTAATGTACTTTGTAGATAGCAATAGGCAGGTTTCCTTACGATGTTTTCCTTCACCACTGAAGCTAGCTAAACTATTTCGAAAAGTCAGATGGGCGTGTCTCGGCCTATCCCAAAACACATCTGACTTTTCGAAATAGAAATAATCGAAGACAGTATAGCAGTAAATTGATGTAATTATGCATTTAATAGTAAGCTTCATAACTTTTATGTCTCGTGCATAAACCATCGTATCATATAACACTACCAAATAATTTGCGACCTTGCACAAATTAAGCTGCAAACTAACTTGGCGCTCCGACCGCTCCTGCGGCGCATTCGCACAAAAGGGCAGCTGTCTACCTCATCCCATGTCCCACATACTAGTCGAGCTATTTGTGCTATGCAATTCCCATGGCTAGACCGGCGCGGGGAAAGGCAGGCCCGGCGGGGGCGCGGGGGCGGGACAGCTCGGCCGGACGGACGGCATTCCGCGCGTGACTCAACGGCCGCCGCACGATAAGTGGCTGCCAGTGTATTAATGCCTATCGCATTATCTCATGGTGTCATCTCCCGAGGAAGTTCTGCGAGAGGGCCCGTGTGAATATCCGGTGTTTACGGGCTTAGTGGTGTTTTTAAATTAAGCATGCTGTTCGTTTGATTGAATTGCTTCTGTTAACTTAATTGCTGTTTCTTTTTCACATAGTCTCGCGACTGTATCTCCGAAATAGAAGGCAGAGATGTATTATGTCCACATATCGTCAACCATGGTTTTAAAGCCCATATTATAGAGAGCGAGCTAATTGACCTCTATCGTCTCCAACTCCGTGTTCAATTAGTACAATTTCTTTAACGAAAAGTCGCCATAACGATTTACTAGAACTGAAAATCGAATTAAAGATTTCATACATCTAGGTACCACAGCGCTACCGAAGTCATCTCTTTTATTAAATGGTGCAATAAACACATTATCAATAATTATTATTCGTGGATCGCAGGTGACTTTAAAACGTTGAAACACTTGACTCAACTCGAATATTTGTGAATCATGCAATTTTTTTGTTCTAAGTGGCAATCAAACCTACTACACTTGCTGAATTGGCAGTGGTGACTAATTAAGGCACTGCACCAACCATACAATATTTTTTTCTTTACTACATTAAAATTAATATAGTATTTTCCCACAGGAGGGCGCTACTTACGGTGGTGCGCCCGCGCAGACTGTAATGACCGCGCACATCTCGCTATCTCGGAATGCCTTATCGACAACAAATACATACCGAGCGACTATATACGTCAGTAAGCGTGCTTTAAGTTAACAGATGGCTGATTTAATCAGACTGCAGGGTCAATGCTCGGTTCGGCCAAACTGTTGCAATTTTCTTTTAGCGTTTTCCAGTAATTATCTCACTAGTGTTTTTATGAAGCAATATAAATATAATATAAACACACAATAATAAATACAGGTAAGGAGTCACATTGGGATCCCCGGTTACACCTTGGATTTGGCTCAAACTAAGGGAGCCTCGACTAGGGAAACACCTCTTTTAGTGACGGACTCTTGAGCTTGATTCAGTACGAACGTAAGCCCTAGTTTAAGCTTACATCCACTATACCTTTCTCTCTTTTTATAACGGAAGAGAGAGGCCTACTCTCTGTCTTCTGATGTCTTTTTTACTCTTCTATATACCTTAACCCCTACTTATTCCTTCACTTGTTAGATAAAGTTATGTTTAGCTCTTCTCCTAACCCTCCTTCCATCATATTTTCCTTTTAAAATTGTTTTAATTAGTAGTCAAGTCGTATCAAGTGGCCAATTACCATTCCTCTCCAGTTTTATACCTCATGTAAATATTATATTATGTTAAACAATAGTATAACTCAGACAATAAATATGTTTTGTTTAATTAATGTATGCATCACTTCAAATGTAAAAAAACAGGTATTCGAAATATGTATTAATAGCCATTGTTGATTTAATTTAATGACTGTAAATTCATTAGTCGCAAAAACTAACCCGCTTTTATAATAATTAGCGTAAAATATTTTGTACGGTTATTCCACGTGTGCATGTTTTAGCGCTGAATCATCGTTCTAATGTATATAACAAAGAGTTAAATTATAACCTTTTATTACCTACTAATAATTAGTAGGCATTTAGAAGTAAACTATTTGTAGTTAAAGACACAGGTAAGAACATTATTATTATTATTATTATTATTATTGCGACTGCACCGATGGCTTGGTCAAAGTATTCGCCTAGCCACTACGTCGAGTGAGGGTTCGAATCCAACACAGGACAAAAAATTTGTCACTCACAAATAATAATAATAATAATAATAATATTCTATCACATACACACAACACCATCTAGCCCAAACTAAGCAGAGCTTGTACTATGGGTACTAGACAATGGATAAACATACATAAATACTTTTTTTTGTAAATACATATTATACATAGAAACATCCAGTCCAAGACAAACATCCATGTTCGTGCACACAAATGTTTGACTTGCGCGGAAATCGAACCCGCGGCCTCAGGCGTGGCAGTCGGTTACACCAACCACTACGCCTTCGAGGCAGTTATAGTTGACTTGAATCTTAAAATTTGTTATTTGAATGTTTGTAAACTCACCCGCGATACAGAAAGTATTCGAGCATTTTAGTAACGCAACCCTTCAACTTTATAAAATTAGTATAGATTTGAAGATTTTAAAAATATTGAGGGTGTATAGTATCTCTCTAGCAGCGATAGCTCAATGGGGAGACCAACAGACTGCAATGCAGAGGGTCTCGGGTTAGAACCCACGTCACGCACCTCTGACTTTCGGAAGTTATATGACTTTTCGAAATTATGTGCGTATTGTTTGACAATTATCGCCTGCTCCGTGCCTCGGAGAGCACGTTAAGCCGTCGGTCCCAGCTACAATGAACATCTATGCCAGTCGTTATTGGGAGAGAGTCGACACAAAAGATCCCACTGGGTCGAAGTGTCGCCGGTCTGCAATGACTGGCCCCCACATAAGATAAGATAACGCAACCCTGGCTAGACTGATATGAAAGTTCCGACACGCCGGTAGAACTTTTATAAAAATATCATACTTTTTGATGTCGAAATTCAATCAGTCTAACAAAAATATAGGCAGCATGTATTTTTCTGTTAGCATTAGTGTCACGTACTCAATTGCTATTCCTCAGAAGCCTTCGCGGGGCCATACTGGGTCCCCTTGGTCTCTAACTAGAACAAACGTGTCTAACATCAAGTAAGCGAGTCATCCTCTAACTCTATATCATATTATTGTGATAGATATCAGCGATAGCTCAGTGGGAAGACCAACAGACTGCAATGCAAAGGGTCTCGGGTTCGAACCCACGTCGTGCACCTCTGACTTTCGGAAATTATATGACTTTTCGAAATGATGTGCGTATTGATTAACAATTATCACATGCTCCGTGCCTCGGAGAGCACGTTAAGCCGTTGGTTCCGGCTGCCATGAACATCTATGGCAATCGTTATTGGGAAAGTCAGTACCCTTTAAAATCCAGACACTGGTCTGGCCTTAGGGTATCGTTAGCCTTCGGGTTGCGGAGGTCAGGTAGCAGCCACTCCGTGTAAAAACTGATATCCAGTCAAAACCAGTTAGAATAGAAAAGGCGACCCCAAGTGACTCGGGAATAATAAAGGCTAAGATAGAAGATGGTACTTATCAGAAATGTACCTACTTGTCTTTTTATAATTTTTCTTTACTCATTTTAAGTGATCATATTATTTTTATAAGTTCTTGCTAGCACACTCATCTTAAGATAAAGTTATGTTTCTTGTTTTTATCTCCATACATGCATCTCACTCTAGCGTGTATAATTCTATATACCGTAAAGAGCAGGCAGAGGTATATAGCACACCAATATTTTGACCATATGTTTTCAGGTCTCATGTAATAGAAAGTGAGCAATTTTTAGAAGCCTAGGCTGCTTCCCAAACTCCGTATTTCTATTCAGTATTTTTTAACAGTAACACCAATAACACTTTGCTTGATGTGGACATCAAACCCGTGACATGACAGTAGAGCCTTTTTTTTTGTGGTGAAACTCACCTGATGCATACCCCCTCGCCACAAGGGGAGGCGCGAGGATTATGTCTGGCCCGTACTTCGGGCCTACGAACCAAAACCCCACGGTGCGCCAACTGAACTGGGTCGGTCGCAGTGTCCAAGAACAAATTAGAACTACGACTGACAGAAGAGCCTAAGCGCCATATCCCTATATTTTACTCTTTAGTTAATTTTCTTTAACATACTTGTGTTTGATATAGTACCATAATCGTTGAACTAACAGAATTTGGCGTTACGCACACGATGGTATTTTTCCAAAGGATAGAAAAGTCCGCCTTTGTTCGTTGTTAATTTTTGATCGTAGTCGTTCGTGTGCTTTGTTGCATAGGATTCCATATGCAACAAAGCACACGTAACAAGATAAAGATGAAAGATTCGTATTGTCTTTTATTTTATGATTGATTTCAAAACATAAGGATCGATTTTTTAAAAAAAATCTTCTTCATAAAGCTACTTTATCCCAGAGTAACTTAAGCTATATGACATCTCGTTACGAGCCATGGGAGAGTAATTATAAACGTGAGTGAAACCGCAGGGGACACCTAGTGTTCTACAATTCCGGACAAATTGCTCCGCCACTGTCCCTCGCCTGCGAAACACTTAGAACCCAGTTAATTATAAATTAATTCGTAGTTTCGGTGCCGAGCTATTCGCGGTCGTTTCAAATAATTAACCTACCGGGCATTGTATCCCGAACCGTCCCACCGCAACATTATGGCAGCTAAATACACAACTGAAGCCGAAACGCTGGTTACTCTGATTACATAAATAAACCACAGAAATTCAATATATTGATCAATTTGCTTCGATGGCGCAGTGTATGCGACTGCTGTGCATGAGGTCACAGGTTCAATACCTGAGACGTGTATAGTGTTATTGACATATTATTTAAGGAATTCTCTGTGCTCGGTAAAAGGCAATAGACTAGACCCTTATAACGTAAGACCTAAAGCCCTAATAAGTGATAAGGAGGTGTTACACACCCATTACCATCTTCAGGGATTTAGGCATGATACTATATAGTCTCACGCTCGTATATGTATGTATGATCAATTTGTTGGCCTTGTAGCCTGTCGCTTACTATATATCGGGTTTGATACCCGGATGAAATAACATTTATATATTAATTTCCAGACTAATGAGAATATTTGCTTTACTAAGGCAGAAAAACAAAAAAAAATCTTGTCCCGTATGGTTTCGCGTCAGCGATAGTCTAGAGGGAGATCGTTGCACGCATTGGACTGTCACGCAGAGGTCTCGATTTCGATCCCAAGGCACGCATCTCTAACTTTTCGAAGTTATGTGCGTATTAAATAGTTAATTATCGCTTACTTTAACGGTGAAGAAAAACATCGTGAGGAAACCTACATATCTCAAAGTTCTCCATAATGTTCTTGAAGGTATGTTAAATCTGCCAACCCGCACTGGGCCCGCGTGGTGGACTATGGCCTAACCCTTCTCACACTGAAAAGAGGTCCGTGCCCAGCAGTGGGACAGTTTAATACAGGGCTGATATTATTATCATGGTTCGAACCCACACCAATTAAACTGCGTGATCTACACAAAAATATTCGAAGTATTTAAGACTGCACCGAGCGAAATGTGCCAAAACAGGCGGTCACAGTTAAGTGAATAAAATCAACACTTTTTGTTTAATACAAATATAAAATATACATCTACCATAACAATGAATGTGTTTATAATTACTACGTGAAAAAAACTTAAAATAAATAATATTTTTGCCTACAAAATTACGTAAATTTGCAAAAACGTACGCTCGTGTTACGTGATTTTTAGATTATAACAGTATAAATCTATCCTATTTTACAGCTTAAACGAAACATGAATAGTTATATTACAATTTGTCCGTCCCAAATATTTAAGTTATTGGTTGACAATAAAGATACATATTTATCAAAAAAGCACTTCAATTCCTCCATACAATTTTACTATGGCGGCCGTGCGCCGATTTGAATGTGCCGCACTAGCTCTGTCATTATCTGTCTTACGCTCGGCGTAGTCTTAAGGGTATGGTAACAGGAAAACGAACGTGAGTGCGCTTTCTCAAGCCGCGGCGTTAACTGCGGGAAATTCCGCACTTCGTAAGTAATGTTATCGAGCGCTCACATCTAAATCTCGCGAGGTATGCAAGCGCCGGGCAGACCCGACGTTTAAATCAAACTAACTGTTGCCTGTGACTTGGTTTGTGTATTTTAAATGCAACTTTTTGTTTTTTATTGCATCGCAACAGTATTAAAAGCCGTGCCTGAGGTCTTAGACTACATTTCGATTCCCGCACAAGTCAAACATTTGTGTGCATGAACATGGATGTTTGTCTTGGTCTGGGTGTTTCTATGTATAATATGTACGTATTTACAAATAAAAAAAAGTATATATGTATGTTTATCCATTGTCTAGTACCCATAGTACAAGCTCTGCTTAGTTTGGGCTAGATGGTGTTGTGTGTATGTGATAGAATATTATATTATTATAATATTTCCGTATAGGGCAAAATGCTTACGGAGTTTTGTGTTCTGAATTTCTGAACAGAAGCTTAATACCACTGTCTATACAGATAGCGTAGCTGTTTAAGTGGTCGCCCCGCCACTGCTACTTTGCCGAGTGTAATGGGTTCGATCCCCACACCGGACAAAAATTTGTGTGAATCACAAATAGTTGTTCCGAGTCTGGTTGTTCTTTGTGTCCGTTGTTTGAATGTTTATAAAGTCCCCCGCGACACAGAAATTACTCTTAATGCGAGGGATGCGTTAAAAAAAATTTACTTATACAGGTCAATATTTAGGTTCAGAATTGAGGATTTAGGAGTAATATTTGTAACCTTTTTGAACTATTATTTAAAAGTTTTGCGGGAGTATCATTTTAAAGAAGAAAAGGCAAATTAAATATAATGACCAAGACTATCCAGCTCCAACGCTAACAACCTACATGAACATATTACAATAAGCGATACTAATCGATGCGAATCAAAACTACCTATATCCTGATTAAGATGTACATGCATGTGAGAACACCGTGACGTCACCGAATGACCTTCGATTTGGAGAATGAGTCAGCTGTACAAATAAAAACAGTGCACACACGACACTACCGACTGTTTGTACTATAAAGTGTTATACGTAGACTTATGTTTGTATTTTATTGAGTGGGTAGGCATAGGTGTATTACGATAAATAAATAAGTAAATAAAATAAAATTCTATTACCAAAAAAAACGATCTTTGCATAATTGAGGCAAATATCAGTGGACGGCGTGACTATTTTTGTTTCCTGTTTTACACTTTAGACTAAGTCTCCCCGTGACCATGGCTGCTGAAAAGCAACCGAAACGTCGGGGAAAGTGTAAACTTAAATATAAATAGATTTAATAATTTAAATAAATTAATTAGCTTATAAATTAGTAAAGTTTAACAGTAGTAGTTTCTAAATTATGTAAAAAGTGTCAAATAAACAACGCGATAAAATCCGTATATAATAAAAAATTAAAAAAAATAATTATATCAGTAGAAAATCTTATTAAAATGCCTCATTGGCACAGTGGTAGTGAATGCTGTGCGTGAAGTCTCGGTTTCGATTACCGAGTTGGGTATAAAGTCAAAGTCAAAAATCATTATTTTCGATAAAAAAATATATTAACTGACATTGAAATAAAAAAAAAATTGATAAAAGCATGTTCGAGAAGTAGAGCTTTCATGAGAGGAAGCAGGCAATTTAGTGCCAGGATATTCGCAGAAGCAGTACGGAATCTAGGACTCTGCCCGGCAGATGGTTACTGGTTCGCTCTCTACGGGACCTAAAACATACTTGCCGAGATGAGGGTGTACCTCTGCTTACCCCTTCGAAAATATAATTATGAGACTACGTATGTAGAAAATTTACTTGTAGGTTTATCTTTTTAGCACCGTACAATATAATGTGACGGAGACCGACATATACTACAGACATATGTATCTTTTAGCTCTCCCTAAAATTCAGCTCCTTTGGGATAGTTATTTTCTTAGAAACACGTAAGCAAAGGTCAAGGTTGCGGCTACAAGCATTACATAATCCTTATATACAAGAACATTATGTTGTCACTAGATAAAAATATTGTATTTTATTGCTTCTCGTCTAATTTGCGCATCACTTTTTAAATCAAAACAACTCGTTTGCATTGTTATGTATGGTTATAACATATTGTTTGCAAGCTATCAATATTAAGAATATAGTTTCCTGGAAGACAACCACCATCTTATTAATTTAATAGTGTTTTGCTCGAGCTACATGTGTAACCAAAACGCGCGGGTGACTTGCGCAAGCTACTTACTCAGGACACATGCAAGAAGTTAATATACGAGTTACTTGCTCTGGTAGTTTGCATCGTTTACCTGATACATACAACTCACGCAAGTACCTCAACGTGAGCATATTACCCACTTACTTAAGTTGGGTATAGCTGCCGACAGCAAAGTAGGAAAAGTGTTACGTCATTTCAAATCCTAACTAATACAATAAATGTGAATGTGAGTTTTTTGTTTGTTTGTTACGCTTTAACTATTCGACCGATCATCGTGAAATTTCATATACACGTTGTCAGGGGAACAGAAAACGACATAGAGTACCTTTTATCTCGGAAAAAAATATTGTTTCTAATCTAAGCTAACCTACGCTTAGGCTAGCGAGGCCGCGGGCAAAAGGTAGTTGTAAATACTTTTTAGGGTCTCATTTTCAATTCTTTTCATTTTATATTTAGTTTCTTTTTTCTAAAACCGACAGCGCGTAAGTGTTGCCAAGCCTAAAGCCTGATTTACGGAGACGCGGGGCTTTGCGCAGCGCGTTGAGCGTTTTTTCCGTTTACAGAGCGGCGGCGCGCGCAGCGGCACGCATCATCGCACGCGTAATAAACACAGACATAGGGCAATATACGATGTCGTTTATAGAGAGGCGGGGCGGGCAGCGTGGCGGTGCCCGCCGCTGCGCCCGCGGCGAGTCGCCAAGCGCGCGGCTATCGCTGCGTCGCACGCGGCGGGCATCGCTGCGGCGCACGCTCTATTTCAAGCAAACGCGCGTAAAATCGCTTCTCCGTAAACGCACTCATACAACGCCATATATTGGAATTCAGGTCGGGACGCGCGACGCCTCGCGTCTCCGTAAATGAGGACTAAGAAAAGTCCAAAGTCCATCTTGTGATAGCTTTTGTACCTACTTTTAGATATGATTGGCTACAGAAACCAATTATATAAGGCTAATGGTATGATTGTTTTTTATACTGCCATGCTAGCAAACATACATGACAACACACAGGGATAAGTTTAGGCGTTATTGCCGCACGTATTGTTGACACATGCGGCAATAACGCTTAAAGTCATCCCTTCAGGAAACAAAAACAACATATTATACTGTCAAAATATATATACTTAAATACGTCAGTAACCAAGGATTTCTATTTATATATATTATACTTAAAGAACACAAGCTTAATTAGTAACGTATTTACCCCATATTAGATACACCTGATGTCGCACCTATCGTAAATATTTAACGTAAATAATTCCTCCTCTATTCAATACAATGCCGTGTCCATTATTTACAGCCTAAATAACGATTTATAATTCAAAACACGAAGGCAACATCTCATTGAAGCTTTGTTACATATTTGTTTTATATCGCTAATTTAGTAAACGGGTATACGCCATCTTGTGGTTACCGTTGCTTATGGATGTTTTCAACACCAGAAGTTTGTAATGAAATCAATTCAAATAGTTGTGCCATATCTAGGTGCTCTTTGTGAACTTTGCTTGAATATTTGTAAAGTTCCACGGGACATAAAAATTAATCCACGGGCAAAAGTTGCTTTAAAAAAAATTACCATAAATAAAGCTCTGTACTAAAATTCCGGAGCAATAGTAGTGAATGCAACTGTTGTCCATGAAAACTTAGAGCCTATTCCCAGGTAAAATGGTCTCGAACCATGCAGTAAGAGCAGCGATAGCTCAGTGGGGAGACCAACAGACTGCAATGCAAAAGATCTCGGGTTCGAACCCACGTCGCGCACCTCTCACTTTCGGAAGTTATATGACTTTTCAAAATTATGTGCGTATTGATTGACAATTATCGCCTGCTCCGTGCCTCAGAGAGCACGTTAAGCCGTCGGTCCCATCTGCCATGAACATCTATGGCAGTCGTTATTGGGAAAGTCAGTACCCTCTAAAATCCTGACACTGGTCTAGCCTTAGGGTATCGTTAGCCTTCGGGTTGCGGAGGTCAGGTGGCAGCCACTCCATGTAAAAACTGATATCTAGTCAAATCCGGTTAGACTAGAAAAACCGACCCCAAGTGACTTGGGAATAATAAAGTCTAGAGAGAAGAAGGTCTCGAACCATGCCCAGTAAATGGTAGTATATCGTGGTACCTAAAAGTTGGTAAAATGTAAACCTAATAGACATCTGCCTATCCTTTTATAGATATAAGCGTGAAACTATGATAATAACCATTTTTATTATTGACATTGCCATCCCCAACAATCACAACGTACAATAAACAAAAGCCGACAAGCTTTCAAAATACCAACTTATCGATCGAATTAAAAATACAATGGAGAGCACGTACAGTGCATAAACAATAGTCAAACAATAGTCTTGTCACCAACTGGTATAATACCCAAAACACTCACTCAAATTCTTGACTTCTTACACATGCCTATACACACTACAACTATTGCAAAAAGCCACGATTCTTCACGACTAGTAGTAGAGCCTCGCTGATTTCAGCTTGAATGGACCGGCTCGACCAGGGAAGGACTACCCTCTCACAGAATATCGACGTGACATAGCAGTATTCCTACTGTTGTGTTTCGTTCGGTGAGTGAGAGTTCCGGAGGCCCAAACACCCTTTTTTTACCATTCCCGCTCCTTCTCCGTCCGACTTCCTTTCCAAAAAGGTCGGCTACGCGCAAGTGATGTCTCTGGTGTTGCAGACGTCACAACACAGACTAGTTTTCCAAATAATTGAAAAAAAAAAAACATTTGCCGCATCACACGCAAATTTCTAACATCATCATCCATATCATCAACTTACTTCATTTAACGTGCCACTATTGGTCTTGGCCCGCGTGACACGCCTTTACTTACCCCTTCAAAAGAGGGAGTTAAACAAATTTTCAAATATAATAATAATAATATTCTACCACATACACACAACACAACTATGTATGTAAGCGCGGGTCTAAATTCCGTGCTGATACTGGGAATTTCTCCACAGAAACGCTTAATAAAATCTATTTATACTAATATTATAAAACTGAAGAGTTTGTTTGTTTGGTTGAACGCGCTAATCTCAGGAACTGCTGGTTCGAATTGAAAAATTATTTTAGTATTGGATAGCCCATTTATCGAGGAAGGCTATAGGCTATATATCATCACGCTACGACCAATGAGAGCGGAGCAGCAATGAAAAATGTTGTAAAAACGGGGAAAATTCTCTTATATGAAGCAGACGAAGTTGCGCGGGTCAGCTAGTTTATCATAAAAATACATTCGTATACCTATGGAGCTTGCCTTTTCTAAAACCTACTGTGTACGGTTTACCTTATATTGTAGGCGTATTACATTTCTTCGAGAACATTCCTAGCGGCCATATTCCATTTTTTGCATTCGCATGTTTTCTTTATTACTTTTGTTATAATATGTGTAATAACAGTAAATCAGAATAACCTTACTGTTGTGTGCGCGCATGTGAAATACCTACCATATTTGTTTAACTTATATTTATAATGATTGCTCGCTGATTTTAGCATGTATGGGCCGGTTCGACCGGGGAAGAACTCTCACAGTATATCGACGTGAAATAACAGTATTCCTACTGTTGTGTTTCGTTCAGTGAGTGAGAGTGCCGGAGGCCCAATCACCCTCTTTCCCCCTTCCCGCTCCTTCTCCTTACCACTTCCTTTCCTAAAGGATTGGTAACGCGCAAGTGATGCTTCTGGTGTTGCAGTGCCTTAGCTCTTAATTGCAATATATGTGTATTTCTTGTTAGAGATCCTATTAAATAAATAAATGTTGTAAGTGCTGCCTGCCTCGATGGCAGTCTCTGTCGCGACAGTAGTATAATTATGCCACTGCTGTGCAGTCAAATTGTATTAGTGGTTGTTGTTAAGACTGCGCCGAGCGTAAGACAGATAATGACAGAGACTGTCGTGCGGCGCATATTAAAATCGGCGCGCGGCCGCTATAGTAAAATTGTATGGAGGATTTGAAGTGCATTTTTGATAAATATGTATCTTTATTGTCAACCAATTACTTAAATATTTGGGACGAACAAATTGTAATATAACTATTTATGTTTCGTTTAAGCTTTAAAATAGGATAGATTTCTACTGTTACAATCTAAAAATCACTTAACACGAGCTTACGTTTTTGCATTCTTCGTGCAAATTTACGTAATTTTGTAGGCGAAACTTTTAATTATTTAAAGTTTTTTACACGGAGTAATTGTAAACACATTAATTGTTATGGTAAATGTATATTTTATATTTGTATTAAACAAAAAGTGTTGATTTTATTCACTTAACTGTGACCGCCTGTTTTGACACATTTCGCTCGGCGCAGTCTTAAGATATTCTCAAGAGTCTGAAACTGTGATCAGCAAACGGCAATAACCTGACCTACTACATAGGTCTTAAATACTTATTTGGCGTAATGGCAAGCCACGCGCAAGTTGGTCCTTTAGCAAAAATGTGTATTTATAAATACAGACGATCAATGGTCTCTTCGTTTCCAATCACAGACAAAGTCTTCTTCTGCTCTCTTAGCCTTTATTATTCCTAAATCACTTGGGGTCGGCTTTTCTAGTCTAATCGGATTTGACTGGATATCAGTTTTTACACGGAGCGGCTGCCACCTGACCTCCGCAACCCGAAGGCTAACGATACCCTAAGGCTAGACCAGTGTCAGGATATTAGAGGGTACTGACTTTCCCAATAACGACTGCCAAAGATGTCCAAGGCAGCCGGGACCGACGGCTTAACGTGCTCTCCGAGGCACGGAGCAGGCGATAATTGTCAATCAATACGCACATAATACCGAAAAGTCATATAACTACCGAAAGTCAGAGGTGCGCGACTTGAGTTCGAACCCGAGACCCTCTACATTGCAGTCTGTTGGTCTCCCCACTGAACTATCGCTGCTACATGCACAATTACAGACAAAGTGATACATCATTTTCTTTTAGTACCACTTAGTCTGAAATAGCACCCGGTAGATGGTAATACGTACTGCTAGATCGTCCTATTCAGCACTTATAAAAAAACACAATGCTGAATATTCACGACTGTTTATTTACTGAATATTTACACAACACAAACAGACAAAGTTTTTACTTATATACTACACTCGACTTTATTTGGATTATAGTCTATGATAATTACTTGTATAGCGCGACAGCCCTAGTAAAGGACAGAGTAGATCCGAAGTTATTGCTAAGTTCTAGTTCTACTGAAAACCAGCCGGCAGGCAAGAACCGGGTCCGTAGCTGGAAAGCAGTTTTACTAGAAAATAACCAACTGAACTGGTATGTACAAAAATCGGGTATTTATAATGCAATTATTGCTGATTTTCAATTTTGCATTGACGTCAATTGGGGAAAACTGCAGTTTAGCATTTTAGTATGGAAAATAGGGGTGTAATAGTACGCAAAACTAAAAAATAATGTGGCCTACCCCCACTCAAGGAAACAGAGCTGTAAGTCTACGTATTACGAATAACAAACCTACCGTACGAAAGCAACAATACAAGTTAAGTAAATACATACAATTTTCCACTTTCCCATTCACATATTTGCAACAATTTTATGCGTCCAATAATACCTATAAATAAACAAGGCTTACACGTTATTGTGACGTCACATGCGCGTTGCCCGAGTCGCTCGAACGCGTATAAACGCTTGTTAGCCGTGTACCGATAAGCGAACCGTTCCAATAATGTACATATTGCACCTATTTGTTAGGTGACTAATTTTACAACTTCATGTTTTGTTTTCTTGTGTATGCACATTAGGAAAAATAAACAATAGAGCAATTCAACTGGTCTTCAAAAGAAAGTTGCTTGAGCTAATTAATGACGACCATTCCATTTTAGCTTAAATTTTTATATTTTGTTAGTATCTGCTTACTTTTAAAGCGATCTAAGCGTTTAACTTGGACCACCGCACAAATTATTCATAGAAGTGGGTATCACATAGTTATCATATTATCTTTTGTTCTGTGTTTTTGTTTTGATACCTACATATATGTATTACTAGTTGACCCGCGCAACTTCGTCTGCTTCACATAAGAGACTTTTCCCCGTTTTTGCAACATTTTACATTGATGCTCCGCTCCTATTGGTCGCAGCATGATGTTACATAACCTATAACCTTCTTCGATAAATCGGATATCCAACACTAAAAGAATTTTTCAATTCGAATCAGTAGTTCCTGAGATTAGCGCGTTCAACCAAACAAACAAACTCTTCAGCTTTTAGTATAGATTAACGGACTAGTGTAATGCATTTATTTATATTTTCTTATGTAAGCGACATGTAATTGTCTTTAAGACTGCGCCGAGCGTAAGACAGATAATGACAGAGCTCGTGCGGCGCATATTCAAATCGGCGCGCGGCCGCCATAGTGAAATTGTATGGAGGCTTTGAAGTGCTTTTTTGACAAATATGTATCTTTATTGTCAACCAATAACTTAAATATTTGTAACGGACAAATTATAATATAACTATTTATGGTTCGTTTAAGCTGTAAAATAGACTAGATTTCTATTGTTATAATCTAAAAATCACGTAACACGAGTTTAAGTTTATGCATTTTTCGTGCAAAAATACGTAATTTTGTAGGCGAAAATATTAATTATATTAAGTTATTTAAACGGAGTATTTGTAAACACATTCATTGTTATGGTAAATGTAAATTTTATATTTGTATTAAACAAAAAGTGTTGATTTTATTCACTTAACTGTGACCGCCTATTTTGGCACATAAAGAAGTATTGAACCGAAGTGGTCACCTCGCTCTTGCCACTGCACCAAGGGTTGCGGGCTCGATCTCCAGACGAGACTAATATTTGTGTTATCCACATATGTATAGTTGTTGCGAGACTCTGTGTTCTTTGTGTCCAATGTTTAATATTTGTAAGGTCTTTAACTACCTATCAATGAGCGTGGAATCTCTCAGAGATAGATATATGTAGGGTAGGCAATCAGAGATATACAGATTTGTGTGTGGTAGTGTTTTACAGAAGCAATAGTTCAAGGAACTTAAAACTCCGTAATTTGACGGTACTTAGTACAAGACTAAAATGCGTACAAAATTTGACAATTGACGTTTCTTGTTTTAAAACAATAGATAATAGAATCTAACACATTCTACTTTTGTAACCTTCGTGATTAGTAACGTAGATATGGTGAACGTTCTCTACGTTATTAACAAAGGCAGAATTTTCAATTGTCTAACCCGATTTTACCGCGGCTGTACCTTTGCCCTTATTTACGAAAATAAAAAAGTTAAGTGACAAACTAATGAGAGATATTTCCGCGGGACATTCCAGAAAATGTTTATTATTCTTTACAATGGTTTAATCATAGTATTTTTATTTACTTATACAATATTATTGAAGTAAGATCAAAAATATCATTATCAAGATTGTAATTGAAGCTATTCAGTGTGGCAATATTAAAAAAAATTGTGTAAGAAAATATAATTTCGTTATTCATTGAAATTAAACTACTATTTAGGGATTTTATCGCGTTGTTTATTTGACACTTTATTACATAATTTTGAAAATTGTTACACTGCTACTACTATTGTACTTTACTAATTTTTAAGCTAATTAAATTATTGTTAAAACTGTTTAGATTTAATTTAATTTTACACTTTCCCCGACGTTTCGGTTGCTTTTCAGCAGCCATGGTCACGGGGAGAGGTATATTTATTTATTTATTTATTTATTAGGAGTATATAGTAAATATAGTAGTTTAATTTCAATGAATAATATTCGCGTAAACAGAAGACAATATTATATAATTTCGTTAGTTTCTCATAAACCTATATTATATGTTGCCAAATTCATAAATTCATCCATTAATTTAATCTAGTTTTTCTAAGAATTGATATGAGAATGCAATGTCAAATAGGCGTTCATATATACAGATTTCCTAAAACTATAATTTCGATAGATATCGATACGTTTACAAATTCAAAAGTCTGATAAATACTTATTCTTTACACTAAAACCATTGTTTTAATGTGATATTCGGGATTTACGTTATTTTCACGAGTTTTAAATACTTTTCTGTTACACGATATACACTTGATAATATGTCTATACAAATAGGACACTCACCTGCAAGACTCAGTGCGATGAAGTTAAAGGTCGTCAAAAACAACAGCGCGTGTCGTAGCGACGCCATGTCGCCTCGAGATCTGTAACAACAATAGAACACATCAGTATAAAGATAAATGGTTATCGTAGCTTAGTGCTTCCCAATTCGTGATATGCGTATCTTAGAATAGAATAGAATATATTTATTTTTAGGAATATTGTACATTTATTATCTTATATCTAGGAACTAATAATTGAGTTCTTACACGCAAGCTCTTAAATTAAGTAATACTATCAACAAAAGCAATAACATACGCAAACATTAGATACAATCTATAAGAATTAACTACTAATCTAAACTCATTTTTAGGAACGGATTTTTGTAAAAATCTTTGTGGATTATAACATTTCGACAGCCATCTATCTATCCCATTATGTCAGCATAACAACTGAGTAATTTTGATGCGGTTTTCCCAATTAAGTAGCTTGACACCGGTAACCACATTTTATCTCATTCCGTTTAATAAAACCGGATAAATAGCCAAAACCATTTATAGATAAGCTTTCATGTAAATAGGGATTGACACCCAACGAGGATTTAAAGGCCGTAGGTTCGAATCACACTCATTGTATTACGTGAACGTAGGCCCACTCCTAACTGAATCATTCTAGTTTAGTTGGAGAAATTAGTGACTGACTACACGGATTGTGGTTCATGTGATCGCCCCGCTGCTGACACTATGCCAATTAGTGTAGGTTTAATCCCCACACGGGACACAAATGCAATCTTTAATTAATTGTTCCGAGCCTAGCTGTTCTTTGTGTCCGTTGTTTGAATGTTTGTAAAGTCACCGTGATACAGGCATTATTACAAGTGTGGGAGACATCTTAATAAATATAATATATGTGAACCTTAACCTTTAAAAAACACATATGACATCGCAAACTAAACCACTGAGAGCGATGTCTGGAACAAAGTCTGCCGCTTCAATAACAAACAACGCAATATCTACAGATCAACTTTAAAACAATGTGGCGAGGAATAAAAAGTTAATGACTGCGGCAGACATATTGTTTTTGTTTCAAACGATAAAGGTTATTTAGTGTTGTTGGTCTATTAGTGTTGTGACTCATACAATCGAATAGCACGCAATTGTAGATATAATCTGACCGTCAAAGCCTTAATGCTAACTTAACGAGGGTACATCTTTTTATAGCTTCTAGTAGTTGACGAGTTAGCTTATTGATGGTAAATGTCAACTGTAGCTTATGGACTTAGGTAATGCCAAGGATACAGAATCTACTACCTAATACCTACATAGAGTCATGACTTTTACCCCCAAAGGGGTAGGCAGATATGTAAATATGAGTGAATGACAATTCTTAAATGCAGCAATATCATAGATCTTACGTAACAAGAGGCGGATTTATTGTCATTAATCCGTCAAGTTTTGATACCAGAAATAATTAATAACACCTAGAGTCTGCCCGCGGGTGTGCCGCTGCGACTCAATAAGTTAAATAAACGATCACATTTTAAGAGCAGTTCAGCTACTATGTTCTTTATTTTTTTAAATACAATAATTTGTTCTAGATCCAGGCATCACATCAGGCGCCTCATAGGCCACAAATATAAGACCAAACTTATGTCACCGAGACTTAAAAGTAATAAAAATGCTGACAGACTTAAAAATGAAAAAGACTTAACCGCCGAAATTCTCTTTAAGTAATCCAAATCATGTTGCACAACACCACGTAGCATTTCACACGCCAATCAATCGCAATTCAATCAGTGAACGAGCTGCATACTTGCGCATCGCAAAAAGACCACGATTGATGCGCGGGCGCAGCGGTCGATGACCCGCCGCCTGCGCAATCACATCCCCTAGATCGCGGCGCCTTCGCACGCAATGTTACGTCGATTATGTATCGCAAAATATCTATTTAATTATCAGTTTGGTGAGTATTGGATCGCCAGATCCGTAGAAAAAAGTGCAATAGCATCCATGCATACATTATGTACTGATAGCACAGTGATTCATGTACTCACTCGTCAGTGTTTGGGAGTCTTCGTGTCAGTCAAAATCTTTGTAATGCACATCTTGCATCATGCATCTTTGTGCCAAGCATGTTCTTTGTGTTTGTTGTTTGAATTTCAAAAAGTCCTGACCAATACAGGAATTATTTCTGAAGCTAGGGCTAGGGAGCTAATAAAATAAAATGCAAAATGGTGGTGTACTTAAATGTTCAAATCGTGTTAGTCTATCTTCATTCTATTTATTTCAGAAATATTTGTATTGTTGTATGTAGTATAAAAGCAAAAAAATGTTTTAAGACCATCTCACATAATCTTTTGAGTAAAAGAAAGTCAAATATCATAAAATTTATTCATTTTGGTCACAAAGTAAGACTTATGAACGAATACTCAGTACAAATCGCATCAGCGCAATAGGAGACAGGGCAGATCGAAAATACCCAACATATTTATTTGTTGCGCATAAGCTCAAAACCCGTATTTATAACGCATTTATTTTCTTTTTCATCACTTGAATGGTTGGCAAACCACCTATACAAAAATCTGTTGGAAGTATTATTAAAATCATAAATTTCTCAGAATTGAGCGGTTTTCCCTAACATGACGCATCAATTTCTGTTGCTTTTTTATAACTAAATGACTACGATTCGCGTGAATCTTTATTAATGTAGGTTTTCTTGAATACGCAGATACTTTTTTTATTTTCTGGTAAATAATCGTTTGACGTTGGTTTGTGGACTTTTGAGCTACTTTTTTTATTAATATCGGTTTCGGTATTTATATTTAAAAGTAGGCATAGCTACGACTTTGTCCGCTTTGGCGATATGTTTGTGTTAATTTAGAGTTGTATTTTATTACTAGTTTTTAGCGTTACCAGGATAAAATGTCCTGTGTATAAATTAAGAGGATGGTCTGTCTATAGTAGTCTATGTTTTATCTAAATCCAATTAATAAAAATATTTGAGTAACAAACGTCAGTGCAATCATCTATTTTTATGATATTAGGGTTTTTATATCGCATTTTATATCTTACGTTTTAAAAGCATATACCTGTCATAAGAAGACATATGTGATTGTTTCTTCTTATTTTATTATTCTTAACTTTTCTTGAGTTAGACATATTATAAATCAAATTAAAGTGCTGAAGATCTATACGTATGTATCTTATGTGTCTTATGTGGGAGGGTCCAGTCAGTGCAGACCGGCGACACTTCGACCCAGTGGGATCTTTTGTGTCGACACTCTCCCAATAACGACTGCCATAGATGTTCATGGCAGCTGGGACCGACGGCTTAACGTGCTCTCCGAGGCACGGAGCAGGCAATAATTATTGTCAATCAATACGCACATAATTTCGAAAAGTCATATAACTTCCAAAAGTCAGAGGTGAGATCTATACGTAACATGTAGATAAATTAAACTAAGGCAATGATATTGTACACTTTAAGTTCTAAGACCTCATTAAGCTCAGATAGTTTTAGGGTAGAATACTCCAGCTCACACTACTCAAAACAAAATATGGCATTTCGTTTTACCAACATTAATAAAGTTCACACACAACTTCTAATATACAATATACATTTTGAGCTATTGTGTTATCCAGCTAACATTACTAAATCACAATTTTAGCGAAACTCTTCTATACATAATATTGATATAAATAAACAGGCTGCTTACAGCTCATATGTATTCAAAGGTTCTACAGAAATATTAGGCAAGTGAGTTAGAGAGGGTTTCTTTGGCGGATGTGCCCACGGGTGTAGTGTGAGGACCGAAGAGAACTATTCACACACGTTATTAAGACAAATGGTATCCCAACATCGACCTACATATGGCGTAACCTCATTTACGGTTATCGTGACTGCGCCGTCTTCGTAGATCGTAGCGTGATGTTATATAACCTATAGTCTTCCTCGATAAATAGGCTATCAAACACTGAAACAATTTTCCAATTCGAACCAGTAGTTCCTGAGATTATCGCGTTCAACCAAACAAACAAACAAACTCTTCAGCTTTATAATATTAGTATAGATTAGATTTTGACCGCGACATCGCTCGCGTAAAGGTTAGCTTTGTAATGGTACTTTTTCTGGGTGAATGGTGCCCTATGTCCTTTTTCTATACCTGACAACGTATATGCGAAATTTCATGATGATCGGTAGAGTAGTTACGTCGTGAAAGCGTAACAAACAAACTCACATTCATATTTATAATATTAAGTTAAGATACTGCCTCGTAGTGTGTGTGACTGCAGTGTACCTATGAGTTCTAGGGCTTGATTGCTTCTTCTTCTTCTATTCGTGTGGTTAATAGCCAACCTGTTGTCAAGAGTTGTTCAAGCCGCCTAGGCCTCTGACATGACTTAACGACTGCTGTCAATTTGACAACAACCGGGATCGACTTTTTACGTGCCCTCCGAAGCACGGAGACGCTCGGATGAAATACCACTAAGCGGTCACCCATCTATAGACTGACTGCACCCAACGTTGCTTAACCTCGCTAATCGTTTACCGATCAGTGAGTGCAACTGGCTATGAGCGCTCATGCGTCAAGCAAAGTGTTTTTGCGTTTTCTCCCAGGAACTCGAAGACTGGTACTGTGCGTGGTAAACAGCAATAGGTTGGCGTCCTACTATGTGTGACCTAAATATATCTGGTAAAATAAAGGTGCTATACACCTCTGCCAATCCCTTGAGTGATTTGGGCGTAAGACTACTGTGCAATGTAGAAAACGGCAAACCGAAAACCATCTACCGAGCACATACTTCCAAAATTTCCTAACAAAATATTTTAATAGTACTTTACCTAACGTGGGAATCAAATCCAAGACAGTGCACGAGACGAGGACAAAATTCTAACTAATATTATAAATGTGAATGTGAGTTTGTTTACTTGCAACTTTCACGCCTGAACGACCAGACCGATCATCATGAAATTTCGCATACACGTTGTCAGCAAAAGCAGCGATAGCTCAGTGGGGATACCAACAGACTGCAATGCAGAGGGTCTCGGGTTCGAACCCACGCCGCGCACCTCTGACTTTCGGAAGTTATATGACTTTTCGAAATTATGTGCGTATTGATTGACAATTATCGCCTGCTCCGTGCCACGGAGAGCACGTTAAGCCGTCGGTCCCGGCTGCCATGAACATCTATGGCAGTCGTTATTGGGAAAGTCAGTACCCTCTAATATCCTGACACTGGTCAAGCCTTAGGGTATTAGCCAGTCAGGTGGCAGCCGCTCCGTGTAAAAACTGATATCCAGTCAAATCCGGTTAGACTGGAAAAGCCGATCCCAAGTGACTTCGGAATAATAAAGGTTAGGGAGAAGAAGTAGTCAGTGGCACTGAAAAGGACATAGGGTACCTTTCATCCATAAAAATAACTGTTCCCGAGGGCTGAAAATCTGACATAACCTACATTTACGCGAGCGATACCGCGGGCAAAATCTAGTATTTATATATCACCACACTCAAAATTTCGGAAAATTACTTGCCTTTATCTGTACTACCATCAACCACAAAGGTCATTCACCACAAACAATTCCTTGACACACATATCCACATCATCAATCAAGCATCAAGTGCGTCCCCACTCTTACCCTACCTCAATAAATAAGGCCGGACCCACTTATCAACGGCCTGTCTTGCTACTGTCACTCATGTTAACTAAAACTAATGGCATACGAAAACTGGGTCATCGACAACGGACCCATCATACCTTCGGGTATGATGACCCCATATTACTCATACTTAATATATTTTGACTGCTAGTATATACTGTCCTACTAAACCAAATACAAGGGATTTGACAAAGATAAAGATATATTTATTTGTATAAAACATGTGTAGTTTACAAGACATACATCCTATAAAGTTGTTCATAATATGTAATTGTTATGTATCAACATGTATTGCCAAGGCCGGCGTACAAATATTAAAATTATGAGACTAAACAGAATAATAAATGCAATACAATAATAAAACAATAATAGAATTAAGTCACAATAAGAAAATTATTAATTTAGAAATTATAAAACTATATTTTGGTATATCCGTTAATGAAATGTCGTAATAATAATGTCAATAATAAATTAGAAAATACCAGTCAATAAAAGATTTAAAAATAATAATAGCAATAAAGATAAAAATAAAAATTCTATTAAGTATTAAAAAGTATCATTCAAGTAGTCGGTAATATTGTAATAACATTTTTCTGATAACATTTCTTTAACTTTAATTTTAAAAAGATTTAGATTCATAGCTTTATAGTGTTTTGGAAGCTTATTATAAATTTTAGGTGCAATACAAAATACACTTATTACCCCACGCTATTACCCAATTTAGCAGTTTTGCTAAATTGGGTAATAGCGTAAATTATGTGTATGACATTTCCTAAGATTTAGTTTTGTTGACTGACGAGTTGTCGACCTTACGTCGTTTTGCTAGATATTGTTTTCAGTGCTGTTCTGTTAAAGTTTTCACTTCAAACTCATATTTATTAATAGTCTGCTATCAAATGTAACAATAATACAATCACATAATAAGTACAGATGATGATATGTTCGATGGTAAAATTTTATAGGATTGCAATGCCGAACGCTCTCATAAACAACCTAAACATGAATGCAGGCTCTTCAACGGTAAGCAATTATCTGTGAGTACTTGCAATAATGTCCTCCAGACCGAATTTCGGCCACGGCGGCCAGTCTTAACAGAGACTGGCCATCTGCGCAGGAGATATTATAGTGCACAAGTGTGTGCGCAAACATAAGTGCACTCTCTGTTCCCTAACTCTCATGACCCGATGGGACGGCAATCCGACATGACCGGAGAGAGATCAGGCGCAGGACCAACGGCTTTACGTGCTTTCCGAGGCACGGGGGTGTCTAACACCGCCAACTTCCTAACTCCGGGCTGCTATTGAGATTTCTTTACAGAAAAACCCAATAGCTTTTTGTTGGCCCGACCCGGGATTCGAACCCGAGACCTCATGCACAGCAGTCGCATTCACTACCGCTGCGCCACGGAGCTTGCAATATTAAGGCTGAAAGTCGTACGTTGCCGACCGTAAGAAAATATATGCGAATGATGTACCTACCTATGTATATTTTGCATATCTTAATCAGCAATATAAGTCGATAAACACTTATGAAAATTTAAATTGCCTTACCAAATACAATAATGATAATTCTTAATCATTAAAGGTAGAAATTTTTCATTTACAATCTACTGATAGAAAACTTAATGTCCAGCCACGTATGTCGCTGACTGTATGTAAGCCTTTGAAACCCTTTATATTAATGCTATACCAGTACTCTGACAGACCAGTATTAGGTAAACTTCTGCTGTAACCAGAGACAAGTAAATAGCATTTTCCACAGAGCAACGATCGCTTGATCTGTGTAATTGCATCTCGCCACACAATTTACATTCCTCTGTTTATATCAACATTATTGATGACTCATAAATGTCCGACGTTCGATACTAAATGTGATTTATTAGCTTATTTACTTTTTATAATCAGATTATGTATCAAAAGTACATACATTTATCAAAAGTGTATATTTTGTTTTATTATCCTTCAAATATAGTCGTGGAGACCCTTATATATATTTACCCGCTTGTTTTAAACTGAAGACTCCTGCTCTAGATATCGCACATCGGGTGCAATAACGTCATAAATGCTAAAATTTGTAAAATGTGTTTTAGGTCACAAATTGTGTCTAAAATGCATTAATGTCATGAAAGTACCTCTAAAAAAACGTCATTCGTTACTTATGATGTTATTGCACCCGGTGTGCTATATAATTCCAGTGTCATGAAGGACATTACAAACAGTTACACAACCGACAAACAGCCAAAGAACACAATAAATAACTTTTTGAAAACACAAATTTAAGTACTTTGTGGAAATCGAACCCACGGCTCTCGGTGTCCTAGCAGACCTTTTAAGCTACCAGTAGCATAAGTCGTCTGATAGGTCTGCTCTATTCGCATTTATATAGTCTGACTCTACCGGCTGAAAGTAGCTATGAACATTTTCCTTGACTAAAATACACATTGAGCATATAGTCATGGATAGTTTTCCTGTATTCTGTATTTACTCAGATGATCAAGAAGAGATATTACCCATAATAAGATTTTTGTAGGTTCACTCACGAGTGTTACCGTTATTTTAACTAACTTCATGTCTCTAGGTTACATTAGCCGATGCCATCTGGCAACCCATAACTAAATTGCCTGCTTAGTCATATAAAAAACATAATTATGTCGCTTAGTATAAAGTTGTACAATCATTGTCTGCAAATGCAGAGATTGGTAATTCTCAGAGTTTATAAAACGTCAATAGTTTTCAAGGAAAGTACCATTGACGTCTATAGGCCAAATAAATATAACTAATAGATTCTAAGTAATATTAGTTAAACTTATAAACAAACTTTAATTTAAATTTGTTTTTGTAATTCTCAGTACCAGCGCGGAGTCTATATCTGTGCTCGGTGTAATAGGCAAAGTCAAAAATCATTTATACATTTAGATCATAAAGAAACACTTTTTAATACCAAGGTTATCGGTTAGTGAGTTAACTAAATTACTTAATTTACATTTATGTTAGTTACTGGGTTCAGGCAAAGGATTGAGCCGATGACAAGATGCAATAAACACACGGTCACTCTATTAAATCGCAATTGAATTATCATTTCAGTATCTAAATTATAATTGCAACATTTTACATAAACGGACGTGAAAGCATAGCAGTCGAAATGTGGGTGTAATACTCTGCCTGCCCCTACGGGATATAGATGAGATTATGTAAAAATAATATAATAATATCAGCCCTATATTCATATAAGTCTGGGCTGATACCTCTGCCTGACATAGGCCTCTTATCAGTGAGAGAAGGGTCAGGCCATAGTCGACACGCTGACCCAAAGTTTTCATAGATACCTATGTGAAGTCTGCCAGATTGCCATCTTTGCACACATTATGGAGATCTCTCAGACAAGCAGATTTCCTCAAAATGTTTGTCTTCACCGTTAAAACGAGCAATAATGAAATATATCATTTGCACATGACTACGAAAAAACAGAGATACGCGCCTTGGTTTGAGCTCGAGAGGAGACGTGGCAGTCCAACGGTCTCCCACCAGGCTACCGCCATGATTGATATAACGGACCTAAATCAGTTACATGTATGTGAGTTCGTGCCCTAATCCCCAGTCGGGTGGACGACCGCCTTATTACCAATCTTCCTCAATAGGATAATGGTGACGCTGTCCGCTGCTACTCAATGTTAGCGCGACGTGTGAAGATGTCCCTTGGGAACGACCCGACCGGCTCGAGTTACGAGCCTTATCGTATTACGACATTTGTAGCATTCTATTCACGACTACTTTCGCACGAGAGAATTAGTAAACTGCTGTGGTCTGTCTCGCGGTAGCTCCAGCGTTAAATGCCACTTCGCTACTATAACATCAATAAACGGCCGAAACGTTGGGGAAAGTGTAAACTTAAATATAAATAGTTTTAATAATTTAAATAGCTTAAAATTAGTAAAGTTTAATAGTATCTAGTAGTAGTGTAACAGTTTCAAAATTTTGTAATAAAGCGTAAAATAAATAACGCGATAAAATCCGTATATAGTAGTTTAATTTCAATGAATAACATTCGCGTAAACAGAAAACAATATTATCAATAAACGAGATCACTAAAGGCAATAAGTGTTTTTGCTTTTAGGCCAGTAATTTCTGAGGTTAGCGTATTCGAATACACACATTTTATGTTTTATAACATTAGTATAAATTGCTTTTGTAACGAAATAGGAATACTATAAAGAGGCTTATTTTCATAAGCGTATGGTAATTAAACGAATATAAACAAATTCACCGAGGATTGCTTCCAATTAATGTTAAATCGACTATTTTGAACCAATCTATATATTTATTAATACGTGAAAAATACTTTGTACCTTTTAAGCATAATGCGTGCACGGAGGAGTGTCAGATTTGGTATAAAGTTCACATGAAAAATAAGCTTAGAAAGCTAAAATGTATAAAAAAATTTCGAGGGCGTTACCTCTGGTATTACAAACGTCAGTAACCATATACCAGTTTGCCACCCTCCTCGTATAATAAATAAACCATGAAAATAAACGAAATCTATCTGCAGATAATATATTGAAATCCGTTACTCAGTTGATACACGTATTACACACATGTTGCCTTCATTGACACATGAGGACAGGCAAACACGGGCATACGTCGAGCGTGTACGGTCGTGGCATTAAAACAGTCTGTGTCAACACAGGCTCAAGCTAAAATTCGTGAGTACATGACAGCTGCGCAAATCTCGTTGACTATGAGACTTTAGGAGATTATCGTAATATGCGCAACGAGTACTCGAAACGGTACCTCGAAATATCGATTTAATATATTAGATATTCATTTAATCGACTTGCATTTGACCGCAGTATCACCTGTTGTTAAGTGACGATGTAGTCGACGATGGAGCACGCTTGCATAGAAGATACCTATTCACTCACGACTTGAATAGACCAATATTGTGCCCATTGATGCGATTGAGCTTTTGAAAAATAATTACTTCATTTAGGTTGCAAATTTTGTGTGTTCTTGTTGATGCTTGTGTACAGAATAGGTTCACGTTGGTAGTGCAATCGGTGGGATTTTAACCCGCTATCTCTTGATTGCAAGTCCAATGTCTTGTCTATTGGGTTACCGTTGCAATATGCGATTTTAATTACTGATACACCCACATTTCAGCTGGCTTTTCAGGTCCTACATAATAGGGAGCGCAGCGCTATAACCCTTACTGTTACTAAGATTTTCTAAGAAAACTTGAACAACACATTTCCCGACCCGGAAATCCAATACGGAACCTCACGACCGGCCGCAAACTTATATTACCAATAACACAGTCTTATTGATAACGATTAGAAGCATTATATAAATGCAAGTCTATACAATATTATGATTAGTTGGAGGCTTTCCAATAACAGATTAATACCCCGTCACCACTCGTAGTTCCAATAAAGTCAACAATCTGACAGTATACATCAATAAGTCGCAAATGACTTGACTGCACTCGAGTGAGACTAGGGTGACCATTCATTCTGATTTCTCTGAAGAAGTTTAGATTATTCTGTATATCCTTTACTTTATGCCAGCTAAAGAGTCTACAAGGGTTTAAAGCGGACTTATAAAATGTCATAATAATTCACTACTGCTATGGTGATTTTCTTCACTTTAATTGCTCATACAAATATATATTTATTGACATGTTATGAAAAAGAAGAGGCGGTCATGTTATTTGTTGGTTACGACAAAAACATTACAAGGAAGATAGTTGGTCATACTTTCAATTATTCACCTGTTTTGGATTTTCTATCTTAACTCTTAGACATAATATCACTATTTTGTCAGCACTTCGATAATTATAATTGCTATATTGATCTTGTGACATAAACGTAGAAAACAATAATAATAATAAATAGTAATAAAATAATGTAAGGCAGATATTATTTTTAAAATAACGCTGAGGTCTTGCGATCTTTGATTCAATTAGAGGCATAGTTCTGTTACTATGCCCGTAATTTCATATTCTCAATAGCTACCTAGCATCTAGAACTATAACCTACCATAAGCTCGTCTCTAAGTTCATAAACCATTTATTAACTCACCCACTCCGCAATAAGATGGTTATTTCACACATTTTGACAGCTACGTAAAACTGCCGATATGTGCGTGACATCTCTATGCCCTTCGCTCTATACCCTTTAGGAAAATAAAAACGCGAAATTACGTTATTATAAAATGTCGAAATGGTAACCCTACACAAATCGCAGACGACATCGTCACCGGACACCGGACGCGAAAGTAAAAACATGCGCAGACAGTTACTGACACTCCGTGTTAACTACAGCATAATATCTTACCTATCATAATGTAGTCATTATATAATTACGAAAGTACCTAATCAATACTGCCTTGTTAATGTAACGATTAGATGTTAATTTTTACGATTTTACTAATTGTATGATCTGTAAATAATTGCTGCCGCAACGGTTGTGAATGCGACTGCTGTGATATAAGTCCTGGGTTGCCAGTTTGAGCAAAGAACCATTAGGTGTTTTCTGTCATTAAAGTACACAGGAATGGTATTTTAGCTAGCGAAGCGTGTGTCTAGCAAACTTTTGTGTTCCGTGTACACACGCAAAAAAAAACGAAGTAACTACTAAATCAACGCATATCTGGCTAGACGTGGGTCTAGCCAGCTGTGCTTATAAAGAAAGAGTACAAAATCCCAAAAACACTTCGTCTAATTCAAAAAATTAATCCTAACTTTGTGTACAGCATTCGCACTCACTACTCACTGCGCCGCTGAAATAGTCATCGATTTTTATAAGTTCAATTATTATAAATTATCTATCTCTCTGAAACAATATTTTTTGTTTAGGATGAAAGGCATGTTTTTTTTTTTTTTGTACTTTGAAAGGCTTGCGCTTGACCGCGATCTCACCTGATCTTAAGTGAAGATGCAGTCGACGATGTAGCACGCTTGCCTAGAAGATACCTATTCACTCGCGACTTGAAGACACCCAGATTGTACTCATCGGGAAACACAGACTTAGGTAGCGAATTCCACTCCCCTGATAACGTGTATTCGAAATTTCATGATGATCGATCGTGTAGTTAAAGCGTGAAAGCCTAACAAACAAACTCACATTTGCATTTATAATATTAGTTAGAATTACACCAGTTCAAATGAAACGCTATCTCAATCATCAGTTTAATGAGCTCTCGTAAACAAGTTAAAACAACTCAACTCACCAGCCGTTCATGTAAAACTGAAACTAACATTGAACTACCTCACGTGCAATTAATGCAATAACACAACATACATACACGCGTTCATAAACTTCTTATTCAATCTCCAACGGTTTATTGTTTGCTAACAACACGCAGGAAAACATGGAGAAAAACTACAGCTTATATTCGAAGGTCGTTGCATCGGTTTTAGCACAGTAATTTAGCATATTGTTGGCAAATATGAATGTAATTTATTATGAAATGTTATCAGGTTTTAGTATAGATATAAAAAGGTATACCATACCCACATATCGGCAGCTATATTTTCCTTTTCCGACGTTTATATTGGTCAGTAATTATATCAGAAAAATCTAAACTAGCGATGTGCAATTGTTATGAAAAACGAAATTCGAATATGTTTTTGAAAATTGTATTACGGTTCATCCGAATGTTGAATTTTACGCAATATACGTAATCAAATTTTAACAATAAATCAACGTCAAAGACTACAGAAGCATTCAAATAAATACGAAGGTTTCGAATTATTAAATTTACTTGTAGATTCGAATCATTCGAATCATTATCGTTATTATATTCGATAAGTGAGTATCGTTAATGCAAAAATGTTCAGATTATAAAATACTAACTGTGCACCTTGGTTGACCTGCACGGTACCTAACGGACGAAGCGTGATATTAAACAAGCTATAAAATGCAGTACTTTCAAATCTGACAGATATTTTCAGATATTAGCATGTTCAAACAAACAGTCTCATCAGCATTATAATATTAGTAGATTAATATAAATATTCCAAATTATGACCGTCGTCAAATGCTTTACAAAGCATATGCACAGCTAGGGTTCCCAACCATACTGTTAAAAACAGTATTATACATTTTTTCGTTCGTTAATACATTTTCATAAAAAAAAGGATACAAAATACCGTTTTTATGTCCGCTGGTATCCAAAGCCATAGTAAACTCTGTATAAAATGTAAACGTCCGTATACAAACTACATTTCAGAACGAAACTGTTAATGTCAAGTGAGTGCCACGCATGCGCAGCGCAGAACGCATGTATAATATAATTAATTTTATAAATTAATATAAAATAAAATACTGTTCATTTTATTTCTCCGATCTTAATATACTTCATTTCTCGTACAAAAGGTTGGAAACCCTATGCACAGCATATGTTCTATTATTAAGTTGCAGTAGGCGAGCACTAAACGTAAAATATCCAGGACACTAGTAAGCAACAAAGGATCGCGTATAAGGACTAAGTAATCATAAGTTTTTACTAACAATACTAAGACTGCAATTATCGCAGAGATGGAATGTGAAGGTCGGCGACCTCTCAAAAGGTTAAGGGTGAATGAAACTTCACACAACGTTTAATTGCAATTGCAGCAAGTGACGTAATCGAATTTGACATACATATTATAATCTGACGCCTATATGTATCCCCGAAAGGCTAGGCAGAGGTGTTCCATGTATATTTCGCCAGCTTAGGTTCTAGATCCCGCGTCATAGGTGACGTGTTTATTGTCGTTTACCGGGCACACATCCAGACTCCAAGATATCACTAACGATAACTTAGCAAAAAAATTTAATAACACTTTGCTCGACCTAGGAAATGTTTCGGAGATCCTCAAGAGATGATGTGATCGAATCTTATGTGTATGTGTTTTCATTTAAAATTATTATGTTAATTATCTTCTTACATTCGTATTGTGTGTACAATGGCTGCCTTGCAGCTTGTAAGTAAAATACCAAAATTCAGTGGCGATGGTGATCTTGCAGATGAACCCTTTGCCTGCACCTAGCAACTAACCTAAATATAATTTTAGTAAACTCACTAACCAATACAGTGTTACTTTATAACCTAAATAGATTTTTGACTTCGGCTATTATGAAGTAAAATATTTAAAAAAAAAGTCTGGCTTCTCAGAATCAAATCCTAAAACGAGAATGAGACAATTAACACTATATAACGCATTGTCTTCGTCTAGCACACGCAATGACAATGTTTCAAAGGATAATAGTAAGTCTCCTGTAGTCTGATTTAGAAACTTTTCGATAACTATACGAGACTATATCTGTAGGTAGTTTTCCGAGTTGTATGTAGGATACAACCATGGCATTCCATTTAGTTATTAATTGATTGCGTAATAGATACATCGAGATGACAGACGATATTTTTTTCTAAAGCTAAACTATTTCATATCGAACATGTAATCGAATTACTCGATAATTGAGCTGCAGTGAAGTTGTGTCGTCATGTTGATCCTATAGCCGGCTCGACTCCGAGAAAACTTCCTCTCTGCAAATTAATTAGAATATCAGCCCTTTATTTAAACTGTCCCACTGCTGGACACGGGCTTTTCTTAGTATGTGAAAGATTAGGCCATAGTCTACCACGCCAGCCTAATGTACTATCGCCTTGAGCGACGGGTGACCACTCCTAAGGTTAAAATCGCATAGCAGGCCAACACTTGGTCGGGCGGAGGGTGGAGTCACTTAAAGTCAACATGAGCAAGCGAAAATTTTTCTGAAATGGTCAACCGTCGATCAAGTCTATAGTACATTGGCACACTTGACATATATCGAGAACATTATGTACAACTCTCATACGTGCAGGTTGTCTCACGATGTTTTCTTCGCCATTAAAGCGAGTGATAATTAACTAATAGTCCAATATAATTTTTGCTACAGTAGCGCAGCGCTAGTGCACGACTGCTGTGATCTCTGATTCCCAGGTAGGTTAAAGTCTTTTCTGTCAAGAAATTTTCAGGAGCCGCATAGCGTCTCAAACTGTGTCCAGTTGTTGCAATAGGCACGCTTCGTACAACATGGGACCTAAAACTTTAGCTTAAGGAATGTGGCTTTCATACACATTCGGCGGCCTCGATGGCGTAGTGGTTAATGTAACCGATTGCGACGCCTGAGGTCAAGGGTTCGATACCCGCACAAGTCAAACATTTGTATGCATGGACATGGATGTTTGTCTTGGTCTGGGTGTTTCTATGTATAACATGGATTCACAAAAAAAAAGTAGGTATATGTGTATTTTTATCCATTGTACCCATAGCACAAGCTCTGCTTAGTTGGGGCTAGATGGTGTTCTATGTATGTGATAGAATATGATTATATTTATATTATATACACTTCTGCCTACCGTTTCGAGGATAAAGACGTGAGATTATATATGTATGTATTCGTATAAAAAACATCCAACTCTAATGTTAATTCATGGATTACGTAGCGCATGCGCATGCAACATTAATTATTATTACATAACTTTCGTTTGCGACAATAGAACGATTACACGCGAATCGGTAATACAGCACAATATTATTAAATTGATAATTGTTTTTTTTTTAAAGGCAAGTCTTGCCCTTGGTTTAATCCCTGTGTCGCGGGGAACTTTACAAACATTCATACAACGGACACAAAGAACACCGAACTCGGAAAAACTATTTGTGGATCACACAATTTTGTGTCCCAAGTAGGGATTGAAGCCACAACACTCGGCACAGTAGCAATGGCGTATCCCACTTGAAACACTACGCCTTACGTGCACTCGTTCATCTAATCGCTATGGGTTGTTTTTAACGAGACCTAAATATAGGTACCGCATTATAATTTTTTGTACAACTAATGTGGCAAACAAGCATACGACCCACCTGATGGTAAGTGGTCACCATAGTTTATGGACGCCTATATAACATCACTTGCACGTTGCCGATCCTTTAGGAAAGGAAGTGGGAAGGAGAAGGAGCGGTAAGGCTGAATGAGATTGATTGGGCCTCCGGCACTCTCACTCACCGAACGAAACACAACAGTAGGAGTACTGGTATTTCATGTCGGTATTCTGTGAGAGGGTAGTCCTTCCCCGGTCGAGCCGGCCCATTCATGCTGATATTAGCGAGGCTCTACTACTCATAAAATGTTGGTGTAATAGACCTCTGCCAAGACTATCAAGAATAAGAAGACATGTTTTGATTTTAGTATTTAATTAGAAAACAAGTTCATAAAACCGAACTGAGATTGAAATTTTATAACTAATATGATTATTTACTTTTATAGTGTTGTAAATTACAAAGTTATTGCCAATCTACAAAATAATAACATTAATTAAACGCAATACACAGAGAGTTAATTTGCAACATTATCCGCCACCATCAATAAATATGGCGGCGTGAACTAGTTATTTCCCGCAACAATGTTTGCGTTTATTAATGTTTATGTCCTTCTTTAAGATATCCTCTCTCTCTCTATCTCCATACCAATTCTCACCAAAAATATCTCAGTAGTTTAGCCGTAAAAACATTAAAAGTGAAAATTAACAATGCCCTTTCACGTTTTGACAGTACAGTTTAAGTAAAATAATAAGTTTAAGCATTGTAACATGCAACTTGTAAAAGAAAATTAAAGATATGAAGATCTGTAAAGTTATTATATTATACGGATTTCAATGAGACTTGGTACACAAGTACGGCATATCGTTTATAGATACAGGATAATTTTTCGTGTTATTTGTTCCTGTAAAGTTCACGCAGGCAAAGTTTATAAGATTACTACAAATTATCTATCTAAATAACAATAACAATTAATTAGAAGCAATAAACAAGGATCGTTAATGGCAGAATGTAGTAGTGCGTTGACCCAATAATAAATTTCAACTAAAAAAAAACAAAGCTAGCGGTTTTGGCGCCACCACCGTGTTATTGTGCCGTGTGTAATCGAGAATCGGATGATAGCATCCCAATCGACTTTTTATCGATTCCGAATCGGAATTTCGATTATATATTGCGGTTAGGTTGGTTTTGCTCGTTTTATGGCACTCTGGACGTGTGCACAACAGGTGCAATTGCAAAAGGTTTTTATAGTAAGCTGCTTATAATACACGAAAAAATAAGTTAAATTAAAAATATTGCTGTGTATTTTTGTCATATTTCTTTTTACGCTTGTACGTTTTGTTGCATTTTGTTATTATCAAGTTATACGTCTTTATTAATTTTATTTTTCATTATTATACTGTAATTTTTAAGGACAGCGTGTTTTAAAAGTTTTAGCTTGCTCGATAATTATTCGATTTTTTGAACTGGACAAAAATGTTTGATTTGTATATTATTTTTATTGTTAACCCAAGCATCTACTTTTTTATCCTAAAAAGAAGTATCAAAAAATTATACGTCAACGTTCGTATAATTTAATAAAAATGCCGAAAACTAAGTAACAGTGTGAAAAAGAACTAATGTAGTAATTTTACCCCTAAATGATTAACAATAAAAAACAATATTATATTAGGACTTTCATTTTCAAATAAATACACTATAAAATACAATCCGTTTATTGTAAATCAAAGAAATTTATTTCCTTTTTTTTATATTGTCATGACTATTTGTTATGAGGTCGACGACCCTTAAATATGACCACACTACTCTGTCACACGCTCCGCATCTTTTACACAGTTTGCAGCTAACCAGTGTGTTTGATTCATATCCCAGACAAGACAAAGATATGTGAGCCACAAATAGCTGTGCCGAGTTTGGGTATTCTTTATCTCCGTTGTTGAAATATTTGTACCCTACCCAAAACTCCTTACGAGCAAAAGAGTTAACTTTAATAATCTCCTGTCCCACTGTGTCATTCCACACGTGCTAAAAGATATTGACACGGCCAGAGCATCGCCCCCGCGGAACGGTGCCAAACGGCCGTCACATAACAGCGAGCGACCGCCAGATTTAAGCGCAAATATTGACTGACATATACGCCAACAAAAAGTTCTAAACAAACAGACAAACTGTCCCGTTTAATATATAACATGTCACGATAATAGGCCTGTTTATATCTAACTAATATTATAAATAAGAATGTGAGTTTGTTTGTTCGTTACGCCTTAACGCTTCGACTACTTGAACGAGCATCATGAAATTTCGCAAACACGTTGTCAGGGTAACAGAAAAGGACATAGGGTACCTTAAAATCAATAATACTGCCGACTCAGGTATCTAACTCGAGTTCACATTCGCTACCGCTAAACCACTCACGCATAGGGAAGCATAATCTCTCCTAAAACTTTGTTATATCGTTAAACTATACATACACCATTTCAAATTTATAATCAAGAATTTTATGACGTCTATTAGAAGTATAATTTATTTGCAAGTTATATCTCTGGAAGCGGTTTATAGGTTAGAGTAATTGCTTTTGAGTCTGCCTTCAAACGGATCGTATCTACGCTTAATCGCTTTTACGCAAATTGCAAATTTTCTAGCATTTCGTCAGGGGCAGGTATACCTTACGATAGCCAAAAAACCGAATATGGTTATTACGGTCTTACTAACATCTCTGTCTCTTAGCTATCGCTCAGACCTTCGAGTCCAGATGGATCTGGACTCGAAGCTCCAAGGCTCGAAGCATTGGGTGCTTGTGGCCAACACACAGATCCCAAAGGCTAGACACAATGCTTTTTCATTGTGTCTGGACTTCGGCTATTGAAACATTAAACGGCATTTATAGCAGTTAATTTCGTTTACAGCGTTTAAATTATTTTTGCTAATTTGCCTAACGTTTCATTTGGTTTTCAGCAGCCATGGTAACAAGGACATTTCTCTGGCCACAGCTTCCAATGTTAAGCATTTGCGTAAACTAGAGCCATCACTAACTCATAAACAAATTTCGCCAACCGCATTTTGGAGCGTGCTAAATTACACATGCAAAAATGCGAAAATGTAGACCAGTAGAATATTATATTCTAATGTAAGCAGTAGACATAACTAATTAATATATTATTTCTAATTAATATATGATGAACTGTCAGATTAAAATCTTACGTATTTGATGGCGCCATATAAGTGTGCAACTGGATTTATAACTGTTTTATATTTTTAATAGTTATCTTCCGCTCTTGTTGTAATCAGTGTCGCTGGGGACTTTAAATACATTCAAATAACGGACATAAAGATAATCCAAACCTCAACCATTTGTGAATAACACAAATTTTTGTCCCATTTAACTTTGTGACTATTTAATCCACTACGCAAAGTCTGTTTTTTTATGGTATAGGACGCAAACGAGCAGACGGATCGCCTGATGTAAGCGATTACAGCCGCCCATGGACACTCGCAACACCAAAGGAGTCACAAGTGCGTTGCGTTCCTTTTAAATCTGCCTCCACCTGAACGGAAGGACCGTTGGGCCTCCGGTACCCTCACTCGACGAAACACAACGCAAGCGCTATTTCACGCCGGTTTTCTGTGAGGCCTTGGTATCACTCCGGTCGAGCCGGACCATTCGTGCTGAAACGTGGTTCTCCCACGGTACAAAGCTGTAGCGCCTTTTCACGGATTTACAGACTGTTAGTTGAACTTTGACTCGTTTTACAGGCTTGGCTATAGTGCCTCTTTAAAAGGGTAAGCAGAGGCGAATTAGACCTACATTTCGCATACTATGATTTAAGGTTCCACTAATAGCTTATTGCCAACTTATTGATATTTAAAATTTCCTAACAGAAAATCCCAAAAACAATTTTCCGGAACCGGAACGAATTTTGCGATTTCACGATCGACTGTTACGTAATCTGGACTGGCGAGGTAATCAAGTCCTCTTTAGTGGCCTCACGTTATATTTTATGGTTATAGCAGTCAATTTCACTTTTCACATAGCTTGCTACGTCACAAGTTGTTAAAAGCTTATAGTATCTTATAGTTTGCAATAGATATATTGGTAATGACTTTGTTATCCATTTGCGTTATTGGAAAGCATAATTACTTGCATTTATATAGCAATAGTTTTGATTGGCGGCTTTCCAATAGTTCGAAGGACAACTGACGTTCTCATAGGTATCGTGCATTTATTCGGAATATATTATGGGGGATAATCATCATACATACTATTTAAGTTTTTATTTAAATACAACTCCTGCTCCAGGAGTACTTCCTGTGTCCCAGGGGACCCAAAACAATTATTTCTTGATCACACACAAGTTTTGCCGTGTAGGGATTGAACCAACAATACTCTTCGTAAAAACAATGATGAGGTGACCATTCAATACTCGCCTCTATAATATGAGAAAATGAGACCAAACATGATCGGTCACTTATTGATAGTCCACTTTGTATGGGGTTTTGGCTTGGAATGGACAGTCACTGAGAATAATAATTATATATTAATTTAGAAGCATTAACCAGTAGGAATTAGAAAAATAATAAAGTTTTGTGTCCAAGTGTTCCTAATTCGTTTGTTATGGTGGTTTATGTGAAGGTATTTGAAATAAAAAATCATTGTTTTTATGTTTTTTGTTTTATCATTCTGATTCATATGTTACTAAAATGTTATCTAGGAACTGGGCTGGTGGATTTAAATTGTTTTGATATCTTGCCCAACTCAAAAACCAAATAATTGTCATTATATGGGCGCAGCAACCTACTGTCCGTCGACCGTAGGATCGTCGTTAATTGTTTTTATGTATGAATTCTGTTCACGCTAAGCCAATAATAGACAGTTCCCTTTAAGACCAATATTGTATTTAAACAACTATAATAAATATGTATGTGAAGTCCCCCGTGGCACAGGAATTAATCTTATTGCAAAAGTTGTCTAATACACAAACAAAAAAAGAAATTATGATGAAACACAATATATTACACAATATAATAAATGAGAGCGCTGAGAAATATATGTGGTGTGACTCTGAAAGATAGAATAAGGAATAGTGTGATTAGAGAGAGATGCGGCATGAAAGTGGATATAGTGACAAGAATAGAAAAGGGTATGTTAATCTGGTTTGGGCATGTTTCTACATCATCTACATTCTTTCTAGAATGGACGAGGAAAGACTGACTAAGAAAGTTTATAAAGCTAGTGTGAATGGAACAGTCGCAAGAGGAAGACCTAGGCGAACGTTTCTTGATCAGATCGGAGGCGTTCTGGACAAATGCCAGGTTAAGAGCACCTTGAACCGACGGGCGTGTATGAGGAATGTGATGAAAGTGAATGAAGCCAGAGAAGTGTGTCAGGATCGTAGCAAATGGAAATCCGTAGTCTCTGCCTACCCCTCTGGGAAACAGGCGTGAATCTATGTATGTATGTATGTATAATAAATATGTAACTATATTAACTGTGATCCGTTGAAAACTTTCGCCTATCAGAGGTATTATTATCTTTATTATATCCACTTCTATACTCAATTAAGCGCCAAAATAAACGCGCAAGAAGCTTCAAATAAAGTAGCTCACACATCCGTTCTTGTTACCTACTTACACTGTTACTGTACTAATGATAAATATACAATTACGCCAGTACCTATGTATATTCTCGAAGAGCAAGGCAGAAGTGCAAAACGCCTACAGTTACTTCCTAGCCGTATATAAGTTGTACGTGAAGAAAGATAAAAAAAATATTAAATTATATCTCCATACATATAAATTTAAAAGATATCGTAATAAATACAATTAAACAGAAATCCGCAGAAGAAAGTACCGCCTTCTGTTTAATTGTAATGTACTTAGTATAAAACGGTCCTTCTGCTGCCTATCAGACACGTGACCAGACTCTATACTTCTTTAAACACAAAACTGCACAGGAGGTGTAGTTGTTTAAGTGGTTGCCTCGCAACTGCCACCGCGCCTAGTGTATTGGGCTCGATCCCCACACGGTCCAAAAATATGTGTAAACCACTAATAGATCTTCTGAGTCTGGATATTCTTTGTGTCCGTTGTTTGAATGTTTGTGAAGTCCCCCGTGACACAGGAATTAATCTTATTGCAAAAGTTGTCTAATATACAAACAAAAAAAGAAATTATAATGAAACACAAGATTTTTTTTAAAGTAAGTGTTTCCCGTATTTTATTTACACCTACCATGAACATCAACGTTCTAGCGAAGGCATTTTAAAGAACCTACCTAACCTACTGTCGAAAACCAATGGGGAATGACGCCCCAATTTTAAGTGTATGCGTCATACATTTGTTTCAATTTCGGAATAATAGCAGCCTATCATGCTCCGCTCCAAAATCCATTTTGATGAAACCCGTTCTTTAGAAAACCAATAGGCAATCACTCCACAATTTAAGTATGCGTCATACTCTGCCAGACTAAATACGCGTCACACCGTGTATCCTCCTGCCAATTTAGTCTGTAATCTATATTTAATACTTAGAGGTAACAAAATTCGACGAAATGTCACCCCTTGTCACTTGACTACCCTGAATGTATGTATGTGTTTATTATGTATGCGAACAAACAACCCTTAAACAAAATTCGGTAACACCCAATACTCAGAAAAAGTAATAAACAACCTACTGACAGGCATGTCGGCCACTGCATAAATATTAATTTATAAACGATTGTGTGAATAACTAATAAGGATTGGTTCACACCTGACTGAAGGTAATCGACTAACACATTAATTAGCTGTATTTCTGGTGTTAGAATAAACATGCGTCATTTTTACTTGACTGTATAGCTGCAACGATTCTTGTCAGAATTTATTAAAGTAGTTAGTTGGTATTGTCTAAGTATATAATTATATAGCGGTTGCCACGTGGTGTCTTATTATTTTTTTATGATTATAAATCACTGCGCACATGTATGTTTTTTATACTAATAAGGTAAGGTAAACAAGCATACAGAACGTTTTGTTGCAAGTTTCTTTTGATAGCACTTAGCTGTGCAATCATACACATAATATCAAATAACATCAAAACCAAAATATTAGTTTACCAACGACATAGTCTTCTTCTCCCTAAGCCTTTATTATTCCCAAGTCACTTGGGGTCGGCTTTTCTAGTCTAACTGGATTTGACTGGATATCAGTTTTTACACGGAGCGGCTGCCACCTGACCTCCGCAACCCGAAAGCTAACGATACCCTAAGGCTAGACCAGTGTCAGGATATTAGAGGGTACTGACTTTCCCAATTACGACTGCCATAGATGTTCATGGCAGCCGGGACCGACGGCTTAACGTGCTCTCCGAGGCACGGAGCTGGCGATAATTGTCAATCAACAACGACATAGTCTAACATCGAAAATTCATGACTTCGTGAGTTAATTGGAAAGTAATACATAGTTTACAATGTTTATAAATTGATGAAATTAAAAAATGCAGTAAAATTAGAAGCATAGAATGACCTTTATCATCTCTAATTACGAAAATGATATCGATCGTTTCTAAGTAACGACAATTAGTAGATAGGTTCGCTACAGTAAGTCTGCACTAACCTTAACGTTACGAACTAAGCTAGTCGATAACAACCGACCCGCGTGGTTTTTACACATTCGTATTATTAACTTGATAAATTAGTCGAATAGTTATTTTATTAGATAATAATGTGATTCCGTTACTATACTATAATAGCATAACTTGTTTTTGATGCATAATTATGCGCAGACATTTTTATTTGCAAATTATATTCAATGTTTATCTAATCATATTCATCTTTGACCTCTTATATAGGATAGATGTATATCTATAATAGACTGACCTCAGGTTACAGCACAAAGAAAGAGATCTGGAAAGCCACTAATGATAATATAAATAAAAGTTTTTTTTTAATAATACATTGACTTCGATCCGATTTATTTTTTATAAGTCATGCCCCTGGTGTGTGGATATAGTGACAAGAATAACAAGAATAGAAAAGGGTATGTTAAGCAGGTTTGGGCATGTAGAAAGAATGAACGAGGAAAGGCTGACTAAGAAAGTTTATAAGGCTAGTGTGAATGGCACAGTCGCAAGAGGAAGACCTAGGCGAACGTTTCTCGATCAGATCGGAAGCGTTCTGGACAAAGGCCAGGTTAAGAGCACCTTGAACCGACGGGCGTGTATGAGGAACGTGATGAAAGTGAATGAAGCCAGAGAAGTGTGTCAGGATCATAGCAAATGGAAATCTGTAGTCTCTGCCTAACCCTCTGGGAAACATGCGTGAATCTATGTATGTATGTAAGTCCTGCCCCTTACTATAGTTAATTCCTATGTTTCAAAGGACTTTACAAAAATTCAAACAACGGTCACAAAAAACACCTAGACTTAGACAATTCCACTGATACCAATACACTGTCCGTTCAGTCAAAATTATTTACAACAATAGAACGTTTTTATTATACAAGATCATCCTGATACTAAAATAAAAAAGTAAAATAGTGGTTATTAGACCCCATAGGTGGCTAGCTTGAAACCCTAGGCTTTATGATAAACGCGAATAGGCTATTACGTAGAACACCTAAAGCCATAACTGGCGAAATTTGGATGAATTACTCCTCGGTATTTGTCTTTGGGATAGCAGCGATAGCTCAGTGGGGAGACCAACAGACTGCAATGCAGAGGGTCTCGGGTTCGAACCCACGTCGCGCACCTCTGACTTTCGGACGTTATATGACTTTTCGAAATTATGTGCGTATTGATTGACAATTATCGCCTGCTCCGTGCCTCGGAGAGCACGTTAAGCCGTTGGTCCCGGCTGCCATGAACATCTATGCCAGTCGTTATTGGGAAAGTCAGTACCCTCTAATATCCTGACACTGGTCTAGCCTTAGGGTATCGTTAGCCTTCGGGTTGCGGAGGTCAGGTGGCAGCCGCTCCGTGTAAAAACTGATATCCAGTCAAATCCGGTTAGACCAGAAAAGCCGACCCCAAATGACTTGGGAATAATAAAGGCTAAGAGAGAAGAAGATTTGTCTTTGGGATATAAGCGTAAGACTACACGAAAAACAGTGGACAGAAACAAAGGAATGTAGACAGACGAAGGAAGTCCTTCCATCCTTAGACAAACATCTGTCACACAGACTGCTACGTTCCACAAGGAAAAACCTACGCCACCTAGTGGGTATAATAACGGGCCACTGCTCACTTAACAAACACCTGTTCAACATCGGCATCACTGATAGTCCCTTATGTAGAGGCTGCATGGAAACCGAGGAGATATCGGCTCACGTGCTCCTACATTGTAAAAGCGTGAGCAACCAACGGGCGAAACTCCTAAACAGTCCAGAAACGATGAAGGAGGTACTGAGCAACATCGGTCCCCTATTATCTTTCTGGGCGGAGCTGAGGTGGTATGATGTGGTGGTATAACCGAACAATATTTCGCGTCGGCTACTTACGCACAATGGCCCAATTGTGGAGCTAAGTGCGGAAAACACACGTCCAACTAACTAACTAACTATAAGCGTAAGACTTTTGGGCCCCCAATAGGATTAAAAGATGTTTCAAGATTATCCGTTTGTTACGGGACATTCTGTATATGCCGATAGATATAACTCTTGAGTCATTACACCATATACACATATTATGTAATACTCCATAACTATTTACCTTAACATCAATAAACAATTGTAGTACAATATTATTAATATAAATTCTTTAATATTTCAAATACCACAGTCTTGAGTCAGTCATATAAACTACACACTCTGTTTACTTTACATCTTTATCAAGAATATGTTATTTTGTATCCAATACCGATCATTCAATGTTGTTTTCTTAATTGCAAACAAATATCGAAAACATAACAAATTTGTCGAAAACAGGCAAACGAGATGTATACAAAATAAGAAGAAAACTCCATTACACAGCTTCAACGGAAATTATGATTGACGAGAAAATCGGTGAAGTAAAGCGTTTGCCGCGACGAGATTATTATCGCTGAAAATTGCTGCCGCGATGTCTTGGCAATGTTAGTTTGGTGTAATAACAATATTTAGAGACGATCGGTATTATTTTATGATATATCAAATAAGCTTCTGCTCACAACTTTGTTCGCGAGAATCTTGTTGACCTATGTACTCGTATATACCAAGTCTCATTGAATAACAAACATCCTAGCATTAACACAAACTTACACACTAATTATGTTAGTCGGATAATTAACATATTAACTTCTTCACTGGTCCTAGCTAGTTAGGTATAAAGACAGAGGATTTTGTTACAGATGCAACACTGAGTTCGATTGTTAGATGGAGTTAAGTTTTAGATCTTCTTCTCCCTTAGCCTTTATTATTCCCAAGTCACTTGGGGTCGGCTTTTCTAGTCTAACCGGATTTGACTGGATATCAGTTTTTACACGGAGCGGCTGCCACCTGACCTCCGCAACCCGAAGACTAACGATACCCTAAGGCCAGACCAGTGTCAGGATATTAGAGAGTACTGACTTTCCCAATAACGACTGCCATAGATGTTCATGGCAGCCGGGACCAACGGCTTAACGTGCTCTCCGAGGCACGGAGCAGGCGATAATTGTCAATCAATACGCACATAATTTCGAAAAGTCATATAACTACCGAAAGTCAGAGGTGCGCCACGTGGGTTCGAACCCGAGACCCTCTGCATTGCAGTCTGTTGGTCTCCCCAGTGAGCTATCGCTGCTTATGATTGACGTTTGTTCTTTTTTTCGAGTTAAGTTTTAGATAATTAATTTTATTAGTTACGACGCTAGAAGAAGAGGCAACAAAGCAATTCTGGTAAACTCCCAAACTCACATTCACGTCACTTTTCTATTGTAATCTTGTCAATAATAGATGTTTAATACGGTTACTAACGAGTGGACAATCGAGTTCGAGATAACATTTTTAGCAAAATAGCACAACTGGTTAAAATTGGAAGGAAATGACTGAGCCACAACTGTAACAGACAACACTTAATATTATTAGGATATCCTTTTAAACAGTAATGACAGAAGGCGTATAATCTTATTAGAGGTCTTTCTCGGGTCCTAAAAATAGCTAAACATACATTAGGGGTGCGTCAACTAATTTCAGACAAGGATTCCACTTCTTTCAAAGGCAAGTCTATTAGCATAATGAAAGAGCTCATATAATGTATGCTGTAAAAGTAAGACTTATGCTTAAATAAGAACGCTACGTGTGGATAAAGTGTTGAATATTTATATACTATACTCATGACTTAGTACAGCAGTACTTCATCTACATTTTGCTAGCAATTTTAAAAGTTGCGTAGTAATGATAACGTCTTCCAAACAAAATTTTGGTGGCGGACAATTTTAGCGGAAACTAGCCATATGCGCAGGAGATATTATAGTGTACAAGAGTGTTCGCAAACTCAAGTGCACTTTCATAGCCTGATGGGCGAAACGATTCGAAAGATCAAGCGTAGGACCAACAATTTTACGTGTTTTCCAAGACACGAGGAAAGAAACATTGCCATTTACCTAACTCTGGACTGTTACTGAGATTACTTGATATAAAAAAAATTATACGCTTCCGAGAGCTACCACGTATAATTTTTCTTTCACATAAAATGTGAAATCTGAAAACCCATCTTAGTTTGACAAAAGGGTCGTGCCCAGCAATTGAAAAGCTTTCATACATATGATATTATATTATTATAAAATGAGATAAGTTTCTTTCAAATAGTGGCATTTTGTTGGTATATAAATGAGCTCCTCTTACCAAATCCGACACTGGACAGAGACATAGAAAATAAAAGATTTCGTAATAAAAGAGGGTTTAGACAAGCATGAACGTTAGCTAGTAACTTTCATAGACGGCCATTAAAAGTATAAACGACTGTCTTTTCCGTCTGTCAAATAGTGTTTGTTGATACCGTGGGTTGTCGTAACCTATTATCTCGTGTTATTATCGTCAACCGCACTTCCTTAGCGCATTCGTGATGGCAGATTCTAGACACTTTATTTTCATTACCCGGATCTTAGGTATTACGATTTTTAGGATACCTATTTATTTTGACCTAGACTAAGTCTTACGTACAGTTCCCTAATAAAAAGCTGAGATATTTTGGTGGAAAGATGTTCACTTCATTTACTCTTAAAATATATTGAACTTACATTATATTGAGGTGAAACGTTGTGTATTTTTTTTTTGGTTTATATCTCTACCTATCCCTCTAGAAAAGAAGTGTGAATCTATGACTAATATTATATTATTCATTTGGATTACATATATATATATATCTAGAATTCATAAGTTCCGTTGACCACTTGTATCAACAAAAGATATTCTTGAATGGCATGCAACATTAATGTTTAAGATGCCAGAAAATGTACGAGCAATCCAACTATAAAAAAATAATTAGTCATAGCTTCGAATTTAAATACTTCAACGTAATCACACAAATTATCTTTCCGTTTAAATTAGGTTTAAAGGAGTTCATCTTCTATCGTGACAAATGAATAGCGCTTTCATTTGAAAAAGGGAAAGCGGATTTTTCCTCCGCCATGACACTCTTTGAAAGCAAGTTTGATATATTCATAGTTAGAACCGTGATATTCAATATATAATATTTTTACATCTATATTCACGTTAATATTTTCGTATTTATCTTTTGGAATTTACTTCGAAACTAGTTGCACTTACCCAAAAATAACGTCGTGAATACGTAACCTAGTAAAACCCTTTTTTCTATTACTCGATCTCGCTTAAATTGTTAAACTGATTTTGCTTAAACTTAACACACAGATAGGTCACGTCCTGGATTATCAAATAAGATAAATGTTTTTTACTTTCATCATTTATTCATATAAAACAATATTAGACAACGACTGATGCAAGTTAGTCGAAACGTTGGGAAATAAATGCAAGTCGGTTGAAACGTCAGGCAATAAATATATTCAATTACCTATCACTACGATTGAGATCCCTTGTCTAATATTGAATTATGTTACATAGGATATCCCACGGGAACACTTCACGACATAAAAATATTCCGATACCTCGCGTTAAGAAAGCAGGCTTATTCAAAACTACCGTCTCCTGTCGTATATCTGACATTATCTGGGACATACGGCTGGAAAACCGACCCAAGCAACTTACATGATGAAATAAAACCTAAAAATAAGTATGAACATAGTAATGATGTTCACTAGCGTCCGGTGCGTCGATGCATTCGGACATTTTGTTCGTTTTTTCATCGCACAAGTCAAACTAGTTGTGAGAATGCATAACCCTTACAGCGAGTGCTTATGTGAAGAAAGATAATCGCAAAGAGCGTTGCACTCGCTCGTTGCTACGGCAGTTACAGGGTTAATAGACTGATGGAGGACAGAGCCTTTTTTAAAGAGTTCGATGGCACTCTTCTCTGCGAGCTGTGTCGTACATTTAGTAGTGATATCGAATAAATAAAAGGATGCAGCTTGCGTTGGTCTTAGGTAGATTAAGCTTACTTGTCTTAGTTCGTTATCGATCATGATGTCTCATATTTGATTCCCGAGTCAGATGTAGTGTTTGCTGGTAGTTCTCTTAAAAATTGTGTCCAATGGATTGATTACTGGACTTGTGATCTGCATTACCGACGTGATTTCGTAGTCTAAGACAAGCATTTCTATGTTTAGCTTGGAAGGGGTCCACAAAAATACAAGTTATTTGCAGTAGAAATCGCAAGCAGGTACTTAATAAAAAATATCCTTAACAACAAGGAATCTAGCAACGTGCTTGGTAAATAGTAATACTTTTCAAGGTACAACCCCTAGTCCCTAAAATTCTTACCTCAAACAAATCTAAATAAATTTATATTCAGTACACCTAAGTTATTCCTAAGGAATAACTTGAAAGCAAATATTTGGGTTCAAAATAAGAATGGAATATTAAAATCTATACAAATACCGACAACATTTGATCAGCTGGCAGCCCTTCATAATCAGCTGCTTGAAGTATGATGAGTCTTGATGATCTTTTATTTTGTTATGTTTAAACTTGGGTGGAATGAGTTCACGCATCCGTCTTCACAGGAAAAGATGAGTAGAGTGGATTTAAAGGACTTACTTGGGGTAAGATGGAAAGTCCCGGGTCCTACCAACTAAACCTACCACGGTGTTCCTACTCCTGCCTTGCATGGTGGATCAGTCGTTGGAACTGACACTACTTCAGCGACAATTCTCGATGATCTAGCTCATAGTACAACAAGAATTCATATTTCATAAGATCTATAAACGTCTTCGATTTTAGCAAACGCAATCATAAAGTATAAAGCTTCACTTGATGTCACAAACTTTGTAATATTACGCCATTAATATTCTTGCATTAGATGTTAAAATATACAAATTTCATTGTGCATAATCATGACGAACAAAAGCTTATTCAAGAAAGCTTAATTCAAATCGTGAGTCTGACAGATTGTCATTGTTCCAAATGTATTTTGTAAAATACGTCTTTGCAAAATAATTCTGATATTTATTTATGAAGGAAATTATACTTATATAATTATATAGGCTTGTGTATAATTTCCAAGGGAAGGTAAAAATGTATACCATTCAAATTTCGCCAGCTATGTTTAACCTATTGAGTCGCAACGGCACAGCGGCGGCCAAATACATTAGCTTTTCAATTATGTCTGGCATTCCAACATATGACAAGTTAAATCCGACTAATGGGAGAGACATTCCACAAAAAAATCACTGCCCATCCTAACCTAAGAAACTTCGCTTAATCAGGAGCATTTCCACTACGGAAATATCTAAATCTGATTTACATTATATTGTCTTACGTTTACGCGAATGTTAAACATTGAAATTAAACAAACTTTATACGGATTTTATCGCGTTGTTTATTTTTTATACTATACTATACTATACCTTCATGAAAAGCAACCGAAACGTCGGGAAAAGTGTAAAATTTAATCAAAATCGTTGTATAATTTAAATAGCTTAAATTGAAGTAAACAGTAACTAATAAAAGTGTTTAACAACAATAGTTTAAAGTTTTAAAATCATGTAATAATAGTGTTTTATAAAAAACTAGCTGTCCCGACAGACGGTGTCCTGTACACAGGAAAAAAAAATCCAAATCTAAACCATCCTCGAATCCACATGAATACACACAATTTTTTTATCAAAATCGGTCCAGCCGGTTAGGAGAAGTTCAGTGACATATATACGTACAGTTGAATTATATATATAAAGATAAACAACGCGATAAAATCCGTATAAAGTTTGTTTAATTTCAATCTAAATCTGATATAAGCTCGAAGGCGATTTATACCCTTGTGTTGCGTTATGCTGCGTATACCTAATAATATGAATGCCAGCCTACTTGAGAAGACTGCTATTAACAGTAGACCAGTATTACCTATCTAGAGAAGCGACTGTCTCTCTAGATAATACGCATGTTTTAGCACACGTAGGCTTCATCACAATATTTACTTTTTATCATTAAAGTACAATCAATAAAGTAATAAAATAATATAAGCGATAAAATCTCTTACATTCCGGTAATCTCCTAGGCTATCGCTTCTCAACGATAAAGACGATCACGATAAATCTGAGAAGATGTTTAAGGAAATGCACGTAAGCGCATAACGCTTGCACAACGCGCGCGCATTGTCAATGACCCAGTTAGATGCGCGGGCGCCGCGACCCGTCGCACGCCCGCATCGATGATGCCTGCACGTTAATTGTTAGCTATAGAATTATATAAAGCCGCGTACTCACAGGCATGTGTCAGCGGACATGTGTCATGTGTCTTAAATCGATAAATACTAACTACGGTTTCTGTGTAAATCTGTAGGGTATTTTTGTTTATTTTATCAGCATATACGTTATGGCAACATAAATCAACAACATTTTTACTATACACACACGACGTGTCTTCCAAAATTGTGTGTATTTTATACTCAACATTTCAAGGTTTTTACAAGCTCGTCAAACATACATTATACTCTAATACAAGAATTAATTTATACAAAAATAGGTCCTGGTATAAAGGTAACAACGACACAATTTTCTGGCGTGACCTACATGCCCAAGCTTTTCGTGTAGGCTACATGTAGTAAATCATAGCATACTAGTAAATCCTATGTGTAATTGATTGCGTCTCAACTCATATTATGTTAGAGAGCCATAAGAATTGCAAGTTATTTTACTTAGCAACCCTACAGTCAACTTAATATTGTAGTACAGAAACGCACAATATTCGAGAAATTCTTCGAAACATAATATGTTGATATACAGAGACCCAAATGACACGTGTACCTCAGTGAACACACAGCCTAACTCATTATTGATATGACTTTGTACAATCAGGCTGTGGAATGCGCGTTACGATTGTGTTATTGTACCTACGTCGTCGTTGGTGCTAAACCGTCTTACCCAGTAGTTCTACATGTGGCGTATTTGTACAAATATTGGCCGTATTTGGCCAAAACAGTGTCAACTCTATTATATAACAGTATTGGTCTTGTCTGACCAACTATTGCAATATTTGCGCAAATACGTCGAGTGAGGTGTCAGCGTACCAATATATATTAAAATTAAGAGGTTATAACTTTTGGCAATTGAATAAGAGTGGCCGCGAGTTTTATAAGTATTTTCTTATACTTAAGCTCAATCCTTTGCTTGAACCAAGCAACGATCTGTAACTTCTAACAACTTCACTAACCGCTAAACTTTGACGTTCATAAACGTTGCTTTGTGACCTAAATGGATACAAGTTTTTTAGTTTTGACTATTCTGATAGTTAAACTAACTGTGTACTAAAATGGAATAACCACAAAGTGCACCAATATCGTAGACTAATTATATGTAAGTTCAAATATATTTCTGTATTATTATACATTAAATTTTCTGTATTATACAAGAGTTACCTATTCAAAAAGGACAAAAAGACCAAATTATTCGAATCATCAATCAAATATTTTATGTCAATTAGTGTCTATTGTACAGTTTATCATTTAATTGTAGTCGAGTTATAACCTTTTTTTACACCATGAGGAAGTTATACTTACTTTTATGTGTCTGGCTGCCATTTTCTTAACTTAGAATAAGTAAAAAAACCTTTCCATTTAAACAAATTTTAAAATAAAACCCAAATTGAATAATTATCTTAACTTATTGAGTCGCAGCGGTAAACCGGCAGCCATGCTAAGACTTGAGAGACTGAAATTGAAAATATAACACCTAAGTGTTAATGTAACCGCTCGAAACAGACCACATGGCTTAATATAGATGATATTACAAAAATATACAGTATGAGTAATCGCTCAATAAAAAGGGAAAGTTATAAAATGGCGATGACAAGAAAAATGTTGTAATTATGCGAGTGAACATGTACCAGCTCGCGATGGACTCATCAGAACAGGTTCATAGCTCGGTCAGTTCCAACAACAGCTCGTTACGACGCGATGTAGAACCTGACAGATATAAATAGACCCAGGTTCTAGTCCCGGTCACACAACTACGACATCCAAGTTCACTTTACATGCAATAAAGAGGCAAGTAAAATTTTAAACTCGCAGTAATTATTTACAAATGTTAATTTATTTAATGGATTTGCGAATACTTTTGGGCGTCAAATTTGCATTCTTAATCGTTTTGCAGACCATTTGTGTCAACACGAAATATTTTTGAATGAAGACATATGTAAAATTTATTTGGTAGATAGCAAAAATGTTTGCACAGTACGACATGACTGAAAGTAATTAAGTCATAGCGTCGAATAACAATACTTCATTGTATTAATATCTGTACATCCGCGAAAATACGTGGAAGCGCAACAGCACGCCGATATATTTTAGATTCCGCGTAAAAAGGGCAATTTCAGTATCTATATGGTTATCCAGATTTTCCTCAAAGAAAACAGGAATGCTTTGGTGGACGCGAAAATCCTTTCGTTATTATATAGAACTAGCTTCTATTCACGGTTTTCCCTGCGTGTATCACACAGGAAATCAAACCGTCATAGCTTGTAGGCAAATTTAGTTACAAACTAGTATAAGAAAATGTAAATCGGTTGAATAGCTCACACTCTTTAAATTGGTGTGCTCTGAGATCTTTGATCATAAGGTCACCCTCTTCTTATAAAATGTTGATGTTCATGAGAACATCTTTTTATATAGAAGAGGTCCATGTCCAGCAATGGAACAGGACTGATATCCTAACAAATGAAATGCGAATGTGAGTTTGTTTGTTACGCCTTAACGCCTTAACTACTCGACCGATCATCATGTTATTTCGCATACAAGTTGTCAGAAAAGGATATAGTACCTTTCATATAGTAAAAAGTCCTATTCTCGAGGGGAGCCGCTAGCAAAAAATATTTTTATACAAGATGCCTTATGACCTCCATTATAATATTATGAGACACATACATAAATGTAACATACAATTATATAGGTGCAAAACAATTAGTGTTGTTCGCCAAATTAATAACATCACCGACTGTCGACAGCTCATATCGCTCGTATGCCGAACTCGAGCCATATGACATACCTGTCATTCACAACGCCAACCCGAAGTGTCAACCGAACGATGACACATGCCTTGTGTCTAAAGACATTTATTACACGTGTAATATATGAAGACTTCTTAATAAGTGACTCAGTTAAGTCATGAAGGTGCTAAGTCTTGTATTTTGTGTATTCAGAGGGAGCAGGGTTAACGGATTTATATTTGTTGTAACAATGTTGGCATTATGTCAAGAGCGTGCAAAAATGTTAACCCGTTAAGCGTCGTGATATTGAACAGGAAGTTCGAGGTTTCGTTGATAAAAATATCAGTCAAGTGCGAGTAAAATTTACAAGATGGCAATTTGATATTGTATGTAAGGCTTAGCTTTTAAATAAAGAACTTCAAACATGTTATAGGATTACACCTGTATACAATATTTGAAATGTCAAGCAGAGGTGGTGGTATAACGCCCTCTTTCCATCTTCTACATTTAGTAATGTTATATATAATAGGCATTTATTGCCGATGGCACATTTAGTTGCATATACCGTACTGCTAGCTGAGTTTTGCAACAGAAATACGCACATTATTCGCACCAGAGATCCCTAATCGATTATAAGCGATAGAACAAGCAGGTAAGCATATGCTACGGGACTAAGAACGCATTAACGTATTACAAAAACTAAAACTAAAAATAATGACGACAAGACAATATTAGCAATAATGTCAACTTGTGCTGTCAACACAGCATACATATAAAACGCCTACTCTTTTGCAAAGTCAACACATTTTTGAAAGAGGTATTTCTCTTTGTTCTATCACCTCCATAAAACATTCTACTGTATTCCAACGAAGACCAATGGGATGGTCCTCTGACCAGGTTGGGTGATCATGCCTGACGAGTCACGGCCCGTCAACAACCGTGGAGATGATGTATATAATTATTCGACGTAAACTGACTTAACTGTACGACGGTACCTGTCATTAATGTCATTATTAGTTCTGACATCGTACGCTGTGGCGCTAGTGTCTATACGATAACTACAGCATATTTATGTACTATTACTTCATAGACTTAGAGTAAATTTAGAAGGCGATACACACATAGTCTTAAGCTCATATCCCTGGAGAGAGGTTGGCAAAGGTGTATTAAACACCCATATTTCGCCAACTATGGTTTTAAAGCGGATATAAATATAAATAAAAGTTCTACTCGCATGCAATTAACTTCATAATTTTACTTACATGTGGATAGTGTTGTGAGTTAGATTCTCAACTAAGTCACCAACATCTCTTTAAAAAAAATTATTTAAGATAAGTATGTGTTTAAAATAAATTCATGAATTAAAGAAGAGCCATAGATGGCTTCAGTGCCCCGTTTATTTATATGCTCTGAGAGCGATAACGCATATCACAAAATACTATTGGCAAATATATCTTTTTCAATTTTATTGGACGAACTTGACTCATAAAATGGATCTGCCATTTAATTAGTTTAACAAAATAGCGTCAAGCTCCTGGTGTATATTCTTTATACCTTGTTTTAAATCATGCACGTATTGCTAAACTGAATACAAGCAATCACAGATTCAAACTAACATCAAAGTCTCATTCATCATCATTGTCGGCCTCGATGGCGTAGTGGTTAGTGTACTGACTGCCACGCCCGAGGTCGCGGGTTCGATTCCCGCACAAGTCAAACATTTGTGTGCATGAACATGGATGTTTGTCTTGGTCTGGGTGTTTCTATGTATAATACGTATGTTTTTACAAAAAAAAAACGTATATATGTATGTTTATCCATTGTCTAGAACCCATAGTAGGTACAAGCTCTGCTTAGTTTGAGCTAGATGGTGTTGTGTGTATGTGGTAGAATGTGGTAGAATATTAGAATATTATTAAAGTTTGACTACATGATTGTCCTATTTGCAAAGGAACTGCCAACAAAAATTGCGTCGCAAGTTGACGTGATGCCGATGTGCATTATAGTTAATAGACACGACAGCGGACATATTGTGTGCAAGCACGCTAAACACGCCATCTTGTTATTCTGCTTAGTAGGTAATATAACTATTACGAATTCTTATGCGGCGAATATGCGGTTGGTGCTTTATAATAGAAATACTACTGGGTTATGAGATGAATTTTTCCGCGACAGCATCTCACAAAGTTACTGGAAGTTGCGCAAATGTAATATAGACCGGCTGCTCTACGATGTGTATTTTCAAACCAGTAGTCAAATTGATTGAAAATATGTGCCTATTTTTTTTTTAAGTATCTTCTCAGAAGTTCAACCTTTGGTTTGCGCCTAACAACTGACCTATTTGTAATTACAGGCAACTAACTAACCAGAAAACTTGAAAAACGTGATGTTTATTAGTGTTACTTTGTGATCGAAATAAATAAATAATGTTTGATTTAATTAAATAGTGTTTGCTACCGATTGAAAAAACACTTCTAATTACAACGACTCCAAAAAGTCTTAAATTGGCGATATCAAATATTGGTAAAACATTTGTCAATATTAACATGCTTTTATTAGCTTGGTATGTATGTATCTATGTAACATGATTTTCACCCGTTTCAAACCGATGGATTGATTTGAAACCTTGCACACTTATCGACGACCGATGACAATACAATAATTTAGAAAAAAATATAAAACAAATAAATATAAAAAAAAAAAAAAAAAAATAATTGTTTAAAAAAACTAAAAACCACGCTTTATAAAGTGGAAAATAATATAAATTAATTATTTTTATGAATTATTTTCTACTTTTTAAAGCATGTTTTTTTAGTTTTTTAAACTATTATTTTTTAATATTAAGGCAATTTGATTGGAAACTGTTCTAAGTTTTATATTGTTGTGTTATTAATTGTATATTGTACAAAATAAAATGACGCGATAAAGTGAAATAATTCATAAGATGTCTCCTCAATTCTAATTCGAATATTCGATAATCATTCGACAACATTCCGTGTCAACGAATAAATCTTCATCCAAATATAACATACGATATTCGAATTATTCGAAAATAGAACGCATAATTACCTATCCTAATACATGTTTTGGTCACAACAGGCTATTTTTACGTCGAGATAAACGACACGAGATGACAATAAAACGATGAGTTCCCAGAACCACTGATTCGGTGCTTGTTAGTCCTTGTTCAGTGAATGTGTCACCCCGTTAGCTGACCGTGACGAACAGTGCATTTAATCTTGTTAAGACCTCCAACGAAGTTAAATACTAGCAACATCACAACTGCTAGGATAAACCTGAGCTATAATCCGAAGATAGTTATTTTTAGACTCGGTGTATTGTGTCCGTTGTTGCAAAGTTTGTAAAGTCCTTCAAAACCACCATAGCAATAACTAGGATGTGAGTTTTTTTTGTCGCTGGCGTCTATACAACATTTTAACACAAAGAACAACGAAACCAGGGCAGACCAAGCACAATGATTTGTGCTTCTCATGAGCCCTACACTCTTGCTTTGCTGAACGTGGCAGTAAATGTAAATTCGCATAAAATATTAGTGTATCTTTGACATTCATAAGTGTTACCTTGTAACCTAATCCGAATAAATTTATTTTTGAATTTTGAATTTGTGGGCCACACAATTTTTTTAACCGTGTGGGGATTAACAACACATCGTATCGACGCAATGGCAATGGTGAGAAGAGCACGTATAAAACATATCTTACAAAAAGGTGAGTAGGTATATAAGCTAGCAGGAATATTTTAGCTGATCTGCCACAAATGGCGAAGAAAACCTTGAGTGGAAGGACCACCATAGCCAATTATTTGGAGACGGTACATCTGAGTTAGCTCGAATTCTCTTACAACAAGTGAGAAACGGCAATGAACTGCCGTAAATATCAGAGCTCGAAATTTTTTTATCACGTGGCCTTGAGGTCAGAGTATATCGACTATGCTGAGTCGAATGGCGTTGACCGCGAGTCTCTAGCTCTTACGGTACTTGAGTTGAAATATGGTATTACGTGACCTTGCGGTCAGAGGTCAAAGGTCATAGTCATTTCGGTGGTATATCGACTATGTTGTGTCGAATGGCGTTGACTGCGAGTCTCTAGCTCTTACGGTTCTTGAGTTGAAAGTTGTATAACGGACGGACGGACAAAGCTGTTGTATAAGAGTTTTTTCGAATTCTAAAAAACTGCTGTAGAAGCAGTACTGCTACTGCGGTACTTTTCCGGTGAGTCAGAGAACTAACATACCTATGACTGTTTAATTCCAATTTTAATATATTTTGCTAGAATCGGTAACGCGCAGAAAATACCCCCGTTTGCCAGCTTTGTTGTTGAAAATCCAAATTATAGATAAACTTTAGCCTATTGTTACCGAATATCGGTATAAACTTCCCTAGCTAGATTAGTGCGCTAACAATGGAGCTAGACGGTCGTCACCGCGCGCCGGATCGCGCCGGGCCCGGCCCGGTTCCGGTACGTCCGGCCGACTTCCGCACTCGCTTCGGGAACATGCGAAATGTCACGATGTCATTTCTATATTTAATATGTTTATAGCTAAACTAGATACAATAGTCATAAAGCCTGCTAATGATACAAATGTGAAAGTTTAAATGTTTGTTAGTGAGCCTAAACAGATGGTCTGGTTTTGATAAAATATCGCACGCGATTAGATAATGATTTGGATTAACATACAAATAACTTGTTTGAATTGTTTGGCTCTAATCACTAATTAAGAGATTTCTGTACCTACTACATACTTAACTACAAATATACAGGGTGTCCGGTAATTAATGGATAACCTTGAAATATCTTATAGTAGAAATCCGATCAGTAAACATTTTTGTTAAAAACGTGCAATAGCTAGTCATACTTTTGACTGTCTATCTATTACCATATATATAGTGTTTAATAATAAAACAACAAAAAACCGATGGAATTCTTTCATTTATGGTTGTAGTGTACAAGAAAGTTAAAAATGGTAATTAAAAAAATATCATAATATCTCAGGTAGTAGTTAGGACAGTTTCGTTTCTTTTTTTTCCTGAACGGCCATCAGTTCTACTATAAGACATTTCAAGGTTATCCATTAATCACCGGACACCCTGTATACTCATAGATCAATAGCTGAAAACTCTAGGTGTTGGCAGAGACGTAATAAAATCACTTATTGCTAACTGTGCTTTAGGTCGCACCTAACAGGAAGCGAGTCTATAATCTTCTACTGTATAAATTTTGCGTTAAAGACAACAATAATGCTCAGGTATGGGCTCATTCCTGAGCATTGGGTACCCAGGACCTGAATATCCACCGCAAACTTATGCCACGGGACCAAAGAAACTACCAACTAATTAAACCAAAAACTAGTATTACCATAAAAGAAACATATTAATCACATTAACGATACATATATTAATAAAATATGTAAATGATAAATACAGTTCATAAATGGAAAATTTGAATATAGCTGCGCAACCTGCGGAAAATTGCGGTAAGTAGAAAATGATACTACGATAAAGCATCAGTGTCACGAACTCACAGCGATGACTCACAGTACTGTTAGTCTGTGCACACACGACTCAATCGGCGAACTCATATACACAATATTTACACTTTTAAATCAATATTATTACTCATACACTCGTCTCATTACATTCTTGACACTATTAGATAAGGTAAACCATTACTTGCGAATTCAAACATGGAAATAATCCAAAAGTGTTTATGGTATTTATGGCAAAATGTAGTACCATTTTGCCATCCAAGTAGCCCAATCAAATTTTATAATATAACTTGTCTTAAGACTATATCACAATCTTCTATTGAGTGCCAGTGGTAAATATAGATTGATAAGCTCTTGAATGCACTATGATACCATCAGGCGGACCTACGTCCCACACGTAGTACAATCCCTACTACATAATAATTAATTCTGGGTCAATGCGTTACGTATGACACTCCAGGACCTGCCTAGAATATGGACTTTTCTCATATGGTCTATGGTCTCAATCAATCATCAAACGGACTTTTATTTCTTGAGGTTATAAAAACAAGGCATATCCTAACTAATATGATAAATGGGAATGTGAATTTGATTGTTTGTTTACAACTACTCGACCAATAATTATTTAATTTACATCTACGCATACATGTTGCCCTTCATCCGGAAAAAAATACTGTTGCTACCCTGACCTAGCGTACATTTACGTGAGTGAAGCCGGGGACTAAATCTAGAGGTATCTTATCTTATGATCGGTGACACTTCGACCCAGTGGGATCTTTTGTGTCGACACTCTCCCAATAACGACTGCCATAGATGTTCATGGCCATCGGGACCGACGGCTTAACGTGCTCTCCGAGGCACGGAGCAGGCGATAATTGTCAATCATTACGCACATAATTTCGAAAAGTCATATAACTTCCGAAAGTCAGAGGTGCGCCACGTGGGTTCGAACCCGAGACCCTCTGCATTGCAGTCTGTTGGTATCCCCACTGAGCTACCGCTGCACATAAAAAAATCTAGAGGTAAATAAAAATCTCTAGTTTCTGTTCTGCCTACAGGAAATACGCTGAAGATTGTGTGTAAAAAAATTCTTAATTAAATATTCGGTTTTACTCTACGGTCGCCTTGCACCAGCCGGAACTCATAAACACAAGTGATGATACGCCATTTAATAAATACTCGTTTTAAGAAGTAAATAATTATTCACTCGCGTATTTATGATACGTACTTTTTCTGCTTAAAGGATGTTCAGGCGAATTCTCTTTACTACAAGGATTGCCAATCTTTAAGTACCATGATGCAAACTTATTGGCAATGAGGAAAAATGTTATCCTTAGTGCGAACTGACACGAGCAGAGTCTGCACGATTGCACAGATCAGTTAATAAATGTAATGACACTTATGATTGTTATAAGGAAAGAATTGTAATGTCAAATATCGAACACACAGTGTAACGACTTGACATTTAGTTATTTTACAGGTTTTATTACTCTACTAAGAAAATCTAATAAAAATTATTTCTTTAGGTAATACTATGCTTAAAAGGCATCGGTTTTTAGATATTTAAATCATTATTTAACCAAGACTGGTTAATTAATGATTTAAATATCTTAAAACCGTGGTTTGTTTGGATTAATAATGAAAGTCATAAAGAGGTTTTTACATAAACATTGCAGTTACTATAATTGTATGTAAAAAGAAAATTCTATTTGTAAAGGATTAAATATCCATGGTTAAAAAAAGCTCAAAAATTCTACTCAAAGCAGTGATTAATCAACAAAATAAGACATACCGTACTGTGGGGTGGCCGACCGTGGCAAAATAAAAACAAACCCAATCACGTGAGCTAACTGTATAGAAAACAATAAGTGGATTCGACGCCGTCCGTCGAGCGCGGAAGAAGGAAAATCTAAAACAGAGCCTCACGTAGAATGCCTCTGTATAATACATAATACGTAGCCTGTCACCGCGTCGATCGCGACCTTCGGACGAACACCGCGAGAATATCAAATGAACCGAAAATATGCATAGTTTTCCATCGATGTCTAAAACGTAAATAGTACGGGAGCGTGCTCAGCACGGTCCGTGAGCGAGGGCCTTTATGACGACCGCAATTTCTTTTTATATGTATGATGTAGCACGGTATTTACTATTCAAAGGTAAGTTAATATATTGATAGTGCCTGGAGGGTCTGCAAGCGGTATTTTACGTATAAAATGTTATATTTCTCTACCCCCTCTTACGTTGGAATTTAATATCGCTACGGCTATGTAGTCCTGCGAGAATTCTTTTCAGTAAATTGTATATATAAAAGTCTAAAACTTATTTTCATTCGGCCGTCACGATAAAATGCAGGACAGCTTCCCTAAAGAGGAGCAGCAGCCATAAAGTTTACGCTTGGCAGAGAAATGAACAATCTCAGTCAGTTTGAAATATTGTATGGTACCTGCAAATACACTGCTCGTATTTTTCGAAAGCGAGGCTTAAAAATCGAACGATATGAAATTGTACGATATTCGAATGCCGATTATAATTTGAATGACATTCGAATCAGATTGATAGACACATCTTATTGTGTTCTTACATGAGACCTTCTTTTTAAGCATTTTAATTTCAGGTATATTTTCATGAACACTTAACTTGTCGCACTAGTTTGATATTTGTGGCTGATCAATGGGATTTGATGCCCAGATCAGCCAGAGTTATTTACTTCCTGTGATCAAAAATTCTTAGCAGCAGACAGTCTGAGCTTGGTACATAACAATAGACTCCCTCCCTATAACATTATTGGTATGATGAGGTGTATTACTATCTACCACATTGAGTATATATAGACATGAGTTTATATGTATGTATTTACATCCATATTCAGTCGTATAACACCTATATAACTGCAAGAATATTACATCCACATTTCATCACCTATGATTTTAGATCCTACGTAATAGAAGGCAAGCTTTTCCAATATGAATGAGTATTTCTCGACAGAAAATCCTGATAACACTTAACCCGATCTGGGCATCAAATGCAAGACCTCGAGCAGCATGCACTATAGCAACGCCGCCGTCAGTACTCCTGTGTTATAGATACAAAAATAACACACAGCATTACATAGTAAATAGTCATAGAAATCAGCGAAGTTTAATGTGGATGCTAGTCGCGCGATGCGTCGGCGGCGACGCGGCGCGTGCGCAGCCTACAGAAGAGACAGCGGCGTGCGGCGCCGGCGACGTTATGCAACCACTTATGTATACGAGAACTGGACATTTGTTGCACATATCAAATTGGACATTTCAAGCTATTTATAGCGCAGAACGGCTTCCGAGTACTGCCTCAGGTTGGACAATAAAATACGAATTTAGCATCAGTATTTTGACTTAAGAGACTTTGTGAAATTATGTTCTTCTTGCCTCGTATTTTGATATCACATTTTTTATAATAATATGTATCTCTATTTCATGTGGTTATCAATAGAATATATCTCTATTGATAACCACATTGAATATAGTTACTAATACTTCTTTAGGTTATCCAGCAACTAACAATTATGCAACTGAGACAAGTAAAGAGGTATTGAGTTAACATATAAAAATCCACTTTTATAATAGATTTTATTTTATTTAATAATGTCGTTTGAGTCCCAATTATGTATAACATTGTCACACCATAGACAGTGTCTATATATCCTCAAAAGTGTAGGCAAACATTTACTAGTTACATCAACATTTTGCCAGTTATTTACACATAACAAGAGGCGAGTCTACTGTCGTCCACGGAAAACACTTCGAAATTCCATACTACCGAAACTATCCCAACAAAAAAGCTATATTGACATTTTGCCCGACTAGTTAATCTAATCGGAGATCTAACGATTAGTCACAAACTTTAGATAGCTTTGAAACTATTATAATCGATAAGAGACTACTTCCATTAATATCGACGACGCACGCCGTCAGACTCCAACCCGTAATAGTTTACAAGCGGCTTAGGGATAAACTATATGTTAGAGAAATCTCGAACTAGAACTAATAAAGCACTAATTTCCACTCCATTAACTATTTCCCAGCCATTTCCTAGTGAAAGGCAGGCTTACTGTACTTTACTGCCTAAATACCTAGCTTTGCCACATACTATATAGAGACAGAACGCCGTGGATCGCGTCTGTTGCAGCGATGCGTGATCAAAAATCGAATCATTCGCGAATGTATTTGAATATTATCGATACACTATTCGAATGTATAAATATTTTTCTTTTTATATCATAATCTAACAGACAGATGACGAATATTGCCGTAAATGCTGGCGCATTTGAATAAACTAAATAAAAGATCATCAACAATTGTCTAATCTTAGAGATGATACATAATTAATAAGACCGTGATGCAATTTGTGATTGCTTGTCGATATCTATCATCATTTGATGATACATCATTGATGTAACTATTTAGTTATAACAATCAATCAGTGACAGCAAATAATTTTACATTAAAATATTGTACCATCGTGAAACTATTAGAATCATGCAATTCTTTTTCGTTTCTGTGTGTTATTTTAGCCGGTATTCTTTACTTCTGTGTTCTGTGACTAAGTCAAAAGATGCTATCGTTTTTATTCCCTAACGGTACATAGATTCTCTCTTCTTAAACTTAAGGATGAATTCTGAAAATAAATGCCGTTGTTTATGAGGTGTACGCAGTTTATTATTTGTATGACATTGGGTATGACGAGGCCGGCTCGGAGGAAAACCCTGGCTTAGTCACAGCTTCCTACGACGTGCTGCACATATACATCGGACTTAAAGGTCTGTACTGACTGCTAACTTCTTTAAATCTATATTAAGTTTCGTTTACGATTTTATATTTAGACTTGGGTTATCGACATTTCTTTGGATAAGGTATCGTATTTTTATGCGATTTATGTCGACGTTTATAATGCAAGTACCTATGGAGTTTGTTCTTATAATATGAATCTACATGCATACATGTAATTAGATGTATTATCTAATTACAAATGTGACTGCAAGCATGGTGGTGGTTAAGATGGCGGCTCGCCACAGCCACTTGACCGAGTGTTGTGGTTTCAATCCAAACACGGAATAAAAATTTGTGTTATCCACAAAAAGTTGTTCCGAGACTGGGAATTCTTTGTGTCCGTTGTTAGAATATTTGAAAAGTACCTTTTCTTAAAGAGAGAAAAGCCCAAAAAAGAGAATCAGAGAACAAAAACGTGTGTCACCTTTACTTGTATAAAACATTTAAAAAGTCGACCAGCTTAAAAATTCCGATATAATAAAACAATGTGTGCCTTTACTTGAAAATGGCTGACATAAAATAATTATTATCAGATTTTAATGGCTACGCTAATTAGCTTCATTATTTATTTTGTACGAGCGTTTCCGTATGTCCGGTAATGTTATTGTATTTTATCATATACATTACTCTCCTTGAGCTTAAGACAATACTATTATTAATTCATAAGTAATATCAGCTGTACTTTCAGATAAGATATTTGTTATACGATTAATTACTGGCTCGGTGGCACTGCGTTAATGAATACGATTGTTGTGTGTAATGTCTCGGATTGGATTCCTGCGTCGTGCAAATGTTCTGCCAACGAATTATCAGTAGCAGCATAAACTCTGGCAATGTGCCTGGTAGACGGTAATATGCTCGTTTTATAACACATGGGACCTATTACATTGCTGTGGTTTGGTTATTATACATCTCTGCATACCCCTGTGAGCATATAAGTGTGAGACCATGTATACAGTCCCAGAATATGTGAATCAAATTGTAACGAGAGATTCCTTAGATAAGAACCTTTACAATGGGCTAAATAAAAAAAATAAAAGTTATTTTGTTTTGTTGGTCAAACTTACAAGATGTTCTTTGGTTTAAAAAAAAATACATCAAAATAATGCTTCGATTTACCAAAACTACGTCAGTTTATAAAAAATCGTTTGTAGTTTGACGGATCAATCGTTCACAAATAATAATAGTGAAAAAAATTAAAATTATCCATATACGAAGCACCTGTAGTTAAGTCTTAAAAAGTCATAGATTTTTAAAAACTTTGATTTTTCCTTTTTACACGAAGGTCATTATAATATTGTCTTCTATTTACGCGAATATTATTCATTGAAATTAAACTGCTATATACGGATTTTATCGCGTTGTTTATTTGACACTTTATTACAAAATTTTGAAAATTGTTACACTACTACTACTATTAAACTTTACAAATTTTTAAGCTAATTAAATTATTATTAACACTGGAACATTGAGACAACTGCCATCTTAGTCTCCCCGTGACCATGGCTGCTGAAAAGCAACCGAAACGTCGGGGAAAGTGTAAAAATAAATTAAATCTAAATAGTTTAATAATAATTTACATAGCTTAAAAATTAGTAAAGTTTAATAGTAGTATAGTGTAACAATTTTCAAAATTTTGTAATAAAGTGTCAAATAAACAACGCGATAAAATCCGTATATAGTAGTTTAATTTCAATTAAAAAAGGACTTTTGACGTAATTTTTCAACTGCCTTGATTAAGCCACGCACATTTAAAAGTTAATAATTTTTCTTTTATACCCTCACCGGGTCATTAATAAAAAACCTTGCAAATTAGATCTGACACATTAAATTTGGGGTACTAAGCGCATTAGCAACGACATAATGATTTATCGCCACTGAATCGACTGATTTTCCTCAATATTGATGGCATAAATTCGAGTCACTTATGACTGAATACTCCTGGTTACTTGCCCAGTTCAGGCAGTGTCATTGGGTTCCTCTGTTAGAGAAATTCATTCCAGTATGTAGTCTATCAATCTGGTAGACAGCAATAGGATGGCATACCATGTAGGACCTAAAATTTTAACATGGTTTGTCTTACAACTATATTAATAAAAGAACCTTTTCATAACATTATTTGTTTAAATAAAATTTTCTCAATTTCTTCGAGCTGCCGAAATGTAACCGAAAAATAGAGGCAATTTTAAAATTGTTGCTTTAAAACAGACTCTACGGGTACAAATACACGCCGATTTTCTCTAAGACTTACTTCAGTCTTAGAGTACCCATGGGACTACTGAGTCCCACGGATCAGTCAAGTCGTTCGTACAATCACCAAATGAGTCGTTGCCTATTGCAACGAGTCATAAGAATATATATATATATATATATATAAATCGCCATATTTTCCTTGATATCGATGCGATAATAATTTGACCAAAAATAATTGTTGACATTGACGGCTTTACCTTGTTGTAAGGTTGTGATGTCCAATGTTTTGGCGCGCCAACGTAGGTTGTTTAACGTTATAATCGGTTATATGTATTACGTAACAAGAGGCATAAAGCCGTTGATTCAACACGCCGCCACAGACAAAGGTGTGAAATTATATGCGATTGCAAATGTCACGGTTAAACGAACTCTGTGCTATGACATGCTGTGAAATTGTACGCACGTATATATCACGTTTGTATATCTCGACAGGAGTCAGAGGTCTAACACTTGCATTTCGTTAGTAATGGTTTAGATACCACAAACTACCTACTGGACACAAATCCAAACCGCGTTCAGTTAATCAAAATATCCTAACCGTATTTTATTTTATTCGGTTAACAAACAGTATTAAATATATAATACTGTTTGTTAACCAAAAGATGAACCAAAAACCAAAACATGAAGCAGCGATAGCTAAGTGGGGAGACCAACAGACTGCAATGCAGAGGGTCTCGGGTTCGAACCCACGTCGCGCACCTCTGACTTTCGGAAGTTATATGACTTTTCGAAATTATGTGCGTATTGATTGACAATTATCGCCTGCTCCGTGCCTCGGAGAGCACGTTAAACCGTCGGTCTCGGCTGCCATGAACATCTATGGCAGTCGTTTTTGGGAAAGTCAGTACCTTCTAATATCCTGACACTCGTCTAGCCTTAAGGTATCGTTAGCCGCTCCGTGTAAAAACTGATATCCAGTCAAATCCGGTTAGACTAGAAAAGCCGACCCCAAGTGACTTGGGAATAATAAAAGCTAAGCAGAACAAACAGTATTAAAGATAAACAGAAATAATACAACTAGTTACCAATTACATGTTTGTATATCCGATAACACTTTGTATGCTCCGAAAATTGAACCCAGAATCTCATGATCAGCAGAGCTATATTACCATCTCATATTGCTATCTATAATAATATAATATAATAATATAATATTCTACCACATACACACAACACCATCCAGCCCAAACTAAGCAGAACTTGTACTATGCGTTTTAGACGATGGATAAACATACATAGATACCTTTTTTTTTTTTTTTTGTAAATACATACATATTATACATAGAAACACCCAGACCAAGACAAACATCCATGTTCATGCACACAAATGTTTGACTTGTGCGGGAATCGAACCCGCGACCTCAGGCGTGGCAGTCAGTTACACTAACCACTACGCCATCGAGGCCGACTTATGATCTGACTGACTGATCTATGTTCTGGGTCCCACAATCTACTGAACATAATTCAAAACACCGTGTAGCTACTATAAAATTTCTAACAAACAGCTGTAATGATATTGCTGTATCTGAGTAAGGAACCCTAGGCCTGAAGATCAGTTTCTAAGTTAAGCGCAAACTCATGCTGCTGGACTTACTTATTATCATCCAAATTTAGCCTCGACTCATTCATATTGTTCACACCGAGTAGAGATTGTTTTGTTTTACTTTTTTAGTTACACATAACTAAAAAGTAAAAGTGCGTTTCTAGAACACGTACACACTAATACAGCCAACAATATACCATCTGATCTCTAACATCACGAATTGTTACACCATTTTTTGTTGAGCTAAATTTTGGCACAAGTTATTAGACCATACTTTGTTTTTTGCTATAGAGAGACTCTCAAAGTCCCGTACACTTTCACCCGGAGGAGGAGGCAGTGGGGGAGGAGGGACTGTCAATCAAGCGCGGCCTCTTTGCGCATGCGCATGATGTAGAGCATCATTACATCTAGACTACGTCTCAAGCTATCTGTAACGGTATTTCTGAATCATTTGTTGATCATTATCGATTTGCAATCCCAATACAGTTATTGCAATTATTAATGTCTGACTCATATTTCATGCAGTTATTACCTATCAAAATATGGAGGTGCACTGTAAATAAGAAAAATTATTTACGTTTGTATAGACAGCTATAAAAATATGACGTGAATGAATGTGTTTATGATCTATGACCATCCTCGAGAGCTCAATGTTAGACCAAGCTACGCTGATCGGGTACCAGACTGACTCAATTCACTCATGAGCAAGGCTAGTTTTTGTACGCATTGATAATCATGTAATATTTAAGTCAAAGATGAGAGAATTTGTTAAATATTACAACCAAAAGAACTATCTTCCTTAAAATTTCGGTCACGGTGTTTAATCTTAATTTAATATAATAATAATATAATATAATATATTATATAATATTCTATCACATACACACAACACTATCTAGCCCAAACTAAGCAGAGCTTGTACTATGGGTACTAGACAATGGATAAACATACATATATACTTTTTTTTTGTAAATACATACATATTATACATAGAAACACCCAGACCAAGACAAACATCCATGTTCATGCACACAAATGTTTGACTTGTGCGGGAATCGAACCCGCGACCTCAGACGTGGCAGTCGGTTACACTAACCATTACGCCATCTCGTCGTCATCTTAATTAAAGGAGACGGGCCATCTGCACAGTATAAATTTTTTGCTCATCTATTTACTCAAACTCATAGTCCGATGGGACGGCAAATCTATACGACCAAATAGAGATCAAGCGCACGACCAATTCCTTACCTCTGCTCGAAACGAATCAACAGTTTAGCTACTTTTAAGCTGTTCCTGAAAAATTTAGTATACTCTCGAAACATAATAAAATAGAACATATACTTGGCCATGCAGGCTATATAAAATTTTGGTAAACCACGCGTCATCTATTTATATACTGTCAAAACCGATTTACTTACATACATAAGACGAAACTCTGACACATGAGATATGGATTCACGAACTGTGTCGACATGTTTTCATATTCACATAAATTCCCATGATCATTTTACAAATTGGATACACATTTAGATAGCGCATGTTAACATCTATAATGGCAAAAGTTTTGCTATCACGACAGTTACGCGGACTCTGTGATTATAATTCAGATAAATCCCTCGGGAAATGAGGATTGGTAAACTAATATATTAATATATACAATCTAAATTTGTTATACGACTTTACAAAGCGATATGGTAATTTCTAGAATTATATTGGGTTGGCTCGGTGGCGCAGTGGTTGAATACGACTGCTGTGCATGGGGTCTCGAGTTTGACGCCTGGGTCAAGCAATGTGTTTTATACTACCAAAGCGGCAAACAAGCATACGGCCCACCTGATGGTAAGTGGTCACCGCAGCCTGCAACACCAGAGGCATCACTTGCGCGTTGCTGAAGCTGTAAAAACTTTTTAACGACATTTAAGAACTCCATACTGTAGTCTTTTGGGAAAATGTCAGCACAGAGTGCATTCCACAACCTGAGCGTCTCAAATCTGGCGAAATATTGATTTCCTCTGCCTACTTTCTGTATAAGACTACGTATGTAAATTCTATAGTATGTATTTCAATTGCTTGTAGTACAGATACTTAAATGTCATGACTCGTAAGACGGTATATGTACAAGTAAGTAAGTGTGTCGCCGCGCGCCATGCCGGCGGGTCGCAAGTTCGCCCCAGGCAGTGCTCTGACCTGGTAATTGCAGACAGCGAGTGCGCTCACTCGAAGATCAAAAATAAAATTATAAAAAGATGAAGTATGACATAGTTATGTGTTTGTAGGTATGTTAATATTATCTATATTAAATATTATCATATCATGTATCATCATATTATAATCATGCTAAAATAACTCTGATACATTTTTACGGTTAAACCATTGAACAGATTTTGATAAAATTAAATATTATGCAGAAACCTTTAACCGTGGATATTTTTATAGTAAAAAGGTTGAGTCATGTTTTTCTAAGATATACATAAAAGTTGAGTCATATTTTCTTTAAGATTTACATGTTACTAGTTTTCTTGGTAATACGTCGAGCTAAGCTAATGTGCTTCATATTTGTGATAGGAATCACGTCGGTAATGTAATGAGTGGAGATCGAAACATGAATTATGAGGTCTCCGCTGCTGGAATATATGCCTTATTGTGATATAACGTGAATTGGTACGGTACCGTATTTTTATTAACTTATTATTACAATTTAAAAATAAGAGCACTCTAGCAATACGAATACAGTAAAAAATTATGAAGAACTACCAGCCGTGTAGATGATCCCTTCAGCTTTAAAGTTAGAGATCATTATTTATAAGTACTAGGATACAAATAGTAACAGGTGCATTAGCTCATCAATATTTTCAGATTTGAGTTTAGGAATTTGCTTTCTGCTTCCTTTTCTTTCATTTTTTTTGACATTTTGTTTTCACATGACATTTATTGCTAGGATTTTAAAAAATCCTAGCAGTAAATGTCAATAAACTATAATAATATAATATTCTACACATACACACAACACCGTCTAGCCCAAGCTAAGTAGAGATAGTACCACCTGTACCCAGACCAAGTCAAACATCCATGTTCATGCACACAAATGTTTGACTTGTGCGGGAATCGAACCCGCAACCTCAGGCGTAGCAGTCGGTCAACACTAACCACTACACCATCGAGGCCGATATACAACTATATATACAACTGACATGATATTATTGATTACATCGTAAAAGCCTTAGTTTTAAACGTTAAACCACCAACAACACCAAATATAATAACCTAAACTTCACCTCACCGGAATTTCTCGCAGCCCAATGACTTTCAATAAAGGATTTTCTATTAATACATAATTATGGGTAATTTGATATGAAGTAACAAACGCTTGTTATCTCGGCTCACTGGTTTTAGAAGCCCGCACGGTGCGAGCCCGAGGCGACCTTACGCGGTCAAGTTCATGATAACGCGTACTACGATGTTGATAGCGTAAGGTTATGGGCAAGCTCGATTATATAGGTAACGTAGCTTTACGGCTTTATATTTAGAGGGGTTGGACAGAGTTGTAATGCACCTAATTTTTCTGCTATGTTAGCACATTAATTAGCTGGACGTAGTGAAAAAGGCATTGTGTTTGGTCCGAACATAGCCCAATATTAAATTGGTTTATTTTTGTAAGCTAATATTTTCATAAAATTTTGTTCGATAAACAGATAATGTATGTACATAATCGTAAAATATTACTTTGTATTAATAATAGCAATAAACAATTTACAATATTATAAACTTGAAGGTTTGTGAAGTTATGTGGATGTTTCGTACTCAATCTAAGGGATTTAGGCGGGTGAAGCTGAGAGCAGAAACCAGTTCATGATAATATAAAATACATCATGCATTACTAGTAAGAATCATAAACGTCGCTTAGAATCAGATGAGTACAGTAATACGTACAAATTCTTCGATAAAAAATAACAACTAGGTATTATGCCGTTTACGGCAATGACTTATTAATTAATTATATTAAAAAATATTTGTTTTACAACTCATTAAAACAATGACACACTAAATCATAAGACTCACTTTTTAAACAAAGAAAGCAATACATCTCACATACAAACGACCCACAAAAATAATGATGCACCCGAATGCCTAGAAACGCTAAAGATTAACTCTGTGAGCAGCACTTTGTTATTGACGAGTAAAAGTGTGTCATAATGAATCAGAGTGGCTCGGGCCGAGGCAGCGGAACTAACGGTGATACATTGATGTTATCAGTCTAGATAACGTAACGCGATTGGCGGATCGATTAATGTGCTCCGTACAAGACGTAGCGGAGTTTCGATACGACGAATTGTGGAGACGGCGCCTCTCGCGTGTGTTGTTATGTACCTATATGTGCCGTGAGACAACTATTTATCTATTAATTAATACATGTTTGTTTTAGATGAAGGTACTTAATTAATTGGTTGAGCGAAGTTGCTTCACAATAGCGAGTTCATTTTTTTTGTGTATATTTACAGTCAGTAACATTGAGACAGTATGTTTTTGTGTCTATTGTAAAACACAAAAATGAAACCGACATTGAATTTTGTTAGCAAGACAGATATGCCAGAATCATTAGATTTCATAGGATTTTCATATCTGATTCTGATTCTGATTAAATCAGATATGAAAATCCGTAGTGTCTTTTTATGCTTCGGAGAGTCAGAAGTGAGTTTATATTTTATAAATATTTCAAGTAAAATAAAAAGTAAAATAAAATAAAAATAAAAAATTACTACCTATACGATTTAAAAATTGAATACACATTAATGCCTTATAAACACCTAAACGAATAAAAGAATAATAATAATAATAATATTATATATATTATTCTACCACATACACACAACACCATCTAGCCCAAACTAAGCAGAGCTTATACTATGGGTACTAGACAATGGATAAACATACATAAATACATTTTTTTTGTAAATACTTACATATTATACATAGAAACACTCAGACCAAAACAAACATCCATGTTCATGCACACAAATGTTTGACTTGTGCGGGAATCGAACCTGCGACCTCAGGCGTGGCAGTCGGTTACACTAACCACTACGCCACCGAAGCCGACATTAAAGAATAAAGAAACATCATACTATTTCTAGCACAAAAATAACAAATGAACTGTAAAACCTTAAACACAATAAAGATAGCGCCATATACAATGCGTAGGCAAGTGAACTTGTAACGGTTGTTACCAGTAGCCAAACCGGTAGCCTGTGGCCGGTAGCCGACTGTAACAATGGATAGATCGTTATCTATCTCTGTACGATGGATAGATGCTATCTATAAAGTTTAAACAGTACTAAGTAGTGCGTCGGCGGGACAGCCTTCTGTTGTAATTGTTTGAGATTTGTTTGCTTGTTATTAGATCAGTATAGAAGTACTTAATATGGTTGGTGTTTTTGCTAAAGAAGCCTTTTCCGAACGTATTGTTTAAGCGAAATGTGCCACAACAGGCAGTCACAGTTAAGTGAATAAAATCAACACTTTTTATTTAATACAAATATAAAATATACATTTACCATAACAACGAATGTGTTTACAATTACTCCGTGTAAAAAGCCTAAAATAATTAATATTTTCGCCTACAAAATTACGTAAATTTGCACGAAAAATGCAAAAACGCAAGCTCGTGTTACGTGATTTTTAGATTATAACAGTAGTAATCTATCCTATTTTACAGCTTAAACGAAACATAAATAGTTATATTACAATTTGTCCGTCCCAAATATTTAAGTTATTGGTTGACAATAAAGACACATTTATTAAAAAAAGCACTTCAAATCCTTTATACAATTTTACTATGGCGGCCGCGCGCCGATTCGAATATGCGCCGCACGAGCTCTGTCATTATCTGTCTTACACTCGGCGCAGTCTTAAGTCCTAATGCAGGTTAAAATAGCCGAAATTAGGAATAAGTAGAGCAATTTTGACTACCTATTTACATAAGTATTGATGCTAATTTTGCTTCTAAAATACGTGGAGGGTTTGGCTTCCATTTAAGTAAGTATAGTATTTATTAGAAGTAGTCTAATTTGGGTTGAGTTTGGCATTTGGTTTGCTAAATAATACCTACTGTCTATGAGTCTTTGTCCATTAATGACAAAGACTCATAGACAGTTAGACAAAGCCATCTGTGCAGTCACCATTCTATTATATGTTATATTTAATATATATATTATATTACTCTGATTAAATAATTACATTTGCTATCGGTGTTTTATTGCTAAAGAATAGAATGGTGACTGCACAGATGGCTTTGTCTTTGTGGGTTAAGAGGTTGCCTCGCCACTGCTTCTGGGCCGAATGTTAAAGTTCGGACCCCACACGGGACATATATTTATGCAATAAAATTATAAATTTAATTAATAAATATCTGTTTCGTGGCTGGTTATTTTTCGTATCCGTTGTTTGAATGTTAGTGAAGTCTCCCGTGACACGTGCGTGAGTTGTACGTCTAAAAAGACATTGGAATGCTTACTTATTTGCTATCTTCTAAGTATAAAAAACGAATACTATTACTATACTAAAAGCTACTAACATCGTAAAATGACAACAGACTAACCTAAATAAGGATAATGACGATAATAATACGTCAATTTAGTTTTATGTTCTGTTTGAATGAAGGATGAGTTAAACACTGAATGGTTACAAATTATGGAGGAAAACATATTGTTCTAAAAGCGAGGTGTCCTTTCTAGGTCAGGAAGAGTCTTAAGGTTAAATATTACAACAATAAGATACAATAGGACGTACGTTAGTTTTTGTTTGACTGAGAGGCAAAGAAACACTAATTAGTTTATTTAATCGTATTTATTTTGTGAAGATTGCTAGCAAGTTGGCTTTCTTAGTATTCTTGATAACACTACTAGGTAAGCTGTTATGCGGTAGTCGTTATGGATAGGATTCAAACCTACTACCTGTCAATCGCATGTCTAATGGCTTATTAAATGGGCTACTGGTTATGTCATAAAATGAAATAAAAACTATTTACTATTAAGTAATATAATTATATTTATAACTAGTAGTTTTCCCGCGGTTTCACCCGCGTAAGTCCCGTTCCCGTGTGAATATCGGGTTTCACCCCTTTCACCCCTTTCAGGGTGGAATTTCCAAAAATTCTCTCTTAGTGCTCCCCTACACTCTCCAAGGAACATACATGCCAAATTTCAGCTTCTTGCGTTCAGTAGTTTCGACTGTGCGTTGTCTGTCAGTCACTCAGTAACGGAAGAGTTTTATATACATATATAGATTTATTCAAACATTTAGTCAACATCTTGAGCACCATATTAGACCATACTCACGCCCGTTTTGTTTTGAGGGGAGCCCTGTGCTCAACAGTGCTCTGTTAATATGGTTGCTATATATATGAACATGTATCATCTACCTATATTACATTTTAGCACAAACTTCAATGCAATCACAATTAGTTCAGCCATTGTGAAGATTACCGTGCAAAAAATCACAGACAAATAAAAAGTCTGTTAAAGATTTTTACAAGTCATTAAAAGCATTAATTGACCTACCGACGTTTTTTATACCGTTAAGGTAGCAACCAATACGGCCCTAGTAAAAGGTTATTATAACATAAGAAAATTACAAAACATCACAAGGCATAGCCACAATGTAACGATATACATAAATATTTAAGACCGTGCCAAGTTATTAGTGTGGACCTGACATTAAAATGAATAAAAAAAGCAAACACGGAACTGTTCCATTGAGGAGGTCAGTGTTATAATTGCCTGCCATACATAGACAGGTCATTTTATGATCGAGAATGACCTCAGATTTTGTTTAGCAAATTTTAACTTAAAACAACAAAAGATAAACTATTAAAATACTATTTACCTTAAGAATAATGTAGCTATCTATACTAGTATGATACATATTAGGAGTTTGTACGTTTGAGCGTGCTATACACAGAAACTTCAAATCCGATTGTGTATTTATCTTTTTACCGAGAAAATACATAGATTATTTTTATTAAACTGTTGTGATGCCTACTTTGCTGGCGTAGGGATAGTGAATGCAATTGTTGTGCATGAGGTCTTGGATTCGACTCCCGGATCGTGCAATCTAAGACTTCCTTTTTTATTTTATTTAGGAAGACACCTACCTATCTAGGAATAAATCCTGTGTCGCGGGAGCATTATAAACATTCAAACAATGTACACAAAGAACATCCAGACTCGGAACAAACCAATTGTGTACCACACAATTTTTTGTCCTGTGTGGGATTCGAACCCTCAACACCTAACACTTAACCCACTATGCCATCCGTGCAGGCAATTTTAATTTGTTTATACGTAGCTTATATCTTTTCATTTTAATTAAGTCTTTTCTCGGTAATAACCTCACCCCAAATTACGAGAGATTTATATACCTTTATTACAGATCTCCCTACCCCTTCGGGGTTACATAGTCGTTAAGTTTATTATTGCAGTGATAGAGATGAGTTAATCACTTAAGCTACTGCGTCATTTTCAGTAAATTTTAGGTGAAGGCTCCATTCTCACGTAGTAATCATATTAGTCACATATTATACTAAGATAACATGCAGAAATAATTTATCTGTTTATAAATTAACAAACGGAATACATGTTTGAGAAGCACGTGCGGTTCGCGACGGGTTTCAAAACTATCTTATGTACAATATACTTAGTAATAATATAACTGTGGAGTACATACATATATATTCAAGGCTATACATTACAAAAAGGGTAGGCAGAGAAGCATAACACCCACATTTTGGTAGTATATTTAGGTTTTATGCGAACTAGACTCGACTGCTGCAGTAAATAAAAACAAAAAAAAATATGACACCAATTTGTCCAACTCAGGCAACAAATCTAGGACCTCTAGGCAGTAAGTTATGCTCTTGACTAAAGGAGCAGTCTATCATAGAAAAATACTAAACTTATACAAACGACTGGATAATTCCGAGATGGTTACCAGAGATATTATACATCCACATTTCGTTACCTAAGCTTTTAGCTCCCATGTTATAAGAAACAATCCTATTACCATATACCGGGCACATTTCCAGACACCTTGCTGCTGCCAAGAACATCCTCACAGAAAACCCCCATAGCATTTGCCTCGCGAAACGAACTTAGAACCTTATAATCTGCCACAAACTCTACCCACGAGACTAGCGAGGCAGATAAAACGAACGAAAACAACATTACAAATGTTCATATTGTTTTACTTCCAAAGTATCTCTTACAAGCAATTAAAACCGGCAGTACCTTCTACTTATTCCACAAGGGTGAAGACACAAACACGAGCAAGTATATATGCAAGAGATTTACGCGAGATATAATATATTATGTCTAATTATTCGTTTAACAAACCAAGTTACAGAACGGGCAACATACATAACTGACATTACAACACGAATTGCGATACGTACATTGCAAGCGTGGCTGTTATATGCACTTTATTGCAATAATATAAGCAATTATTTTATCATCTTTGTAATGTAGTCTACCCCGTTTGGTCAAGGTTTGGGTTATGTCCTAAGAGTTTTAATTTTAAGAATGGCTAAGTAAATCAGTCCAGTTGCGACCTAAAGTTATAAATTAATCAAGTTGGTGAAGACTTTTAAAGTACGGTACCGAGTTGGTTTAAGTTGTCACCTCGTCACCGGCAGGGTATCTAATGTTGCAAGTTCGAATCTCTAAACTCAATCAAACTGTTGCAGATTACTGCTGGATATAGTAAAAAAAGCCTCTCCAATATCCAGTCTTCAGCATTCTACAGCCAATCTAAACCAACCTTTCAGTCAGTCCAACTTTCCGATTGCCAATTCGATTCGATCCCCATGCAAGACAGAAAATGATTTGCCCTACAGATGGTTATGTTGTCTGTATGAATTGTACGTACGTTATTTGATTTTTTGTAAACTCACTCGGTTATTGACGTCATAGCTAGTCTAGCGTCTCATAACTTTTTTTACTAAAAGATAGATAGTACTCTTATGTAATTAACTCACTGACCTAATTAACATCAAAATTATTAAAAACATAATTTTCCCAATATTGATTTACAATATCTCGTCCCAAATTAACAAACAAATAATATTCAATAAATATAATCAAAAATTTGAATATAAATTTTACCATTAATTTATTTGACAGATGCCACTAAGAAGCATATGCAATGCTTCTACGAATATCTGCAAACTAGACATTTGGATTAGGTTGATTATTAATTTCCGCAGTAAGTTTGTCGTTTACACAGGCCGGGTCAAACATTTGCGGTCTAGAATACAGGTACTTGCTCGTCAACGTCACCGCTATCGCCGCCGCCACCACGTCTGTCCAGAAGGCACTTAAGCGAGCTACTAAAACAAACAACAGCAATCTATGTTCGAAACTGCCGTATCGTTTTACAACTCGCGAAATTATCCAAGGACGGCGTTCCAAAACAAATAGTTTGACTGTTTCAGCCATCACATACCTAAAAGTACAGACTCCATAGTCTACGAAGGTTCTTGTCTAAACAATTTGTCGTGAAGCGTGTAAATTTCTCGTCATGTGTACTATGTGAAGAATTCATCATCCGGGCATTGTTGGCGCGGAATTTTATGCACAACAAGAGTCTGGATCCATTGTCCGAGCAAGTGAAAGTGTACGCTGCAGACTGTCCGACGTTGCGTCACATCTTATGCCTAGTTTTTACAGTATTTCTATTTAGTAAGCAGACGATTCAGTGATATCGTAGCCGTTCGTAACTGCGAATCGGACAGACAATAGGTCAAAACTAATGAATCGCGCATTCTTGACTTACACATCAAGAAACCACGTGACGTAGATTAGAAGGCAATATCTGATGAATTCATACATTTTGACGATTCACCAGCTTTAGAATGAAGTCATAGCAATGAATAAGCTGTACGCATCTATTTCGTTACTACATCTGACACATATTACCTGTTTAATATTCAACTCTATTCTGCGCTAAAATCTATTCGTATTGATTGTTAGTCATGTGACTTGTACAATAAATCTGTCAGTTCTAATCACTACATCGATATCATGAATAGCTTCGATCTTGTAATATTATGTTTATTGAATATTGATAGTAAATTTAGGGAGATTCATAAGCTTGATCTCGTAATACATTAGCTTAATAAGATGCTTTGATTTGAAATCGATCGTATGCAAAGTTATGATTAATTTATCCTATTAAACCTAATCCTGATTATTATACTAATTAATTAACTTAACGATAAGGTAATTGTTGAAACATAAATACCCTCAAACCTTAATTAAACATATATGTATTTTGCGTTCAGTAGACACAAGTAAAGACAACGATAGATAAAAACTAAACGATGATCAATTGTAGATAGATATTAACCATGGGAAAGCTCTGGCAGACGATGCCAATAGTACATTTCATAAAACAGTTTCCACTTTCAACACACACTTGATTTGAATAACGAAACTGAATGATTGTAATGAATGCGTCAGCACGTGCAGCGGTCTGGCGCGTGAATACGAATGTAGTGTTAGAATAGTGCATAAATTATACAAACGTGTACTAGGCGACGTAGGGCCGAGACACTTCCTACGAACACATGTATACGAGTTCACTATACAGAAGATTCCCAACTAAGTTGTGAGTAGGTATAATATTCACAATATCAGATTCATATTATATTTCGCGATACAATTTTCGTATATTGAGCGAAACAAATAATCGAGTTATTACATTTTTGTTTCTGATAAACATACTTTTCTACATTATCATAAGAAGTCTGTATGTCGATAATTGTTTTGAAGTCATATTTCTTATTTTGCTTACCCCCGAATTTTAAAGACATAAGCTGTAACTACACCCGAATTATCTAAACTTAAAATAGCTGTCTATCTATGACCCATACATCTATGGTATATATGCAGTTAAACTCCGTACATACGATACTCAATAAATAATGCGGATCAAATAAAATAGTAATCACATGTGTAAAACTAAAAAGACTTTGCTTATCCTCAACTAACACAGCAATTTATATAGACAACCTATCAAAGCCCAAGTTTGAATGTCTGACTTCATTTATCACAAATCGGAATACTATCAAGACACGTTCGAGCTTAGTCGAAGTTCGGCAAATCTATAATCTAATCTATAGATATTGTACTTGTTGCTACTTCAGCATTCTAAAAATGTGAGCCTTTGCACGTTTTACGAGCACTCTGCCTGTTCACAAAAGAATAACGTGCACAATCTCTGTTCTAAATCTCACTAAATGTGTCTGCATCTAAATGCTTTTCGACATTTACGTCTACGTTATTTATTACGGAATCTAGGTATACTAATATATGTATGTTTTACTTCGCAATAGAACTGTTTGTTCAGGTAAATACTAGTTCACATTTTAGTAGCTATTCTTTGAAGTGTAGTTGTAAAATATATTGTTTGTTGATCTAGTAAATCGGTTGCCAATTAAAGGTATGTGCAGAGTGCATACTTACAATGTACATACTTACAACAAGCTCTTGACTAGGATAATTTAATTAGGCAAAATAAATAAATATACACATTTCAATTCATAATAGCTTTACGAGTTAATTCTCATCCTTTAAAGTGCCATTTAAGAAGACCTAGTTGTATGAGCAGTGATAAGTACAAGTTATTATATCATGGTAGCCAGTGTCTCAAGTCGAGCACCGTTTTTGAGTGTTTTTGCTAAGCTCAGTGGAAGCACAAAGACCCTAAAACAATGTCTGGTAAACAGGAATGGGTTCGCGTCCTATAACTTAAGACTAACCCATTGCTGACTATTTGGGTGATAAACTCACCTTTGCCTAAACCTGTCCACATTACGTGTAACGTACACGTAAAGGTTAGGAATAAATAATATGATTTTGATGAGAAAAAGTGAAGAACACCAACAATTAAATTTGAAAATAATGACATTAAAACAACTTAATTAAAATAATTAAGGTTAAGGATTCGAATGGTAGGTATAAAATTACCATAAACCTGACCCCTAATTTGAAGGTAGCCAACATTCCTTTAAGTTTTAAAACCTGAATAAAACTCATAAAGAACTCTAAAGTGACAAGTTAATGCAAAGTTATTTCGTCCGAACAATAAAGATCTTCCTAAAGTATCCCACAGGGACCTTTCTTGGGACCATGATAAAAGATACCCTAATAAAAGTCATACAATAAATACCCATTGACGCATTAGCGGATTTGCTAATCAATTCCCAGAAACATGTCTCGCAAATTAGTAACGTATTTTACACTTTCACATGTTACTGAGGCATTTGTGCCACCGGTGACGACTAGCGGAAAGCGAGTTGAGCGGAAAGCGAGTTGAATTGTAAATGGAAATAGTTAGAAACAAGTTAGTGAGTAGCGAGAATCGTGTGTGTAGTTAAAATAGCTTTGTCGGTAAACTACGAACAAGTTTGCAAATAAAACGAGCGATTACTCGTAGCGGTCACTGATTACCAAATCACCCAAACAAAACATATATATAACAAATATCCCAAACAAAATCATATCAGCCTCTATGGGACAATATACCTAGCTCTTGTCGCTGTGACTAAATAATAAGGAAATATTTTTACCTGCAATGTGTATATTCAGAGATCAAATATTAATACGTACTTTTTAGTATATCTTCTATGTATACAGATGCCTAAATCGCTTGTTCCTTAAGCGAGAAACAGCCGATCGCCTGTCGCTTCTCAATTGTCGGTGGGACAGCGCCTAAATGTCTATTTCATTTGGCGCTTGTCACTAAACGGGGTCTGTTAGCCGACATATTATACAATTAACCACAAGTTAAATCAAGCTTACAAATGTACGTCAGTCTTAACGGATCATTAATACATAATTTGAAATGGATTATGTAAATGTAGAAAGAACGTCACTAAAAAGGCCCGCAATTGAACATATTCTTTTTTACCTACTCCTGCTTTAGTTAAAACGTTTCGTCGGTCACGTGGACTAAGAAATAAAATAATAAGTAAAAGAAAGAAAGAAAAAAATTTGTTTATTTTCACAAAAATACAACATTTTGAAACACGTGATAACTTTTATGTGTTAGAAATATAGACCCTGACCTTATAAGGTCACAGGGCCTAAATGCAAGCTGTCAACCTTATTGGATTTTTATATTAAGACTTTTACTGGTTTAAGTTTTGCAACATACTTTATAATAATAATAATAATAATTTATTTCTCAAGAAAATTGTACACTTAAGGATATATAACTTTACATATTATTAGATTAGATTACTACATATGGATTCTTAAAATATATAAAGATATCTGTGTCTGAACTAGATAATGAAATATCTGTATTTCAGACATCCGCGCTCTTCCCTAGTCATTTTATTAAAAATAGACACATTGAAACAAATAGTACACAATTATCATTTTTAACATAAACAAAAAGAAAAATGATAAATAATGTTGAGTAAAGATAGTGGCCTCTCTATACATATGTGTGAATGTGTGTGTAAGTGTGTGTGTGTATGTAAAAAAGAGTGGATGAGTGAGTAAATCTATTTTGGTATACTAAGTAAATCTTCTTTTTTTTTTTTTTTTTTTTTTTTTTACGTGGGGGAATGCATGACGCATACCCCTCCGCGGGGGCGGGCGGAGGGGTTATGTCGGACTCGCCGGGGTAAAAGAAAGATGGTAAAGATGTTAAAGTACCTCCCGGAATACCGACTAAACCTACCACGGTGTTCCTCAACAAAACCACTATCGACGGGGCCGCGCGAATCACTTTCGCATGCGGTCGCGACCCCGCCGAGGTTACGGCCCGCCGTATGAAACGGCAGGCCACTACACGAAAGACCTACCCTATAGGCACATCTAAAAACTCCCTACTGTCCCCCCTAGAGGGGAGACGGACGTGCAGCGGTCTGGCGCGTGAATACGAATGTAGTGTTAGAATAGTGCATAAATTATACAAACGTGTACTAGGCGACGTAGGGCCGAGACACTTCCTACGAACACATGTATACGAGTTCACTATACAGAAGATTCCCAACTAAGTTGTGAGTAGGTATAATATTCACAATATCAGATTCATATTATATTTCGCGATACAATTTTCGTATATTGAGCGAAACAAATAATCGAGTTATTACATTTTTGTTTCTGATAAACATACTTTTCTACATTATCATAAGAAGTCTGTATGTCGATAATTGTTTTGAAGTCATATTTCTTATTTTGCTTACCCCCGAATTTTAAAGACATAAGCTGTAACTACACCCGAATTATCTAAACTTAAAATAGCTGTCTATCTATGACCCATACATCTATGGTATATATGCAGTTAAACTCCGTACATACGATACTCAATAAATAATGCGGATCAAATAAAATAGTAATCACATGTGTAAAACTAAAAAGACTTTGCTTATCCTCAACTAACACAGCAATTTATATAGACAACCTATCAAAGCCCAAGTTTGAATGTCTGACTTCATTTATCACAAATCGGAATACTATCAAGACACGTTCGAGCTTAGTCGAAGTTCGGCAAATCTATAATCTAATCTATAGATATTGTACTTGTTGCTACTTCAGCATTCTAAAAATGTGAGCCTTTGCACGTTTTACGAGCACTCTGCCTGTTCACAAAAGAATAACGTGCACAATCTCTGTTCTAAATCTCACTAAATGTGTCTGCATCTAAATGCTTTTCGACATTTACGTCTACGTTATTTATTACGGAATCTAGGTATACTAATATATGTATGTTTTACTTCGCAATAGAACTGTTTGTTCAGGTAAATACTAGTTCACATTTTAGTAGCTATTCTTTGAAGTGTAGTTGTAAAATATATTGTTTGTTGATCTAGTAAATCGGTTGCCAATTAAAGGTATGTGCAGAGTGCATACTTACAATGTACATACTTACAACAAGCTCTTGACTAGGATAATTTAATTAGGCAAAATAAATAAATATACACATTTCAATTCATAATAGCTTTACGAGTTAATTCTCATCCTTTAAAGTGCCATTTAAGAAGACCTAGTTGTATGAGCAGTGATAAGTACAAGTTATTATATCATGGTAGCCAGTGTCTCAAGTCGAGCACCGTTTTTGAGTGTTTTTGCTAAGCTCAGTGGAAGCACAAAGACCCTAAAACAATGTCTGGTAAACAGGAATGGGTTCGCGTCCTATAACTTAAGACTAACCCATTGCTGACTATTTGGGTGATAAACTCACCTTTGCCTAAACCTGTCCACATTACGTGTAACGTACACGTAAAGGTTAGGAATAAATAATATGATTTTGATGAGAAAAAGTGAAGAACACCAACAATTAAATTTGAAAATAATGACATTAAAACAACTTAATTAAAATAATTAAGGTTAAGGATTCGAATGGTAGGTATAAAATTACCATAAACCTGACCCCTAATTTGAAGGTAGCCAACATTCCTTTAAGTTTTAAAACCTGAATAAAACTCATAAAGAACTCTAAAGTGACAAGTTAATGCAAAGTTATTTCGTCCGAACAATAAAGATCTTCCTAAAGTATCCCACAGGGACCTTTCTTGGGACCATGATAAAAGATACCCTAATAAAAGTCATACAATAAATACCCATTGACGCATTAGCGGATTTGCTAATCAATTCCCAGAAACATGTCTCGCAAATTAGTAACGTATTTTACACTTTCACATGTTACTGAGGCATTTGTGCCACCGGTGACGACTAGCGGAAAGCGAGTTGAGCGGAAAGCGAGTTGAATTGTAAATGGAAATAGTTAGAAACAAGTTAGTGAGTAGCGAGAATCGTGTGTGTAGTTAAAATAGCTTTGTCGGTAAACTACGAACAAGTTTGCAAATAAAACGAGCGATTACTCGTAGCGGTCACTGATTACCAAATCACCCAAACAAAACATATATATAACAAATATCCCAAACAAAATCATATCAGCCTCTATGGGACAATATACCTAGCTCTTGTCGCTGTGACTAAATAATAAGGAAATATTTTTACCTGCAATGTGTATATTCAGAGATCAAATATTAATACGTACTTTTTAGTATATCTTCTATGTATACAGATGCCTAAATCGCTTGTTCCTTAAGCGAGAAACAGCCGATCGCCTGTCGCTTCTCAATTGTCGGTGGGACAGCGCCTAAATGTCTATTTCATTTGGCGCTTGTCACTAAACGGGGTCTGTTAGCCGACATATTATACAATTAACCACAAGTTAAATCAAGCTTACAAATGTACGTCAGTCTTAACGGATCATTAATACATAATTTGAAATGGATTATGTAAATGTAGAAAGAACGTCACTAAAAAGGCCCGCAATTGAACATATTCTTTTTTACCTACTCCTGCTTTAGTTAAAACGTTTCGTCGGTCACGTGGACTAAGAAATAAAATAATAAGTAAAAGAAAGAAAGAAAAAAATTTGTTTATTTTCACAAAAATACAACATTTTGAAACACGTGATAACTTTTATGTGTTAGAAATATAGACCCTGACCTTATAAGGTCACAGGGCCTAAATGCAAGCTGTCAACCTTATTGGATTTTTATATTAAGACTTTTACTGGTTTAAGTTTTGCAACATACTTTATAATAATAATAATAATAATTTATTTCTCAAGAAAATTGTACACTTAAGGATATATAACTTTACATATTATTAGATTAGATTACTACATATGGATTCTTAAAATATATAAAGATATCTGTGTCTGAACTAGATAATGAAATATCTGTATTTCAGACATCCGCGCTCTTCCCTAGTCATTTTATTAAAAATAGACACATTGAAACAAATAGTACACAATTATCATTTTTAACATAAACAAAAAGAAAAATGATAAATAATGTTGAGTAAAGATAGTGGCCTCTCTATACATATGTGTGAATGTGTGTGTAAGTGTGTGTGTGTATGTAAAAAAGAGTGGATGAGTGAGTAAATCTATTTTGGTATACTAAGTAAATCTTCTGCTTCATCATATGTAAGCTTACTTAATATTTCTAGCAAACTGCAAAATTTCGTGCAATATTTTTTATTTAGGGGATATATATTGATAATTTTATTGTTTTTTTTATATAAATAGGGGCCAAGATAACAAAAATATTTATGACATACGGATGCCTAAATCTACGTCGTCCGAAGTCAATTACAACTCTTGAGACTATGTTATAACGTTATAAGTTAACATTGAGTGCTACTTGAGGACAGTGTGCAACACAAACAACTGTCGCACCGAGAGAACTTCCCATGATTAATACAAATTGTATGTTGGATAAAAGAAAGGGCGGAATGTGCTGACGTTAATTATCGCTCTATGAACATATAATATGTGAGACCTAACGTGAAAGGCAAAATTTGAGTGCAATGTACCTACCTACAATACCAATGTACCAACCTAATCCTCTGCGATTAAAACCTAACACTGCATCAATAAATTAACGTTCACAACACGAAATTAAAAAATTTCGCACCTCACAATCGACATAATTTTCAATCTACAAAAAAAATAAGAGACGCCTTCATTAATTGGCGCCAATGTGTCTTGTGGCGTGTAATCGGAGGCAACGTAATCTCTGACAGATATAATCAAAATGGACGACGCGTAAAAAAAGATAATTGAATTTCGCATTCCTGTGCCAAGCCGTTCAGGGGTCCGACAGGTATAGAGATGGCGACTGATTGCGATGTCATTTTTGGGATCGCCGCATTGTAAGTTTAGTCGTAATTACTTTTAAACAGAAACACTTGTAGCATTGATGGTTTTTTTGTTTGCACCGAACGGTAAGTACCGTATCTTACAAGACTAGACAAAGTAATCGCTTATGTTTGCTATGCCAAACGTAAGACCATACAATACTTTGAGAAATTCAGTAATGTCTCGCGTACTATTTTATGGGAAGTAAAAAGTTGACGAGATATATCGGCAGATGTAATGTAGCTCTGCGCACTTCGGGAATAAATGCGTGAGACGATGTATGTATTTTAAGGAAACTAGCTGAAAATAGATGAATCCTTCTCTGGATACCCATCTTTCATTTTCATCAAAATGCGTATTTCCTACATCTGCCCTTTGTCCCTTTGGACGTATATAGACGTAAGCCTACCTTTGTATGATTGTAAATCTCAACAGAAACACGAATTCTGGTACTGCACCCGTTACATGTCAATATACTTGACTAACACTTCATAGTAGTTCAGAACAGCTCACGAAATATACGAATTATAGGTAGATACATTTCTGCCTTACCACTTTGGAATAAAGGCGCGATGCCGCGTATGTACATATGGTTAAAACGATACCAGAAACAGCTGTACTATGTAAATATAGTTACGTCTTTCACCGCAATCTGATGGATTTAAATGAATCACGTTCTGTGCAGTCCGGGCTCCCACGCCGAACGCAGACTCGAGTCTCCAGCTAAACCGTACGTGCGCACTTCAAGTACAGTTGAAACGGTATTTCGGTGCAATAACTAAAATTACGTGCATGCCTAATTATTAAAGGAAATCAATTAGATGCAGGATTAATTAAGAAGCGTCGATGGAAAGTTTAGATTCACGCTGACTTACATATGCAAGGATTTATGTTTGTTTTCAAAGTATTTGTTATGTATCAGTTCGAAAATAAGACCGCCATCACAGGGAACTTTTAAAATATTGACAGTACTATCAAATAGAAACTGAATTATTGTCCCGTGCACAGAACATTGTAAGACAACTATATTTTGCCTGCAGTTTGGCTCACATTATGAATGTAGATTTTGTCAATAAATTCCTATGCCTCAGAAACAGTATTTTTCTGTATGTCCTTTTTTGTACAGATGACAACGTGTATGCGAAATTTCATAATGATCGGTTGAGTAGTTAAGGCGTAAAAGCGTAACAAACAAACAAAGGCACCAACTGACATTCACAATTGTAATATTAACCTATTATATATTAGATATACCGGTGTGCCGTTGCGATCTAATATATTAGATATATTAGATCGCAACGGCACACCGGTGGCTATACACAGTAGATTTTTAATTTTGTTTGGTATTCTAAGAATTGACAGATGACTGTGGTCCTGAGCTTAGGTTGAAAGACAACATTCGATATTTAAACCACAATTCTAAACATGCAGTGAAATTAGCTGTATGCAAAGCTAGATTTAGTTTTTAATTCTTTGCATATCTGCAGCGGTCAGTGACAAGACGAGCGTCCAACCTGTCCGGTGTAATTACCGCCGCGGCTGCAAACGGCGTGACATCCAAGCGGAACAAACATTCAATGTCCTCAATTTAAATTTGTTTGCTTTTAATATTACCTAACTAGACAATTCAGTGTAGCCTTCATCCTCGCGTCACTCCGAAGGTTGTACATTCTTTACATTACAGTATGAAAGCAAAGACACATTCAAAATGGCGATTAGTCGCGTCTTTCAAAGACAAGATACAATTTTATTTTAATGGAAAATTATATTGACTTAACAAGCGTTTTATGAAAATTATGACGGTAGGCGTCTGTGTTAATAAAAGCAATTTAGCCCTGAGTTCTTGGGTATAACGTAAGTTTTCGTTTTACAAAGACTTCAACGTTAAGAGGGCAAGGTATATATTACTCTTCGTTTTATAATTAAGCTGCTGCCGCGGCTTCACTCGCTTGTGATGTTGTGCCTTTCTATTAGATAAAGATTTATTAGAATCGATTTAGTAGTTTCTGATATTATTCGTTACAAACAGACAAACAAATGATACCTCTTTATAATATTAGTATATAAGTAGGCAAGTTAAATAGTTTCTGTACTAGATTTATAATTATTGCATTGGTAAGCGTGCTGGTGCACTCCGCAACGCTAACTTCTGACATTATTACAAAACGCGCGTGAGCATGAGCGATTCCGCCGTCATTAGCTCGAGGCTCGCGGTATAACAGCCGAGTGCGGAGGTTGAATGTATGGTAATGTAACCGAAGCCGTGTTATCGTGCGCGATGTGCCGATGTGCCGGTGTGCCGATGTGTTCGGTGTCCGGTGCATTGTTGCTATGCGCCAACGATCACACATCACGACTAATTGCGATTCCGCGCGACGCGGCTAGGGGCGTGCCGCCGCGCGGCAAGCGCCGCGAGTTGCGACACACGGACGACAACACTCCAACTTCCACCGACCGAGAATTATTAACATGGATTATTCGCGATTCACGCCGCGAACCAACAATTATATTGCGCAAGTATCCGCGTTCAACACAACTTCTTTATTCGCCACACGCGTCAATCGCCCCTACTTTAATTCAACTATTTTAATTGCATAAGCTCTTTATAGGCATTAATACGAATATATGACGGCTGCTATTTTCTCGAAACTAGTTTTACATTATTGGCATTGTAGCCTCATCTGCATACAATGAAAGATCAAGACCATCTGTCCGTGCGGAGTACGAGCGTAGAACGCGATGTGCAAATATAACGTGTGCTCGCTATTGTAACCTACATTCTGTTAGTAGTTCTAATCGTAAAGAGTGTGACCCGCGCACACTATAGTCGTAATTCCGGAACGTGCCGCGCGACGGCGCGTCCTGTGCGACAAGTCGCGCGGCTGACGGCCGCCGATATCTGTCGAAGGATCCTTCATCCGGCGCACGGAACGATCTCCAAGGAAAACCTGACTCACGTTTTGAGCGACGATCATACAACAGGTTATTGCATTGTTGTATTTTCGGCGTTATGCAAAAAAATAAAAGAAGCAGAGGTCATTGCGTCACTAATTAAAATTCCTCGTGCGAAATGGTGTTGGTGAGCCACCGGCGGCACTCAGATCGACGTTGATGATGAGGCTCGCACGTCGAGTGCAGACACTGTCACTCACATTCTCGTTACACCACTTCACCCATCCACTAGCATTACTGTCAGATCACGCCTCATCTAATGTGGCACACCACTTGATGCGCGATCGGCTTTATTATACAACGACGACTTCAATAATGCGCAAAAGTAAACACTATAAACTTTACATCACTTTAAAGAACTTTAAAGATCCCGTCTGTTTAAAGAACCGTCTTAATTTTGCATACATTATCTAAGTCCTGGTATAAAATAACATCCCAGAAGTATTTCCATTAGTTTTCCATGACCTCAAACACGTTATTTACACTCGAACTGTTCCAACGGACCCGATGACTCAGTAATGATTCACCTGATTGACTGTTATTGAAATTTCGTGACCTTTCATCATTATATTGAAACATTAAAACAAATACGCAACACAATACAAGCCTATCACTCGAGGGTAATTAACGCTCGACTTCGCGTCGATACGCAAAATAAAATAAAAACCGCTTAATAAAATAAATCAAAATGTTCGTAGCCGCAATTTTCCGGGGGAAAAAGATGGAAAATTATTTGAGGTTTAATATAGGCACTTACCGTAGCATGATGTAGTAGATGAGCGACGTCGCAGGGCTGAGGGCAATGATGAGCGGTGCGGTAATGTTTCACAGAGCACAGACACGTATCGTTTGGTTCAACGCGCGGCCGCCATGCCGTCCGTTCGCAGCGAGGGTTAGAACGCGAGTGGGTGGCGCGGGCCGGGCGTGCGCCGCGCGAGCCAGCACTACGGCCTGCAGGCTCACTGCTGACTCCACATCTCCGTCAATGCATCACCGCGCTCACGATGGGCATCACCGTTAAATTCGCCACTACAAATGCCCCAATATTACGTCCTACAAGTGCAATTCACGCACTCTTATCGCTAACTGCCATGAAATTCGTCGATATGTAGCTCGTTACAAGGTAACTGTTGCTATTTCATCGGAGCGTTCAACTGTACGGCTCGCTGTTATGTTAACATGAAAACGTTGTAAGATAAACTTTTCCTGTTAACTCAATCACGAGGGAAGAGGAAAATGGCCTACAAAGCCTTCACTTACTTATATTAAGGAACCGGAGCTTTATAAATAAGAACCGGGAGTATTTTTATTTCGGAGCAAACTCGGATGATGAAATAAAAGGCATGTCTGCGCTTCTAACCATCGTTACATCTTTTGGTTAGTATTTTTGTAGGGTCATATCATATTTTCGGACTATGATGTAACCGTTCCCATAAAGCCAAAGACAAAGTCAAAAATCATTTATTCACTTAGGTCACAAAGTAACACTTATGAACGTCAAAGGTTTAGTGAATTTATTAAGTTTTTTTATAATAATTTTGTTTTTTATAATAATATAATATTCTACCACATATACACGACACCATCTAGCCCAAACTAAGTAGAGCTTGTACTATGGGTTCTAGACAATGGATAAACATACATATATACTTTTTTTTTGTAAATACTTACATATTATACATAGAAACACCCAGACCAAGACAAACATCCATGTTCATGCACACAAATGTTTGACTTGTGCGGGAATCGAACCCACGACCTCAGGCGTAGCAGTCGGTTACACTAACCACTACACCATCGAGGCCGACAAAGTTGCAAGGTTCAGGCAAAAGGTTGAGCCTATGAGAAGATACCTGCAAGAAACTTAAGGCCACTCTTTTAACCTTTTTCATAACAAGAAGAGGCTCGTCACCAACTATGGGGTATTTTATAAATACAGCTGATATTACTTGGTCTGGGTGTTTCTATGTTTAATATGTATAAATTTACAAAAAACAAAAGTATATATGTATGTTTATCCATTGTCCAGTACCCATAGTACAAGCTCTGCTTAGTTTGGGCTAGATGGTGTTGTGTGTATGTGTAGAATATTATATTATATTATATTATTACTTTCATTCGAAGCATATTTGCAGTAAACCTTTTTTCATTATTAAATTAATATAACACCTAATATTTTATATTATTCAAATTGTGAGCGAAGGATGTCGCAATGGCTTAAATAGTCACGCATATTGTTGTCATGATCTTTGTGTCCATTATTTCAATGTTTACGAACTTACGTAATCCCCAAGCTATTAAAATATACAAATTAACTTCTGTATTAATAGTACTTATTAATTTTTAAACAGAATTGTATTTGGCGGCCTCGATGGCGTAGTGGTTAGTGTAACCGACTGCCACGTCTGAGGTCGCAGGTACGATTCCCACACAAGTCAAACATTTGTGTGCATGAATATGGACGTTTGTCTTGGTCTGGGTGTTTCCATGTTTAATAGATGTGTATTTATAAAAAAAAAGTTTATAAGTATGCTTATCTATTGTATAGTACCCACAAGCTCTGCTTAGTTTGGGCTAGATGGTGTTGTGAGTATTTTTTTTTATTCAACTACGTTGCCAAACAATCATACAGCTCACCTGATGGTAAGTGGTCACCGTAGCCTATGGACGCCTGCAACACCAGAGTCATCACTTGCGCGTTGCCGACCCTTTAGAAAAGGAAGTGGGAAGGAGAAGGAGCGGGGCCACTTACCCCAGTAAAGGGGACGATTGGGCCTCCGGCAATCTCACCGAACGAAACACAACAGTAGGAATACTCTTATTTCACGTCGATATTCTGTGAGAGGTTAGTCCTTCCCCGGTCGAACCGGCCTATTCATGCTGAAATTATATTGATATTTATACATCAATCGGTAATTATCGGTTTAAAAATTAACAATATCATAATTCGCACTCTTAATAAAACAGCGACTTAACTCGAAATTTGAAAGTAAGGCAATTTGGACTCTAATTGTATATGTTAAATTCTAATATTATGTTTGTGTTAAATCATTACAATAGAGGTCAAATTTGTTTAATCCAAAATACTGAGATAAGTCTCTTTTTTATTAAGAGTGCGATATGATCTTCCACACAAAGAATAAATAATAAAGTCTCAGGACAACCATTTGACGGTAGAATCAAGTCTATTTATTCTATTTATTTGTCAGGGACATATATTTTTATTTATATGGGAACGGAACTTATGACACGACGCACTGGGAGTATGACCAGTTAAGCTACTGCGCCATCCATGAAATTAAGATTACTTAATTTCTCATAAGAATATGAGAACATAATTACGATTGCATAACTACAACAGAAGCATTTCAATGGCGGTCACAGTAATAGTAAAATAAACTATAAAAATTATCAAAGTGAAAAGTCACATAAAAACTTTTATTGTAGCATTCATGTATATATAGTACTAACTTTTGCCCGCGGCTTCGCTCGTGTAAAAGTAAGTCACCTTATGTTAGTAACAGAACTTTTTAAAAATATAATATAGCCTATATCACTCGGTGGTAATATAGCTTTCTAACGGTGAAATAATTTTAAAAATCGGTTTATTAGTTTTTGTGATAAATCTTTACAAACAAACAAATAAATTAAAATCTTTCCTCTTTAATATTAATCCTCCGTGGCGCAGCGGTAGTGAATGCGACTGCTGTGCATGAGGTCTCAGGTTCGAATCCCAGGTCGGGTCAGCAAAAAGATATTGGATTTTCCTGTTGAGAAATCTCAATACGAGCCCGCAGTTAGGAAGTTGGCGGTGTTAGACATCCCCGTGCCTCGGAAAGCACGTAAAGTCGTTGGTCCTGCGCCTGATCTCTCTCCGGTCGTGTCGGATTACCGTCCCATCGGATCATGAGAGTTAGGGAACAGAGAGTACATTTGTGTTTGCGCACATACTTGTGCACTATAATATCTCCTGCACTATAATGGCTAGTCTCCATTAAGATTGGCCGCCGTGGCCGAAATTCGGTCTGGAGGACCTTATTAAATACGACTAAGCACCCGGGCGATTGATGATAGATGACCCGGGCGCCGAGTGTCAATTCAATGCCAACTTTTCAATTGACCCACATGTGGGGATCGATACCAATTAATTTAATTTTGTTATGCTTGACCTTAAGTAGGTCCTTCAATTTACTGTATTATTATCTATTTATTTGTTTAGTAAGTTAACGCCATTCCCGCCTTAGGAATAATATGTATCGCAGTGGACTTTAAAATCGTTGAACAACGGACACAGAACACCAAGACTCTGTACAGATTATATTGAACTACACACGTTTTGTCTCATATGAGATCGAACCCACATCTTTACACGCAGTGGTAATGGCAACAACTACGCCATACGAGCGGTCGTTATTATTATGCAGTTGTTCTAAATCTGAGCAACATATAATTAGAGTAGCTTTGTCCGTCCGTCCGTCTGTCTGTTATACAAGTTTCAACTCAAGAACCGTAAGAGCTATAGACTCGCGGTCAACGCCATTCGACTCAGCATAGTCGATATACCCCGAAATGACTATGGCCTATGACATCTGACCTCAAGGTCTCACGTGGTGTCACGTGACCTTTGCATATTGCTTGAACCATTTTTTCGAACTTTAAGATTTGCGGCAATTCATTGCCGATTCTCACTTGTTTATTATACATACATACATACATAGATTCACGCCTGTTTCCCAGAGGGGTAGGCAGAGACTACGGATTTCCATTTGCTACGATCCTGACACACTTCTCTGGCTTCATTCACTTTCATCACATTCCTCATACACGCCCGTCGGTTCAAGGTGCTCTTAACCTGGCCTTTGTCCAGAACGCCTCCGATCTGATCAAGAAACGTTCGCCCAGGTCTTCCTCTTGCGACTGTTCCATTCACACTAGCCTTATAAACTATCTTAGTCAGTCTTAGTCAGTTTATTATGTTTTATATTAATTGTATTTTAAAATATGATATTATAAGGATACTGTTGTAGTTTAAGAACAACTATCTCTTTTGATCATAAGATTAAGATTCCTAAGCTAAATTATATAGCACCAGCATAATTTAGCATATTGTATTTACATATAAATGAAGAAGCACAAGGATTTAATATATCAATACTCAATTGCCAACAAAATACTTACAAATAATGTAATTATGTTGTTGGCGATGCTAATCTATATGAAATAATATTATTATAAACTCAAAAAGTTTGTTTGTTTGTTTGAACTCTCTAACCTCTGGAACAATCAGTCCGATTTGAAAATATTTTTAGTATTTTATACCCTACTAGCAGATTCAACAGACGTTGTCTCACCCGAATAGTCGATTAAAATAAATAAATAATACCGCCCCTAAAAAATAAGAGACCAGATCGCATAACATCTACCGGGTCCAATTGTGAATCTAAACTATCCAAGACACTCATCACACACAAAAAGATCATCAAAATCGGTCCAGCCATTTAGAAGTGGTTCAGTGACACACATACACGTACAGAATAATTATTTATAAAAGATTTAATAAAAAGTGTATTATTATAGGCTTACTTGCAATAGCTAGCAAATGCAATAGCTTGGCGATAGCTCAGTGGGGAGACCAACAGACTGCAATGCAGAGGGTCTCGGGTTCGAACCCACGTCGCGCACCTCTGACTTTCGGAAGTTATATGGCTTTTCGAAATTATGTTCGTATTGATTGACAATTATCGCCTGCTCCGTGCCTCGGAGAGCACTTTAAGCCGTCGGTCCCGGCTGCCATGAACATCTATTGCAGTCGTTATTGAGAAAGTCAGTACCCTCTAATATCCTGATACTAGTCTAGCCTTAGGGTATCGTTGGCCTTCGGTTTGCGGAGGTCAGGTGGCAGCCGCTCCGTGTAAAAACTGATATCCAGTCAAATCCGGTTAGACCAGAAAAGCCGACCCCAAGTGACTTGGGAATAATTAAGGCTAGGGTAAGGTAGGAAGGTTAGGCTTACTTGCAATACAGAAAACCCTTGGCAACTAAATGACTGAAGCCGTGGCATAGCTTGCTAACAAAACATACCTCCAAGACCTAGCGTACTGCCAATGATCCGCCATCCGTGGCACCTGATGGTCACCTCACCATTCTTACAGCAGTATACATAACACATTACCGTCTATGAGTCAGTAGACTTAAAGTCATTGGCACTTGGCCCTGGTACTCGTCAGCTGATGATGTGGAGTCAGCTAGCTGTGACGAGCCGCTCCACCGCGCGGACCAATCGTCCAGAACGAAAGAACATTATCATACGTCTACATAGCTATTACTCGTTGTGATAACTTGTATTAACGAATTATTCGGCTTGATTATGTTTGGATTTTTGTCTTATAATATTGAAATTAAACTAATATATACGGATTTTATCGCATGAAAGAACACATAGCTGATGTTAAACACCAACGCTCGTTGAAGTCTGCTGTGTGTGAACATGTGCAACAGGGGACCAACCACTACCTGAGATTTGACAAAGCACAGATTCTCGCTAAAGAACACAGATTCCTACCAAGGATGCTTCACGAGGCTATTGAAATCAAAAAGCATCCTAATTTTAATAGAGCAGATGGTTGGAATGTACCACCAGCTTGGGATCCAGTAATACAAATAGTCAAACCCAAGAAGAAGCAAACCACAGCTAGACTTCATGAAACTCTTAGCTCATTCTGCGTAAATAGAAACACCAATAATTAAATTATGTTCGGGTACTTTGAAATAACGACACTGGAACATTGAGACAACTACCAACTTAGTCTCCCCGTGACCATGGCTGCTAAAAAGCAACCGAAACGTCGGGTAAAGTGTAAACTTAAATATAAATAGTTTTAATAATATAATTAGCTTAAAAATTAGTAAAGTTTAATAACTTTTAAGACAAGTAGTAGTGTAACAGTTTCAAAATTATGTAATAAAGTGTCAAATAAACAACGCGATAAAATCCGTATACAGTACTTTAATTTCAATGAATAACATTCGCGTAAACAGAAGACAATATTTTGTCTTATAAAATGTTAAATTTATATCTATACTAATATAACAAAGCGAAAAGATTTGATTTTATGGTAGTTATATTATTCGAAAGCTATAGATATTATCAGCGATCAACATCCTTACTTGTATCTTGTATCTTATGTGGGGGCCAGTCAGTGTAGACCGGCGACACTTCGACCCAGTGGGATCTTTTGTGTCGACACTCTCCCAGTAACGACTGCCATAGATGTTCATGGCAGCCGGGACCGATGGCTTAACGTGCTCTTCGAGGCACGGAGTAGGCGATAATTTTCAATCAGTACGCACATAATTTCGAAAAGTCATATAACTTCTGAAAGTCAGAGGTGCGCGACGTGGGTTCGAACCCGAGACCCTCTGCATTGCAGTCTGTTGGTCTCCCCACTGAGCTATCGCTGCTCAATATCCTTACTTAATCCTTACTAATATTATAAATTCGAAAGTAACTCTGTCTTTCTGTCTGCCTGTACTATGTTACATCTTTACAGCTAAACCACTCAACCGATTTAGATGAAATTTGGTACAGATATAGCTTAAAACCTAGGAAAGGACAAAGGCTACTTTTTATTGATGAAGGTACCACGCGGGTGGAGCCGCGCGCAAAAGCTAGTAATATTATAATTCAAAAGTAACTCTGTCTGTCCGTCTGTCTGTCTGTTACCTTTTCACCGCTAAACCATTTAACCGATTTAGATTAAATTTGGTATAAATATAGTTTAGACTTTAAAGCCTGGTAAAGGACATAGGCTACTTCTTATTGATTTAGGTACCATGCGGGCGGAGCCGCGCTCAAAAGCTAGTTGGCTATACTTTACTTTAAAAAGTACTTTTACTGACATATCCCCAACTTTTTTTACGGGAGCTGAAGCTAGTATGTAGTATAATTGTAACTGGTCGATGTCTGTATATAGAAGATGATATATCTACCTCCGCGGCGCAGCAGTAGTGAATGCGACTGCTGTGCATGAGGTCTCGGGTTCGAATCCCGGGTCGGGCCACCAAAAAGATATTGGGTTTTTCTGTTCAGAAATCTCAATAGCAGCCCGGAGTTAGGCAGTTGGCGGTGTAAGACAACCCCGTGCCTCGAAATGTACGTAAGGTCGTTGATCCTGCGCCTGACCTCTCTCCGGTCGTGTCGGATTACCGTCCCATCGGATTATGAGAGTTAGGGTACAGAGAGTGCACTTGTGTTTGTGCACACACTTGTGCACTAATATCTCCCGCGTAGTCTCCGTTAAGACTGGCCGCCGCCGTATCCCGAAATCGGTCTGAAGGATATTATTATAGAAGATAATTAAGAAAATTATGTGAGATGTCTTCACAAGACCTATAGAAGCAAAAATAATTATTTTTAGTATTTTTGTTTATATGTCTGTCTGTAATGTATGCCAAAATCGAATTGCACGAAATTGAACGCGCTTTTCATAGAGTATTACTGGAGGTCTTACTTAAAATCTCGTACACGTATCATCTTGTTACGCTACCTAGAAGTCGAATATTATGTATGTACCTACATCAGCTTTGTTTTACTAACAGATAGGTAGTTATATTTACAGGTACACACAGATACCTATATATATAATATACTAGATGACCCGGTGTACTTCGTATCGCCTATCCTAACGAATATTTCTATATTTTCTCACCGTTTAAACCTTCCCTGGACTACGACAAACATTTCAAAACCAAAATCAGCTAAATCGGCCCAGGCGTTCTCGAGTTTTAGCGAGACAAACGAACAGCAATTGATTTTTTATATATAGATAGATATAATATCAGCCCTGTATTAAACTATCCCACTGCTGGGCACGGGCCTCTTCTCAGTGTGAGTAGAGTTAGGCCATAGCACATATCTTCGAGAACATTATGGAGAACTCTTAGACATGCAGGTTTCCTCACGATGTTTTCCTTTACCGTTAAAACAAGCGATATTTAACTATTTAATACGCACATAACTTCGAATAGTCAGAGATGCGCGCCTTGGGATCGAACTCGAGACCCCTGCGTGGCAGTCTAATGGTTTCCCACTAGGATAGCCTATTGGAAAACCGTTGGACTGCCACGCAAAAAATATATACCTATTAAAATATAATAATTACCGTAGAGATTTGATCATGCCAAGGTATATGGTAGAAATGTAGCTTCAGGAGGTCTATGAGAAAAATGTCTGGGAATCTCTGCTTTAGGCAATCGTATATACTTCTAGAGTTTTATAATAATACAGTAAGTCCACGACATTGAGTCACACGGACTCATCCATATAACGTGATATGGTTTATAAGTAGGTCCTTGATCTTATATGATACGTCTTTGGGATTTCCAGTTGACCGCCGGCTTATTGACAAGAATGTCAATTACGTGTGTGTTATAAGTCAGTTGAGAATACAGAATTATTTTTATTTACATTATGACAAACGTATTTTAAGTCACCTGTTATATTTTAGCTTTTTAAATGACGTTTTTGACTATGGTGGCCTCTAATATTCTAATCACATACACACAACACCATCTAGCCCAAACTAAGCACAGCTTGTACTATGGGTACTAGACGATGGATAAACATACATATATACTTTTTTTTTGTAAATACATATTATACATAGAAACCCCCAGACCAAGACAAACATCCATGTTCATGCACACAAATGTTTGACGTGTGCGGGAATTGGCGAAAACCCGCGACCTCAGGCGTGGCAGTCGGTTACACTAACCACTACGCCATCGAGGTTCGTTTTAAGTATATGGCAATAGGGTCACTCGATAAATGGCCAAAGTTTCGCTACCTATTACGTATGATCTGAAACAGAACCTACACATTATCAGCCTTACTTATAAAAATATCGTTAAACACTGCTTAGCTATCTCTTATCTAAGAAACTGCCATACCTTAAATCAACGAATAACATTTGTTTACTTATAAACCAATATTAATTTTTTTAAATCTTAGAAACTCGAATCACAATTTTATTCTTGCAACATTTGACAGCCAGCATAGAGCATGACCAAACTAATTGACTAAATAATATAATTGAAGTGATACATCATCTATAATAAACAATTTTTTAGGTTTTAGTATCTGTGGCGTGGCGATTTTAACTTGTCTTTAATAAATTTGAGATTTTAATATCTGTGGTGACTTTAATAGATATTTTTATTTAAAATTGTTGTTATTTCAAACTGGTTCAAGCAATATAATAATTCTTCGTTTACGTATATACGTAGTAAAACCGCATCTTTTGCAAATGCAATGGAGTCGATAAAAAACTAATGCGGTCTACAAATTGGACAGAACAAGAAAAGCTAGATATATTTTATATTGAATACAAGTCGCTTGTGCACATATGTCAACGTCTAATCTTTTCACAGATAATTAACAAAACCTGTCATGTTACCACTAAGCAAAGGTTAAACACCGGGCCGCCGCTGTTTAAAATTTCTTAACTGTTTAGCTACTGATTAACTAGCTCTTAACGCTAACTTACGTTTATAAGTAAGATCTTTCCTAATCAATCGCTATATAATAGTTAACTACCTGTCAAATATATAAGATGGGTTTATAAGTAAGACTGTATAAAGATAATACGCCGCTGCTTACCCGTTTGCAGAAATTCAGGATAAACTACAGTCAGATCAAAGTAAGAAATCTATATTTTCATAAAAATCGGTTGAATAAATCCTACAACAAAAAATCTAATCTTTTCTTTTTATAATATTAGTATAGATATAAAAATACTGGTAGATGCGTTCTTTATCCTTATGACGGCAGTTTTGTTCATCCTCAATATTGTAATGCTTGCTTAAGGCACTACGTTATAAGTAGTACTCATGTTTGTAAGACCTTATGTACGCTTAGTAAATAATTAGAGTTTTAATTTGACTATATGTATGTATGTAATAAAAGCAAAAAGGTTAATAGACGCTTCCCGTGACCAGAGGGCTGGCCTTTATTTTGCGGAAAGAATAAGCATTGCTATTCAACGTGGCAATGCTGCCAGCCTTCTGGGCGCATTACCAGTCGACTGTGATGTGGAAGTATTTTATGACACCTATTAGAGGGGAGTTTTAGTTTTCTTTTCTCTCTGTTTTATTATATTTTAGGTATAAGTTAATTTTAAAGAATTGTGTTTATATGTACATAGTCAATAATTTACATCTTATTAGATTCAATATTGTCTAATAAAAAAGATTTCCCTTTAAAATAAAATATTTGTAATACATCTCTACTTAATCCTTTGGCGGTATACAAGTATGATTGTATGACGTATGTCATTATAAGCTTCATCCTTATCACTGCGAGGCATCAAAATGTCTCCAAGACCTTTAGGTTCGCTCGCCCTTGACATTTAGTTTCACAAGCGAATGAAATGTTTGTCAGTTAGGTTGTGAACAGTCATCCATCTTGGAATTCGTAGGTGATGTGATGATACATTATTATTTTACCACAACACGGATGGCGTAGTGTTGAAATAGACTTTCGCCTACCTACTCGACACATCATATATTTGTACATTCCTAACTTATGTTACATAGTAAGATATTCGTCATGGTATATGTATATAAATAATAATATCAGCCATGTAAACTGTCCCACTGCAGGACACGCGGGCTTGATTTCAGTGTGAGAGAGGTAAGACCATAGCCCACAATTCTAGCTCAATGTGGGTTGGCAGACTTCACATATCTTCGAGAACATTATTTATTTATTTATTTATTTAAATAACATGGAAGACTTACAGCTAAACAATCAAAACAAAAAGAGTAGTAAGGAAATCAGTAAGCCAATTACAAGTCCTCACGTATAAAAGATTTCTTAAATATAAAACGTGAACAAACTCATAACATAACACTGCAATAACAATATCAGATTATCACCTATTCCTACAATTAAACATTACAGTATACTTATGATTTTTACATTTTCTTTTTGCATAATTAAATTTTTAATTAACGGAAAAAGTCAAGAGCCTAGCGCCTCCTGGATTATGGATCCTATTATGGAGAACTCTCAAACATGCAGGTTTTAATGTTATTTATTTTATTGAATAAGCACACCAACAGTATAATTACACAATATACAGTTTGTCCCTGGATAAAGTGCAATCCCGAAAGGGGATGAAACTAGACCATGAGACATCGACAAAACAAACATAAAAAAATAGAAATAAATATATTGTAGGTTTTTTACGTGTTTTAAGATTTTAATTTTTTATTAAGGATATAATTTACATAATTATACTGGCAAAAATTTTGTAATTTTAAGTTATTTAAAAACCTACCCTACTTCGGACGAAATCCATATTTTTGTACACAGGGTCCTTAATAAAAATTTAATTCTTAAAACACGTAAAAAAACCTACAATATATTTTTTATATTGTTTTGTATTTTTATGTCGATGATTTATGGTCTAGTTTCATCCCCTTTCGGGATTGCACTTTATCCAGGGACACACTGTATATCCATTTCCCCGGTATTCTCACGTTGTTTATGTTAACCGTTAAAGCGAGCGATAATATTAATTAAAGTATTTAATAACACAACTATTAGTTTCGTAAAATCTGAGATAAGTGCGGGATTGAGCTCGAAACTTCTTAATAGTAATCCAAATGTTTCTTACTAGGTTATTGCTATATATGGCATGTCCATAATGTGTCCTCTTAGATTTTCGAGCCGGACAAAGTGTTATAGGATTTGTCTATCAATACATTCTTAGAAGCAACACGGGGTCTGACCATGTGTCCGTTAGCAATAGGCCCGTCGCCTGTTACATAGAACCTAAAATCTTAGTAAATGAAATGTGGATGAAGTAATAAATCTACCCCTTTTACGGATAGAGTCATACTCATTAGACTATGTACATATATAAAAAACTAAACCGATTTAAACCAAATTTGACCGACGAATACCTCGTAAATTACCAACGGATACGCAACTTTTTATCGCTGGCAAACCAGCAAAAACTAATGAACAGGTTAAGAAACTATCACTGTGATTAATAAGTAATTATATAGAGAGCGTTATAATTGACCCTTCCGCGCCTGACACCAGTTTTTGCTTCGCCATGTTTGATTACCGAGAATGCACGTGCATACCACGTGTGAACAGCTTGTAATAGATACTATTACGCTTGTTAAGCTAAGCGGTATAGACAGCTGTGGAGGTACTCAGTATCTATGTCCTAAGTAATATTATAAATGCGAATGTGAGTTTGTTTGTTGCGCTTTCACGCCTTAACTACGCGACCAATTATAATGAAATTTCTCATACACGTTGTCAAGGGTATAGAGAAAGACATACGTAGACCTTAAATCTAGAAAAAAATTAGGTACTGTTTCTAAGGGATAGAAATTCATTGAGAAAATCTAGTTTAAAGTGAGCGACGCCACGGGCAAAATCTAGTTGACTATTATTATATATGCAAAAGTAATCTCTTTGCTATGTTGACATAGCTAAACCACTGAACTGATATTGATTGTTTTTTTATGGAATTATGGATTGTATGGAAGTCATTTGAAAGAAAGTAATGAAAAGACCATTGGCTATTAAAAAAATCACTGCAAATTATCACTAGCTGCACTGCATCGTCGTAAGGTTGCCAGTCTCTCGGTTTTCTATCGGATACATTTCGGAGAGTGTGCAGAGGAACTGCATAATTTGATTCCTCCTTCCCCATTCTACCATCGGACGACCAGACAATCAGACCAGCGACACAGGTACATGGTGGATATACCACATTTACGCTTTGCTTCCACTTTTATAATGCGTACCGCTAAGGAGTCGAATTAGCTACCTAAGTCTGTGTTTCCAGATGAAGAGAATCTGAGTGTCTTCAAGTCGCGAGTGAATAGGTATCTTCTAGGCAAGCGTGCTGCATCGTCGACTGCATCGTCACTTAAGATCAGGTGAGATCGCGATCAAACGAAAACCTAATACAGTATAAAAAAAAAGGTTTGGCAGAATGAACCTGGTTGATAACAATATGCACGCACGCTGTAGATTGGTACCGAAACTTATAACATTGTGCGTGCTACGAAGCTCTCTCTACTTCTTTGGAGAAATACAGGGTTGGGTATATGTATACATTTTAAATATGTATAAATAATAATATCAGCTAACTAAACTGTCCCGCTGCTCGGCACGGGCCTCTTTTCAGTGTAAGAAGGATTAAACCTTTGAAAGAAGAAAGAAAATAGATTTAATTTCTTTCAAAGGTTTGGGCAACACTCTGGATCGTTACGCGTTGGCAGAGTTCATATACCCTCGAGTACATCATGAAGAACTCACAGCCCTGCTTTCCTTCATCAACAACATGACAATGTTTTACTTCACCGTTAAAGCAAGCGATAATTAACTTTTTAATACCCACATAACTTCGAAAGGTAGAAAGTCTTTGGATTGAACTCGAAACCTCTGCGGGGCAATCCATCAGTCGCTTACTAAGCTACCGCTGCTTTGCAAGCTAAGTTTAAATATATATATATATATATATATATATATATATATATATATATATATATATATATATATATATATATATAAAATTTAACCCTTTACGCAATAACTTACCAAGGAGATGACGAGGCAGTTTCACAAGTCGCGCTGTTTTTCTTAGAAGGCCTCATTAACAAAAGTTCACGCGTTTTTTTGCCAATTAGTCAGAAAACTTTCTTAAAGACTGCAGTTTGTTTTAATACTAATCGGCTAAACGACCTTTCAAAGTTCTAAACAGTCGTCTGTAAATAAAAAAATATTTTGAATTATGTTATCTAACTTTTAGTGATGGTAGTTGTTGATGAACTGATGCCTTGGACATAAATGCGTACTAACTACCGATGATTAGATTCCCAATTCAATTCCCAGAAAGGGTATAATGATGATGATTATACTGAGAAACCCTCATAAAAAATCTACAAGCTAGATTTTTCTGTGTGGAAATTATCTCAAACAATCCATAAACTAGTAATTTTTTCTGTGAGTAAATTATCAGAAGCTTTGAATCTGTACAACGAGTATCCAGATTATCAGATCAGAATATCCAGATTCAGCACAACTATTTGAATGTATCACAGAAATATTTATACCTTATGGGGATCGAACCCACAATATTTGGCGCAGTGGCAGGGACGAAGCGACCACTGAAACCCCTTTGCCATCCCTAGTCAAAATAATAAAACATGGCGTTACGCCTGCCTTTCTCTGAAGGTATAGAAAAAGTAATAAAACATTCAAATTTTCAGCTAAGTACTTATAAGTCCTAAGTACTTTCGGCAGTTATATGACTTTTTGAAATTATGTGCGTATTGATTGACAATTATCGCCTGCTCCGTGCCTCGGAGAGTACGTTAAACCGTCGGTCCCGGCTGCCATGAACATCTATGGCAGTCGTTATTGCGAGAGTGTCGACACAAAAGATCCCACTGGTCGAAATGTCGCTGGACGGCACTGCCTGGCCCCCACATAAGATACATACATATTTTATCCTAAATGTAGGGGACATATGTAAGAGTGCAGGAGAAAAAAAGAACTGGGGAATGATAAGGCCTAAGACTCTTACTTATCGAACAAATCATAACAGTACAAACGCTGCTACTTAATGTCGATATTCTTGGTTGGGCGGGCCGGCTCATTTACGCTAAGAATTCATTTATAATTTTCGATTTTGTTTTAAAAAGACATCTCACGCGCTAGAAATATTTCCTGTGCCGCGGGAGACATTTTTGTTTTTTTTTATACAACTAAGTTGGCAAACAAGCCTACAGCCCACCTGATGGTAAATAGTCACCGTAGCCTATGGACGCCTGTAACACCAGAGACATCACTTGCGCGTTGTCGACCCTTTATAAAAGGAAGTGGGAAGGAGAAGGAGCGGGAATGAAACAGTAGGAATACTGGTATTTCACGTCGATATTCTGTGAGAGGGTAGTCCTTCCCCGGTCGAGCTGGCCCATGCATGCTGAAATCAGCGAGGCTGTACTATCTACCAAACATTCAAACAACAGACACAAAGAACACCTAGACTCGGTACAACCACTTGTGGATCACACAAATTTTTGTCCCGTTTGGAGTTCAAGCTCACAACACTCAGCGCGGTGGAGCTGGCAAGGCGTCCACTTAATCCGCTACCCCATCAGTGCAGTCAGCTCTACAAGACCTGTACTTACATTTACCGTACATACACAGAGACAACCAATCGTGTCATCAAACCCTTAGCTCATTATAAGACATTAAGAGCCTTCCAACTACAGAACAGAACAATTAGGTCAGCCAGAGTCAAATCGCGCAAGATATTAATAAAGTTGAGCTATGTTATCTTTTATTTGAACTAAGTTGTCGGAACTTTGTTCTAATGGCTGTTACCGACTTCACTGAGTACTATTGACTTAATCACGAGTTGTAAACTGAATGATTAATTAGAAATGCCTCGGAAACCACGTAAAGCCGTTGGTCCTGCGCCTGATCTCTCTCCGGTCGTGTCGGATTACCGTCCCATCGGATCATGAGAGTTAGGGAACAGAGATTGCACTTGTGTTTGGGCACACACTTGAGCACTATAATATCTCCTGCGCATCTGCGCCAGATAGCGCCAGTCTCCGTTAAGACTGGCCGCCGTGTCCGAAATTCGGTCTGGAGGACATTATCATTATTAATTAGATATTAACATTGCGGCGTAGATACTAAAGAGGATAATAGCGTTGGGGAAAAAGCAGTGTGTGATTATCTAACTTAAATGTAAAATTTGTTAATCGAAGAACAACACAGACGGTGTAGTAGTAAATGTTCGATTTGCCGCTACCCTTTCGCTGGGTATTATGGATTTCATGTGGATTGTACGCACACGAGACAAAAACATGCCTAGTCCATAAAAAGTTGTTTCGGGTCCTCTTTGTATCCTTTGTTTAAATGTTTATAAAGTTCCCCGCGACACATTTATTACCATAGTTCGGGACATGTCGCATTCGAATGACATACGAATACAGTTTTGGACAACGCGTTACCTACGTTGTATAATCAAGGACAAAGCGCACGTAGGTACTACTGTATATTGTTATATTTGGATATTATTTGAAAGCTATCCTTCTATCGCTAGTTTCAGGTTTTATAGTAGAAGCTTGACACGCAGTATTCGACATACAACTGTTTGTCGATGAGTAAAAATATTTTGTTACTTACTTACACTTTACAATAAAGTGACAGTTTACTTATTTAGAGGATTGCAAACCAATCTATATTCTGAAAAATAACAGGGTGCCTGTATATAATAAACCATGTCAAGCTAACACTTGCATCGCCACCAATAAGAAGGCACTCATCCCACCGCATAAGCGGCTGGCGGTCGACTATTTTCTCGTAAGATACAAACAAATGAAAAAAAATTAGGTGATATTAAAACTTACATACTACACTGGACCGCAAAGAAAAAGGGTCGCTTAGAAAATCTTCAATATCTTCAAAGGTACCTGACCTAGCTTTATGAAATAAAGAATATTTTAATGTGCTTAAATGAAAATAAAAAATATGAATGCCCGCTTATTATTTTTTATTAAATGTAAAATAAATAAAAATGCGTAGTATTCCAGTATTTTTGTAAATGTAGATTGGTTACAGATGTGCCGTTTTCACGCATTTTAGTACTTCGTGTTGCCTCCGCGAGCTTGCAATACTGCTGTTATGCGATTTGGCATACTTTCTACTAGGTTTTTGAGGCGATGCTGCGAAATATTCTGCCATTCCTCTATTAGAGCTTCTTTCATTTCACGTAGCGTGATTGGCGGCGAATTCCGCTGACGTACATGTCGTCCCAGTTTGTTCTATGCATGCTCAATGGGGTTTAAGTCGGGGCTGCGTGCTGGCCACTCCATGTGTGTGATACCGACTTCTTGAAAATAGGCAAACTCTATCATCTGAGCTATATGCGGGCGGCCATTGTCTTGCATAAAAACGGCACTCTCACCCATGTCCACTAAAAATGGACCAACTTAGTCATTCAGAATTTCAGTGATATATCTTTCTGCAGTTAAAGTTACTACTAGCTCAGTGCGACTTTCGGAAGAAATCACAGCCCACACGTGAACAGAGCCTTCGCCGTATGGTACTTTTTCTTAAATACAAGCTTAGTTATAGCGCTCTCTCGGTCTTCTGTACACTCTTTTCCTCCCGTCGTGCTTGTATAAACAGAATCTAGACTCGCCTGAAAATATAACTCTTGACCAGTCATTCGGAATCCAATTTTCGTGTTCTCTACCATAACTCAACCTTGAGTTTCTGTGGTGTCTTTCTAGCTTGGGCCATTTGCAGGTCTTAATGGCTTTAAATTTGCTTCAGCCAAACGCCGCTTCACTGTATCCATACTCAGACTATTTCCTACAGCTCGTAAATGATGATTCTTTATTTCAACAGCCGTAAGAAAGCGATTTCTCATAATTGTTGACATCATATAGCGATCCTCCCGCGCCGTCGTGCACCTAGTTCGGCCTGTTCCTGGTCTTCGAAGATTGGATCCAGTTTCATGGAAACGCTGGAGTACTCGCTGAACTGTAGAAAGAGTCACACCAACAGTTCTCGCTGTATTTCACTGACTGTGCCCATCTTCAAGCATTGTCAGGATCCTGGTACATTCTTCAGGGGTCAACGACATGATGACTTCAGAATAATAAAATTTATAAGACAGAGACACCATATTTATAAATTTTTATTGCAAAACTAAAACAAACGCGAAAAACTTGATTTGATTTTTTTGGTACTAAATTCAAAAACGACCATTATTTGACATTTTCAGTTTTTTATACAATTATCTAAAATAAATAAAAAACGTTTCATATATTATTTTATGTGACATTAAATATTCTTTAATTTAGTCTTTATTTCATAAAGCTAGGTCAAGTACTTTTGAAGATATTGAAGATTTTCTAACCGATCTTTTTCTTTGCGGTCCAGTGTATAACAAAATTTTACCCTTCTATCCTACAGAGTAACGGATTAACTTGATATTTATCCCAGAAATTTAGAAATTCTTTGGAATAGACAATGGATCCAGAAAAGCGAAGCCGTGGTTAAAATGTTTGAACAGTTGACGACCGAGCCGTGAGTAACTTATACAGTCCCTCGAAGCCCAGCGAGAAAATTATTTAAAGCAACTGGTATATACAAAATTTTACGCGTAAATGCCAAACGGGTAGGCTCGCTAGATAAGGTTTACGGGCCACGTAAAAGCGAGCGAGCCTATTACCGACATTTCTACAAACCGTGATGCTAATGCAAATTTATTAAAAGAAAATTTGACAACACGGATGGCGTAGTGGTTTAAGTATTCGACACATCACTGCCACAGCGCCGAGTGTTGTGGGTTCAAATCCCACATGAGACAAAATTTTGTGTGATCCACAAATGGTTGTTCCGACTCTGGGTGTTCTTTGTGTCCGTTGTTTGAATGTTTGTAAAGTCGCCCGCGACACAGGATTTATTATTATTTCTTTATCTTTAAACACATTAAGCCGAAATCAAACTTTAGACCTCTTCCACATCAACCAAAAGTTAACTCACTTCTTGCTAATCGCTACTGGTAAAACAAACACCTTTCACTATTGCCAGGTTTAAATTTTTGCTATTGTAAATTATCCGTTTAAAAAGAATTTTTGTCGTTGCAACAATGCTTCAAATAATGAAATTAATTTTAGTGTAGTGTTCGGTTCAGCTTATAATAAAATGAGTTCTCGGTTTAAGTGGACGCGGCAATTGCGAGAGTGTTATGTGTTCGATCCCTACACGAGACAAAAAACGAGTGTTATTTACGAATAGTTGTGTGGTCGTGTTTATGTCCGTTGTTTGAATGTGCGTAAAGTCCCCGCGACCCAAGAATTATTCCGAAATAAAACTTCAGACATCATCCACAATATTTGTGTACAACCTGCGCTACCAGTCTTGGTAGCGCAGTGCTCTTTTCTCATTACTAGTTTGAAGTTAAACTCACTTATCGCTACCGATAGGACTCTCTTAATCTCGCTTCTTGCTAATCGCTACTGGTGAAACAAACGCCTTTCGCTATTGCCGGGATTAAATTCAAAATAAATTTATTCAGATTAGGTTACAAGGTAACACTTATGTCAAAGTTACACTAATTTTTTCTGCGAATTTACATTTACTGCCACGTTCAGCAAAGCAAGGGTGTAGGGCTCATGAGAAGAACGGGCAAGAAACTCATGGTCACTCTTTTTAATCGCCAAGTTTTTGTTTCCAAATCATAAGAGCTGTAAGGTGCTGCAACCATTTCTCCATGAACTATTACTGAACATACTCAAGCATTTAATCAAATTTGATGATAGCCTCTAAAGCAGCAGTATGGTAAATAAGAGCATCCACGTACATGTACATTAATAATCAAGGCAAGGCATGATTGTAGTCCGTAGTTTAATCTAACTGTTTAAATAAAAATGTAGTAAGTAAATCATCGAATTCCACGATACCAAGGTCGACCAGTCACCACAAGTAGCACCCGTTCACGAGTAAGACGCATAAATTGATGCTATTGTAAATTATCCATTTAACAGGTTTTTTGTCATCGTAACAATGCTTTAAATGGCGCATGTTTACACTAAACGTATAATTGTATTGGATTGAATTGTTGACTGTCTATTATATACTTTCTCATATAGTGTTAATTGGTTAGTAATTGGTTGCAATTCTGTTATTGTATACTAATTTATGTCTGTATAGATTGTGTCTATATACATCATTATCTATAGAGACACATATGAATAAACATAGTGTCGCTAATCAATCTCTGAAGCGGTAGGCAGAGGTCTGTTTAACTATCACTTAAGGTCCCACAACATAGAGGAAGAACTTATTACCATCTACTATTCTACGTTTATTTCTATGTTCTACTACTTTTTATCTCATATATTTTAAGAATGTTCTCCCTTTATACTATAATGGTACATATCGCCCGTGATACAGTTATAACCTAGTACAGGCGTCTAAAGCGTTGTATCCTATTTTAAGTATTTTTATTTATATTTGTACCAACTTATATTGAATAAATATAATAATTATTGTTATGTTTTCTTATCACAAATATGTTTTTAACATATTAGAAAAATAGACATTTGGGAGGCTTACACGGAGACAGCTCGGTGTCGGCTTTAATGGCGTAGTGGTTAGTGTAACCGACTGCCACGCCTAAGGTCGCGGGTTCGATTCCCGCACAAGTCAAACATTTGTGTCCATGAACATGGATGTTTGTCTTGGTCTGGGTGTTTCTATATATAATATGTATGTATTTACAAAAAAAAATGTATATATGTATGTTTATCCATTGTCTAGTACCCATAGTACAAGCTCTGCTTAGTTTGGGCTAGATGATGTTGCGTGTATGTGGTAGAATATTATATTATACTAGAATATTATATTATTATACACGGGTCCAACATGTGGAGACCCTTCGAGAGTTTTGATCTAAAGTGGGATGGAACACTTAGGGTGGTACTAGCCGCAGCAGGCGCAGGACTATTGCTACATATGTAGTCTAATATATATGTCTGGGCTATGGGGTTAGGTGTTTGCTGGACTGGTATATTGGTAACTATGGATGAAAAACCGCGTCTGCCCTGAATACTCTAATAGCATCAATCGGATGGGCAGATGATGACTCGCCAACTCACTAGATGAGCCCCCGAATAGCCACCATAGGCATACAAGCTAGCAGCAGAGGGCAATACCGATGCGGCTAGGGATGTCGAGCGGTGCGGCGCCGGTTTCACCATCACGGGTCTCGTAAAAACGGAGACCCGGAGCGGGTTTCCACCTAGCTATGCCCTTGAAAATGACACTTCCATCCTCAAGCATATAGCTCTTACGGCCCCCCACTGACCGGACGACCAAGGCAAACCAGAGTTGAGAGTCCTACGGGCGCCCTTGAAGGTCCACCCCAGTCATTCAGTAACGGCAAGCTCCAGCAGCTTAGCAGCACGGATACTGAGACAGTGACGGTTATGTGGCAATAGGTTCGATTTCTATTTCGTGGGATCTAAATCCATAACTGAGAGCCTCGCTGACTTCAGTATGAATGGGCCAGCTCGACCAGTAAAGGACTACCCTCTCACAGAATATCGACGTGAAATAGCAATATTCCTACTGTTGTGTTTCGTTCGGTGAGTGAGAGTGCCGGAGGCCCAATCACCCCCTTTACCCCATTCCTGCTCCTTCGCCTTCCCACTTCCTTTTCTAAAGGGTCGGCAACGCGCAAGTGATGCCTCTGGTATTACAGGCGTCCATAGGCTACGGTGACCACTTACCATCAGGTGGGCCGTATGCTTGTTTGCCACCTTAGTTGTATAAAAAAGAAATATCTTACTACCGCTGCGCCACCCAAGCAGCCACATCATAAAATATATTTACTTAACTAAAGGTTCCAGCTAAGTACTATATTTATCTGATATTTACGCTACCTGGACTTAATACACATGACGCGTGAAGGCCCTCGCAAACGAGCGCGCAAATTGTAAGCGCAGTGGACCGCACGCGATGGGCGGGCGGCTACCGCGCGCCCGCCCGCCCAACCGTGCGGCGTATATCATACACCGAAATAACTTTTTATATCGATATATTATTTATTATATGTATTTTTGGAATTAAATGTTCGATGTAGAGATTTATGGGTGCAGTCGTAACACCGTCACTGGCGTGGAACGAAACGTGAACATTGGTACTGTATATTATACAATAAAATTAATTTTATGTCTCTGTGCACTGTTTTATTATGTCCGTGTTCAAATTCAACTAAAATATAAAACGATGGCGTAGAAGTTTAAGTGGACGCGGCAACTGCGTCGAGTGTTGATAGATAGATGTTCGATCCGTAGACGTCACAAAAAAAATGTGTTATTCACGAAAAGATTTTTCGAGTCTGAGTACTCTTTGTGTTCAATGATTGAATGACTGTAAATTCGCCCGCGACACAGGAATAATACCTAGATCAGGGATAGTCTTGATATTTTTTTTTTCTCGTCAACATGGCCACACTCCGCCTGATGGTAAGCAGTCGTGTGGTCTAAGAGCAATGGCCTCCACACCGCCCTCATAGCAGCCGAGGCGATGTTGATGTCTCTACTTTGACGGCCTGAGAAGATGCTTTTTCACGCCCCGCTTAAAAGACCCAGGATTGAAGGGAGAAGGAAACACCTTGGCAGAGAATTGCATGCCTAAATAAATAAAGAAATATGTAAATGCATTTTCTGTGTCGGTGGCGTAGCTTTAGTTAGTGTGATTGCCTGCAGGTTTCGAATTCGTTTTCCAGAAGGCTTAAAGAGAACGAAGTCTGGAAGTATGTTTGGTAAACGGCAATAGGTACGTCCTGTATAACTTGGTATCTAAAACACTATTTAGCGGAATGAGGGTGTCTTTTAGGTAAATAGCCGTGAGATACTGTATGTATGTACAATTGTTAATTTTCATTCAAAATCTGTCATTTTTAACTGCAAGGATATTGCAGTGGATAAATTGGTCTTCTCGTCACAGCCTCATCATCTACGTGTTAAGAGTGGTAATTTCATTGTTAGCAAGTATCTCAACATAATATGTACCGTTATATTTGAGTGTTTGATATTAGTGCAAGTCATTGTTAAGAATCAGTAAAGTCATTACTACTAATAATGTATATTTATAATCTTTCTGCCTTTAAGATTAGTGGTAATTTGTTGTGACTAATTAATTAGTTAATTAGCGATAAATATATTGGGTAATTGAACAATAGTCTGTACTTGTCTTGTCATAAATTTTGGTATTTAATTAGATTAGGTTGTGTGTAGCTTTGCAAATGTGGTTTCGGTAACGCCATAAGAGCCGCTGTCTGATATTGTATTTATAAAGTTATTTATTCGCCTAAAACATATAACCATGCGTGTGGGTTTGATACCCAGGCCAAAGTGTAATTTGGTATTGCTGTTATAAAATTCTTAGTAACTGCACAGAATCCGAAACTGTGCTCGATAAACGGCAATTACCTCCTACTACTTGGAGCTTAAAGTCCCTCTTACACTAAAATCTTGAAATTTGTGTGTAGTTAGTAGTTCCTTTGCATACCGCTTGAGGGATATATTTCTAGAACTATGTATGTATAACTGAACTTATATAATCTTCCAAAATATCGATATATATAAAACTCTTCCGTTACTAAGTGACTGACAGACAACGCACAGCCGAAACTACTGAACAAGCAAGAAGCTGAAATTTGGCATGTATGTTCCTTGGAGAGTGTAGGGGAGCAGTAAGAGAGGATTCTTGGAAATTTCACCCTGAAAGGGGTGAAAGGGGTGAAATCCGATATTCACATGGGAATGGGACTTACGCGGGTGAAACCGTGGGAAAACTACTAGTTATAAATATAACTAAACATATTTACAGTAATACCTCGACTGACGCTACCCCGACGTACGCGAACTCGGAGTTACGCGATTTTCAAATCTCGTCGATTCGTCTTTTGTTTGATCATCGCACAACTTTCAAATATAAATTTTAGTCTTACTGACCCTACACTCTTTTTCAGGAATTGATGGAATATTGCGGGAGAGAGAGTCTGAGTCGTCAAACTAATTTCTTAGATTTTATAAAGCCTACATCACAATAACGGCTTTTAAAATCCAATCTTTATTTATATGCTAAGCTAAACCCCGACTTATTTATCGAATTCGACTTACGCGATTATCGCTCAGTCCCACCTATCGCGTAAGTTCGGGGTATTACTGTATTATATTCATTAAACTACTCAACTAAAGTAAACAAGCCTCTCGCGTCGTCCATCCTACATAATCTCGTCGACTTTACGACGCCAGGGGGCGCTGCAGAACCCAACTACTTTATTGCCTGCCGCCATACAACATTTGTCAACATAAACCAATTAATTACAGACAACGGCACATAGTAGATTAACTTCTTTCCCTTAACATGAAACTTCTTGTATCTACATATATAGGTATATAGACGCCCGCTTGTCTCCCAGAGGGGTTGGGTAAGGGATATTTAGGTTAACGATGCGCGAATGTACATACAGATATATATAGCCTCGCGTTTGTTTCCCAGAGATATAGGCAAATCACAAGTTGTTATAAGATTTTATTATTATATTTATCTTATCACGTGTATTTTCGAACATATTAAATTTAAAAAATACCCGGCTCTTTGCAAGGTTGACACGGAGACATGAGACCAACGTGAAGAGGCCCTTCGAGAGTTTTAATCTAAAGTGGGATGGAACACCTACAGCGGCACTAACCGCAGCAAGCGTAGGACTATTGCTACGTATGAACTCTAATATATCTGGGCTACTGGGATTTGATGGACCGGTATAATGGTAATTTTATTATTATAAAATAAAATTACGGAAGACTTCACAAATAATGGACACAGAACACCCAAATTCGGAACAACTATTTTCGGACACAAATCTATGTCCCGTGTGGGATCGGAACTATATCACTCGCTGCAGGGCAATGGCGAGGTGATCTCTTAAGCCATTACACTACCCATGCAGTAAATTATGATCTCCCTTGTTAGTACATTCACAAGAAAGTATGACAGATATGTATTGACTGTTTTGCATATGGGATTTATACACCTCTGAAAATTTATTCGAAGATAGATTCGTGGGACTACATACATACCTAATTCATTATGTAAAGGGAACTCCCAAATACGCAGAAACCACCTTAAGGAAGACATGAATATGTGCAGACGATATTATACTGCACAAGTGTGAGCGCAAACATAAACACTCTCTGTTCCCTAACTTTCCTAATCACAATCATTTGTTTGCATGGACATGGGTCATATACATGTTCGATGTGAAGGGATAATGGCGATGGGCCGGCAATTTGATACAACCGGAGAGATCAAGCGCGGGACCAACGACTTTAATCCAGGCCGCTATTGATAATTTCTATTCAGACAAACGCAAGAGTATTTTTTTGCAGAATACGCACTCAAAACCTCATGCAGTTGCATTCACCACCGCAGGTCTATGAAGGCAATATATTATATGCATATAAGGATTATATTATTTCTACATAGTGATCTACACGTGTGTGCCTATAAATTGCATTGTCAGATGTCTGTTAAATTAGGCTGAGGGTTTCATATTACAAATAGTCAGGTGAGAAAACAGAGCTCATCGCTGGCATGATGCGACGGCGCGCGCCACGCCGACTCAGCGTCACATACTTCACAATAACTCATTGTTTATGACACTAATAAGGTAATGAAATAGATTAAATTAGATTGTGAAAGTTATAATTGTTGATATTATAACTTTGTATATACTAGCGATCCATATAGGCCTCGTATCACTATAGGTATCATTCGCTCGTTGACCTCACGAGAAATTTGTGTGACCGAGAGTCGGCACAAACGTTTGTGTAAAACGGGAAATCTCTGGGTATTTCTGTATATATCTATCTATTGTAAAGTCCCCTACGATACAAGTTTTATTCCTAGTGCGGGAATTGTCTTTTTAACTACAAAACAATAGTAAGCTAATGCCATGAGGTCTCGAGTTCGGTGCTCGTTTCGGACGAAGTGTTATTGATTTTTCTATTAAGAAATTCTCAGTACCAACGCGGAGGCTGGAACTGTGTCCGATAGACGGCAAAATTATTTTATTAATTACAAAATTATTACTTTGTTTATCCCGCGGCTTATGGTTGCGGCCGACCATAATATTTCAGATCGGTGTCTAGATCGTAGAAGATAGATTGGCATGTATGTGTTCTATTAAATAAAGATATATATTGTAATACAAATTAAATAAATACCACCCTAGTGATATAAAAGTAATATACAATTGATTCTGTGAAAATCTATAATACCTACTTATGCGTATGATATATTTATTGACAGGTATATTGCCGCTACGAAGTTATTAAATCAGGTGACCGAGCAATATCCGACAGCGTTTGATCCGACGCTGAATCGCTGACAAGTACATAATAAAACAATGTTTTATTGAATATGGCGTGACAATGTTTTATTGAATATGGCGTGACATCAGCGCGTAGATACGGAATGATGAGATAGCGTCTTGAATGATCTACTGCAATATTTGGAACAACACAGTAAGGCGGTGATGTAATATATGTTGTATGTGTCATTATTTGTCTATGTATCTATACAGGCAGGCTTTTATTAACTTGAATTGTAGGTATGACTGCCAGGTGGCGTCGGGTGTTGTCGGTTCGATTCTGTATTTCGATCCCTACACGGGACAACATTTTGTGTAATCCACTTATAGTTGTTCCTAGTCTGGGTGTTCTTTGTGTCCATTATTTCAATGTTTGTAATGTTGCATGCGGCACAGGAGTTATTCATAGAGCAAGAGTTATCAAATAAACAACAATGATCAAATACCTACATAAAGTTTTAAGGCTGTTGATTTCGATAACGGCAGCTTATCTGAACGGAGAATGCCCTACGCAGGAGATATTATAATGCATAAGTATGTGCGCAAACACAAGTGCACTCTTTATACCCTCATACCATTTCGACCACAAGATGGCACCTGTGCGCTTAAAAGCCGCGAAAGCTTTCTGCGATGTTACTCTTCTTAGAATATCAGTATTCCCCCACAACGGGCAAGAGAGCAAATGTGGCAGGCAGCGAAACATCCAGTCCCGGCTAGTTTCATTACAACTTCAGAAAACCTACCACCTGGACACCAACTGCAATGGCCAACCTGGAAATCACTAAATCGCTTGCGCACCCAGGTTGGTTGTTGCAAGAACAATATGGCAAATTGGGGCTACACGGACCAGTCGCAAACGCGCTGTGACTGTGAAGCTCCATTGCAAACTATGCCACATTTGCTCTCTTGTCCAATGTGCCCCTCCAGCTGCACTGTGGAGGATCTGTGAAAAGTGACGGACGATGCCGTGGCTGTGGCGGGATTTTGGGCAGACAAAATTTAAGGGTGTTCTTACATTGATACGAAGAAGAAGAAGATATCCTCATTCTCATAACCTCATAGGACAGCAATTCGACACGACTGGAGAGATCACGCGCAGGACCACCTGCTTTACAAGCTTTCTGAGACACTATTAACTTCTTTATAGACGGATAATGAGATGAGAATTTCTAAACAGCAAATCCCTATACTATTTAGTTGGCCCGACCATATGCCTTAAAGTACGTCAATTATGGCCTTATCTTGAGCTTACATGTGCATATCCAAAGAACATTCTAAAACAGAATTATTTTATTCATTTCTGACACAACGTAACATAAGACACATAATATTTTTAATGAACTGACAGCGTCCTCAAAACGGACAGTCAATCGGATAAGATTATTGATTGAACTACATCCTTCAAGCTGTCAAAGCCAGTACACCATTCCTCGCAACGGTCGCACCTTCAGAAAAGCAAGATCTGAGATAGCGAAATTCCAGTTATTTAAGCAAATCAACATATTCGACACTTTAATAAATATTCGAATGCATTAAACTTTGATATTAATTAATTATTTTATACCATGTTAAGTCGATGCAAATACGTTTATAGAAACCACCATTCGGTATTCATTCTGTAACCACCGCATACAAGAAGCAGACTGACATAAACAGTGCGGAAACGACGAGAAAAGACTAAAAGCCATCGTGTCGACCGCGACCCATTTATCAATCGTATCATCACCAAAGCATAAGTTTGAAATCAGTAACATCAATTTAATCAACGTTCGTGTACAGGATCATACTATTTTCGAATATTCGAATTTATTTTTCGTAGCGATATTACTTTTTTATTATTAATTAAATCAAATAGTTAAATTGCTCAACCATTAAAAACAAATATCTTTTTTAATCTACTCAATATGATTTAGATACAAACGTTTCAAATCTGGTAGTAATTGTCACATAACAAAAAAGGATGCACAATATAAACTGTAATGTATGTATGTATGTATCTTATTTGGGGCCAGTCAGTGCAAACCGGCGACACTTCGACCCAGTGGGATCTTTTGTGTCGACACTCTCCCAATAACGACTGCCATAGATGTTCATGGCAGCCGGGACCGACGGCTTAACGTGCTCTCCGAGGCACGGAGCAGGCGATAATTGTCAATCAATACGCACATAATTTCGAAAAGTCATATAACTTCCGAATGTCAGAGGTGCGCGACGTGGGTTCGAACCCGAGACCCTCTGCATTGCAGTCTGTTGGTCTCCCCACTGAGCTATCGCTGCTCAGTAACTGTAATGTAAGTATTATTTAAAAGTGGCTATCCGATAGAAATAGCTTTTTCTTATATCCAAATAAAAAATATGAATCAGTGCTTTTATTACAACCAATTATGACACTGTTTAGACCAGAGGTCCCTAAACTTTTAAGGTAACGAAATACTCACCAAATGCCTCTTATTTTATGGAACCTCATATCAAATGATTACCAATCAAAGACACTGTAATTTTGATAAGAACAATAATTTTACTTCTCATCACATTTTGCGCTATTACAAAATAATATTTGTATTATTACTTGTCGTATTATTATTTAACAACCAAAAATAAAGATTTCCGCGGCACCCTGGTGACTTTGCTACGGAACCCCTAGGTTCCACGAAACCCACTTTAGGAATCGTTGGTGTAGACAATAAGATTTCTTTTGATGTGGGTAAATACCCACATTTTTTTATATTTTTTTATGTATTATTTAATAAAAATAACAAATATATACATAAGCGCCTACCCTATTGCACATCACTAATATTATAATATTAATAATAATAAATTTATTTATTTCTCTCAAAAGGTGAACACACTTTTAAACACAAAAAGAGTATAGTAGCAGTTACAAAATCAACCTTTGTGAGAGCTGGAGTCTGTAATAGGTTCGAAACCTGTGTGACAAATCTCCAGGCTCTCTCTCTTTCGAAATCACATAATATATGGTAAAATTATAAGTATGTACGGTAAAGTTTAGAAATGTACCTAAATTAAATATTGAACAAACTAAGCATAAAACTAAAGTAAATAAAATATAATATAATTACAAGACATAAATATAACATGTGTGTGCATGTGTCTGTGTCTCTGCGTGTGTGTGCCTCTGCATGTGTGTGTGTATGTGTGTGCGCGCGCGCGTCTGTGTGTGTGTGTATATGTGTGTGTGTGTGTGTGTGTGTGTGTGTGTTTGTGTGTGTGTGTGGGTGTGCGTGTGTGTGTGTGTATTATTGTACGTGTGTATATATGTGCATGGTTTGGGTGCGAATACCAGTTAATCCGTTTATTTTAAAGTAACAATGAGACTTTCATAAATATTATTATCTAATAATTATTTATTTCATTAAACCATACCATCTGATAAAAAGAACACTATTCTAGTCTAAGTCTTCGCTTACCAAAATAGAACTGGTAGGTTCTGTGTTATGGGGTTAGTACTAATATGAGTCATGAACGGTAACATCATAAATCAAGTTCGACAAAAGACGTAAGATGACGTCACAAGTTGATCTAACGAACAATAATGACATCACGACATTGATAGACTTTGTAAATATTAATCACAAAGTAAATTATTGCGTAAGAAGTGTTGGTGAATATATCGCATTCTTATTGAAACAGCGACTTAATTCGAAATTTGGAAGTAAGACGATTTAAACTCTATTTGTGTGAACATGAATTCTAATATTATATTTGTGTTAAGGAATTGCAACAGAGTTTAAATTCGTTTGATCCTAAATACTTAGATAGGTCTCTGTTATATTAACAGTGCGATATATTACATAGTTAAAGCTCATCCTATTACAGTTTGGTGATGCTGTGCTACTTCGGGTGCCTTGAACAACACCCACACATCCCCTCATTATTATGACTTAATCTTATTTTACACCAAACTGTAGAACTAACATCGGCTAGAACTCAGCCTTATATTGTATTTGTAGAGAATTCAATAGAATTCAACTAAGAGCACATCCGCTATAAATATTCAAAAAACAAAATTTTTAATCCTTTGGCGTCCTCAAAATCTTTGGCAATCTCACACATTAATAAATGTTAGTATTATTTAAATTATTTTATATTTTGTTTCGTTTTCTTACATATCTATTGTGATTGATCTTTGTTCAATATGATCAATTATACAGTATCATGTCACGTTATGTATGAGTATGTATAAGTGCTGGTTAGCCTATAATTCGTAAATAAGATTCATGTATACCTATTACCCCAGTGTATTAAATATATACTAGAGGCAAACCAAAAATAAAAGCTCTACTTCTTTGAAACAAGCTCACTTTGTATCAGAGGGTTAAGGGAACGCCGGCGGTCTAAAGCCCCGTCGATCGTACGAGCCACCCGTCTCCTTTACATAGGCTGATGTAATTACTTATTATCAGGCGCACATACTTATTTATTACCTATGTGGTACACCTATATTGCGGACCCGTCAATTTCAATTTCAATAATTTACTGCACCCCATACGCACATTCCGATAGTAGAATACCAAAATAATTTACGTTATACTGCTGTTTTAATAAAAAAATAGATTTTAAGTGTCACTTGGGTGTTTACTATAAAAGAGGACAATAACAAAAATGTACGGGTCCGGCCGTTAGGGTCCCATTCCGGTACGCCCCCGGCCGGGCGGCCGCGACGCACCCACAGTGAAAAATTTGTTATTCCGCTACGGCCCCGGCCCAGACGCTCTCATTGTAAAACAACCGGAGAAGACACTTGAGCAAATAGAGTTGAAAACAAGTGTTTTCGTCTGGGCCGGGGGCGTAGCGGAATAACAAATTTTTCACTGTGGGTGAGTCGCGGCCGAGGGCGTACCGGAATGGGACTCTACAGCACACCAGCTACAGCTACACCATCAGTGTAATCAATTCCAAGTTTCTAATTATTCCTACAGCTCAGCGTATCATCAAAAAAATCACAAGTATTACTCATTTTGCTTTATCCGTAACTGCCCTTAAATGTTTACCTGATGACAGAATGTTAGTATGTCTGTCTGTCTGTTGACGCATTACGTGGAGAACAATAGAAGGATGCGTGCGAGCGATGCCGCGCGCGATATGCGCAAACGCATGCCCGTGACGTCACGCACGCGCCTACTGTATTACGCACTTTAGTGTATAGTGACATCTGATGCATGTTGATTTTATTTTCATTCGTTGTGTGGTCTTGTTAAAATTCGCTAGGATTTAAGATACACGCTAAGTTATTCAAAATAGAGTGCCGTTTACATGGCGCATTTTCAGGCTTCTTACGGCTACAAAATTTGCTGAAATACTATTTCTTTAACCCGGGAATCTCAGGACCGCTTCATCTGGTAATCACAATAATAAACCTATGCCAAGGTACATGTAGGTCTCTTTTTAGGATAGCACTCGGATTAGCAAGTCTTTGTAAACGTTTAATTACAAGTCAAATTAACTTAACGTGTTAATATTTGACCTGGGATTCGAACTTAAGACCCTTCGACGAATAGGTACATTTAAGCAACGATGCAAATATAATTTTGGATAATATTGAAATTAAGTAGACTACAATATACAGGTTGTGAATTGCAATCAATGCTGGTGCCGATACGACGTCTGTACGTGAAGTCTCAAATTGGATTCTCAGATTGTGCAAAGTGTTAACCAGGAAAAGGGCAACCAGCATGAGATCTCAATACCAAAAATTATTGTCAACAGGATCATATTAAACTAGTTTGTTGAGAAAAACTGTAATTGTTATGGCCCCTACTGTATATGTACGTATGTATCTTATATGGGGGCAAGTCAGTGCAGACCGGCGACACTTCAACCCAGAGGGATCTTTTGTGTCGGCACTCTCCCAATAACGACTGTCATAGATGTTCATGGCAGCCGGGACCGACGGCTTAACGTGCTCTCCGAGGCTTTGCAGTCTGTTGGTCTCCCCACTGATATATATAAATATAATACTTTATATATTAATAATATAATATTAGTATTAAACTGTGCCACTGCTGGGCATGGGCCCCTTCTCAATGTGACAAGGGTTAGGCCATAGTTCACCACGCTGGCCCAGTGCGGGTTGGCAGACTTCACATATCTTAGAGAACATTATGTGGAACTCTTAGACATGCAGGTTTCCTGACTATGTTTTCCTTTACCGTTAAAGCGAGCAATGATTAACTTTATTATATAGTATATATTTAATACGCACATAACTCCGAAAAGTCAGAAATGCGCGCCCAGGGATCAAACGGAAATGGTTGCAGCACCTTACAGCTCTTATGATTTGTATACAGAAACTTGGCGATTAAAAAGAGTAACCATGAGTTTCTTGCCCGTTCTTCTCATAAGCACTACGCCCTTGCTTTGCTGAACGTGGCAGTAAATGTAAATTAGTAGAAAAAAAATTGTGTAACTTTGACATTTATAAGTGTTACCTTGTAACCTAATCTGAATAAACTTATTTTGAATTTTGAATTTTCAAGACTTCTGAGTAGCAGGCTATCGCTGCTGTTTATATATGATTGCAATAAAATAATTTAAAACTAGATTCAAATTATAATGTATAATTGTATACCTACCTAAAATAATAATTAACAAAATTGCATAATCATTTGGACTCGAGTTACTTACGCATGTCTTTCAACAATTCGCTTATTCAGATATTACGCAATACTTACAAAGACAGACTTTTTGGCTCCAATCGTTAATTAATATTATATTAATATAGGCACTATTTTAGTACAATATTGTTTCCAGCTTAAGTTTTCCTGTTTAATTTGCTAATATTGCACTTGGGATAAATGCCAGCGTCGCAGGAGCCGTTACAATAATATTAAAACTAATAGTACCTACCCAAACTCAAATGTGCTATTTTATCGTAGTTTCGTATGAGGATCAAACCCATAAACCTCGACGCATGGTTTTTAAGCCTTTTTTACTTTCAACTAAATAAGGCGTGTTTTTTTTATACAATGCATGTGGCACTCAAGCATACGGCCCACCTAATGGTAAATGGTCACCGTAACCTATAGTCGCCTGCAACACCAGAGGCATTACTTGCGCGTTACCGACCCTTTAGGAAAGGAAGTGGGAAGGAGAAGGAGCGGGAAGGGAGAGAGAGCCTCCGGCACTCTCACTCACCGAACGAAACACAACAGTAGGAATACTGCTATTTCACGTCGATATTCTGTGAGAGGGTAGCCCTTCCCCGGTCGAGCCCGCCGATTCATGCTGCAATCAGCAAGGCAATAAATAGAAACACCAATGATTAAATTATGTTCGGGTACTTTGAAATAACTATACTGGAACATTGAGACAACTACCATCTTAGTCTCCCCGTGACCATGGCTGCTGAAAAGCAACCGAAACGTCGGGGAAAGTGTAAACTTAAATATAAATAGTTTTAATAGTTTTAATAATTTAATTAGCTTAAAAATTAGTAAAGTTTAATAACTTTTAAACTTTCGCGTTGCATGATATATAATAATAATAATATTCTATCACATACACACAACACCATCTAGCCCAAACTAAGCAGAGCTTGTACTATGGGTACTAGACAATGGATAAACATACATATATACTTTTTTTTTTGTAAATATATACATATTATACATAGAAACACCCAGACCAAGACAAACATCCATGTTCATGCACACAAATGTTTGACTTGTGCGGGAATCGAATAATAATAAATAATATATATAATAAGTAACGGGTATTAACGCGTGTAAATTAGTAAAGTTTAATAGTAGCAGTTTTTAAATTATGTAATAAAGTGTCAAATAAACAATGCGATAAAATCCGTATATAGTAGTTTAATTTCTTTAATATTAATTAAATTTATTTTATCGTAACAACTAGCTGTCCTCCGCGGTTTCACCCACCTTATTACTGTCCCTTTACTGTATGTAAATACATACATATTATACATAGAAACACCTAGACCAAGACAAACATCCATGTTCATGCATACAAATGGTTGACTTGTGCGGGAATCGAACCCGCGACCTCAGGCGTGGCAGTCGGTTTCACTAACCACTACGCCATCGAAGCCGACAGTGATGTTTGTATAGTATTGTTTAAAGCGACTGCACCAATAGCATCCTCATCACGATATGATGGACAGCTGGGATAGCCCCATACTGTATCATTGGTTGCGTCTTCGTAAGACTGTGGTGTAATTTAATTTATGTTTCTCTCACCGATCCCTATAGCCCAGACGTAATAGAGTACATATTATGCAGCAATAGACCCACGCCTGCTGCGGCGAGTGCCACGAGTAGGTGTTCCATCCCACTTTAGATTAAAACTCTCGAAGGGCCTCTTCACGTTGGACCCATGTCTCCGTGTAAGCCATTATAACATTTATAAATAATATAATAATAATATCAGCCCTGTATTAAACTGTCCCATTGCTGGGCATGGGCCTCTTCTTACTGTGAGAAGGGTTAGGCCATAGTCCACCACGCTGCATAAGAAGATATAAACGCAGGTTCAATTAACCTGTCAATTGTTGACTGGCCGCCGGTAGACCACTGCAGCTCAATCGGTTAGACCTTGAAAACATTAAATTTTTTTATTTAATGACGATACGAATGAGCCAGCTCACCTGCGAAATTACCACACACATTATATAGCCAGCCGGTGCAAGAAAAATAAGTACGCTTCGCCTGATGAGTATAATTTCTTGAGACTCACGTAAGTACCTACTATTCCTTTGGTATCATTCCATCTTTAGTTTATTTTTCTATGGTTGCCAACAAACAGTGATACATCTATCTATTGAAAGCGTTAATAGCTCACAGTACTTGTTTGCCACCTGATCAGAATAAAAAAACAATGATTCATTAGCCACCACGTGCAAGAGAAATCAGGTTATAAAAGCAAAAATCCGATTTGAATCATGTCAAATAGGTAACTATAAATTTATATTATCGTTATTGGATAGGTATTTGACGCTTGCATAGAAAAACAACTTGTTTTAAACATCAATAACCTACTTTATTTTGTTTCTCACGGTATTGACAGAAATAATTGCTAATTAGCAATTTTTTATCGTCAATAAGATGTTTACTGTTATATTCTTGTCATACAAAAAAGCTGCGAGAGCTTAGTGGGAGAGCAGTAGATTGCTACGCAGAGGTCTCGAGTTCAGTCCCAAGAAAGGAGCCATAAAATTTCAGAAGTAATTGTTAATTATCGCCCGCTTTAACGGATGGAATACATTGTTCAGAAAACATACATGTCTTAGAGTTCTCCATAATGTACTCTGCTGACCCGCCCTGGATTTGCGTGGTAACCCTTCTCACACAGAGAAGAGGCCCGTGCTCAACAGTGGGACAGTTTATACACAGGGCTAATATTGTAATATAAATAAATATATACATCTATACTAATATTATAAAGCTGAAGAGTTTGTTTGTTTCTTTGTTTGGTTGAACGCGCTAATCTCAGGAACTACTGGTTCTTAGGCGGAGATCTCTCCCTGCCGAGCGTGATCAACGCCATGCTCGGCGGCGAGAGGTCGTGGCAGGCAGTGGTCTCCTTCTGCGAAGCTGTCATGGCGCAGAAGGAGACCGCGGAGAGGGTCAGGGAGAACAACCTCCTCGCTGACCCTCTCCGGCGCAGACGGACGGGAGCGAGAAGGAGGCGATTTGCCCGCCTTTTCGCTCCTGTATAGTGGGGTCACTGGTACAGAGTCGGGGGACTCTCTACCGGCTTGCACGGCCCCACACGTCTGAGGGATGGCCTTGGTGAGCAAGGCTTTCCCTCCACAGGTGCTGAGGCCCGGTCACCATCAGCCGGGCCAACCGCCGGGGCGGGATGGTGATTGCTAACGCGACCCCATCCCGCCCCACTCCGTCGGCGGAGGGACTGCTCACCCCAGGTTTTTAGTGTGTATACCGACCCCTTTCAGGGGCGGAGAGTCTCACATAACCACCCTCCCCCCCCCGGGGGAGGGGGGTATCCATAAAGGATTTTCCTGGGTCAAAAAAAAAAAAAAAAAAAGGAACTACTGGTTACAATTGAATAATTCTTTTAGTGTTGGATAGATTATTTATCGAGGAAGGCTATAGGCTATATAACATCACGCTACGACCCACAGAAGCGGCGCAGTAACTATAAACGCGGATGGTAGCTGCTCCGTCTAAAAACTGATATCCAGTCAAATCCGGTTAGACTAGAAAAGCCGACCCCAAGTGACTTGGGAATAATAAAGGCTAGGGAGAAGAAGTGCCTTTATAAGGAGCTTAGAATACGTGCTTACTGCAGAAACATGGCAGAAGGTTGTTTAGCTAACATCTTTTGTAGATTGTAGGTACTGTCCAAGATTGGGCAAACGGGGCGATACCAGTCCAAACTTAGTGCGGCCTTTTTTACAAATTACTAACAATTTGGTTTACAAATAGCAAGTATTCTTGTTAAGAGGAAATACGGGTAGCGTTTTATCTATAGATACGTTTTCCTCTGCTGTTTTCTCCCTGACTAATGACATTAGAGCAAAAATAAAATCAAAATACAAGCTATACTTATCTATCATTGCCATGTGGTTCTTTTAAAATAAGAAAAATGGCGTATTCTTCTGTAGTTTTGAGATATCCTGTAAAACATTCTAACCTTCTCAAATTTATTAAGAAGTATTGAAATCGATTTAGTTTTGGACGAGGAGAGAAGGAAATACACAACTTTTAGACATTTATATATGGTTAGCCTAGAACGACATCAGTAGTCTATTAAACCTTTCGTTAAGATTTTGCACCCGCATTTTGTTTTAACACGTCCAGCTATAAAAGCTTACGTTAAGAGTGGTTTCACGTCGTGTAACGGGTTCATACCAACCTCTCACAAAAGTCCAATACCTCAGCAATCATCATTAAAAAATAAAGCTATTATGACATGCCTTCGCATCCTTCAGTAGCCATTATTATTGGTACCACACGTTAAAAGACCAGTACTCCATCTTGGCAGTTTGCCTGCGATGCATAAAATTTGCATCGTCTCCGCTCAGGGTAATATTCTAGTACACTTAATGTCGTTATGTGTAAGTGTTATGGCTCAGTGAAATTAGCCGGGGACAAACTGCACTGTGTGTGCTGCACTTATTATATATGGAAGACAGCAGCTAGTATTTCTAGTTAAGGTGCTGTTATAGTACCAAGGAGTTAATAATAATATAATAATTACATACATACATACATACATAGATTCACGCCTGTTTCCCATAGGGATAGGCAGAGACTACGGATTTCCATTTGCTACGATCCTGACACCCTTCTCTGGCTTCATTCACTTTCATCACATTCCCCATACACGCCCGTCGGTTCAAGGTGCTCTTAACCTAGCCTTTGTCCAATAATAATAATTATTTATTTAACTGAATTTTTTTACTAACAATTTCACAATGATTATGTCACAATTATATAAGAATATAACAGGTAGGTATTACGTGTCGTTGACAGCTGTACTAATGCGAGCATTGTATTCAGGCGTTATTTATAAATTAAAACAATAACAGCGATAGACTAGAAATAGCAGCGATAAGCCTAGTGGGAGACCGACGGACTGCCATGCAGAGGTCTCAAGTTCGATTCCAAGGCACGCACCATATACATTTCGTAGTTATATGCGTCTCAAATAGTTAATTATCGCCCGTTTTAACGGTAAAGAAAATCATCGTGAGGAAACCTGCATGTCGGCGAGTTCTACATAATGTTCTGAAGCCAGCCAACCCGCACTGGGCCAGCGTGGTGGACTATGGACTAAACCCTCACACTGAGAAGAGGCCGATAGAGACCGGTATTATTATAGTTTAAGGAGAATTTTAATAAATTCTACTTGATGTAGATACACACGGATGGTTCAGTGTAATAAGTGGTTGCATCGCCATTGTCACTGCGACGAATATTTTGGGTTTAATTTCTGACAGTAGGTACACGGAACAATAGTTTGTCTGATCTACAAAATATCCAAGTATTGTATTACTACTGCATATATTCTTTATATATAATTGATGAATAGTATCGCGCCTAAAGCCCCAAAGGCAGGCAGAGGTATTACTCTCACGTTTAATTGCCAATAATATTTATGGGTCAATTTCCAAACTCTGTTCAGCGTACTGAGAATATCTCGACAGGAAAACCCAATTACTATTTGCCTGACTCGGGATCAAACCCGAGACCTCATGCACAGCAGCCGCATACACTACCACTGTGCCAGCGGTGCTGTTAATACAAATTTATTTAACACTAGCTTTTGCGCGCGGCTCTGCTCTACTTACATCAATAAAAGTAGCCCAGCCTTTCCCAGGATTTAAACGACGTCTGTATCAAATTTCATCCAAATCGGTTGAGTGGTTTAGCCGTGAATAGCTAACAGATAGACGGGGAGACAGAGTTACTTTTGAATTTATAATATTACTAAGGAACTAAGGATTATCAAGTTTATTAAAGGAAAAATTACTTACTAAGAAACTAGACTGACTACTGCACTTACATGAAAGCTTAAAACTACACAAATAGCGTGTCTACATGCTATAGAATGTGCCAGGCCAGTGTTTACGTGTACCAGCCTGCCTGGCTACTGATTGTGCCAACTCGTGTTACATTTGGCTATTAATTAAGACGCTGCAGTGTCCTGTTGGCAGTGACTTATTTATGTCACAGCTGTGGCCAGGATAAGGCGCAGTGCACCTGAGAAACAATGCATGCGATAAATTTGAAGCCTAGAATAATAATGTGTAGACTGACATTTATACCCCGAATATTATTAATATTATATCCGGCATAACGATTGCGGGAAACAAAGTGAATGGAGCTCTACGCGCTTTTATGAACAGTCGAAATGTTTCCGAAAAGGCACGTTTGGCTGTTCATAGTGGACTATTAGTGCCCACACTTATGTATGGAAGTGAAAGTTGGGTATGGCAAAAGAAGCATGAGAGCAGAATAAATGCTGTAGAAATAAGAGCGCTGAGAAATATATGTGGTGTGACTCTGAAAGATAGAATAAGGAATAGTGTGATTAGAGAGAGAGATGCGGCATGAAAGTGGATATAGTGACAAGAATAGAAAAGTTTGTTAAGCTGGTTTGGGCATGTAGAAAGAATGGACGAGGAAAGACTGACTAAGAAAGTTTATAAGGCTAGTGTGAATGGAACAGTCGCAAGAGGAAGACCTAGGCGAACGTTTCTTGATCAGATCGGAAGCGATCTGGACAAAGGCCAGGTTAAGAGCACCTTGAACCGACGGGCGTGTATGAGGAATGTGATGAAAGTGAATGAAGCCAGAGAAGTGTGTCAGGATCGTAGCAAATGGAAATCCGTAGTCTCTGCCTACCCCTCTGGGAAACAGGCGTGAATCTATGTATGTATGTATGCATATCCGGCAGATTGGCTCGGCCACCGAGCCAATCTGCTGGATATAATATGATACGTATTATAACTATATAACACAACTAGTTGTGTTACAAGAACCTCTATTGTTAAACATAGACACAATTATCTCTCATACAACACTCACATAACTAGCAGTCATTACTTAATCCACTGCACCTTCCGTACACTAAGCATGTTAATAATAAAAAGACAAACTACTGCAAATTTAAGCAATAACAACAAAAAACAGAAGCTGCAAATAGTTTCCGAGTGCTACTGAAACTAACATTAACCTCTAACAACACAAGCGAGTGGTCGTAAATTATAATTATACTGTATGTCCGAAGTGATTGCATCGCATGCCTCGGAGATGTCTTGATATCTCGAATAATACATCTTCTAATCATGACCCGAATCGTTACCTGTCATATCGATACTAATATTATAAAGAAGTTTTGTTTGTTAGTTTGTAATCGATGAATTCTGAAACTACTGAACCGATTTTAATAATTAGTGCAGTGATAGTAAATGCAATGGCTATGGATGAGACAGGATCTTATCCACAGCAGTTGCACTCACTAGGTTTTTGGCAAGATTTCGGTCACTTGACCACAGGAAAACTTAATCTCTAGTCTTAAAGATAAAAATGTGTCCAGAGGACGATAATAGCCACACCCCGTATTGCGTGGAGCCTAAACTACAGTTTAGGTCCTTGACAAAATGTGATGAATTATAAACAATGATTTTTAGAATTTTTGACTGTCTGTCTTCTATGTAGTATCACACAAAAACCGGTAATGCGAATTTGATCAAATTCGCTTTACCAGTTTTTGTGTTGCCATCATAGCTTGGGATTCACCTTAAAATCTAGACCATATTTCATCGAACTCCATGTAGAAGAACCATGCATAGTGCGAATCATACCAATACATCACTGGTGAACAGATTCACGCAGACAAAACTTGTATGGAATGAAGCCACTGGTGGTGCTAGTCTCAAATAATTTGCCATCTAATGTGCTCGTAAGATAAGGATAATGCTCGGATGACCGCAATATAAAAAAATCAGGTTGTATGGCGCCAAGACGAGAGCGAAACAACGTCGATCAAGATTTCTGCCCGCCGCCGCGTCGCGTCGCCACACATAACAGTACATTTGATTCACCCTCTCACGTGATGTGTGAAGGAAATTGAAGGCTGTTTGCAAGCCTGCGACTTTTAATAAATAAGTACTACGTATTTTTTTAATTATATTAATTCTAGAGATAGTCGGGGCTGTGAAGCAAGATAGGTACTTTTGAAAGCATTGAAAAGCGGATACAAGAAACAGACGCGAGACAACTTATTTTTTGGATTACACAAATTATTGTCTTAAGGATTCAACCCACAACACTCGGCATAGTTGCAGTGGCGAGGCGAACGCTTAATTTTTTTTTATTTAGGTCGTAAAGTAACATAGCAGCGATAGCTCAGTGGGGAGACCAACAGACTGCAATGCAGAGGGTCTCGGGTTCGAACCCACGTCGCGCACCTCTGACTGTCGGAAGTTATATGACTTTTCGAAATTATGTGCGTATTGATTGACAATTATCGCCTGTCGGTCCCGGCTGCAATGAACATCTATGGCAGTCGTTATTGGGAATTCAGTGCCCTATAATATCCTGACACTGGTCTAGCCTTAGGGTATCGTCGGCCTTCAGGTGGCAGCCGCTCCGTGTAAAAACTGATATCCAGTCAAATCCGGTTAGACCAGAAAAGCCGACCCCAAGTGACTTGGGAATAATAAAGGCTAAGAGAGAAGAAGGTCGTAAAGTAACACTTGTATATCAAAGTTACGCTAGCTAAGTTACACCACACACAGTATACATATCGACAAGGGCTATAATATGAAGTGACATAATGCATGTTTAATTATAAAGCTACTTAGAAATAAATTCACTTAAATGCAAGTAAATAATATCACAAGCTGAGAATGCAAGAATGCAAGTGAGTCTATTTAATTGGTCTGCTTTATTCCCTCTTTTCCTTTCCCCACTAATATCATAAATGCGAAACTCAATACTCTAAATAACTGTTTACTCCAAATCTATTTGTTATGATGTTACAGCAAAACCACTAAATCGATTTTGATACAGTTCAGTGTAAAGATAGCAAGAAATATAGTAAAGAACTTTACGTAATATAATTCGTAGGCTACTCCTGGTTTTCCTTACACCTTAGTTCAGGGTATTCTTGAAGTAGCGTTTCTCCAAAACAACTAAATGATTTTCCAGTGTCCACTTTAAATGTAGCTTTTATGGTGATGTCTCTTAACGTGTAATGTTTTTAATCATCGAAGCTATTTATAGATAAAATAATTTGCTAAGACAGCTTGTAAAACTCGTCGTAAATACAGATTAAAATAAGTGTTATTTATTTGTTTTCAATTTGTGCACCTGTGCAATCTTAGGTTATCAAACAAAACCTGTTATTCTTATACACTTGTTTGTTTTGCATTTAAATAATAATATCAACTAATTACAAATGTTTAATAGTCAATTAATTACAGTAAGTCTTTAATTATGTATTCTCAAACCTCAAATAGTAACAAAACTAAGTACAGATAAATTATTATGCACTATATCTTTACATATAGTATTTACGCCTATATTTACTGAAAATCAGCGGTCTATTGTGGGCCTCTATGGACCACAATTCAGCAATATATATGCTGAGTGCGTACAACAATATGCCACAATTGCATGTATGTATATAATAACTAGTAGCTTTCCCGCGGTTTCACCCGCGTAAGTCCCGTTCCGGTGTGAATATCGGGTTTCACCCCTTTCACCCCTTTCGGGGTTGAATTTCCAAAAATCCTCTCTTAGTGCTCCCCTACACTCTACAAGGAAGATACATGCCAAATTTCAGCTTCTTGCGTTCAGTAGTTTCGGCTGTGCGTTATCTGTCAGTCACTCAGTAACGGAAGAGTTTTATATATATAGATATCAGCCTTGTATTAAACTGTCCTTCTGCTGGGCACGGGCCTCTTCTCAATGTAAGAAGGATTACGCCATAGTCCACCACGTTGACCCTGTGCGGGTTGGCAGACTTCACATATCTTCGAGAACATTGTTGAGAACTCTTAGATATCCAGGTTTCCTCACGATGTTTTCCTTCACCGTTAAAGCGAGCGATAATTAACTGTTTAATACGCACATAACTTCGAAAAGTCAGAGATGCGCGCTCTGTGTTCGAACTGGAGACCTCAGCGTAGCAGTCCAACCGGTCTCCTGCAAGCAGCGATAGCCACTCTAGGTTATCGCTGCCCGCAGGCTTTCGCATATATCAGTTAGTATTGTTACTTATTTTCTGTTTTCTTTTAACGATTATTACGACTTTTCTTTCTTTCTTTCTATATCCTCGAATGAATAGACAGCGGTGTTAACAGCCACATATTTTTTATTTTTTATTTATTTATTTACAGACATACAAATATCTTTACAGGATTCACCCAAAGCGATATTGTAGCACTATTAAAAAAAAATAAAGAACTTATACAATATATTCCTATACATCATTTCAGCCTATTGCAGTCCACTGCTGGACATAAGCCTCCCCCAGGGTGCGCCACAAGGCCCGATCTCCCGTTTTCGCCATCCAGTCACCTCCAGCCACCTTTTTCAGGTCATCGGTTCATCTGGCCGGAGGGCGTCCTACACTACGCTTGCCGAGTCGTGGTCTCCACTCGAGAACCCGCCTGCTCCAACGATCATCGGTTCTGCGACAGATGTGATTTATTTATTCCTATACAATTTTATCTAATTATTGTAACAAATTTTTAAAGAAGATATCCTTGTGAATTCACTCAGAGCACAACAGAATATGTCCACGTTCAAGGCTATGAGATTAAGCGTGCGGAGTGCGCGAGTCAAAGGTGCCTCACTCATGAGGTTGGTTCGACCGCGCGGTACTACTAGCAGCCTCGGCTGTCGCCGTCGCCACACGTACCTGTCCGGCACACAGAAACCCAACTGCCCTAAATTTACTGCATTGTGCACCTTCCCTCTCAAAATTTTAAATAAATAAATAATTAGTGCCAATTCTCTCCTAACCCTCAATTCATTGTATCCTACCATACCCAGAATAAATAAAGTAGGATACATTAAGGGGTAAAATGCGGTAGCTCAGTGGGGAGACCAACAGACTGCAATGCAGAAGGTCTCGGGTTCGAACCCACGTCGCGCACCTCTGACTTTCGGAAGTTATATGACTTTTCGAAATTATGTGCGTATTGATTTACAATTATCGCCTGCTCCGTGCCTCGGAGAGCACGTTAAGCCGTTGGTCCCGGCTGCCATGAACATCTATGGCAGTCGTTATTGGGAAAGTCAGTACCCTCTAATATCCTGACACTGGTCTAGCCTTAGGGTATCGTTAGCCTTCGGGTTGCGGAGGTCAGGCTGCAGCCGCTCCGTGTAAAAACTGATATCCAGTCAAATCCGGTTAGACCAGAAAAGCCGACCACAAATGACTTGGGAATAATAAAAGGCTAAGAGAAAAGAAGACATTAAGGGGAAAAATGGATAGACACCATAATAACGTAAATATAAATATCTTATAAATTTATTTTGTACCCGCTCCAACATGAGACTATATTTAGTTTCATGTGGAGAATAAATATATATGGATGGATATACACACAGTTCCAGACTCAATGCAGCTATTAACATGTTAATTGTTGTTCATTCATTGGCCTTTTAAATCTGTTCCAGACGATTTAGTCACTGTGCCATGGACATGCACTTAGTTTCGTGGCTATGTAAGCCAATTGTTGTTATGCCAGACATAATTTAACACCTAATGTTTCAGGCCGCCTGTGTGACGCTGCCACTTAATAAATTAGAATTTATTAATGGGAAATCCCAATAACACATTTACCCAATAGCCTTCAGATATAGCAGACGAGCACAGCAGCAGTTCTAGATAGAGTTTGGAAGAGCAGAACCCTAATGGATACGTCATTGGTCTTGCGATCGATAGGCTGTAGCTTCGTATCACACCCGTACACTACCAACGTAAAATTTTAACAAAAATATAAGCTTAGTCAGAGGTATTAACAATTCCAGCTATTTTAAAACCAAACTGCTGATAATACTAACTAGTAATATCTATACTAATATTATAAAGCTGAAGAGTTTGTTTGTTTGTTTGTTTGTTGGCTTGAACGCGCTAATCTCAGAAACTACTGGGCGGAATTGAAAAATCTTTTTTGTGTTGGATAGCCCATTTATTGAGGAAGGCTATAGGCTATATAACATCACGCTACAACCAATAGGAGCGGAGCAGCAATGAAAAATGTTGTAAAAACGGGGAAAATTCTCTTATGTGAAGCAGACAAAGTTGCGCGGGTTAGCTAGTAATAAATATAAATGTTAGTTTATTTGTTTGTTACGTTTATCGCACCTTAACTAAACGACCGATCTTCATGAAATTTCGCAAACACGTTATCAGAGATACAGGAACGAACATAGGGTTCCTTTTATCCAGAAAAAAGTACTGTTACTAACCTAAACTAACCTACATTCACACAAGTGAAGCCGCGGGAAAAATCTAGTCTCATTTAATTATAAATGAGAATGTGAGTTTGTTTGTTTGTTACGCTTTCAAGCCTTAACTACTCGACCGATTTTCATGAAATTTCGCAAACTCATTATCTATACTAGTATTATAAAGCTGAAGAGCGTTTGTTTGTTTAGTTGAGCGCGCTAATCTCAGGAACTACTGGTGCGAATTGAAAAATTATTTTAATGTTGGATAACCTATTTATTGAGGAAGGCTATAGGCAGTATAGGCTATATAACATCACGCTACGACCCACAAGAGCGGCGCAGTAACTATAAACGCGGTTAAAACCGCGGGCACATCTAGTCAGAGATACAGAAAAGGACATAGGGTACTTTTTATCCATAAAAAGGTATTCTTGAGGGATAGACATTTATTGACAAATATACATTAATGCGACTGAAGTCACGTGTAAAATTCAGTCTTACTATTTGTCCCCGCCTCACCCTCACACAGTGTGTCACCCACCTTACAATGACGCACAACGCCCCGTCGCGCCGTTAATACCTCCAGATACTTAATTGCTTTATTTTTTATTTAATTTGGCTCCTGCAGTCTTGACGCTGACAACGGTACTTCTTTATACCACCTACCTGTATTTGGACCAGATTACAGTAATAAATTCTGTTAATAAAGGTTCAGAGTGCTTCGCTGGATCTTTGGTAAAAGAGTGTGCGGTCGGATGTGAAGTACCAAGTTCGAGTTTGGAGTTAGTAGGTGTTACTAAAAAGTTAATCTCTCGAAATATAGTAGTAGAGAGAGAGAGTCTATTGCGTAGGATCTAAACCATACCTGGTGAAATTTATAAGTAGAAGATACACAGACACGGTCTATACAAAGCTTGTTCTTTAAAACGAGGATAGTGGAAACCTTTAAACACGAGAAAGTCCCTACAATAAATATTTTGAAAATGAGTAACCAACATTTGTCGGTTGTCGGACATGTTGATTGTAACAAGCCGAATTGGACTGGATCGCACAAAGTAAAGTTTGAATATCTATACTAATATTATAAAGCTGAAGAGTTTGTTTGGTTGTGTTGTGTTGTGTGTTGGTTAGCCCATTTATCGAGGAAGGCTATAGGTTATATAACATCACGCTACGACCAATGAAAAATGTTGCAAAATCGGAGTAAATTCTCTTATCTTATATGAAGCAGACGAAGTTGCGCGGGTCAGATAGTTTATTAATAAATTCTCAGTCACAGCTGCTTAGTACGCTACAATTTTGCATAATAGACAACAATAAACTCACTCGGGAGGACCTAATTACATAACTTGTGAAATATGGTGTAATACACTTCTGGCTACTTCTGTGGGTATACAGAAGCATAGATCTGTATGTAAGTATTGTAGTTCTTACTACAAAACATGATTGCTATCTCGATATGCAAAACTGTTACATAAAAGTGCTATGAACGTTGTATTCAATATTATATTAGATAGCGTAACGTGTATGCAATATCCTGGTACCACTGCATCTCCAAACACAATTTTACCAAAATGTAATTTTAACATCCATTACTCATTTAGTATATATGATTTAAAAGAATAGTTTTAGTAAACAAGCAATGTAATAGGTACACGGAGAAGTGTTTCTTAGGTTGTGTTCATCGTTAACCTCAGATTGAGTCAGGTCACGGGTTACGAATGAAGTTCGTGAGTGACAATGTCGCGCAGCGCACAGAAGACCAACTTGGTTTTGAGTTTCAAATAACTTTCCAAGGATTACATATAATAAGGGAATAGACATTGGCCTATGAAAGTCAAGTAGCCTGCTCCCATCCGATAAATATCTGGTGCCCACCCCAGGATGTCAAGTTTCAAGTCAAAACTCTAGGGTTATATGTAAACCATCGCCATTTAAAGATAACCATAGATACGCCAATGAGAATACCCTCGCCATATTCTTTTTCTATCCTTTGATTTTCCAATGCTCTAAACGCCCAGTCATAGCCATATTATGTACGTATGTATGTATGTATCTTATGTGGAGGCCAGTCAGTGCAGACCGGCGACACTTCGATCCAGTGGGATCTTTTGTGCCGACACTCTCCCAATAACGACTGCCATAAATGTTCATGGCAACCGGGACCGACGGCTTAACGTGCTCTCCGAGGCACGGAGCAGGCGATAATTGTCAATCAATACGCACATAATTTCGAAAAGTCATATAACTTCCGAAAGTCAGAGGTGCGCGACGTGGGTTCGAACCCGAGACCCTCTGCATTGCAGTCTGTTGGTCTCCCCACTGAGCTATCGCTGCTCTATTATGTACGTAACACCATTTATGTAATTATTATTTCAATAATAACAGTATCGACATAATATTGAGACTTCTACAAAAATGTTGTCCTGTCCTTGACCAAGTGGAATCAGGCGGACTTTTATGATAGATTATGATGAATTATATCCCGCGTGGGTTTAGATCATTAGTTCCCAAAGTGGTCCAGGTGGACCTCAGGGGGTCCACGTGAGACTCGACGGGGATCTACGGTGGCGTGACAAAAAAATGGAATCCACAATTCGTAAGCGGGGGTCCACGAAAAAGTATTTGTTTTCGATAGTGAAGAACTAACATGTTGGCTTGACTTAGACTTAGAGCAAATAATATTTTAAGAAGCTCAACGATTGTTACTTGTAAAATCTTATATATTCTATATTCAGTACCAGTGGTGGAAAATGTCAGCCCGTAGAGACTTGATCAAATATAAATAGGAATATTAGGAAAATGGTACAAATGTAGCTGCGAGGGGCCCACCGGAACCTGAAAATTTGGAAAGTGGTCTGTGAGAAAAAATGTTTGGGAACCTCTGGTTTAGATTATATTTAATTATATTTTATTTGATTAGATTCCCGCTTGCCCACTGCACCATTCGTGCAGTGGAGTAAGGTTTCCATATTATTAAACTTTTCATATCGCAGTGAAATTAACATCACGAATATTATTTAAATATTTAATTTTATCTTAAAATGTTTTATTTCGAGTGTTGGCACGCGTTTACATTGATCTTAGTAGAATTATACATATATTTCGAGATGCATCTATAGATTTTTACATACATACATAGATTCACGCCTGTTTCCCAGAGGGGTAGGCAGAGACTACGGATTTCCATTTGCTACGATCCTGACACACTTCTCTGGCTTCATTCACTTTCATCACATTCCTCATACACGTCCGTCGGTTCAAGGTGCTCTTAACCTGGCCTTTGTCCAGAACGCCTCCGAGATTTTTATATATTTATAAAGACATCCACCGCATTAGAAATCCTTCCTGTGTCGTGAAGAACTTTGGAACATTTAAACAACGGACACAAAGAACATCCAGACTCGAAATCGGTACAACTATTTGTAATAACACAAATGTTTGTCCCGCGTGAGATCAAACCTTCAACACTCGATGCAATGGCAGAGGCGTGACAATCACTTAAGCCATTACGCTTATCCGTGGAAAATTCTCGCTATCCACCATTTGTAATTAAAATATCTCCCTTAACAATAAATTCGACAGGTTTAGTACACAAACGATTACGATAAACGACATTCCAATCTACTTATTACATATTCATACGACAATCATATTAGGCGTTTATTTAGGAAACCCCATTATGTAACACGTATTAGGTATTAGTGGCCGATGATATGTTGGCAACATTATAGGAATTGGCAACGTTGCGCAATGTCACTGGGTCGTGTTGCGTAATGTTTAGTAACTGGACGCGCAACATTTTGTTGTCGTTTCACGTCATAGTTCGTGAATGTGCATTATAATTATTTTGTAGTAAGTACATATACCTATAAGAGATGTATGGCTAGGATCTTAGACTAAAGGAGTCCATCCAGGGTTATGAAGGAATAATCAGAAATATTATTTTTATTATTCAAAACATACATAGTCAAAAAAACTAGGAAAATTAGAAATAACTTAATTAAAACAACATCAACGCGGTGGGAGCGGTAGTATCTTCAGTGACTCAGCAGCGCAATGATAGTGAATGCGACTGAATATGATACCACTGACCTGACAACGTATGACCAGAATATGATATTATTAAAATAAAAATCTTAATAAAATTCAGGAATGTAAGAGTTGTTAGTATCTATGTATAATATGTAAGTATTTACAAAAAAAATGTACCTGTATATGTATGTTTATCCATTGTCTAGTACCCATAGTACAAGCTTTGCTTAGTTTGGGCTAGATGGTATGTTGCGCGTATGTGATAGAATATTATTTTTAAAAAAGAGTTAATAGCCATTTCGAACAGTAGAGCTCTGATGAAATGAAGCAAGGGCAAGCAACTCACAGCCATTCAAATGTTTACAATATGTTTCTTATCAATACAAATTAATTTATTTTTATTTTTTCTTATACAGGATGTCCGGTAATTAATGGATAACCTTCAAATGTCTTATAGTCGAACTGTTGGCTGTTCAGAAAAAAATATGGAAAATATGTAACCTAACTACCACCTGAGATATGTTTTTTTTTAATTACCATATTTAACTTTCTTGTACACTACGACCATAAATGAATGAATTCCATCGGTTTTTTGCTGTTTTATTATTAAACACTAATTATAATTATGCTAATAGACAGTCAAAAGTATGACTAGCTATAGCAATTTTTTTTTTGTTTTCCCTTATTTCTTAATGGCCTTCATTTCTACTATAGGACATTTCAAGGTTATCCATTAATTACCGGACACCCTGTATATACGCTGCCGTGCTGTGAATGCATGTGTAGCGTAGTGGTTTAATGGTCGGCTCGCCTCTGCCAGTACTACACGTTGACTGTGGTGGGTTCGAATCCCATACGCGCCAAAAGATTTAGGTCACCAAATAGTTGTTCTAAGATCGAGTGTTCTTTGAGTCTGTTGTAATGATCCCCGCGACACAGAATTCACAACTAGTGCATACGTTGTAAAAAAATGAAATGAAATGAAAAAAAATGTTTACCATATGATTTTTAACAATACTTCATTTACTTATATAATCACGTTACTAACTGTTTTGTAGGTAACAACAAGCTATTGCGCGCGGCCCCGCCCGCTTGGTATGTATCTCAATAAAAAGCCTATGTCCTTCCCCAGGTTTTAAGCCATATCTGTACGAAATTTCATATAAATTGGTTGAGTGGTTTAGCCGTGAAAAGGTTGTTACATTTTTACTCAACCACTACTGGCTAAACCACCCAACCAGTGTGGCAGACAGATAGACAGACAGAGATACTTTCGAATTTATAATATTGATGAACGCTTTTATAACCATCAGCCGTGGTGTGTGGTACTTGCCAAGATAGTATTATAGAAAGAATCGTTATCTATTGTTACCAGTACGTCGACACAAATATAAACCAGGCGTCCACCCACGATGAAATTAATCATAGTCCCTCCCATACCGCGTCTCCTGGGGTCACATCGCTGTATCAAATAACATGACTGCGATATATTATTCATAGAAAATAACCTTATATCTGTGTCAGCTATTTAGTTTTTATAAGTACATGCCTACATTTTTCCTTAGAGGTAAGCAGAGGCGTATCACTATTATTATTATTATATACTATCGTTGACCTCGATGGCGTAGAGGTTAGTGTAACCGACTGCCACGCCTAAGGTCGCGGGTTCGATTCCCGCACAAGTCAAACATTTGTGTGCATGAACATGGATGTTTGTCTTGGTCTGGGTGTTTCTATGTATAATATACTACTGCGCCGCCCCCGTAGGTAGTAGCGTGATGTTATATAGCCTATAGCCTTTCTCGATAAATAGGCTATCCAACACTAAAAGAATTTTTGAAATCGAACCAGTAGTTCCTGAGATTATCGCGTTCAAACAAACAAACAAATTTCAGCTTTATAATATTAGTATAGATATGTATTTACAAAAAAACAGTATACATATATGTATATTATGAGCAGCGATAGCTCAGTGGGGAGACCAACAGACTGCAATGTAGAGGGTCTCGGGTTCGAACCCACGTCGCGCACCTCTGACTTTCGGAAGTTATATGACTTTTCGAAATTATGTGCGTATTGATTGACAATTATCGCGTGCTCCGTGCCTCGGAGAGCACGTTAAGCCGTCGGTCCCGGCTGCCATGAACATCTATGGCAGTCGTTATTGGGAGAGTGTCGACACAAAAGATCCCACTGGGTCGAAGTGTCGCCGGTCTGCATTGACTGGCTCCCACATAAGATACATACATACATACATACATATATGTATGTTTATCTATTGTCTAGTACCCATAGTACAAGCTCTGCTTAGTTTGGGCTAGATGGTGTTGTGTGTATGTGGTAGAATATATTAAATAGGATTTATTTAGACATCTATTTTATTTCATACGAGATTTTGCAGATATGAAGGTAATGTCAATTTTATCCCTTAGAAACAGTACGTACTTTTTCTGGATAAAAGTTACCCTATATCCTTTTCTGTATCCCTGCCAACGTGTATGCAAAATTTTATGATGATCGGTCGAGTAGTTTAGGCGTCAAACCGTAACAAACAAACTTACATTCTCATTTATAATATTAGTTAGGATTTTATTTAGTTTTCTAGATTTTCATTATCGACTTAACTTTATATATTTAAGTTCATATTTTGTTCAGTTTTTCTACATCAACACTAATATTAAAAATAGAAAAGATTTAAAATATACAATAGCACGTCTTGCGTAGATTTAAACGGGCCGCGGGCTGAAAGGGGTTAGTCCCGCTATGGTATGGTCCCGGTATGGCACCCTCTTAAAATACCTATCAAAAAGTCCCGCTATGGTACCCATCTTTTAGATCTACGTTAGACAATAGAAGGTACAACTGAAAAGAAAAGTGTATCTATAAATAAATACTTTTAGGAGTGTATCAATAAAACGTCTGTTTGCGATATTAAATCAGTCTTTTATTAATTCAAAATATTTATAAAAAAATATCAAACAGTAAAACGAAATATTAATTGCAATGTAATTTTTAAAATAATCAACAATATTAATTACCAATAATCAACAATAAAAAAAATATAAAAAATCCACATCTCAGAAAAGTATTACTGTAAATATTATAAACTACAAATAAAAACAACATCCAGACATAAATATTAGTTACAAATAATCAACATTGAGAAAAGGCAGTAATTGTAAATTTATATAAACTACAAAAATAATCAACAACCAACTAGACAAATATATTAATTACAAATAATCAACATGGAGAAAAAGGCGCAAATTGTAAACATAAACTACAAAAAATAATCAACATCGAGAAAAAGTATTAAACATTTTAATAGGCTAAAAACAAAATTAAAATAAACTATTTTTTTATATGTTCTGATCGAAATATTGACTTTGATATGTTAATCAGAAAATCACCAATGGAGATAGCTTTATTTTCGTAACTTTTTGTTAGCTTTTGAATCTGGCGGTCGATTTCTATACTTGTTCTTTTTCTTGAATTTATAGGTGATCTTTTTAGTCGAAAGCTATAACAAAAATCATCAGTTATTTAAGTTAAGCTATATTTTTTTCAGTAACCGTCTGTAATAGAAGGCGACAACCAATAATATCTACCAAAATAAATAAAATCAAATCCATTTTCAAATTCTTCTATGTACTCGTATTATGTAAAAAAATATATATCTGCTTTTAAAAATATTATATCTGCTTAAAAATATTGTCTAAAAAATACAACTTACTTGGCTTGTTTTATATCAAAGTGACATGTGTCGTTGCCAATTGTTTGCAGAAACAATAATAAACTGGGATTTTTTCCAATAATTTTGTTGAATCTGCCATTCCATGATTCCGCCAAGTTAGTTGTTCTATGGCGTTCATTATGGCAACACCAAATGAGGTCTGGATATTCAAGCCACTGAGTGACAAAATAGTCATTGAATTTGGTCATAGCTTCATCGTCGAAACTGAAAAAAATACTTATTAAACGTTCGTACTTGTAAAGCAATGAAATTAACAGGTCCTTACTGATATTGTTGTTCTTTACTTTTTTGCCATATAATTAGAGTTAAGTACTCAAACATCATTTTGGAAAGTAACCAAGATATTATACCTATTTTCCATTATATGCAGCCAGCCGTCTTCAATATCTTGTTTTGGCAAAAACGCCAAGCCTATGCATTGCTTAACATGGTTCGAGGACTCTTCGTGTTCCATGAGATTTAAAGATTTCGCTTTTTTGATAACGTTCTTTTGAAAATGTACGTTACATCCATTTATTTTGATATCAGGAAAAATCTTCGCTGCTGCATTTATTACTCCTATTTCATAATCGAAGGTAAATTTCGATGGACGCCATTCAGGCAAAGTTTGTTTAATCAATTCGAAAACTTTTTCATAAGTTTTCCCTTCTTTGTTTTTTAACAGAATATAAAATAATGGTGCTACATTCGTGGATAACTCAGTGCTTCCCATGTCTCCATGAATGACATAAACTTGTTCGAATGGGTTTGGGCAGCCGTCGAAAGTGCCATCACCAAAGTAATGCGTTACACATTTTATATGTTCCTTTACTTCTGTCGAGGAAAATATAATTATTCGATTACAGTCTTCATTACAATAATCAGCCAATACATACTTATTAAATTCTTCTGGTATTATAATTTCTTCCACATTCTTAAATTGTGTTTTTGGTACGTTCAACGACTTATTTCGGTGTCTGTATAATACTGTTTTTAATTTTTTATAGTCAGGAACATTTCCTGTAAGGTGTAACCCTTTGTCTTTTAAGTTACCCATGTGTTTTTCGAAAATTTTCTGTACTGATCCGTAATTTGAATTTACTTCTTTTTTGCACTCACTTATAGCCATTTGAACTTCATTGTCTTCAAAATGTGGCACGCACTGATCACTGTGTTTATAATCTTTAATTATTGTATTATTGGTATTCTCAATAGTTATATATCCACTACATTTAATACTATTTCTCCTATTTACACAATGCCAAGTACTTGAATTTTTATTTTCTCTGCGTTTAATATATTTATGTCCGGCACGTAATAAAGTTTTTCCACCGCGTCGACTGTCAATAATTATTAAATTTACACCACGTGAACTACTTGACCCAGACATTGCAATAGATAAACTAACAAGCTATCCTAATTACTCATATCGCAAAAGTACAGCTGCAAATAGCAAACTAAACCCGGAATAATACTGTCTCTCTCTATTTTCATAAAAACAAAAGGGAAGAGCTAGATACGAATTCGAGGAAGGGCTCGTCTCTATTGTTTTACGAAAAAACCGGTTGGTCAGGTAACTACCTGAAGTGAAACGACAATTACCGAGCGTGATTTGTTTAAAAAATAGTATTAATAAATATTATCTTGCTTAACTATAATAGTTAAGAAAAGATATTTTTTATTAATACTATTTTTTTCTTAACGCATTGTATAACTTTTCTTTACAACAGTACCAAAAACTGAAGGGTACCATAGCGGGACTTTTTGATAGGTATTTTAAGAGGGTGCCATACCGGGACCATACCATAGCGGGACTAACCGGCTGAAAGTGAGTGGAACAAGTGTGTAAATCTGCACATATAAATAAAATTTAGATTGTCTGTCTGTAATATCGAGATACATGACTTTTTTTATTCAAATAGTAATTAGAAGCCAGAAATTCATAATAAGGCATTTTGTTTAATTTTATCTGTCTGTACGAGTTAATCTATAAAATGTCTGGACGAATAATAATGAATCTTCTCAGACAGGTAGAGAATTATACAAGGAGTGATCTTAGCCTCTTTTTACTTCGAAAATAATTAAAAACGGTTACTTCCTTTATAACCAACTAGAGTTTTCTCGCGGCTTCGCTTACTATAATTTAGATTTTGTCAAACAATTTCTATCTCTTGGATACAATACTTCTTTTCAGAATGAAATGTACCCTATGTCCTTTTCTGTAAACCTACAACGTGCATGTGAAATTTCAGGATTTTCGAGTTATTATAGCGTGAAAATGTAACAGACAAACTCACATTCGCATTTATAATATTAGTAGGAGACAGCTATTAATTAATATAATTATTACACAACAACATTTTAATTGCAATATGACATAAAGCGACCGCGTTATATCGAGGTTGCTGACCCTAGCAATGAGGACTCAGCAGATTTGGGTAAATCCCCGACTGTTACAAGCTCAGCGGTTATATGTCGTATGATATCCAATGTTGCTTATTTTACAATATTCGATATAAGTCACGGCTTGGTATTCTTTTTACAAGCCAGTGATGCACTAGTTATGAAACATGACACAAATCTATATATACAGTGTGTTGATAGATTTGTATATTTTAAAGAAAAACCTTTAATTTAAATTTTACTCACGCACTAGATTTTAATTTTGTGTCGCGGACTTTACAAACATTTAAACAACACGGACACAAAGAAGACTTAGACACAAAACAACTATTTGTGGATCACACAATTTTGTGTCCCGTATGGGTATCGTACCCATGACACTCGACGCAGTGGCAGCGGTGAGACGAACACTCGAACCACTACGCCATCTGTGCATATTATTAATGGTCATAATAATTAAATTATCGTATTATGGATGTAATTAATATAAATAAATAATTGCACATTTTGTCTACTATGTTTTATATTATAGTTATTAATTTACTAGATGTTCCCGCGGTTTCACCAGCGTTTATCGTTACTGCGCCGCCCTCGTGGGTCTCAGCGTGATGTTATATAGCCTATAGCCTTCCTCGATAAATAATCTATCCAGCACTAAAATAATTTTGCAAATCGAATCAGAAATAATAATTACATAAATGGTGTTACGTACATAATAGAGCAGGAATAGCTCAGTGGGGAGACCAACAGACTGCAATGCAGAGGGTCTCGGGTTCGAACCCACGTCGCGCACCTCTGCATTTCGGAAGTTATATGACTTTTCGAAATTATGTGCGTATTGATTGACAATTATCGCCTGCTTCGTGCCTCGGAGAGCACGTTAAGCCGTTGGTCCCGGCTGCCATGAACATCTATGGCAGTCGTTATTGGGAAAGTCAGTACCCTCTAATATCCTGACACTGGTCTAGCCTTAGGGTATCGTTAGCCTTCGGGTTGCGGAGGTCAGGTGGCAGCCGCTCCGTGTAAAAACTGATATCCAGTCAAATCCGGTTAGACCAGAAAAGCCGACCCCAAGTGACTTGTGAATAATAAAGGCTAAGAGAGAAGAAGAGTTCCTGAGATTAGCGCGTTCAAACAAACAAACAAACTCTTCACCTTTATAATATTAGTATAGATAATAGTTTAATCAAATGTGTATCGTACGTATCTTATATTTATACTGTACCAGCTTTTGCTCGCTCGAGAACAGTACTTTTGATCTGGATGAGAGGTACCCTAGGGCTGGAGTTGCCACCCGTATTTTATAATTCAGTTGTGGCGATAATCGCCTAGACGCCCGGCGAACGCGGGCGCACGTCACTAGCCACCTCTCGCGACCGGTGGTGCGACACTATATAAGGACGGACGGCGTCAGTCGCAGTCTCCTTGCGGCCCGGCTTCACACTCCCAGCTAAGTGTCCTGATTATACAAGGACCACGAAGCAAGTCTTTAGCGAACCACGCCCTGACTATAAGTAAAGATAGATATAGTTCTATAAGTAAAGATTGTCTCTTTTATTTGTATCTTAATTCATTAAAAGTGTATTTGTTATACCTTCTCTCATTGTACTTCCTAATTATTCTACAGTTCTCCTAAAGTAAACCCTAAAGGTTACACAGTATTGTATTTTATCTCGGATAAACGTACTTTATACTTTATGAGAACATTAAAGTATGTCAAAATACTTTATTTTACCTATGTCGATCTTGACATAAAATAATATAATGATATAATATTCTATCACATACACACAACACCATGTAGCCCAAACTAAGCAGAGCTTGTACCATGGGTACTAGACGATGGATAAACATACATACTTATATACTTTTGTTGTTTGTAAATACATACATATACATAGAAACACCCAGACCAAGACAAACATCCATGTTCATGCACACAAATGTTTGACTTGTGCGGGAAACACTCAGGCGTTACAGTCAGTTACACTAACCACTACACCATCGAGGCCGACATGATTTATTTAATTTGTTGCTTACAGAAATAAATTATAACGCAATAGAGCTTCCCTTTATTTTAATAAAACGAGGACTTATCATTTATCTATATTTTAATATAGACTTAGATCATAAAGATGCGGTTAAAAGACGGGTTGTTCCAGCGTCATCCTATGACGTTTCATCCTACACTGTTTTCTTTCCTAATTCAACCTATTTACGTTCCTTACTCAACCGACAATAATTATTTCATTTTTAATTCTTTATTCATCCTGTAAGTATTACTAGCTCAACCGATTACGAAATTACCCAAAAGCTTTAAGGTGTGGGTGACGGTCTGAACAAAAATAACTGTTTTCGTAATCTATATCTATATTAATATTATAAACAGGAAAGACTAGCACAACCGATTTTAAAATTTTCTTCCATTTGAAATCTTTATTATCACCGTACTGTTACTTTTTTTTTTTTTTTTTACCTGGGGGAATGCATGACGCATACCCCTCCGCGGGGGCGGGCGGAGGGGTTATGTCGGGCTCGCCGGGGTAAAAGAAAGATGTTAAAGATGATAGAGTACCTCCCGGAATACCGACTAAACCTACCACGGTGTTCCTCGACAAAACCGCTATCGACGGGGCCGCGCGAATCACTTTCGCATGCGGTCGCGACCCCGCCGAGGTTTCGGCCCGCCGTATGAAACGGCAGGCCACTACACGAAAGACCTACCCTAAAGGCACTTCTACCACTCCCTACTGTCCCCCCTAGAGGGGAGACGGACTCAACACAGAGGCGCGCGTGGGAACACGCACGCCGCCTCTCGGACCTGGTGCTGAACGGATGGCGGGCAGGCCCACAAAGCCCGCCACCCCCAGGTCAAACCTCAGGGTGGCTGGAGGTCGTCTCGCGCCCTCCGGCGCCCGGCTCTGCGGTTGGGGAGAGGGTTCAAACGCTCCCTCTCCCGCTCCGCCGCCTCCTTGATGGAAATGACTTCCTCACAAAAGGAGGCGACGGCGTTCCACGACCTCTCACTCCGGACCATAGACTGAACTACGGCCGGGAGCGAGAGGGCAACCAATCCGACTGCCGCGATCAACTCACGGCGCTGCGATGCCCAGGCGAGGCAAACCGCCAAAGTGTGCAGCGCCGTGTCCTCAACAACGTCGCGGCAGTCGCCGCAGTGGTGACAACCGGGCGTCTCTTGCCGGCGTATACGACACAGGAACTGGCCAAAACAACCGTGGCCAGTCATTACCTGTGTCAGCCGGAAGGTGAGGGCGCCATGGCGCCTCTCCAGCCACTCCTCAAACACGGGACTTACCGCCACGATCGTGGCGTGCCCGATCACCGTACTGTTACTAACCTAACCTACTTTTGCGAAGCCAAGGGTTGTTATGTTATCCATACTTTTTTCGGTAATTTTTGCCACGGGTAGAGTAAGGAGCGCATTTCTGTTGAATAAAGAAACTTTATTAAAATAATGTAATCGGATCAGTTAGGCATACTATTGTGTTCTGTTTACGCGAATATTATTCATTGAAATTAAACTACTATATACGGATTTTATCGCGTTATATATTTGACACTTTTACATAATTTTGAAAACTGTTACACTACTACTACTATTAAACTTTCCAAATTTTTTTTTTTAAGCTAATTGGCATACCAGTTTAGAATGAGTAAAGAAATAGGATGAGACGTCATAGGATGAATACGGAACAACCCTAAGAGACGTTTTTGTTGTTAGAAATAACCAAAAACGTTGCAACAAAATAGCAGATTAAATAAATAATACTTTATTTTTAGACGACATGCTTTATTTTTTATACTGCAGTTAATAAATGTACTATAAATGTTAAAAAAAAAATGTGGCAACCGTACCTAGGACCTTTTCTATTATACTCCTGACAACGTGCATGCAAAATTTCATGTTGATTGATTGATAAGGTGTGATAGCGTAACGAAGTTTAAAGAGTTGTTACTCACATCTCATTATTGCTATGGCTACCTATCATAGCCAGAAGTAGTGGTTCAACTCAAATGTATTCTTTAAACTATGATTGATATACGAGTCTAAGGTAACAAAGGATATTAATGCACGTCACATTGCGAACTTATCCCAGTTTCAATTGCAGAAGCTCTGAGCGAACTGTTCTACCCACCACGTAGTCGGGAATCGTGAAAAATAACTTGTGCTTAACCTACTTCCTAGAAAACAATCATCGCCATTCCAAAATCAACCTTATATCTGTGAAATAGGAGATAAATTAGAGTAAAGCTGTTTTGAAACAACATCTCTTAGCTGCCATACCTTCAAAAAGAAGTGTTAAGAGCATAGCGTTAAGGTTTAAATTTGTTTAAAGATGGAAATGACTTGAACATTTCGTTTTCCTACATTTCCAGAGTTTTGAGAGGTCAACAACCCTGCAAAAGTCAGTGGGATGAGGACTGTTCGTCGTCAACGTTTCTTTCCGTCAAGGACTCGTGATAGACCCTGTAAGGTCTCTTGAACTGCCTTTACCTTATATTTGACGATGTGACCTCTAAAAGTATGTTTTATAAACTTTTTATAAACTTTTTCTTATATAATCTATACTTATATTATAAAGCTGAAGAGTTTATTTGTTTTGTTGAACGCGCTAATCTCAGGAACTACTGGTTCGAATTGAAAAATCTTTGAGTGTTGGGTAGCCCATTTATCGGGGAAGGCTATAAGCTATATAACATCACGCTACGATAAAAAGGAGCAGAGCATACATGAAAAATGTTGCAAAAAGGGGGAAATTCTCTTATGTGAAGCAGACAAAGTTGCACGGGTCAGCTAGTGGTTTTATAAAGGTAAGCTGTGCGTTGCTATACAGAAGTACTGACTGCTCTATTAACATAGTAGCTGCGAATAGATTGGCAGAGGTGTATTATACCATCATATCGCTGGGTATGTTTTAATTCGACGTATAAAAACGGTACCTATTACCGTCGCCTGGGTATCTACATTTCCAGATACAATGCTAAGGAAAAAGCGCTTATAATACTTCACCCTGCAATCAAACCTAAGACCTCACAATCAGTCGCAATTACGAGGCCAACAAGCCAGTCATGACGTCATAAGACTTAGAAATATATTACATATAATTATAACGATATTGACACTGTACTCCATTTGGTTAGACATTTAATTAAAGGTGAACAATCTTGCTTTGTCTTTTTTATCTTTTTGTCTAAAAACTCAGTTTAAAAATAATGTGCTGCTAAAGATCAATGTAAATACAACAATAACGATTACTAAATCAATTGAACCCTTAGTTTAAATACAAAGAATGTAGTTCATTTGTTTAATATGTCGCACTCTTAATAAAACAGAGACCTATCTGAGTTTCTCGGATTCAACTAATTTAAACTCTGTTGCAATTACTTAACACAAATATAATATTAGAATTATAGTCCTGCAACTAGAGTTCAAATTGCCTTGCTTCCAAATTTTGTGTTAAGTTACTGTTTTAAAGAGTGCGATGTGTTAGTGTAAAAAGTCACATCAAGATTGTTTACCTTTAGTTAAATACCTAACCAAATTGAGTATAGTTTGTGTACTTATCTGTCTACAGAGCATATTGTTTAAACCTATTCTGCTTGGTACCGAGAATCATCTATTACAAGTTCGCCATAAACACACATCGAACTCGAGACCTCACGAACAACCTAAGCTTATCCCACGAAGCATTAACATAATATTTTTTTATATTATATATATTTTAAAAGACGGTTCCTTACCTAGGTATAATATATACAAATAAGTTATAGGTAACCATAGTTACAAAGAATTGTACGACGTCAGACGACCAATGCCGAAATACCTACTACGAACGCGATTCGACTGCGTCTGTCAATGTTTGTGTGTAGTGTTCTTTCATTAATTTAATGTATTTCTAATGTATATTTTATATAAATATTAGGATTCGCCCCTCTTTCTCCATATAAACTTTAACTGTGCCAAATTTCATACTCCTCCGTCCGCGCAATTTTCGTAAAAAGGGGTACAAAGTTTTTGCTTCACGTATTATATATGTTGGATATAGAGCGCCTCAGTAACCTCATCGATATACATAATGCGGGCGTACAATAGGGTGATCGAGCAAAGTGAAACAACAAATGCATGTACTGATCACTTTTATTGTCTTCACAATAAATTAACACGAATGTCTTGCACGAAACGAATGACAGTTCCTAGCGAGGAGATCCGCACTCGCCGACGGTAAAAAGATTCCCCGTCGAATATAGGGCGTCTCCATTTAAGTAGGCTCTGTCGTGGCACGCGAAGTTGGCTGCGTGTTGACGTCATCGCAACAGTGCTGCCACATCTTCACTAACGTGCCGCATTTCGTAACTGTACTAATGACCGTCTCCGACATATAGATTACAGTATTCTAGATTAGAATGCGAATGACTTGATATAAAACAACAAGATGTTGTAGACATTATACCTACCGTATATTACCTACTGGCTATATAAATCTAAAAATAAAAGCAATAGGGAGGTCCGTAGCTACTACGTGGGCCGGTGCTGACAGAGATCCGGTCTAATTCCTTGCCATCAGATATGTTGACGCGTAAGCAATCATATAATGGTAATAACTACTGAATAATACTATATAAGCATACAAATATAGCGTGCCGATAGTTAGAGTCAAAACATGGAGACCCAATTCTATGTATTATCTTCCTTTTATTGACATCTATATTTATTAGCGAACAAATCGCATCCTTAATAAAACAGAGACTTATCTCAGTATTTTGGATTAAACAAATTTGAACTCTATCGCAAAGATTTAACACAAATATAATATTAGAATTTAACATATACAATTAGAGTTAAAATTGCCTTACTTTCAAATTTCGAGTTAAGTCGCTGTTTTATTAAGAGTGCGAAATATAGTCTGAAGAATGAATGATTTTATAATGATTTGTTGATTTTCCAAAAAAGACAAATCAGAAAATATCTGTCATAGAATGATGATTCTCGTATAAAGGTGCGCCTGATAGAGTTTGGATGCTAAATTTCAACAATATTAATTGCTATTGGACTTTATTAGCTGGAGTCTTTTTTTTTTTTTTTACTTGGGGGAATACATTACGCATACCCCTCCGCGGGGGCGGGCGGAGAGGTTATGTCGGACTCGCCGGGGTAAAAGAAAGATGTTAAAGATGATAGAGTACCTCCCGGAATACCGACTAAACCTACCACGATGTTCCTCGACAAAACCACTATCGACGGGGCCGCGCGAATCACTTTCGCATGCGGTCGCGACCCCGCCGAGGTTTCGGCCCACCGTATGAAACGGCAGGCCACTACACGAAAGATCTACCCAAAGGCACTTCTAACACTCCCTACTGTCCCCCCTAGAGGGGAGACGGACTCGAAACAGAGGCGCGCGTGGGAACACGCACGCCGCCTCTCGGACCTGGTGTTGAACGGATGGCGGGCAGGCCCACAAAGCCCGCCACCCCCAGGTCAATCCTCAGGGTGGCTGGAGGTTGTCTCGCGCCCTCCGGCGCCCGGCTCTGCGGTTGGGGAGAGGGTTTAAACGCTCCCTCTCCCACTCCGCCGCCTCCTTGATGGAAATGACTTCCTCACAGAACGGCGACGGCGTTCCACGACCTCTCACTCCGGACCATAGACTGAACTACGGCCGGGAGCGAGAGGGCAACCAATCTGACTGCCGCGATCAACTCACGGCGCTGCGATGCCCAGGCGGGGCAAACCGCCAAAGTGTGCAGCGCCGTGTCCTCTACAACGTTGCGGCAGTCGCCGCAGTGGTGACAACCGGGCGTCTCTTGCCGGCGTATACGACACAGGAACTGGCCAAAACAACCGTGGCCAGTCATTACCTGTGTCAGCCGGAAGGTGAGGGCGCCATGCCGCCTCTCCAGCCACTCCTCAAACACGGGACTTACCGCCACGATCGTGACGTGCCCGTAGCTGGAGTCTTCAGTCTACCAAACTTATAGTAAGTTAATAATAATAATAATTTATTCAATAATAATACATGGGTATACATTTTTGTTATTTATTATTTATTTATTTATTTATTAAGGTCTCTGAAAAAGAATATACACAAAATTGCACGAACATATAAACATAGTTTTGTATAGTGTACTCCTTCAGTTATAGGAGACCACAGCATGCATATACATATAACAACAAAGCTTAAATTAAAAACATTATAAAAATAATTAAATAACCTAATTAAAATGAGCTACACATTGGGAAAGTTTTTAAGAAGAGAAATGAACAATAAATACTTAATGAAAACGTAAATAAATAGTTGCAAGTGTCTTTTATATTTAGGTAAAGATTCACTTATTAGTCTAAAATAATATTATACTACAATAAATTATAACTATCATTAATCTGGTACATGTTTTACTTATACTTTAATCGGCCGACATTGTGCATTCTAATTTAATTTCAAGTGCTAGGTTTAATAAAGTGGTTGCCTGAACTAGGTTCAGACCTGTGTTTCAGGCTATTTCTCTACTTACAAAAAATATATGCCAAGTAATATTAGTTTAGGTCAATATGCATAAACTTAAAATAAAATATGTATAGATAGATATTTCAGAGTGTGTGGAGAAGTGATTAACATGATTATTACTGTTCACCAATCTACCGCCGTATTGAAGTTGTGTCCTATGCAGCGCACAAAACGTTTGAGATTATAATCACATGAGTCCTGTGTCTGGATATGTAAGAACGAATCTTAACTGATATTTTATATCCCAAAGTGCGTTTTTTGTTTGATTGTATTGCTTTCACGCTTTAATTACGTAGGTACTCGACCGATCATCATGAAACGCTTAGACGTGGTCAGAAAAGGACATAGGGTTACTTTCATTAAGAAAAAACTAGCGCAGCCGCGAGAAATTGTTCAATCATTATTCTTTGTAAGAAAGTAATAACTAATTGCTAAACCTTTTTGATCAATGTAATAAGAAATGAGTTAAGTCTACCATAAGGAATCAAAAAGACGCGGGCAAAACCTAGAATATACGACTTTTAGTATCGTATTATATTATTTGTGATATCTATTACAAAAACATATATTTTTTGTCTACATGACACTCCTCGCTGTGCCAAATGCGTTAATAGGTTTCGTATTTACATGAGTGTTCCTAGAACAATAAAATACAATTGTTCACGATTGACCGCGGTCATTCTAGGCCCAATCATTTCATAGAATCGCTGAGTCATTGCCCATATCATAGCAATATACTACTTCCAAGAAAACTATCCAAATAGTTTCGTTTAAAATTCCATATTTATTATTTTCCTTGTTTACATAATATACCTCGCTGTACACGGATAAATGCAATGAATATTAAATTAATTCCTCTATACTAAAAGTATAGTAATGATGATCTACGCTCTATACAAATAAAAATCTTAAACAGGATTTATGTCTGTTCGTTTGTGTGTTTTTGTACGCTAATCTTCACAATGGCTGAACCAGGTTTAATACGATTACCAGTAATGTAAGTAAACAAGCTTGCTAAAATGATTAAAGTTGGTTAACAAGTAAACATGTTGTACATATATTAATTTTAAAACACCATAGTATAATATATCCAATTTATTTATTTATATTTTGAATGCAAAAGTTAATAGATTAAATCTATTAACTGAGGCTTATGTCCAGCAGTGGATGTCTTTCGGCTGAGATGATGATGATGATGATGACATTTTTTGTAATACCTAATAATGTTACTGACTATACAAAACGAGCCCAACATACACTGCAGAAATGATTCATTTACTTATTTATTTGGATCGCCAACGAATGATTCAAGTTTCTTACATCTAAATAATAATTTACAGACATGCCTTGTAAAAATTAAATAAATACATTAACATAATTAAAAAGAAAGAAGAAATAAAAAAGTTAAACTAAACTAACGAAACGGTATTTTAAAGGTAATGTACAATATAAAATAATATTTACCCAACAAAAACAAACATATTATATAAAAATATTATAAACATATCGAAAAAAATACAAAAACATAAAATAATATAAACCAAAAAGTATCGCTGAGGACAGGATTCGAACCTGCGCGGGTAGAACCCATTGGATTTCAAGTCCAACTCCTTAACCACTCGGACACCTCAGCTGTGTAGTAAGTGGCGAAATTATGGTTAACATTCTACTAGAGAAAAAAACTATAGTTATACGTATGTGTGTGACGTAGATATATTAGCATGTGGTGTTAGGCGCATGCGCACAATAAATCAAACAATAGCGGATAATAACAGGTTATTTATACACATTTGTGTAAAAAGCAAGTAATTAATAATATCAATTGTTTAATACAACTTCATAAAAAGGTGAATAATCGCATACAGTAAATAAATACAAGTAGGTACTTAACTTATACTTAGTTTATTATCTCAGTAACCTTAGTCTATTTTGACCTTGAAGGCTCCAAAGAACCAAAAACGCAATACGACATTTTAAAAAATGGCGTGTCTTTTTTTATATTTGAAAATATTACGTACCTACTTATACATTAAATTTAGCAACACATTGTAAGTGAATGATTGGACGGAAGAGGACATACTGAGCGCCATTTTTAAATAGGCGATTTGCCAACTCTCATGATAGTGCACAAATTGTGTTTGTGACACATTTTATGCAGACATATAAAAGTGTAAACTCTTGAAGACTGTCCACTGCGTAGTATTTTAGGGTATCAAGGGTATTTTTATACGCAAGAATTCTAAGAAAATATTGTTTATATTTTATTTTAGTTAAGCCTAACGCTATTATGTACATTGTTGTAATAAAATTATGTTAACACTTGTGACATCATATTTACAGATATATTTATACGTTATTAAATATTGAAAGAAAATAATAATAACAGTAGGTATACAATTCATGTAACCACCCAAGTATTATAATGATTTCTAGTGCTGTGTCCTTTTTATTTTCGATTATTATAAATACTTGTAGATATACTAAAATTATACAACACTTGGCTTTTGCCATTGTCCTTTTCTATAAAGTACTTAAATTCATTTAATAATTAGATATTTAGGCACAACTAGCTGTTACCCACGACTTCGTCTGCGTGGAATCTGTTTTATCGCGGCACCCAAATTTTATTCAGCAATAAATGTAGCTTAAGTTACTCCTTATAACATCAGCTATATGACAGTGAAAGTCCCGTCAAAATCGGTCCAGCCGTTTCAGAGATTAGACTTTATTTTATTTTATTGGTATACGTACCTTATGTACTTTCATATACATTCGATCATCAGTAAAATGCTGTTATTTTGACATAACAAACACACACTTCAATTTTATTTATTTCAAATTCAAATCTTCATGGTTTTTTTTTTTTTTTATACTCTAATAGGCTTGCGTTTGACCGCGATCTCACCTGATCTTAAGTGTAGATGCAGTCGACGATGGAGCTCGCTTGCCTAGAAGATACCTATTCACTCGCGACTTGAAGACACCCAGATTGTACTCATCGGGAAACACAGATTTAGGTAGCGAATTGCACTCTTTAGCGGTACGCATTATAAAATTGGAAGCAAATCGTTTCGTGCGTGCGTTTGCCACAATGTAGCAGGTACCTATATAATAAAATAATAATAATAATAATAATATTCTATCACATACATACAACACCATCTAGCCCAAACTAAGCAGAGCTTGTACTATGGGTACTAGACAATGGATAAACATACATATATATATTTTTTTTTGTAAATACATACATATTATACATAGAAACACCCAGACCAAGACAAACATCCATGTTCATGCACACAAATGTTTGACTTGTGCGGGAATCGAACCCGCGACCTCAGGCGTGGCAGTCGGTTACACTAACCACTACGCCATCGAGTCGTCTATAGATGGTAGAATTATAGCTAAGAATCAATTGTGGACCCTGCCGGACACAGCATACTAAATATATTAGGAGAGAGGAATAAATATTAATATAGATTGTGTGTGGAGTGCGTATATTGACTACAACCACCCCCATGTTCCTTCGCGTGCTCCTTACCTACTCCTTTATGTCTGTTACCTTATATATAGAAAAATAATATTCATTATGCAATCTAATTACGCTTTATATAAAGGATCTAGCTATATCTTATCTGAAGCGTGGGTATTTACCTAGAAAGTGAGTAAGAAAATACCGTAAGGCTTGAGAATGATGTACTAATATTGTAAACAAGATGTGCCCGCGATTTCACCCGCGTTTATAGTTACTGCGCCGCTCCCGTGGGTCGTAGCATGATGTTATATAGCATATAGCCTTCCTCGATAAAATATATCTGACATAAAAATATTATTTTCTTACTGCCTGATAACTGGTTAACCTCCAGCTAACGGGCTATCCATTATTAACGACAGATCCTGTATATAGTAAAAGAATTAATGCGGTCGAAACAAACTCATGAGCACAAGTAATATAATACAGTCATACCTACAAGTGTTTAGCAGTCAGGTTTGTGTGTCTTATAACCTTTTTTTCTTGTGCAACGAGCATACGAGATCTGTCTAATGGTTTTTACTATCAAACAGATCTCGTATGCTTGTTGTACCCAAAAAAACAAACAAAATAACAAAAACGAAAACCGACTTCAAAATAGAATATTCTAAAACAATAAATGCACTAATATGTTAAAATATTAATGCGGATTCTAGTGAATTATTAAATTATTGTTATTAATGGAGTCGATGTCAGCCAAGGTAGGATTTTAACTACTTAAACATGAGATGTCTTAATAATTATAATCATAACATAACATTGGCATGCACAATTACATACATAGACGCAGCACGCGGCGCGGGTAATTCCAACTGCCATCCCACCAGCTTTCAAATAAAATAAGAATCATCAAAATCGGTTCACCTAGGAAAAAGTTATGAGGTAACACACATAAAAAAACATACAGTCAAATTGAGAAACTCCTCTTTTTTTTGAAGTCAGTTAAAAATAGACATGACATCTCTGGTCTGTGCTTTTGACCAGAAGTCAATATCAGCCAGTCATCTCTATTATTTGGGTAAGAAGTTATCGTAGCTGTTCAAGCGAAAATATTCTAAATCTATACAACCAGCCTTTACAAAGTTACAACACCAAAGGGAATCGAAAGTTGTCTTGCGGTCCTGCCAAAAGAAAACGCACCGTAAAGTACCATCACATACGTGATTACATACTAGCTTTTGGTGTAATCTCAGCAATTTTTACTATGAGGATAAGTGACATTAAATCGGATCAATGGCTTTATTTATTTGTCACCGTATAACGGCTGTTTTTATTAAAGCCGCGTTTCGGACAGTTGTAAGCAAGCAAACATTCACAGATAAATGAAAATATATTCTACCACATACACACAACACCATCTAGCCCAAACTAAGCAGAGCTTGTACTATAGGTACTAGACAATGGATAAACATACATATATATTATGTCGGAGCGTCAAGAAAATAATCATTGTATTGCAATTTATTTCTGTAATTGGAGTTGAATAAAGCGCCATCTATTGGTGTGTTTCGAAACGTCAAGCGTAAGCTTGAGTGAGGTCTCCATAAAGCCAATGTGTCAGTTGGAGTGACAGTTATAACTGTCAGTGTCATATTGACGTTATATAATCGCCGGAGACTCGTGCTTGGACACATTCGGGTGACGAACTTGCTGCGTTACGGATCAATTCAGAGATAATCACAGTCAACCTTTATTGTTTTATTTCTTTTGTATTTCATCATAATCATCATCATCATCATCAGGCTATAATAGTCCACTGCTGGACATAGCCCTCCTCTAATGAGCCCTAATCTCTTGTATTTGCCTATCATTAATATAATACCACGCCTATTTTTGTTGCTCCAACATATATATTTTTTTTTAGTAAATACTTACATATTATACATAGAAACACCCAGACCAAGACAAACATCCATCGTCGGTTACACTAAGCACTACGCCATCGAGGCCGACATGATAGAACTAGCACTAGATATATAATTTCTGTGACGCAGGTTACAACAAAACCTAGACTCGGAACAAATATAATTCATCTATCTATCCAAGTCTAGGTGTTCTAGGTGATCGAATGCGTAACTTTTCCTATAGTAACAGTGGCTGTGGTCACTTAAATCACTGCGTCATCTATAGAATGTCCAGAAAATAATGTTCGCTCGGAAGTTTAGTGGAAACGTACTTTAACACACATAAAACGTGCCCATCAAAGCAATAAAATCAAACCATACCTAATATTTACACAAAAACACATGAGCTAAGAAAATAAAAGTATAAATTATTATCGTAAATCAATGCTTTATATTTATAGCTTTCCTCACTTTGTACAATACGGATTTTCGGCCTCTTTAATAAAATAAAGAGATACTAAAAAGATTTGAGTGAAAAGAAAAATTACTTTCAATTTGCGCGTTCCCTAGGTAGGTATTGATTTTGTTTCAATTTGCGAAAGAGTGCTAATTTATCGGAGCTATCGAATATCGCGGGGCTTCGTCATCTATAAGTATTTTGCCAGTTTGATTAACTGTTCGTTTTACTGTATTTAAACGTTCTTATTCTTTTGTTGAAAGCTTTGAAAGTTCAAAGCTTTGTACTTAGAAAATAAACAAAGGTTTTGGGTAAAACTGTAACAACATTTTCGGCATGGGATCGCTTATAAATATTTATAGTCATAGAATAACTATTGCCTTCATTGTGTGTCACTTTTGGTTCAGAAACAATAAATAACGCTTGTATTATTAATTCGATAACTACTTAGCCACAGGCGAATTGTGTGCATTATTGGTAGTATAAATCTTGGTAGTATCTTGGTACTATAAGATACAATGTATCCATCACTTTCTACGACGTAGAACTTCAGTGTCAATACTGCCATGTTCTTCTTTAAGAATGTTTTTGTATCTTGACAGCAATAACCGCGGTGAGATCAAATTCGCATTCGAATGCACTAGTGGCGCCTCATTGCCGAGCGTGGCAGTAAGATGTACATCATCGTGCGAGAGAACGTTGAAGTATGTATTCAGTATTCTTTAGGGAAATTTCCGATCGACTGCCGAGTTTCGTCGCTGTCAAAATACGAATTTAAGTTTGTTTCCTTCGAACTGAGATTTATCGTCTGAGGGAATCTTGATATGGAATTTTTATGTTACAGAATAACACCGCAGCTACTTGGACTTTTCTTCGAATCGAAAGCAAGGCAGTTTTAAATACCGATTAATAAAGAACGTTCAATAGTTAGTCCCTGTTGTCTAATAGAGACATTGTGTTGATAATGACGTCAATGTAATCGAATACGATCAATTACATTTAAAACGTGTTCATTTCAACAGAGCCTTAAAATAGCAACAGATAAATCGACATAGACAGTTTGCAATGTCTTTTACGATTCTTACTCGACTGGTGATGAATCATTTTTATCAGTCGTTAGGAGACCAGTAAAGTAAGAAACGACGACCAGGGGCCGTATTTGGCTTGGAGATCCATGGCAACAAAGAAGGGGACGCCCAGAATAATTTATAACCCAAAAGAATCAGCTCTAGAAGCAATTTTAGTGTAATATGCCTCGCTTTTATTAACGTCCTCAACTAAAGTCCCTGTAGCTATATCCTAAATCTAGCCCGGACGATGATATTAATGCAATAGTGGAGTGCTTTTTTTTTCAATTGTAATTGTTTCAGACTTTGAATGCTTTAATATCGTCGATTAAATTAATTGTCTATTCTTTATGCCAGAGGATTGATACTTGTCTAGAATATATCGTCAACATAAACTATTGATACTTAATTACTAATCAAAAGTGTATGTTGACGAATGACTGATTAAACAGTAGGTATTTCTGATGTTTCGTCCAAGGTCATTAGATTGCTACCTCGCATAATAAATACTATTTAATTCTTACGAATTTAAGAGAACATTGAGATAGCAACATACCACATACGGAATAATGACAAAAAACGAACAAATAGGTACTTATACAAAAAGCAAAAAGCAATCGACGAGTAATAACATAATTTTGTTATTCAGTCACAGTAACACAACATTACTGTGCAATGCAGAGGGTCTCGGGTTTGAACACACGTCGCGCACCTCTGACTTTCGAAAGTTATATGACTTTTCGGAATTATGTGTGTATTGATTGACAATTATCGTCTACTCTGTGCCTCGGAGAGCACGTAAAGCCGTCGGTCCCGGCTGCCATGAACATCTATGGCAGTCGTTATTGGGAAAGTCGGTACCCTCTAATATCCTGACACTGGTCTAACCTTAGGGTATTAACGATACCCTAAGGTTAGACCAGTGTCAGGATATAGCCTTAGGGTATCGTTAGCCTTCGGGTTGTGGAGGTCAGGTGGCAGCCGCTCCGTGTAAAAACTGATATCCAGTTAAATCCGGTTAGACTAGAAAAGCTTAGCCTTTATTATTCCCGAGTCACTTGGGGTCGTGACTTGGGATTAATAAAGGCTAAGAGAGAAGAAGAGTAACACAACATTACTAGATTATTTTCTTTGTCATAAATGTTTGTTCAGAATTTAGATATTATGCTTTACCGATCAGATAATTTATATAATTAACATAGGCAACAGCAGCTTTCCGTTGCTAATTATTCTCATTACTTAATTGTACAAACCCATGCCATTATTAATTAAAACAAGTTTAAACCCATGAAAATACCAAAACTCGCAATGAAATAGAAACAGAACGACGAATTCAACCGTGAAACTGGTGTTTCGTTTCACAAACTTAATATTGCACTTGTGGAAGTTCACCATCAGAATGTTTTGGTCGCAATCCTCGGTTTTTGAGTGCAGGAAGAGCTGGCTATGCGCCGAGTAGAGTCGAGTGCTGGCGAGCGCACTCCGAGATGCATTTGTTTGATGTGACACACAAAGCGCTGCTGCTGTTACCACTACCACAGCGACTCGGGTTAAACTCGCTTCTATATTATCTTGTAGGAGTTTTGGTAAATATTTTTATAGGTTTGGTAGTTATACTAAGCTGAGTACTTAATCTTAACCCTCGTTTATAATCATTAATTAAAAATGACATCATTCCATTCATTCTTTAACAAAAGAAGAATAAAGAGAGAATACCTTCTATCTTAAGAACGCTTGCAACACCACTGTATATGGGAATAAACTGCAAGTTACCAACCCTTAAAAATATTTTGTCCCTGCACAAGTTCGCACCTTCAGGAGTCTGAGTAGACACACTAGATGCTCTCACAGGAACACAACACAGGGATGTTTGACAGTGAACTTCTGGATGATGTCACTAAATACATGTGTACAGGACTGCTCCAGATTGAGTGAATTCCAATATTGCTCAGTCAGGTGCAGTACTGTTTTTATTCATTGCCGCTTTGAAAAGTTTTCACCAATGATCACGACGACTTACACTCTCGGGCAGTAAAAATGCCTGCAGTTATCATAGCTGAAGTGATATGAAATCAATTTGAACGGACAGCCCTAACATCCAGCACTTAATACTGTGGGTCCAAATTCCACAGTCATCATCTCAAGTCGGTTCGGTTTCAAGTTCAGATCTAACATCCTAAATACTAAACGAACTGACTGAACTACTCGAACAGCTCTCACTTAAAATGAAGCTTGAAATGTCACATAGACATCCAAACGTAGTAGCAGCCTAAAAGTAGTGAAGCACGACACACAGCTCGGTGCACTCATGTTTGTTTCACATTTCACACGTTTTAGCTCCGAATGACGAACTGTAAAGCATTAGCGACCTCTCTGCTCTCGTCATGTTACTCTTTACGTATTCCTTTTGCTCCATTTGAGTGCAAACACTGCTTGAACGAATAGATTCTCCTCACAATAATTCATTCATGCCTTAAGTAGCACCATTGTATACTATCCTCGGAACCTCAGCTGTTATTTTTACAGACACTGACTTGACTCAATATTTATTATTTAAATGTCTAGAAAATAAATATTTTATACAGCTGAACTATTCAGGTTTTTACACACCTATGTACTTACCTATTTAAGAAGCTGTCTGGTTGTAATGGTAAATGCACATTATTAAAAATTATAAGGCCAGCCGCTTTGTACGATATGTAAAAGTTGAATTTTGAGTGCTATTACACCTGATCAAATGTCTCAGTACAGTATGTCACTGTACACATTAAAATCTATTTTCGCCTGGCAGTGCACAGTGAACACCTTGCTAAAGGAATAGTGATCAATCCTTTGAAAACAATGCTAAGTGGTACTCACATGTATATGAACTATGGCAATTATGTGCCATCAGTTAAGCACGAATTCGCGCTTAAACATGTGCTGCAAAATAACTTGTAAGTCCTTTAGATATAGATCCAGTTCATCATCATTATCACATTATTTTTGGCAAACCAAATAGCGTAAGAGGAAACGTGATCATACAGAGAAATCACAGCCTAATATAAATAAATAATTAACCTGGTACTGTGAACCCGCTCTGGTGATGAATAGGGTTCGGAAGAAGTATTTTCTTGATTCTTATCATTTAAAATATCTAATTTTTAATTAAATGATTAATTAATATCTACTGCAGGAGTATTCTAATTTATACAATAGAAATCAATTTTGCGGTGTCCGCTAGCATTTTTTGACATTATGGAACAGACTTACAATTATAATTATACCTTCATAAAAATATAAAATATTAATTGAAAGACTTTGGACACAGTTCCCAATAATTTATTCTGAAACGTAGAAATACTTAATCGTAAACAATGAAATTAATTGAATATAAACTTAGTATTAGCAGCATGCGGTAGCGGGAACACTGTCAACAAGTTGTGTGTGTTTTATTTTATTTTATAATTATTATAAATACAATTGTCTAAATTGCAACCCGTAATGACGAATAGATTTAATTTTTCTTATCATTACGATAAAAAAAAAAGTCTAATCCTTATTAGAATATTATATAAATGTCAAAGTAAGCCTCCTGTATGTTAAAACGTACCCTTAACCTTATAAGCCCTTCTACTCTACGGACTAATTCGAAGTAAATTAATGTAAGGGGCATGACTAACATAATTCTTATAATATTATTGATATTATCAGTTAGCAACGGGAGCTTATGCATGTTATTACTTATTACAGTATAGGCTGTTAAAGAGATGACCAAAGTCATCGATTCTTTTTAAAAGTGTTCGAAGTTTTGTTACACGCAAACATTTTATTTAAAAATACTTGTACGTAAATATGTTTTGTAAGTTATAAGTTATAACTTATAATATATTATTCTTGTTAACTTATTATATTTATATTCATTTTTATTTATATAGCATTTTTAAAAATACGATAAGCATAATGTATACTTTACTATACAAAAATAGTTACAAGTACAGTGAGTGCAATATGTGCTTTTTAGACAGTCTGCGCTGATCGGAACAATGTTTTCGTGATGGCAGGTGTGTCATTCATATGTTTTGATTTTTTTTAGATAAATACGTTACACAAAAATATAACAAATGTTCTTCATCGTGTAATAATTTCCATAACCACAAACGTGTAATGTGTGTGTGACACAGCCGGATGGTGTGGGAGGATAGGAGGACGCGAAGGCAGTAAGATGCCTTGCGAGAGCTGCGCCGTGCAGTTCAGCGTGTTTAAGCGGAAGCGCGCGTGTTGTGAGTGCGAGCGGTACTACTGCAGCGGCTGCCTGCGCCGCGGCGGTGGCACCATGTGTGCGCCGTGCCGGGTGCTGTCCACCAGGCCGCTATCGCGGAACACTATCGCTCACCTGAAGGTGCGCGACTTGCAGTGCTTCCTACAGCGACAGAACGTCTCCACCAGAGGATGCGTCGGTATGTAACTAATCTAACAAGGTTTGGGTCTTTCAAATGTTTTGGACTAGGTGTCAAAACAATACTAGTACCTATTAGTAACCTTGTTTTGATCAACAAGATTGCATCAAATATACAATAAACAAACCATTTAAAAACGAATGTCATTACCATGCACAAAACAATCCAATTGAAATGTTGAATAGAATCATTAGATTGATAATGTATATAGTTAAATCAACATGTATTTAGATGTCTGTCACATATCACTCCATGTAATTCAGAATTGGTATCTTAAAAATCTAATTAATTACTGCTCAATCAGTGTCCAAACCAAGTAAAGAGTTTCTCTTTAGGTAATAAAATGTTTAATGAACATGTGAGCATAACAATCAAGCCAGCATCTGATTACTAAACTTAAAGATGGCTTCTAACAGGGCTATAAATTTATATACAAAAATCTTTGTTTAAATAATACTATTACTATATGAAATCTCATAATTAATTTAAAGGAAAATACTTATATCTCCTGACTGAAATGTTTAATAATTTTTCAGTAACCTAGTATCCGTGTTAAAGTGCCCATAGAAAACAAAATTATGTTTTTATAAATGATACTTTTATAAATACTATTGGTTACAGTGCAAGTATTTCATAAGATTTAACAGAGAAAATATGGATTAAGCACATCTGAGCTTGAACCTGTATTACAAGGTGCAAGCTTCAGTTTGTTTTACAAATACATATTTAGAGTTATAAATACTCAGTAGTGATATTGGCACAATTAATAATTATATTCTTAAGTTGCTAACAGCAACATTTTCTTTACATTATTTTCATATTTACTTGTTTCATTAATTAATTAATCACACTTACTGGCAAAATACATCCTATAGTAATCTAATATAAATACATAATGTCACAGCTGCATATGCTTAAAAGAGTATGCACAGATTACACCCCTGTCTAAAAATACCTGGTGAAATGTGATTGTTATACATTACATTGACATTTCATCAGCAATTTTAGGCCTGACATATCATAGAGTGAGGCTATTACCGTTTACTTGACATATTTTTAGACTCCATACAATCCTAATGTCAATCCTCAGTCTAAGAGAAGGTATGATGTATTTTGCCTTCTCTCTTATCAATACTAATATTATAAAGGTGGAGAGTTTGTTTGGTTGAATGCGGTTATCTCAGGAGCTACTGGTTTGTATTAAAAAATTATTTTAGTGTTGGATAGCCCATTTATTGAGGAAAGTTATAGGTTATATTACATCAGGCTACGACCAATAGGAGCAGAGCTTCAATGAAAAATGTTGCAAAACTTGAGAAAATTCTTGTATGTGAAACAGACGTAGTTGCACGGGTCAGCTAGTACTATAATATATATGCAGCAAGTTTCATACAAAAGCAGTGGCAGTTATGACATGTAAATTAAACAAACATACTTATATTTCTGTTTTAATAAAATTAATTTAAAATTGAATAACATAAATACACTGAATAAACCGAGAGTGCCTTGACAGATATCTCACATCTACAAGCATGTTGTAAAAATCTCGTGTTTGTCATTGCTGCTTATGCTTCTAATAATTGAATTAACTACTTTAAATTGTTAAGTCTAGGAAAGCCAGACATAACTAAAAACTGCCACTGTGCCTCAATATATTAGTGGATATTAAACTAAGGTAATATTAACAGTACTAAAGAAGAATTAGTAGATGATGATATTGAATGAGTATGCTTATCATTAGATAACATAAGTATTAGTGAAATGATTTATCTTATCTTGTTACGGGGGCCAGTCAGTGTATACCGGCGACACTTCGACCCAGTGGGATCTTTTGTGTCGGCCCCGAGATCTATACCTTAGCTATCTCCCTAAGAATGTACTGCATCAATCGCAGCGTACACCTCAGAGGGAGAAGCCTGAAGTCCTCAGGGCTCGGATATACCAACCCCATCAGACCCATCCTTAGTCCAGCCAACGCGTCACATTCACACAGTAGGTGTAATATGGACTCGTCCCGCTCACCACAGGCTCTGCAGATCAAATTGTTTGTCAAACTCAATCTGCACAGGAAGTCATTGGTGCCAAAGTGACCAGTAAACGCTCCTGTGAGCAGGCGTATTTGGCCCTTGTTGTACCCGCAGAACTTCCGGGTGAAGCCCGTGGCTCTGTTTTTTTTTTACAAGCTATTAAGAAATAAAATCGACTGCCGAAGCTATTGGGTTTTGTAAGATTTTGTACGCCCTCGAGATATCCAAGACACGCATGACATCACTTTGTCCCCCACTGAGAAGAACAGTCCTAAGAGCAAATTCCCCAATACCTAAACTCGCTAAGATCCTAAATCAGTGTATTGACTTGATTGATATATATACGAAAATAGTATTGGCAAATTTTATCAAATTACACTCAATGAATTCTCTGAAATTTAGGTATCATAAACATTTTTTTATGCGGCTTGCTTTGTGCTATTTTCAATTTTCTTCCATTTTGCTTGGTTTCTACCATATTTGATTTGTTATATTGTTATGTTGAATTATTATTATTTTAATTTAATTTTCTTTGAAATTAAACTGCTATATACGGATTTTATCGCGTTGTTTATTTGACACTTGATTACAAAATTTTGAAAATTGTTACACTACTACTACTACTATTAAACTTTACTAATTTTTAAGCTAATTAAATTATTATTAAAACTATTTAGATTTAATTTATTTTTACACTTTCCCCGACGTTTCGGTTGCTTTTCAGCAGACATGGTCACGGGGAGACTAAGTTGTCTCAATGTTCCAGTGTAGTTATTTCAAAGTACCCGAACATAATTTAATCATTGGTGTTTCTATTTACGCAGAATGAGCTCAAAGTATCATGAAGTCTAGCTGTGGTTTGCTTCTTCTTGGGTTTGACTATTTTTATTACTGGATCTCAAGCTAGTGGTACATTCCAACCATCTTCTCTATTAAAATTAGGATGTTTTTTTATTTCAATAGCCTCGCGAAGCATCCTTGGTAGGAATCGGTGTTCTTTAGCGAGAATCTGTGGTTTGTCAAATCTCAGGTAGTGTTGGTCCCCTGTTGCACATGTTCACACCATAATTTTAGTTTAATAATAGTTTAGTAATAATTTTCTTATTAATAATTCGATTTTATTCAATTAAGTAGTTAATATAAGTTATCTTTTTTTAATTTTGTATTTAAGTCATTTAATTTTTATATCTGTACCCAATTTCTGACATAAATCTTCATCATTCATTAATGTAAGCTTTGATCTTGATTGAATTATTTGTTATGTATCTCTATTAATTGTTTTAATATTTTTAATATTCACAAAATCTGTGCATGAGTTGTTAACCTGTAATTGATTAGTGCACTTATCTATATTTCTAATATTATATATAGTATAATTTGTATCAGTGTACCTAACTAATCGTTGGTTAACCAAATAGATAAATAAAAAAATATTATAAAGCTGATTTGTTTGTTTGGTTGTATGCACTAATCTCAGGAATTACTAGTTTGAATTGAAATATTTTTTAGTGTTGGATAGCCCATTTATCGAGGAAGGCTAGGAGCTATGTATATATATATCATCACGCTACGACCAAAAGGAGCACAGCATCAATGATAAATGTTGCAAAAATGGGGAAAATTCTCTTATGTAAAGCAGATGAAGTTGTGCGGGTCAGCTAGTGAAATAATATAAGTGTTAAATATTCTGTATTGCACACTCACACTATTTCATTTCATTGCATCATATTATTCATATTGGCAAGGAAAAAGCTATTTTCAATTACTAACATGACACAGACAAATGCAAGTATCTGACAAGGGCAGCTATAAATAAAACATAATAATTGTAAAAGTTTTAATTGTTTGTTTCTCAATTATACTCAAACTGCTGAAATAACATTGATAAAATTTTAAATCCTGTAAAAATATCTTATGTATAAAATACATTTAGAAACCCAAAATATTTAAGTACTAGAATTTGCCTGCGACTTCGCTTGTATTAACCTACATTTTGTCAATACATCCAAATAATATATGTAAACCTTTGTCATGAATCACTCTGTCTATTGGCAAAAACTGCATGCAAATCCGTTCAGTAGTTTTGAGTTGTTTGTGAAGAGACAGACAGAAGGATTCGGCGGGGGATATGTTTTATAATAATGATGTAGTGATTTAATTAATTATTTTTATTAAATAGTGCCAGTACAGGGATGGATTTTGCTAAGAATCAATCCCAGAGTGAAAGTTAATTTTACAGTAGTCATATTTAAGCACAAGACTTTGATACTTCAAACTGGCAACATTAGTAGTGTTTCTGTGTTCTGTGACATTAATTCTGTGAACCTTGAAACTACTGACAACTGAGACTGTAAATTACCTAGCCAACTTTCACACCACTGGTTTGTGTTTTATAACCTTGGTTGCCATATTTATAATCAAAGAATAAACTTATGCTTAGTGTTACTTAATCTATATCTCAACAGAAATATCAACACATAATTATGTCTTGTCAGCTATATCTAACAGTCTTACATTATTTTATATTACTCATTGTCATCATATAGCATTCCAGATACTGGGAATTCCTTATAAAAAATCACAATAACACTGCCTGAACTGGGTATTGAACTTGGGACCCCACAATCATAATGCCGAATGTATAACATAACCAACTACATACTTTCAAATTAACTGAAACACAGTGGCGTAGCGAGGGTGTCGGCCACCGGGGACGACAATTTTTTTTAACACCCTGTTATTTAGGTATTTAAATTTAAAATACTATAATATACAGTAAGTAATTCTAAAGAACTTTTCAGGAAGAACAGTCATCATCATTGTGTATTGTACATCTATCAATTTCTCAATTTTTGTCATGAATTGGTTCAAATATTTACATAAAATATTTAAATTTACAAATTGAATTTAAACCATTTACAATAGTTTGTTGTGAAATTTTGCCGCCCCTCTAATAGTGCCGCTCGGGGCGGACCGCCCCTGCCGCCCCCACACGCCACTGCTGAAACATAGCTGTATACTAATATGGACAGTATTCAAAATAATATTAGGTACTTTATACTTGCCCTGTATTGTTAAGTATCCAAGCTTCTGATTTATCTTATCTGCCTTCTATCTACGAGTGTCGGCTGTGTGTCACTGCAATGATTGTGATAACACCAAAGCGGATGGATATTCTGCCATTGACTGCCCTATGGCCAGTACTTTAGTCAATAATACTTTTAGTGTGATGTTTCACTGTTGTATTTGTGATATTTTATTTGTTTTAAGTATTGACTGCAGTGATCAGCTGAGACACAATACAGATATACTGTAGCAGAGATAAGTGGGTATTGTGTATGTATGTATTTAGTATTTGCAATTGTATATAATATTTATAACATTATACATGGTGCATTCTAATCATATTTACAGTCTATTCTGAACCTTAATCAATACAAAAGACATTCTGTGTAAATAATTTTATTTTGCAAATATGCAATATTTATTTCACGTATTCTGATAGTTTTCGGCAAGCTTCAATTCACTCAATTGCAAAATGTCCACTACGCATTTACTTTTATGCAAATATTTATTTAGAACCCTCTGTACGCGAATCTGATGCGTACTTGTTTGTCAGATACCAAGGAATTGGAAACAAGGGACATTTTGCAAAAGGACCATTCTGAGAAAGACACATTTTGCACTGTAGTAATTTTGCATAGTGGACATTCGGTGACAAGCCCTCAATCAAGGAGTGCATAATACCGCGAATGCGCAGTTGTTTTTATTTACTCTCTAAATACTATACTTCAAATTATGGGTATTTAAAGATTTTAGATGCATAAATTAACTATGTATGTTTAAATATGCTCTTTTCTATATGTTACTTAACTTAGCACATAGACACAACATATGGTTGTGCTTCAGTAGAGTGGACTTCCCCAATTAACAAGTTTGAGTATCATCTTAAAACTGAATTAAATAATTCTGTTGTCCACGAAGTACATGTTGTTGCATCACTTTTGTCATTCTGCTCATGCTGAATATACCTATATATAGCTTATAAGCTTTCAGAATTTGTTTTTCTAGCATATTATTTTATAAAACTAACAGTACAGTCATTTGGTCGGAAATAAAGATGTTGCTCGGAAAGATTGCCGAGAGTTTTGAATATTGGTAGTTTTATAGATTTCGCATGTGCTCTTTCCGAATTTCAAGTTTCCCACCTCGTACCTTTGCCGCTTGCGCCGCCATATCGGAAAAATACATTAGATCGTAATAGAATTATTATGGATTTTTATACATTCTGCCATTTAAGCATGCAAATATTAATTTACAGGTTCACATTTTAGATATTAATATATTTTTAGGATAGGAAGTAGAAAATTTAAAATAAAACAACTAAACAAGGAAACCGTTTTGATGCTTTTTACACTTTTAACCTCAAAACAATAACACCAAATTACATGAATACGATTGCACACTTTATACAATGTACGTGACCTGGTAACAACTATTTGTTGCGAGCGCCAACGATCAAATGTGCTTGACGGCCGTGTCGCACTGTTTATATAAGGAAGGTGCGGTAGTTGTGTTTATGTAGGTAGGTCGGTGGGGCTATGTTCCTTTTTACAATATTATTAACATGCAATACCCATCTCCAGTAATACTGCTTGTATGGTAACACTCCTATTTTGATATTATTTCCAGAAAAAGAGGAATTGGTGAACTTGTGTGTTTCACACGTGAACAGCGCATCATACCGGCGTCGGGGACAGCGCGCCGGCGCCAGCCCCTTCAGCTCACTCAAGGGCTTCACCAATAACATCAACGACTTCTTGAACTCCGCCTTTGACTTGCGCAACGGGCCCCCACCGAACCAGCAGCCCCAACAACCAGCGCGAGGATACGCTAGTATGCTCTGTGGTACTATTATTTAATCTATTTCAGATAAATAAAAGCAAATTGTAAACAATGTTGGAGAGAAATATTATTATCAGCCGTCTTTTTATCTTGTCCCACTGCCTTTCTAATTAGGAGAGGTCTTCTCTAATCAACTGGTTACTATGGTTAGTCCATAGTCTATGTAAGCGCACAAAACTTCGCACATTCAGAGGCTAGGGTGAGAAAAGGTTAGCAGACTTCACAAATCTTTAATTAATATTATAGAAAGCTCTATAACAATATGTTGTACAATGATTAACTATTTCACACGCTCATAATTTCTAAAATGGTAGATGCCATGGCTGCGCTGGCCGTGTAAGCTTGTATTGTGTGAGTGTTGTCATATAATCTATGGTCTAAAGTCAGCGAGTGTATACTTACTAATTATTACTTGACATAGCGCCCAGGGGTCGGCAGCAGCGGTAGCTCAGTGGGGAGACCAACAGACTGCAATGTAGAGGGTCTCGAGTTCGAACCCACGTCGCGCACCTCCGACTTTCGGAAGTTATATGACTTTTCGAAATTATGTGCGTATTGATTGACAATTATCGCCTGCTCCGTGCCTCGGAGAGCACGTGAAGCCGTTGGTCCCGGCTGCCATGAACATCTATGGCAGTCGTTATTGGGAAAGTCAGTACCCTCTAATATCTTGACACTGGTCTAGCCTTAAGGTATCGTTAACCTTCGGGTTGCGGGGGTCAGGTGGCAGCTACTCTGTGTAAAAACTGATATCCAGTCAAATCCGGTTAGACCAGAAAAGCCGACCCCAGTGACTTGGGAATAATAAAGGCTAAGAGAGATGATAGCGCCCAGGGGTCGCCTTGATTGGCTCTAACATCGTCCAGCAGCGCGCACATTTCTGTGTAATTCACGAGGCTGGCGAACCTACCCACTTGAGCGAAGACGGTTCCGAACTCGTGGGGATTGGGGTTAGCGTCGGATCCCGTGACCGGCGCCGGACACGGGTTTAGGGTGGGCTGAGCCACCTTTGACACGGGTTTGATAACCGCGGGCCTAACTACGGTTTGTGCGAGGGGAGCCGGGTTGGGTGGGTCGGATGGGGAGAGGCGGCAACGCACTCTGGGAGATCCCCAGGCCTTTTGGTAGTTCACCGTGCTTCCTACTAGGCTGTTGTCGCTAATTTCGCATAGCAACCGAAAATACTGCTAAGTGTATACTACCCACTCACAGAATGTCAATGTATAGTGGCAATACTCATACTGTTGCTTTTCTTTCGGTGAGTGGCAGCGCCAGAAACTCAACCCCTCATCCCCTCTGTCCTTTCATTCCTTTCCTATAGGCTACGGTAACTGCCGACCATTGCAGATCGTGTGCTTGTTGTTGTCAGCTATGTGATATACGGTAGGGAGCCATATGGTTATGTTTCCTTGGAATTTCTTCTGTGATCACAATTATATTATTTATTTATCAATTCTAAATACCATAAGCTTAAAGATTGATTGATTACAATTTACTTTTATTAATCTGAAATATTAAAATCAGGGCTTATTTCACCACTTCATGTTAATCCATAAACATTTAAATCGAAATTGTACATGTAGCCTGCATATTATAAAAATGACATTATTGTATTTTGTTTTAGGAAGTGGTGAAATAAGCTCTTAACGTATTAGTAGATTACAGAATTAGAGATACAATGTAGGTAATCCACTTGACACACTTTGAGTCCACTTGACATAATTCGCACACAATGTTGTGTATGTACAAGTCAACTGGATTGGTTGTAAAGCTAGTTAGAATACATGCTCCCTAACACATTTAGTCTGAGCCATATTTAACAATACGCCTGCATGTGTACTCTCAGGCTCCGGTCATCGCCGCCGTGTTCTGCTTGGGACTTGTAAACAGTATTGTTTGGCTGTTACAGGTAATTGTTTTAATGCGGCTCACGCTCACGCCCCACCGCCACCGCAGCCCCACAATGTTTCACCAACCACGGTGCCGCCGCAGCCAAACCCAGAGAGATTCACCACCACACCTGGTAAGTCAAAAAAGTCAAATAATTTATTTATTTAGATCACAATGTAACATTTATGAAAGTCAAAATTTATGAGTTAATCAATCTCGTGAAGTTACTGAATTTAAATTTAGGTTCATAAACATTAACTATTTTTGTGATATGCCTCCAAAATTGTAACCATCGATGTGTCCACACCATACTTAGATCGTACAAAACAGTGTTCACGCTTAGAAGAGTGAGCTCACATATGAGACAGATAATAAGTGTGTGTTCATACATTAGATAGAGAACGATAGTGTACAATTTTAAATATGAGTGAGCGTGATAATATTACATTTATAATTCCGATTTCATGTTGTTACTGTGTGTCAGACCACAAGTTCACGTCAATAAAGACGGCCATATGATATAAATATTTGATATGCCTATTACCTATAACAAAGTGCACTGTATCCTTGACTAAGTAGGTATCGCTTTGCATACAACAAAACTGTATTCGAATTAATTTATGGTCGGCCTTGTGCCTCGAAAAGCACGTAAAGTTTTGAGATACAAGTTTACTGTACTTGCCTCACTTCTTTGATTAATTCTTTAAGATTAAGAAGACAGTAACAGACGCGGAGGACTTTACAAACGTAAAAAAATTATGAATGTTTCTTGGCTCCAAGTACATTATATTTATATAAAAATTATTAGCAATAATATTTGATTTGCATATTACTAGTATTCTTGTTGACCCACCAGCTTAGTTAGAATGCATTCACATTTTAACACACGTCCTTAGAGTTTTTAGGATTTCAATCCACGACCTCTCGTTCGGACTGCTCTAGATTTTGAAGATTCCATTGAAATGAAATTAAAGTTTATTCGCATGAGACATGGTTACAGAGGATGTTACAAGGTACATCATATCTCGCTTTTAGTAGGCGTACGAATGTTGTTACATAGTACAACAATTTATTTATTAAACATAATATTCATTATTATAAACAAATTTCAATTATCAATAGTAAAAATAATTATAAAAATGCGTAAGGAATAGATGATATCGATGAATAAAAAATATTATAAACAATGTCAATTTCCAGTTTAAAAATTACATAATAGATGTCAAGATAAAATTGCTTTCTGTATGTCTTTAATTAATGCTTCCGTAAAACGTTAAACACCGCCGGGGTCACCAGGTGTCCGCGAACAATGTTTTGTTTCAAAAATATACAACTCTCGCACTAGCAATAAATTCTGTGTCGCGGTGGACATTACAAACGTTCAAACGGATACAAAACACCAAGATTCGTAACAACTATTAGTAGGTTACATAAACTGTCCTACAACACATAGCGCATAGCAAATAGCGAGATGATCACTTAATCTCCACACACTCCGCACTCCGTGCAAAATAGATTTTCCATTGACATGGCGTTTAAAATATTTAAAGTCTGTAGTGACTCCACACAGACGAAGAATTTTCGACACATGACAAGAGATGGCGCTGTAACCAATACCTCTCGCCAGACATGCCTGAATCACGCAAGCGAAGTTTACACAGCGACTTACTATATATTCAAGTTCCTGATGTCAACCGTTGGGCTGCGGCCCGCCAAGCACCATAACCTAGCCAGGTCGGAGGATCCTCCTTCTGTGTTAGAGAGACATCAGACCACGTTCCTCCACAAGCCTTTAATTTTTAAAGTTAGTTGGCTTACCAACTAAATTTAAAGACTTATCTCATGGTTGGTGATTCCCAGGTGGTGAGACCGACATCCGCGTGCCGGTGCCGGGCGAGAGCGCTTCGGAGTCTCCGAGCGCATCGGGCGACAGCGCGCGAGTAGACACGGCCGACTGCTTCGAAATAGAGGACCTGGACGACGCTGGCTGGGAGTTTGTCAACAGACCTGCCGACCCACTGCCTAATGGTATGCCCACTTATTAACGTTTCTGCCCGCGACTTCACCCGGTAGCCTAACTAACGATTGCCGGGTTAAAAAGTAATGTTTTAATCGAGGATATCATCGACCATCCTCAACACCTCTTTAAGTCTTTTCCCACACTTGCAACTTATGAATACACTAGTAGTTTTCCCGCGGTTTCACCCCTTTTTCCACCCCCTTCGGAGTGGAATTTCCAAAAATCCTCTTAGTGCTCCCCTACACTCTCCAAGGAACATACATGCCAAATTTCAGCTTCTTGCGTTCAGTAGTTTCGGCTGTGCGTTGTCTGTCAGTCACTCAGTAACGGAAGAGTTTTATATACATAGATATATGATATAATAAACATTGTTTTACAATTATTTTTTTTGTTTTTAACATTGGAGGACCGCTAGAGGGCGCTGCTACAAGTGACATATATGTTTTATTGCTCCTAAGTATTTATTTCCTTAAAATTATTAAAAGTGACTTAATCAGCGAAAAACTTATCGTAACGTGGTATCAACAGTGCTATATAGCTACAGTAGTGAAGGCAAACCATAATAAACAGTGAATCGAAAATTGTGAACGGACCCAAACAATATCAGTATTGTGACAAAAACTACAGTTCAGTGCAAGTAAAAACAACCATTCGTCAATAAAAGTTACTTTCATGTGTAAGAAGAACACAGTGCGCCACTAAGTGAAACAAACAACCAATTACATTTCACAAATTTAAATTGAAAAAAAAAAAAAAAAACAACGTTACGAAAAAATAATTTTAAAATTGTGCCTAATCATTACAAACAAACTTTATTGAAATAAACGCCATCTGTGTAAACACAACATAAATTGAAAGACAATGACATCTTGCGTCGAATAGTGACACTATCTCATAAACGTATTGATAAACCCACATAATTTCACATATATTTCAATAGAGAGCGCGGGTTCAAATCTCACAACCAGAAGCTCTTTTTGGAACTTTTGTAAATTGAAATAAATAAATAATACAGAATGGCAAATAAAGGACGTCTACATTCTCAGGAAAGTATTGCAAAAACACCAGTAACAATATTTAATACGTCACTAGAAGATACTTCGAATAAAAATGTTACTTTTCGAAATAAAACAAAAATTAATATTCCTATTGATAATTCATTTGATGGCCTATCCGAATGCTCGACAAATGAAGACGATAACTATTTGACCACAAATACAACACCTACACAAGAATTAAATAGAAGCTGCCCTAATTTAAGCCAGAACATAATAGACGACATTCACGAAATGAAGAAAAAGATATATAATTTACAAGAAAAATTACAGATTGCTGAAAACGAAATAGAGAATTTATTACTGGAAAATAGCAAACAGAATGAGGAGATTAAGGAGTACAAATTAAAAATAGACCAATTAACACGGATATGCAAAACCACTACAATAAAAAAAAACTAGCAACAAATCAACAATGAAAAAATTGATTAAATCAAAACTGGAATTTTCTAGCAGTGAATATGAGCAAACAATAAGTACACCATCCCATACAAATAACGATATCACGCCATCTGCTGTGCAACCGCAGACACTACGTCAAAAAAATCAAACTTGCTCTTTGAATCAAGACAACCACTTGTCACCTGTCACTCGAATTAATTCACCAGAATGTCACACAGATGGCATTACAAGTTCACCTGCATATCAAACAAATGACTTAATAACAAGTACGACTAAGGACCGTAATATGATAATATTAGGAGACCACGAACAAACTAAAGGACTATCTGCAGGGTTTATAAAAACAAGGCAAGGTAAATGGGGACAACATTACAAGACATTCGCATTGATCAAGCCGGGTGCCACCAGCACTGAAATACTTGCACAATGTGACGATATTGCAAAAAAATTAACTAAAGATGACATCGTAATTCTCCAAGTTGGTAGCAATGACAGTAATGTACAGGTACTTCATTATAATCTCTGTTTAATTATCAGTAAACTATGTAAAGCTTACATTTACTTAACTCCTATCTGCTACAATCCACATCTCAGTAATCATATGTTAAATAAGTCACTGAAACTATGGACTGTGCATTTAAAAAGGTGCACCGTTATTGATAACAATGATAACTTATATAATAAGAACAGATATTATCATAATTACATTGATTTTGTATGTAGTAAGGTCAATTTGTGTATTAATTATAATGAGTATAAACAAAAAATTTATCTATCACCAACGAAAATAAAATTACACATGCAAAAATTGAATTCACATATAATTAACAGTAAATTAGAACACATAAATACAGATACAAAACATATTGCAAAGAAGGGTACAATACCGTACTACTTTAAAAAAATATATAATACTACTACAATAAAATCCACAAATTGTCACGAAATAAACACGGTTACTGATATAACAATAAGTCAATCCAAATCTGGTGGTAGTGAAGAGTTTTTTCGACCCTAATATAACGAATATTTTCACTTTATTTCACCAGAATATTCATGGGCTATTCTCAAAAAAAGAATTAATAGAGATGACCCTTGCAGAAATTTATACTAAAACAAATCCCGACATATTATGCTTTACAGAAACTTTTGTTAAAATGGGTACTGAACAAAATATTAATATTAAAGACTTTGAGCTGGCGTCGTGTTACTGTAGGCAAAATAAACGAGGAGGCTCATGCATATTAGTAAAAAGAGGTACCTCTTACAAAAAAATTACATACTTTGATGAATATAAGCTAACCTATCATTTTGAACTATGTGCTATAAAGCTCATGGAATGCAATATAATAGTAATATGTATATATAGGATACCTTCTAAAAATAAACGACATCTTGATTATTTCTTTGACAATTTGGATCTTATGTTATATAAATATTTATCCAAACATTCCAAAAACAAAATTATTATAGTTGGTGACTTAAATATTAACACACTAGATGCACAAAGCCTGGCTACCCGTAGATTGATGGATGTCATAACTAAATATAATTTAAATCTGCACATATCTGAATCAACTAGAGGTAACTCATGCATTGACTTAATTATTAGTAATGTAATGTATGCATCTGGCTCATTTATACCTTTATTTTTATCTGACCACAGCACTGCCCAAATCCTCACTTGGCCAATAATACATAAAAAAAAAAATACGTAAGTTTATCTACAGCTTTAGGAGGTGCTATTCAAATGAAAATATAAAGAAATTTAAACAATACCTACCTAGCTTACAATATTTGAACTGGTACAACACAAATGATTTAAATATATCATTTAATGAATTTTATGATTTCTTTTGTCTCTTATATTGTCTTTGTTTTCCAATAAACAGAATAAAGATTAATTTATCAAAAAAAAGTAATTGGTTGACAAAGGGTTTACGGAAGAGTTGTGTCTATAAAAGAAAACTATGCCTCAAATATTACTCAACTAAGTGTAAAAAGGATAAGCATAACTACCTTAAGTATGATAAACTATTTAAAAAATGCATATTTGCTGCAAAAAAACACAGTAATTCAAAATATGTAACAAATAGTAAGAATATATGTAAAGCTACATGGTCAGTTATCAAGAGTGAAACTAGCAGTATTAAGACTAATAACTTTGTTACTAAGTTAGCTAATAATAACAAAATAGTTACTAATCCACTAGTGATAGCAAACACATTCAATGAATATTTCATTACCAGTACGAACAGAACAAATCATGAAATCCGTAACACAAATACAAATAAACAATCAAACTCTATATTTTTGTCACCCATAGATGAGTCCTATATATATAAAATGATAATGTCCCTTGCAAATACCAAATCGGAAGGCTATGACTCTATTTGTACTGAAATCTTAAAAACGTGTAGTATTCAATTAACACCAATAATCACATTTCTTATTAATCTCTCCCTACAAACGGGTATGTTTCCAGATAAGCTTAAATATTCAGTTGTTAAACCATTATACAAGAAAGGTGACAAAACAGATGTAAGTAATTATAGGCCCATTACTCTCCCTACCTATCTTTTCTAAATTATTCGAAAAAGTTATGCATGATAAATTGACATATTTTTTCGATAAGCATAATATTATTGATAAAAATCAGTTTGGATTTCAACGAAACAAATCTACTAGAGATGCTACTTTTTTCCTTGTAAATGATATTTTAAAAAATGTAAATGATAATTTGTATACTAGTGCAGTGTTTTTAGATATGTCCAAAGCGTTCGATTTTGTGTCACATGAACAGCTTTTGACAAAATTAGAATATTATGGCATCAGAGGACCCGCATTAAATTGGTTACAAAGTTACCTTGAAGATAGATCTCAGTGTGTAGACATATCTCAGCTGAACTCAAACGATTATATTGAAACTTTTAGATCTGAATACAAAAGAAATAAATACGGAGTGCCTCAAGGGAGCGTGCTAGGGCCGCTACTGTTTCTGATCTATATCAACGATTTGCCTAAAGTTACAGATCATAAAATGATATTGTTCGCAGATAATGTATCCATTATAGTAACTACCGATAAAAACATGACAATTACAGAACACAAAACTGACATTCATAATACACTGACATTAGTTATTAATTGGTTAAATCATAATAATCTTACAGTAAATTTATCTAAAACAAATATAATGAATTTTAATAATTTTAATAATATTAATATTGACATTAATTACGGAGGACATACATTATTGAATACAAATTATGTAACATTTCTTGGACTAATAATTAATTCGAAATTCAGTTGGAAAGAACAAATTGAAAAAGTGAGCAACAAGGTTAACGGATTTTCATTTGCTCTTTATAAGTTAGCAAAAGTAGCAAATCGAAACACGGCATGCACGGCTTATTTTGCATATGTTGAGTCTGTCCTTCGGTACGGATTGTTGATTTGGGGCAATAGTTTAGTAGTACAAAAAGTTTTTATTGCTCAGAAGAGATGCATAAGGTCAATTTGTGATATTGCACCAGATATATCATGTCGTTCTTATTTTAAGGAACTAAAAATTCTCCCCTTGACCTGTCTTTATATATTAGAAGTAGGAAAATTTATTAAACAACACCCTCATGTATTTAAACGGGCAAAAGATGTTACTCAACGTGACAACATAAGAAATCCAGACAGGCTTGTGCTAAACATGATACCAAGAAGCAGTCGGTTGCAAAATAACTCATACGCCATGTGTATAAAAATATATAATAAAATCCCTAATCATATAAAAATATTACCCTTAAATAAATTTACGAAAAAATTACGTTGGTGGCTTATGCAGAGCAGTTTCTATAGCCTTAAAGAATTTTTTGAAAATACCCATTGTAATTGATTTGTAATTGACCTTATATAATTTTTAGATATTGAAAATGTGAAATTTAATGTAAATGATACAATTAATACATTACATTTGCATGCCATTTGCAATGGCTAAATAGGCTTGTACTCTTGTAAATAATCTATAACATCAATTAATGTACCCTGTTTAAAGCAAATAAAGACTTCTTATTCTTATTCTTATTCTTATTCTTGTATTAAATTACTTTATTAATGGACGGTTGGACAATCCTGTGTTACAAAGGTCACCCTGTAACAGGATTCTCCTAGCAGGGGGTCATTGATCACACAGTATGTACAATTATGTTTATTATAATTAAAACATAAACAAGAAATCTGTGGGAAGTGGAAAGGGAATAATCTGTTAAATTACGGTAAAAAGTTGTCAATATAAATATAAATAGACATAGGTCGAGGCAGTTAACGTTGTAAAATGACTACAAATAAAGATATAAAATATAATAGTCTTTAGAATGTATTATCAATTCCAACAAATGACAGATTAAAATCAGTTAAAAATTAACCAGATTAAAATGTAATTTTGGAATGCCATGCATTATTAAAAAACTATTGTGACTGGTCGCCGGTGTGCCGCTGCGTCCTTAATAGGTTAAGTAATTCAATTTAAAAACTTCAGAATATTTACGACGTTACCACTTGGAACAGACCGCATGACGTCAATTTCAAACAATTAAAGAGTCTTGCTTTTGACGTTATAGCTTCTTCCATGTATTATATTTTCTGCCATTACTTTACCTCTCTATTCTTTGACATCCGATTAAATGATGTAGACGATGTATTAACGTGGAGGTTCTTCCATGTTTTCTATTCTCGATCATTTCTTTGTCTCTCTATTCCTGATCTCCGATTACCACATGACGGTGTATTAACTGAGCACAATATATCAGACTCAACAGAGATCCTAATGACTGTGACGATGGAGGGCGGGTCCCGGCGCACGGTGAGCGTGAACCTGCCGCCCGGGCTGAGCGTGCTCAGTGACGCAACGCGCGCCGCCTCCGAGCTGGACCTCAATCTTCACGACGCAGACAACACCGATAACACTGACTCCGCCAGCCTGCAGGACGAACCCATCAGCCAACACGACACCGGTACCTACTTTATCTTACATAGCTTTTTGCCCGCGGTTTCTTACGTGTTAGATTACGTTAGTTACAGTACTGAAAAAATGTTGCCTATGTTAGTCGGTGATAATAGAGCTGTCTAATAGTGAATGGACTTAAAAATCGGTTGAGTATTTTTTGAGTTAAATCCTTACAAACAAACAAACAAAAATCAAATCTTTGCTCTTTATAATATTAGTATAGACTAGCTGTTACCAGAGATTTCGAACGCTAGATATTTTTTTGCGTATTCCAGATTTTCTTATATAAAAGTAGCCTTTGTTACTCCTTATAACAACAGCTATCTGCCAGCTATCTGTCACGTCAAAATTGGTTCCGCCGTTTCAAGCAAGCACAAACAGACAGAAAGACAAAATTTAAAAAATTAGCTTTTTGGTAATACCGTATATACTTCCATATGCATTTAGTAAAAAGTTCTTATTCAAATTCAAATTTAAATTCAAATTTATTTATTTTTGTGAACACAGGTTTACAAGTTGTTACAGGATAGTTTATATAGTGTACTCCATGTCCCGCCAATAGGCATACAAAAATATAGCATAACAAAATTAAATACATAAATGTCATACAAAATACATTATTGTTACGTCATGCAATTACAAATGATTATATAAATTAAAAATGTCAAAATAAAAATTGAAAAAAATTAATAAAAGAGATGTCAACGCTGAATGTCATAAGTTATTTTTGCTACAATAATATATCATTTAGAAATTCATTTACAGAATAGTATGCTTTATTAACTAACAATATAAATAATTTATTTTTAAATTCATTTAAACATTGGCTCAATATAATTCTATTGGGTAACTTATTATATATTTTGGGTGCCATAGCGTAAACACTCTTGTGAAAAAAGGCAGTTTTTGCTGGTAACAGGTGCAGCTTGTTTGAGCGACGTTGACTCTCTATCGGTCTAAACAAATTCATATTAGCTTTTACAAAAATACTGACCTCGAAGACATACAAAGATGGTACAGTTAATAGTTTAAGACTTATGAAATGAGGTTTGCAGGAATCTCTGGGTTTTATGTTACAAATGGCTCGTATACATTTTTTCTGAGCAATTAATACGTCTTCAACGTTGGTTGCATTGCCCCAGAATATAAGACCATAACGCAGAGTGGATGCGACGTACCCGTGATATGCAGCTAATAGAGCGTCCTTATTACTAATTTTACGGAGCATATTAAGTGCGTAGGAGAATTTATTCAGTTTTGTGCAAACAGTTTCAATGTGATTTTTCCAAGACATATCATTGTCAATATGTAGTCCAAGAAATTTAGTGGTATCTGTTTCAAGAACTAAGTCTCCATTGTGGTCAATTTGTATATAACTTAGAGTAGTGTGTCGTAACCTATAATTCATTATTTTGGTTTTAGATATATTAATTTTAAGATTATTAGCATTTAGCCAGTCAATTATTGAAACAAGACTTAACTTAATGTCATTAATAATTTGTTTACTATTTCCAGTGCTATATATAACTGTACTGTCATCCGCAAATAGGGACATTTGATGCCTGGTAACCTTGGGCAGATCATTAATGTAGCAAATAAATAGAAGCGGTCCTAATACAGAACCCTGTGGGACGCCATAGGTTAGCGTCCTTGTGCTTGATGAATAGATAAATTCCATATTCCTCTTATCGTTCACTTGACTTATCTGAGTTAGTTGTTTTCTATTTTCGAGATATGATTTTATAAGTGCAAGCACGTTACCCCGGACACCATATCTGTAGAGCTTATCTAAGAGAACTTTATGATCCACATGATCAAATGCCCTCGTCATATCCATAAACATAGATACAACAGGCTTTCTAGTATCCAGGTTATGGTGTATAGTTTCTAAAAATCTGTATATGGCCAAATTAATGGATTTTTTTTTTCTAAACCCCATTTGTTCATCACAGAAAATCTTTTGCTTCTCAAAATAATCGTTTAGATTATTATAGATAATCTTCTCAAAAATTTTTGAGAATACTGGAAGCAATGCTACGGGCCTGTAGTTACTAATATTTGTTCTGTCATCCTTCTTATATAATGGTTTTACAATGGATACTTTTAAGGATTGTGGAAATATACCACTTTCTATACAATTATTTATTATAACACTGATTGTATTAGCTATAATGGGTCCCACTGATTTTACTATTTTGGTGTGAATATTATCATATCCTGTACTATTCGTGTTATTTAAATTGTTAATTATTGATATTACGTCTTTTGGTAGTACTGGTTGCATAAACATAGACTTATATGATTTAATATTATTGTTATGTTTGTAATGCTGATAGATATTAACATTTCTTGGTATTAAATCTACAAAATAATCATTGAAATGTTGAGCTATGCTTCTAGGGTTTGATATATACTGACCATTTACATTAATAATATTGATACTTGTTTTAGGTACATTGGATGTAGTGTAATTTATTATTTTCCATGTTGCTTTAGATTTATTTGAGCTTGTTTCGATAAAGTGACTGTTTTGTGCTTTTTGAGTTTGTTTTACGACATTATGGTATCTCTTGGAAAAAGTTTGAAAAGCTAGTTTCGTATTTTCATTTGGTGACAGTTTATATTTCCATAACAAAGCACGTCTGTTTTTGCTGCACTTTTTAATGCCTCTCGTTATCCATTTAGGCTTGAAAACAGTTGATACTTTACATCTCTTTACAGGAAAGCAGAGATCATAAAATAATTTAAATAAGTTATAAAAGGAATTAAAGCTTTCGTTAGGGTCCTTTAACTGGTAGACTTCACTAAAGCTTAAGCTCCCGACGCATCTCTTAAATAGATCAATGTTTTCTGTGCAATAATCTCTTCTCATTTTATAGTAATATTTTAAGACACACGTTCGTTTTACTGGAAATGTCATTAGTTGCGCTGTGTGATCCGATACACCTAATTCTAATATCTTAGTTTTACAACCACGTAAATTGTGAAAAATATTATCTAAACACGTACCACTGCTGGGCCGTGTTGGTTGCTGAATTTCAATTTTACAACAACTTATTTTGACATTATAAACAGACACCTGAATTTTATTTATTTGTATTGTTTTTTTATAACTTGGTGAAATGCTGCCTATGCATACCTCCATGCCACAAGGGGAAACGAGCGGGTTATGTCGGGCTCTCCCGGGACTTCGGACCTATCGACTTAAACCACCACGGTGTGCCAACTCACTGCTTTGTGTAATGGGTGGATCGCTGAAGCTGAAAGTTTATCAGCAACCAACTTTATCCTACCTAGAAGAATCCCCTTTTAACCAAAGCAAATGTCAAAATTGGACGCCGGCGTCTGAGTTTTACATTTGCATTGGTGGTCAGGTTAATGTACATGTATTACAAACCATTTTTATCTAGGTTATAAACAAATATGTGATACGTTTGCAACACCAGGTGTGTCACTTGTGTTGCCAACTACTTAAAAAGGAATGTATTGCCAGCGTAGGGTCAGGATGACCCAACCAGCCAACATGACACTTACTACTACTATCCTTATCCTACCTTGAACAATCCTTAATGTACCTATTTTACAAATCATTTTTATTAACTTCATTATAGCAACGAACTTATTTTTACGTGGGGTGATGCTTCTCTCGCTGTCGAGAGGTCTGCTCCCACAACGTCCTGGAATTCACGGCGCTGCCCCGCCCAAGCGGGACATTGCTCGAGCGTGTGCTGCGCCGTGTCCTCCTCGCACTCACAGTGGTGGCAGATGGGACTCAGTTCCCTCCTAGCGACCTTGTGCAGGTACTTGCCAATGCAACCGTGTCGCGACAATACCTGCACTAGTCGCAAGGAAAAAGTCCCATGCTGCCGCCCTGCCCACCGCTCTAACACCGGCTGAAGGGCCCCAACGATTCTGAAACTGGCCAAGGACTCTTCCAGCCGCGCCTTCCATTTGAAAACCATACCCTGGTGGGCTCAATAACGCGCGCGTGTTATGACTGCCAGGAGGGGACGACAACCTGTCTTCTCCTGCACTTCCTTACTCACTGTGAATACTTCGGCAAGCACTTCAGCGTCTAAATCCCACGGGGGAATGCCAGCTAACGCGCAACCTGCGTCGGCTGACACCGTGTGATAGCCACGTATGACCCTGACCGCTATAACATTGTAACTTACCCTACAAGAACTGTAATTAACATTCGTGTTGTTTGGCGGCAGGTACGCCGAAGCACATAAACCTGGAGCAGTTCAAGCAAGCGGCGGATCTGGAGGCGCTGAGCGTGAAGCAGCTCAAGGAGCTGCTAACGCGCAACCGCGTCGAGTACCGCGGCTGTCTCGAGCGCGCAGACCTGCTGCAGCGCGCGCAGACCCTGTGGAGGAACCACCAGACCGGCGCACATGGTAGCGTTACTACTCACCTCACCTCTACACAATACTGTAATGGAAGCTATTTGGAATCTCATTCAGACTGCCCAATAATTTAATAATTTAAAGGCCTACCAATTTTGACCAACGATTTAGTACGGGTCGCAGAAAGTGGTTGGTTGCGGGCGGATCGAGACTGGTCTGTGCAAAACCTTGTGGAAGGTCTATGTACAGCAGTGGACGTCTTTCGGCTGAGATAATGATAATGGCCTAGACCACCGAGAAGATAGACAGAGCTTATTATTATTAAAATAAAAAACACATACATAAAGTCTAACAACCTTTCCATATACATTTGTACCTATTTCCAGACGTAGACAACTTGCCGATCGAGGAGTGTTGCAAGATCTGCATGGCGGCGCCGCTGGAGTGCGTGCTGCTGGAGTGCGGGCACATCGCCGCCTGTACCCACTGCTCCAAGCAGCTCGCCGAGTGCCCCATCTGCCGCCAGTACGTCGTGCGAGCCGTCAGGTTCTTCCGCTCCTGAACACCTGGAGACACATCATCAACAAGTAAATAATATTACCTTTTAAACTAGAGTTAATTCTCCTGAGGAAGGTGATTTGTTTCATATTAATTAATTGCTACTGACATTTATCATGATGTCATTGTTAATTCCACGATTGTCCGTTATGTCGCTAGCATCGCATGATTTAGCGATGTATCATTGCATTTTAATTATATTTGAATGATTTAGCTCAATTTACAAATGCGTAATATATTTGGCCATAGAGTAGTATTTTTTACAGGCAACACTGCTCTTATGACCCCAAACTACAAAACTCCTTTTTCCATTTCTATTTATTTTGTCTATTCCATGCAAGAAATCAGCTTCTTCTTCTTTTCGAGTCAATGCTCTTGTACCCTTTTGCGGTCAAATTATCTTGGCCCAGAAAGTGTCGACCGATATGGCGGCAACAGTGGCGATGTTGAGATCGGCTCTTGTGCAGGATGTAGGACATGCTGGACAGGTCAGTAGGTGCATCATTGTTTGACTGGGTGCACCACAGTCGCAGTGAGTTTAGGACTGATCCAGTATTCCCCATCTACATAAATTATGTTTGCACCGTCCCACTTGCGCTCGCAGTCTATTTAAACACTTCCACACTGGCCAGGGTTGGTCGTTTTCTGGTGGCGGAGTTTCTTCGGGGTCCATGTGGTCAGACATGGTGGATGCCTGGATTTCCAGAGTTCTATCCTTTTTTTCGGTGGGTCGGGCTGTAGAGGCTGCGTACACCGAAAAAAGCTCTTGCAGCTCCTGAGTCGGGCTTCAGCCTTCATCCTGTAGTCGTGTAGAGGATGTTGAGAGTCAGCTTCTTGTTTAAATTTTCTAATGAGCAGGTGACATCCCTTCTAACACTTGGTGGGTTAAGCAGCGATATTAAAACGAACGTGGCCCCGCTCTTACAAAACCGTCGAATTGTATTATTGTATTATCGGGTCCGAGAATTTCCGGATCCTAGCGAGTTGACAAAGACGATTTCTCGGAACCTATGACCGTTAACGAGCTGGTTACAGCGCAAGATTGATACAATGGTGTTCCAGTTTGTTCAATCATTTCTTAATTTCTGCGAAAATAGGTTTTTGTTAATGGTAACCGTCTTATATCAACCAGCGTAAGGCAGTATATCATGTAATGTCATAACATTTGCGCCACCTTGTATATGCTATTCTGTTAGAGAGTCCAAAAGTTAAGATAAAACCTTTTACAGAATAGCTACTGCACGGATGGCGTAGTGGTTTAAGTGGTCGCCTCGCCGCTGCGATTGCGCCGAGGGTTCGAATCCCACACCGGACAAAACTTTTTGTGATTCACAAATTGTTGTTTCGAATCTGTGTGTTCTATATGTCCGTTGTTTGAATGTTTGTAAAGTTCCACGCGACACAGGCATTATGACTAGTGCGGGATATGCAATTTTCAAAAAAAAATGCTCCGTTATGGCAGTTCTGGATATTTTTAATTATAATATGAAACTTATGCATGAGTAATAAAGTTCAGTTTGAATTGTCGTAGAAACCGCTTCGCCGCCACAGACCGTCTGCGCTGATCCCAATACAACAACATGCAAAGGCTTGCCATAGACAAGATGTGTTTATGCCAAAAGTACAGAACTGACTGTGTAAATATTATAAAGGTTAATATTTTTTCTTTTCTTTTAGAAATTGAATTATTAATTAAATATTTGCTCTTCCTTCTCGTACGAGAAATCTTCATGTAATCTATGATCAAATTAATATATGGTATGTATTCTTGTATTTCATTTTTCTTATGTGGTGCTGAACACGGTGTATTTGTGAAAATATTAACTCGGTTTTAGAAATGTCAAGACAAAAATAGGTTTACGACGATCTGGGATTGGCTGACTGAATTAGCGAGAAGCAATAAAATCATTTGATATACGTTTAACTTTGACGCTTCGTTGAATAGCCTTTCAGAAAACGTATGTCAAAACAAAGTTACGAATTTTTTGTCAACAATAAATTTTTAGTTAATCGGTACTAAATTCAAAGAAATGTCTGTATATGTTGGGTTAAGTTAGCGTACTATACAAACATTTTGGTACATATCATTTTATCCCACGTGTCAGGCAAAGTCATTGTCATCTAGCGGGCATACTTCTAATTTCTATAACCTGACATAGCCAATATTTGTACAAATACGCCACATACAGTGCTGCTATAAAATATTGGTGCAAGCGTTCTGAAGATACCATCCCACATACGGACAATAATGTACATTTTATTCTAAAGTTACTTACATCCTTAGTGCAGGATTTCATAGTTACCGGCTACCTCTGCCTATAGACTTGGACTATTCAAAATCTATAGGCAACAATAACAGCCTACCATCAACTGGCCCAATGCTTATTAGTCATCTTAGTTCTACAAGTTCAGTAAGGCCCAGTTCCTATATTCAATATATATATTATTCCTATATTTCTAAAGAGTCGTTTTAGCTACGGACGGTGCTGTTACGGTACTGCCCTTTGGGAAAAAATATAGTTTGTAAAATTTTACTTCCCAAAAAAATTATTGACCTAGTTTCATTTCCAAAATTAATATTTAGCATATTTTTTATTTCGCATTTTATTCACTTGGTCCAATTATCATTTCGCAAAAACGAATAGTAGAAATAATTAGGTTAAGGACAGGCTAGAACTGCGCGACGACGCCAACAGCGCGAGTCGACGTGCCGCGGCAGCGCCGGGCGAAACGCCAAACACGAACTGCCTCGAGATTTTATACTCAGATTTTGTAATCAATTACTTGCCAAAAAATAATTTGCTAACTGAAAAATTGCGATAAGTTGTCTGTGGACAAAAGTTTTTTGCCAAATGAAAATTTGCGAGAAATATTATGCGATGTGATATTTTGGGAAAAGATTTTTGCCCATACATTAGTAATGTGCAACGGACAGTTACACAGTTTGACAGTTAATTTTTGTCATATTTTTCATAGACTATGTGACAAAAATTAACTGTCCGTAGGTAAAACGATTTCTTGGATAAAGGAACCAGGCATAAAATTACTAAAAAGCTAAGAAAATTATCTCTAATAAAATTTGTAAATAATTATAATTACAACTTTATAAACTTCAGCGCCCGTTTTATTATAGTTAAGGGTAATGCAATGTCAGATAATTACTCTTACTGCTTAAGGCCTAGTTCCTATATCAAGAAACGCGTCGATTTTATTTAATTTTGATATATTGTTTTTAGAATATGGGTCAAAATTGAACTGTCTGTAGGGAAACCGTTTCGTTACTTGATATAAGAACCGGACCTTAGATAGATACTGCACATTGTATTGTGAAGCGGGTCCTAAGTTTATCGCGTATTTGGATCACGAAATTGAATCTTAGTTATTTAATTAGGTTCTTAGGAATCGTACGCCGTTGTCTGTTATTTAATAAATGTATTTTTTATAATTATTTTCTTCTGAACGCTGCCGGTTCTATTTAAGTGTATAAATGTACGAATTGGTTGTAGCTCAACATTTTTATTTTGTATATTATATAATTGTAATTATAGCTGTCTGCACTATTATGGAATGGAGCGTAGCTAAGTTATATATTTCGAGATCTATTTAATAAATAGTTATACCCGGCTACGACTCGCTGAGGCTCAGTTTGATATTTTAATTTCTTGTCTCTGTCGGACTCTCCATACAAAAAGTATATTTTTATATAAGACTGTTTTCGTCTTATATAAAAATCCAATGCTGTGTAAATTTTAAGTCCCTCTTCTAAAATGATTTTGTCGTGAGCTCAAAAATCGTTTCGAGTTTTTCGGACAAAATCGTACGGCAGCTATATTTTTTTTATATAAGGATGATTGATGAATTGTTTGGTTTGTAACTCGTGAGTCAGTAAGCGAACGCTTTAAACATATACGCTTAATACGACAAGAATGATACAAAAGACTGTATCTTACGTTCGTCGCTTAAGCTTACTGCGCTAAGCGTATTGGCTTGGAGCTATCCGTCTACTTTGTGTCTTTAGGGTTAAAGTAAGACTAACAGTAACGGATTAAAGGTTGTTTTCTATCAACAATAAGATACATTATGTATAGACAACAGATTTGATTTCAGAGAACATTACATTTATTGAATTTTAATAGTATGTAATGATATGGAAAATCCATAAATGATGTTATATTTCAGCCTAAAATGGCAATAATGGAATGTGTAATAAAGGTGGTATTTTATGTAAATAACGATTCAAATCCATAATAGTAATGCAGCTGTATTTTGTGCTATCAAATCGAACGTTTAATAAAACAAATATTTATAAATCGTGGACATTGCAGTTTTAGTTCGACACTTGGTCGATGGGGTGCGTCGAGTGGTGCCTTTTCAAATGGCTGATGAATTATATATTCTCTATTAATCACCTAAAGTTCGATTAAATATTTGTTTTATTAAATGTAGGAATTAATGTTTATATATTATCGCATTGTTATTACTTGTTAGTATGCTAGCGAGGGCTGTGTCTTCAAGACTTATTATTATTTTTTTGTGTACGTACTCACGAGTGCGTATACGTACGTGCACGCTGTACGTACTATTACGTCGCCGTGAGTACGAATTTGTAAAATTTGTCGCTTTAGTTGTAATATAAATATACTATATAATATTTTAGGTGTTATAAAAAAACGTAAAATGTCACATCAATTTGTATTTTCCGCCTGTAGATGGCGCTGTTGACGTATTATCAGTAAATGCGCAGGTTCAACGACATTTAATAAAATAAGATGTGTATGAATATACTTCATATGATTTGCTGGTGAGAATATTTTCATTGGCTAAGAACCTGTTCGTATAGCAAACAACGAGTCGTTTTCCCTACGGACAGTTAATTTCGGACATATTCTATAAAATATGTCGAAATTATACTGTCCGAACAAACGCTTGTTTCTTGATATAGGAACTAGGCCTTAGGCAATATCAATTTATAAAAAGCTGATATATTTGAATACAAACATAATAATACAGAAGACTGACTTAATACTCAAGCAGACAGCGATTTTAGAACAAGTCAGTTGAGTGTTAAATCCGACCGAAATATTTTGAAATCGAAGAACGCGCGCGTCTGTGAGCGATAGTGTCTGTTTTCTGCCGAATTATTGAGTCAGTTATCTCTATTTATACATTTTGTGTCATGGCACATCACTATTGGGCTCATAGAAAGCCCAATAGGAAAGAGAAAGAATCACAACTCAGTATTACTATGATATGAATTTTCAATGAGAGAAAACGATACGGCACTTATATGAATTCTTAACAACAACAACAACGTTATACAACTGAGGTTCCATGGTTCGTCTATAATCCGGCAATATATACTAATGTATCATGTCATCATAAATTAAATCATATTCTTAACCCATTAAGGTTGCATATTATATGACAAACATCTTATAATAACTCGGTATATACCGAGTTATTATAAGATGTTTATAAATTCGCATATGCGAGCCAAAAATAAATGTATTAAACTCCATACGATATATTACAATAGTCCCTTCTATTTTAAACGAATCTTAATCGTTCTTACATAAGTAATCATATAGATATTGTAATATTTCGATTTATTTTTCTACTCATATTAAATAGTATGACAGCGACGCCACAAATTCCAACAATACAGAAAATCAGCTGTAGTAATATACTTACCAAGTTTTTCAAGAGCAATAATTGACATTCGACCGACGTGATCCGCATCTACTTCCATGCGTTATACTAAGCCGGCGTTCTGTATGTATGTATTCTGTGACGACGCGTAATTATATTTGATACATGAACTTATCCCATATGTGGAGCCATAATTCCGGCTGGATCGCGCCCATTATATAAACATTGTATATAAATATATAAAATACTAGCTTTATTTTTGTAAGCAGTTGAAAGTCGAGCCATTTGAATGTAACCACGACTTTGGCAGGCTGTTCTTGATGCTAATACGCTACAACTATAGGAAGAACGCTGTGTTTGACGCCTATTCTTTCGTTCAAGACGTGGTCAATGGGCACAGAACATTTAATTAAAGATGTTCGGCTTAAATACGTAAGAACTGACGTACTCACACAAAGACACGTCTCTCTGACAATCTGTATTTATAATAATATAATAAGTGAGTTGGTGCAAGATGTCATGAAAATCACAATTTAAAGCACAGCCTAATGAGTAAGGCATAGATCAAAGATCGTCGGATCAAATCCCATCCTACTACCGATGTGAAAATCCTATCACAAGCATTCTAGCTTAACTAGAAGGGTTTATCAGAATAGTAGTACTTTGATACCCAAGTTACTTCAATCTTAATAGCAACGATAGCTCAGTGGGGAGACCAACAGAGACTGCAATGCAGAGGGTCTCGGGTTCGAACCCACGTCGCGCACCTCTGACTTTCGGAAGTTATATGACGTTTCGAAATTATGCATGTGCGTATTGATTGACAATTATCGCCTGCTCCGTGCGTCGGAGAGCACGTTAAGCCGTCGGTCCCGGCTGCCATGAACATCTATGGCAGTCTTTATTGGGAGAGTGTCGACACAAAATAATACTTGTAATCTTTACCAAAACTTTTGGACAAATTGCTTCTCCGTCGCTATGTCATTGATTATATAAATACAGATTGCCAACCCACTACTACGACACCGGTTTGTATAAATGCGTCTTTTTTTAGTATTTTAGTCGAGCATCTGTATTTAAGTATTTTATGTCACGCCTAAAGCATCTGCGTTCTTATATAGTCATAGCGTGGTATGGTACAACGCGTGTTTTAGACCCAACTAGATAATATCTAAATTGTATTAATATGATGTAGATAAAGCTTGATATAGGAAGACAGGGTACAGAAAATGATGGGTGACCATCCCACTGTTAAGTCAACAAAGCTTCGCATGGCTTCTCTACTCTATAGTACGCTTGTATATCATCTAAAGGATAGGCATAGTTGTATTGCACCCGCAATAACCAGCTATGAGCCTATTAGTATCTGCCGGCAGACCCCTTGCTTCTAAATAAAAATATGTTTATTCATGTAGGTCACTAAGTAACACTTATGACCGTCAAAGTTAAACTTATTAATGTGAATTTACATTTACCAGTTGCCATGTTCAGTATAGCGAGGGCGTAGAACCAACGAGAAGAACAGGCACGAAACTCATGGCTACTCTTTTTAGTCGTCAAGTTTACAGTATTGTATAATTTACAAGTCTTTTGTGTAAGGAGTTGCAACTATTAGACTACTTACCAGTCATAAAGCACTCGAGTAATAAGTAATATTCCAATAGTAGTTTATGGTATAATATAAGCATTCACTTATATACAGAATAAAAACAACGCGAGATCATATTGCAGACGGAGATGAACTCTAAAATATGAAGGTAAAAGAAAAAAATATTGCCGGGATCCACAAAACCAAGACCGACCAGTTCTCATCTCTAATAGGATCTTCTGAAAAAAAGGACATTGTAATTAATTTATCCAGTTATCCATCCTGGGGCCTACCTTAAGCTTAAATTATTGCGCTGAGAACAGCGCAATAATTTGCCCTTACGCTTTTGAGAACTTTGTAATTTCTCAAAAAAAAATAAAATTACAAAGTAATTTCTTTGTAATTTCTATTACAAAGAAATTACAAAGTTCTCAATAGTATCACAGAGTTAGCAAATGTGTCCAGTAGACGACATTAAGCTAAGCTATCACGTGGAACTAAACCAGTTGGCGAAATGTGAGCGCAATACACTTCTTACCCCTTGGTGAATATACTGTCGTGAATCTATTTAGTGTAATAGGCGCGCGTTGTACCATACATATAGTGTCATTATTAACAAAATATGTTCCGTGTAAATAAATTGCAATCATTTCAATAAAAATTTGTAACACATAGATAAGTCGAATACACGGTAAAGCCTAAATCGGTCGTTTGTTTTTTATTCCCGTGTTGGAAAGTTAAGGATACTTTTGTGCAAATTTAAATTGAATGAAATTCCTATTGTCTTGTAATTGGGGCACTATCGAACCAACTTAAAATTATTTTACTAAAAGTAAGCTACGAGTTGTCGTAGATGTATGAAGTCTAGCTACTCGGACAGGGCTGGCGTGGTGGACTATGGCCCAATTCTTCTCAAACTGAGAAGAGTCCCGTACCGAGCTGATATTATTATAAGCTATACTATCCTTGGATAATTAGGTAATTATGTACAAAGTAAGCGACACTGCGGGCAAAAGGTTGTGTTTATATATAATCCAGTATTTAAACATTTTAAACTGCCCACTGTTGGGCACCTAGCTGTTCGTAGTGTGAGAAGGGTGAAGCTATAAGTGCACCAGGCTGAGCTAGAGCTGGTTGGACATTTATATTTTCATGAATGTCGGTCGAATTTCGACAATCAGGCAACCATAACACTAATAATACACAAAAAGAATCATAACTTCATTTAATAGGAATATTTTAGCTACTTTTTATAAACAAATTCAGGTTCAATCAACGGGTCTTTCTTGAGCGAGTAGTGTCTAGTCCCGTCCAACTGCATGAGTGTTCTCTGGCGGATCGACGCGTACGATGGAGCTGGCCAGTGCGAAGTATCCCTCGTACTCCACGTCCTCAGGAGTTGTGTCGTAGTGGTAGTGGCCACCGTCGCCGTGTAAGCTGAACCCGTGGAAATGCTGCACACGGAGGTCCAGACCCTGGACAAGAGAAGAGAAGATGCATTTTTATATGCCTCTATACCTGCCTCTAAGTATGTCTGTTTGCGGGACTCTCCTTCTTAAAACAGACATACTTACCTAGAGACAGGTAGACGATGTTCTACTTGTTACGATACTGACGTAACTCTTTTGATTTTATTTATGTACCTACTAACTTTTGCCCGCGGCTTTGTTCGTGTGGAATTTTAAAGTAGGTACCTATCCATACTTTTCGACTTCTAGGTGGCGTTACAGGATTAAACATGGACCAGATTTTAAATTAGACCTCCAGCAATACAACTGTTTGTATTGCTGGAGGTCTACTTCAAACTTAAAATCTACACAGGTAAACCGCACTCAGATTTTCTCTCACTCAGATTTCGTGCAGTAGGTTTTGCGTGATGCGCGTACAAACATACAGACAGACAAAATTGGAGACATTAAGATACATGAAAGAAAAAGCTACTAACAAGATCGCCCGTAACGAGTGTGCCGACGTGTGTGATAGGTGCCTTCATCTCGAAATAGTGCAGCCACGTGTCCACATCGTCATCGCTACACAGTGGCGCCGTTGAAAAGTCCGGCATCACGTGGAACTTCACCTTGCCCGCGCGGAGCAGGAAAGTGCCGCCAAGACCTGACAATGAGATAGCGTAAATTACTCAATGATTAGCTTTTACAAGGCTTTAGTTTCCCAGGAACAGTTCTTTTTCTTTTTTTTTTATACAACTATGTTGGCAAACTAGCATACTGTACCTGATGGTAAGTGGTTACCGTAGCCTATAAACGCCTGCAACACCAGAGGCATCACTTGCGCGTTGCCAACCCTTTAGGAAAGGAAGTGAGAAGGAGAAGGAGCGGGAAGGGGGAAAGAGAGTGATTAGGTCTCCGGCACTCTCACTCGCAGAATGAAACACAACATTAGGAATACTGGTATTTCACGTCGATATTCTGTGAGAGGGTAGTTCTTCCCCGGTCGAGCCGGCCCATTCATGCTGAAATCAGCGAGGCTCTACAACACATAGAACATTTTCTGGATGAAAGGTACCCTAATTTTTTTTCACGTTGTCAGAGCTACAGAAAAGTATGCGAAATTTCATGATAGTCGGTCGAGTAGTCAAGGCTTGAAAGCGTCACAAACGAACAAAGTCACATTCGCATTCGTAATATTTCTTAGGATGTTGGTAAAATCATCCACGCTGGCACAAACTGCCTTTCAGTAAAGGAAATTCTCTGTCAGAGAACATTAATATTCTATCACAACACCATCCAGCCCAAACTAAGCAGAACTTTTACTATGGGTACTAGACAATGGATAAACATACAGATATACTTCTTTTTTTGTAAATACATACATATTACACATAGAAACACCCAGACCAAGACAAAGTCATGTTCATGCACACAATGTTTGATTTGTGCGGGAATCGAATCCGCGACTTCAGGCATGGCAGTCGGTTACTCTAACCACTACGCCGTCGAGGCCGAAAAATACTGCAAATATACAGTATAAATATAGATATCAGTATACTGCAATACTATTGATAGTATCGATACTGTCGATAATATTGATAGTTTATGCATTGTTGAAAAGTAATACTATCGATAGTATTGCTGTTTACCAATAGTATTGCACTAAAACAGCAATCGATGGTATCGATATTATCGACAGTATCGATACTATCGATAGGCTATCGAGACTATAATTTTGCTTAGACTATCGATAGTCTATCGATGGTGGACTATTGAGCGGCAACACTACTGCCTACCGTCTTTCAAACCGCCTACTACGAGACGGTAAGTCAGAATATTTCATATACTAAATACGACTAACGTACTGTTACGCCCGATTTCCATTGCAAAAGGGATAATGAACGAGAAATATTTGGGTGGAACAGAGTTGAACTAGCGACCATTTTTATGATTTGCTGAATAAAAATAGAAACTTACTCGATCAGTTGAAACGAGTCCATTTCTGAATATTTTTGTCGTTCAGACCCTTTCACTAGTCTGTTTGTTAGTCGAAGTAAGTACTTCTGTATAGTTTAAAAACTACTGTTTACGGTTTATTTTTAAAATACTACTTTTAAATAATTTAACCTATTACGATTTAAATTTACACTCCCCCACGTTTCGGTTGCTTTGCAGCACATGGTGGGAGTCGCATTATCTTAAAATGTAATTATTTGAAATATATAGACAACATTCGTAACTAGTATTTTATTTCTAGTGTATAACATTCGCGTCATAGTCAGACAATTATAGGTACTTCTATAAAATATAACGTTGTGTGTCCGTACAGAGCCCGCTTCATTTGCAATATCAGGCTTTACACCTGTAAGTGGAAACTTACCCACAACTTTATCACCATAATGGTTCTTGAGTGTCTCTCTGATAGCTGTTATGAAGTTAGACGGACCGATGCGCGTCTTAGCCACTACCTTTAAAACCTGAAACAAGAAATTATATATATGTATATAATACGTAACGGGTCTTAACGCGATCATGCATAATGTTTACCTTTTAATCCTTGACGTTTCCAACAAGTTAAATGTTATAACAAAAATGTGTAGTTAGACAAAACACAATTAGGCAATATGTAATATACGATGTTATTACGTTTTCTAGAGGATATTAGAATGCCTTTTGTAGAGCGTATAAATATTGACTATGCCGGCAAATCACACCAATATTTTTCTAGGTTTGTTCAGGTTCCACGTAATAAAGGGATATCAGTTTGATGATGTTTTCGACCAAGTCTAAGTTTTATAGTATTGCTGTGAATTGCGTTTTAGGAAACTCTAACACTGCGAGCACTTTATAGCTGTAACTTGGGCACAAAATAGATAAAAATAATATGTGATGTATGGGGCTGAATCCCAATGAAACCAAATTTAAAGCGAAACTAACGACGACCATAAGAGTTGTAAAAATAAAAGATTCGCTTGAGTTTGATCAAAGGAAATCATGGAAATATTTTTAAACATTCTTACTAATAATAGGTAAATTGCGAAAGTGTTTGTTGGATTGTTCTTCCTGCACATAACAACAGATCGACAGTACCTATTATTTGTATAGGTATAGTTTAGGCGACCGAAACTACACTACTACTACAACCTATAATAAAAAGTATTTTATCCCATAAAGTTGGGGCAAAGTCGCGTGCATAAAGCAGTTAGGTTACATAATAAAGCAGACGAAACATTCCCAACGAACTATTCCTACATGCATATAGCAAAACTAGTTAACCATAATTGGTATACTATATTGGTAGCAGCGATAGCTCAGTGGGGAGACCAACAGACTGCAATGCAGAGGGTCTCGGGTTCGAACCCACGTCGCGCACCTCTGACTTTCGGTAGTTATATGACTTCGAAATTATGTGCGTATTGATTGACAATCATCGCCTGCTCCGTGCCTTGGAGAGCACGTTAAGCCGTCCGTCCCGGCTGCCATGGACATCTATGGCAGTCGTTATTGGGAGAGTGTCGACACAAAAGATCCCACTGAGTCGAAGTGTCGCCAGTCTGCACTGACTGGCCCCCACATAAGATACATGCCTTGCTATACATAAGATACATACCCATAATTGTCTACTACCTGCTATGGTAATGTGCACAATAATTTATTTTTATATTGATACCTTGAGCACAAAATGACGTAGGCAATTAAGTAACATCTATACTAATATTATAAAGCTGAAGAGTTTGTTTGATTGTTTGTTTGAACGCGCTAATCTCAGGCACTACTGGTTCGAATTGAAAATTCTTTATTGTTGGATAGCCGATTTATCGAGGAAGGCTATAAGCTATATAACATCACGCTACGACCCACGGGGCCGGCGCAGTAACGATAAACGTGGGTGTAACCGCGGGCACATCTAGTTAAACATAAACATAGAAAATGAAACTCGTTAATTGTTGAATGGTCGAATTAATTTAAACTTAAGGTGCTACGGTGCAGGTAGTAAAAATACCTAGTACGCAAGAAAATTGAAAATGATTATGAGATTGACATTTAAAAAAATCGTTTCAAAAGCTTAGATATACCTTGCCAGGTTTTCCCTCGCTAAGTAGGTAGTTCCCGAGTAGGGCCGTTCTGGTTTCGTTGTTAGGCAGGCGTCGCTGCAGGTATTTGCTCGTGCCCTTGGCAGCACCCACCGGCTCCACAGACACGATGCGAGTGCCCTGGTCCACCGTGCCGTTCTTGATGCTTAGGTTAATTATACCCTGGAATATAACGTTTGATGCTATTGAGGAAATTAGGTCTCGGGTTGGATATTCTGGTCGGTCAGTGTTGTTCTGATTGCAAATTCTTAATAGCAGCATATTGCCTAACAATATGCCTGACAGATGATAAGCGGCTCGCCACCTATACGACAGAGACATTCCTCGTTCGGACACCGTGTGGCAGGACTGGAGAACCAAGAGAGGACACGTAGCGAAAGCGTAACACTTTTAAAATTGATGACAAGAAATTAATAGCACTGACTTGAATGCTTGAGCTACAAGCACATGCACGGATATCCGCGAGATTGTTCAACCATACGCGACACTGTTTGAGCAGACGTGCGTGTTTAACGTTATATGTGGGTGGCAGCACAGAATATGTTCTAGAGCATGCTAGAGCATTTTGTCGCTCAATCTGAGTTGACACTTACAATATTTTGGCACAACCTGTAAATGAAACTCAGGAGCACACGATCGGCTGTAAACTAATGGATGCCACGAGATATTATGGCAGTTTGTTAATCACTATCAGTAAGGTCAAACGTCCGCTCACCTCACAGTTGACGCCAATGTGAGGCCATGGCCCAGCGCCGGCGCCGGCCACAAAGGCAGGGTCTCTCTGCAGGTGCTTGGCGAGCAGCGCCAGGTCGTATAGCTTGTCGCGCTGCACTAACGGCAGCAGGTATGGCGGTCCGCCGATTTCTACTAGCTTCGCGTTGCCGGTCAAGCCTGTAAATCACATAAATAGGCTTTCAAAAAGAGTACGTAGCTTCTGAGTTAGAAATTATTAGATACAGCAAACAGATGTGGCATTGCGTCTCGTTCGTAAGAACGACAGCAATTTATTTATATTGTTTTATGTAGAAGTCGTTTTCGTTTGGCATTCACGTTTTTAATCGAAAACCTTGGTTTCTATTTATATCGCTCTCCTGAATTATATTTATATTTTATTTCAAACGTTAGGTATGGCTTTAACAGTCCGTGCGGGTACAGTCAACGATCTTCTTTTCTTCTTCTAAAAAAGAAGAAGAAGTAGCTTCCCAAATATATATAAGTACTAGATTTTGCCCGCGGGTTCGCTCGCGTTAATCTAGATTTTGTCAATAAATCCCTCGAGAATAGCACTTTTTTTCTGGGTGTAAGGTACCCTATGCTCTTTTCTGTATCCCTGAAAAAGTGTATGGAAAATTTCATAATGATCGATTGAGTAGTTAAGGCGTAAAAGCATAACAAATAGCCAAACTCGGATTCGCTGTGTAACATTAAGTTAGGATTTTATGAAGAACAACTCTTCATTATTATTCTCTTAAGTATAATTGCTATAAAAACTAGCATTGATTACCATTTGAAAAGATAGAGGCTATTGAAATCTCGCAAGTGTGTATCACCTTATGTCGCTGATTATACAATCCATTACGTTTGTACTCACATCTTCTCCCTTGGCCTTTATTATTCCCAAGTCACTTGGGGTCGGCTTTTTTAGTCTAACCGGATTTGACCAGACATCAGTTTTTACACGGAGCGGCTGCCAGCTGACCTCCGCAACCCAAAGGCTAACGATACTCTAAGGCTAGACCAGTGTCAGGATATTAGAGGGTACTGACTTTACCAATAACGACTGCTGAGATGTTCATGGCAGCCGGAACCGACGGCTTAACGTGCTCTCCGAGGCACGGAGTACGCGATAATTGTCAATCAATACGCACATAATTTCAAAAAGTCATATAACTTCCGAAAGTCAGAGGTGCGCGACGTGGGTTCGAATCCGAGACCCTCTGCATTGCAGTCTGTTGGTCTCCCCACTGAGCTATCGCTGCTTTTTACATTTGTACTCACATATATAATAATAATTTATTTGCATAAATCATGGTATTTGGTGGTGTTACAATAGTATAATATATAGTACAAACATGTTTTTCTAGATTACAGCGCAATTTTTTAATTATTGGTGCAGACAATTACATTTTTTCATCCAAAATGTCAATTACATCGTAAAAGTATATATAGGTATCAATACTCAGTTAAGATTCGTATTTGCTTTACGCAATTCCAGGTATCTATATTATAATTATAATATAAAGTAATTCACATTATATAAACTTGAACGTATAGGTACCTATTTTATCAAGTACCTACTTTTTCAATGCTGTTGTTTCAATCACTTCAATGACAATAATAACTAAATATAACGCCATAACTATAAGATTAGTAAGCGAAGACGAACATGATAAAATTATAATTATATTTGTATACTTAAGTTAAACATAGTATCACATATTTACACAAGATAACGTATGTACCTACCTAAACAATTTTCAAAATTTTGTAATAAAGTGTCAAATAAACAACGCGATAAAATCCGTATATAGCAGTTTAATTTCAATGAATAATATTCGCGTAAATCGAAGACAATATTATGTAAATTGCCTACTTTTATTGTTACATAATTGTTTTGTACACTTCGTTACCAATTCATATCGTAACTAATGAGTTAATTACAGAATGAACAGGAGGTATATACATATATATATAACTATCAATCTCTAAAATATAGCTTAGGTCCTGTGACACTTATGCTGAGGTCTGGGGAGCTGTCAAGACATCCTATATTTTAAAGAGTATAGCTACTCAGTACTCTATGATAGTATTTCTTGCATATTATCGAAGTGACACACTAGTTTCGAATGTGAGCGACACGTTTCCTCTCTGACCAATCCATGCCAGTTACTAATTGAAAATAAGTTTTATAAATTTTATTAAAGGATATTCTAAGTCCATTCTTAGGATTACTATCACAGATACAAAGTTCTCATTTTTTTGTACACCAAGCACTGCTGCAATTTTGTATGCGAACCGGACGTTTCATATCGTCAATACCGAATTAATTAATTTCGGATAAATATCAGTTTTCTGTGTAAGTTTACCACGAATACCTACTAATAATTATTAAGCAAAAAGTAAATTACTTACTTGCTATTAGAGTCACGTGTACACTTTTCATGAATGACTAGCTTTTGTCTGCAGCTTCGTTTTGAAACAGTACTTTTTGCAGATGAAAGGTTACTCTATATCCTTTTCTATACCCCCGATAACGTATGTATATGCGATATTTCATGAAGATCAGTCTAGTAGTTAGGCGTGAAAGCATGACAAACAAACACACATTCGTATTTATAATATTAGTTAGGATGATTATCTAGTTCTAATCCTTAAGACTGCGCCAAGCGAAATGTGCCGAAACCGGCGGTCACAGTTAAGTGAATAAAATCAACACTTTTTGTTTAATACAAATATAAAATATACATTTACCATAACAATGAATGTGTTTACAATTACTCCGTGTAAAAAACATAAAATAATTAATATTTTCGCCTACAAAATTACGTAAATTGCACGAAAAATGCAAAAACATAAGCTCGTGAATTTTAAATTATAACCGTAGAAATCTATCCTATTTTACAGCTTAAACGAAACATAAATAGTCATATTACAATTTGTCCGTCCCAAATATTTAAGTTATTGGTTGACAATAAAGATACATATTTATCAAAAAAGCACTTCAAATCCTCACACAATTTTACTATGCCGGCCGCGCGCTGATTTGTGTATGCGCCGTACGAGCTCTGTCATTAGCTGTCTTACGCTCAGCGCAGTCTTAATGACACTACCATTATTAAGTGATGTGACGTTACATACCCGGTGACGTGAGGTTGTACGGAGCCTTGGTGAGGTCCGGCGAGTCATTGACTGACACGCTCACCGTCGAGAATGTTGTCTTCAGACCCTTTGATAGCACTGAAAAATAATAGATACAAAATAAACCATAAAGCAAGACCTGTACACGTCCTTGAGATAAAACTTGTCACCTTTAAAATACCAAAACAAGACAGACATTTTTTTATTTTATATACTTATATAGTTACTATAGAATAAATTATAGCTACAGATATTATGTTTCAGAAGATGTTTGTAGGAAAACAGGCTGAAATTGAGAATAGGCACACTATTATGTGATGGTTGTTCGAAAGATGAGACAGGTATTTTAACTGCCAACCGTTTATAAAAATTGGTTTATAGATACTAAAGAGCTGAAAGAATGGTGCTAGCTTGACTCACCATCAGCAACTTCTTGTAGTGGGGGCTGATGAAGAGTTTTCTCCTTGATCGGCACTTTCGTGTAGTCTACGGACGAGGACGACATACTGCAATATTAAACAACATCCAATTACTCAAGTACCCCTACTATCGCAAATAAGTATGGCATTATAGTAACAAACTGCATTCACATAAACTAAGTAAATGTGTCATCGCAGATTGTTATGCTAATGAGAATTAAACTACTATACACGGATTTTATCGCGTTGTTTATTTTACACTTTATTACATAATTTAGAAACTGTTACACTACTACTAGATACTATTAAACTTTACACATTTTAAGCTAATTACATTATTAAAACTATTTATATTTAAGTTTACACTTTCCCTGACGTTTCGGTTGCTTTTCAGCAGCCATGGTCACGGGGAGACTAAGATGGTAGTTGTCTCAATATTCCAGTATAGTTATTTCAAAGTACCCATGCATAATTTAATCAAAAGAATTACTTAACTAACTAGGCACATTAACATGCCATGTAGATATTGTTTACAAAGCAGTAAGTTAGTAACCCTGTATTATCCATCGATGCAAATCAAGTTTACTCTTATGTTGGCATATAACAAATGCCAGTTACATAACCTCTGAGATAAAAGTTTAGGTAAGAACTAATAAATAGGTATATATATAAACTGAAAATAATATATTAACTGTTATACATTTCATACTGCGATAGGTAGACTTAGCTATACAACACTTATATACGGGAACCAAGTTATATATACCTTAGAAAACGACAATCGTTCGAGTTTCACTGTCATGGTACACATGGTAGCGGTCATTACCGAGTCATTGCTTTTACTCACCTCGATATGCCCAAGGTCGCCGCGCGCGCTGCTGCCAGCCATGCGACCACTAACCAAACCTTCGCAAACATTTTAAACTTAATTCACTAAAATACGTACGTTACTTAGATGTGTGGCTCCCCAACTATCGATTTTTTCCGCCTGCGTTTGACCTGCGGTGACCTTTCGTGATTGGAGTGTTGTTTTAGTTCAGCGTGGCCGCGTGCGCTCGCGCCGACCCGTGTTGTGCTAATGTTTATTTCTCGCGCTGAGATTGTGCGGTTATCTGGAGTGCTGTTTATAATTGTTTGAGAGCTTCCAGTTACTTGTTTAATTACAATGTGAAGGTCGTAGTATCTAATATTAGTTATGATAAGTAAATACACTTAAACTGATTTGTAGCAACTGGACGTTTTTCTCGTAGTATTATTTTGGTGAACTTGGTTAGTTTTAGTATGTGTCTTATGTGGGGGCCAGTCAGTGCAGAGCGGCGACACTTCGACCCAGTGGGATCTTTTGTGTCGACACTCTCCCAATAACGACTGCCATAGATGTTCTTGGCAGCCGGGACCGACGGCTTAACGTGCTTTTCGAGGCACGGAGAAGGCGATAATTCTCAATCAATACGCACATAATTTCGAAAAGTCATATAACTTCCGAAAGTCATAGGTGCGCGACGTGGGTTCGAACCCGAGACCCTCTGCATTGCAGTCTGTTGGTCTCCCCACTGAGCTATCGCTGCTCTAGTTTTAGTAACTCGCATAATTGCATTCGACTTTTTTGAATACTGTTGTGCATCTTTTTTGTTGTGCATAACTCGATTCGTACGTGCATGGTCAAGAACGCAGCGCACTCATTTATAGTTTTGTCAATTCATACGAATAATATCCGAATGTATTTTGCAGTTTGCTTATGCTATATTGAGGAGCGAATAAAAAAACGAATTTGCTACAAAGCAATTAATAGCACTATGAAGGGTGATTAAAATTGTGGAAGTTCTAGACGTGCGTGACTGTACGGTCGTCTGTTTGTCAGTTTTTCAGCACTTATTATTTTATTGTAGTAGGTACCTGCCCGTTATTAGTGGCCTCAGTGTCGATAACTCATCAAAGACATTACCTGACATCCGTACGTAATAGAGAATGTTGTTATGTTTCTTAAAACTTACTATATAGCGTTCGCTTAGTAATTTTTTGGACACGCTAATTCAAAATATTATTTATAACAAAATAAAAGAAAATAAAAATGTAGTATTGATAAAAAAGCCAGTTCGATGAGCTCTCATAAGAATCTGGCAAGTAACTCATGGCCACTCTTTCAATCGCCAATTATCATTACAATATTATACTTTAATACAGTTATAGTTTATTCCTAGCATTTTTATCTTCTATATGTTCTGTGACAGAGTAATATCTTTCTAGCCAAAATTATTGTATACGTACCGTCTTAAATTTATTAAAACTTGGTTCTGAATGTCGTTTGGAGCTTTGTTGTAAAGCGCACACGTTGACTTTTAATTGTTTATTATTTATTGAGGCCGGCATTACTCACTTGTTTGTGTGTAGGGTCCGAACCCACAATACTCAGCGCGATGGTAGCAACGAGGCGACATCTTAAACCACTACGCCATACGCCATCCGTTTCTAGTGTTAATAATATTATGTATATCGCTTCTCTTATAATATAAATTGATAACATTGTATCAATATAATCAGACGAATATATATATGGATGTTTGTCTTGGTCTGGGTGTTTCTATGTATAATATGTACGTATTTACAAAAAAAAAAGTATATAAGTATGTTTATCCATTGTCTAGTACCCATAGTACAAGCTCTGCTTAGTTTGGGCTAGGCGGTGTTGTATGTATGTGGTAGAATATTATTATTATTATTAGACATAAATTAGATTTCAATATATACATTTTAAATTAATATCTTATTGAATCTTTAGTTATTTTTTTGTAAATTTGCTCGAATAGCACTAAACAAAACATATATCCAAAATCTGCGTTTTGTTTTTGATACATTATGATTACCACTCACAAAAGTTTATACATTTGTAATCTATTAAACGATTAAACTCAATTTGTTATTTGGGTTTGCCCAACTTGGAGTCTGGTGTCGTACTAGTACGATGCCTGACTTCATCGCGCTCATAATTACCCTGATTGGGTTAGAAACTAGTCGGGCAAACCAAGGTAAATTTACCCGTTTAATACTTAGATAACAATAAAGAGATGTTATTTCTTCGACGTTGCTCTAATAAAATGAAACGTTTGTTTGTAAAATACACACACGCAGTCGATACAGAAAATAGTTCTTAAGTCTCCCGTAATACGGGTGAGCGTGTTTCCATCTACCAGGTATATTTCCAGAGTATATGCGGGTACTATCTAAATATTCTTTACAGCAAACCTCAAAAACTGCCCGTATAATAATATAATAATAATATCAGCCCTGTATTAAACTGTCCCACTGCTGGGCACGGGCCTCTTATCAGTGTGAGAAGGGTTAGGACATAGTCCAGCACGCTGGCCCAGTGAGGTTTGGCAGACTTCACAAATCTTATAGATAGCTATGGAAAATTCTCAGGTATGAAGGTTTTCTCACGATGTTTTCCTTCACAGTTAAAGTTTAGTAATCTGTGGTTAAAGCAAGCGATAATTATCTATTTAATACGTAGATAACTTCGATACGTCATAGATGAGCGCCCTGGGATCGAATTCGTAATACCGGCTCCTATAATATGCCTCACCATTTACATATTTGTACATTTGGCCATAACAGGCTTCAAATAATATTTCTCTCTCCTCTCTCTCCATAATATCTTGAATAATATAAATGCGAATGTAAATTTGGTAGTTGTTTTCTTTAACTACTCAACTGATCAACATGAAATTTTGCAAATACTTCGACTGGGGACAAAAAAGGACATAGGATACCTTTCATCTTGAAATAAAAGGTTCTGTTCCCGAAGGAAAGAAAATTGAAATTCTATGGCGTAGTGGTTAATGTAACCGACTGCCACGCCTGAGGTGGCGAGTTTAATTCCCGCACAAGTCAAACATTTGTGTGCATAAACATATATGTTTGTTTTGGTCTGGGTGTTTCTATGTATAATACGTATGTATTTATAAAAGAAAAGTATATATGTATGTTTATCCATTGTCTAGTACCCATAGTACAAGCTCTGCTTAGTTTGGGCTAGATGGTGTTTTGTGTATGTGATAGAATATAAGAGAATAAAACCTACATTTACGTGAGCAGACCCGCAGGCAAAATAAAATTATGATATACCGATACATCATGAGGTCCTTAAATACACAAATTATTCCTCAAGAAATATTTTGAAACTATCTTTATTAATAATTACCATGGCCGGTCTGGAAATCACTAAACAGACTTCGAACTCCGGTCGGCCGATGCAAAGAAAATATGTTCAGGTGGGGATTCGTAGGCGATTTCAATCTAGGCTGTTTGTGCGGTGCAACCCAAACAATGTTGCACCTTATATTGTACCCTGAGTGTCCCAACAACTGCACGTATGAGGGCTTGATGATTGCTTCAGACGATGCAATCAAGGTGGCTGCGTTCTGGGCCGCAATTATATAATATGAGTTATGATTGCCACCGAAACGGAAAGAAGAAGTAGGTATATAGTGTCTTATCTATGACTAGATACCTAATCAACTTATTCTTAATACACCGCCCTAAAAAACGCATGCGTACAACAACGTTCGATCCTTAGCAGACTTAACTTGGAATTGCCTTATGGTCACATACACAGTGTGCATGTGTGACGTAAGTATATAGTGTCTTATCTATGTGTGTGACTGCGTCAATTTCTTTGTCATTAATTTTATTTTACTTTATTAGGGAAAATTTATGCATTTTCCACAGATTAGTAGGTAACAAACATTGATGTCTGTATACGCAGCAGGACCCTACGTTTAATTCGATTGAAAGCACATACATCGACCAAACTAAACGTTCAGTCGCTGAAAAAATACTAAAAGTTTTAAAACAAATTGTCTGCTAAAATACAAACTATTTTAATTAAACGTAAGGTTATTTGAAAAGTACTATTAAAATGCTGATAAGAAATACGACTTTCTGGGCCGAAAGCGCCAAAACAAAATAGAGACCCACTGGCTGGCATGATAAAAGTTTTGCAGGCGCATTCCTCATAAACTAATTATTGTTTTAAAATAAAACCAAGGTATTTTAAAGGTACTTATACACCGCTAAAGGTCTGAAAACCTCCAAACACTGGAGGGTCAAGAGTAATAAATTAAGATTTCGCTGTAGCAATTAAGGTACTATTTTTTTACTTGTACGATTCGGAAAGTACTAAATACCACGCACGTAAAATTTTAGCTGTAAATCGAAACGTAAGGACCTGCTGCGTATACAGACATCAAACATTGCTGTGTTAAAAACAATGTCAAGTGAAACACATAGTTTTATATCTCTACTTATATTATAAAGCTGAAGAGTTTGTTTGTTTGAACGCGCTAATCCCAGAAATTACTGGTGCGAAAGCAAAATAAAAATTTAAAATTATTCAACTGTTGGATAGCTCATTTCTCGAGGAAAGCTATAGGCTATATAACATCACGTTACGACCCACGGGGGCGGCGCAGTAATCATAAACGCGGGTGAAACCGCGGGCACATTTAGTACCTTATAAAAAAGTATAAGGGTATATTGACCGGCCATCTGTAGGTATCTATATACATACATACATATGTATACACTAGCTTTTGCCCACACTTCGCTCGCGTAAAAGGTTAGGTTGTTAGTACCTACCAGTATTTTTCTTTTTAATAAAATATGGTCTATGTTACACACTGATAATATAGATTTCTATTAGTGAAAGAACTTTAAAATCGGTTGATTAGTTTTTGCGTTAAATCCTTACAAACAATAAATCTAACCTTGCCATTTTATGATATTAGTACCTATCTATAAACTGTTGCCTGAAACAGTTGGTAGAGATGACTTTGTCCAAACCCCAACTATGTTTTAGGTACCATGTCTATCAGGCACGTATTATATCGGACAAATATCTTTGCTTAAAGCTGCTGCAAGTAACAGAACAGAATTAACAGAATTATTTGCTGCTGCTTAACCCAGGAAGATCGCATTTCATCACCAGCGCCAACTTATGCAGCTTTCAGGTGTTTATTTTGCTCGCGGCTTCTCTCGCGTAAATGTAAATTAGGTAAGTAACAGTAGGTACTTTGTAGAGTTCGAAAAAACTCTTACGCAACAGCTTTGTCCGTCCGTCTGTTATACAACTTTCAACTCAAGAACCGTAAGAGCACGAGACTCGTGGTCAACGCCATTCGACTCAGCATAGTCGATATAGCCCCGAAATTACTGACCTTTGACCTCAATGATACGCACGTGATACCACGTGACCTTGGCATTTTTTAGAACTCTTAAGATTTTATGGCTATTGATTGCCGTTTCTCACTTGTTTCAGGATAAAATGTATCCTATCGTTTTCTGTACCCCTGACAACGTGTATGCGAAATTTCATGATGATCGGTCGAGAAATTAAGGCGTGAAAGCGTAACAAACAAACTCACATTCGCATTTATAACATTAGTTAGGATTAGGATTTTAATTCCTTAACCCAAAAGGGTGGGTAGGTGTAGATAATAAAACAAGCACATATTAGAAGAGTTTCATTTTTAATATCAACTAAACCACAACAGTTCGTAATAAATATATCAACTTCAGACATTGTCATACTTGTAATAAATTAATAAATATAAACCTTACTCCACTTAGAAATAACAAGTACTTTGGTAGTGCGGAGACAACTAATAAATATACCACACTCTGACGTCACACTTGCTATCAGCACTTTTAGTAAGGGCTCTCTATAACGACAATCGAAAATTTCTTGTCATACATTTATAACAACGTACCTAGTACAAAATACATAGGTAGGTACAGCCACCCAAATATAAGGAACAGAGTTCCATTAAAATGTCTACAATATGCCAAAATATTGTATACATATTTAGTGTCAAACATAATAATTCCTTACAACTGGTGTAAGTTAACATTGGTTGCATAACTTTGAAAACATGGATGTTTCATAAGTCACCAAAACTTATTTATAAAAACATTATTTACCGAAGTTAATATGAATACAATATTTTGGTATAGGTATAAGTAGGTGGCAGACATTAAATGATTTTTTTCGAATACATATTTTTGAAGGTGACTGTACTATTCGAGATGATGATATTAATCGAAAACCCGTACTAAAGACAACAATCACACAAGTGATTTTTAACCTCGAAGAAAAATTATACGTACTTATTATTATGCAAATGACTTCTATAAGCGTGTCCGATATAAAAATAAGCTAAAACTAGTGACGTCAGAATTAAAAATAAAATTTGCTTACGACAAATGTATTTAGCAAACACAATGTATGCACATAGGTACAACTTAAAATCATAATTGCACACAAATGAAATAAAAACATCGCTTTAGTTTTAATCACAATGTTATTATCTTTAACAACACATTGCAAATCATACGCAAAAGTGAAGGAAGATGGAGCCACTAGTATAACCCGTAAATTATGCTAGCTGTCATATACAACCGTATACATTTAGTAAGTATAATAAAATCATAGAGCAGCGATAGCTCAGTGGGGAGACCAACAGACTGCAATGCAGAGGGTCTCGGGTTCGAACCCACGTCGCGCACCTCTGACTTTCGGAAGTTATATGACTTTCGAAATTATGGGCGTATTGATTGACAATTATTGCCTACTCCGTGCCTCGGAGAGCACGCTAAGCCGTTGGTCAAAAATAGTTATGCTCTAGCTATATAGAATGTCCCATGGCGTAATGCGGCAATTTGATCTTATGCAACTATATTTAATGGTTATATCTCTATGTATTGTTTAATAATTATTGCAGTAGAAAAATAATGTTGTAATTCGTAAAATAATGGCGCTATCTACATTCACTTTTGCGTAAGACTCCCTACTAGTCCTAAAATCTAATTAACTAAAATACAAGTTGCCAATTACAGCAGTTTTACTGGGTGGCATTACAACTCTCCTTCCTTAATACGATCTCATAAAACTATGGAAAACAATCCACGACAATTTTCCAATTCACCAATCATAGTCTTTCGTCGAAATTTAAAATGGTAACGTCAAAATTTATTAACTCAAAATTGCATTAAACCTAACTCGTTTTGACACATTAATATTCCAAAATACTTCGAAAACTGGCAACACTGTGCAATCACCCACAGACTAATAAAAGAAACCATTTAGAAATAGACGGGGTTTTAGTGATCACATTATCTTAAACTACGGTCTTATGGAATGAACATGATAATGAATACTTGAGCTGCATCGGAATGCAAGAATAACTAAACACACAAGACACAGGTACAGAACGCCGATCCAATATAGCGCGAGAAAATAGATGCACTCACTTTGAAGATCAAGCAACAAGTTTGGGTTGTGTGCCTGCGGTGAATAGTTATTAAATAGATATACGACACAATGATTCCTCTATTATGATCGTATTGTGATCATAGAGTGAGTAATGTAGTATTTTAAGCTTTCAAAGGCAACAGCACCTGCTTATTATCAGACTGTGCCCTGTGTGTTTGCCTCCTTAGTAATATCAGAAAAGATATTTCTTCTTTCTTTTTCGTGTGGTTAGTGGACAACCTGTTGTCAAGAGTTGTTCAAGCCGCCCGTAGGACATGGCTTAACGACTGCTGTCAATTTCACAACAACCGGGACCGACTTTTTACGTGTCCTCCGAAGCACGGAGACGCTCTGATGAAATACCACTAAGCGGTCACCCATCTATAGACTGACCGCACCTAACGTTGCTTAACTTCGCTAATCGTTCACCGGTTAGTGATTGCAACTGGCTATGAGCGCCTCAAAAAAAGATCAATCAGCTTAAGTCAGCTTTACACAATAATTAGTCCTCGGCCGCCTAGCGTCAAGATCGCATGTGTCAATGTGTAAGTGCATCTGTTTCATGCGCGGGATGGTGCCAGACATCTGTACGTGAGTAGTGTGTGAACAAAGTGTGGTCAGTTTCCGCAGGGTGGCGCTACATGTCCATCATTGTCAAAGTTGTATATCACAGCCTATAAGATACAATTTGTTCACACCACCAAATATATCTCGCCATCTCACTCTCGTACACAAAATATATTAATCTGAAGTTTATAATACAATAACGTTTGGGAGTGTTTTTAACGCGTTCTGACTTTATACGCAGGCTAATAATAGAAGCAAAGACCGTTAAATATTAGATACGTTTAAAGTACTCGGCGATTACATAACCGATATTTAGATTTAAAATTGTCAATGACACTCAATAGGTTGCATATCGTCATAGATAAATGTCGGGATTGTAAAATCATATATAATTTGTATCAGTGCTTCAAATTAAGAGCTGTTTATATTGTGCGATGTAGAAGCACCACATTTTTTAATAATGACTCCTTTATATGAGAGGATAAAATATATTAAATTTTTTACGGTAAAACAGAATTTGCCTTTTGTTGTGTGAAATTTGAAATAAACGGCAGGGAGAAAATCCCATTATAATTAAAATTCTATACATATTTTATAATTCAGTACCATATTTGCAACGGCCCAATAGCTTACCTAGGAAAATAAATTTGGCATTTCGCTACCTATACATAAATATAGGTTGCGTTATGCCAAATTAACCCACTGGTTCAGGATTATCTGAATATTGAAAATCGTGAATTTATTTACCCTTACGTAAGAGCTAGAACGCGTAAAAAATCACCCACAGTTAACAACTATAAAACAAATGTTTACTCGTACAAGTATCACACAATAAGTTACGTTTGACACAAAACACCGGGAACAACTTGGTCGCGCTCTCACATAGATCATAATATCAGACGATGAGTTATAAAATATATATTAACTACTATAACTACACGACCTTCTTATATAAGACGACAGAACATCAACACTATTCTCTTAAAATACCAGTCATAATAAAAAAAAGCTAGTTTCTGGCCATCAGCGTGTCGCAGCGACTCAATAGGTTAAAATTCTAATGCTTTTGTCAACTAGCGGCCATTTTGTGCAACGTGACAGCTAGGTTTGCCAGTCTGATGTTTTCTAGAGGTCGCTAAAAGATCAACAAATCTATTGAATTGCTTTTATAGAAATTAGCTGTGTACACAATTGACTTCAAATTTTTATCAAACAATTCAGTAAATGCTCTGTATATTTAGTCATGAAAGGTGGATACCGCGTGTTACGCAACTATATTAGAATCTCTCGAATGCAATTATGTGCACCACCTAAATAATTGTAAGCTTAGAACTTTAATGAGTATAATAAAACATAGTATAGATGTTATGTCGTCCATATAAAGCGTTTTATTATGACTAATTTTCACTACATTAGAAGTTGTATACAACACACATATTTTCCAATATGGTATACTATATCAAGTCGACACTGCCCGCGTATACTTTAATACTCGAAGGGCAACACCGATATTTTATAAGAAAATACAACCGGATGGTTGTGTTTATTAGCTTAGCATTAAGTAGGAAACGTGCAAAATCTACGATTATATGAACAGCCTTAATTATAACAGTCTAGTTAACGATAATCCATACTGACTTTTAAGGATCGTTGGCAGGTAACATAATGTACCGGCTAACCAAACAGTTACCTGGTAGTCGATTGAACACATTGACAGAATGTATAGATTAGTTTTAGCAAGACTGATTTATAAACAGTTAGTGATAAATATTTATGTAGTTAACATATCATGTTCATTTTGATACTAAAACATTAACCTATCCTGTGTCATAATACTATTGTATTGACTTACGTTTACGCGATTTACATTTCAATTAAACTACATTTTAAAAGTCAAAATTTGTTTACATCTTAGTCAAAGTTAAATGTCGATATAAAAATGTAAACAATACATATTTACAATCTGTAAAAGTAGTTTAAATTAAAATGTAATAATATTGTTAGAAACATCTAGAATATATATCAATTTGAGTATAGTAATTGAATAGCCTCGTAACTTTGTTAAACAGGACAAACGTACGAAAAAATCAATTTTAATTACACCCATGAAACCCTAGAATCATTCCGAATGAAAATGCAAAAGCGCGGCAGATATGTCTTTCTGTGGATTGAAAATAAATCGTGTTTCAAGTTACGATATTATTCAATTCGATATTATTATAATTCGGTTATCATACTTTTTGTGTATACTGTAAGGTAAATTAATATATCACGTCTTATAGTTGAAATAATATCAATACTATTGCATTAATTATCATTCCATTTGATAGGATTCTTTGTTGAGAATTGTTGAAAATATTCGTCACAGAATTACCACAAAACACAAACATGCAGATGGCCGGCTCTCAATAAAACAGTATGATCTGTTTTATTGATAGCTGGCCATCTGCACGTGTGTGTTTTGTGGTGATTCAACGTAGTAGTGATGTGGCGGATAGGCGGATATATCCGAGGGAGAATACAAATTCTTACTATTTACTTTGTGAATGACCTTGCACATTATTAAGTCATTTCTTTATTTGAATTATATTTTATATTTCACATATTGCAGTGAGCCGGACATGTGTATTTATGTAATTGGTGGCACATCTTTATAAACATTTTAATCAAAACTTAAAATGCGACTTCTCTAACTATTGAAGTATAGTATAAAAAATCTAACTACGATTATTCCCAACAATTCCTTTTGGTTGAGTCATAAAATTATAGTTATTCCTTATAGTACGCCTATTTTATTAACTATAAGTCTGTGAATTTTATAAAAAAGTGTATCAGTAAAATATTTATACTTTAATTAATAGTTCTGTCTTTGAAATAATACTTAGATCACTAACTATATAGTTTATACAACGATAGTTTTGATAATTACAATCATCAGTCTAAATTGATTTTGGAGGGCCTAAATGGAATTTCAACATTATAATATCAAAACGAAATGACAATTGATATAACTGTGCTTGTTACATTGCACACGAAGATAAGCTCATTATATTATTAGAGTATTTTAATTTTCCGTTTCACAGTGTTTACTAAATAAAACTCTTTTTGCTCACTCATTACATGATAATGATTAGCAGATGCTACATAGCTTAGTGTTTGTCATTCTATTTAAATAGTCATATTAGATCGTGTTATAAATTAATTGTATTTTTGTATAGTGTAACACGTTTTCTATTGGTTCCTAAATTCGCTAGTACCACAAAATATACATAAACAGATATACCGTTCAATACAACGCGATAAAACAGACGTACTCACAGATAGACGATTTCGTACAGCGACTTTAGGTTGAGACAGTAATTGACTCTCAGCTGATTTAATTCTGGTTTTTGTCAATAATAGCATTCGTATTATTTTAAAAGAATTGACGCTATTTGACATATAATCCCTGTATACACGCGGTGTATATAAGTGCGTCTATTTTCGTGCGTTTTATTATACCGGCGATCTGTATCAACATAATTTGTGTCATAGTGACACAAATTATATTGCTAACATAGAATTTTATATTTAGAGGTACACGCCCAACTATCTATATATTACAGTTTCTCGTTTGTTTAACAAATTTCGTTGACACCATTTATGATTTTTATGAAATTAACATTTACATCGAGACATTATCGAGGAACTTATTTAATTACGCATAACATTCGTTAGTCTATTATTTAGGTGGCTTACATGTACATATGGTGAGTAAGCGTGTTACGCAATTTAGGCATCAAGTTCGTCGCTATTAAGTATCACTAGGTGCTGTTTTACTGGTGTCTGGTGCGCAGCGTGCTTTGCTGCGCACGCATGTGTCGAGATTATCGCTATTGAGTAACACTGTTGTTTGACAGCAAGGGAATGCAGCGTTTACTATTACGCATACGCAGTGTATCACATAGTACAGTCGTCGAGTTCGTAGCTATCGATTATCAATAAGTGTATATTCATAGTTTTGTGTGCGTGTGCAGCGTGATCTGCGCATACGCAGCGAGAGGCGTGATGCGTAGGTGGTGGTTCACCGGTGTTCTCGCTATCTAGTATCGCGTGGGTGGTGGTCACAGGTCGGTGTGCGCGTGCAGCGTGTGCACGTGCTCGTGGTAGAGCTGGCGCGCGTAGGCGGCGTGGCGCGCGACCCAGGCGGCGAGCTCGTCGCTGTCGCACTGCACGCGCGGGCGCCGCACGCTCGCCTCGCTATCTAGTATCGCGTGGGTGGTGGTCACAGGTCGGTGTGCGCGTGCAGCGTGTGCACGTGCTCGTGGTAGAGCTGGCGCGCGTAGGCGGCGTGGCGCGCGACCCAGGCGGCGAGCTCGTCGCTGTCGCACTGCACGCGCGGGCGCCGCACGCTCGCCTCGCTATCTAGTATCGCGTGGGTGGTGGTCACAGGTCGGTGTGCGCGTGCAGCGTGTGCACGTGCTCGTGGTAGAGCTGGCGCGCGTAGGCGGCGTGGCGCGCGACCCAGGCGGCGAGCTCGTCGCTGTCGCACTGCACGCGCGGGCGCCGCACGCTCGCCTCGCTATCTAGTATCGCGTGGGTGGTGGTCACAGGTCGGTGTGCGCGTGCAGCGTGTGCACGTGCTCGTGGTAGAGCTGGCGCGCGTAGGCGGCGTGGCGCGCGACCCAGGCGGCGAGCTCGTCGCTGTCGCACTGCACGCGCGGGCGCCGCACGCTCGCCTCGCTATCTAGTATCGCGTGGGTGGTGGTCACAGGTCGGTGTGCGCGTGCAGCGTGTGCACGTGCTCGTGGTAGAGCTGGCGCGCGTAGGCGGCGTGGCGCGCGACCCAGGCGGCGAGCTCGTCGCTGTCGCACTGCACGCGCGGGCGCCGCACGCTCGCCTCGCTATCTAGTATCGCGTGGGTGGTGGTCACAGGTCGGTGTGCGCGTGCAGCGTGTGCACGTGCTCGTGGTAGAGCTGGCGCGCGTAGGCGGCGTGGCGCGCGACCCAGGCGGCGAGCTCGTCGCTGTCGCACTGCACGCGCGGGCGCCGCACGCTCGCCTCGCCGCCGCCGCCGCGCACGCCCAGCTCCACGAAGTACGCGCCCTCCGTCGACACCACTGTGCACGATACTAGGTTGCTGGAAAGACAGCATTTATTAGTTGATCCGCTTTAGCGTTCATTATACAGAAAATGCGTAAATTATACTGAAATAGTGTAAGTTATACAGGAAATGCGTAAATTATACAGAAAAGGTGTAAATTATACAGAAGAGACGTAAATTATACAGAAAGGTGTACGTTATCCAGAAGAGACGTAAATTATATAATAAAGGAAATTGTACAGAAAAGATGTAAATTATAAAGAAAAGGTGCAAGTTATACAGAAGGTGCGTAAATTATACAGAAAAGGGGTTAGATGAGGCGGCGCATACGTGGCGCATGCGTGATGCGGATAAGGCACAGACGCGAATTAAATTATGCAGGAGTAGAGATTTAGCAAGGTATGTCATTACAGTTCAATTTTGTAACGATAACATAGCTTTTCCAGAAGTACTGTAAAACAAGCGACGTGCTCCATGCACGCTCCATACAATCTGCTTGGAGGCGCGACTTATATACTCAAGCGGCGCAGCGCAGGCGTGCCGCTTCGCCGAGCCGCTTGTGTATAATCCACGACACGAGTTACCGCGGCATAACAACACCTTTATGCCGATGTTGCAGCCTACACGACAGTTTGCGTCATGTCAAGTAGCTGATACATTATTTTAATTCTATTTATTGTAATTAGATTTAAGTCAGTCTTGTAACAGTTTTTATTGAGTAAACGTTGTATTTTGACAAATAAATATTATTTTAACTTATTTTCCGCTCGCGATAACTTATCTCACGTCGCTTTATAATATTTTGTATGGAAAGTTTAGATGCGGCACTATGCTTCTACTGCACCAGCAATACGTCTTTGTCTTATTTGTATAATTTACGCAGCAATCCATATAACCTTGATTTGTCTAGCTGCGGATAATATGACCTAGAGCCTCATAGGAAGGCAAAATGCTATCAGTTTTAGTCGATTCGTATTGCAAATTGTAGAAAAATATTATCAAAGGAAGACTAAGCTAAATATTTTTCGTTTAGCTCGATCTTCGCATTTTTTACAGAGACAGCTACACCTAGTTTTCCCAAAACAGAACGGGTGAAACGGATAAAAAAAGGTGGTTCACTAAAGATAAACCGATAATTAGTACACTATATGTATTAGCTATGGCGCTCATGAGGGGAGGGCTATGTCCAGCAGTGGACTATTATAGCCCGATGATGATGATGATGATGATGTATTAGCTATTACTGTGATATTGTATAACAACAAAATAGGTACCTTAGGTGTGTCTCCATGACAACGCAGGGAGTAGTATGCTTGCAGGTGATGATCCTCAGGTACGTATCCGACAGCAGCGCCCTGATGTCATGCGGCGTGTCCCGCACGGTACGGTAGGCGAGGAAGTGCTCGGAATAGTCTGTGTGGTTCAGCGCGTAGAGGAGTGCGGCGCCCGCCGCCTGCGCGCCGCAGTACCGCGGCAGTAGGCCTCCGCAGCCCGCCACGCAGCGCGGGCCTCGTACTCGACTTGGCACCCACTTGTCTGATCTATAAAAACAACCGAAATCGTTAATATTTATGCCTTTGCTTAATTTTGCCCGCGATTTCACTCGTGTAAATGTAGTGTATTAGGCTAGGATAGTAATAGTTTTTTCTTCTGAATATAAGGTGCCTTATACCCTTTTCTGTTCCCCTGAAAACGTGTACCCGTAAACGTGTGTGTAACCTCACACAGATTGTACTATATTATGAATAATATGTAACTAGATACCTACTATTGTCTTGTTTTTGTAAAACTGTATGAGAGAACAAATAAAGTTATTTGTATTGTATTGTATTGTGTCTGCAACATTTTATGTTGATCGGTCGAATGGTTTAGGCGTAAAAGCGTAACAACAAACAAACTCGCATCATTCAATTACTACCAAGTCTCTTATTAAGTTGATATAATCATAGCATCTAATCTAGTTGCAACTTAAGCCCACCTTACACCAATAGCGGACGTGCAGCGGAACTGGAAGCGAATTTTTTGAATTGTTCGAATTAGTATAAAACTTTAAATACACGATCGTCGCGAATTGTGTGTGTCATACTAATTAGAACAATACAAAAAATCGCCACCGGTACCGCCCGCCTCCATTATCTGTATGTGGTGGGCTTTACGGGTAACTTTAAAATCATATATCATCAGGACATACATAATATCAGTATATCATATATCAGTTCTTAGCTGTGCCCCACGACTTCAATCGCAAGGTGCAGCTAATAATAGATATGGGTTTCTCTTAAAGTATGCCAGATGATCGTAAACCAATCCTAACTAATATTTTAAATGCAAACGTGAGTTTGTTTGTTACTTTCACGCCTTAACTACTCGACCGATCATTATGAAATATCGCATACAATCTAGATAAAAGTTCTGTTTCAAATTAAACCTAATCTACATTTACGCGGGTAAAATCTAGTATGACATAATATGCAGCTACAAACCTTCTGCTCGTATCACGTAGTGCGGAGGCGGTCTCAGCCGCTAGATCCAACACTCCAATCACAGGCTTGGTGACGGTGCCCACCAGCCCCTTGCCCACGCCCGCCAGGAAACCACCCAGGCCTTCCTGCGTGGCGCCCTCATAACTGTGCTTCACTAGAGATGTCATGCCACCTGCAGATCAAACGGTCAAACATTACATAAATTATCTTATTTTAATTTTGTCTTCTGTTTACGCAAATGTTATTCATTGAAATTAAACTACTATATACAGATTTTATCGCGTTGTTTATTTTACACTTTATTATATAATTTAGAAACTGTTAGACTTCTACTAAATACTATTAAACTTTACTAATTTTTAAGCTATTAAATTATTAAAACTATTACAACTATTTATATTTAAGTTTACACTTTCCCCGACGTTTCGGTTGCTTTTCAGCAGCCATGGTCACGGGGAGACTAAGATGGCAGTTGTCTCAATGTTCCAGTGTAGTTATTTCAAAGTACCCGAACATAATTTAATCATTGGTGTTTCTATTTACGCAGAATATCTTATTTTGTACATATTTGTACAGTCAGGAACATAAGTCGATTAAAATACGACATTGAAATTGCGTCTTTATTTTAAAATTATTACAAATGCTAGTTTTTTAAAGCAGTATTAGTAAAAGATGGTTGATTCAATTGTAGTGAAAATAGCAGCATTTTAATTAATATTTTTGATTCATAAAAGACTTCAAATTCGTTAAATGTTTAGGTACTAATATTGCTAACTGTTCGTATGGTATTTACGGCAGATAAAGTTTTCAGCTAAGTATATAATAATAAGTAATTATGATAAATCGCATAAAACTGTTTCAATTTATTCTAATTTGGTAGAAAATGACATCGAATAATGTAAGTCAAGAGATGTAGCTCGCGAGATGACTGTATAATTATCTTCTATAACCAATAATACTATATTTTCTTACCCAATATGCCGAGCCCAAGACCGCGGAAGCCGGCGGCGAGATGTGCGCCGGCGGCGGCCGAACGTATCCGCCGTCGAGTCTCCTCGTGAGCCTCATCACCAACCACGCGCTCCAGACCATCGCCCAGGGACTCTGTGAAACACGCGACATCATCAATACACAAATTTGGATATTTTATACAGCGTTTAACAGAAAAGTGTGGTCATATTTAAGTGTCACATAATATAGCCCCTGTACAATGAAAACCGCGACAAACAAATCCTTATACATTATTTTCACTAAGATACAGCATTTTCTTTTTAGCGGTTTATCAATATCTCGTATTCTAGTCGATACTTGAACAACACAAACAGCTGACTCGGTTGATCACTGTGAATCCATAAATGACCAGCCTCTATTTGGATAGTGATAAAATGCGATTATTTCGATGTTTTAATAAAAAATAAATAAAATGTTGGACAATTTAAATTAAATTTAAAATTGTATTTTTGTACTGGGAATAGGCATATATTTAGGTTATTTATAAGATATACAACATGGCCATAAAATATGACTACACCTTTCTGTTACATGCTGTATAAGGTGTTCGTTCAAAATAGTGTACATCGTCCGTCGATAGTATCTATGTGTAATTATACTAATTATAGTTATATCTGTGATCATTATGTTGTGCATATGTATCTACTTGTTTAGTGTCCAATAAACAACCACACAAACTACGTCTTGTTTCATTTCAAAACAAGTAAATCAAAATCAACCTTATCACCGCAACACAGGGTGTGTATTATTTTACTGTTTAATATCACGAGAATAATACAGCAGAAAAAAGTTACGTTACAAATTATAAGTAATTATTATAGTGACAAATTTATTATATTATGTATTCCGCTAAACCAAACACATGACCAGGAGCCATCATAAAATATCCATTCGCATTCCATAACATTCCTCTGAGCTATGTCATCCCATCTGCCAATTATTTCAATAGTAATAACGCACTAAGTACAATCTTTACGACTTACCGGTGACTTTGGCGGCTGAGTTAGAGATCCCGTGCGTAACATTCTTAAGTAAGGCACCAACGTTGCCCTCCAGTAGCAATCCCGTAACACCCTCCGATACGTCCGCTACGAACCCTAGTGGGTTGCCCAGGAAGTCTACTGAGCCCAGGATCTTAGCCGCTTGCCATTTTAACTCCTAGAAAGTAAGCGAGTTTGGTTATATCTGGAACACTATCCACTATCATCTTTAAATGTTTCTGTGGTAAATGGGATTTGCAAGACTAAATAAGGAGGTGCTGTATTGTCAGTATCCAAAACTATTATTGGTCCTCTAATAATGTTTATCCTTTGCGTATGCATAAAGCGATTCTATTTTTAAGGATCGTTATGACGCGAGTGATCATCCAAATATTGCATTTATAGACTGCAGTAGCCGGCTATTAGTATAGATACACTCTATCTAAAAGACGGCTACCGACTGTATGTTTTCTACTCTGCCGTCATATGGCAAATGTTGTATCTGCCAGTATTTCAAACAGATTATTCAGATGTGTCTTTTTTACCGATTCCAAAAAGTATAAACCCAATTTCGAAAAAAAGTTGCATACATCTTTTTTTTCCTTATAACGGAATTACTGTATCGTTCGTCTGTGGCCGCTTTTACACAAACTGCTACAGTGCTGCCAACGCAAAGAACGCAGATCATAGCTCCTTTACTGATGTAGGCACATTGCAACTGTGTCACCTCAATATGTTAGACGTACTTACGACCTCAATTAGTGAACTGAAACATTATTTTACGTTTTACTTTATAAATACATATTTCTGTTGCCATGTGTGTATACGTGTATGCTCACACATGCTTAATATTGTATTATAAATATTTTCGTGATGATGATGACCACGCAATCGTGGTTTTACTATACTCTGTCCCAATAAAATTAATATTTTATGTAAACAATCGTTTCATGCCTAATTAAATATAAAGTCATTTAGAAAATTCAAACTCTCTTTGAAAAGTAGTTAATGAATACAATAAGCCGTATGAAAGTACTTCTTTTGATAAATATCCATAAATTTATATGTTATTGTTTTCTGTTTACGCGAATGTTATTCATTGAAATTAAACTACTATATACGGATTTTATCGCGTTGTTTATTTGACTTTTTTTATATAATTTAGAAACTACTACTATTATTAAACTTTACAAATTTTTAAGCGAATTAAATTATAATAATAATATAATATTCTGCCACGTACACACAACACCATCTAGCCCAAACTAAGCAGAGCTTGTACTATGGGTACTAGACAATGGATAAACATACATATTATTATATGCTTTTTTTTTTGTAAATACATACATATTATACATAGAAACACCCAGACTAAGACAAACATCCATGTTCATGCACACAATTGTTTGACTTGTGCGGGAATCGAACCCGCGACCTCAGGCGTGGCAGTCGGTTACACCAACCACTACGCCATCGAGGCCGTCGAATTATTAAAACTATATAAATAGTTTTAATAATTTAATTCGCTTAAAACCTAAATTATTTACACTTTCTCTGACGTTTCGGTTGCTTTTCAGCAGCCATGGTCACGGGGAGACTAAGATGGTAGTTGTATCAATGTTCCAGTGTCGTTATTTTAAAGTGACTTTGAAATAACTAGAAAGTATATAGTAGTTTAATTTCAATCATAAATATTTTATGATTAAAGTCACTAAAAGTTGTTTACCTTTTTCTCAAATTCTATTGGGATAGACTATACATTGGTGACCCCGACTTACACTACACTGACAAGACAACACTTCCATAAGGAGGACTGGTACAATATAAGGGTGTTCTTACATCTTTGAAGTGCTGCAGCATCTGTCTTCCGAGGTAGGAGGCGGTGTCGAAGACGTGCGCGCGTACGAAGGGCTCAAGCTCCACGGCCGCGTCCTCGAACTTGATGAACGTCAGCCCCAGGCGACGCTTCAGTGCGCTCAGCGAGCCCTCCAGCTTGTTGGCCGTGCACATCGACAGACGGATCTGATGGTAGGACAATACAAATACTTAGGGTGGTTGCCATGTGGTATATAGCTTGGCTTAGCCAATAGATTCGAATGTTATATCGACAGTATAACAGACATCGAATTTTTATATTTTCGTAATACCTTATGATATGTCCTTTACCGAACGTCCATTCGTAGCCGATAAACAATCAGTTTTAAGCGTTAAGGTTAGTAAAATAAGGTTTATAGTGGCGTGCACTTGGTGGCACGTATCCAAACCGGTAAGAAATACACGGTACAAATGTAGCGGCTCGTATGCGAGCCTCTGTCAAAGGGCAGGTTAAATACAGGTCGGCAACCGAGTAGTGCAAAATGAACAAATCTAGACATAGATCCTGCTTATAGTGTAAATGCGAAAGTTATGATATCACGCATGGACTACTAAACAGATTTTGATGTAATTTGGTTTGGTGATAGCGTAGCACATGGCTAAATGAATGCAGGTAACAGCTAATATTATATAAAGCGAAGATCAAATCAACGAAAAATGTCTGTGATGTGTGTCTATGGCGTAGATGTTATAATATGTTAGGTATATCCGAGTCTAATTTGTGCTGTTAGAGTATCGAAATAAACGTATTAATATAATTCTCGCTATTTTTAAGTCGCTGTAAGCCAAAGTAATAATTTTTTTGTTTTAGCAGTGGTGTGTATAAATGATAATGATGAATGATTGAATGATGAATAAATGATAATGATCGTTGTAAAAAAATGATGTTCGTTGTAAAGTTGTGCACACGCATTTATGATGTTGTCAACACATACGAATGCAAATGTGTATCGGTATAAGCATCTAACTATAACGATATATATAGTACTTTAGAGCGACTAAGATTTATGTCCGTGTAAACTGAAGGAACATATTGATATTTTGCAAAATAAAAATCGTAGGATTTACTAGTACACTTAAAACAATTGTAGAACAAATCTGGGAATTTCTAAAGAAATATATTAAAAACTACAGTAAGTATCTGACAAATTAAGGTATAAGGTAAGGTAAGGTATTTACCGAGATCTGGCTGATGAACTGTGAGGACTGAGGGACCGCATGTAACCTTTAGGGTTTACTTTAGGAGAAATGTAGATATAATTAGGAAGTACAATGAGAGAAGGTATAACAAATACACTTTTAATGAATTAATATACAAATAAAAGAGACAATCTTTACTTATAGAACTATCGTCAGGGCGTGGTTCGCTAAAGACTTGCTTCGTGGTCCTTGTATAATCAGGACACTTAGCTGGGAGTGTGAAAGCCGGGCCGCAAGGAGACGCGACTGACGCCGTCCGTCCTTATATAGTGTCGCACCACCGGTCGCGAGAGGTGGCTAGTGACGTGCGCCCGCGTTCGTCCCCCCCTCGCTCACACGCACTTTAAGGGCTGTAGTTTTTAATTTATTTCTATACAATTTCCCAGATTTGTTCTACAATTGTTTTATGTCTACTACTAAATCCTACGATTTCTATTTTACAAAATATCAGTATGGTCCCCCAGTCACACACGCACATTAAGATTTGACGTATAAATAAAACGCGTGACCTACCTACACGGTATAGTGCTGTGACACATGTAGCAATAATGGTATATATACAGATCAAAGCTAACCTTTTTGCTCGTTATAAGCTGAACGCATTAAATATAAAATAAAAAGTAAACATAACAAGCAAAAGGCAATGATTCCTACAAATCATTATTTGAGTTAAGAATATCGCATTACTTTTTAAGAGCAGATAACGTATATAGGTACATATTTTAGTAAAATTTATTTTTGAGTGTTGTAGCACAGAACTCAACCTTATCCTACCACCCTTATGCGTCTATCTCAGCGCTAATCTCCGTATTTTGGTGTTTCCAGATAAACATGCATTAAATTAGTTTGTGGTGGTAGCTATGCTGAATTGGGTCGTTTTAATGTTAAAAGTTATAATTTTTTACAACTGTTTTGGCAAACTTGCGTACGGCCCACCTGATGGTAAGTGGTCACCGTAGCCTATAGACGCCTGCATCACCAGAGGCATCACTTGCGCGTTGCCGATCCTTTAGGAAAGGAAGTGGGAAGGACAAGGAGCGGGAAAGGGGGAAGGGGATCATTGGGCCTCCGGCACTCTCACTCACCGAACGAAACACAACAGTGATACTGCTATTTCACGTCGATATTCTGTGAGAGGGTAGCCCTTCCCCGGTCGAGCCGGCCCATTCATGATGAAATCAGCGAGGTTCTACTACTCTACTAAATTATGTTTTTAATGTGGTAAATGTAATAACAATGTCCTTCAGATCAAATTCCGGTCATGGTGACTAATCTTAATGGGGACTGGCCATCTGCGCAGGAGATATAGTGCACAAGTGTCTCATGACTCGAGGGGACGGTAATCCGACATGATCGGAGAGAGATCAGGCGCAGGACCAACAGCTTTATGAGCTTGCCGAGGCACGGTGGTGTCTAACATCGCCAACTTGCCAACTCCGGGCTGCTATTGAGATTTCGACCCGGCCAACACTGGATTCGAACCAGAGATACCATGCACAGCAGTCGCATTTGCTATCCCTGCGCCGAGGAGGAGGTATATAGGGAGTGAGTGATATGGCCGTAGTGTAAAGATTAGCTGACCTGGCTGGGTATAATCTTGATGAGCGCGAAGTAGTATCTCGTGGCGTGCAGCGCCGTGAGCTCGGCCAGCATGCGGCGCGTCTCATAGTCCGCCTCGTCCGGCTGCTCCCGCAGTTCTGCCTCGCCGCGCCACGCCCACGCCCACAGCTGGAGGATCAGCCTATCGCCACACAAAGTATTGGTGTTAAATATAATTATCAACATGCTGGAGTTCGTCTAATACGTAAAGGTCAGACAACGTTTATGAATGAACTAAGCTGACATTTAATTAATATTTTAGGTACAGTCAGTGGCATAAGTTATTAAATATTTGCGAAATTTTCATGGAATAGTATTAGAAATTTGTTGAATATCGGTCGCTGACCGCACAGACAAAGTGTAAGCTTAGAAATGGTAACAAAAATAAGGCCAAATTTTTTAAATGAGACAGTACATCTTTAGGACCTACTATCTAAAATGAGACACTATATCTGATTGTAATAAAATTTTGAAAATTGAACATAAGTAACATTTAATTATGATTCTGATTTTATCCCTAATTAAAAACAACCTCTGGATATCATTAAAGTAAAATATATGTCCAAAATACGCGTAGATAAATATGACAAAATAAATTTTATTTAAATATAATCATTTGAAATCCGATTTAATTCAGGCTAAAATGAAACATACCTCTCTTCGAGCCTGATGGCAAGAGGGCGCAGGGCTACGACGAGGTGTCGGAAGAAGTACGCGTTGTAGCGCTTAGCCGGCGCCTGTTGTAGTTCCACGGCGGCGTGCAGCGCCGGCAGCGGGCCCGCGCTGCCGCCACCGCGGTCTGGCAGGCAGTACAGCAAGACAGGGCTCGGAGTACCCAACAACTGGGAAAACAAACCAAGTTAGTCTTAATAGAAACGTTCGACTGAGTCACAAAACTTAGCAGGGTCATTGGAACACAATAAAACGTTTATTTTATACCTTTGATACACGTTAATTTTATTCACTTGCTAAGTCAGTTCGCAATTGAGCAGCGACTGAGCTCAACTACCATGAAATTTTTACCATTTAATTACGTTTATTAATTCACCATTTTTACTATTAATTTACCATTTAATGACCAGTTGTTAAGTGCTAAGTTTTTATCATTATTGACTTAAGAATAAATATTATTTCCTAACATAACATTCGTAATATCTATTTAAACGCAGTTACTCCTGAAATCGAATCTATTAAGCATAAAAAATCGCTTCGCTACATACCTATACATAAAAGGTAGATAATATTTGCAATTGATTTTTGTGAAGCTTTAGATTCTGTTACTCATTTAATATTGTATAGTAGGTTATATAATTGTAATGGAAAATACTTATTCTTCTTACTTCTTATAAGAGTACTAGGATATTGAACCTGTAATTTATAGAGAGATTACTTCATGGAATTTGTAATCAAAATAGGGAGTATCTCAAGGCTCGATACTGGGACCAGACTCATTTGTAGATTATTATCTTGTCGAGGTAACTCAAAATTCAAATTCAAAATAAATTTATACAGATTAGGTTACAAAGTAACCTCATGAATGTCAAAGTTACGCTAAATTTGTTCCGTGAATTTACATTTACTGCCACGTTCAGCAAAGCAAGGGTGTAGGGCTCATGAAAAGAACGGGCAAGAAACTCATGGCCACTCTTATTAATCGCTAAGTTTTTGTTCACAAATCATTGGAGCTGTCAGGTGCTGCAGTCATTTCTCCATGAACTACTACTGAACATAATCAAGCATTTAATAAAATTTTATGGTAGCCTCTAAAGCAGCAGTATGGTAAATAGGAGCATCCACTTACATGTACATAAATAACAAACATTAATATAAAAACAAACATCTGCTTTTATAGAAGAAGGATTAAAGTTTAGTTCCTAGCGATAATAACTTACCTGGTTGTCCCATTGCATGTGAGTGACGCAGAGCGCGAGCGCTATCTGACTGGGACCTAGCGCCAGCTCCAACAACACAGCGTCAAATAGTGCGTGGACTAATTCAGCAGGTGGCGCGCGTGACACTAGCGACACGGACAGACCTGCCAGCGACACGCGCACGCCCCACTCGCGATGTCGCACGCTTGACTCCGGCGCGGATTCTTCTTCCTCACCACCTTCGATCCAACCGGATTCCTGTATAGAAAGTTAAATGAACTTATTTTCTTTAAGAGGTTAGTTTAAAAAAAGACCGACTTCAAAAGAGGAGGAATTTCTCAATTCGACTGTATGGTTTTTGTATGTTTGTTACGCAATGATTCCGCCAATTATGAATTGATATTGATGATTCTTTTCACCACGGCAGCGCGGCGCGGTGACACCGATCCAAAAATAATCTATACTAATATTATAAGGCTGAAGAGTTTGTACTATTATATAATAGTTCTATCCAACAAGAACATTTCTTCACTTTACCGTCCAATTACCCCGAGTCTTCTCGTAACTTAATTTTTAGGTTAGTTTGGATCCAAGTTTAGACTCTACGTTCTCACAATTAGTACTGCAAAAGATATGTTTGAGACGTCTAGAATGTAGGTTATCTGTTTTCATCTCCTTGATAAGTTGGATGAACTTTGTCTTTACACGATTCCTGAATTTAGTTTCTTTGAGACAAAAGTTTTTATTACAATAATTACAATAATATTATAAGGCTGAAGAGTTTGTTTGTTTGAACGCGCTAATCTCAGGAACTACTGGTTCGAATTGAAAAATTATCTTTGTGTTGTATAACCTATTTATCGAGAAAGGCTATAGGTTATATATGCACGCTACGGCCCACGGGGGCGGTCACTATAGACGCGGGTGAAACTGCGGGCACAGCTAGTTGATTATAAACTGTAAATAGGTATATCAGTATTAATAATTTCGTTGATTGTCCTTTAATGTTCATGCCTTGAAGTAATTGCTTTGAACATTTGTGTGTATGAACAGGGATGTTTGTCTTGGTCTAGATGTTTCTATGTATAATATGTAGGTATTTACAAAAAAATAATATATACATATGTATGTTTATCCATTGTCTAGTATCCATAGTACAAGCTCTGCTTAGTCTGGGCTAGATGGTGTTGTGTGTATGTGATAGAATATTATTATTATTATTGATTAAAATATTTTTTGTTTTCGTTATTCCCTTCTAAGTTGAGCATCAACTGTCTCAATGACGCAGTGAGGTGATGTAGTACTTGTACGCCATATAATAAGTTGTAATGATTATAATATAGACAGTGTATTCTCAAAGTATAAATTATAAGTAAATAAATAAATAAACCTCACTTTTTTCATTTGTCTCCCAAACACAAAAGTACACGTAGTATAATAATTTTGGATCGGATTACTGAGGTCAAGAACTTTTTATTAACAGCCAAGCGTCTGAGACTTTGCCTGTTAGACGACAATGGGCTTGTATAAGAAGGCATATATGAGATTCAATACCATAGCTGACAGAATGTGGCCATACACTCTCGTTTATGCTTTCGGGGATATATGGGAGAGATTGTCTCTAAGTGTAGCATTTTTGTTAACACACTACTCACGGGTGCTTTAAGGTCATGTATTCTAACGAGTCTGGTGGGTCCGTCAGCGGTGAGCGTGACTTCCAGTCTGCCGGAGCCGGGCCGTAGCGTGTGCCACGATATCGCCTGCTCCGCCGGCACTGGTGACCCTCGATTCCATCCTGACCGGCCTGATGCTGGTAGACCTAGTACCACTCGCGTACCTGGTTTTATTAGTAAAAATATATTATGTTTTTATTTTTACGTATTGCAACGAAATTGTGAATGTATATGTATGTAATGCTTTAAAACTCAAGTGTGGATGTTCGTCATTCTTTAAATTATAGTATTCTTCGCTGATATGACAAAGTTGAAATTGAAATCATAATAAGGGGAAGCATAAAAAATTTTAAATTTTGAAATTTAATTTAGCATATAGCAGTACCGCGCAATTAATGAAAAAGAAACTGCCTTTATATAGTGTAGCCATTCTATACAGAGGAACAAGTTACGACACACGACAAGAGATGGCGTCGTTCTCAATTGCACGCTATTCCATTGAATTCTGTCGATGTTTACATTACGAGCTACTATATATACAATTTCTGACATCAACCGTGCGCTGGAAGGACATCACATGACGTTCCTGTACATGAGGTCTGAGTGCGTAGGACAACGAGTGGTACCGGGCGTGAGCGCCATGAGCGAGAGTCCCTCGGGCTGCACGCAGAGGTTGGCGTGCGCGCAGGCCATGCGGCCGGGCGCCAGCAGGCGCCACGCCTGCGTGCTGGCGCGCCGCGGGTCCGCGCGCCGCAGCAGCAGCGCCGCCGCGCGCCCCGGCCGCGGCGCCGCGTCCTCGATGTCCAGCACCTGCGCATGCACACGCGCCTCGCTCATCTGGACGGCTCATGGACTTGGTTCAAGTGTTGTGGCTTAAATACCCACACGGGCTAAATATACTTGCCCAGATATCTTCTGGTTCCCCCGCGATACATAATTCATTCCTCCACTACTTATACAACTCATACCTATTAATAATTTAATATTATAATTTCAATAAACATGTTTTAAACAGCAATCCTATATACGTTTGTGTTCCCCATGCAAACAGCACTAGCCGACGACTTCTCGAAAATCTATAAAACTCATGTAAGCAGTCACAGAGTTAATTATATGTTTACAAACAAGTGAAAATCAGCAATGAATTGCATTAAATCTTAGAGTTCGAAAAAATGGTTCAAATAATATGCAAAGGTCACGAGATACCAGGTTGAAATCAGAGGTCAAAGGTCATAGTCATTTCGGAGTATATCGACTATGCTGAGTCGAATGGCGTTGACCGCGAGTCTCTAGCTCTAACGGTTCTTGAGTTGAAAGTTGTATAACAGACAGACGGACGGACAAAGCTGTTATATAAGAATTTTCTCTAACTCTAAAAATGCTATTTCGAGTTTAACTAATAATAGTAAAAGTATACGTCAGAAAATGTAAATACAAAAATATTGATACTAAGCACAATGTTATTTACCATAGCGTGAGGCGAAAGCGGCGCGTCATCAGACAATAACGCATCAGTAGGTTGAGGCGGCGAACTGCCTTCGTGGATCAGTTGATCGTTTGGACCGCGACGCCATAGTTGAGATCTAAACAAAAAGCATTTTTACTATATGTAAAACAAAATGGACATTTTATTACAAGAAGAGAAACATGTGGCGCATATTTTTGCTAACATCATGCTCATGAACGATTCAAAATTTTTGGTGACTACTCTATATTTAATATTGATTATTAGAATACAGTGACGAGACGATTAAATTGCCATACAATGATCTCAAATTCGATACTACGACGTGAAATCTTGTCGTTTCGAAATTATTAGCGTATTAAATAATTGTATATCGCTGGTTGACAAACATAATATTATTATGTTTATTTTGTAGACTTTTATACTGCCTCATTGCATGTCTGCTTGTGACTACGGTCAATGAAATCTGGCCGGAACATCTTTTAAAAAAGGTACGTTAATACCGAGCATGATCGCGTTAATACTCATCTTCCGTTTTCCTGATAGGTTTCACGATATTTTGCTTCAACATTGGTAAAGCAAAATGTTGTGAAAAATCTATAACCCAATTATGATAATTTTATTTAGTTAATGATGTAATTATATATATAAAAAGTTTTACCTGTCTCCATATCGTTTCCGTCCGAGCACGACCCGCGTGCTGCCAAGTGGTACTTCTAAAACGAGTACGTTATCGTCCGGCGACGTTGTTGATGACGGCTTGCCGTTCTGAACGGAGTTCTCTCTGCTGTGGACAACAAATGTATACTTCTGATATAAATATAGAAATAGGTAAGGCATCCTACTAATATTATAAATGTACAAGTTTGTGAAGATCGCACAAGCCGCTGTTGTAGGTCTGGACGATACAGGATATATTTTATATGCGTTTCCAAAGGGAGTCGCTCGATGCCGCGTGCAAGAATTTTAGTTTAGTAGATTAGATTATTTCTTCTTTTCGTGTGATTAGTGGCCAACCTGTTGTCAAGAGTTGTTCAAGCCGCCCGTAGGCCTCTGACATGGCTTAACGACTGCTGTCAATTTGACAACAACCGGGACCGACTCCTTTCGTGCCCTGCGAAGCACGGAAAAAAAAGAAGAAAGAAGAAGTGGATTAGATAAATCAAATATTCGTAAATTTGTATATACATATTAAAATATCATATTGTTTCTAAAATAAACCTTTGTTTTTATTTTATTTAATACAAAATATGCATAGTGGAATTCAAGGTTTTACTCCAAAGTAAGACAGCGTTAAACATGTTTTATCATTATTATGAAGTGTGAAGTTAGTTATATGCCAAGACTAAATAAAATGTGTATCATAAATGGAACATAGTAATATTTGTAGTGCTCTTACGTAACATCTCACGCCATGATGCGTTGTCGCTCCTAATGTTTCGGTATTTAATCTCAACCAAGCTTGTGGTGAGGTTTCGTTAGACTCTACACCACACAATATGGAGTCATTTTGAGAAGCGAATAAGGACAGTAGTGTGTATTGTGTGTTACCTGGCGTGCGTGGCGGTGAAGGCGACGTAGATGAAGTTCTGGTACAGCAGCATGTGTGTGGCGGGCAGCGTGTCGAGCGGCAGGTGTGTGCGCGGGCCTCCGGGTGCTCGCAGCGCCAGTGCCGCGGCGCCCTCGGGCTCCGGCAGCGCCCAGCGAGCGCGACCGTGCGCTCCCACCACGCACTCCTCGCCGCAACCCACCTGAACAAATATACTCCAAACTTTACACGATACTTATCATTATTACATAACTACAATTTATCCTATATGTCAGGCGTATCGAACATTAGTTTGAATCGTATATAAATTGAGATCGCATATAAATTGGGTCGTACATAAATTTGCAACTGAGTAGTTCCAATTTATAGTAACATCGTGATTTTGTATCAATAAATTTTTAATATAATAATAATGATATAATAATATTTATTTATTATGAGAAAAAATAAGATACATCCTTACACTACATCATACATATTACATCAACAGTATTAAAGCATAACTGCTTTAAATAATTTAAGCTTAAATTAAAATTAATTCTTAACTATGTTAATTTATAGTGTATACAAAATAAATGAAGTTCAAAAGGTAATGTTTAAGCCTGCCTGAACTAGGATAAACCTGTGTTTCAGGACATCACTTGACAATTTTATTTTACACTAGCGCATTATTAATGCAAATATTTACAGTCAAGTACATCTACGATTAAATGTGTTTAGGAAGTAATATACAACTTTAAATTTACTTTTCATAATTCATAATATCATTTTAAGACTTACTTCTAGCAGTTTTTCTGTTTTGTGTCTCTATCTATCTCTGTAATGGCAGCACGATATCTGGCAATATGCTAGGAAGATGGTAATGATTTAGCCTCTTTGACCTAGAATCTTAACTAATTAAATATGGCTATAACACACCCCTGTCTGCCGTTTTGGGGGCAGATAGACACCTCCACGCGCACCAGCTGGTACCCGCCGTCTGACTCTCTGCGTCACGAGTGATACAAACGGCAGTTTACCTGGTGGAACATGATGGAGACGGGCGAGTAGTTGTCGATGCGCAGCGGCGGCGGCGCGCACTCGGCGTCCGTCAGCACCACGAACATCGTGGCGCCCTGCGACACCACCTCCACGCGCACCAGCTGGTACCCGCCGCCTGACTCTCTGCGTCACGAGTGATACAAACGGCAGTTTACCTGGTGGAACATGATGGAGACGGGCGAGTAGTTGTCGATGCGCAGCGGCGGCGGCGCGCACTCGGCGTCCGTCAGCACCACGAACATCGTGGCGCCCTGCGACACCACCTCCACGCGCACCAGCTGGTACCCGCCGCCTGACTCTCTGCGTCACGAGTGATACAAACGGCAGTTTACCTGGTGGAACATGATGGAGACGGGCGAGTAGTTGTCGATGCGCAGCGGCGGCGGCGCGCACTCGGCGTCCGTCAGCACCACGAACATCGTGGCGCCCTGCGACACCACCTCCACGCGCACCAGCTGGTACCCGCCGCCTGACTCTCTGCGTCACGAGTGATACAAACGGCAGTTTACCTGGTGGAACATGATGGAGACGGGCGAGTAGTTGTCGATGCGCAGCGGCGGCGGCGCGCACTCGGCGTCCGTCAGCACCACGAACATCGTGGCGCCCTGCGACACCACCTCCACGCGCACCAGCTGGTACCCGCCGCCTGACTCTCTGCGTCACGAGTGATACAAACGGCAGTTTACCTGGTGGAACATGATGGAGACGGGCGAGTAGTTGTCGATGCGCAGCGGCGGCGGCGCGCACTCGGCGTCCGTCAGCACCACGAACATCGTGGCGCCCTGCGACACCACCTCCACGCGCACCAGCTGGTACCCGCCGCCTGACTCTCTGCGTCACGAGTGATACAAACGGCAGTTTACCTGGTGGAACATGATGGAGACGGGCGAGTAGTTGTCGATGCGCAGCGGCGGCGGCGCGCACTCGGCGTCCGTCAGCACCACGAACATCGTGGCGCCCTGCGACACCACCTCCACGCGCACCAGCTGGTACCCGCCGCCTGACTCTCTGCGTCACGAGTGATACAAACGGCAGTTTACCTGGTGGAACATGATGGAGACGGGCGAGTAGTTGTCGATGCGCAGCGGCGGCGGCGCGCACTCGGCGTCCGTCAGCACCACGAACATCGTGGCGCCCTGCGACACCACCTCCACGCGCACCAGCTGGTACCCGCCGCCTGACTCTCTGCGTCACGAGTGATACAAACGGCAGTTTACCTGGTGGAACATGATGGAGACGGGCGAGTAGTTGTCGATGCGCAGCGGCGGCGGCGCGCACTCGGCGTCCGTCAGCACCACGAACATCGTGGCGCCCTGCGACACCACCTCCACGCGCACCAGCTGGTACCCGCCGCCTGACTCTCTGCGTCACGAGTGATACAAACGGCAGTTTACCTGGTGGAACATGATGGAGACGGGCGAGTAGTTGTCGATGCGCAGCGGCGGCGGCGCGCACTCGGCGTCCGTCAGCACCACGAACATCGTGGCGCCCTGCGACACCACCTCCACGCGCACCAGCTGGTACCCGCCGCCTGACTCTCTGCGTCACGAGTGATACAAACGGCAGTTTACCTGGTGGAACATGATGGAGACGGGCGAGTAGTTGTCGATGCGCAGCGGCGGCGGCGCGCACTCGGCGTCCGTCAGCACCACGAACATCGTGGCGCCCTGCGACACCACCTCCACGCGCACCAGCTGGTACCCGCCGCCTGACTCTCTGCGTCACGAGTGATACAAACTCAAACCATTTATTCATTTCAGTCACAAAGTAAAACCTTTGATCGTTAAGATATTGTAGTTAGGGAATTTACTGAAGTTACATTTATGTTAGTGCCTAAGTTAAGGCAAAGAGCTGTCTGCATAAAATTGCGACTACAGTTTTTCAATAGCCTTTAAATTTTGGTATTTCGCAACTATTGGTGTCTATATGTAATTTTATTAAAATTGCAAGTAATATTTTAGGAAGTGTCAATGGTTAGTAGACAACAAACAATAAAACTTTTTCTATCCAAGTTCCCCGTCTGATGAATCACATATGATACATAACTATATTTTTCTATTATGTCTATCACGGGGCAGCAAAAGGTTTAAATAGAATAAATAAATTACCTGCAGGCAACATGCAATGTACGAGTCGAGTCGACTCTGAAGCCACCAGACCAGGCGGTGAGCGGCGGCGGTGTGGTACTGCCGCTGTTACCAGCGCTGTTGGTGTTCGTAGTGGGAGACAGCACGCGCACGCACAGCAGCTGTTCCCGCTCCCAGCGCGCCCAGTGCCACGGTAGGTAGCACCCAGATACAGCGGACACGTGCGTCGCCATCGCACCGGGGTCGTTCTAACAAAATAAATATAATTTCAAAATCGAAAATTTACGTGACGTCATGGCTCATGACGCCGTCGATCACAATGTCTCGGATTTTATGCAGGGTATCGAGCCAAGTGTATTGGATTTTGTTGTAAGAGTATTCTGGCAGTCTGGTAATATTCAAACTAATATTTGACTGTGAGTTTGTTTGTTTGTTACACTTTGACGCCTTAACTACTCAGACGATCATCATGAAATTTTGCATAGACGTTGTCAGGGAAACAGAAATGAACATAGGGTGCCTTTAATCTAGCAAAAAATAACTAACCTAACCTGCATTTACGCAAGCAAATCCTCGGCCAAAATCTGGTAAGCATTAAAATTTACTACCCTCCTATTACATAATTTGATAAAGTAAGCTTGGAAGCTGAAATAAAACAACATAAAACAACATTGCTGTCGATATATAGATGGAATACATTTCTGCCTGTCCAGAATATATAGGCATGGGTTTCTATATAAAACTTACCAATGTGGTTGCGCAGCATTTCTGCGCGAACTGGAGATGGTGACTAGTATTGTTGTGTAGCTGGTACCGCGGAGTGAAAGTGGCGATGTTCGTGTGTCGGTAGCGGCCGCGGCCCGCACGCACGCGCACGCCCACAGCGTATACGCGCTCGCACGCACCGCCTTCCACTTCACCGCGCACTTCTAATTTCTTTACGCCAACGCCCACACCCAGGCCGAATGGTGAACACCACTGTAGAATAGATAATGTAACTACATTTTATGTGATAAGTTGATAATAATAATGAGTTTGGGTAAAGAAGAAGTGTTAATATCTGAAGTCAAGAAGTGATGTTGGCTCAAAAAAATACTCGAGCTTATCATAATATATAAAAATTTCATCTTTCACAAAAATGTATGCCATTTTCACGCTGTTGGCAGCCCTGACATTAAAATATTATTTTCTTACTGTATGATAACTGGTTAACCTCCAGCTAACGGGTTATCCATTATTAACGACAGACCCTGTATATAAAAATCTCGACTCACGGTGTTTAGTGGTCACTCTTTCGAAACGGCTCGACCGATTTTTATGTGTATTTGGTAGGTATGAGAATAGGTTGTGAAGTATATTTCATACCGCTAAGAAATAATATGTGACAGAACAACGTTTGCTGAGTCATCTAGTATACTATAGAAGATCTCACTTATACAGGCATGGTAACTCCAATAAGTCACCAAAAGATCTCAGTACATATACATTTTTAAGATTCTATACTTCTTGACCATATAGTCCTGTGTATTACAAGGCGGTTGTGTCGTACCTCCGGGTTGCCGGGCAGTCCTCGGCCGAGCCGCGCGGACACGGTGGGCCCGCCGTCGGCCTCGGCGAAGGAGAACAGCAGCGGCTGCACCATGCGCGCCAGCTCGTGCTCGCCGAACTGCCCCGCCGCCTCCGCCGCGCCGCCCTCCGCGCGGAACACCAGCGGCAGACCCGTGCGGTTCACCAGCCAGTACGCTGCTGAGATCGACACCTGCACACCGCACATACATATCAGATAATAATATACTAACTACTAGCTTTTGCCCGCGGCATAGCTCGCGTGAAAATAGGTTCGGTTAGAAACAATACTTTAAAAAAATTAAATATTGCCTATGTTACTCGGCGATCATATAGCTAAACTAAGAATATTTAAAAATGGTTGCCTCGTTTTTGAATTAAATTCTCCATTATTTGATCAAATCTTACCTCTTTATAATATAAGTATAGACTAGCTTTTGTATTTTTAGTTCTATATAATGTTTTTATTTTAAAAGTATATAAACGAAATAAAAAAGAATACAGGATAGGTAAATAACATATTGACTAAAACGCCACATATAAAATTGTTATTTCTAATGTAACATTTCGAAGAAAGTTTATCAGAGAGCAATAGAGATTTACATCACAGTTTGAGCTTGCTTTACTCGCGTATATATTTCTCGCTTTTCTACAAATCAACCTTAGACTGATCCAAAGACAAAACGAAGTAGTCTATTCCAACTGTATAATATGATACCTTAATTCCATCAGTCTTCTTAATAGTGACCCTTGCATTGAGGTACAGTCTTCTGGACCTGGAGTCTCTCAGCTTGAGCCTTGCGCTGAAGGAACCATTGCCACTGCCGCCGACAGCCGCGCTACTACTACCGCCCGACCCGCACACGCTTAACGCTGTCGACCACCCGAAACCTTCCAGCTTCACGCTTAATTCCACGCCTTCTTCTACGTTCACCTTTAACAAAACAATGATATATCGCTTTTTTAGTTACCGTTTAAGATTTCACCCGCGTGTTTCCCATGGGATTTTATTAGCAGGATATATGTTAACTATGTGTTAATTCAGGACATGGGCTACCTATGTGCCAAAATTTTACCAAATCATTTAGCGGTGTACGCGTGATTAGTTATAAACATTTTCAAATTTATAATATTAAAAGTATGATCGTTAATTTAAAAAAACAATGGTTATTTAAGATGATTTCCTGGTTGATCTCATAGCATAATAATTTATGTCTGAGCATGTGTTTCTAGATTGATGTTGGGATCGGATAATAATTAAATATTATTGAAATTTATTATTAGGAACGAAGTCTTGAAACTTATCCTGTAGACAACATTAAGCTCGCTTCCTATGCTTAGAATAACCAATATATTTTAATAATGTAATACGCCTCTGTACCCTTAAAGGATACATAATTGGCCTGAGTGTATAAGGAAGTCTAGAACATTTTGAGCTTAATTACCTCATGGAAAGGTCTGGTGTCACCAGGCGGTATAGTACCAGCGGCGCAAACGATGCCTGCACTAGGCACGGCGGGGCTCGCTCTGAACTGCAGCTCTAGGGGTAACAGGTTCTCTAGTCTTAAGGCTGGTACTAGAGTCAGGGTGTGGCCGGCTATAGGCGTGCCGCGATCTGGAGGGAAACGCTCCCGGATTATCACGCAACAGAATCTGTGAAAGATAATATAAATTATAAAAATACTATATAAATTATATAGTATTTTTTATTAGTAATTTAAATTTAATTTTAACTTTTCTAACCACGTGTAATATTTGTGTTAAGGTCACATTGGTGTCAATTGAATCCACGACTTTTTGATAGTAAGGCCTTTGAAAGTTTAATATGGGTGTGAACCAAAGATTTCATTCATATTTATTCATACATATTTAAATATGGTATATATATATATATATATATTTTTAACATACACGCAACACCATTTAGCCCAAACTAAGCAGAGCTTGTACTATGGGTACTAGATAATGGATAAACATACATATATACTTTTTTTTGTAAATACATACATATTATACATAGAAACACCAGATATGGTATAATAGCAGCGATAGCTCAGTGGGGAGACCAACAGACTGCAATGCAGAGGGTCTCGGGTTCCAACCCACGTCGCGCACCTCAGACTTTCGGAAGTTATATGACTTTTCGAAATTATGTGCGTATTGATTGATAATTATCGCCTGCTCCGTGCCTGGGAGAGCACGTTAAGCCGTTGGTCCCGGCTGCCATGGACATATATGGCAGTCGTTATTGGGAAAGTCAGTACCCTCTAATATCCTGACACTGGTCTAGCCTTAGGGTATCGTTAGCCTTCGGGTTGCGAAGGTCAGGTGGCAGCCGCTCCGTATAAAAACTGATATCCAGTCAAATCCAGTTAGACCAGAAAAGCCGACCTTAAGTGACTTGGGAATAATAAAGGCTAAGAGAGAAGATTTAAATATGGTATATCGTTCAAATATGGTAACCATTTTGGAAGTTTGATTTCAATCTTTTATGTCACTAATCTGTACACTTGGTGAGCTGGTTGGTACACTCGTGGTGTGTGAGAACTCTCGGGCTGGGCGCGTGGTGCCATTGTAGCGAAACTGCTGACGCTTTTGATTTTTATAGTCAACTGCCTCCGTGGCGCAGCGGTAGTGAATTTGACTGCTGTGAATGAGGTCTCGGGTTCGAATCCCGGGTCGGGCCAACAAAAAGTTATTGGGATTTTCTGTTAAGAAATCTCAATAGCAGCCCGGAGTTAGGAAGTTGGCGATGTAAGTCAACCCCGTACCTCAGAAAGCAAGTAAAAAGCCGTTGCTCCTGCGCCTGAACTCTCTACGGTAGTTTTGGATTACCGTCCCATCGGATCTTGAGGGTTAGGAAACAGAGAGTGCACTTGCGTTTGCGCACACGCTTGTGCACTATAATATCTTCTGCGCAGATGGCCAGTCTCTGTTAAGATTGGTCGCCGTGACCGAAATGCGGTCTGGAGGACATTATTATTATTATTATTTATATAGTCAGGTGCAACTATGCATTAGCGCCGTGTAACAACTCAGTTAGTTCGTAGCTCAATATGTACTTATTTATAACTGTTACCAGTAACAATATATATTCTACTGCACGGACGGTGGAGTGGTTTATGTGGTCGCCTCGCCGCTGCCACCGCGCCGAGTATTGTGGGTTCGAAGCCCACACGGGACAAAAATTTGTGTGGTCCACAAATGGTTGTTCCGAGTCTGGGTGTTCGTTGTGTCCATTGTTTTAAAAGTTCCTCGCGACACAGAAATTATTCCCAGTTGTTTCTTTTATAAATTCTATCCAAAATGAAACATTTCATTTGACCAACCACAACAACGGTTCTGATTACCCTTACACTGTTGTCAATAACTTGGTCGGCCTAGTCCGTGCGCTATTTATGCATGAGGATATATGGGTCTAGCGCGTGGTGCTGTTAATACAGTACAATCGTGTGTAGCAGTTACCTGTACACTCGGTCGGGCTGCGCCGTGCACTCATGGTGCATGAGGGCCCTGGGCCCGGGCGCGCGGCGCCAGTCCAGCGGCGCGGGCGCGGGCGGCGGCGTGCGGCGCAGCGGGCGCGTCCACAGCGCCGACGCGTGCGCGGCCAGCGGCGCCGCCCACGTGGCGCCCGCTGCTACCGTCGCGCATCGCACGCCACCGCTGGAGCTGCGCCATTCTGCTGGAACCGAACGGGCTCACTGTTTACTGATAATATACCAATGTGTTTGCCTGCTAAGACGGCGTAATGATTTAAACGTCGCTTAGTGACGTAAGTTCACTCCTTACATGGGGCGGAAAATTTGTGTGAATTACAAACGGTCGTCCGCATTATTGGAATTTTTATGTCCCTAATTTCCTTTACGTATATTGTGTGCCATTCGCAAGAATTTTAAAGGTATAAATAAATAATATGAACGTATACGGTTTTAAAGTATTATGTGTTATAAGAATGATTTCTAATATTATAATATTTAAGACGTTGAGCGCCGTCCACCGTGGCCACAAAGTGTTTACAAATAATACAATTTTCTATTTTATTACCAGCGTGAAATTAAAAGGAAAAATTTTGAAAATTCAGCAACGTTTTAATAATTATTACCAAATTATAGTAGGACTGTCACAAAGAGAATAAATATCTGGAAATATACCGACACGACTCATGTTGACTACATGTCAAAACCATTTAATATGTAGAATATTTTTCTAAATAGTAAACTCCGATTTCACTTACTCACATTGAACAGAACCCCGTGAATAACAAACAGTTTATATACAATATAAACCCCATATTGATAATATTATCACCAGGTCATTTAAAATGTTAGGTTTCATTTGGCGTAACTGCAAATCTTTTAAAGAAAGACGTGCACTTGTTTCAATTTATAATGCTCTTGTGCGGACTATATTAGAATATTGCTATAGTGTTTCAAATCCTCACTACCAGTGTCACATTGACCTAACTGAAAGAGTTCAAAAACGATATCTGTTTTTCTTAACAGTTCATGCTAAAAAATTACAATCTCTTCGTACTTATAATAAAATACTAAATTTTTTCAAGATTAATTCTTTAGAGGCTCTTTAGTGGGTTGCAGATCAAATAATTCTATTTATTTAACTGGAAATTTCGACTGTCCACTATTATTACAAAAAATCACTTTACTGTACCACATCGTGGCCAAAGATTACATAATTTACTTCCATTTGCCTCGAAGTTCTTTAAAACAAATGTTGGATTTCATAGTATGATTTCCAAAACGACACAAAAGATTCCCCTGGATCGTAGTGTCGCCGGTCTACATTGACTGACCCCCGAATAAGATGATTCCTAGATTATGTCGTGAGCACTACCGTCTGTTAAAACATAAAAAGGTTGACATTCATGCCGTGTCCTTGCCGGTTTTCAAAAAAGAATTGTACAGTTTTAAGTCAACCAGTAAGTGACGATTCTTTTGTTTTCGTTAATGTAATTTCCTTGTACTCACTTATAATTATTTAATTTTTTCTCATTTAAGTATTTTGTGATTGCACTGATGAGTATCATGTGAGTAGCCGTGTGTTATACTCAGTAAATGTTTTGTGTGCCTAGCATTTAATTTACATTCTGTAAAAGTTTTTGTTAACACTAATTGTAAGTGCACGTAAATTATGTGAAATCTGTTAGCAAACAATGTATTAAATAATTAAATACAAGACATTTATACTTCAAATATTTTCTATGATTGCCTGTATTTACGTTCTTATTATTGTCTCTATACAACTCTTAAATACGACCAACCACAACTTAATATCACATACTGTATAACTACCTATAGACCGCTTTATAACACCGTGATAATAGTTATGACATTATTTTTACCGAACTGTGCAAGTCAACTTATACATACACATACCATGTACAAAATTCATAACTAATACAAACAAACGAAACGACAAACAAAGTGAAAACGTAACTAACGAATAATCTACACCTCGATATCTGTCAACATACAGCACTGAAAATACATTATTTAAATAATATTATTCTACGCTTATATTATGAAAGTATATTATAAAACTAAAAGCTCTCTCAAAGCTATGTGGAAGGTAGATGGGTACCGCAGTTGGCAGATATAGGATGTAGCGGACAGGTGGCGCTGGCGACACTGGTGCGCGCCACCAGCACACGCGCACGCGACAGCGCGGCGCAGGCGGCGCGCAAGCGCTGCGCCGCGCACATGTGCGCCAGCGCTCGCTCTAGCGGCGGCAGCCCTTGGGGCAGGCAACACGCGTTAGTACATCCTATATCGCCAAGTGCATTCTACACATGCGATTATTCAACTAAATAAATTCAGTTTGTCGACATTTGTGGTTATGTGATTTGGAACATTAAGGCTCAGTTACACAAAGGTAGACAATCATCCCGTCAACCCAGTGTAAACGCCTAATCATCTGACGAATCAGTTGACAACCGAATTCGAACTTTCAAGTGAAATCAAAAATAAGTCGAAAGCGATGTAATATATGCCTCTTAGTACAGTCATTTGGTCCGATATAAAGGTGTTGCCTTGAAAGTTTACCGAGGTTTTGAAAATTGGTAGTATTATAGATTTCGATGAGCTCTTTCCGAATTTCCACTTTGCCACCTCGTACCTCTGCTGCTCGCGCCGCCATATTGGAAAAATGGCGCCTGATAGCAGTTTTTTGACAGTATCTCCGTTCCAACTCATTTTGCAATAAAAATATGTTATACAAAATTAAACTACAAAAAAATCCTACAATTTATATAATATATTTTTTTCAAAAGTCTATAGTTTTGGCGTACAAGCACCGTAAACTTTTATTCATCCACAACAACGTGTGTTTCGTATATTTACCTACAATAACTTTACTATGCCTAGTGCCACCTAATTGTGAGTACAAATTTTCATTTTCTAGCATTACGCATCGTGCTATTCCGCCTTTGGAAGGAGAAATTTTTAACCATGATCTGGCCGCACTGACTGTGTATCTATTGCAGGTATATAGAAATGCCGCCTTTGTGTCGGGCCACTCTCCCTTCTTTTTACGAAACATCTGACCATCTGACGGACATATAGCGTAGTGGTTTAAGTGGTCACCTCGCCACTGCCACTGCGAAAAGTGATGTGGGTTCGATCCCCACACGAGACAAGAATTTGTGTGATCCCCAAATAGTTGTTCCGAATCTGGGTGTATTTTGTGTCCGTTGTATGAAAGTTTGTATAGTCCCTCGCGACACAGGAATTATTTCTAGTGCGGGCGTTGACTTTTGGTAAGAAAAAATAAATACGGAAAAAGATCTGCTTGCAGCACTCAATGGAAGTATTTTGTCTTAGTTATCAGGATACCATGAGTCTTCAACCACAATTGCGATCCAGGCACACAACATTCTCATTTAAAGACCATTGTTTTTTGTGCGTTGCTCAGATAACAACAGAGTTTATAGCATAACAAAAATAGACGCGTTTGTCCAATCGTAAGGAAAGACGTAAACCCACCTTACTTATAATGGGTGATTCATTTAGAGGTACTTTTTACAAAACAAAAAAATTTAATAAAGACAAATGTATTGGGTTATTTTTAGTTATTATATAAAATAACTATTTTGTACATTTATTTTTTGAAGATTATTTCTTTCAAATGTTGGCCGTAACTGCGGCCATTCTGCCGTTCCAATTTTCGATGGCGCGACCAAGCATTTCGGTTGGTATTTGGCGAATAACGCGAGTAATGTTCGCTTCCAGTTGTTCAATCGTACCCGGCTTATCCATATAGACTTTGGACTTAACATAGCCCCAAAGGAAAATGTCTAGGGGTCTGATGTCGCAGGATCTAGGCGGCTAACTCACCGGTCCGAAGCGCGAAATTAACTTATCACCAAATTGTTCACGCAATAAAGCAATGGTTTCACGTGCTGTGTGGCATGTGGCGCCGTCTTGTTGGTACCAAATGTCCTGCAGATCACAGGCTTCAATTTCAGGAAACATGCGTTGTTGCGAACGGCGCCGGATCGATTCTTCGCGGTCATCGCGTACACTCAGCTACCGCTGCAATATTTTCATCACTACATGCTGGATGTGGTCTATTTGGTCGTTTATTATCCAATAATGTAAATTGGCTTTCAAACTTTTCAATCGTATAGCGAATCGTGCGTTCGGTAGGCCGATTATGTGGACCATAAGTTGCTCGAAGTGCACGAAACACATTCCTCGTAGAACGCTGACTTTCGTAGTACAGCTGAATAATTTGTAGACGCTGCGCGGGGCTAAGTCTTTCCATGACGAAATGTCAAACTGTACTGAACAAATTACCACAAAATGTTAACACAATACACCCTTCATCTGACAAAAAATCCATAGACAAAAAAGTACCTCTAAATGAATCACCCGTTACATACATCTTCGCAGGACAACTCTACTGCCACACGTTTAGTAAGACATTTAAGACCAAGTTCGGTCTAGTAAGCTACATCAGGGCTCATAAAACAAAAGATCCATACTTTCTGAGGTCGCCGTCATCGAAATCTGCGTGCGTCTCTTGAGAAATTGAAGAACAAGCATTGTCGCTCGCACATTCTATAATAATTGCCGCGGCAAGGCCGAAATCTTACGTATCTTGAGTACAGATCGAAGTAGCCGTGTTTTTCTTTCAAATGTATGGATCTCGGCGATTAATAGGTACATTATCATGTTTCGGGTTTTGCTGTTAATGCACCGAAGCAATGCTGTTCGAAGTTTCAGCTATTATGCACTCACCGTTGCATATCAAAATCATAAATTTGTACTCACAATCTGGCGGCACTGGGCGTAGTATTCTTATTTTACGTAAATATACGAAAAGTACCTGTTGGAGTAGATGAATAAAAGTATGCGGCGCTCTCACGCCAAAACTAAAGATTTTACAAAAAAAGAGTGTTGTTACATAAATTGTAGAAATTGTCTCTAGTTTTATTTTGTATGAGATCTTTTATAGTAAAATAAGTTGAAAAGGAGATATTATCAAAAAAACTGCTATCAGGCGCCATTTTTTCAATATGGCGGCGCTAGCGGCAGAAGTACGAGGAGGCAAAGTTGAAATTCGGAAAGAGCACATCGAAATCTATTATACTACGAACTTTCAAAACTCCCGGAAAGCTTTCCAGGTAAAACTACCAAATTACTGTACTATCTCCGTAAACAACGCTTCGACCAAAATGCCTTGGAGTGAGTGTGTTCCGTTTTGGCCCGGCCACGATGCCAAACAAGGTCATGGCTATGGCAGTTGACTATACGGATATGTACCTTTTGGTACTAGAAAGAGCAATAAGGGTACCACATTATTTCATGAGTTATAGACAGTTTTCAGTTCCAAAATTGTGGATTTCAACCGATATAAGTGTGGCCGTGCTAGGACGGATACGCTGTAGCACGGCTACTGAAAATTGTCTATAAGTCATGAAATAATGTAGTAGCCTTATTTCTCTTTCTAGTACCAGTCTACTGCCATAGCCATGACCTTGTTTGGCATCGTGGCCAGGCCAGAACGGAACACACCGCCTTGGAAACACTGAAAGCGGCAGGCGACCTGGTACAAATCGTCATCTTTGCTGTATAGCAATAATATCGATTAATTCATCATTGCTGTATAACAATCGAAAATTTTTATAAAACTACTTGCATTATGATTACTACTTTACAACTAAGCATTCGAGCTGAAATCAAAGAACATTATTACCTAATATTATCGATTTCAAGTAGTACTAATTATTTTTCCATGGAACATATACATAAATCTAAAAATTTTAGCATGCAATGCATGCAATGATGTGCATTTCTTTAAATATATTTCTAAATCCAGCTAGCTAAATTGGCTTCGATATTTACAACAAAATATAAATGTTACAAATGATATTCGACCATAATAAACTACTAAAATTAAATAGCCAGCGGGACGTGTCTATAGAATGTTTTAGCAGAAGTGAGAAAACACAAAACTTGGTAAACCTCGGCAGTTGGTTATTTTACAAAGCAGATCGAGAAACTCATATGGCGATATGAGTTTCGTTAGAATCTTTTGTGGAGGACTGTTAGGTCAAAGCTGGGAAAGAATACAGCCGAAAAATCCTAAATAAATTAATGCAGATGTGAGTATGCTTGTTATGCTTTCACGATCGACGACCAATCATCATGAATTTTTTCATACACGTTGTCATGGTTCAGAAAAGGACATAGGTTAGAGTGCTGAACATGGCAACAGGTAATTGTAAATTGACATTAATAAGTGTAACTTTGATGTTCATAAGTGTTACTTTGTGACCTACACAAATAAACATATTTTCGATTTTGATTTTGAGTAGCAACAAGACTTAAAAAAACAGGGTGTAAGCTTTCAAACTCACCGACATAAGGTGCATGGTCCACCCTCACCTCCACAGGGTGTGGTAGCTTGTTGACGAGTTGCAGCGCCGAGCGCACCGTCACTAACTTGCGGGCAGATCCTTCCAGTGAAACCTCGAATACTATCCGTGCTTCACCACCAGATTTCTGAAATATGTTCTAGTACTATTAACAGTCTCAATGCGTCGACATTAATCCAAATTAAACATATTTTATGTCATATAGCAGACATAATAGAAAATGTATTATTAGTAGTCGGCATCAGCACAGCATAGAATGAGTTAAAAGTTTTGTTACTTGTATAAATAATTTTAATCTGTAAACTAAACACACCCACACACACAGACACACACACAAAGGTACAGAGTGGATTCCAGATAGTGCTAAGCGACGACAACAACACGACGGTGGCAAATTGTACTTTATTCCGACAAATCGGGCATTTTTAGAAGAGACTGAGGTAAACTAGCGGATAGTGGAGAGTGGTAGAAAAGTGAGAGTGGGATCTTTGCCCTACAGTGGGACAATTCAGGCTAATATAAATAAATCTAAATATTTTAAATTACGTTTTAACTATTAATAAAATACGGTTTTAATTGAATAATGTGTTTACACGTGTTTTTTTATATGCAGATCGTGTTATAATAACTCTTTATTGTAGTCTATAGCCATTTGCGGTAACCATGGGTATCATTCGTGTGTTGTTGGTTAACCAAAAGCCGCTGTGTTGAATATGCTAGTCTTCATTCGTGAAAGCACCCCATATAAAAAAACGAAATTTGAGAAAACCAATAATTACTGAGACGATTACTCTGAAACGTCTATGTAATGTTTTGTATTTAGTTTTTAGAGTTCGAAAAAACTCTTATACTACAGCTTTGTCCGTCCGTCCGTCTGTTTGTTATACAACTTTTAACTCAAGAATCGTAAGATATAGAGACTCGCGGTCAACGCCATTCGACTCAGCATAGTCGATATACCGCCGAAATGACTATGACCTTTGACCTCTAACCTCAAGGTCACGTGATACCATCTTTAAACTCAAGAATCGTAACAGCTAGAGACTCACAGTCAACGCCATTCGACTCAGCATAGTTGATATACCTCCGAAATGACTATGACCTTTGACCTCTGACCTCAAGGTCACGCGATACCATTTTTTTCGAACTCTAAGATTTACGGCAATTCATGGCCGTTTCTCACTTGTTTTTTATGACAAAAGTGTGGGCCTTTTCGAATATTTCCTGTGTCGCCTGGGACATTACAAACATTCAAATAACGGGCACAACAAAGAACACCTAGGTGTTGTTCGATCCACACATTGTAAATTTGTGTGATCCACAAATGGTTGTTCTGAGTCTGGACTCGGGACAACCACTTGTGTGGCGGTAGTGGCATGGCGACCATTTAAACCACTACGTATGCCATCCGTGCAGTACTAATTTAAGCAATACAAAAAATCTGTCACTGGTACAGCTTCGCATCTGTTGCCTGTGTGTGGGGATCTGTAGGTTTGTGTTTTGTGTCTTCTTAAATAAAATACATTCTTTAACATATAATAGAGATCGGATAATCTGATGCATATTTACCTAAAGTTAATTTTCGGCTAATATATTATGGAAGCGGCTTCTGACAATATATTTATACATATGATTAAAGAAAATTAATGTCTAGAATATTTAGATCAGTTATACTTTTAGAGATAAGAAAGAGCGGCGTCTCCTAATACAGGCATTGTTTGCCTAAAAGGAAACTCCAAACACAACTCATGATTGTTAAAAACTTTTCTAAAGAAATAAATTATTATTATTATTATTATTATTATTATTTATTAGAAATAAAATCCCGGGTATCCGAGATTGCTTAGTTACTTAATTAGTCAGATGTATATTTAGTTTACAGTATTAGGTTTATTACCGCAGAATTATTCGATAATAAAGCGATTTTCATAATAGCCAACATCTAAACTTTAAGGAAATATGTTTTCGAATAGTCAATCTCCAGTTATATCTCATGGAGTATCCCACTTAAATTATTTAATCCCGGAACTCTGGAATATTGCCGATAAAAAGCGCTTTCCACAATAGCCAACACCTGAAGTTTAGGTAAATATGCATCCGATTATCCGATCTCTACATATAACTTACAGCATGCGTAAGGTTCCTGAAGTAGACTCCGACGCGGTCGACACAGACGGGGTCCGGCGGGCTCCAGCCATCGAGGCGCAGCGCCACCTGGTGCAGCACGGCGGCGTGCCCCGCGGCCAGCGCGGGCCGGCCGCGCCGCCGCCCGCGCCGCGCGCCGAACGAGAACGGCTCCGTGTCGCCCGCGCGCACCAGCATCCACGAGTCGTCCGGACCCGACCAGCTTTGGTGCTCGTTGAGACTGCACACACGTCATCACATACATTACTTTTATACTTAGAACAAATTGTTTTTATAAATTACTAGTATGCTTGATAACCGCTTCAAGTAAGGTATAATGCTTATGTTAGGAGTGGATTTATGTCAGAAACACAAAGACTCAAACTCACGGTCACTCGATCATAAATCCAATTATGCTTTATCCATTTGCCGATCCATTATACTAATCATTATTATATTACACATTACAACTGCAATTACGTTAATCCTCAATCTAAAAAAAACAGATTCATAGTCTACTAATGATCTCACGGGTTTGTGAAACGGGCAAGAGCAGTACTGACTTTGATAAACCAGCACTCTGTTGAACCATTGAATCGATTCAAAATATCGACTAAAAGAACAATATCTCTATGTATCATACGCTAAACTTTAATATCATACGCTACAAACAAAACAGCAGCCAAAAAATAAATCTAAATAAACGTAAAGTATACTTGTGTATATGAAAACTACTCACACATCAGAAGTAGTGACAAGCGTGGTGAACCACAGCTTGTGTCCGGTATGGTTCCGTAGCGCGTACGGCACGAAGGGCGAACGGCGCCGATGCCCCGCCGGACTGCCTTTGGGCGACTGTTCCAGGGTGCCGGACGACTACGTAATTAGTTTAGCATTTATTGTCAACACTTATATTAAGAACATATTATATCATTTTATTTCAAATATCCCCACCAGTGGGGATTTCCAGTAGTATTCCATAAATCCCCACTGGACAAATAAATAAACATTTATATCAACGTTTGAATATATTATGTAATATCCAAAAATATTGCCACACGAAAGCTTAGATGCAAGAATATGGAGATATTCTAAAAGAAAAAATAATACAGAGATAAAAGCTAATTAGCTGGAGAACTGATTAGCTTTTATCTCTATCGCCATTTTATTATAATTTTGTCTAGAGAAACAGTACTTTGTAAAAAATCAGAATGAAGACGGAATTGAAAAAATAAGTGTTATAATTACAATAAATAAATACTATTATTTATTGCAACAGGAATATTTTGTGCATATATTAGACCATAGACCAATTTAAGACTTATTATTATTTAACAAATAAGTAAACTGCCATTGAGATAAATATTTTAATTATTCTTTAAGGGTTTAGGCTTCTCCCTTGCACCGGACTACGGTCTGGTGATCTTAATAGCGGTTGAATTAGACACCCGGTTACTGAAAGGCTAATCAACGACGTTTTAATTTAACTTCATTGCAAGTGATTTGATTGAATATTGCTAATTCAGAGTGCGAGTTTGTTTTACGTTAACGCGATCGACACGTTTATGACGTTCAGCGCACCGATTGGCCCGCTCCAAGCTCTTAACCAATCAGAAAGCCATACGCAGTAAACGTTTTGAACGCGTTCACGTAAAACCAACGCGCAATAGGCAGCCTGTTAGCTAATCACAGCAGTTGACATGCGGTTAACCATTTGTTAACAATTTTTTGTGGCAATATGCCTTTCAGAAACCGAATATAAATAAATAAGAATTATATACCTGTGGTGCATAATAGTCAGCAGTCCAGTTGGCCCTAACGAGTTGGCACAGTTCGATGAGCGATGACGTCACGTTCGTGTTGAGAACTTCCGTCGAAGATACCTCCATCTGTACTCGGCCTAGGGAAAGCTCGCTTGTTAACGTGTACTCCCATGATGTTTCGAACCTAGGACATAATAATTAATTAAAGGGATATGAAATCAAAGTGTTGGTGTATATACATACGTACTATACCGTACACACAAATTTAACTTAATAGATCACAAAGTAACACTTATGAACGTCAAAAACCGTCAAAAAACCTAATATTTGTAATAGAGCACTCGACTTACTAATCTCGAATGATAACTGTAATGTAGTTCAAGGCACCGACTGCTGTTCACTGCTATGATTTTTCCTTACCTGAAATTCGCTCACATGCAACGCTACCAAGTTATTAAATTAAATTATCAGAGCGCTGATTACGATGCGATTAGAAATTATTTATCTGTAATTAGATGGAATGACATCCTAAGTAATCAAACTGCTCAAGAAGCTGCAAATAGATCCTACGACCATCTTTTTGGTATTATCAAGAAACATGTCTCTCGGATTAAATGTAAAAATTATACTTTCCATATTTGGTTCAGTTACCCTTATTAAATTATTCAAAAATAAATCTAAAGCATGGATCAAATGGAAAAAATACCAAAATCTATCTGATTATGAGCAATTTTCCCTATATCAGCGACGCTTCCGTAAAGAGAGCGCTCTGTGCTATGCCAATTATCTTAATAATGTCGAACAAAGTATCTTTAAAAACCCTAAATACTTTTGGAGTTACGTCGCTAATAAGCAGAACAATTCAGGAATTCCTAATAACATGTGTTATAATAATATTTCCAGTAGTGACCCTCGCGAAATATGTCAAACTTTTTCTCAGTATTTTAACCGGTCGTATTCCGCCGGCTCGCATACCAGCCGGCAGATTTGTACCCGTCGTAGGCCGGTGGCTCGCATGCGAGCCACCAAATTGGCGCCAAAACGCCGCGCGCCGCCTTCGCTTAAAACCGTATATTACCAACCTTACCGATCAAAACTGATTGCCTATTGGCTACGAATAGCCGTACAAATCTGCCGGCTGGTATGCGAGCCGGCGGAATACGACCGGTTAAATCGGTATATAAACCATCTACATTAGACTTACATACTTGGGTCCCACCATCATAATATGTTAATTGTAATAATCTTTGATGTTGATATTAACGTATCTAAAGTTCATAAGGAGCTGAAGTCATTAGGTCCGACAAAAGGACCAGGTCCTGATTTATTGAAAATATGGACAGTCGTTGCCAATCTGACGAAGTCTATACGGACTTCCAAAAAGCATTCGATAAGGTAAACCATGAGATGCTGTTACAAAAAATCGCCTTCAATGGCATTCGTGGAAATCTTTAGCAATGGTTTATTTCCTACATAACTAAACGTACACAAAAAGTAGTTATTAACGGATTTCAATCTGACCAAATTTCTGTAACTTCCGGCGTCCCCCAGGGCTCTATTTCAGGCCTTTTATTATTTATTTTATTTATTAACGATGTCGACTCTTGTTTCCTGCATTCAACATTTTTGCTGTACGCAAATGATTTAAAAGCTAACAAACCTATCAATAATTTTAATGACAGTAAACTTTTTCAAAATGATCTGCATCGACTGACTAATTATTGTAGACAAAATAAGCTTTTCCCGAGTTTGCCCAAATGTAACACAATGTCTTTAAAAAATAAACAAAAAGGTATACAACTTCACCAATTTTAATTAAGAGTATAATTTAATACTATTGCTGAACTATCTTGCGTTAAAACTAAAAATGAATTACTTAAGACTACATGCTCGTATACGCAAGTACAGGTACCATACATAACTAAAATCATCATCGGTTTTTTACTTGGTCTCGCAATCTACTCGTTTTAATGTTTGAGATACTTAATCGTTCAGTCTATGAAGCTCTGTTGATTATCTTGCTTCCAATCCTAATAAGTGAAAAATTTACATAATATCAACCAATGTAGATTGGTATGGTAGACTTTAAACTAGTGAGATACCTCCAGGGCTCGACGACGGGCTCCCAGCCCGACAGCGTGCGGTTGTAGTAGTCGATGGTGAGCGTGGCGCCCAGCCGCGCGCCGCCCGCGCCCGACGCGCGAGCGCCGCCCGCGCCCGCCGAGGTCACTGACCCGGGCGTGCACACCAACATCGGGTCCTCGAATGACTCTTCCACACAACGTAAGTCCTGCACAATATTATTCATTGTTGAATAATATGGCGTTGACTATACTGCCTAGTAAATACTAAATCGTGCTCCATATTAGAACAATATAGAGCAGGATTTCAATATAGTACATTCGCTTGCTATACAAACCGTATATTACCAGACGACCTAAACCCCTATCAAGATTCCGTTTTATACTATTACTATGTTACAATTTAAATTATTATAATACTTAATCCAATGCTACTCTTAGGATAGTCATAAATGAAGTTACAAATCAGTTTGCAATACGCTGGCGCTTGAGATCAAAAAAACAAATTATTGTGATTTGAATTCGACTATTACTTATTCAAATGCCGACCGCAGGTCATAGAAGGAATGAAGGATTAAAAGCTAGAGAGCTTCTACATGAAGCAGACAGGCGAAAGACAAAAGACGCAGATATGTATGATATTACAGAGAAGTATAATACAAAGTACATTTATGTATAACACCTATCATTAGACTTCTAATGAGTATACACACTAATGCATGCACCGGTGTAATATAATTATTTTTGAGTAGCCTAGTAGTAAAACCGTTGACCTGCCACGCAGAGGTCTCGAGTTCGAACCCAAGGCACGCATCTCTGACTTTTCGAAGTTATATACGTATCAAATAGTTTTTTATCGCTTGCTTTAACGGTGAAGGAAAACATCATGAGGAAACCATCATGAGGATGATTACGTAAACGTATCTGTTTTTATATTACCTGTTCAACTTGGAAGTCACTGAGAGACACTTCTAGTAGCGGCACATCAGAGTCCAGGCAGTCATCGATTACGCACAGAGTAATGCAGTCTGCGGACACCTGCATAAGACATCGAATATTAGAAGGCAAAAGCGATACTAACAAAATCTTCCGCTTATATGTTTATATCCTCAGTATTTTATATATAAACTAGTAGTTGTCCCGTGTGAATATCGGGTTTCACCCCTTTCACCCCCCTTCAGGGTGGAATTTCCAAAAATCCTCTCTTAGTGCTCGCCTACACTCTCCAAGGAACATACATGACAAATTTCAGCTTCTTGCGTTCAGTAGTTTCGACTGCGCGTTGTCTGTCAGTCACTCAGTAACTGAAGAGTTTTATATATATAAAGATAATTTAAAAAAAATGTTATAATGCTAAAAATTTAAATATGAAATTGAGAACTATTGAAAGAATATTATAATAAGATAACTGGTTATGATTATGATCGGTAAGGGTCGCGACCGCATGTGCAAGTAATTCGCGCGGCCCCGTCGATAGTGGTTTTGTCGAGGAACACCGTGGTAGGTTTAGTCGGTATTCGGGGAGGTACATTATTCTTATTCCATCTTTCTCATATACCCCGGGAGTCCGACATAAGCCCTCCGCCCGCCCCCACGGAGGGTTATGGGTTAAAGCAGGGGTACTAATAAAGATTTTTATTTCAATAATTTGAAACTTGTTAAATTATTAATTATACAATTAAAGTATTAATTGTTACATTTTACAAATCGACGATTATATATCAATATCTAATAACTAACAGATTTTCACTTTATTGCATATTCTATCTATTTTTATATTCCTAACCTGAAACATTTGATTGAAATCATTATAACCATCACAAATATTTCTAATTATGAATTATGAAATAATTCCTTCCATTTTATAAATGTTTGATTCAAATATTAAAACTATAGAAATAAATATTATTTTTTATTTTTTCGCCTCCTGCAACATTGTGGCTTGTAGTTATTACATAATGATACTACACCGTAGAAATCCTACTTTCATGAGTTTTATTGTATCATCAATATAAAGACAATTGCTTTTATTTAAGACCATACTTATGTACGAAAGTAATGTACGTACTTTGACAGCCTTCAACGGCCATATAGTAGCGTTCGGCGGCGGCTGTGGCGGCGGCGGCGGCGGCTCGGGTGGCGTGCGCAGCCAGCGCGGGCGGCACATCCAGCCGCCGCCGTCCGCGCCGCCCGGCGCCTGCGGGGACGGGTTCGCACGCATGTGCACGCTGTTGGCGGGCGCGTCGTCATCTGACTCCGATACTAGAGATTTACCTGTACAACAAAGAGTATTGTGTACATAGACTGCTTATGCAACTTAATTATACTACTGAAGTAGTGAGCTTCGAATGAATAACATGACAAACAAGCATAGGACCGGCCTGTTTGTACGCGTTTCTCGTAGCCTATAGACACTCTTAACTCTTAACTCTCTTTAAAGGGTATTCAGTACATGAGGGTCTTGTGCTGTATACCCTTCAAAATGTAAGTTATGTCCTATCAACGTGTCAATATAACACAAAGAACATACGGGCTGTATGCTTTGTTTGCCACCATAGTAGTATGATTTTTTTTTCGTACTATTGGTCATGTCTATATGAGCAGCGATAGCTCAGTGGGGAGACCAACAGACTGCAATGCAGATTGTCTCGGGTTCGAACCTACGTCGCGCACCTCTCAATTTCGGAAGTTATATGACTTTTCGAAATTATATGGCAGTCGTTATTGGGAAGTCAGTGCGCTATAATATCCTGACACTGGTCTAGCCTTAGGGTATCGTTAGCCTTCGGGTTGCGGAGGTCAGGTGGCAGCCGCTCCGTGTAAAAACTAATATCCAGTCAAACTCAAAACTCAAACTCAAACTCATTTATTGCGAAAATGGGTAATTTAGATAACATACAATTAAATTAGTCTCTCCATAATCCGCCTGAGGACATGCAATTTTTTAGGTATTTTGTCTTTAATGATTGTACATACAATAATAACTCTATTAAAAATAATAAATGTCAGGCAATGTTATTGTGGTACAAGTCAATTAAGAATACATATATTAAATGTCAAACAATAATTAAAAATTAAAATATGTCTAGTCAATAAATAAATAATACCATGTGTTATTTCTCATTATTATTACATTGCATGTCATTTATAAATTCGTTTACACTATAATAGGCTTTTTCCACGAGTAATTGTTTGACTTTATGTTTAAATACATCGATGCTACTACTTTTTAATAACATTTTTGGTAAGCGATTATAAACTCGTGGCGCCATGCAGAATACACTATTTGTCATCAATGCACTTTTGTGTTGAGGACAGTGAACTTTAAAATTGTGGCGTTTGCTTTTATAATTTTTGTACATCGTTAAATTAGATCTGACAAATAACACCAGCTCATACATATACAGACACGGTACTGTTAATATTCTTAGATTTCTGAAGCACGGTCGACAGCTATCTATTTGGTCCAGCTTGCATATTGCCATTATGCACTTTTTTTGTGCTATAAATATATGCTCTTTTTCTGTACAATTTCCCCAAAATATGATTCCGTATCTTAACATACTTTCAATATTGCCATAATATGCTGTCAGTACTGCGACCTGGTTAAGTTTTTTTGTGAGCATATACAACGCATATGATTGAGTACTCAGTTTTGAGCAAAGGATCTCAGCATGTGCTTTCCAATTTAGATTACCATCTATATTAAGCCCTAAAAATTTTGTTGTATCCACCTCACTAATAGTTTCGTCATTATAGTTAATATAAGTAGTTGTCATTAAGGGAATTCTGTTTTTAAATGTCATTAAATGTGTTTTACTTAAATTAATTTTTAAATTATTTAAAGTCAGCCATTGCATTACATTAGTAAGGGTGTTTAAAATGTCATATTCAAAACTGATTTATTTTTGCCTGTAAATACAATTGTGCTATCGTCAGCAAACAAAATAGTCGGGTGTTTTGTTATTTTTGGGAGGTCGTTAATATAAATATTAAACAGAAGCGGCCCTAATACACTTCCCTGTGGTATCCCTAGGTTAGTTTCTCTATATTCTGACATGAAATGTGTTTCTGTTTTGAGTTTAGGACATAAGCGTGTTATTTGGGTACATTGTTTTCTCCTAGTAAGATAAGATGTAATTAGATCTAAGAGCTTACCCCTTATTCCGTAAGCATTTAATTTTTTCAGCAATAGCTCATGATCCACACAGTCAAACGCTTTTGTAAGATCCATGTACAGTGCACAGACGGGAACCTTTTTATCTACGCTGCCTATAACTACATTTAAAAAGTTATAAATAGCCATATTTATACTTTTGCTTTGTCTAAAACCGACTTGTTCTTATGCAAAAAGATTGCGTTTTTCTATAAATTGCGAAATTCTGCCGTGTATGACCTTTTCAAAGATTTTTGATATGGTGGGTATCAAAGCAATTGGTCGATAACAGGTCATGCAACACGGATCACCTTTTTTAAATAATGGTTTGATTATTGTCAGTTTCAATTTGTAAGGAAATATGCCACAACTAACACATAAGTTAAAACGTGACTTATTACATTACATATTGTTGTCGAGACTCGTTTCAGTATTAATGTAGATATGTCATCGTATCCAGTACTTTTAGTATTTTTTAAATTTGTTGTTACTGAGTGTATTCAAAATCAAATCCGGTTAGACCAGAAAAGCCGACCCCAAGTGACTTGAAAATAATAAAGGCTAGGGAGAAGAAGATTGGTCTTGTCTATAGATTTCCACAGTATAATAATATTATGGCAATATATAGACAAGATCAATTTTCAACTTAGGGAACGCGTAAGAGTTATTCAAATAATATTCACAGTTGGGTACAACATTACCTACTTTACAGACCCACATTGTTATACAATTTGAATGCATATCGTTACCAATTCAAGGCCATTATAAAAAATCGTTAGCTTCTGCATCTACCATGTTATGATCAACTCATAGTTAAAATTAAAAAAAAACAAATTACGAGCTTACCAGATAAAGCTGCTCTCGCTTGCTCCGGCAGTGACTGCAACATGGCCGCGAACATCCGCATGTCGTGGTACGATAGACGCAAGTTCAACGTACTCATATGCAACTACAATTAAAAATGAACTTTAAGTCACATACTTTCGCACAAATACGTCTTATGAATAAAATAAGTGAGAATTTCGCCTGTATGGCACAAAAAGTAATGTTATTAACCTAACCTACATTTACGCAAGCGAAGTCTAAAATCTAATCTAAATCTAGTAGATTATAAAAGCCTATAGATATTTAAAATGCATATTTAATATTTAAGTAGTACTAACGTTTAACACTCGATCGGCATCAATAGAGACGTGTAGCGCGGCCGGCTCGACGATGGAGAGAGCGGTCTCTTCTTCCAGCCCGAGCACGCACGAGAACACTTCTAACTCGTTCAGTTCGCAAGATACTGGTTTTTGTGCGTCCGCGCACCGGTAAGTTATCACAGTTGTACTCTGGAACAATATGTTGCATACAAATTCAGCAAGTTAAGTATTTGTGGTTATTTTTCGGTGGTTAATAGCTGTTCTAGTATTCACTAGAAATTTCAAATTATTAAAATCTTAGAATACGGATAAACTCTATACTTAGACAAATCTTGAATATAGGTGAGGTTGGTAGGAACTATATATATTCAATAAAAGATTATAATCAAGTGATCTTGTTTTTTTAAGTGAGTATTGTCGTCAGAGTTTTATAATGTCGCAGAGTGGCTATTGTTTTAAAATTTCAATTTTTGTTGCAGAGATATCTAACTATATCATACATTTTATCGTATCGTAATAATGTTGTTACGTTACAATGTGTAAGTAGCCGGTCGGCATTCATAAAACACTATATTTACATACAATTTTTGTGTGAGAAAATTATTACGATAACATAAAATGTTTAATTGAGTAATTCTACCTTGCACCCAAATTGATTACGTCAAACTAACGCTGACGTTATAAATAAACTTTGCACCAAAGATGTCATAGTCGTTTTGATCTTATTTTAGTAATAGCAGAGAACTTGAGAACATAATAAAAATAGAGAGAAAATAATGTTATTACATTCCCTTAGCATGTGGTAGAAAAAAGTAATAGTAAAGCGTTACCCGCAGTATGACGGCGTTGGTGTCCCACACGGAGGGGTCCTCGACGAGCACGAGCTGCGAGTCGGTGACGTTGAGCTTGAGCTCCACGCCCGCCTCGGCCGCCGCCTGCGCCTGCGCAGCGCTGCGCGGCGGCGCGGGGCTGGCGGCGGCGCGGACTGCGCTCAGAGCCTCCTCCCTGCCAACCAACAAACTTATGTAAGTACTTTTTGCCATCGTTATCGTAGACCAGCTGGAGCTGGAGATACAGGGACTAGCTGTATTTTTAATTATTTTTTAAATAAATGTACGTTTATTAATAAAATACATCATCACAAAGTTTAAACAGTTACAATAAATGAACAATGAGTGGAATAGTGAAACTTTGTAAACAGCTTGGGAACATCTGCAACCGAACTAGGTCGTAAAGACATTTTTTGTTATTTCACAGGTCATCAAATAAAATACAGCGTAGACAGGGGTAGTCAAAAGACTGCTGAATACTTTCCTTAGCAGATATTAAAAAAATGAAATACAGTAAAAACACTAGCAAAGAAAAGATTCTTCAAGTTAAGTTAGTTTTGTTAAAGTTTGATATAGCCTTTGTTTATATCACGAAATTTATATCTAAATATTTAAAATGTTTCTTCTCTTCTCTACTGCTCTTAAGCTCTATTAGTGCATGCAATGACTGCCTTCAAAGGTTAAACAAAACAACCAACAAAAACCTAAACCATGTAATTATAGTCATGTATTGTTGTTAGTTAAGTTAATAAATAAAACGGTCCTATAGTTAATAAATAAAATATAATAAAATATAGATGTGCACTAAAATATCTAATGTTTATGGCGGTTGCGTATTTCGTTCAATTGAATATTAATTGTTACACCGAGATATGAAACGGATACACGATCATTTTTGTACTAAACCTTTTTGTTTCCATCCGTTTCGGTGACACGGACATCACGAGAGTATTTACTCTACTACGATTTACAGCCTAATGTTTTAATAGAGATCGCCTTGACTGCGAATTTACATTAGAACGACAAATACTGTTTTTGGAGAGTCACCTTAAGCTTTTCTACCCGAAAGAATTACGAAAAATTTAAGAGAAAATGGTATGCCGGTTAATTGTATAAAAAGACAACCTTCCATATGCACTTGTTTGCAGTAATGTTTATTAAACTAGTATGTCAAAATTGTATCATTTTTAATGACATTTGCGTAAAATAAACTTACAGATGTGCCTGGTCAGGGTCTGCAGGTGGCGGTGGCGGCTGCATGATGAACTGGTTAGCAGCCTCCCACCAATCCAGTATCGCCATCAGACGCATATTGTTCACCAATATCGTGTACGCTGAAGAATCGCGACGTTTCCTGCACAAAACAGTTTCATACTCATTACATTAATCTCACTAAAGAGAGTTGGATGACAATCATCATATTAAAGTTTCTTGAACATAATAGATTACCAAAATTAAATGACGTTACTATGTACTACGCTGTTATTGGTTGATAATAGCAAATTTACAATTCGGTGACGTCCGAGGCTAATTATAGCATAAAGCGAGATTTATCGTGACATTATAGCGAGATAAATCCATTTCTAAATGTGTAATCTCACCATCCCCTTATGTGACCAAAATAAATAAATTTTTAATTACATTTACCTCCATATTTCTCTCCATTCATTATAATCCAAATTATTTCACTACATTTTTAGGGGTGGCGGTTCCGAGCTCTATATGCTACAGCTGTTCAATCGCATTGTCAATAACCAGCTTTCCAAACTATATCGAACAAAGACACCGGGTATATCCATGTGTATTGTGCTGTTGCTTATTAAATGTTCTGTTTTTTACATAACGTCATAGCACGTTTAGTAACGGCATAGTTACGCAGCATCGTACCTGGCGTGCACCTCGGCCTGCACGCTGTGTCGCTGCTCGGGCATGGGCTGCACGATGTGACTGAACACGTTCCCGCGCCGGTTGGCCGGCTCCTTCGCGTACCGGGTGTCGCTCACTAAAATTTCCTGTCAAAATACGTATTATTTTACATTCTGACCTTAAAGAATTGTAAGCATTTATACCTATTAAAGATAAACCAAATTACATTCGACTGATAATCGAATACAATCATCGTCAAATTTGGTATAACGCATTTTTGTGTCCTTCGATTGTTAATTATATGCGTGTACAACGGTACACGCTTGAAGTTAATCCTTGACGATTCCATTCAATTAAAAAGTCAGGCTAAGGTTCAATTCGCATGTTATTAACGTTAACGCTTATATCTACATGAACCAGTAAATAGAGTGTATTTGTGTATGCGCATCATCATAATACCTACTGTGAAGATGGCTACTGTACTAAAATTGCTACCTGTAACCGAAATTCAGTTTAAAGAACATGAGTATTACCTGCGAAACCAGATCAATATCCTGACCGAGGTCCGAGTAGGTCTCGATGTAGAGGCGCGACTTAATGAAGTTGATACACGCCAGAGATGACACACCGTGCTCTGGCTCCAACTTCACTGTCACATCGTGCAGGTCGAGTTTCAACGAGCTGGTAGTCCACACCTTAACAAGAAAGGAATAATAAAAAAATGTTAGACTAAGATAATCTAGCAATAATAAAACGGTCAATTGATTCCATTGTACAAGGGAAGGCCGTGACGTCGACGAGTCACGTGAGCAGAATCGTTTGGTGAGACGACGGTTACATTTAGAAGTGAGGTTAACTTCAAGGGGCAGTCGTTCGGATACTACGAAGTAAGTAAGACTATCCAAACGGGATCGCTGGTTCACTTGGCTGAAATTATAGTAAGTGCTAATGATTCTGTTCGGAAACTATTCAGTGAATGTAAGTATGTAATTGCTGTAAAATAAAGTGATAGTAAGAAATCGCACTCTTAATAAAACAGCGACTTAACTCGAAATTTGAAAGTAAGGCAATTTGGACTCTAATTGTATATGCTAAATTCTAATATTATGTTTGTGTTAAATCATTGCAATAGAGTTCAAATTTGTTTAATCCAAAATATTGAGATAAGTCTCTGTTTTATTAAGAATGCGAAATATATACTTGCAGTTTGAAATCTACACCATGATCCTTCTACCAGAGAACCCTACTGAACACGCCTGTAGATAATTTTGTTTCAAAATTGAGCAGTGCAAAGTTCATTGTAAAAATTCCATTGTAGAAAGTGGAATACTCACTTGTTCATGTGTCTGTTGCGGTGGGAACGGATGTACATCTCTCGGTAGCAGGTCGTCAACGCTCTCGGCGAGGTTATGCGCAAGAACGCCTCGGACAAGTCGGTACTGCGCCGGGTCTAACGCGCATTGGAGGGTTGATAGCGATCCTTGAAGTGTCATGTCCGCCACTGCGCAAACATGTAGTAGAAAATAAGTAGGTATATCAAACAGGTTATATGGTCTGTTAACAAATGTAATTACATAATAAATGCATAGCAAACACTGCATGTATTTAATTATTTTGGATATCTATAATAACAAAAAGGTAAATATGAACAATTATGAAAAAAAACATTGTTCTCATTGTTTTATGGTAGTATTGCTTACAAAGTAGGTTATTATAAAATTACTTTTTTTTACAAAGGAAAAAAAGATCTATGGAAGAACAAATAGTATGTAAAACAGTACCATTATGCGTGTCGGACATGTTGTACTCGATGTGCAGTGCTAGGTGCGCGGGCGCGTGCAGCAGCGGCGGCCCCGCGCGGCGCACGCGCAGGCCCCGCCCCCCGCGCGCGCACCACAGCGCCACGCCCTCCAGCTGCACCGTGCGCACGTCCAGCAGCTCGCGCTTTGCTGGCAGACAAATACTCATTCAATACTAACGTTTTCTGCAATACAGCAGTTAGTTCAAATACGAGAGTTGTATTTTTTTAAATGACAGATTGAAGGCTACAGTTTCTGTGTAAACGTAAATACTATATCTAATTATAGGAATAACAGTTTATTGCTTTTGATTAATAAAAGGGTGTGACGCGAAATTTAATCGAATATCTCAAAGTAAGAAATTAGAAATTCTTAATCCTTTATTAAGTAGTGTGAACAAGTGAAAGAGTTTGTATATTTGGGTACTTTGTTTACAACGGATGGTAAACATGAGGGAGATATTGTAAGGAGAACGATTGCTGGCAAAAGTAAATGGAGCTCTACGCGCTTTATGAACAGTCGAAATGTATCCGAAAAGGCTCGTTTGGCTGTTCATAGAGGACTATTAGTGCCTACACTTATGTATGGAAATCAAAGTTGGGTATGGCAAAAGAAGCATGAGAACAGAATAAATGCTGTAGAAATGAGAGCGTTGAGAGACATGTAGTGTGACTCTGAAAGATAGAATAAGGAATAATGTGATTACAGAAAGAGATGCGGCATGAAAGTGGATATATTTACAAGAATAAATAAGGGTATGTTAAGCTGGTTTGGGCATGTAGAAAGAATGGACGAGAAAAGACTGAATAAGAAAGTTTATAAGGCTAATGTGAATGGAACAGTCGCAAGAGGCAGAACTAGGCAAACGTTTCTTGACCAGATCGGAGACGTTCTGGACAAAGGTTAGGTTAAGAAGCACATTAAACTAGCGCGCGTGTATGAGGAATGTGATGAAAGTGAATGAAGCCAGGGAAGTGTGTCAAGATTGTAGCAAATTGAAATCCGTAGTCTCTGCCTACCCCTCTGGGAAACAGGCGTGAATTTATGTATGTATGTAAGTAATGAATCATATTTAGTAGCACAGCATAGTTTTCATGAATAGAATATCTCCAATTAAAGAATTTAAGTGGTCGCCTGGCCACAGTCAGTATATGTCGAGTATTGTGGATTTAATTCTAATACGGGATAAACATTTGCGTGATACACAAATAGTTTCGTTGAGCGTGTCACTCGTTTAAATGTTTATAATCAGGCAACACAGGAATAAAGCTTAACGGAGGAATTGTCTTTTACAAAAGAAGGGAGAAATAATACAAACCAGCGCTAGGATCAGTCATGGTGCTCACGGTGCCGTCATCTCCCGCGAGCTTGAAGCAGTTGTCGAGGTGCAGGCGGTCCAGGTGCGCGGCGAGCGCGGCGCGGGCGCGGCCCGACACCGGCAGCACGATGACGGGCGACGCCGCGCGCAGGCGCAGCTGCATGCGCGACGTGCGCGCGCCGCCCGTCACTACCGACACCTGCAATCAAACACACGTTGAGCAATACACACAAAAGCTCAGGTGCACTTCATTTACCAGCGGCGGTAGGTCAATGAGTAAGATGTCAGACATGCGACCAAAAAGTCATAGGTTAAGAAAACCTATCCATTACACTATCGATATGAACCTACTACTAGTTCAAATATTTTACTTAGCTGGCAATATTAATAAATTGTAATCCAAATAAGAAGTTATTTTTGATCTGACGGCAAAAGTATGTATGCCGATAATAGAACGTATAATATATTGTTACGGCCAGTGACATCTCTCAGCATTGTGGGCAAGACTCGGCAGTTCAGTCTAATAATTTATTACACCGCCATCTATTGACATCTTACGGAACTAAGTAGTGTGAACGCATGAAGGGAATACAGAATACGCTGGCACTTTCTCGAATCATCGTACTGTTTATATACCGGGTATAGCGTTTCTAGAAAACTTTAGAAACACTTTACCCGCGTATAAATAGAGTGCACGCGCACCGCTGAATCAGTTTACAATCGTAAGCGATCAAGTGTTCATCGAAGCGAACGGAAGCGGCAATATTACGGAGTTTAAAGCTAGTTACAGTGGAAAAGTGAAGTATAGTATATGGTGTGTTTAAATTTAATTGTGTGCTAGAATAAAAAGTGTTTTAGTCGGTAATATTGTTTACATTCTTATCTGTCGAACCCAGCACGTAACAATATTAATACGTAACCCACTTTTACTTTTTTTCCCCTCTTCCCTTCGGTTACTACTCGTAGTAGGTATATGCCAAAACCTCTTCTTGTACGTAGTAATTCATAATATGGTTTAAAATCATTTTTAGCAAATAAACAGGAAAAGGAATTGGCTCATGTTTTCCACCATATTTATATTAGATACATACTAACTATCTGATGAAAACCTATAATTGTAAATTCTTAAGATTATAAAATTGTGCATTGATTGGTTGTACAGGGTTGTTCACAACCTAACGGAAATGAATTATTGTTAAGTTTTATAGTTACAATTTTCCGTCATTTGGTAATCTGACTAGTTTTATTACAAACAGACACTTTTCATAACATTGTAGTGACATTTTACCTTAAGTCTAGCTTGTAATATAACTCGTCGAAGCAGACTGAAGTCTCGTGCGAATGCTTGTAGCTCTTGTACGAAGCGTTTGGTGTGCACGTAAGTGACAGGACCCATTTCGATGCTCAAGCTCGTTTCATGACCCGCAACCGCAGCCTCCGCGCTGCTTAATCTATAGAGAAAATGCAACATTATTAATTTACTTACAATACATTTGTAAGACACTAATTATTTGATGATTTTTAAAGCAGAAATACGGTTAAAATAAAATGATTCGAAACGTTTTCCATAATATTTAAATTTTTTATTACCAGTGCGTACGCGCACCTTTTTCGATTTGTTATGGCTGAATATCAAACAATAAGGAGGTTCAACCATATTGAATAATATGTTCGTCTAATCTATATATTTATGTATCGATAATAAGCTATCAGAGCAATATACGTATGTACATAGCGTGAGACCTGTGGTAGTCGAAGGTGAGCGCGTGGTCGGCGTGCGTGCGCAGGCGCTCGCGCCACAGCGGCGCGTGCGGCGTGAGGTCGGTGAGCGCCAGCGCGCCCAGGCGGCCGGCGATGGCGCGCGTGTGCGCGAGCGCGTCGGCGCGCGCCACCGTGCGCACGCGCGACACGAGCGCGCGGCACGCCTCGCCGCGCCGCGTCACCAGCACCACGCTCAGCGAGCGCACCCACAGCTCCGTCTGCGTGGCGCCGCCCTCCGCGTGCGGGCTCGCCGCACTCGTACCTGCGGGCGCTTTCGTTACTTCGTAGAGCCGAGCACACCGCTAACATGTGACTGCGTTGCATTAAGCACCCACGACGCTCACTCTCAGGTTATTCTCGTTCCATAAAATTATGAGCGACCCATGCATAATTCCAAATTAAATAGATTGTAGAACGTTTCGAGCGATAATTGAAATAAAACCTAGTGCCACTCAGCGTGACAACGACAATGCCACTAGGCTATTGCTACTTTTAGAGTTCGAGAACACTCTTATACAACAGCTTTGTCCGCCCGTTCGTCTGACTCGTCTCTTATACAACTTTCAACTCAAGAACCGTAAGAGCTAGACTAGCGGTCAACGCCATTCAACTCACGATATACCCCGAAATTAATATGATATTTGACTTTTGACCTCTGACCTCAAGGTCACGTGGTATCACGTGACCTTTGCATATTGAACCATTTTTTCGAACTCTAAGATTTACGGCAATTTACTGCCGAGTTTGACTTGTTTATTACTTATAAGTATAACACAATTAAATTATGTATATGAAAGTAAAGTACCAGTCTGTTGTGGTTCCGGTCCGTCCTCTCCGTCCGGTACGTCATCTCCGGCGACGCCGAAGAAGTCCAGCACCGCCACCCAGCTGTCTATGCTCACCACCAGGTTCAGGCAGTTGAAGTCGATCTTCGTCAATTTTGATATCTAAACAAAATATTATTTAATCTTGATAAATTGATTGAAAAATTGATATCTAAAGAAAATTTTGAAACCTCAATAACTGTACATGTTTTTAAAATCATGGTACACTTCGGTGTCATAATTGTTTTTTACAGAAGATTTTTAAAAAATTTGGTCATCCAGATGAAATAAAATAAATATTCACTTTCTTAATTGTTTGTTTAAAGGTATGGAATGTCATTTGCAAAATGATATGATTATTTGTTGGCAATCTATCTAGCAATGTTTATAAGAAAAAAAATCTAAAAAATGTCATTACTTGCAACCATGGCATAAAAAAACTAATTTTAGGCAGGACAATCGAAAAAAAAAAAACTTTTTCTCGATAACCCTAAGGTATTTCAAAAAACTGTTGAAATTAGTTGTAGGTAATCAAGCGACCTATCTACCATTTTCGTTTGACCCATTATTTACGGGACACCCTGTATATTAACAGTACAAAATATAACATTTTTAGTTTATATGCAATTGAAATACACTATAAAAGCTCACTACATATATATTTATATATTTCCTTTACGTTTATATTAACCTTTGTAGAGTTTATTGTAAACATGTATCGCTCAATAAATTTGTTTCACATTCATGTTCCACCATACTAAGTGTTGTGGGTTCAAATAGAAAACGGGATGATTATTTATGTTAATAATGGTTCTGCGTTTGGGTACGTTATATGCCTGATAATTGTATGTTTGTAAAATCCCTCGCGACAAAGGTCACATATTTTCAGCGAGAGTTGTCTTTTTAAAAACAATACAAATTGTTTGCACGGATGGCGTAGTGCTTACGCCACTCCCAACACGATGACTGTCGTAGGTGTGTTTTGTATTTGTTTTTTGCAGTTTGGTAAGTTTCCTGCGACATCGAAAATAGCTCTAATGCGGAATATTAAAGAAAAATATTCAAATTATGGCTACGCTAAGAAAATCATAGTTTTGGCTGTAGTAGTATAGACATACCTTGTCGAACTGGTCGTGGAAGTGCGGGTGCTGCGGGTCGCGCGTGTGCACGGACAGCCACACGAGGTTGTCGTCGGGCGCGGAGGCGGGCGCGGCGCCGGCGCCGGCCGCGTCGCCCGGCGCCGCGTCGCCGCCCGGCACCTCCGGCGAGCACGGCGGCGTCGCGCCGCACTTGCTGTCGCGCTTGTTGCGACGCTCCGCGCCCTGCACACACACACTCACAGTTATCACCTTACCACTACAAAAATTACATGTACACGGAGACTATGGCGAGTATCTTGCCGCCAAACTTCACATGTGTGATTCAAAAATAGTTGTTTTATGTCTGGATGGAGAAACTTTTAAGAGCCTGGCGGATGTTAGGTAACAGAGGGGCATTGTTATCGGCGACAGAAGACTTACAAATCTTCGCTTCGCCGATGACATTTTCCTCTTTGCCTCCTCAGCATCAGAACTCGAGCTAATGCTTCAAGACCTTAGCTCCAAGTTGGACTTCAAATCAATCAAACAAAAACTAAGATGATGACCAACTGCACGAAACGTAGGGTCATGGTAGACGTGCACGTTGTACAACATGTCAACTTTTACATTTACTTGGGTCAGATAGTATCTTTCAGTAGCAGACAAGATAAAGGGATAAACAGACAAACCAATAAAGCCTGGAAGAACTTCTGGTCGATAAAAGAGCTTTTGAAGAAATATCCTAATAGAAAGAGACCAATAGACTGCAATGCAGAGGGTCTCGGGTTCGAACCCACGTCGCGGACCTCTAACTTTCAGAAGTTATATGACTTTTCGAAATTATGTGCGTATTGATTGACAATTATTGTCTGCTCCGTGCCTCGGAGAGCACGTTAAGCCGTCGGTCCCGGCTGCCATGAACATCTATGGCAGTCGTTATTGGGAGAGTGTCGACAGAAAAGATCCCACTGCGTCGAAGTGTCGCCGGTCTGCACTGACTGGCCCCCACATAAGATACATACATCCTAATAGAAATATATATTTCTTTTTTCGACCCTGGATTTAAATCTCATAATGACCGTAAACATGAGCGTTTGTAAACGAATGCGGACATTTGTAACAGTTCCAACATAGCAGTCATTTCTTTCAATATTTTTAAAAAAAACATTAACCCAGAAAAAGAAACTAAATTACAAGTATAAAGTAAGTACTATACCTGTTTAGCAGCAACATTAAGCTGGCTCGGCAGCGAACACGAACAGCACTTCATGTACTGCAACGAGCTGACACTGGACATGTCGTCACCGTACTCCGTCACAAAGTCAGGACATGATTTCGACACGAACACCGCCTTCGGAGGCATTTGGGGAGTGTGGGACACCATTAGCATGCGATGCTTCGAATCCGGATCCTTGGTCAGGTCTTCCATTGTGATTGAGTGTAGTGATACCTGATGACATATTTAGATCCGTTTCATGTTGCAAATTTCATTTAAACTAAACATTAAATTAGCAATTTAACCTAAGCTACGTAATCGTAAGCATGAGTTGTAGAGGTGGAAAGGTCTTTACTTTGCTTATTTTGTATGACATGGGGCATGTGCTTGAATGGTGATTAAGTCAGCAATATAGTGTGACTGGTTAAAAATTGTATATACTTAAGGACATGATAATCTATGGTCAGAGATAGCGTATTAAGAGCCTAGTAGTATCGTAGTATCTGTGTAACCTGCTAAGAAAACCTTTATGAAAATTTGTATGAAATATCCATAAAATGTGGACACTGCGCGCGTCGCCGCGTCGCACACAGCTGTCGAGCGCGCCGCGCTACCAAGGCTAATGACCTTTGATAAGAAAAGGACGGCGAGGGTGCAGATTCGGGAGTGCGGGATACGGTAGCGGAGGTTTTATTTAATTGTATATGTGCAAGAGTGTTTGCAAAATAAGTTTCTTTAAAAATGAAAATGCTGCCCGAAGTAATTATTCCACGCGGACGAAGTCACGGGCAAAAGCTAGTATGTCATATATACCTATACTAATATAATGGAAGACTAAGCATATATGTAATCGGTTTCCGTGTTAGCAATTTGTTAATATAAAAACTTAATAATGTTAACCCAGTAGCCTGTGATTTCAAAGTTAGCCGCATAAATGTATCAGTCAAATAATGTCACTGAAGTCATGAAGTAACGATTAACTTACAACATATAACAATGTATATAGTTTCTTACCTGTAGCATATTCTCGTGTGGATGCGACTTCTGGTAGTGCAGTTTGAACTCTCTAAACGACAGTTCAACGAGACTACGCTCGCCTTCACCGAGGTCCGCTCTTAATTCTACACTGAAGGTCGGTAGTTCGAAGTTCACTGTACGATAAAAATTACGTTTCATGTATATATAGTTATCTCTACATTAAAAGTTCACTGTACATTTTATGTTTTAGTATATGTATACCTTAACGTATACCAAAAAGTTACAATATATGTACTAAAAGAGATGGCGCTGTGCAATCCTGAATCGCACAAGCAAAGTTTATACAGCAGGTACTAGTCTTTTAAAAACGTTGTGAAGGATACTTGTATTATGAAATTTGTATGTAACTGTTGTGAAGAGAAAAATAAATATTATTATATTTGAAAATTTGTTTAACTCCTTTATTTGAAGGGGTAAAGGCGTGTCATGTGGGTCCTGACCAAACATGGCACATTAAATTAAGTAAGTTGAATTATTGATGTGTAATAATAATAATAAATTGTACACAGTGTAGGGGCCCGTTTTGCAATCTCCAAATTGGTTTTTGGGGACTACGTCTACCGTTATTATACTGTGAACGGTGGGAGTGCACTGGGGTCGTCTACCTGGGGCCCGTTGGGGATTGTAGAGCGGTCCCCTATTTGTCTTATTTGTCTAATTGTCTTATTACATGTGTTTGCACAACTGATATTTTTTCACCACCATATGTAACTTTTCTATGTGAGAGAAAAACAATAAACTCTTATCTAACTCTTATCTAATAATTGTTTTTTTCTATACGAAGGATACATTTTTTTACTAACAGGTCTATAGGCAGACCCAAGACAAGGTGGAAAGATGTAGTGCAAAAAGATATGTGAATGCCAAGTGACTGCAGACGAGATTGAAGACAGAGCATTAGGACAGTTGACTCCACTACCATATGGGAATTAAGCTAGGACAGAGAGATTTTTCTATGCGAAGTGGATAGAGATAATTTCGATATATCTATACTATAATATAATAATGCTGAAGAAGGTGTTTGTTGTACGCGCTAATCTAAGGAACAGCTGGTTCAAATTGAAAAATTCTATATAATTTGACGCTACGACCCGCGGGGGCGGCGCAGTAACCATAAACGCGGGTGAAACCGCGGGCATAGCTAGTAAGTAATAAGGGCGATGAGTACCGGTGAGCGGCGCCAGGCGGGCGGGCGGGCGCGCGCGCGCCGGGCGCTGCGCGGCGGGCTGCGCGGGCGGCGCCACGGCCAGCACGGCGGCGCGCACGGCGGGGTCCAGGCGCAGCGTGGGCACCGCGCCCTCCAGCACGCTCGCGCTCTGCATCTGCCGCCCAGCCACACTCCGCGTATAACGTTGTACCGATATTGTCCACAACATGCATATCGTACAACTCCGCTACTTGTAATACCAACACCAGGTAATAACGCAGGCACGCGCACTCCTATTCTTTAATGTATAACGCCATTTTTTATTTTAAGTTATAATTGTAATATTATTATTTTATCCCAATAAAAAAGAAAAAAAAGCCTTTAGTTTAACCCAAATAGTAGAGCAGCTAAGCTCAGTGGGAAGACCAACAAACTGCAATGCAGAGGGTCTCGGGTTCGAACCCACGTCACGCACCTCTAACTTTCGGAATATATATGACTTTTCGAAATTATGTGCGTATTGATTGACAATTATCGCCTGCTCCGTGCCTCGGAGAGCACGTTAGGCCGTCGGTCTCGACTGCCATGAACATCTATGGCAATCGTTATTGGGAGAGTGTCGACACAAAAGATCCCACTGGATCGAAGTGTCGCCAGTCAGCACTGACTGGCCCCCACATTTTTTTTTATTGCCCTCGGTGGCAGACAAGCAATTGGTCCACCTGATGAAAAGTGGTAACCGCTACTCATGGACTTCAGCAATGTCAGGCCACTGCAAAGCTGCTGCCTACCGTGAAAGAAGAACTCTCTTTAAACCTCGTTTAAAGAAGGACATATCATAGCGCTCGGGAAACACCGAAGCAGGCAGTTCATTCCAGAGCTTGCACGTACGTGGGAGAAATGATCGCTGGAAACGTGCCGTCCTAGATTTGAACGCTTCCAAGTGATATGGATAAACCCTGCTTCGTTGTCGAGTGGTACGATGATAGCAAGGCGCCGCTGATACCAAATCAAACAGTTCTTCAGAGCACTCTCCGTGAAAGAGTCGGTAGAACACGCAGAGAGACCCAAAGTCTCTCCGTTGCTCCAACGACTCCAATCTATACGTAAGATTGGGATCATCGACGATTCGAACTGCCCGTCTTTGTTGGGAGTCAAGTGGGTCGAGCTGGTATTTGGGGGCCCCTGCCCAGAGATGTGAGCAGTACTCCACGTGCGGCCGGACCTGTGCTTTGTAAAGCACAAGACATTGACCGGGTGTGAAGTACCGCCTCGCCCTGTTCAGTACACCCACCTTTTTGCTCGCTAATTTAGCTTTGTCTTCTAAGTGACTTCCAAACTGGACTTTACTCGAGATTTCCACGCCGAGGATCCCAATACTTTCGGAGATACGGAGAGTAACTCCTTGAAACTGTAGCGTCATGATAACAGGGTCCTTCTTGGCAGTAAACGCGCATACTTGTGTCTTCGAGGGGTTGAATCGAACTATGTTCTGTTCACCCCATTCGGAGGCCCGCCCAAGAGAATCCCCGGCTTCAGACAAAAATTGTGTTCGTCTTTCCTGTATCATGCTCCGATATATACATAAGATAAGATAACCCAAATAGTAGTTCCTCTCTCCCAAATTACTGTACCCGCCATCTATAATGATCTAATTTGTTTCTAAGTCCATCTTAGTATCTTCTTCTGCCTAGCCTTTATTATTTCCAAGTCATTTGGATCGGCTTTTCTAGTCTAACCGAATTTGACAGGATATCAGTTTATACACGGAGTGGCTGCCACCTGACCTCCGCAACCCGAAGGCTAGCGATACCCTAAGGCTAGATCAGTGCCAGTATATTATAACGCACTGACTTCCCAATAACGACTGCCTTAGATATTCATGGCAACCAGGACAGACGGCTTAACGTGCTCTCCGAGGCACGGAGCAGGCGATAATTATTGTCAATCAAGTTCACAAAGTCATATATATTCCAAAAGTCAGAAGTGCGCGACGTGGGTTAGAACCCGAGACCCTCTGCATTGCAGTCTGTTGGTCTCCCCACTGACCTATATAACATTATGAAATGCAACAAAATATTGAGTACTGCAAGCAGTCAAGCGGAATCTTCATTCAAATATGATCCACATCATCTAAGTAAATTGAATTGGCTGCTACTGCTTTAAAGTAAATAAAAATCAGATAATCGTAGGCGTAAAATATTGTGTTTTACTTTTGCGGTAAATTGAAATCCGTTACCGATTCTAAATATCTTTATTAATTTATAAACTTAATGAATAATACGCTTACTAACAAAAGCAACGAGTCCAAACAATTTTATCTTTATCCCATAGTACTTTATGCAATGTTATACTTTTATTTCTAATAAAAGCTTTGTATTAAGTTGGATCACATTAACCGGTCGTATACCGCCGGCTCGCATACCAGCCGGCAGATTTGTACCCGTCGTAGGCCGGTGGCTCGCATGCGAGCCACCAAATTGGCGCCAAAACGCCGCGCGCCGCCTTCGCTTAAGCGCCAATCTGCTGGCGCCAATTTGGTGGCTCGCATGCGAGCCACCGGCCTACGACGGGTACAAATCTGCCGGCTGGTATGCGAGCCGGCGGTATACGACCGGTTAATCTAAGCTGAGTGGATCGCTAACAAACTTTCAATTTCAACAACACTCCACCCACCACTCAAGGTAAGAATAGTAAAACCGTGACGCGTTAAGCGTTAAGCCTGTAGAACGCGAGACTTTGATCTTTCCCGAGGTGAGCCCGAGATACACTCGCCACTCCCTTTTTACCGCGGAGAAAGAAACGCAAATGTGCCACGTTAAAAATTTCACGTTAACTTAATCGTAACCCTATGCTATGTATAGCAACTTATTGCCACAATAAAAGGTATATTTATTATGACAAATCGTTGCTATGCTATGTTACCTGCGCATGATGCGACGGCACGGTGTGTGTATCAGCTCCGTCGACGACGTCATGCGGCGTGTCGCTGCTGATCCAGCGCAGCGTCTCCAGGAGTTGTTCGTACTGCTCGCGGCGAGCCGACACGTGGAGTCCGCCAACAATCTTACCGTGAACCTCGCACTGGAATAAGACATAATATCAATACATTCACGTCACCGAACGTACACGAAGACACTGTACCTCATACTATTCCAAATTGTACTTTTTTTGGTTAGTTGGTAGGGATACCGTTGGATTACCACTCATCGATGGTAAGTCTAAACGAAAGCACACTCTTGGCTTTTAAAATGTATGTGCGTTTTATATATATATTATAATACCTTCGCCTTCTGTTAAATTTTATTATTATACATTTTAAGATTATGTATGTATGGAGATACAATAGAACATTTTCATTATTTTCTTTTTTCTATTATCAAGAGAGAAAACGAATTTTATGGATTTATGTTTGACATGTAACCGGTGTGACATTAATCGCCTAGACGCCTGGCGAACGCGGGCGCACGTCACTAGCCACCTCTCGCGACCGCTGGTGCGAGTCTATATAAGGAACGGACGGTGTCAGTCGCGTCCTCCTTGCGGCCCGGCTTCACACTCCCAGCTAAGTGTCCTGATTATACAAGGACCACGAAGCAAGTCTTTAGCGAACCACGCCCTGACTATAGTTATATAAGTAAAGATTGTCTCTTTTATTTGTATATTAATACATTAAAAGTGTATTTGTTATACCTTCTCTCATTGTACTTCCTAATTATATCTACATTCCTCTTAAAGTAAACCCTAAAGGTTACACCGGACACAGGGTTAATATCTAATTCGATTGATTCGATTCTGAATTCGGAGCAGGTTACTAATATTTAATAATAACCATAAACTATTCAGACGAAGAAAAATATTGTAAAATCCTGTTTGTTTAAAACTTCCCCATTACATCCCTGAACTCTTCGCATAAGCCAGCCTGATGAACTACGGCCTAGCTCTTTTTACATGTAGAGACAGTTTATATACAATAATATATTTTGTTTTTTGACCTCAGCACACTGTCATAACCATATGTCATACTGAACGTTAACTTGATGACATAACACTCAGACATAAATCGCGACTTTTCTGCTAAGTCAGCAGTTTGACCATTGAAGACACAGCTAGTCTGACTTGCAGTCAATCTATTCTCGACTCTTGGGAACATTGGTCGCCTACGTAGTTTATATCATATATCTTAAATGACCCAGTAGAGCACGTAGACTTAATACTTATATAATTATTACCAAGATCAGCATAATCTAAGACAAAAACAATACCTGGTAGTCAGCGATGGCGTCAGGGTCTCCGTCGCAGTAGTTGACGGTGAATTGCAGCGCCGTGTTGTGCAGCACGGGCTTGCCCGCCGACACGTCGTACATGTCCGCCATGTTCTCCGAAAGCGGCTGAGCCGACAACTTGTCCGCCACGTCCAACTGAACACGCAACATATACATATTATATACAAAATAAAGATAACTTGCAGTAACTAACTTTTATTTGGTATCACTATAGATACATAAAAAAGGTGAACCAAAATAATTAGTGCGCAACATTAATTACGAAATTTTGAAAAAAATATCGTATTAAACATAACTAACATTAAACTTGGTCACTGATTAAAATCTTTTAATCTGTCCCGTCTTAGAATACCAGACATATATTTTTTTTTTTGTTTTCATATCACTATTTCTGTATTAGGAATACTGCCGGTGTTGCGGCAACACCGAAATTACTTTACACACATGTTCACCATATACTTAGGTAATTACTAACTGTGGCGAGCGAGATGTCGCGCACGCGCACTTTGTAGAGCGTGTGGTGCGGCGGGCCGGGGCGGTTGGCGAGGCTCATGCGGCCGAGGTGCGCCACGAACACCTGCGTGCTGTGCGCGTTGCGCGGGACCACCACCACCGGCGACTCCAGCTCGATGTTCACGCTGAGTGTGCACAACATACTGAGTTAGCTATTGTATAAGTATCTCTTAGAGCCGAAACTATTATATGTCATATGATCAAATTCCATTATAATACAATTTCTTAAGCGCTTGAATCGAATCGTTTATGCAACATAGGGTGCGTAAGACGCATGCGGCAAATGCGCTCCGTCATCGCTCGGAAAGACTCGCATCTAACGTTACGATTGACGACGTGTTCCACGTAAATACTTAAGATAAGATAAGATAAGATAAGATAAGATAATTTTATTTGTTAAAACATGCGTATACATACAAACAATAGTGAGCATGCAGATGGTATTTTTATATTGAAGCACATACATGTTTTGCCAGAAAGGCGTACAAATTTCAAAAAATATACATTCTTTCTTATTAAAATTATTTTTATAATGCAACATTAATTTGTTAAATATTATCGTTGGGGCAATGTAATAATAATGTGCGCCCTAATTAAATACACAAAATTAGAATGTCAATAATAATTAAATACATATAACAAAGTAAATAGTAATGTCAATAATACTAACAATGCAAATAAATGAATTAAAAATAATAAAAACCATAAAAACCATATCAATGGCGCATACAAATTAAATGTCAGAACTTATCTGTTAAGAAGTCATTTACGTCATAATAACATTTGTCAATTAAAAAATTTCGCATCCTTCTTTTAAATAAATGAATATCACATTCTTTGTAACATTGAGGTATCTTATTATAAATAATACGGGCCATACAGAAAATGCTTTGTCTCATTAGAGTTGTTTTTGCAGTATGCAACCGGAATTTACTATCATCACGCCTGTTGCGTTTTACAGTATCGGCTAGTCGTGGAAATAATTCTGAGTTCATTTTGACAAATATAGCGGTCTCCAGAATGTAAATTGAAGGGAGTGTTAATATACGATATTTTTTAAAAAATGGTATGCAACTATCTGTTTGTCTTAAATTAAACATAGCCCGGACGCATTTTTTCTGAGCTTTAAAAGCTAGACATTTTTCTGTAGAATTTCCCCAAAACATTACACCGTAACGTAACAGAGGCGCTACCAGCCCATGGTATGCTGTAAGTAGAGCATCAAAGTTAAGCTCTGGTGCAAGTTTGTATAACAAATATGAAGAAGAGCTCAATCTTTTTATTAGGTATTCAATATGTTCCTTCCAGTTTAATTTTGAGTCTATTATAATACCTAGAAACTTAGTCGACTTTGCTTCACTAAGTATTATATCGCTGTACTGAACTTTAATGTCCGTTACAGCGGGAGCACGTTGACTAAAATGTAGAACATTTGTCTTGCTCAAATTAATTTTTAAATTATTTTTATCTAGCCATGATATCACTGATGCCAAAGACTGATTTATATCATCCTCATACGTGTTTTGATTCTTGCATGTTATTGTCAATGTGCTGTCGTCTGCAAAGAGACTCATTGAATGTTTAATAGCTCTAGGCAGGTCATTTATATATAAAATAAATAAAAGAGGTCCAAGCACGCTGCCTTGAGGCACTCCGTGTTGAGGTGAACGTTTCTCTGATACGTATACTTCTTCTCTCTTTGTCATTATATTTATCTTTTCGATTATTGTATACTGTTTTCTGTTCGTAATGTATGATTTAATAAGATTTAAAATATTGCCGCGTATGCCATAAGCTTCTAATTTCTGTAGTAAAATGTTATGATTAACGTAATCGAAAGCTTGTGTCATGTCACAGAAAATAGCGCACACCGGGATTCTGTTATCCACGTGCATCATCACTTTATGCAAAAAATCGTAAATGGCTAAGTTTATTGACCGATTTTCCCTAAAACCTTTTTGTTCTTCACATAAGATATGTTTCTTTTCAAAGTAAGAATATAATTCCTTATGGATATACTTTTCAAACACTTTTGATAATATGGGAATTAGAGAAATGGGTCTATAATTCGCCATAACTTCTCTGCTATTTTTCTTAAATAATGGTTTTATTACAGATATTTTTAGGCCATCGGGGTATATACCTGAACAAATACTTAAATTGATAACGTAACTCAAGGGAGCACTTATAATGTCTGCTACATACTTAATAACTCTCGTAGATAGCCCGTCATAACCTATACTATTTGTGTTTTTTAATGATTTTATAATTTTTTGAACATCTATTGCTAAACTGGGTGCAATAAAAATAGAGTCCTTGCGTTTTGAAATAAGTTCCGTTATTTTGGAACTTGCACATTGAATCGGTTGAACTTTATCTATAAAGTAATTATTGAACTCCTCAGCTATATTTTGGGCATTACTGATTATTTTATTACCTACACTAATACTACTTATCGGCTCTTTAGGGCAATTATGTTTTGAATTATTAATAATATTCCATGTTGTTTTCGATGTATTATTTGAAACTTTAATCGAATAATTATTTTGAGCTCGTCTTGTTAGCTTCATGATCCTTTTAAGTCTCTTGGAATAATTAATAAATGCAAACTTATTCATGGACGTAGGCTTTAATCTGTAACGCCATAGTAGCTGACGTTTCTTTTTAGTGCATAATTTTATGCCTCTGGAAATCCATTTAGCTTTGTTTTAGTTGTAACAATTGCTTTATATAACAATGTATAGTATTATTAGAGCCGATTCTTTTTGTTTTTTTACGCCACCGGCGATCTCTATAAAAGCGGTCGAACGAAGGCTTGGCGTCCATTTGCCAGTTGACGTTCGAGCAGTGAGGTCGTTGGTGCGCACGTGAGCTAATTTAATTTAAATTGTTTAACGGTTTTTCTGTCTAGCTGATGGTTGATTGTTTCTTTGTTTTAACGTTATTCTATTTTGGTATTAAAATTATGAATTAGGTTTAAGCTATTTAAAAGTGATATTCTGAATAAATTGTGTTAGAGGTTATTCCATTGGTATTATTTTTTTAATATACTTCTCGGCTGGTTCCTAAAAGTATATATAACACGTCAATCTAATTACGTTTAACGTACTGTATGATACATAAACGAAACGAGCACTTTAAAATCAATACAATGTTGGATATTTAATTTCATTAAACGTGAAATTTATTGTTTATAGCGACAAGAAGTATAGTATATACTTCTATGTACACACATAATATGAATTATATTTATTTCATATAAAATGTAATAGATTATTTTAAACATAATGTAATAATATTATGTTTAAAAGAACCGATTACATTTGTGCCGAATGTACCTGAGCACTATGTTGTCAGACTTGAGGTCGGCGGGCTCGTCGATGGACGCACCCATGCTGACGGTGCGGCGGCGTGGGGACACACCTTCCGTGGACTGCGACAGCTTCGGATTCGAGTACAGAGTTGCGTACTCGCCCCTACGAAAAAACATTACATAATTCGTGATATTCGTAAGATGAGAGATATTATTGTTATGAGTTTATGCAAATCACGTCTACAAAAATAATACATTGTCAAAAGTGATAATTGAAATAAACTGCTATAAAAGCCGTAAAAAGTACTTTTATTTCAACGTGTAACATACATAGAAATAAATTATTTCATGAACGTTTGAGCTATAATTAGAGACAGTAGTCAAACAAATTATTATTTAAGTAAACCACAATAGCAGAGTCGAGTCGCGCGAGTCACCTGCGTCCGGACGGATCAATCGATTAGAGAGATTTATCACTAGCGCTGTCACTTATAGATCAAAAGCTTTTTAACAAATAGACATATTTGTAGTCATTTTACAAAACATTATAAGTAAAAACAATTTTTTTAGCTTAACTGTAACTAAAGTCGTTCATGTCAATATTAAATACCTAGGATGTACAAGTCCGATGGCCATATCAGCGGCTGCCGCGCGGATAGAGCGCGCTAAGTTAGCGAGGTACTGCTTAAACTCCGTGAGGCAAGACCGGAGCTCACGCAGCAGAGGCCCGGAATGCGTATACCACACGCTGGCTACGTGCAGACTGACTGTCGCTTCAACCACTGTGGAATATATTGAAAATTAGCTGACAATTTATGAAGTATTTTGTGTTATAAATGAGATTTTAAGTGTTATAAATGGATTGTATAATATTTTATATAATAATATTGGAACGTGGAAAGTTTCTGGTGTGTTAGAGCACGATAAAACTTCGATTAATTACTTTTCTTTCTACTTTCTAAATACTTCTTTCCTACGTTGATATAACTTGATGATATTCAACTTCTTGAAAGTTTTATTTTCGGTGCGTGTGCGCATTCGATACGTGCACCAATCTACTTAATTAAAGCGTTCGAGAGATTGGAGATTGAAAAAAGGTGAGAGTGTTGAGAGAGATGATGGAGAAAAGATCAATGATAGAGATGATAGAGATGAGAGGGATGAGTAGTTGTGTGGTAGTTACCGGGCGCGTCGGCGTGGTGCGGCGAGGCGAGCTGGCGGCGGATGGTGAACAGCAGCGCCTTGTCGTCGTCGTGGTCGGGCGCGGGCGCGGGCGCGGCGGGCGGCGCGCGCCCGGCCGCCAGCACGCGCGTGTGCAGCCCGCCGCCCTCGCACAGCGACACCACCTGCACGCCGCCCAGCGACCCGCCCACCTCCACGCGCCGCCCGTCTGCAACAACCCACCGAATTACTCCAAAGAAAACCATACGTATTTAGTGGTGACACGTCATCTTTAAATCACGAATTTTCGTAACACTTTGTGACTATGGAAATGTTTAAATCTCTTAGAGAAAGGCATATTTATTATGCGGTTCATCTAAAATGTTAACGAGATGGGTGTAAAAACACAGGATTCAACCTCTTCGTCGTCATGTGACCTTGTTTCAATTATATTTAAACATTTACTTAGGTTAATGTTGTATATAATTATATAGTATGTACATGTTTTAATAATATTTAATTAACGTACTTTTCAATCATTGCCGCCGTTGAACATCATGCTCACTGCTACCTACTGCTGGGCATGATGCCCACAGTTAGGCCTCATGTCCACTTTTGGACATTTTACCCATTTTTAGGCGTCATACCAACTGTTAGGCATTATGCCCACTGTTGGGCATCATGGTCACTGTTGGGCATCATGTCCACTGTTGGGCATTATGACCATTGTTAAGTATTACGTCCATTGTTGGGCATCATGCCCACTGTTGGGTATCATGCCCACTGTTGGGCATGTTGTGTTACAAAACGCAGCACAAGATAAAACTCGACAGCAAACAGCAGCAACCAACTCTGATCAGCACACCACCACTCTGCATATAAACAAAGCCATTTTGCCATTTAAAAAACATGTCACCTTGTGACCCGTATATCTCGGGGGTCTTTTAACCCACAGGGCCCATATTCAAACTGGACCGAGGTATGACCCCAGACTTGGTGTCTCCACACCAAGTTAGAAGTCTATCGGTCCAGTGTTTCCGGAGCTATGCCTGTCACTAACAAACTGTCACTAACAGACGGACACACAGACCTACAAAGTGTTTTCATTAACCTCTTCGAAGAAGACTCAGAGGTTAATAAGTCTGACGACTCCTCGCAGATGAAGAAATTCCGACTATATCCAACTGATGGCGCTGTACAAAAACCACGTCCACCGTCTTGAATATATATACATATATAAGTTCCCGTCATCAACCGTTGAGCCGCGGCAAGGCAAGATCATCTAGCCTGGTCGGAGGATCCTTAATTTGTGTTAGAGGTACATCAAAACACGTTCCTCCACAAAGCCGTATCATAATAATAAAGAGACAACTTATAGGAAGTGTGCTGGAAACCGAGTAATAATGATCCAATAACCAAAATATTTAATTATTTATATGACAACACTGGCGTATATATGAAAGCTATAATATAATAATAATAATATTCTATCACATACACACAACATCATCTAGCCCAAACTAAGCAGAGCTTGTACTATATGGGTACTAGATAATGGATAAACATACATATACTTTTTTTTGTAAGTACATACATATTATACATGGAAACACCCAGACCAAGACAAACATCCATGTTCATGCACAGAAATGTTTGACTTGTGCGGGAATCGAACCCGCGACCTCAGGCATGGCAGTCGGATACACTGACTACTACGCCATCGAGGCCGACAACCTATGTTTAGTGTTCACAACTATTCATTCAAATAAATATGACGCAGGAGTTTTTATAAAGATTTTGTCAGAACCTTTATCGCCGGCAGCAAGGTGTATTTATGACATGGTATCTGCAGCACTGTCTGCCTCTCCCTCATAGTAATAAGGCAAGCATATTATTAAATATAAGGAAAATGTAATTTAGGGTACGATGAGGCTGGCATCGTTGGCGTCGCTGGCATACCTTTATAAGGTAATAGCCTCTAAATAAAACAGAATTTAAATAAAACTATTCATTCTAGTCTACTATAAAATACGTTAGAGTTCCGAGAGAGACATATTCTGCTACCATTCTTGATCGCCAACAGACTTGATTGTAAAAGTTTCTTATAATTATTCTGTAGTTACAAAGTATCATAAAGTTAAGTATCCTATAACCAATTCTGCTGTGAAAACGTATGAATAGTCATTATTTGAAAATATGATAAGGAACAATTAAATTTCGCAAATGTCAATTGACTTTTATCGCAGACCCGTTTGACCCATTTGAAAGAAATTGATGACTTACCAACAGTAGCTTGTATCTTGGCCTCGCTGATGGTAGCGGTAGCAATCTTCCTAGCTACAACGTTGCCCTCGTGCACAGCCGCACGTAGGAGCAACACGCCTAGTCGATGGAAGTCGAACGTTATCTCTGTTCGAACTTCTCTCTGTAAACAACGAAGCATTTTTATATTACACCAAACAGATAAGTTAAATACATTCTTAAGACTGCGCCGAGCGTAAGACAGATAATGACAGAGCTCGTACGGCGCCTATTCAAATCGGCGCGCGGCCGCCATAGTAAATTGTATGGAGGATTTGAAGTGCTTTCTTGATAAATGTGTATCTTTATTGTCAACCAATAACTTAAATATTTGGGACGGACAAATTGTAATGTAACTATTTATGTTTCGTTTAAGCTGTAAAATACGATAGATTTCTACTGTTATAATCTAAAAAGCACGTAACATGAGCTTACGTTTTTGCATTTTTCGTGCAAAGTTACGTAATTTTGTAGGCGAAAATATAAATTATTTTAAGTTTTTTACACGGAGTAATTGTAAACACATTCATTATTATGGTAAATATATATTTTATATTTGTATTAAACAAAAAGTGTTGATTTTATTCCCTTAACTGTGACCGCCTGGCATATTTCGCTCGGCGCAGTCTTAAGACGTTAAGCGTCGCCGCAGTCACTAGGTGCTGCATCAGTATCGCAAACAATTTATTTTCTATTGAGTCTGCTGCGTGCAGTTTAAAGTGTTAACCATTTTTAATTTGGTTTTAATTTACATTAGAATGTCAAACGACGTTCCGACTCATTGCGGCAGGCGGACTTAAGTGGCTCATTATCTTTTTCAAATTTCAGAAGACTAGTCCCTCGCAAACATTCATCATACTCGGAACAACTATTTATGGAACACACCACTTTTTGTCCACTTTCTCAGTGCAAATATGAATTATATTTACAAAATCCAAACCTTTACGGAGCTAAACAATCATGTCCTGAATGCACAATTGCATATCGTATTATACAGTAGTCTTAATAATATTGTTATGTAGTACTGAATGCTCTTTACCTTCGGTTCATCCTCAGGGATTGTATATGAGTAAGTGCTGGTGGTGATAGGTTCCTCAAGTCCCACGTCACTGGGATGCTTCTTTGTCGCCGCCTTTGGACCCAGCACGCGGTGAGCGAAACCAATCAACTCGACTATGGTTTCTTGATTAGCTAAACAATAAAAACAAATCATTACATTATAAAGAAATATACTTACATATTATTAAAAATAAATATATTTGGATATACGGATTAAGTTGACCATCTATATCTTTTTAAATTGTCCTATGACGGCCTCTGTGGTGTAGTGGTTGTTGAAAAAAGTATTATTAGATTTTCTATCAAGAAATTCTCAGTAGTACCAAGAAGCCTAGAATAACCTCAGTTGCTATTGCGTGGGACTATCCGGCCACCGGCGCCGTCACGTGTGTTCCCACGCAGCTGCGAGCGAGCGTTGCCCCACAATGCCCTCGATCGATCCGTCGTCGAAGGAATCCAAGCGATCGACGAAATCGCTGCACATGTGCACGACGCAACCGAAGGCTGTTTAGGATTTAGGAGCACCGCCTATTTTACCCATCCATATTTATGGTTATGTAAAATACGCGGTGCATATTATATACAGTCACATTTTGCCAGCTACGCCTTTAAGGATATGTATGTCATCGTTTACGATTGTTATTGGTGTATCATTACGTTAAAAACAGAACTTACCAATAATATCCAAATTGTTAAATAATATATTAGCGATCCTCAGATCCTCAGTAGTACTGTGCCCCTTAACGATGCACAGTTCGACGGCGATGAGCGCCTCCGAGTCGACGAGTCCCGCAGCACCCCAGCCGGCGCCGGGCGCGCTCCACGCCGCCGCGCCCCACGCCGCCGCCCAGCTGGAGCCCCAGCCCGGACCGAACATCGAGCTGCCGTTCCAGTTGTAGCCAGTGCCTGACATCCAGCTAGGAGATGGGCTTACGCGACCTGCTTCTGATGGGTCTATGGATAAAGCGGTATATACTGATGTAGTTATATAGATAGATAATTTAACAAATTTTCAACAACGTCAACGTTCATTACTGCGAAAGTGACATATCTAGCCTATCATTGCAACCAAGGATAAATATTTATTGATCGGTAACAGAAATCTATATAACTTATTTACAACAACCATATGTAATTATTATTAATGTAAGTTCTATTTTAGTTGGACCGACAACCTAGTAAGATTCGTGAGAAGCGGTCTGTTGTGGATGGCTCAAGATCGATCTGTGTAGAAAATGTTCGAAGAGGGTTGTGTTCAGTGGATGACGTCTTTCGGTTAAAACAATGGTAATGAGACCCTGTTTCGTTTTAGAAGGTTTTATTTATGGCGATTTATTAAAATATCACGACAACCACAATGATTACGGCATACATTTCAGCAATTTATGTTTGCCAGCGATCATGAAGTTCATGATTCAGTGCCGGATAGAGTATTTTACTATTAGATTTCCCTGTTAAGGAAATTTCAATAATTAACACAATAGTTTAGCAACGCGCCTGATAAACTACAAGCGTAATGTAATTAACTAATATTGAAATACGGTAGGATGATGTCATAGATAACTTACTCTTAGTCCCAAGATGCAGCGAGTTCAGCGCCTGGTGTAGCGCGTGTGGGTGTGCAAGTTGAGCTGACGTGGAGCGCGCGTCGGGCGACGACGGACACAGCGGCGACGTGGGCGACGTGGGAGACGTGGGGGACGTGGGCTCCGAGCCGCGGATACTGCCTGACATCGTGTCCATACTGTAACAAACACATTTGACAAAACTCACTGTGAGGACGAGTGTTTATAAGACATTTTTACGAAGACGTTGTGTTATTAGCAGAAAAGCATTACCTGTCCCGTTTGCGTTAACAGCACTGCAATATATGTTTCGGAAAACCGGTAATGTACGATGATAAGTTAAGTTCGCATACACGTCAGTGGAACACAAAAAGATATAGGTTACCTTTCATCCAGAATAAAGCACTATTACAATATTTTTTTTATTTGCTGGTTGGCATTGACTCTTACCCCTCCGCGGGGGAGGGCTAAACCTACCACGGTGTTCCTCAACAATACGCGAGCCAAGCCGCTGGCAAAATCTAGTCTGATATATATTATTTGGGTTGTTATGCACGTGTTAACTTACCCGACGTGCTTATGACTAGCGACGAGCAGTTCGAAGTCGGGCCCGTATGTCTGCAGCGCGTCGACGAGCAGCAGCGAGTGCACGGACAGCGACACGGACACGTCCCGCGGCCGCACCGTCAGCGCCGCCTTCACGCCGCACACCTGCACCTCCGCTATCGACCGACCCATCGATTGTACCTGCACATTAATTATACAGGCTGATTGGTAAACGACTGGACATATTGAAGGAGGGTATTTAGTACTCAATTCCGAAACTGAATATCTAAAAAATATGTACTTAAAATTTGACCTGGTTATCCAATAAAAACTTAAATGTGCCTTAAACCTCAGCCTCCGACCCCCCCGCTACCGTACCCCGCACTCCGGAATTTGCACCCCCGCCGTCCCTTTCTTATCAAAGGTCATTAGCCTCGGTAGCGCGGCGCGCTCGACAGCTGTGTGCGACGCGGTGACGCGCGCAGTGTCCACATTTTATGGATATTTCATACAAATTTTCATAAATGTTTTAGGCAGGTTACATAAATATTATTAGTTTTTTTTTATACGTTACCTCTAACTATAGATTATCAAGTCCTTAAGTATGTACAATGTTTAACCAGTATTACTGTATACTACTGACCACATACATACGTTATATAGCCTCACGCCTCTATCACCAAGGGACTGACAGTCGCATATTACACCTTTTGGTTATATAGAGCGCGAGCCTTTGGCATCTATCGAGTTTCTGTATACTGCAAAATGTCTTGACAGAAACTTTACTATCACTTCATTTGGCTCAAGAATGGCAGTGGCATATAAAAAACTCTTTTTTGACTTAGACATTTGACCTTTCCAACTGGGATAACCATATCTTCAGAAAAGGCCAGTTGTTCTAGATATAGTATATTATAATATAATAAATTGTATATATTGTCAAACTAGGATAAACAGCTGAACCTCCATAAATAAATAAATAAATTGGTAGTAGTTCTACCAATGCAAGATTGCTTGGAGAACAATGTAGAAAAACCCGTCAGTTTTTTTACGATCGGCCTGGTATAAGTAAGAATAAGTAACTTCGATACCTAAGCAATTTATCCAAGTGTGGAACGAGCCAATACAACTAACAGGAAAATAACTATAGTCTATCCCAATAGAATTGGAGAAAAAGGTAAACAACTTTTAGTGACACTCATCATAAAATATATTTCTGTAAAATAAATTTATGGATATTTATCAAAAGAAGGACTTTCATACGGCTTATTGTATTCATTAACTACTTTTCAAAGAGAGTTTGATTTTTCTAAATGACTTTATATTTAATTAGGCATGAAACGATTGTTTACATAAAATATAAATTCTATTGGGACAGAGTATATATTACTTATATTGTACGAACCTCTAGCGACATCTGTTCTATAGCGAACTGCATGATGAAGAGCGTGGCGTTGTGCTGCAGCGTCATCGTGGAGCTCAAGTCTTGGCTCACGCTGCTCTCCTCTTCGTCCTCCGCGTCTATCTGCTCCTCGCTAGCCGCCTCCGGGCTTCTGCGAGATTGTACAAATTGGACATAAGTCAACTTTTTGTCTGCACGCACAACACAATAGTTTAAGGCTTACCCCACAAGGCGTGCACGTTCCTCGAGCGTGTAAACAACGCGAAAACCGCGCATGAGCCGCGATAACGCGGCGTGACCGTCGCGTTTTACCAGCGTGCAGCGTGTGTACAGCGTGAACGCCGAGCTCACGCTGTGCTCACGTCGCGTTCTAATACAACACTGTCCACCTTGTGACTGACTTGCCGGCTCGCACGGTGCATTCACGTCGTTCACACGCTCGATGAACGCGCACGCCCAATGTGGGGTAAGTATAAGTGATCGCTTCACCACTGTCACTGTGACGAGTTCGATCCCACACAGAACGAGATGGGTAAAAAAGCCCAGGATTCAACCTTGTTTGTAATGTCTCCCTGCTGGGCAAAAGCTTCTTCCTTGAACTTCCAAATCACTCTGTTGGTGGTTCTCATATCCCCTGACCTTATGACCTTGTGACCCTATATCTCGGGGATCTTTTGACCCACAGGGCTCATATTCAAATTCGACCGAGGAATGACCCCAAGGTGTCTGCACACCAAGTTACAAGTTAATCGGTTCAGTGGTGCCGGAGCTATGCCTGTCACTAACATACAGACACACAGACCCACATAGTGTTTTCATTAACCTCTTCGAAGAAGTCTCAGAGGTTAATAAATATTTGAGTGGTCCACAAGCAGTTGTTCCGGGTCTGAGTATTCTTTGTGTACGTCGATCGAATGATTGTCTGGTACCCCACGACACAGGAATTATTCCTAGTCTAAGAATTGTCTTTATAAAGACAAAGAGCTGTCTATTTCAACAGACTATATTGACATAGGTTTTATAATAACGATTCAGGATTGTTATTAAAGAATTTAATTCATCGAATAAGGCTATCGTTTTCGATTCATTCGTGGAGGTTAAGTAACTAGTAATAATAACATAATTTATGTGACTACGTGACGCCGGGCTGGAAATTAACACGTCGCATTTTCATTCGATTGTTCACAAGTTAAGAAAATCTTTACATTCATATATTAAGTATATAAAAGTTAACTATTCACAAAACCAATTTATTTAATTTAGTCTCGCTTATATAAAATCGTCAGTCGCGTTGGTGGCATAGTGCCACTAGATTAAATATCGGATCAGATTGACATTGGCACCTATTGTCATTGACGAATCTAGAGTTATTTGTCTCCGGTCCCTAAACGGCGATATCCTACATACCACTCTGGAACTCTGGGATGGGCATTAGATAGTTCAAATACCTATCATTATATGTATGATGCTTATTGTGCGCGGTGGCATGTGCCGTAGTCTTCTAGCCTGCTCAGTGCTCAGTGTATACTTAGTGATAGCAGTACTCACTCTAGGGGCGAGCTGGCTACGTTAGCGAGCACGGCGCGCACGGCGAACAGCTTCTGTTCGCTGAGGTGCACGACGAGCGCGGGCAGCGAGCCGCACAGCGTGGCGGCCGGGTACTGCGGGTCGCTCGTCGCCACCACGCGCCGCTCCGCCTGCGAACATACACACACACTAAACTTACTACAATGTCGGAATTATATTACTTTATACAGTTTGGATCGCGTTCTTTATTTAACACTTTTTCAAAATTATGTAATGTGTTAAATAAACGATATTAGTATAGTAGAAAGTAATTATTTCAAATATTTGTTACATCACATACGTTTTGTGCCTGTATTATCACGTAATATTTATTTGTTACGAATGTAATGTAAATTATTTGTTTATATTTTATAGTTATTAGTATATAAGTTCTCATGTCAGTGAATATATAATTCTTCTGAGAATAAAGAATATTAAAACCAAAAAATATAAACATTACAATGTAACATACATACCGAAATATGATCACCAGAATAAATTCAACTAGCGACGCTACATAATGTCAATGATATCGTAGATTTTCATACAGACTATGTAGTCACTAACTTTTGACCACGCTTCTTTTGAAAACAGTTCTTTTTTCTGGATAAAATATATCCAATGTCCTTTTTTGAACGTGGATTTGTTTCTTACAGTCTCTGTCAGAAAACAAAATTGTTTCCAAGCGAGCCAAGCCTCGGAAAAAAGGTAAAAGATAATAAAATTCGAATTCGACTCTTCAATGGATAATAGTGTAATAATTTTAAATCAAGATGCGATTATATCGCCATCGACGACCTCGATGGCGTAGTGGTTAGTGTAACCGACTGCCACGCCCGAGGTCGCGGGTTCGATTCCCGCACAAGTCAAACATTTGTCTGCATGAACATGGATGTTTGTCTTGGTCTGGGTGTTTCTACGTATAATATGTATGTATTTACAAAAAAAAAAGTATATATGTATGTTTATCCATTGTCTAGTACCCATAGTACAAGCTCTGCTTAGTTTGGGCTAGATGATGTTGTGTGTATGCGATAGAATATTATTATTATTATATAAAACTTCACTTTAAAATAAATGTTCTTTACTTTAAAATTTGCATATGTGTATATATATAATACGTCACCTGTAGCAATATGCTGAATCTATCCAGTAGATGTAGCGAGGAGGTGCTCTTAGTGTGTGCGTACTTCCAGTTGTCTCGAGCGCGACCCACCAGGATTTGTAGGTCGCTTAATTCTATTTTATATCTGTAAACAACCATTATGTTGTAATTGAAATACAATTTGTGATAAAAATGAAGTATAGTAATGGAACTTTCATTCATTAATTAACTACTATTCAAGCTTGACACGTCCATACTTAGAATAAGGTAATAAGTTATTTTTCTGTTTTATAAATACATGTTATATTTAATCACAGGAAAAAATACAGTTTATACTTGAATTTTAAATTCAGAATCGTGCGAAATCCATGACTGCCTCATCAATTTCTCACTTGGATTTGAATCCTATTGTTATAATAAAAATAAAGATAGAACTGTAAGGTCTGTAAAAACATCAAATGCAAGAGAAGCAAAGTGTTTAAATGAGCGATCGTGTATATAGCGAGACAGTTACTGTGTGCTGGTCCGATCAATAGGGTTGCTTGGGAAATGTTACGTGGTAAACTGATTATCCTACAATTAACCCATTAAGTCAGAGCGGCACAATAGGTTTCTAATTATCTTTGGTTTTCTAAGACTTGACAGGTTAAAACTTTATTTTATTTATTTGAGAATAACCAATTATATTTTCTACAGCGTAGTAGTAATTTAATATCATCATAGACTTTTACACAATAGATTGATGACGTTAATAGTAACATCTCAGAACCTTACACGGTAGATGAGTGACATTAAATAATGTTACCTGTCGTATAGCCTGTTGTGCAGGTTGGCGGGGTCCAGCGCGGGCTGCGCGGCGGCCAGCGCGGGCTCGGGCGGGCCCGGCGGCGAGCCCGGCGAGAGCAGGCTGCCCGGCGGGGTAGAGCACGGCGTCATGAACATCTCTGCACACACACACAACAAGACCCACAACTACAGAAAACTACACACCATGTACTTTTCTTATTTGGCAAACAAACTATATCATATTACAAACTAGAGTTAGACATTTAGAGTAGTAGAGCCTCGCTGATTTCAGCATGAATGGGCCGGCTCGACCGGGGAAGGACTACCCTCTCACAGAATATCGATGTAAAATAGCAGTATTCCTACTGCTGTGTTTCGTTCGGTGAGTGAGAGTACCGGAGGCCCAATCACCTTCTTACCCATTTCCCGCTCCTTCTCTTTCCCACTTTCTTTCCTAAAGGGTCGGCAACGCGTTAGTGATGCCTCTGGTGTTGGAGGCGTCCATAGGCTATGGTGACCACTTACCATCAGGTGGGCTTGTTTGTGCTTGTTAGCCACCTTAGTTGAATAAAAAAAAAACTGACATTCGCATATCGAATATTAGTAAGGATACTAAAATTATAAATGCGAATTTTAATTTGTTTGTTATGCTTTCACGCATAAACTACTTAACCGATAATCATGAAATTTCGCGTACAAGTTGTCAGGGGTACACAAATCGTCAGTCCCGAGGGATTCCGAGCGGTAATTTATAGACAAAATCTGCTTTAAATTCTATATAACTATATTTTATACTATGTTCTTTCCTTAATTAATATAAATAACAAAAAGAAAAAGTATTACGTAAAAATGAATCTCTTGTGTATTATTGTTTTGACATCTCTAGCTAAATTGTTTATTAAATGAAATAAGCAAGAAAAAGATTTCACTGAGGGTTATAATAGTTGTATAGTACTACAACTATTATAACCCTAATATAGAAATGGCTTTTATTAGAGTTTGAAAAAACTCTTATACAACAGCTTTGTCAGTCTTTCTGTTATACAACTTTCAACTCAATAACCGTAAGAGCTAGAGACTGGCGGTCAACGCCATTCGACTCAGCATAGTCGATATACCCTGAAATGACTATGACCTTTGACCTCTAACATCAAATTTTTTCGAACTCTAAGATTTACGGCAATTCATTGTCGTTTCTCACTTGTTAAGCTTAAATCGTTTTTACTACTGTTTCATCGGCACAACTGAAGTAAATGCGACCGTAATGCATGAGCTGTCAGGTTTGATTTTCGGTCGGATAGTAATAATGGGTGTTTTTATAGATAGCAGTAGACTCGACCTATTACTGGCAAAAGGGAGTAAGTGTGTATCAGGGATGTTGAGAATATTCGCATCCGCATCCGTAATTGCGGAGCTTCCGCATCAATTTGGACATCCGCATCCGCAATAATCAACGCGGATGTTAATGCGGATCCAGATACCTACAGCGCAGGTTGCGACTAGAAAGAAAATGGGTAGGCCGATGAATGGCGCGATGATTCTTCAAGTGAAGATTAGAATCAAGAAACACTAGAAAATGGTATAGCTACATTTATGAACCTTCGCATAACAGGCTTGAACCTGCAGAGGTGATATTAGATAGCTTTTTATTAAATAAGATGCATAATTTTCATTAACATCCGCATCCGCAATTGAGGAGCTTCCACATCGATTTGGACATTCGCATCTGCATCCGCATTTGCGGATGTGAGCCTTTAAATATCCGTATCCGCATCCGCATCCGCGGATGTCAAAACATCTGCATCCGCAACATCCCTGACGTGTATACTCGGAGATAGATGTATTTCCATAACACAGTATTAACTGTAATATTTACCTGTACCATCGTCGTCCGGTGGCGTGTGAGGAGCGCAATCTCCAAGGTTAGCATTAGCGAGGCGGAGACGCCCGAAGTCAACCACGAGTACTGCCGAATCGCGCGAACACAGTTGTTCCACGAACAAGATCTGAGGCGCTGAGATATCCAGCTCCACTTGCCACGTACGACGGTCACTCTGACACCCAGAATATTATATGGATATTAGCATTAATAATTAAGATACACAAGAAAGTAAATAAAGGTTGTAGGTAAACTTGGTCAACTTGTGGCCAAAGTGTAGAGGGTATTTTATCGATACAATTTTGTAATATTTTGCCTTATTTAGCGAGAATAACAAATACAGTATGAGAGAAACTATCTTCGTGATTGCAAAGGAAACAAACGAAGAAAGTATAATTCAAATAAAATAACTTTAGGTAACTTGGTCAACTCAATGTAAAGGCTTACTTATGCGATGTACGGTGCAACCGTACATTTCTTAACTCAGCATTTTTACGCGATGCACGCGTTTTCATTAATATTACATTCAGTTCGCGTCAAGCCATCATTAACGCCGTGCGTTCTCAATTATCAGTCAATAAACATATAGCGTCATATCATACACATTTTAGTTTATAAAGTTAATTTCAATATATTCAGTTTAACAGTCCATTCAGTGTTTCAATCCGTACCAACTGACGCGCCCTATCATATAATCAATCAACAACGTTGTGTGATAACAAGATCATACATGCGAGGATATTTTTAAGAATAAGTCTTGTGATATTTTTGTCTTATTTTGCGAGAACAACAAAGACAGTATCCGAAAAACTATTATGTTGTGGTTGAATGGAAAACCGAAATAAACGAAAGGAGAATCTTACAATACAGAGCCGATTTTTAAATTTATTGCAACAACAGTGGTTGATATCGAAATTCTAGTTTAATTGTAAAGTGGAAAATCAAGGTTTTGTGACATAATACAATCACAAATTCAATCTGTAAGGTCTTAGAATGCCAGACATAAATAAAACCCTATTGTGTTTGGCCGCGGTGTGCCGCTGCGGCTTAATAAGCTAAGCGATATGCGTGAATACATGAAGATGGCGAATCATGTGTTTTGAGAATAATAAAAGTGTCTATATGATCCTATGGTAAAGAACTACATATGGTGAAGTACCGGGTGCGCGTGCGTGTACATGAGGTGCTCCCAGTGCGTGCGCAGGCGCGCGCGCGTGCTGTCGCGCACGTGCGCGTAGGCCTGCGCCCACGGCGCGCACAGCCAGGCGCGCGCCCAGCGCACCGCCGCCGCGTTGTACACCACCTCCAGCGACGCCGACTTCACCCACAACCTGCGCACGGCAATAGTACGTATCAAACAAACATTCAATACATCCGCAGTGTAAAAAAATCTTTTGAATTACTTTCTTTAGTATGTGCTTTCAATAAACAATACATTTTTGCTATACATACATTATTTACCAACTTTATCCGCCAATAATCAGTGTAATAATATAGACTTAGTCACATCAGTTTAGATAATTCAAATTAACCTAGACAACTATGTTACGATTCACCTTATAAACACTCTCAAGTAACAATTACCTATGAGTATGCAATAATTAAAATTAATCTTTTTCTGTATAAGATATATGTGTTAGGTACAATATTGGACCCAATATGGAGCCTTGGGGAACTCCCGTACAAAACTTCAACATAATAAACTTTTAAGTTATTTTATAGGCAAGTCGATTATCTTCTATCGTTTTAGCAATAACACAACACAGTTGTAACGCCTTAATATTCATGATTTTATTATTACCAATTGCAGTTAATCAGTCAAAAGCTAAGCTCAAGACTAGGATTAAGACTAAAATTAGAGCGGCAAATACATACTTAAATAAAAAACGTATTTATATAACTACACAAGTATTACGTAATATTTTAGCTCAGCCATCTTTCGTCACGTGAAGTCTAGTAGTATTCGTCTCAAGCAAATAGTCTCCTAGAGATCATGGCTGTTGAAGTGGAATCGAAACTTCGGAATAAACATTTAAATTGCAATGTTTATGTATTCATACTAACTTGTAATCACAATTCATGCCGAACGGCTTCTTCTCGTATGTGAGCTGGAACAATGGCTCCTGTTGCGCATGTGCGTTGTGCACGTTCCCCTGGTGCGAGTGGGCGCGGCACCACGACATCGCTGCGCCCGACGCACTCAGTGACGTCAGCCCTTCGCGGATCACACCCTACAAATACAATTACGATTAAATCTAAGAGCCCTTTAATCTTACATACATAGCTACGAGTATTTAATATAAATGTTGAATTCAAGCTTAGAAAATTAAAATAATAAATAAAATATTTAGATTAAGAAAATGTACTGCTTTGTAATTCTTAGTAAGTAAAATAATCAATGGCGATGGATAAAGCGATCGACTTGAGGTCGTGAGTTTGACGTCGAAACGACGTGTACCCCATCATAACACAACCATTCGAGTTTAGCTAGAAAGTTTTTATTCGAGTTACAAATGATCAGTATGTATTTTTGTTAACCCTTGCGATCTCGCATGCTTTTATTAATCAAACGCACCTGAAAAATGTTTTTAGCAGTATAGTATACCTGAGGTGCAATAAGTATAGGGAACAGCGTGTTGGGCGTGACGCGCTCCCTCAGACACACGGAGCCCAGCGACACGTGCAGCGCGTGCGAGGCGGCGCGCGGGCGCGACTCCACGCCCACGCGCACGCACGAGAACTGCAGCTCCACGCCCGCCCCGCACGCCTCTGCGCTGCCGCCGCTGCCGCCGCTGCCGCCACTGCCCGCACTGGCGGCACTGCCGGCATCCGGCTGCATATTTCTAAGAGACAAACGACAGCTATGTTTACAATAATATGAAGATGCCGTTACATACTGTCTTTAACTATAAAATAATAGTAGATATTCAAATCAAAGGCGCTGATCCAGGAGGCTTTTGGTTTTGTTTACAGATGGTAACTCTCTCCGTACCTCAAAGATCACGAAAAGCCGTCGGTCCTAGCTGTCTCATCTATGACTCGATATAATACGGCCTGTACTCTCCAATATCCTGAGTGCCTAGTGCGACTTTGTTTTACGTTAACGCGATAGACACGTTTATGACGTACGGCGCTCCGAATGGCCCGCTCCAAACTCTTTCCTCTTGTCTTTTTCTTTAATCGTCGTTTCGATCGCGTTAATGTAAAAACAACTTGCACTGGCCACCGAGATGTCATTAAATTTATTTAATTAAAAAAATTATACTCACTTATTATCCTCTTCGCTTTCCATACACAAATTAAGCGAACCCTTATTTAATATAAACTCAAACTTTCCAAACACCGTGTCCCTTTTTAACATAGTATTATTATCTAGAGAGTCTGCTATCACATCCAGGATCTCTTCTTCGAGGTCTGCTGGTGTGGACGTAGCTGTCTGCATGGGCGTGGACGTAGTCGTTTGCGTGGGTGCCGATGATGGGGTTGAGGCGGCGGATTCTTGTGATGGAGCGCCGTACCAGCCCCACCATTGTGGGAACCAGTGGACCAGCATGCTACGACCAGAGCTGGCCGGCTTGTCTGGCGTTGAGACTGGTGTCGATTTTGGTACTTTGCGCATTGCCACCTGGTAAGTAAGATATATATAAAAGAATAACGAGAAATATAAAAGAACCAAGTCTAATGACCTCAGCACATTTTCTTCTTGAGTGTAGTTATTTAGGTTTCCTGATAATTATCTTTCGGGGTACTAGAATTATTTTGTTGATTCTGTCTCGTAAGTGTGAGCACTTGCGCATATGTCGAATGTGTAATCCAAACTGTCCATTTTAGAGTTAGATAACGCAATGTCATAAACATTTACTGAAAGCAAATTGTCTAAAACTGTGTGACTTGAACTGTGCACAACATAAGACCATAGATTTGGCCCTATGACATGGAATCGAAATATTTACAAAATATCGGCGTAATACACTTTTAGCTAAAGCTACGCAACGATTCAGACGCGATACTACGTTACTAGGAATATACAGGTTGATTTAGAAATCATGTAATTCCTTTTAACCGCGCATTCTACTGGTGGTATAGAATAACCCTGACCATTTATTTATTTTATTTGAATTATTTGGTGGAAAAATTAATAATTAGTGAAATGGTTTCAAATAGTCATTATGTTAACCACCTGAGGCAATTTAAATTTTACTAATTAAAAATATATATATCTATAATGAATGTCGTAAATAATAACGGGCGGTCCTTTTTATTGCCCCTTATTATTTACATTACGTTATTTTTTTTTAATTAGTAAAATATTAAGATTGTGTCTGGTGGTTAACATATGAATATCTGAAATCATTTCACAAAAAAAAATCGTACATTAATTACTACAAAAGCAAAAATCGAATAAAAAATATGTTTAAAAGAAATTACACATTTTCAAAATCAGCCTGTATATCGCGGGGGACTATAAAAACATTCAAACAACGGACACAAAGAACACCCAGACTCGGCACAACAATTTGTGGATCATGAAAATGTTTGTAAAATATATGTACGGCTTATTTAGATATCATTTTCTCTAATAATGCTGTAGGTTTTATTATACTTTGCACTGTCCTGTTGTATGTTCTCGTTTTTATTTCTTACCTCTCTAAGTGCCTTAAGTTGGTGTAACGGCGTGCGCCACTCGTACTCATCCTTGGCAGCCTTCTTGTCTGCAGGTAACGTGGCCGCGGGGTTGTTGAGTGTAATCAGACACGTGTCTACGTAAGCACGACTCTGACGCGCGCACTCAAGGCACGATTCCCATGTGGGTTTGGGGTCGGTCCCTGTTGAGACAAATATACTCAATTAATACAAAAATAGGTAATTATTTAGCAGCTTGTCCACCACTAAATACGTACTTAATTTTTTTACCACCTGGTTTTCTAGCTAGGACTTATTCTATCAGTGTGACAGTGTTAACCATCAATATAAAGTATACTAGTATTAAGATTTTTTTAAATGTTATTAACATCAATAAAACAAGTTTTATAATACAATAGCTTTCACGTTTGCATACCGCTAGACAAGCGAAACTTGATGTACATATTATGACCATTTTAAAACAATATTGTCTCCAAAGATTCTAGAAAACATTGCGATGGGTTCCAGTGGACTACCTTAGTTTGCATTGCACTTCATTGAATACTTACAGAATTACAAACATCATTAAAGTTCATTATAATTATGTCCTCAAAGTGTCTCTTAAAATTATTTGGCGGTTGCTTAGGACCGGCCCTTCGCCACGATTCGACGCCGCTGTAGTAACTGATTATATTTGCAACAAAAATATGAGTGAACATAGAGATGTTCACTCATATTTTTGTTGCAAATATAATCAGTTCATAAGGGATAGGCAGAGGCCTATCCCTGTAAAAACAGAAAATTGACAGTGTATGTAGATACATTAAAATATAAGTAGTGCTCACAAGGATGTACAGGTATGTGGCAGGAGAGCGCGTAGAGCCACCAGTCGCGAGGGTTGTGCTTAACGGGGGCGGCGGGGCGGCGGGCGCGGTATTCGCGAACCCGCGCGAGGCGTTCCAAACCCGCGGCGCACCCCACGGCCTCGTTGTACTGCCGCTGTAAGGTCAAAAGAAACAAAATTATCATTACATAGACTTATAAAGGGCTTACTAGACCCCACGGTACGCTACCCTGCTTCATAGCGTTATACTCGTATAAGCCTGTGTTAATTCTGGATAAAAAAGCTTACTCATATGTTACTTATATTAGATTCAATTAAATTAGTGGTTCCTAAAACGAGGCTGCGGCAGGCGCCGCGAGGAAAATTGTTCGATGTTCCAGTGGCTCGCACTAACTTGTTAAAATACTCACCAGTCGGGCGCGCACTTAATATTTTAAATAACGTCTCTCAGCGTATCGATATATTTAATTGTACATTGGCGGAATTCATAAGAGTAACTCTAATGTATTTGTCACTTATGTAGCTATATATTGTCGTATTGGGTAGATACCTGTAAAGGCAACTGTATGTTGATATAAATAAATAAAAAAATAAATAAATAAATACTAATGATTAATCATAAAAGGGGCCTTCACGCCTTTTTAAAATCGATCTAATAGTAATGGCAGATTATTTTTTTTGTTTTTTGGCTTGGGTGTGACATTATCTCAGCCGAAAGACGTCCACTGCTGGACATAGGCCTCTTCCAGGTTTTTTTACAAAGACCGATCTTGGGCCACCCGCATCCAACAGCTTCCCGCGATCAGGTCGACAGTCCACCTTGTTGGCCTACCCCTGCTGCGTCTTCCGGTGCATGGGGGAATGCACTTTTGGATATCCCTCCGCGAGGGCGAGCGGAGGGGTAATATCGGAGTCACCGGGGACAAAGATGGAGATACCCTGATCATACCGACTAAACCTACCACGATGTTATTCGACGTTGGATTATTTGACGACCTCGATGACGTAGTGGTTAGTGTAACCGACTGCCACGCTTGAGGTGGCGGGTTCGATTCCCGCACAAGTCAAACATTTGTGTGCATGAACATGGATGTTTGTCTTGGTCTGGGTGTTTCTGTATATAATATGTATGTATTTACAAAAAAAAAAAAAAAAAGTATATATGTATGTGTATCCATTGTCTAGTACCCATAGTACAAGCTCTGCTTAGTTTGGGCTAGATGGTGTTGTGTGTATGTGGTAGAATATTATATTATATTATTATATTATATTATATTATATATTATTATTATATTATATTTGTACTGATAGAACGTATTTAATCCACGCTAATAAATAAATACATGACAAGAGTATAACACGATCTAAGAGGCGATATAAATTTAAGTTCCATCGTCGTCAGTGTTATAGATTTCTCTATAAGGCTATCTTTATTAACAGCATGAAGTTAGGAAATGAGCTCATATGAGGATACAACCGAGTGGCCATGAATTTCTCATAAGCCTTAACCTAGCTACTAAAGTAACATAATTGTGAATTTAGTAACTTCGGTACTCTCTGACCTAAATTAATAAATCACATTAGACGTTAAGTCCAAGAGAAATTTTAATTTAAAAAATTACTGTTGGTATAAAATGTGATGCAACTCTGACATCTCCTTTGAAGATATAGGCGTAATCAGTACAATGTTCACTGGAGCAATGTTCAATGTCCACCGGACCGGTTGCTCGGTGCTGAACATATAGTATGTAATGATGTAGGTGATACTAACGCTGGTGAGGTTGAGGGTGACCGCGTCCAGCGTAAGGTGACAGGCGAGCCGGGGGCGGGTGCGCGACCGGAGCGGTTGCTCGGTGCGCTCGCGGCGCACGCGCGCCCACGCGGACGCGGGCCGGACCAGGTACCGGTGGCAACCGCGCCACGTCTCTGACATACACTCCTGCAATACAACAACGTTCCACCGTAGCAGCTTCTTACCGGCACTCAAATCTTATCTCAAATTAGAGGTCGTAGGCACGTCTCCTGCATTAAGAATAATTCCTGTGTCGCGGAACACATACGGAACAATAATTTGTTTGTGATCTACACAAGTTTAGTCCGGCGTGGGAATTGAATCACAACACTAAGCACTAACGAGATGACCACTTATACCTCTACGTCAGCAGATGCTGATCAATTATAAATCAAGAAGAGTTATCATTTATTAATTCATCTTGTAAGATGATTACTCTGCGTTCTCTTTGACTGCACGAGTGAAATGTTAGCTTAAGTGGTCTTCTCGCCACTTCCACCATATTGAATCGTGTAAGGTCAAATCCAACACGATACATACATTTGTGTTTGGAAAAATGTTTTTTCGGGGTCTGGGTATTTTTAATATCCAGTGTTTAAATGTTTTTAAAGTCGTTAGCGAGTATTCTAAGTACGAAATATGTATTAAAACAAATGTTCTAAGTTTCTAGATATTGGAAGACACGACCAAATTATAGTTCAGCGAACAACAAGTTGCTGAATATTTAGCAAATTTGTGTTTTGATGACGTGATTACACCAACTATTCTTTAACTATTACTGCTATAAATACGAACAATTGTTTTAATTTTAAAATATAGAGGCAATCGAAATATCGCTATTGTGTATCTACTTATGTTTTCTGCGTGTAACTGACTGTTAACTCCGTTATGCTGTGGTTGGCGAACATTCCTGCGGGCACTGGCATGGGGTCCCAATACACGGCGAGGCGCTGCAGCTCCAGGAGCTTGAATGAGCACCCTTCTGGGTCCGTCAAGAATGTGAAGCCGCGACGCCACTCGGAATCGCAGGACTCGGCGCACAAGGACTCCGCGGTTAGGCCACAAGCAAACGGTAAAGAAGACGTAATCGTATCCTCGTATCTGATGTGCACGTCTTTCAACCTCAGCTGCGGACAAAAAAACACGCTATGTTCTGGAATGTTCGATATGTGGGATAACAGGGAAACTGTGATCCTATTCCACCAGTTTGTTGCGTATGGGTCAGTGACTCGACGTCATTAAATAAGTGCGAATATATCACAATAAATGGTACTAGAGAAATTGGAGAAGGTTCTAGATTTTCAGGTATCATTATGAATGCATGGTGAAGATAGCTTTGCCTTGTACTATTAAAAATTACCGTTTTAAAATCAATTAGTTAGATTATAGTAACGGTATGTTTTTTATTGCAAATTATTCAAGAGTAAGAAATTCGAATGATTGCCAAAATGGATTCTAGCATTACATTTTTCAATTATAACTTCTTCAACTTGATTAAAAGATAAGGATCATCTCTTCATTAGCCTATTCCTGTTATTCCTTGATACGAGAAAAAGTTCCTAAGTGACCTTTGGCACCTTAATACGCAGTGAATATAAAGGCATTAATGCATACTATATTTCAGTAACGATAGTAAATAGAAAAGATCTCCAACATGGACTGGTAACAAATCGCCTGCTGGATTCACATATGGCATTAAAAACAAAGGCGCCTGAAGTTGGCGGCCTTCTGATGCATCGGGGCTGTATAATATATATGTGCACATACCTGTAAGTTCTCCACAATGTTCGCGAGCAGTCCAGTACCATAATTGAGCCACGAGGAGTACGAGGTGGCGTAATAACCCGCCGTATCGGCGGATTCGTACTCTGTACGCCACTGCGCCTCCAACGAATCCAGAAGCGCCACCTTGCGCTCGTGCGCGATAGACGCTTCTGCGGTACTGTCCCACTGTCGAAAATACACAATATATTAATTAACATCACTCAATATAAGTCTCAAAAACGCAACACCAGCTGTAAATTGACTGTAATTTTTTAACCCTTCCCTGTCCCATGAAAGACGCATAGGAAGTCTATAGTTATGTTCATATGTGATACAGCGAACAGAAATCCTGTTAAAGGAAAATCCTACTCTTGAGTATTTATAGCCTCTTTTTGGAGGCGCCAGTTGCCAATAAAAAGAATCGATAGCAATGCTTGTATTTCAGATGTCTTTACAACATTTATAAAAGTGACACAAGAACGTCTGGGCTCGGTACAACTAATAGGGTATTTTGAGCTTGTATGTTTACGCATAAGAGAAATCCTACAAGTTACCGCCAAACAACTGTGTTTTGTTGTGCTAGAAACTTTATAAAACTTGAATGCCTTATTATGGTAAATTGTGATGTTTTGAAATCTCAATCATTGGGATCTGTATGTAACCATGATCGATGCAAAAAAGACTTTATTATCATTTATTAATCTATTTACATCAAATAGAACTACTTGCGCGTTTGGCTTGGTATGGACATGTTATGCGAAGAGATGATGGATATGAGGGTAGAGGGACGAAAAGGGAGAGGAAGGCCAAGGAAAAGATGGATGGACTGTGTGAGGATAGATATGAAAGGAAAAGGGGTAAATTATCAGATGACGGGTGACAGAGAAGTATGGAAGAGAAGGACATACTGCGCTGACCCCAAATAAATTGGGACCAGGGCAAGAGAATGATGAAATAGAACTACTTGCGCCAATTACACTATTTAATAATATAATATAAAATAAAAATTTAGCATTCACGCATTCTTCTCACAGTACCTCATACATTCTAATAATAATATTTTCCATTCATCCGCAAAAATATCAACTTCTGGGTTAAAGTCCATATTATCATATTATTACCGTCTTCATTTCAAAGGTAGGTCAAGCGCAAAATTACTCTTAATGTTGCTGAAATGCATAAAAAGTCCCGCTAACTATCAAACTTTTTGCCACCAGGATTATACATACAAAATATTTATGCGTTATTTGAGCGTGGGTCATAAACACGTTTAATACGAATGATACAGATACTAATATTATAAAGCTGAAGAGTTTGTTTGTTTGTTTGGATGAACGCGCTAATCTCAGGCACTACAGGTTCAAATTGAAAAATATTTTAGTATTGGATAGCCCATTTATCGAGGAAGGCTATAATAGGCTATATAACATCACGCTACGACCAATAGGAGCGGAGCACCAATGAAAAATGTTGCAAAACTGAGAAAATTGTCTTATGTGAAGCAGACGAAGTTGCGCGGGTTAGCTAGTTACGAAATATGGGTGTTTTTTGTGTCCGCTGTTTGCGTGTCGGTAAAGTCCCTCGCGACACGGGAGTTATTCTTAGTGCCAGAGTTACCAATAACAAAAACATAGATAGTCAATATATACACTCCTGCTTGTATATCTCTGGTAGATAGAGATGGATTCACCAACATTTCGCCAGCCATGTTTTAGTTTCCACCAAATAAGCAGCGAGCCTATTACTGTCAACTGGGCACATTACTTACTAATTAGTTATTATAATTAATTCGGTTAAGTCAATAATAGTTTTATAACGAAATATTTTAAATCCAGTTAATTTTAAAGCGGACCTTGTTAAGCACCCAGTCTCCTAATTTGGCCAAACATAGATGTTTTTAAAGGAAACTTTTTACGTGACTAAACTTACCGATTTGTGTTGATATTTAACGAATACCTTATAGGTAATATTAAGTTTCTTTTTTACATTTAATATTTACAAGAATTTTAATTTAGATGGCCTTTAATGGGTACGTAACGTACGGTAAAATTACGACAATAGACTCGGCCTCGGACCTGAAACCATAACTGGCGAAATTTTGTTATAGTAGACCTTTGCCTACACTTTTTAGGAGGTACAGTGACTCAGTGGCGTAGCCTAATGGCGGCGATAGTGGCGTCCGCCCCGGGCGGCACTTTTAGGGGGCGGCAAAATTTCACATTAAATAATAATAATAACTATTAATAATAATAATATTTGAACCATGTCATGACGAACTTGAGGCATGGGCAGATTTACAATAAACAATAATGATGACTTTCCTTGCCGATAAGTTTTTCAGAATTACTGTATATAATAGTATTTTAAATTAAATTTATAAATAAATTTTCTTCTGCCCCGGGTTGCTGATACCCACGCTACGCCACTGCAGTGATTATGTATATACACTACCGTTCAAAAGTTTGGAATCACTAGGGTAATTTTAATTAAAACGACTATAATATGTTTAAAGTATACTATATCACACGTAAATCTTAATCAAACCTTAGATTAGCATTCAGTTAAATAGAATCAGTACAAATAAGAACAAGAAAAGTATACAGTCTTCGTTGAATTTTGTCTTCGTCAAAATGGCCACCCTTATTCTTAATTACTTGTTCACAAATTTTACTCATTCTTTTGATTAATTTATTGAAGCATTCGGAGTCCAGTGACTTCCATTCGCTCTGTAAATATTCCCACAACTGCGCTGAGCTCGATGGACACCGGTTCTTCACTTTTCTATCCAGTTCATCCCATACTAATTCAATCGGAGACAAATCTGGTGATTGTGAGGGCCACTTCATAATTTGCAAAACTTTTTCACTTCGTTTTTGCTCTAAGAACCCCTGGCATAATTTGGATGAATGCTTAGGGTCATTAACTGGTTGAGAAATAAAAAATTTCAACCTATCACATTAATTCCAGAGGGAATGGCATTTTCTTCAAGTATTTTCAGATAGCCTTCTTTATTCAGTTTCCCGGTGATTTTGATGAGATGGCCGGGTTTATTATTACCAAGGCATCCCCAAACCATCACACTACCACCGCCGTGCTTAACAGTCTGTACAGTACACGCTTCTAAAGGCCGCTCCTCTTTTGACCGGCGCACAAAAACTCGTCTATTAGATCCAAAAATTTGAAATTTGGTCTCATCCGTCCAAAGGACTTTTTCCAGTCTTCTACCGTCCAGTTTTTATGTGTTTTGGCTCACTCCAGTCTTTTTCTTTTATGAACACTAGTCAATATGGATTTTTTGGCTGCTACACATCCTCTTAGACCAGCAGATAGCAAACGCCTTGTTACAGTTGTTATTGAAACTGGCTTTTCTCAGGTTTCATTTAAAGTAGCGGCAATTTGAGGTGCAGTTAAACGTCGATTTTGTTTCGATAACTTAATAACGTAGTTATCTTCAGATCTTTTCCGGTTTTAATTTCCTCCAGTAGCTTTTTTTCGTACAAGAGTATAATGTACACCTTTGTATGAAACACCGACCTTTTCTGCGATTTGGCGCATAGAATAGCCTTCTTCGCTCAAAGTACAGATAGCACTCCGCTGTTCAAGTGAAATCAGTTTCCTTTTTGCCATTTTATGAGCTTGCGTACTTTTGTAACTATCACATGAACGTCACAAATCACACTGAACTCTAAACTGATAATTTATGCAATAATACACCCATATTCCAAAGATTAGACACTACTCATTACTACAACAATGCTTAAAAGCGCCAATTCTAAGAAATCTTCAAACGGCGGTGTCGCAACTTGAATGGTCATAAAACATGTGTGTCGGTCTTTTTTGAAAACAATGGATAGTTGATAAGAAATTAGTGTTTTTGTTAAATGTTATTGTTAGTACGGTCGTAAAAATACTAATCTCCAATAACAATACGTTTTTTGATGGAAATATTGCGGTATAGTTTTTCTGTCGACGAAAATTAGGGTGATTCCAAACCTTTGGAAGTAGTGTATTTATATTGTATAGATGTGGCTACTATGAGTTAACAGCTAAACCCGATAACACGGCCTGACCGATCGCATGTACCTACCTATATCACAATCTTATTACACGGGATCAACTATAGCATTATGCCTTGTTCTACACATCAGTACATATAAAACTAACAGACCCCTCACAGTTTCAACGACGTAGAGTTATGTTATATAGCTTATGGTACCTAATTCTGGATAAAATAGCTTCGTAATGGTAAAAGAATTATTAAAATCGGTTCGGTAGACTTATTGATTATAGACAAATGTTTCTTCCTATAATATTGGTATAGAAAAGAAGTCCTGACTCACTCATTAACAGACTCATCAACGTTCAGCATACATGCTGACGACTCGATGGCGTAGTGGTTAGTGTAACCGACTGCCACGCCTGACGTCGCGTGTTCGATTCCCGCACAAGTCAAACATTTGTGTGCATGAACATGGATGTTTGTCTTGGTCTGGGTGTTTCTATGTATAATATATATAGATTTTTTCCAAAATTAGTATAAGTGTTATGTATTATTAATTTTAAGCTATTTCTAATATTGTGTTCCACATTTTTTGTGTAGTTATTGGAACATTGGAAATATTACACTGGAACATTGAGACAACTACCATCTTAGTCTCCCCGTGACCATGGCTGCTGAAAAGCAACCGAAACGTCGGTGAAAGTGTAAAATTAAATTAAATCTAAATAGTTTTAACAGATATAATAATACTTTAATTAGCTTAAAAAATTTGTAAATTTTATTAGTACACAACAATTTTCAAGTGTCAAATAAACAACGCGATAAAATCCGTATATAGTAGTTTAATTTCAATGAATAATATTCGCGTAAACAGAAGACAATATTATGTACTATATAGCTTATAAGTGAGGACCTATTAATGGCTGTATGCTACATAATATTATTGTATAAAAATAGTGATAATGCTGTTGGTCTTCCATGAAAATTAAATAAATAAATATGTATGTATTTATAAAAAAATAAAAGTATATATGTATGTTTATCCATTGTCTAGTACCCATAGTACAAGCTCTGCTTAGTTTGGGCTAGATGGTGCTGTGTGGCTGTGATAGAATTAAAAAAAAATAGGTTCCGTTTACGACGTAAACATAACACTGGCCTTTCAAGTCATACTGGGTTTGGAAGAAAACCATATTTCTTTCTGTTTTTAAAAATACCAGTCTTGCATGAGGATTGAATAGGTACTGTACCGCAGGGTGATTAACAAACATGCATACAACGGACACTAAGAACACTCATATTTGGAACAACTATTTGTACATCACATTAATTTCTGTCAAGTGTGGGATTCAAACCCACGCAATCCGCCTAGTGGCAGTGGCGAGGCGACAACTTAAACCACTGCGCTATACGTGCAGTCTAACTTTAAGATTGTTATTATAAGAGTTCGAAAAACTCTTATACAACAGCTTTGTCCGTCCGTCCGTCCGTCTGTTGTAGAACTTTCAACTCAAGAACCGTAAGAGCTAGAGACTCGCGGTCAACGCCATTTGACTCAGCATAGTCGATATACTCCCGAAATGATCATGACCTTTGACTTCTGACCACGGTCAGAGTCGACCACGTGATACCGCATGACCAAGGTCACGTGACCTTTGCATATTACTTGAACCATTTTTAAACTAAGATTTACGGCAATTCGTTGCCGATTCTCACTTGTTTTATGTTCTACAACGTGCCACAGATATAACGCACAACCTCAAACACCCCAATTAGATTATTAAATCGTAATAATAATATAATCATTAAAATCTTACTTTTATGTATTTAAATATTTTAATTTAACGAATAAGTTCTCCTTATTGCGCGCGGATAGTATGGGTATATTACAATATATCTAACATTATTGCCTTTATTGCATCAAAAACCTTATTGCCTTGAATTATGATACACTTTCGTTTTTTTTTAATTCGAAGAAAAGGATGACTATAATTTACGTTGTTTTAATTATTTTAGGGCAAAAAAATATCTATATTGAAATGTAAGAAATGGATTCAGTAGCCAATTCTGAACGAAGTACTTTCAGGAAGTGCGTTTAATATGTTACATACATACATAGATTCACGCCTGTTTCCCAGAGGGGTAGGCAGAGACTACGGATTTCCATTTGCTACGATCCTGACACACTTCTCTGGCTTCATTAACTTTCATCACATTCCTCATACACGCCCGTCGATTCAAGGTGCTCTTAACCTGGCCTTTGTCCAGAACGCCTCTGATCTGATCAAGAAACGTTCGCCTAGGTCTTCCTCTTGCGACTGTTTCATTCACACTAGCCTTATAAACTTTCTTAGTCAGTCTTTCCTCGTCCATTCTTTCTACATGCCCAAACCAGCTTAACATACCCTTTTCTATTCTTGTCACTATATCCACTTTCATGCCGCATCTCTCTCTAATCACACTATTCCTTATTCTATCTTTCAGAGTTACACCACATATATTTCTCAGCGCTCTCATTTCTACAGCATTTATTCTGCTCTCATGCTTCTTTTGACATACCCAACTTTCACTTCCATACATAAGTGTGGGCACTAATAGTCCTCTATGAACAGCCAAACGTGCCTTTTCGGAAACATTTCGACTGTTCATAAAAGCGCGTAGAGCTCCATTCACTTTGTTACACGTTGTATATTACTTACTAATAGACTTTAAATTTGACATGTAAGTTGGTAATTAGTCATTATTTTAGGGGCATTTCAAATTTCCTACTCAGATAATATAAAAAGCACTTTATTGCGTATTTAGTTTGTATTTAGTTCACGCGGACGAAATGGCGTGCAAAAGCTATTCTCAAATAAAAGAACAGTAACTGTTCTCACAAGCGCACAATAGCTGAATGTTGCGCAATACCAGGAGTTACATATAAATATGTATAAACAGTAATATATACAAATTCTCCTGCCCGCTCTAGTTTCGTAACTGAAGGTTTCATTACAATGTTTAAAACAAAAAGAACTCTTACAATTTGTTTTGGAATTATTACTCAATGCTTTGGTATGTTTCGTGAGCAATGTAGGTAAATATGTATACATAAACCGGCATATATACTCCTCAAATTACTAAGCAGCGATAGCTCAGTGGAGAGACCAACAGACTGCAATGCAGAGCGTCTCGGGTTCGAGCCCACGTCGCGCACCTCTGACTTTCGGAAGTTATATGACTTTTCGAAATTATGTGCGTATTGATTGCCAATTATAGCCTGCTCCGTGCGTCGGAGAGCATGTTAAGCCGTTGGTCCCAGCTGCCATGAACATGTATGGCAGTCGTTATTGGGAAAGCCAGGACCCTCTAATATCCTGACACTGGTCTAGCCTTTGGGTATCGTTAGCCTTTGGGTTGCGGAGGTCAGGTGGCAGCCGCTCCGTGTAAAAACTGATATCCAGTCAAATCCGGTTAGACTAGAAAAGCCGACCTCAAGTGACTTGGGAATAATAAAGTCTAAGGGAGAAGAAGATATACTCCTCAAGTTGGCATAAGTGTACTAAATCTACATTTTACCAGTGATGTTTTAGATCCCACTTAAAGTTCAATTCATTACCTGCCAGTTATTGGAAAGTAATTTAAAACCTATTTTGTGACCGCCGGTGTGCCGTCGCGACTCAATAGGTGAAAACGGTGATGAGATGTGAGAATGCTGTGGAAATTGTGACCTATAGATTCGCACTATACATATTATCCCCGAAGGGATATTACAAGCAGACACGTATTTCACCGAAATTTCGTCAGATATATGATTAGTCCTAAGCAGCCTTTTCTCGTCTAATGAATACATTTCCAGATTTCGTGCAGCTGTAATATATAAGTTCAATGGTGCAGCTACTGTCAATTCTCGGACATAACAGAGATAAAAAGAAAGAGGCAAAGACCAATGGATAAATACGCAATAACATTTTACTCGAATTCGAAATCAAACCCAGGATATAACAATCACATGCAAACATATTGACAAACTTATACTCGAACTTCGACGCAAAGATTTACACAATATCTAAAATCCACTTCGTTAAGCTTCAGAGGGCATGAATTTTCGGATTAGTAACGTATTTCATACATTTTAACACGGAATTAATGCAGAGCTGTGAAGTGGAGGCGAGACCGCGGTGCAAAGCAAGATGGCTGGAAAAGATCTGGACAATGGACAGATTTGTCTGTTTCCAGTTTTAGCTCCGCTCCGTGCATCAGCGGATCATCATCAGTTCACAAGCTTCAACAAAAAGGCAGTCTAATAGGTAGCAAGATTATTGATATATATCTCAGAACTGTTACTGGCAATTGTTTATCCGAAAAGGTCCAAATTAAACTAAAATGGGACCCTCCAGAATATGTCTTCTGTCCAATATAAAAATATTATTTTAAATTTATAAATTACTAAGGTCTTAGGTTAAAACATTTAAAAATTCACATATATATTACGAACCTCTCTCTTCTTTCGACATCATTTAAAAACGCAATAAAATTAAACTCCAAACCGAGAATCCGAACTGTCACATAATATCGATTAGCATAAACTAACACTTAAGCCACCGGACATAAAATGGCAGTAAATATAGATAGTATATAAAATTCAAGACATGATGGCATAGATAACATATGAAAAGGAGGAAGTAATCAATCATAAACTTTCACTTATTGCCAGCGCCGCAGTATTGTTTTCGTATTTCATTGCCAAATGGTCTCGATAAGAAACAGAGCGCATAAAAAATTAAAGACATGGGCAGCAGACAATTCTTCTAATCGCGGGTCTGTCATTTTTCACAAACTAAAGAGTTTTTATAATACCAAAAATATGCTACAGGCAACTTCATTAGTAGTACGTAGCATAAGTGCTGATCCCAGATTCGATTCCCACGCCGGGTAAAATGTTAATGTATGTTTCTGTTTGCTAATTTTCTGTAGCAGCACGTTCCTCATTCTGAAAAAACTGCGGTGTCGCAATTTTCTTATTTTTTTATAACTCATTATTCTTGAAAATTTCACGCGTGTTGATAACGTTATTTAATAAACTCAATAACAATTAAAATTTTGCACGCCATCTATCTATACTAATATTAAAGCTCAAGAGTTTGTTTGTTTGTTTGGTTGAACGCGCTAAACTCAGGAACTACTGGTTCAAATAAAACAAATATTTTAGTGTTGGATAGCCCGTTTATCGAGGAAGGCTATATTCTCTTATCTTATACTAGATGTGCCCGCGGTTTCACCCGCGTTTATAGTTACTGCGCCGCTCCCGTGGGTCGTAGCGTGATGTTATATAGCCTATAGCCTTCCTCGATAAATAGGCTATCCAACACTAAAATAATTTTCAATTCGAACCAGCAGTTCTTGAGATTAGCGCGTTCAAACAAACAAACAAACTCTTCAGCTTTATAATATTAGTAAGCATATATGAAGCAGGCAAAGTTGCGCGAGTCAGCTAGTAATATACTTTATATTCATAGTGCCTTCTTATCTAGTCTTTTAAAATTATTATATTATAAGTGCTGACTTATAATTATAATACAATAAGCGAAAACCTAAAGTATTTCGAAATTAGACAAAGATTCCACCCGTACATACTAACAAAGAAAATATCAAGATAACAAGAACGCGTCAAAAATTAGAAGTCTGATATCATAAATAAGTTTGAGTCATGAAACACACATTGATCTAAACCTTATCAGTTACTGAACATTGTTATCACAGACAGTTCATTTATGTACAATATAAAACATTCAACGATAAGATATTGTACACGTAACATCTAAATTTCGACTATCCGACAAGATGATCATGATTGAATACATTCTAGAAAAAGTTCTGTTTGTTTTCATAAAAATGTTTGTTGATAAATAATTGTCGTGTTGTAATTCGTAAATAGTGCATTACTTAATCAATAGTAATACCGACGAAATCACCGTCATGGTATCATATGTATTATCAACATTAGCGTATCTAGGATCTAGCAATATTTTCCAAAGGGAATAACAGTGCCCTTATAGCCACGGCCTACATAAATCCATAAAACCAAAAATATTTGAGATCCCAAGGCACCAGACAATTTCGGGGTGGGAGAGGCCTATCTGCCTTGCATATATACGCCAACGATTATCAGGCAGCTCGTCTAAATCCAAGATTAATAACAAAAACATGGCGTAGCAAAATAAACCCAGCACAGCCTTTCCGAAAATTTGAATGCCTTACCCTATCCCTGCAGACATACCATCTTAAATGTCTGAATAATTGTTAAATTAGACGTAGGTAAAGGCAAGTATCGGGGAACCCCGCAGAAACGTACATCAAGTTACTTGACCACGAACATCTATAAGCTGGTGTGCTGGCGGTTCTTCCCCGGATAGCCCACCCGAATTTGATCAATCTACACTAATATTATAAAGCTGAAGAGTTTGTTTGTTTCTTTGAACGCGCTAATCCCAGGAACTACTGGTCCGAATTGAAAATTATTTTAGCGTTGGATAGCTTATTTATCGAGGAAGGCTATAGGCTATATAACATCAGGCTACGACCCACGGGAGCGGCGCAGTAACTATAAACGCGGGTGAAACCGCGGGCACATCTATTATTCTATATTTAAGCAAGTATTTGAACCTATCCTCTATTGATTTAAGACATTTTTCCCTTCAAAATACGCGCCGGAGAAAGACAGCCTATGTTAATATTTACTATCGTGAAATTTAAAATATTTTAATCCCTGTATTGAAACTCTACTCTGGTATTAATAAAATTTTAAATGTCAGAGGTCATATATTTTCGTAGCTGTCCCGGTTTCCCGCCCCAGGCTGCGTATCGGGAACAACGCAGCCTAGATTTCGCGTAGGTCGAGCCACCGCCCACTACGTCGCCACACCCAGTGCAGTTCCTAGAACTACAATCAATATGTCTGCTTCTAATATTAACTTCTACCGTATTGCGGACTCATTGATTATTTAAGTTCAGACTGTCTACATTTAGATGTTATAGTCGTCTATGATGTATTTCATATATTTTGTAAATAATAAATAATTTCATTTGATAAGCGATATACTCCAGGAGACCTACTACTAGAAAACTTTCGAGATTTAATTTAAATAAGGACCTTGAGTGTTTTCAAATAATTCATTTAAATGCCTAGCAGCTAGCTGTTTTGTAATCTCTTAATAAAAACATAGATCCTTACATTAGATCTATAAAATGTTATAGATTTCTGAATTTTAACATAAGTAAGGATCATTTACTCCAAAATCATTTATTGGATTATTCCTTGACGAAAAAGTGCACTTCTAAATGTCACAACACAATCATATTGGCGTGCGCGCAGCATGTTACAGCTCTGTTCTAAGGTTATTTTTATTAGAGGCACATAGATTTAATTCGTACATATTTTCGTTACAATTTAGTAGGTACTATAAGCTTACATAAAGGTGTAAATAATCACCATGACAGTCGTCAATCATCGCGATAAGATGACTATGCTGCACCTCCAGATAGTACATTTGGCATGACGGTCCCACCTCTAAAGGAATAAGGACAATGTTGAATCATTATGCCTCATTGAACTATATAATTATGTAATGACACTCTGCTACAGTCTCATCATAGTTATATATCAATTCGTAAATAATCCAACAGATTAGATACAACTAGATAACAACAGTATTAACCTAAGCGATGATTAAGATTACTAGAATTAGCATAAGTGATGTGGTAATCGCCTGCTCCGTGCCTCGGAGAGCACGTTAAGCCGTCGATCCCGGCTGCCATGAACATCTATGGCAGTCGTTATTGGGAAATCAGTGTCCTATAATATCCTGACACTGGTCTAGCCTTAAGGTATCATTAGCCTTCGGGTTGCGGAGGTCAGGTGGCAGCTGCTCCGTGTAAAAACTGATATTCAGTAAAATCCGGTTAGAGCAGAAAAGCCGATCTCAAGTGACTTGGGAATAATAAAGGCTAGGCAGAAGAAGAAGAAGAATGTGGTATAAATTATAAATTAATATAAATATAAATTAACTAAATAAGTACGAGTACAATCAGTGACGGGTCGAGGCAGGGTTGAGGATCGAACAAGACCCAATTATGGCCAGCATGCTTAGCCAGGACTAGCTTTGTTTAGTTAATTTTAATTAACACCGGGGTGCAGACATGTTTCCTTTTGGCTCTTGCCTTGTCGTCTGACTACTTAGTTGGCTGATGTCAACACACAACCATATTATGCCAGGCGGCTGGTTTAGCCGGGCGACTCACTCACGCTGTCGTTAAATACTGGCAATGGCGACACACATAAAACTATCGTAGTCGCCTCGGACTCGCCATTGGCGGAGTATTGTGGGTTCAACCCCACACCGGGCATAATTTTGGTTCTGAGTCTGCGTAACATTTATGTTTATAGTTTAAACTAGTATTTCGTGTGGTTGCGCGGCCCGCAAGCGGTCCGCAAGAGGGGGTGTACAGCGAGGGGTAAAAAAGGGCCAAAACAAAACCTATGACCCTTGGTGACCTTGAAAATGAGTTTTTCTGGAAAGATCTCGTCGACCCCTACGACATTTGTTCGAACACACCCCGCCTAGCTCTAACCGTTTCGCAGATATTAGAGGTCAAAGTTTGTATGGCGCCCATAGTTTTTTTGTATGAAAGCCATGTTTTTTTTGCTCCCCTTCAAAGTTCCCAGGGTTTTAGGAAGATTTTGTTCGAGAACGACCCCCGTAGATATCACCGTTTCCGAGATCCGATGGGGTACCACCACCAAGAGCTGACCTTCCGAAGGTCAGGCATTTTTCCCGGGCCTTCTGAACGATTCTCTATATGAGGCTATATTTACTTTTTCTTACGTATCCCCCTTGTATGACTTCTTTTTTGTCTAAGTGGTAATTTTAGTTTATATAAAATTCATGAATGTTTGTGAGTTATATTTTGGCAACAATAAAAAATACAGAGCTTAACTTTAAGCACTTACCTCATCCAAATTGATAGGAGCGGCCACTAAGTACAGCTTCTCGATGGCGATCAGCCAGGGCGCGGATCGGATTTGCCGTACTGGTACTTGCAACTGGACTTTCCCGATGAACCCCGCCTTGATCTCCACTGGTAGACCCAGATGCCGAAGGGCATCTTTCCTCAGGGGAAGGTTCTCTAGTTCCACTTTCCCTATAAATAATACTTTCATTAATTTATTGTGTCTACTATACCTACATTGTTACAGAAACATGTAGTTGGGTGCCATGATGGGTGTAACATGATTATGTTATGCTACAATGTAATTATATTCCATCTATGATGTCTTTCTTGTTTTAAAAACCTGTTTAAAACTTAGCCCATACAAATAAATTATATTTTAAAACCTCAAAATACCCACTCAAAATACAGTTATTTTAGGTAAATTGGCAACTTAATTATGCAACATGGATTACACTCTTAACAAGATTAGATTTAACATATTCCTTTAGATACATTCTTTATCATTTTATTTTTAAATTGATTGTTGCCTAACACATTCTCATCCTAATAACTTTTACACACTTCATACCACCATACATTTTACTAGTGAATCTGCTAGCGGGGTCCTCGGTAATACAGATGCGCTGGGGTGAGCCCACAACGTGGGTCTGTGGTATATAGCAATTACTCTTAACACAAAACACTCTTGTTATAAGGAATATGGTCATAGTTCTTCTAGAACTTCTTCTTCTTCTTCTATAAGATTAGTGGAAATTTTCTAGTGCCATTTTCTAATTAGAACATACATGCACTAAGATATGGGTAAGTAAACATTTTTTTTTATATTTGCTTTCTTCATGAGACATAAATCGTCAACCTTTTTAGAAAGATCATTTAAAATTGTTTGTTTCAATGTATTTCTGAACCTACATTATTCACACCCTTTTATTTACTCATTTTCTTTATACTTATTCTTTTTCCAGATCAGCACAAGATTACCAAACGTGGTAGTAACTTAATTAGCTAAACTCAAAATGTTAATTCCAGATCTCAGAATATGTATACAGAATATGAAACTTTGCCAAAGAAAACCAGGGTGTCAACAGACAGCCAGGAAACCCGTGTCTCACAAGATGAATTACTTGATTCTCAATCTTTTGATGATTTATCCTATTCTAAAGAAATTGATAAATATATCCACAAAAATACCACTATTGCAACAAGGGAAATTATATTTAATTATAATAAAATTATATTATATTAATAGAAAGAGACGAAAAAGTGCAGAAAAGCAATTTCAATGTAACAAATATTTTGGGAGAATGGAGACACATTGGAGATGTCAAAGTTTCATAGCAATGCATGTTATAATAAGAAAAAGGATATTTTGAAGAATAGTACAACTTAAAAATAATTCTTCTGCAAACAATTATATTCAGTCAGTTCACTATAGGTCCTTATGTCATCAAGAGTTTTTCTAGAAAATTCTATGAAATAATTATGTATTGACAGCTACATTGCTATTGTGCTATTGTATAAATATTGTATATAAATTTCATTTCATAATTGATTAAAATGTTATTAAATTGAGTTGATTTTGTGAATAACATTGAAGTTGTTTGCATAATATTATTGTTTACCAGCCCTGTCATACAACCCACGCGGAGGTTCCTTGGCATTTAGGAAGAAGTAAAAAACAAAAATGTTTAAATCTAAAAACCAACACCACCACTAGGAACACCTGTTAAATAAATATACTGTAGTATTTGATTAAATTTTTTTATTGTGTATTTGAAAGAAAATGTATTTTTAACATGCTCTCCTCGTCCTCTACATGCTCTCAAATGTGGCAATAGTGAGCCCACGACGTGGGTCCAAGCCAATGAATGGTTAACACGTTTAGCTTAAGATAACATAATTTTTTATACAAATATTAAACAGTTTCTACATGGACGATTCATAACATATATGAATGTCTCATCTCATCTCATCGCCTTTCACGAGTTTTATAGAAATATAAGATATAACCATGCCTTATCATCATATGTATTTTAAATATTATTGGCCATTTGGGTGACTAATATTAGTGAGTATTCTTATTATTCTTGTTTTTTTTTCGTGTTTTTACGGCAACGTCTGTCGGGACAGCTAGTTAGATATATAATGATAAAATATTATTACAATTTTTTCTTTTCTTAAAAGATTCTTGTTAACCCCTCCAGCTAAGCTAGAAAGTATTTGTCACATTAGTAGTGCAATGCAAAGGATTTGAATCTGCAACCTAACAATCACAAGTTAAAGGTATTATCTTTTGGACTACCGGTGCTTTAATATGGGTGTTTACTATCTATTACCATACAAGTACTCGCTGGTACAAGTTGACATTAAATAATAAGAAATTAACTTTAATATTGTGTAATTTTTCTAATTGAACTTAATTACTGCACTTACAATTATTGCTAATTAGCTAACTAAAGCCAGCTGATTCTAGTTACATTTTAATGAGGTGATTCTCAGTAAAAGCTGATGCAGCAGTGATGTAAACTATGTAATAAGTATCTAAACATTGATTTAATTTATAGCACTAGTGTGATTTTTCTATATTTACTCTATTTAATGTATAAATAGTCCATGCTTTTTGTGTATTAATATAATTACATTGTGATCAACTTTTACCATTATAATAACTATTAACATATTTTATAATTATAACTAATATAATATTGATAATTTGAAAAGGCCGAGTGAACTGTGACCTTTGCCTTATCTCAACAAGGGTCAAAATTAGTATAATGTGTTAATATGTATTATAATTTTAAAATTGGAATGGTAAAACTCAGTTATTTATTACTGGTACAATTAAGAAAATAAACAATATTACATGATTTAATTAAAAACCAATGTTTCAAATCACAGGCATCTTATAACAGGATGTATAAAATAAGTTCCACATTGCAACTGCACAAGTCTGAAATTATTGATTTTTGCCAACAGGCACAAACATGTATGCACATAACATAGCAGAGGAAACTAGGCGCCGGTGCAAAATATATTCCTATTAGAAAATACGTACCGGACAGGAGAGCTACGCTCAGCTGGTCCGTGTTCAGGTTCTCCACGTATTTCCCCAGGTAGTTGTTCAGAACCCATGCCACCAGACCCTCCAACATCATGCATCGTGCCTCTTGGCTCGATGCACCGGCTTAAAGTGACTAGTTCTTCCTTCAGGCACTTTTCAGTGCGCGGCACATACACTTGTCATTGACCTACAACACTACGGCTATGTTATTGATTTATCGTTCGTTAGCCGACATTTACTACATGAAACACGTCTCTGTATATCGTTTTCGATATAAAGAGGGTTTATTGCACAATTTAATAAAGCACAACGCAATACACGTAATACGTATTTTCACGAATGATATGCTAGGATCTCGAAAAACTTGTTAACATAATTTTCCGAGTCGTCGAATCAGTGGTTATTGACAGCAGCAGTCTGTCACACTTGTCACAGGGTCGCAGATTATAATGATTTTTACAGATGTGTGTCTCTTTCTTGCCATACTCGTAGTAGATAATTTCCACAGATAGCCTGTTAGTTGTTTGAATTAAAAAAACGAGTAATAAAATTAAAATATGGACAGTTAAACTTGAAAATCATAATGTATATCATTTTTTAATCATGTAATAATTCTACAAAAATCTTTATTGCGATCGTTTTGATATTTTTTATTTGATTTGAGATAATTTGATGGTAGTTTTAAACATTATTTCAGGGAAAGATTTTGTGTTCTGGTAACCTTTATTTTACCCTCCCCTATTCTTGTACCATCGATTTATCCAGCTGTTGATACTTTATACAATATATCACATGTAAGGCTTGATATACACAGACTGTAGTAAACTTAAACAATTAAATAGCGTATATTTTCACATCTTAGCTACTCTGTAATTCAAATGATGTCAGTGTTTTAATATAACTAATCGAAAATACCAACTTTTACTATTTTTATTAAATATCTTACGTAACGCAATCTATCTTACACGGTATTTATCTAATGTACAACCTTCCTTATCGACTCTTTACACGCATGTATGATAATAAAATTTCTTTCTTTCTTATCATGCAAATGCATGCAAATCTGACAGCTGTCAAACGAGCGTATAATATGTGAAACGGAACGTTAAGTTTATCCGAAATAGAATTTGTTTACTGTAATTCTGCATAATTACCTCAGCTACAGCAAAAATAAATTAAATATGAAAGCAGCACAGGCTGTAAGGAGGTGTCGTTCCACACCTTTAACAAGACTTAATACATGTTGCATGAATAACTCGTCTAAGTTGCAAGTACGACACAGTGTAACTGCAGTGAATTCGAAGCATAACTTATTTGCTCCTGTAGCTATAAAAATCCGTAACCTGGGACTGGGACCGACTACAAAAGACTTTGAAGAACCGCGACAATCTGCAGAGCCGTTGACGAAGGCACACGCCACAGAATTAGTACTCCATTTGAAAGACGAAGAAAGAAAATTATTATTTGATGCTTTACAAGAATATGAATCTAATAAAATTAAAGAAGTGTTTGAAGGTGAGTTATCATATAATTTATTATTTATATTCTGATTATGATGATTTGTATAATGCTTGTTGACTTTTGCAGACACACTAGCTGGGCAAAGGTGGAGAAGTAAGTTAGGGAGACCAAGTAAAGTGCCCACATTGGGTGATGTCGACCCCACTGGTAAATACTGCCCCATGCCTGAGGATTGGCTGAAGAAAAAGTATGGTGAGTATTTTAATATAAGTAAATCTGACTAAATCCAGTTATATCCGGCTGCCAAGAATGATGTCATTAACCTGTTGATTAGTCATAAACATGCCCGTTTTATGTTGGTGTTTACATTTTATTTAACTGTAATCTGTATACTATTTGTCATTTGTAGTTATTGTGAGGAATGTTAGTCTTAATTATATCCTTTTTATAATTAATTTGTGTATTCTATTAAATAAATTGAAAATTATTCATAATCCACAAATAATTCAAGTTACTGTTGGCATCTAAATATTTTCTTAATAATATATTTTAATTTATCTATTGCAATGCAATAAATTAATGTCATTTTTATTACCTGAATTTGTTTTATAATTTATGTGCTAATATTTATCTAATTTTTTTACCAATGTGCTGATCCCATAACCCAGACACTAAGTAATTATTGAGTTAAAATTTTAAAGATCTGTTTGTCTAATATAATTTTGAAATTGGACTATACAGAACTTTGTCAATTACAGATTGTATATATTGTAAAATAAAAGACCTCCAAAAACCTAGTCTGATTACACAGATACTAAATTGTTAATTAATATTCTACCACATACATGTTAGTAAAATAAGGTTTAAAATGGTGTGGCAATTGGCGGCTCGTATCCGTGCAGCTGGTAAATGGCTGTATGGTCTGTGAACCTACCAATTATTGGAATGGAGATATTTGAAAACCTGTTGAGTCTGGCCGCCAGATTGTTGATTATTATTGATAGGTAACAGAATATATATTGATATTTTTAATTATGTCTAGCTTTCCAACTATTGAAAGGATAACCAAAGGTAGTTCCACACCTGACTTGCTTTGTAGTTCAGTATTATTGTTCTAATGTGTTGAAAAAATTGTTTTTTTTTTTTTTAAATCTATTATAGGGTAATGTAGATAAGGTTTGGGTATTCTTCTGTTAAGTTAAAAACCTGTTTTAGAAGAGTCCTCTCTTGGCCATGGCATGCATTAAAACAATGTAATAGCATAGTTAAGTTAAGGTAACATGGGTACCCAAAGGGTAGGTCTTATCGTGTAGTGGTCTGCCATTTCATACGGCGGGCCGAAACCTCGGCGGGATCGTGACTGCATGTGATTTGCGCGCGGCCCCGCTGATTTTGGTTTTGTCGAGGAACACCGTGATAGGTTTAGTTGGTATTACCGAGAGGTCCATTCTTATCATCATTACCATCTCTCTTTTACCCCGGTGAGAATGACATAGCCCCTCCGCCCGCCCCCGCGGAGGGGTATGCGGCAAAGAATTCCCACACGTACAAAACAAAAAAAAAGGTAACATGGGTACACGTCATAATATTTATAATAAAGAAAGAAAACTTAAAATTAAAATAGAAACAATAAAAACATATGTTTTTGGTGGCTAAATGTACATATTATTTGTTAATACATGGTATAGTCATACATTATCAACAGTACATATCATATCTGATGTAGTCAAACAAAGATAACTATTAACTAAACAAATTGTTTTATTTCAGCCGCCACTGTACCAAAGCCTACCACGAAGGAACTGTTACATTGTAAGTGTTATCACCACATGTGTTACCATTACATGATACTGATAGCTGAATAAAATCACCTTTTATCATATCTATGTAAGATGCTAAACTAGTTGATAAGCAGTAACATGAGAAGTCAATGAAGTATTTTTAAGTGCATCACACTCTTAATAAAACAGCAACCTATCTCTAAATTAGGAAGTAAGGCAATTTAAACTCTAATTGTATATGTTAAATTCTAATATTATATTTGTGTTAAATCATTGCAACAGAGTTTAAATTTGTTTAATCCAAAATACTCAGATATGTCTCTGTTTTATTAAAAGTGCGGCATGTGTATGGACATTGTACCTTGAATCTTCTAAATTAAGGGGTTTTGAAGGTTTGTGTGCAAGGAAGTCTGTTGTTGATCCTAATATCGTAATTGAGGGTGTAATAGTATTAGAGAAGAACTATATGGGTAATCTTGGTTGATGACATGATTACTGTATCCATTTATAACGTCATAGAGAATCTGTCTGATAGTCACAAATTTCAATGTATGATCAAGTTTATATAAATGTGACTTGGGTATAAGTAAATCAGAAGCTATGGCAACCTGAAAAGAGTATCTAGTAGTATCATGTCGAGTAGTTTTCCATAGCTGTGGCTAATACTGGACTGAACTAAACTTCATATGTAAATTCTAAGTATGGTTTAGGTATATGTTAGTGTATAATCGTAATACTGACTTCCTAACTATATAATACTAGATGTGCCCGCAGTTTCACCCGCGTTTATGATTACTGCGCCGCCTCCGTGGGTCGTAGCGTGATATTATATAGCATATAGCCTTCCTCGATAAATGAGCTATCCAACACTAAAATAATTTTTCAATTCGGACCAGTAGTTCCTGAGATTAGCGTGTTCAAACAAACAAACAAACAAACAAACTCTTCAGCTTTATTATTATGCGAATGTGAATTTGTTTGTTTGTTTATTGCGCTTTCACGCCTTAACTACTTGACCAATATTTTTGAAATTTCGCATGTACATTATCAATGGGGGCAGAAAAAGACGCAGGATACCTTTCATCCAGAAAAAGAACTGTTATTAATCTAACCTAATCTACTTTTACGAGTGTGAAGCCTCGGGCAAAAGCTAGTGTTGGCATACTTACGTTTTACTTAGTAACTTAATGATTTGATTTAAATTTACTAATTAAGCACGCCGATATATATTTTCATAATTGACTAATATTGTTTATTCTGTCCACAGTATCATTAGCAAATTCAATACCGTTTATTGGCTTTGGATTTTTAGACAACTTCATCATGATCATTGCTGTAAGTACCCTTTACCATGAATTATATCTAATTATACTCTTGTTGATTGCATCGCTTATGTTTGACGCGTACATGAAATGCCGAGATCTATTTTCGGGTCATGTCTGCATAGTTGTATATTATTGATTTATTAAATCGTATCAGACGTACTTGGCAGAAACGCATTGTTATAAAAGAAATGAGAAGAGAGGAACTCGCCACGCGCCCTCAGATTGCTCACTCCAACTTCTTCTTCCTAGAGATTAGTAATCCCAGCTTATGCCAGGGTACGCTTATTTCTGATCTAACAAGATTTTGCTGAATATCAGTTTTTACACGGAGCGACTGCCATCAGACCTCCGTAACCCAGAAGGATAACATCATTTTATGGTTAGACCAGTCGTCAGGATATTTGAGGGCGCTGACTTCCCAATTCCAATTCCTGTTCCACAACTACCCTCATTATCATTCGAATAAAAAAGTGAATTATTTCGTGGGTAGACAAATAAATATTATTTGAATTTATTTATGTTTTTTGTTTTATCATGTACTAGTAGTTTTCCCGCGGTTTCACCCGCGTATGTCCCGTTCCCGTGTGAATATCGAGTTTCAACCCTTTTACCCCTTTCGGGATGGAATTTCCAAAAATCCTCTCTTAGTGCGCCCCTACACTCTCCAAGGAACATACATGCCAAATTTCAGCTTCTTGCGTTCAGTAGTTTCGGCTGTGCGTTGTCTGTCAGTCACTCAGTAACGGAAGAGTTTTATATATATAGATATTTTAGGTTATTAATTTTTTTCTGCTTTATATGTAATGTAACATATGTCTTCTTTTTTTTATCTAATATTACGACTTTTCGTTAACGAGACTCTTTGTAGATTTTCGAATTGCTGCTTGGTAGTCGGTCAATCCACAGATTCGTTACATAGATACCAAAACAAAAGTATGATGACCTAAGTAGGTCGACCATGAAAATATCAATCCGAAATTTTAGAACGATGAACGAAAAAACTTATACCTAATGAAGTTTCTTTAAAGTTTTTATTACTCCGTTGTTCGGACAGCTTTATTAAAGCATTTAGGGCAATCAAGAGATTACGTATTGAAATTCAGGACAAATATCGGAATAAATGTGTTTCACAGTACGAACAGTCGGTCCGAAACTTTGGCATTGACGTTTCATGGCAGGCCTAAAGATTTTTAAGGACATACAGATACAGTGATATATCAGCAAGGCTGCTATGACAACTAAAATATATAAATATCACACAAATGGTTCTAACTTTTGACGACTCGATGGCGTAGTGGTTAGTGTAACTGACTGCCACGCCTGAGGTCGCGGGTTCGATTCCCGCACAAGTCAAACATTTGTGTGCATGAACATGGATGTTTGTCTTGGTCTGGGTGTTTCTATGTATAATATGTATGTATTTACAAAAAAAAAAGTATATATGTATGTTTATCCATTGTCTAGTACCCATAGTACAAGCTCTGCTTAGTTTGGGCTAGATGGTGTTATGTGTATGTTGTTTAACCAATTGAGTACACCGGCACACCGGCGGCCATAAAATATATAAATATCACACAAATGGTTCTAACTCTGAGTGTGCTTTGTGTATGTTGTTTAACCAATTGAGTACACCGGCACGCCGGCGGCCAGACACAATAGGTTTTTTTTTTATGTCCAGCATACATACAATTGACGGATTAAAGCTTTGTAAAATCAACCGCGACATAGGGATTAACTGTAATCTGGAAGGCGAAAAGAACAAGCAGGAAAATGTTTCTATAAATAAGACTGGTACAATATACGTCTTTAAAAAAAAATAACGCCTGCGCTAGTAATGATTCCTGTGTCGCGGAATTCTTTACACACATTCAAACAACGAATACAAAGGATAACCAGACTCTGAACAACCATATGTGGATCACACAAATTTTTGTCCCGTGTGGATTTCGAACCCACAATACTCGGCGCAGTGTTAGCGTCTAGGCGACCACTTAAACCACTACGACATCCGTTCAATCGAATTGGGATGACCATGGGTGGGCTTCAAACCCACGACCTCTCTCCTACATCTTGCCGTGCCGACAAGGCCCACACATGTTTCTTATATTTATACCATTGTAACATCTATTTAACTTGTGGATTGCAATAAATGTATTGAGTATTGAGTATTGACCTCTCGAACGCAAGTCGTAGCCTAATTCCTTGGGCTATTGCCCTTTAAATTCTATGTTATTCTTCTAGCATTTCTTAAGTGCTTATATTGTATGTTCCAGGGAGACAGAATTGAAAGTTCAATGAGCGCGTACATAACATTGTCGACGATGGCTGCGGCGGCGTTAGGGAATACGTTCAGTGACGTCATCGGCATCGGTTCCTCGTACTACGTAGAGAGAGCGGCGACCTGGGTGGGGCTCGGTGCGCCCGCGCTCATGCCCGTGCAGCTCGACATGCCTATCAGCAGGCGCTTCGCTAACATGGTACGTAGTACACGCAGTTAGTTCGACTATAGAGAGATCCTCGAAGTTCTTTTTTAAATCTAAGGTGTCGAAGGAGTCGAGTTCAATTGGAGAAGTAGCTACAAGAGACTGAAATTCCTGACATCAGTGTAGGTTTCAACCTAAGATGGCGTTGTTCTTAGCAAATTTAATTTAAAAGACAAATCCTGCACTAGGAATAATTCCTATGTCTAAAGACTTTACAAATATGAAACGGTCACAACGAACACCCAGAGGAACCACCATTTGAAGATCGTACAATTTTTGTCTCGTGTGGGTATCAAACCCACATGACACTATGGGTAAACCGCCACCCGTGCTATTTAACTGCAGTAGATACTCTGCGGTAGATACTCTAATCCAGGCTAAGGTGACTTGCACCAATTGTATAAACATTAGTTTTCATTGTTATGTAATAAACAGAAAATTCTGGTAATATGAACTAGATTTGTATATTTTTATTGTAGCAAAACGACGTATTAACTGCATTGAATAAAACCATTAGCAAAACTATAAGCTTTACATGTTTATCAGGCAAGACGCCAAAAACTCGAAATAGTTGCAACATCGATGATTTTAGAGCTTTGTTATCGGTCCTAATGACTTTATGTACTGTTTACATTGTAATAAACAAGTTTAGTATTTAGTTCTTGCGATCACGAGGCATTACAGCTTGCCAACTTACAAACCAAGAAGCCGACATTTTGTGTAATTTTCACCGCATGCTGACAAAAAATAGAAAGGCTTGTGGAATGAAAGATAAAATATAGATAATTTTAATCGAATATTTAATTTAGTTATTTGTAAAGCATTATTAGGAAGCTAAGTATGCATCTAAGAATTTAATAAATAATATCCATCTGGGTTTTTATATTAAGATATTACATTTACACAAATGTTACATAATATATATAAAATCTATATACATAAATGTATATAGATTTTGTCAGTATCTATTTTTAAAATAAACTGCATTGAAAAACGTATAATGTTGGTACATTAAAATACGTAACATCTACACACATCCTTTAAAATATATAACTATTTACAAGTCAAATTTATTGAAATTAAACTGCTATATACGGATTTTATCGCGTTGTTTATTTGACACTTTATTACAAAATTTTGAAAATTGTTACACTACTACTACTATTAAACTTTACTAATTTTTAAGCTAATTAAATTATTATTAAAACTATTTAGATTTAATTTATTTTTACACTTTCCCCGACATTTCGGTTGCTTTTCAGCAGCCATGGTCACGGGAAGACCCCCGTATAATTTTAATAATTTTCAAAATTTTGTAATCAAGTGTCAAATAAACAAAGCGATAAAATCCGTATATAGCAGTTTAATTTCAATGAATAATATTCGCGTAAATACAAGACAATATTAAGTGTTCCGGCTTCGACGTCACAGCCGGCCCCGGGTACCAACATCACGCGCACGCACGAGCCTCGTCACCGAGCGAGAGCGCATGCGTGTGAGGGAGACGCGCCGACGCCGGTGCGCCCCGCTACGACCAACGGAGGCCTCGACACTTCGCCGGGCGCTCCGACCCGGACCGCACGCGCGCACGGACGACGACCAACGTACAAGATTTACTCAGATTTAGTTAGACAGACCCCTGTATTGTATACTTCTCACATTAATGTTGTTCGTATTGGCATTAAACAATGTAATTACGACGTCTACGAGTCTCATTCATCTCCAACCACAACAGCGAAGCACGCACAGTTCGCAAACATTGGTCCTTCGACGAGAAAACGAACCAGAAAATGGCGACGCCACGTGCACGACGAGATTAGAAGTCAGAACACTGCAGAAGATAGTGAGTTCGTTCCAATTTCCTTCTTTATTTCCAATTTCAAATTCCATTAAAACAGCGCTACACGTGCACGGCATGGGTTGGGCGTGACATTTTCTCATGTGTGATTGCATCATTCTTCACTCGCATTCTTAAAATGCGTGCACGAACTTGCCGCGTGGCCAATTGATTGTTTTGCAGCTGATTGCCACCCGCATTTTATATATTAATCTACAGTTTCATCAAAACCTTTGTTAGCCCTCTGCTCACGCTTGCTTTTTTTTTTTTTTCTTTCTTTCTTTCTTTCCGCTAGATACTTGCACAGGCTCGCTACCTATTTGCATTCAAAATGAGTGAAACGCGGTTCAAAGAACTAATTAAAACACGTGCCAGCGTTAAAGCTAAATTAACACATTTCAATAACTTTTTAAAATCGTTACTATGTAGCGAATCACTAACAGAAACACAAATCGCAGAATTAAAATGCCGTGTTTCCAAAATGGATTCCTTAGCGTTGCAATTTGACACCATACAGACCGAGATCGAGGCGCTGGCGGACTCCGACGATGAAGGCATTTACGACGAGCGCATGCAGTTCGATGACAAACTGTTCGCACTGCTAGCGCAAGCCACCACGCTGCTCAACGCGGCCGCGAGGCGCCGTGACGTGATCAAGGCGGCGCGACGCGACTCCAACGCCTCCGACAGCGGGGCCGAAGGCGCACGCCAGGATTTCGTGAGACTGCCTAAAATCAACCTGCCTTCCTTCGACGGCAACTTTCAGCACTGGCTCGGATTTAGAGATATGTATATTTCCTTAATACACAACAACAAAACTATTAGTCAAATCAACAAATTTCACTACCTGCGTGCCTCTGTAAAAGGCAGCGCAGCTTTAATTATTCAAAGTCTAGAGTTCAAAGCAGACAACTATGACATAGCTTGGAATTTATTATTACACAGATTTGATAACGAAAGACTTCTAATAAACAATCATGTAAATGCAATTTTTAGCTTGGAACAATCTCACAAAGAATCTAGTACATTCTTAAGAAACATTGTAGATGTTACTAACAAAAACTTGTGTGCACTCTCAAGTTTAGGGCAACCTACCGCCCACTGGGACACACTCATAATTTACATAATGTCTAAGAAATTAGATATGAAATCCTTCCGAGAATGGGAAGAGCACCGTAACACCATAGATACTTATCCTACACTCAAGCAATTCTTAACATTTTTAACCAACAGAGCAGACTTGTTAGACACAATTCAACAAGAAATGTCACACAAAAATTATTTTCAGAACAAACACACAGATTCAGATTACAGATCTAAACAGACAGATTCAGACTACAGAACAAAACACACAGATTCAGATTACAGATCTAAACAGACAGATTCAGACTACAGAACAAAACACACAGATTCAGATTACAGATCAAAAAACACAGATTTAAATAAAACTAAAGACTCGTCACACTTCAAGACAGATATCACATCTAAAAGTTGTACTTTGTGCCCTATGTGTAACAAAAATCATTCATTATTTAGTTGCCAGCAATTCAGAGATTTAGATGTCCATGTTCGGAATGAAAAAATTAAAAAATTCAAAGTTTGCACAAATTGTTTAGGTTCAGATCATTCAGATAAAAACTGTAGATCATCACACTGCAAATACTGCAAGAAGCGACATAACACACTTTTACACATTCATGAAGAAACAGAAAAACACATTCCAGTTGCTTTATCAGCATCAACAGACACTCAAACTAAAACAAAGTGTGTACTGCTTTCCACAGCGCTGGTGAAAGTGATGGACTCCACCGGAGAACTCCACACAGCTCGTGTCCTGCTTGACAACGGCAGCACCTCTCATCTCATCACGCAGCAGCTCCGTGAGAAACTAGGTCTAGTCACACGTAACTCTAACTCCATAATAACAGGTATTAACAATCAATATTCTAATAGTGCAGAGTCTTGTGATGTAACCCTACAGTCATACTCAGGCGACTACACAGTCAAGTTAAATTGTTATGCATTACCCACAATAACAAGGTCCCTGCCATTATCATACATAGACATCAGAGATTTAAACATACCATCAGACATAAAACTAGCAGATCCCTCTTTTAATATTCCCTCAACTATTGACCTACTAGTTGGGGCTGACATATTTTGGGACATTTTAACTTCCAACATCATTGAATTAGGTAAGCAACTTCCAAAGTTGCAATACACTAGATTAGGTTGGTTAGTATCAGGTTCAGTCAATATAAACCATAACATACACAGAAACATACAGAAACAGACCAGTACAGAACAAATTCCTTGCAATTTAACACAGAATGATGACACACAACTTACTCGGTTCTGGGAATTAGAATCAGTATCTTCAGTGCATCAGTTATCCAAGGAGGAACGAGCTTGTGAGCAGAGCTTTGCTGAGAATACGCGACGCGATGATGAAGGTAAGTACATAGTAACAATACCATTGAAAGCCTCACCTGAAGTTCTCGGCGACTCATATGCGATGGCCAAGCAACGCTTCCTCTCCTTGGAGCGCAGACTACAACGTGACCCACTTCTAAAGGAGGAGTACTTACGTTTTATGGCAGAATATCAGGCACTAGGTCACATGACTAAAAATGACCAGAACACCAAACAAAAATTTAATTACTACTTACCTCACCACGGGGTTGTTCGTGAGTCAAGCACAACCACTAAACTGCGGGTCGTGTTTGACGCTTCAGCTGCAACATCTACAGGTAAATCTTTCAATAACATACAGATGGTTGGACCAGGGGTTCAAGAAGACTTGCTGTCCATACTACTCAGATTCAGACAACACAAATATGTTATCACAGGAGACATAGAAAAAATGTACAGAGCCATACTAGTAGAACCCTCACAGCGTTCACTACAACAAATTCTATTTCGATTCAATCCAAATGAACCCATTAAATCATACACTCTAAACACTGTAACGTATGGCACTGCATCAGCGCCCTACCTTGCCACTAAATGCTTAGTATCACTCGCAGAACACTGTACCAATGCTGATACTAAACAGGCCATCCTTAGAGACTTCTACGTCGATGATTTTTTAAGTGGAGGAAACACAATTCAATCAGTGATAGAACTAGGTAAAGATGTTACCAAAACCTTACAAACTGCCACCTTTAACTTAAGAAAATGGCAATCTAACAATTCACAAATTTTACAGCATATATCTCACAACACTGACTCACAGTCAGAAAGGAAAACATTAGACTTAAATGAATCATTACCTAATAAGACTCTAGGATTACACTGGGACTCTAAAGCTGATAACTTACTTTTTTCTATAAACATTGATTCTAACAGAAAGAAAGTTACTAAACGAGTAATTTTATCACTAATTAGCCAAGTCTTCGACCCATTAGGACTAATTGGGCCATGTACAGTTGAGGCTAAAATACTTATGCAGAAATTATGGTTAGATAAATGCAGTTGGGACAGTGAGGTATCACATGACATTAAAGAGAAATTTCTATACTTTATCAAATCAATTTCAGCTTTAAATCATATTCGCATACCACGTTGGGTTTGCTGTGACTCGGCTGTCATAACCCAAATACATGTATTTACAGACGCTTCAGAACGTGCTTACGGAGCATGTGTTTACATCAGAACTGTCAACAGACAAGGCAAAGTATGTGTCAGGTTACTAGCTTCTAAAAATAAAGTAGCGCCCTTAAAACCTGTGACAATCCCTAGGCTTGAGTTATGCGGAGCGTTGCTAGGCACAAGACTTTGCACTAAAATTTTACAATCACTCACAATAGAGTTAAATGAGTGTTATTACTGGACCGATTCAATGATCGTCCTAGGCTGGCTTAACACCACGCCAAGTCGCTTAAAAACGTTTGTACGTCATAGAGTAGGTGAAATTCAAGATTCTACTTCTAATAACAGATGGAGTTACGTGCCGTCAAAAGACAACCCGGCAGACCTGGTTTCTCGCGGGGTGAGGGCTGACCACATCACTGAGTCAGCGCTGTGGTGGCACGGACCGAAATTCCTTCATCAGACAGACATTAACTTCCCAAAAACATCAGAAACAAACATACAGACACCACTTCCAGAAATATCAGTACATACAGTCACTACAGAAAACACTAACGACAACAGTATATCAACACTTATTCACAAAACAAGTTCTTACAGTAAACTACTCAGAATAGTAGCATACATTAACAGATTTATACAGAACAGTAAAAATCCACAACACAAAAGCACAGGTATTTTATCTTTAACAGACATTCAGAATGCAGAAAACATTGTGCTACAAATCGCACAGCGTGAAATGTTTCCTGCTGAATATAACACTATTAAATCAGGCCAACCCTTACACAAAAAACACGCATTCAATGCACTATCAGTTTTCATAGATCATAACAATATACTGCGTGTTGGAGGGCGCCTTAACAACTCAAATTATTGTTACAATGTAAAACATCCTATTTTGTTAAATTGTAAACACCACATTACACGTATCATCTTTCACAAACAACACTTAGAATTACTACATGCAGGCCCACAACTACTACTATCACACATCAGACAAGCATACTGGCCACTAGGAGGAAGGAACCTCGCAAGGCGAACTGTCCACAGCTGCGTACGATGTTTACGTTTTAAATCTAAGCCTATCCAGCCCATAATGGGTAACTTACCGCTTGACAGAACGCACTTGGAGTTTCCTTTTCTACACACAGGAATTGACTATGCCGGGCCAGTGTTGATTGCAGATCGAAAGGGCAGAGGTAGCAAGCTCATGAAAACTTATGTGTGTGTCTTTGTATGTTTTGCAGCAAAGGCAGTTCACCTTGATCTCGTCACGGACCTTACCAAGGAGGCATTCCTTGCTGCTCTTCATCGTTTCATGAGTCGCCGTGGCAGGCCACAGACCATCTCATCAGACAATGCCACTACCTTTGTCGGGGCAAGCAACGATCTTCATTCATTCTTTCAAACATATTCAGGTGACATCCAAGCACAAATGTCTAATCAGGGCATAGACTTCAAATTCATACCACCCTACACTCCACACTTTGGCGGGCTATGGGAATCGGTTGTAAAATCGGTTAAACATCACTTGAAACGCATTCTAGGGTTAACACATCTCACATATGAGGAAATGTCAACCTGCCTAGCACAAATAGAGGCTGTTCTTAACTCCCGACCCCTTCATCCTCTATCTACAGACCCTACAGACCTGTCCTGCCTCACACCTTCCCACTTCCTTATTGGACGAACTCTCTTGTCAGTTCCGCATCCACCACTCACTGATGTCAACATGGGGAGACTACAACGTCATGAACGAATCGAGAAGCTGAAGCAGCACTTTTGGCAAAGATTCTCACTAGAGTATATAACATTACTTCAACAGAAATCCAAGTGGCGGACCAGTGCCGGGGCTGACAACGGCCTCAAGGTGGGAGCCCTAGTGCTGGTCAAGGACCGAAACCAACCTCCGCTCCTCTGGCTGCTGGGTCGAGTGGTCAAGTTGCACCCAGGGCCGGACCACATCACCAGGGTGGCCGACGTCCTGACAAGGAAGGGCACCATTCAGAGGGCCTACAACAACCTGTGCCCTCTTCCTGTCGACTCTACCTGTTGACTCATCAACCCCCGGGAGCATGTTCCGGCTTCGACGTCACAGCCGGCCCCGGGTACCAACATCACGCGCACGCACGAGCCTCGTCACCGAGCGAGAGCGCATGCGTGTGAGGGAGACGCGCCGACGCCGGTGCGCCCCGCTACGACCAACGGAGGCCTCGACACTTCGCCGGGCGCTCCGACCCGGACCGCACGCGCGCACGGACGACGACCAACGTACAAGATTTACTCAGATTTAGTTAGACAGACCCCTGTATTGTATACTTCTCACATTAATGTTGTTCGTATTGGCATTAAACAATGTAATTACGACGTCTACGAGTCTCATTCATCTCCAACCACAACAGCGAAGCACGCACAGTTCGCAAACATTAAGTCAAATTTACAAAAGACAGACAATAGAATATAATTATCATAAATGATAATAAGTATGACATGGATTTCCTCCATTTTCCACAGGGCCGCGTAATAGGCATCACATTAGGTTGCATACTGGGCATGACGCCGCTACTGTTCAAGGACTACGACAAAAACCAGGACGATAAGAAACAAGCCGATCAAAAACAAGATGAAGCTAAAATTACACCAGCTAAGTAACAACTTCGCACTTTTATGTGCACTGTACTCACTCGAGTTTTTACAAGGCATTCTAGTTAGTGTAAATGTATAAATTACCCTTTTAGAAGAATTTACTATTCTTACCACTTTGGTAAATATTAGTAAGTAATTAAAATGTCTCCTGCCTGTCCAATCTTAACCCAGGGCTACGAAACATATGCTACATTAGATAGTTACGCTTAATACGCAAGTGTGAGCGTCAAATACAAATGTATGTACGTAACGCAACGCAAGCTGAGCGTATTGTCTTACAGCGAATGTTTCATGGCCTTCAAGTTACAATGATTCTGTGTTTGCTCTGTGTTCACTTGTGATTGTGTGATGAAACTTGTACCTTCACAATACCTAATGTGATAGAGTATTTAGTTAATTATCCTAATAAAAATAATATTATAAGAAATATAATAGATACTAGGACGTGTGTATAATGTAGAAGTTGAATCAATATGTATCTGAATATGAAACGAAAGCAATCCGATTTTATTATTATCGAGTTGATCATTTACTGTAAGTAAATTGAATATAATTTTGGCTTATAGAAGTTACTATATTTAATTAGCCAATGAATGTTGTAGTACTTAACTAATCTCACGAACTATATAATTCTCGCACATTTATCACTTGTTAAATTTCGCATAATACTATAAATATTGAAAAGTAGGATAATTGAATCAGAAACTTTCGAAAATACATGGCCTATATATTTAGCAAATACGTATACATACTTACGTATACGTTAGCAGCGTGCACGTTAGTGCACGTAGAGTGCGCTCGTTATAATGTTGGTGCGTTAAAATCGTACATCTCATTGTAAATGGAATAAAAATAACTACATATATCATGTTTATGAATATATACTTTTAAATATATTTATGCCTGTACGCTGTATTAGTCACAGAGTATGGAATACACTTGCTTCCTTCTAGGGACGCCCTTGTCATATATATTGTCGAACTGACGGAGCTGCCATATTATTAAGACTCTCGTCTCTAATTGAAAGGTAGCACGTTGTATTCCATGCTCTGTAATATGAACATAAGCAGTACTATTCAAAATAGTTCTAAAATCTATCATCACATTAGCGTAACTTTGTATGGGCACAGATTAACTAGATGTACAAGCAAATGTACCAATTTTTAAATATTGTTAGATTCCTACCCGGTTTTTTAAAAGGCCAATCAAAGACAGAATCAACTTCATATCAAGTGATTTGATTGGCTGTTGCTAATTGAGTTAGCCAATCACGACAGTTGACATGTGCTTGACGGTCTGCCAACTAATTCTGCCTTTCAGAAATCGGGTGTTATAGTGAAGTTTATTCTACTGTGTGTAATTGTTGTCTATCAAATGTATTTTAACGCTTATAATCTTTGCTTTATTTTTACACTTTACACCGATGTATTTGTTTTAAATATTAAATGGAAGATATAAGAAGACTTTATATAAATTATATAGTACTACTAAAAACACATATTTACAAATATTTTAGGCGTATTTATTTAGTTTTATAACATAATATTGACTGGTATAGTTTATCTTGCATAACGTGTCTTGCCATTGGCAAGCTCTCTGACTAAATATTTTACAAACCATATCAGATGCAGTCTGCTTGTTGCGCATCTTTTGAGCGAAAATATACATACATCTATTATTAAAACAGGCTAAGATATCTATTTAAGAGAGTAGTGTTGCTATCGACTTTCTCATAAGTTTACCGTACATTACATACCCTTTTTCTAAAGTAATATGAAGAAATATATAATAAAATGTTTAAATAGGCAACCACCTCGCTTATCTGTTTTGATGTTTGTTAATAATTGTGTTAACTAGATAAATATATTTTTAAGTAATACGATTTCTCATTCGAGAATTATCGCTGTATCGTCGAATCTCGTCCGAGATTTACCGACAACCGACAATCAAAAGTTTCGCGTGTATCACGTCAATCAATAATTTAAGTCGTCTCGCTAAGAGGGTACTGCTGCTATAATAGTTTAATTTTAATAGTACGTACTATTTAATAACGTACTGACTCGTATTCGTATAAGTCATTATTACGTATAGACCGTTGCAAGTAAATCAACGCCATCTATCGGCAGAGGCAGTAGACAATGTCATCTCAACGTCGCTTAGAGAACAATTTTATGTATGTATGCCTCAATATAAAACCCCATTTATTGTTAGTAAGCAAATCGCAGTCTTAATAAAACAACGAAATAACTCGAAATTTGAAAGTAAGGCAATTTGAACTCTAATTGTATATGTTAAATTCTAATATTATATTTGTGTTAAATCATTGCAATAGAGTTCAAATTTGTTTAATCCAAAATACTGAGATAAGTCTTTGTTTTATTAAGAGTGCGAAATATTTAAATCATAGACGTGCCCAAATCGTACGAAAAAGTGTCCATACTGAGAACAGTGAGCTCACACATTAGATAGTTTAGTGTAGTAGAGCCTCGCTGATTTCAGCATGAATAGGCCGGATCAACCAGAGAATTACTACGCCTCACAGAATATTGATGTGAAATACCAGTATTTCTACTATTGTGTTTCGTTCGGTTAGTGAGAGTGGCGGAGGCCCAATCTCACTCTTTCCCGCTTCCCGCACCTTTTCTTTCCCACTTCCTTTTGCTCTTCTTCCTTTCCTAAAGGGTCGGCAACGCGCAAGTGATGCCTCTGGTCACCGTAGCTTAGGCTAGCGTAGGCTACGGTGACTACTTACCATTAGGTGGACCGTATGCTTGTTTGCCACCTTAGTTGTATAAAAAAGAAAATAAAGAACGGTGGTGTACAATTTAACTCTAAACACGATAATACTATATTTATACTTAACTGTCTATCCCCCGACAACAGTACTTTTTCCTGGAAGAAAGGTAGCACTATGTCTTTTTCTGTACCTCTGATATGTAGGCAAAATTTCATGATGATTGGTCGAGTAGTTAAGGCGTTAAGACATTACAAACAAACTCACTACATTCGCATTAAAACTATTAGGATTCAGATGTCATCTTGCCGTGCCTCGGAGAGCACGTTAAGCCGTCGGTCCCGGCTGCCATGAACATCTATGGCAGTCGTTATTGGGAAGTCAGTACCCTATAATATTCTGACACTGGTCTAGCCTTAGGGTATCGTTAGCCTTCGGGTTGCGGAGGTCAGGTGGCAGCCGCTCCGTGTAAAAACTGATATCCGGTTAGACTAGAAAAGCCGACCCCAAGTGACTTGGGAATAATAAAGGCTAGGGAGAAGAAGAAGATGTCATCTTGGCCATTATGTCTAAGAACATAACATCCAGAAAGGTGACTATATTTAAACATAGTAGGGCGCTTATTTGATTTAAATCTTTGTTAATAGGTATAAATGCAGCACGTAGGTCGTATCTAGTCAACGCATAGTGAATTGTATATATCTGACGGTAAGTTGTGTTAGTACAATTAATGTTCGCACTGATAGAAACTCAACGCAACAAGTTCCTCTTTGTAGACGTCCTATGAATTGTTGTAGCTCAAATTCTACTGTACGTACTTTGGCTGGTTAAAATACTACTTATTACAAAACAAGCTTTAGTGAAAGGTTTAGTTTTTTCTTGAAGGTAAGATTAAACTCAGGAAAATCGTAATGTTAGTAAAATTAATATGAATTGGCTTAACTAAACAGACTTGTTAACTTATGGCAAACGATTGGCAGGTAGACTAATACCGCAGCTGGGATTGGATGTTTCGTTAACATACCGAAGTCCGTCGAATATTAACCGGTCGTATACCGCCGGCTCGCATACCAGCCGGCAGATTTGTACCCGTCGTAGGCCGGTGGCTCGCATGCGAGCCACCAAATTGGCGCCAAAACGCCTTCGCTTAAGCGAAGGCGGCGCGCGGCGTTTTGGCGCCAATTTGGTGGCTCGCATGCGAGCCACCGGCCTACGACGGGTACAAATCTGCCGGCTGGTATGCGAGCCGGCGGTATACGACCGGTTAATTGAAATATCCAGTAGAGACAATGCCATAAAATAAAATAAATGACAGTTTATTTGTTCATATTTTACTGTTAAAACTGACTACAGATTCAGTACCTATTAATATTATAGTACATTTAAATACGACAACTATTGATACGCATAATTGCATTCGAATATACTCATCAATCGTATCAACATTCGAATAAAATTGCTGATATTGTACTTTCTGAGGCTGTTTTCCTGTGTAGAAACCGTAAGGCGCCATGTTGTGGATAGTATTTTAGCCAGCCAACCTATTCAAATTAATTGGATGATATGTTAATGTTTTGTACATTGTTTATATTGCTAATGTAATAAAATTTTATGTGCGTGCAATTTATCTATGGCTGTCATTTCCTCGGGGAATTAATAAAGTTTGAATAATTAATTTAGGAAGAGTTTTCTTTACCACCATCTTTTAACTGATACAATATAGGTTTTTGTTAACAATGGAGTTCTGTAATACTATAAAATAAAAAGGTTTATTGACACAGAAAACAACTCTAATTTAATTTTTATCCCCTTTTTCTTAGCTATTTTTATTTTCACATGGGGGAATGCATTGACGCATACCTTTCCGCGGGGCGACGGAGAGGTTTTGTCGGGCTCACCGGGGGAAAGATACCCCGGTAATACCGACTAAACCTACCACGGTGTTCCTCGACATAACCATAGAGGGTGGGGCCGCGCGAAACGCTTTCACATGCAACCGCGACCCCGCGGAGGTTTCGGCCCGCCGTGCGAAACGGCAGGCCACTACATAAAAACACTTCCTCTACTGTCCCCTTGTACCCGATGAAGACACGACTCAGAGGCAGACAGAGTATTTTCCGTCTCAGATAAATACCCATAAATTAACCAAATGCACTCACACTGGGCAGAGTAAGTTTTGTAAATTTTGTGTATGCATTTAATAAAATACTTTTCGTATATGAAATAAACATCTTGGCGGCTTAAGGGTGGCCCAAGCCCCAAAGCAAACTTTTTTTAACGTGGTGGAATGCATTCTCGCGTAGGTCTCCCCACTGAGCTATCGCTGCTGCCTATATAAATGCCTATATAAACCAATAGTTAGTAGTTATCATACACTAAAGATGATACCTACAACACCTGGACAATCTAACGCGCTTTTCCTTACAAATGGAATCGATGTGCTGCCTACGCAAGGTAGGTACAAAGACGAGCCCAGTACTTGTTTAAGGAGCCTGGAAACTATTCTCATCGCAGGAACACAGCACTGACAGCTCAAGGTTGTTTGGCTGCTATTTTATGCAGAGCTGCTAAGCTACTCCGCCTCGATCAAAATCTCTATCTTAAGATGACCTAATAAAATACCCAATATTATTATAAAGAAATTTGGGTAATACCGTTATGTTTACCTTACCTTATTGTAGCTGGACATTTCGACAAGGTTAGCTGCTTCTGTGATAGGCTGGTTCAGTGATGTCATGTTTGTGTTTGTGAAGCAGAAGAATCTTTATCCACTCTCACTTTTCGCATATTTATCTTGTCCCTGTATCATCAGTCATCACATACCTAATTCACTATAGGTATCACTATGCCGTATGCTCATGTGTCCATATTTTGCGATTTACCTGACTATGCAAATAAGCGAAGTAGCGTACCTATTATTAATACATACTTATATACCATTAATGAACGATTCAAAGTAATCACTATATACGGATTCTACCACAGTTTATTTTAAAACACTATATAAGATATTTTATAACTATTAAACTTCTTAAATTTACACATTTCCGAATGTTTCGGTAGTCTTAAATGGTGGTCGTCTCATTTTTATAAACTGTAGTTATTTCAAAGTACACGAATATGAGTAAGTTTTAGGCGTAAGTATTCACTTACACAGAATTAATTTGATTTCTGTTGAGAATATTAAATAAATTTCATAACATCCTTCTATTAAAATAAATTTTATAAGATCCATATTTGTCTATAGTACTTTCATATCAATAACAAAATAATTACCTGCGTAGTAATTGTGCACGTGAACTAATTAGTTGACAGTCACTGGAGCTAGATGGCGGTTTAGACATTGATGTCTTTATTATTCTCCATATTTTGATACTACTAATTTTACTTTCTATAAATTTATAGAATCTTGAAGCTGAGCACCGCTTTAAATCGGTGAATCATGGATGCCTCACCAGTTTAGCACTGGAGTGCTGAACAAGCACCTAAACTTTACCATATTTTCTATTAATTAACGATAATAACCTACCTCGTATTTCGTGTTTTCACTATTTCTAGCTCAGCTTTGTGGCCTAATGCGAAAAGCAACGTCGCAAATAAATTACATGAATATTTTGAAATTATTTAATTTGGGCTTTATTTTCAGAATATTGTTACAATATAAGCTAAGGTAAAAGTGTATCATTGATGGAATATAAATATAATTATTCAAATTCAAATTATTTGAATTAATTTTGAATTTGAAACCCACCTCAATCATCTTGCCACCATATCAAGCTCAGGTAAACAACCAAACAGGTTTGAACAAACAACGCTAAAATAAAAATGAAACAAGCAAATAATCGTAATCATCGTTTAATAAATAATTATCACTTGTCGATAAAGATATGCGTATGTAAAAGCTGTAAGTATTTGTTTAAAAAATACACCAAACAAGATCAGAGGTCAGTAGAGTAGGGGCACCTTAAACACACACATACACACTACTGAACATGCACACACACGTATTTACTTGTAATAACAGCCAAGATGCAGACGAAACTCAACTGTTGTGGCCAATCTATCAGTATAAATCCCAAATATATTACATTTTTCAGACGTCACTTAAATATAATGTTAATTAAAAAGTTAATGTTTGATATACTTTAATTTTCTTTTGTATTTGTTCGTTAAATTGTGGACCGTAATGTTCAAGTAGCAAATGTACACGCTTATGACGATGATAGTATGACTTTTATTTGCTTAAATTTAATTATATATTTATTTACATTTATTTTATGCACATATTCTGCAAGATTCATTCACACATATCTCGACGTTTGTGTCAAGAAGAGTCCAACCAAGCATTTATTTATTAATATTATAATTTATTTATTACTTTAATAAGTAATACTTATCACTTCAAGTGACAAGTTTAGCTGCCATTTTTGGTCTCACCGGTACTTGAAATATTCTTATTATACATATATAATCAAAATAAAATATCTGAGATGAAAATACAATTTATTGACAATAACTTTGTCCACAACAGTTGAATATCAGTATAATTTATTATACAATTAAATCTAAATAGTGCGAGGAAATAATACAAAAATAATGCGCTTGCGACGAAAAATGTTGGTCGAAATAACATCTCCGAGATGGACTATTGTAAATTTCTACACAATAACCACTTACAAATCTAATAATTTAATTTTAATTATTATCACAAACATGTGATGCATTTGGCAGAATACAAATTTCAAATGTGGTATATTTACTTTTAATAAATATTTATAAATTCTATACGTATCTCATTATTAATTGGAGTTATAAATGTCGAAAATATTAAGCAGTAATTTCACTTTTTCACAGGGTACAACTTATATAAATACAGTTTACATAGCCAATTATATAGCCTTAGAGATAATTTAGATAATTAAATTATTGTGATTCCTGTTTTATAATAATAATAATAGATGTGATGAATTCCATTGACATCATTCATTGTGAAACCGTTGTACAAAGTTGACGTATAAAAATCAAGTATTAAAATAACAACAAAAGGTTACAGAAAAAAAAAAGCTTATTGCATTTATAATGAAATTGGTTTCGGTGACGCAAAGTACCAAATATATTAGCGCCTTAGTTACAATATTATTTGAAAATTTTACTAGAGGACAGAGATTAAAGAGAGGAACCCGAGCTCATCATAAATCAAAAAATAAATTGGTAACACTAAGCTGAAACTGTTAGTGTTGCCAATTTGTTCTTCTATTGTCCACTTTACTAACAAGTTAGAACACTTACTCTTACCCAATTTGCAATGTTGCTAGGATAAAAACAACACACTCAACGTTAGTTGCCTTTTGCCATAATGGATTTCACTCTTCAATCTTTTTTTCTTATTACAATTGATTGCCACCTAGTAATGCCTAATTAATTATATCAAACGTTCACATACCTACAGTATAACGACTAGATCTCGTTTAACTTACGTGATACATTGTGCGACGCAAAACAAATCGATACTGTTCGGCGAACATAACGCTTGATGGTAGTTTTCCATGAGGGCTTGTTTCAAGTTATTCAAGATAGGCGAACGATTATAACTAATATGGGTTTGAGTGCTAATCGAATACACTCAACTGAAATATCGATTGTGACGTCATAACTTAAACTCGTGATTTCATTTCAGTCGCCTACGAGAGGCATAGGCTACAAATGGGTGGTAATACTACGCACGAATACAGACGCAATCACACAGACGTACGCATGCGTGGGGTAATATGATATAATATGAGGAAACTTTACGTAATATTTATACCCATATTTTTTAAATTTAAGTGCGATTAATATGCAAACAAGTAAGTCCAGGTTCTTAGTCAACCAGACTGCCAAGCTTCGAGGTCTTTTCCATATTTTACCATTCAATTATAATAAGCCAACAATAACTTCATACCTTGTCTTTATTGCAATCAGAAGCCAATTGCATTGAGAACTTTGAGATTTTTAAATAAGCATTGGATAGTTATGTCCGCCGACGAGTATTTAAATTTAAAGATCTGTCGGTACTACAATTACAACGAATATCTATACATCTATACAAATAAATAAAATTGAAGTGTCTGTTTGTAATGTCAAAATAACAGCTTTTTACCTAATGCATATGAAAGTATATAAAGTACCTATACCAAAACATCTATCTTCAAAATGTTTTTTTGTCTGTCTGTTTGTTCCGGCTAATCTCCGAAACGGCTAATCCGATTTTGACGAGACTTTCACTGGGAGATAGCTAATGTTATAAGGAGCATTTTAGGATACATTGATTTTAGAAAAAAATTGGGTTTCGCAGAGAGATATTAAAACCAATGCAATAGTGAACAATATCCGATTTATCTATACAAATAAATAAAATTGAAATGTCTGTCTGTAATGTCAAAATAACGGCTTTTTACCTAATGCATATGAAAGTATATAAGGTAGCTATATAAAAAAATATTTTTTTGTCTTTCTGTCTGTCTGTTTGTTCCGGCTACTCTCCGAAACGACAGAAACTATTTTGACGGGACTTTCACTGGCAGATAGCTGATGTTATAAGGAGTAACTGAGGCTACTTTTAATCTAGAAAAAAAATTAAACCCCATGAAATAGTCAACAAATTCCCATTCAAATAGGGAAATGTATACAAACTAATAATAATTTTAATATATACTTCCAATATAAATCCTTATTTATTAAATCAAAATCGACCTACAAAGTAGAAGAATGAAATTAATTTTAGCATAGGTCATTTATATACGAGGAATAAAGAAATATTCAGTTTTTGTAAATTTTGCGAACTGAACTAACACTTTTTAGTTAAAATCCACGCGGACGAAGTCGCGCGTAACAGCTAGTTGTATATATATGTGGTAGGAAGGTGAATATCTATGGCTAACATTAGTTCGTAAATACGTTCATATTACACACGAGTAAATGTTCGACAGGGCTTATATGTTAAATTCGCTTCAATTCTTATTCATACGGATGAATTTCAATGTCTTTGTTTTTTGGTTGCACTTACGAATAATTGTTCAATACCTATGAATATTATACTTTTAATGGGAATAATGAATGATATTTATTAAGAATTCTTATCACCACAAGAAGCTGTATTGTAAGAATATTATTATATATATTTATTATATGAATATTATTGCTTATACATAATAATTATTGTATAATTTCGCCTGCAAAACTAAATTTATTTGACGAATATTGCATAATATTTGTAGTTCTAAAATGAACTTTATTGCTTTAGTAATAAATATGTACATTAAGCTTCTCGTGGCAGTAAGTTTGTATGTAACAAGACATGCAATTTTCTATATAGATATTAAAGTAGAAACGTATGTACAGTTTGGTCACAAATAGGTACACTTAAATTTAAGCTGCTTTAAGTTAAGTTGAGATCCTTAAATTTAGAGGCTACAGTAATACAAACGATATTTATTAAAATAAATGTTATGTATTAAAGAACAATCGGGACTTAGTCATATTAACAAAACGAAGAAAATATATAGCGAGCGGAAGGACCGATCGTCTTACTATATTTCCTGATTTACGAAATGACGGTGGTTGTAAAAAATATATTTTAGCTGACGTCATTACACGGCTGGTAAATTATAGTTGTCGTAAGTCCCAGGGACCATGAGCTGTGATAAATCGTACGGCAACAGAAATCTTCAGCGACTTTGAAGACACGTTTCAATTCCTGAATGGCCGATACTGTAGCTGAAATTACAATAAGCTACCTGTAGGACAATTTCTTGTGATTTTAAGAAAGCCTGTATACCTACGTTCTTATATTATATTTAATTAGCTAGCGCGTAAAGGCGTGTATCAATAGGACTTAATTAACGTGACTAAGTTCTAATTGATCTCTAAAAGGTGTATAATACGCGAAAGATTAAAAATCAATTACAAAGGTTATGTATAAGATTGTAATACAAAATTGTGATACAAAGATAAGTGCATTTTAACACAGTAGATGATGACATCATGCACACAAACGCGAATTGTTCGCTGCTAAGTATCGGCATTTAGCGTGACTTCTTTGACAATATCTATCATTTAAAATTCGTGTGTCGCTGTCGGCAAATCGCGTAAATCTCTTAGCAAAGGTGCGCATGCGCACGGACATTGTTTACTAATAAATACTTAAGTATATCACATTGTACTCCCGTCAGTAAGTAGTACATCTGATAAAGGATTCACAACCAAGCCATACGTAATTACTAAATAAAAAGTAATAAAAAAATAAACCACCGACATGCACCTTTATTCATTCGTTTTATTATAAGTATTTATTATCATTCAGTGCTATCTTTATCGTAAGTATCGGTACAGATTTATAAATACAGATGGCCGATTCAATACAAAGCGTGTAACACGATATTGGGTCAAATCGATTGCAGACAATAAATAATATTCGATCAACTTGGACCAAAATCGCTCCGAACTGGACTTCTGTACTTATTTATACTGTGACATCGGTACACTATTATTTTATTTTATTAGCTCAAGTGTTTGAATTGACATATATTAGATTCATATTTAGTGTCTTATCGTTTTGAAAAATCTTCGACTATAAATGTATCGTATTTTACGGATAGTTGTTTCATATTGAATTCGATAACGATATGGTATGGTATCGATTCGATTAGTTTCCGAAACCTTCTGATACGGATATCAGTTGTTTAGAAAACAAATACCACTTGGCTGCCCCAACGTTCTATTACAATATTTCAGAGCACTGCAAGGAGATGAAATAAAATATGTTTTTTACATTGTAAATGTTTCAATAACTGGTTTTAAGAGCAAACTATTTTGCAATATTTGTGCATCATATTTCAGTATTATTATAATTTTATAAGCTTCTCAAGAATATTCCACTACCAATATGCGCATAGCGAAAATAGTCGATTAAAAATTCACAAGTATATTAAATATGTTGCTTTTAACATGAGATTTAAAAAAATGTCTAAGGCAGTGACTTCTATAAAGAAGGTAAAAGAGAACCACAATATGAAGTAGCATGGGTGTCAAAATAACGGGAGGTAAGCACCATTCGTATCTCATCAGTAATAATTGCATCGACTATTGAATAAAATATACGTAATGTTTCATCAAGGAATAAACGACGTAAGAAGCACCATGTCATTAGGGAAGTCGGAGGCAATGAATCGCAAACACAACCGCATACTTATGCCAACGAGAATGCATATATGTATATTGCTATATGTAGACGACATATTAGTATATGCTCAGTGCTTTGTTCTACACCTTCTATCTTTGCTCGAGCAGAGTGCAATATCAGTTCGTACTAGATGTGCCTTACGCCGTTTAATCCCTAAGTCATCGATGATATGAAAATGATATACGAACCCTGTTGCGGTTAGAAAGCCTTGGTCGCGACAAACGTGCGGTCACTAAAGAGCAGTCCATACTGAGAGTGATTTTATTAATACTGAATATTAAAACGCTTGGTTCATTTATGCATCGTAGTACTCTTGCGTCAAATGCACTCCGTTTGCTGCATCTACATCTTATGAGATGCAAGCGTCTCTAGCTGCAATTTACGCAAAAACCAAAGCGTAACAATTGCTTTATATAACATAAAATAGTCCGCGACGATCGCAATGCGTTCAACGCACCGTTTGGCGCATAAACGAACCCAGCTCTTAAACCTTGATTTATAAATTATTCGCAGGTATAAATTAAATCAAAAAGCTACATAATTTAACATTAAGTATGTTCTCCAGTTCCCTTTTGCATGTTTATTGGCAATGTCTCTTCGACCTTGACATTATTTTTCTTAATAAACCTGTTCCTCTTTCACTTTAAATAATTTCTTCAGAACATTTATAAATCAGCCTATGATAGTTAGTAGAAAAGTAGTGCAACGCAACGTATACACTATAACATCACCCAAAACACATGGTGTACAGAAGACCGGCTCGGTCAAACGCAGTAATTCACATCCCTATGACTTTAACCGAAATTATGCTTTCAGCCATCTGTTACTACGTATTTTATGACAGTATGTAGCAGCTTTTATTCCTTTTGATGCTGGTGGTGATATTGCACACTAAGCAAAAAGGATATTGTCTGCGCACGCAGCTGTGCCTACATCTTTGAAGAGTAAACATTCCCACTAAACAGGGTTAGCGAAGTTTATGCTAGATGTAGGAACGCGTATAAATTTAAGTAGAAAAGCGAGTATTAATTCGAAATGCTAAAGTTCTGATTACGCGGATTTCGATACGAGGGTTTACGTTGTATTTGAAGGCAAATCACAAACAACAATTTAACGTATCACTTATATCACGGAATTCAGGGCGATTTTCTTAATAAGTTTATATTTATCACGGTGCGCATGCGCTTTAAGGTAGCCAGCGGTGTATATGAAGCTTTATGCTTACACATAGCATAAGAGATAGAGTGGCAGGTCACATGCCAACACATACGAGAACTATTGCAAACTTGTACGCCATATATTACATGCACTATCACCACTAATTGGCTAATAGAAATACTACAATCATTGGCTTCAGCGTGGCCTGTTACTCTATCTTTATTGCTGTATGTATTTGATGTAAAAATAATATTGCTCAAAGGCTTGAATATAAAATTATCACTAATGAGTATCGCGGGATTAACAGCTAAATAATAAAAATGCTACGACGCGCGCGCCGTTTCACGGCCGACTTCAACAATCTTAAACAAGCAATACCTTTACAAATACTAAAACTATAGTGTACAAGTCGCTATGTACAAATTAACATATGCTAATTATTATAAAAATGAAAAATAATTCACTGTTTTCGGCGTTATAGTTTCGTTCGTTCGGCCTTTTGTGTAGTTATAGACTAGAAACGCTCTCCATTCATTTTCTAAATCATGGATACCTTAAGGTCCAAAATCCTGTGAGCACTCGAATTAGAATGAATATGAATGAACTAGAAGGCGTTGTTTCATAAATATTACAACGCGTAGGACTCATTTTAGCAAATAGGTAAAATTTATAAGAAATTATAACCTGAATCGAAAAGGCACTCCAACACAGGGACATAATAATGTTTGCGTACGAACAGAATAGTGAGTCATCGAAAGTGTTTATAAAATAAACTACCCACTATACATTTATAAATTCATTTGTAATTATTTGCTTCTTGTTTTACCCTGAAATGTGTTCTTTTTTAAATAAACTATTGTGAATAGAGATCAAAAATTTGATTAAAGTAAATTTATCAAAATTGAGTTATTAAGAAATCTGCTTCTTTTTATTTTATAGTAGTGCAACGCCATCTTTTACGATATAAATAAACTAACTAACAGTTATTGTATCGATTTCCGTTAGATGGCGTCAAATACCGGCTTATACCATTTTAGTTTTGAAATGGGTATGCATTTTTGTAGCTTACTGTACATACATACAGGCTGATTGGTAAAAGTCTGGACATATTGAAGGAAGGTATTCAGTACTCGATTCTGGAGCCGAATATCTAAATAAATCGGTACTTAAAATTTGACCTGGTTATCCAATAAAAACTAAATTTGCGGACACTTGCGCATATACCAAAGCTAAACAAAACCGCCGTCCCCCATCCCCCGCTACCGCACCCTGCACTGTACCGAATTTGCACCCCCGTCCGTCCTTTTCTTATCAAAGGTCATTAACCTCTGACAGATTTGTGCGACGCGTGCAGTGTCCGCATTTTATGGATATTTCATATATTTCATACAAATTTTCATAAAGGTTTTCTTTGCAGGTTACACAGTTTTTTTTTATATACTTTACGTCCGACCATAAATTATCATGTCCTTATGTATGTACAATGTTTAACCAGTGACACTGTATATATATATAAAGCTGCAAAATAGCTGCCTGTTTTACTTAACAGTTCATTTAATAAGATTGCCAAAGCTTCTTAAGTAGACGCCGTGTTTTACCAAGGATATGTAGTCCCTTCTGCTGTGAAAACAATAATCTATTTTAACTACCTCACGTATTGCATGCGTGCATAGACCGTGGCCTATGTTGTAGTGGCAACCGTAGTAACCACTTACCTTTAAGTAAGTCGTGAACTTGTCTACCACTGCTGTAGTCAAAATAAGATAGTTACATAGTCTAGTCTATAACTACACCGAGGTTTAACCGCTAGGCGTCCATAACGGTACGGTATTAAGCTTATGACTTATATCAAACGTAACACGAGTGCATCGATATCCCGTCGCGGTATTGATTTGTACTAGATTGTACGCCAAGTTATCTGGATCACGTATTGCGGCGAGTACTGGGCCAGTGTGACGTCATCCTTTTATACAATGTTGAATGAGCGCTTATAGTACGAGAGCTAGCGGCCATTTTAGAAATGAATTGAATTTAGAACAATGTATTCTATTTTTAAACTGACAGTTTTGAAAAAGGTTGTCCTTGGCGGCTTTTTTTTTTGCAATGTATGTCAATTGTTCGGAGTGCCAGACCCGGAACAACTGACTGTGCATCGTACACACAATTTTGTGATCATGTCTTTTGTATTGTGTTATGATGATAATGGTATTGATATAAAATCGACCAATTCAAGCTTTTTATAATAAAGTCCACTATTGGACAACCGATCGGCAGCAGCAATTTTTAATTAACTATTATTCGGACGCCAGCGTCCGGGCACAATGCTTTTATGATTGTCTCGATATGATTAAGCTGACAGTTTAAATAATTATTTAATTTTTTCTATAAAATTTACTTTCAATTCCAAATCCGTTACAAAAGTAAGAAAATAAATATTACAACATTATACATGAGTGTGCGTCATTTTCAGATTGACATATCCATGACTAAAATGACCAATGAACACAAAATACAGAGATATAGAAGTGTGGCCCAAGATACATAGACACACAAATAGACGTATTAATAAACACGAGTGTACGTCTGTATGTGTGTGTGTGTCTGCTTTATTGTGTTATATTGTGATGCCCGGCCGTATCTATGTAATTTGTATGATAGCTCTCTTACTACACGCTTTTATCGCTACAATATTTTAGGAGAATCTCTTCAGTATGTGAGTGATGTATTCTCAAATTATTGCTATTAACGCGAACAGTCGAATCGCCGATACGCTTGCCAAGTAGGACGTTAGCGTCATACTATGAACAAATAATACTAACTACACAATAAGCTACCTAATGTATTCCGGGTCGACACGTGTCGTACATCGTCGACCTTTTAAAGGTAATGGCAAATATAAATTGTTCTAACAAAACAACGAAAAATAATACTGTACTGCATAAATAATATGAATTTAGCTACCAAAGGTCAAGAGTCTTCTTTCTTGATCAGATCGGAAGCGTTCTGGACAAAGGCCAGGTTAAGAGCACCTTGTACCGACGGGCGTGTATGAGGAATGTGATGAAAGTGAATGAAGCCAGAGAAGTGTGTCAGGATCGTAGCAAATGGAAATCCGTAGTCTCTGCCTACCCCTCTGGGAAACAGGCGTGAATCTATGTATGATGTATGTAGGTCAAGAGTATTTAGTCGGGTAACAGATTACGTTTGCTATATATTAATATTACCAATGTTGTACTTATTATGGCAAATAAACATTTGTTCCTATGTACTTTAAATAATTCTTGCATAATTCCCTATTTTAATAATAATTAACTAACTTTACTAATAACCCGGCGCACTCCCTACGCTTGATTGCGAGACCCGGTTTGCGCAGATTTTGGCTCGTGCGTTACAGTTTGACCAGACACGCACGCGATTAATTGCGCAAACCTAATTTGTGTTGTGAGCAGCCAGGCCGATATACTCGACAAATTTCAATAATTCACAATTTTTGGCGTACTTTCAACAAATGGAATGATTTATAATTAATGAAAAGTTTGGTCTCACTAACACATCGAATCATTCTCTTAGCCTAATTTGGTTGTCTGTTTACAAATCAATAAATATATTTTGTACCTAGGATTAGTGTACATTAATGAACGTCACTCACTAGCGTCACGGGGGCGGACACTCGCCGGGGGGCTGAGGTTTGGATTAGCTCAAGTGTTGGCGTGTACGGTGAGGGCGTCCTGGGGCGCACTGTGTTCTGTGCGGTAGTCGGGGTCGGTGGAGTTGCGCAGTAGCGCGCTGAGCTCGTGGCGCGCGGTGGCATCAGCGACGCGGCGCCAGCGCGGGCGGCGCGCGCGCACGGCGTACGACGACTCCTCGAAGCCGGCGCGCAGCCCCAGCACGATACTCAGCGCCGACGCGTCCTGCCCGTGGCAGCCCGAGTATCGGTACTGAGGCTTCTTGTCGAATCTGCAGCCCACCGACTGTGCCCCTGCGTCATACACGTACAAACACTTAAAATAACTGCCGAACAATACAACATATACAGAGTTAATTGATCTTTCTGTATGTGCTTTATCGCTTGTATTATAGCCTGTGCTCTAAAGAATTTTTATCATTTTAACATTGCAGCGCGCATAATGGTGTTTTTAGAAACCCAAAATGCGAAGATTCTCAAGCAGTATCGCGATGTACCAACAGTAGTCTTCTAAGTAGACATATTAAACACGTTGCTTGCTTTTGAATTTTTAAACAAGAAAGACATGTGTATATATGTACCTATAGGCATGATACAGTCCTGCGTCAACGCGCACTGTATCCAGGGAGTCATGACCTCGACGACAGCGGGCTTGTTAGCCACGATGAGCCTGGTGACATCCAACATCTGCACGAAGAGGAAATCGTCGATGTTGGCGTGGAAGTAGTGGAACATTCGCGGGTGTGTCAGGGACGTGACGGCAGCCCGACGTGGCCAGGCCAGGACTCCGCCCCCGGCGACTGCGCGTTTCCAGAGAGCGTCCAACTCACTAGGTGTTCCTGTCCAGCGCTGTGACGCGTCGCAGAATATAACGCCGCCGACTCGACTTAGCGCGTGCTGTAACGGATAAAGTAAACCCTTTACTTTCTATGTATTCGTGAAGATGTTTTATGATTTGGGTGACTAGTGCCAGTTGCTTTTACGTTCACGCGATCCAAACGTTTACCGCGTTTGGCTCTCTGGTTGGTTAAGAACTTGGAGCGGGCCAATCGGAGCGCCGAACGCCATAAACATGTCGATCGAGTAAAACTATCTATGTAGGAACTGTAAGTATCTAACTTTATTTACAACGATAATTTTTTAAATTCAATAATTCGTTACGTACCAAATACATTCAAAAGTCAGTTGAATACATTACTTCTGAACTAAAACTGTTATACATCGTACGATATTTAATCGAATCGATCATTAATAAAAGTGTCGTGACGTTATGAATTACAGATTACTATTCAGAGCGCTATTGATCAGAATGATTCAGCCAAACGGCCAGGTTGTGGGTACTCTAAATGGACAAGCGTGCATAAATAATATGACGAAAATTACTAAAGCAACATAGTATAGTTTCTATGCATAATTAATGTATTTACAAAAAAAAAAGTATATATGTATGTTTATCCATTGTCTAGTACCCATAGTACAATCTGTGCTTAGTTTGGGCTAGATGGTGTTGTGTGTATGTAGAATATTATTATTATTATTATTACTTATTATAGTATGGCTACGATAGCTCAGTGGGGACACCAACAGACTGCAATGCAGAGGGTCTCGGGTTCGAACCACGTCGCGCACCTCTGACTTTCGAAAGTTATACGATTTTTCGAAATTATGTGCGTATTGATTGACAATTATCGCCTGCTCCGTGCCTCGGAGAGCACGTTAAGCCGTCGGTCCCGGCTGTTATGAACATCTATGGCAGTCGTTATTGGGAAGTTAGTGCCCTATAATATCCTGACACTGGTCTAGCCTTAGGGTATCGTTAGCCATCGGGTTGCGGAGGTCAGGTGGCATCCGCTCCGTGTAAAAACTGATATCCAGTCAAATCCGGTTAGAACAGAAAAGCCGACCCCAAGTGACTTGGGAATAATAAAGGCTAGGGAGAAGAAGAAGAAGAATTGTATGGCTGCGTACTTCTTGCAGGTCTGTTTTTACTCATAGACTAAATCTAACAAGTAACTCAACCCTTAGCCTAAATATATCTGTAAAGTCACTACAAGTAACACCAATAAACTTGAGATTCACAATTGTTACTTTGTGACCTTGAAGAATAAATTAATTTTACTTTGACTTTGTGTCCCGCGGCAATCCACAGATGTCGTTTACGCCTTCGGAAAACGAGCCTTAATCTATCTATGAATGGTAATTTTAAACCAAAAATGTATTTACATTAAAAAGTCAGTTAATACATTTCTTCTGAACTAAACATGTTATACATCGTATGATATTTAATCGAATCGATCATTAATAAAAGTGTCGTGACGTTATGAATTACAGATTGCTATTCAGAGCGCTATTTTAGAATGATTCAGACAAATGGCTAGGTTGTGGGTAAAAATAGTGATTATATAGTTTTTATATTTATTTATACTTTGTGTCTGCTCTGTATGGTAGACAATCTGCTGGTGGTAGAGCACCACAGTATAATGATATGATTGAAATGATACGCAGGAAAATTGTAAATCTGGCAATCAAAAAGATTAATCGTAAGATTCTTCTAATTCCTTTAGACTCAATGACCAAAATGTGTCCAAGCAAAGTAAGACAGTAAAATACGCTACTGCTGCTTTGTAGATCTTTAACGAAACTGACCTAACATACGAATGATAATAATACAAATTATAGATAAATGTAAAATACACCAATCATGGTAAAACATGTTGTTCTAATCATGTAAACTAACATCTATAATAAGCATGTCAATGTATTATTATTCACACATGTTTTTGCAAATAAAAGTATCTTTATCTTTATCTTTATCTTTAATAGCATCGCCAAGTTTCCTTCCGAAAGACGAACAGTTTCAGAACATCAAACACAGTTTCAGTCAAGTACAGTATAAGTTACAGTTGGAATAACCGTATAAAATTAATAACAACGTACAGAACGACAGTCTCATATAAATTTAATGTCAAAAGTGAAAATACAGAACGGTTTATGTGTGCACGATAGTGGCAATATTAATTTGAGCCGCGCACCAAGCGTTTATAGCTAACTTACTTTGATAGGTCCCTAGTACTCTGATGGAGTGACACGTCATTATTTTAAAGTTTATGATGGTATTCAATAACCTAGAGAAGAGGAAAACGCCCACCCACCCTCGGATTGTTCATCCCAACAATTTCAATAGAAAAAGGTGGATAATATCGAAATCTTCTGGTAAGGGACAGTCGCGTCCTTCAATTTGCAGTGTTCTCTCCGAACACAAAATATGCGTCAAAGAGCTATAATTACAATGGATTTCCGTCAAGTAACGTCTCCTTGATTTTATTTATAATATAAGTTTTATTTATGATAAGGATATCTTATCGCATTGGAAGATCCCGAGAGAGCATATGACTATACCCGACAGGAGGTCAGCACCCAATAAACTTGTGTGTTCCTTGTGGTTAGTAGAGCGGCAACGGGACTGATATTTGCCACTGTCGTTGGCAGCGCAATAATGTTTTAACAGTGTCGTTCGGAGCTGAACAGGTTTGCAGTTTAGCAGTAAAAGCTGTGAAAGGCCGCCAATGACAATTTTTTGGTGACAGCAATAATGAGCCAACGCGGCTGGGTCAATACCAGTCTCGTACTGGAAATCGGCAGCGGGTATCTTGTATTACTGTTATTGCATTTATCTCAGTAAGTAAGAGCTTCCAGAGGTCCAGATACCCCACCCGTTCCTTTGCTTTCATCATGTATATTTCCTTTTTCTTGGAGTTGTCAACTCCTTGATATTGCAGGAATGATATTCCTGATATTGCAAGCGATCATAAGCTACAGTAACTGCTAAGGATCACGCGGGACGTATGCCTGGCTTGTAAGTTTTTAACGCTAGAGAAACAATACCGAACGCCAGAAACACATAAATTCCAAGATATAATATATCAAAAGTTTATTTCAGACTACGACTATAAGAATTAATGAACGTAGGTGGCCGGCATAAACTTTTCTTACAGATAAACAAGTGAGAAACAGCAATGAATTACCGGAGTTTGAAAAACAATATATGCAAAGTTTACGTGATACCACGTGACCTTGAGGTGAGAGGTCAAAGGTCATAGTCATTTCGGGAGTATATCGACTGTGCTGAGTCGAATGGCGTTGACCGCGAGTCTCTAGCTCTTACGGTTCTTGAGTTGAAAGTTGTATAACAGACGGACGGACAAAGCTGTTGTATAAGAGTTTTCCGAACTCTAAAACAACACGCAGAAAGGTTTTCTCTTCAGTAGCCGCGGTTTACAAACATTTCCTTTATCTTCTTCACTTTACCGACTAAGCTCGCTGTTTTTCTGTACAAGTTTGACTGCGCTCACAAACACATCTAGGATATTGAAGATGTAGGCGGCTCTGACAAACACCGCCATAAAATATTACAAGGGACATCTTGCTATAAAATTGTAAGTAGGTCTTACCCTGGCTAATCCTTACTTATATTATAAATGTGAACGTGAGCTTGTTTCTAAGACTCACAGTGAAATCAATGATACTATTTTTGACTAAAATTCTTCTATTTTAGAATGTAACTTGAGTAATATTTGAAGCAGCCACTATTTAGTCATTCTCATAGCTAAGATGCTTCCTTTACTACAGTATATTGTTTGGTCTTATATATTTATTTCGTTGTGCACGGCTTCCTAGCAACTAGTAGCTCATAAAATAACGATATTGTGGTATTTGTTCCTTGCAAGCTTAAACTACTTGACCGATTATCATGAAATTTCGCATACAAATTGTTAGGGGTACAGAAAAGGATAGCAAAACGTACATTATATCCAGAAAAAGAACGAAGTAAAAGACTGTTGCCGAGTTATAGCTAGTATATTATCAAAGCGACTGAGTGCGTATCTATACCTTATGAAAAAAAAAAAAAATTAACAGCACTTCTTTCCGTTAAGATGAATACGACGATATCAAAATCTTCCAAACTTTATCCTTTGTCAGAGCCGCCATAGAACTCAAGTTTTTATAAAATCTAATTATGAATATGTTTCTAGACGAAACCCTGCAAATGCAGTAAAATCTACTTCAAAAGGAAAATCGTCAAAGGTTACGGAGAATCTACCTATACCAACATTTAAGTATGATACATATGTGTCGAATCAACATCATGTATTTGCTTCTTGTAAGATTAAAATTACAGTAAGTTATTATTTCAGGATATTAAATGCTGTTGAAAACATTAATTTTCCAAATATAATACAAGGTAAAGAAGCGCGGTAATTTAAGAGTTTTATTGTATACGTATTTTATTGTACTGTTATTAGTATTATTACCGTAACAATAATTAATTATCTTTATATATATAATTCTACTGTACTTGTGTATGTCACTGAACTCCACATAAACACCTGCACCGAATTTGATAAAATTTTTGTGTGTGTTAATGTGGATTCGAGGATGGTTTAGATTTGGTATTTTTTTTCGTGTTTTTACGGCAATGTCTGTCGGGACAGCTAGTTAGATATATAATGATAAAATATTATTACAATTTTTTCTTTTCTTAAAAGTTTCTTGTTAACCCCTCCAGCTAAGCTAGAATACTTGTGTTACGGTTCACGTCGATAATGCAATGGGTGGGATTCGAACCCGCGACCACTCGATCGCAAGTCCAATTATTGAATTGACCATTAACAGACTATCATTACTGATTAGACCATTAAAATCTTAGGCTTGAAGCTGTGTTATAAAACCATCAAACGTGTCGGTCCAATGTAGCACCTGCTGCATTGGACCAATAATTAAACTTGTTATATTAATTAAACCTATGCGTACGTTTAAAGTACACACTAACACTACTCTAGCCAACACATTTTGTTATTTAGAAACTACGTAACGCTGGGGGCTCTGGGCTCTTGCTTTAAAATAAGTCCATTGATAATATAAAAGCTTTTCTTTTTCTATATCTAGAAACGTAACTAAAACAAGCCCATATATATTGGTATCACCCTACTTACAAGACAGCTATACATATGAGATATGTATAAAAACCGACGCGGCAGCGAGGATAACATCTTTGGCTCAGCCTCCGTTTCGAGGTTCGTTTGCGTGCGTTTTCGACAGCCATCGCCACGTTTTGGTACTTTATCGATAGTAATGTTTCCTCAATTTCAAAATTAAAATGTTAAGATTTTATTGTTTTACTAGCTGTCCCCCGCGGTTCCATCCACGTATAAAATTAGCTAGCGTAGCTCGCTCACTTCTGGGACTTAAATTCTATTGGTAAAAGAATCGCCTATTTAATGTATCCAGTAGTTGTGGGGTTTATTCATTACAAACAAAAATACAATTTTTTTCCTCTTCCAATTTTATAATATTAGGAATAATAAGTATAGATTTATAAAGTATGTTACAACTGGCATAGTCGGAAGGTGAAATCCATCTCAGACCGTATCGGAGACATTGCGAAGTAACGCCAGGTTAAGAGTACCATAAACCAAGGAGAATCCATAAACAACGTGATGAGAGTAACCTTCTTTTTATTGGTAAGGGAACAGCTAAGCTCTGCCATACCACAAAATCACCGATTTGTATAAACCTCATTTAAAGGCTAAGACACAGCGGTCAGGATACATAATATGTACAGGGTCATATGTATTTAATACATACGTAGTTTTCGTGATGAAATAGTCAATAAACAATATCAATAGCGCTTAACCACATGTCAACTGGGACGAAAACACTGCGGTCACCGTACGTGAAACATATCATTTTACTGGTTTATACGCGTTTTCACTCACTCGCTTGTGAATCCCGGATCTTGCATTGATTGAATTAAAATATCACGTTAAACCATTGCTGCAAGATAATCAAATTTATAAAATTAGCAGGCATTAGGTAGATGTAGCATACTAAACTCGATCTCTGTGCCCTGGCCATAGTGAGAAAAACACCGTGGTTGATTTAGTCGTAGGTACCTGGGACTTTCCATCATTCCCCGGATGAGCTCGATGTAACGCCTCCGCTCGCCTCGCAGAGAGATATGCGTATATGCATTCCCCCACGTAAAAAAAGGTGTAGCATACTCCTTGTATCTGGTCAAGTGTTCGTAGTAAGGTTCTCAGTTCTATTACCAAGCCAAATACTGATTGAATTTTAACGTTAGATGTTCTGAGTCAGGAAATATTTAGAATGGAAATAGGGATTCACGCAGGCAGGCCCTATTAGTCATTATATTAGTAATAACCCTAATATTAGTAGTTTGGATCAATTGAGGGCACATCTTGTCATCTAGTCCAGTCAATTCTGCGCTATTGTATTACTGCTTGGGGTGGTACATATAAAACCACTATCTTACGATTGGAGAGAACCTAGAGATGTGTCCTAAAAGTCATGACTTGTAAACCTATTAGATTCCCTACATCTGAACTCTACTAACTTTGTGAAGTTATGACAGTTCGACAGCTGTACATCTACCGGGTTATCTGCCGAGTACGTACCGTAACTCCAAACAATCCTAACTATAATTATATAAAACACGCGCGGATCTGACAGAGTTTTTAAACTTATTAAACACTCGACTACTATAGCCAGTCACCAGTTCTATTACTTAAGTCGTCCGAAGCTTAACAATAAAATCAATAAAATGCTTACTATATATCCTTTAACAACTTGCAAATGTAAGGTAAAACTCAAAAATTGGCTGCTCTCTCTATCCATCACTCAATGTGAAGAACTATTGTTGAGATAAGAAAATAACAAATACTTTTTTAACATATTTATGTATCTATATTTTCACTAATAATATATATTAAAGCATATTTTCACAGTATATTTATATCTTCAACCCACTCAAACGTACATGCCTCTTTTACACACACACACACACACACACACATGATCACATATACTTACACACACTAGAACACACATACATTCAATACCATAACATTGCATGTCTTTTTTCTTTATTATTTTTTTTTTTATTGTGTCCTGTAGCATTAATTTCATTTCTGTTATTTATGTTTTCTTTTTTGTTAATTTCCACCATGTTCTCGGATGTGAGCGCTAATGGCTGCGTCACAGTTTAATACTATTGCAGCCATTAACGTACTTATATTTTGGTACCAATATATTCGAAAATAAAAGTTATTATTATTCCATACATTTTAATATTTTCTCGCAATTATATTTTACATTATATATAAAAAAATATAAAATAGGATCACGTATCAATAGCAGCGATAGCTCATTGGGGAGACCAACAGACTGCAATGCAGAGAGTCTCGAGTTCGAACCCACGTCGCGCACCTCTGACTTTCGAAAAATATATGACTTTTCGAAATTATGTGAAATGAATTATGACAATTATAGCCTGCTTTGTGCCTCGGAGAGCACGTTAAGCCGTTGGTCCCGGCTGCCATGAACATCTATGGCAGTCGTTATTGGGAAAGTCAGTACCCTCTAATATCCTGACACTGGTCTAGCCTTAGGGTATCGTTAGCCTTCGGGTTGCGGAGGTCAGGTGGCAGCCGCTCCGTGTAAAAACTGATATCCAGTCAAATCCGGTTAGACCAGAAAAGCCGATCCCAAGTGACTTGGGAATAATAAAGGCTAAGAGAGAAAAGATAAAATAGGATCACGGAAACCCACCGGTAACGGGTGCAGAGATCAAGCCATCGGTGGTTAGGGCTCCAGAGAAAGGAACCTCCGCACTATGCGCGCCGGGTCGAGCAATACTGACTTATTATTATTATCTTATTATGGTATGACACAAAATGCCTGGTCATTGGTCTCATGGTACAAGTTAGCGTGTGGTCATGAGATCTCAGGTTCAATTAAAGGATCGAGTAGTTATTGGAATTTCAAGCCAAAAATGTCAAGTCTGGAACTATGGCGATAGACGTCCATATTAGGTAAAATTTGAGTGCACTTCACCTCGGCCTACCCGGTAATAGACTAATAATTATTATTATTTATTGACACAAGCTTAAGCTTTAATAATTTAGAATTGTTTGACCTCTGCACTAGTAAAACTGTGTTGCAGGAGCCATTGTCTTCCCCTCTATTTAAAAGTTCCGATCATTTTATGTCATTAAGTACAGACTCACTCTACCACGTGGGACCTAATCAATTGCTAGCAAAATGTAGGTATGCTTCTGCTTACCTCTTCAGAGACATACATGAGTGAGTATATCAAAGGAATTAGACGTTTTGCGCGTTATTTAGACATGCTATTAGTAGAGTGGCGTATGTCACGACGATGTGAGACAGCCGCGGTGTTCAGACAATGTAATATAATGTAAATACGACGGCTACAGTCTGGCGCATATGTAAATATGTCGCACGCCGTTTGCTTTTTGATATTGGAAAGATTCGTATGTGTATATCACCTACCCGGCACTGTGATTTGGTGAAGAAAATAGATGTCTGGAGATGCCAAGAGATTCCTATCCTTTTGCATAAAATTAAAGACACAACATGGCATACTTTTGTTTTTACTAATTACACTTACGCATAATATTATGCAAAAAGAAGGGATCCCGATTCCGCACATTAATAATTTTCTACACATGCATTCTGTTCGTTCAAATCCCAATTAACATCTGATAGTCTGATTAAGATAGCCCGAAAAATAAAGCCTTGCATAAATGAAGTAGGTAGAGATTCGCATGATCTACAATTTTGGTTAAACTATTTTTACGATGAAACTAACCCACTATTTATTTTTGTCGAAAGATGGCGAGGGCGACTTTTCACAATTTCATTACAATAATGTCCCTAACATTCATGCCAATTTTTAGCTAAAATCCGGTCGTAGACATCGATTATGAGACAGGTTTTATAATTTGAGTTGATGCAGTGACCACAGCCATAACAGTTGGTCACTATGGTTACTGGCAAGGTGACCATCGAGTTTGAGATGAGTTTTTTAGCAGAATAGCACGGCATGTCATCACTTGTCGTAATACGTGACGATCGTACACGACATACAATTTTGATTAATTCATTTTAATGTGACTTTCAATCTGGCTATTTTCCAGAACGTCCACAATTTAGTTAGACAACGTAAATATAAGTTTAGTATTTACTTATGAGCTTTCTTTTTTATTCAGTCTGATAGTCCGTCAAACTGACATTAAAACAATAAAACGAAAAGAACAATCGCTGTAATGGATTGGTGTAAAAAAACTTCTCATTACAGTAAATATAATTGTATTAGTCGAGCATCGAATGAGTTATTTTTGTAAGCGCGCATACTAATAACGCGAAATGTATCGGCGCGCGCGACGTGACGTACGCGCCACACGTCGGTGACGTATGACACATCTGACGGCATTTCATACCCGCTTGTGCACGTGTCGAACTCACTTATATATAAACATTTATATTTAGATATCAATGAATTAATGATTACAGCAACAGCCAAAATAGCCAATATTTTAACTAATTTTATACAGCGTTTGGCATGCAGTCATATTTTAAGGCCGTAATGTATAATTCTCTGACCAGTAAGCTATGTGCCCTAAGCAAGGTCCAAAAAAATTTAAATATTATGTCAATTTCATTTTATTTATTTATTATTTATGCATTGAAACTAACGCTTTACTCGAGTCAGCTGTCAGTGTTGGTTAAATATCGAGTAAAATATATGATAATGAAAAGGAAAATGCTATCTTATGTCAATATTGGCAAAGCATAGCGCACTAAATATTTTGTATCCAAGATTTTTATATGTAAATACCTATGTTTGATAAATAAATGATTATGGTTATGATTATGATTATCTTAGTAAAAATAATGGGTCTGTAGTCGTTTCGCACCGCGAGTTATTCGAACCGTGGCGTGGTGCGATTCGCCCAAGTACTATTTCTGAATGGGACTAATCGTCCGCAGTGCTAGGAGCGGTGCGAATGGCCCAAGGTATCTTTGGTATGGGTCGATTCGGAGCACGGAGCGAAACGATTTTATTTATCGCGATTTTTTTTTATACAGCGGCTATATTTTGTGGCTCTTATATGACCATGCCTTCCTAAGACGTTGTATATTCATATAAGTGTAAATGAGAAAACTATTCTCATGAAATAATATCAAAGCTTATGGAGTGTCCCGCTGAGCACGGGTCTCTTCTTAATATGAGCCGGGATAAGCCATAGTCACCCACGAAGACCCCATGTGGCTCTGCAGTATTTATATACCTATATATTTCGAGAAAATTATGGTGATCTCTCAGTCATGCAGGTTTTATCCCAATATTTTCCTTTACCTTTAACCTTTTGAGCGCCAACCTATGCCGAACGCGATGTGTCGTCGAGTTCCAAGCTATAAATCTATAACAGATAAAAAATGTTGGCTACTTTAATTTTGCTGTTTTTAAAATAAGCAACGGCTCCTAGTAGGGTTTTAAGCAATAGTAAAATTACGCACCAAATTATAAAAACTATTTTTTAAATGTATTTTTATTAATAAATGTTACGATTAGACATTGTCTTCTAATAAAGACGTGGCGTGGAGGGCACGGATACGTTTGTCTTCAATACAGGATCGTGACGCTCGATAGGTTAAAGTAAGCGATGATTAACTATAACCCACATAAGTTCGACAAATCAGATGTGCGTGCCGTTGGGTCGAACTCGTAACCTCTTCGTGGCAGTGCAACGGTCACCTACAAGGCTATCGCGAATTGATCTTTGTTAAGGCTATTTCTAATTAATATAAACATTACATTATCGAAATATCAACAATTGTAATAGTGGACCTCGCAGATTCAACGTTCACCTCAACAAGCAAAGTGGAATAACATTTTCTTTCTCTTTTTTTTAGACAACTCCTTTCTTTCTTTCTCTCTTTTTTTAGACAACTCCTTTCTTTCTCTCTCTCTACTTTTTTTAGACAATTCCTTTCTTTCTCTCTCTCTCTTATTTTTAGACAACTCCCTCACTATGAATAATTCTTGTGTCGCGGGGAACTTTACGAACATTCAAACAACAAACGCATAGAACACCCAGACTCGGAACAATTATTTGTGGATCACACAAATTGATGTCCTGTATGGGGATCGAACCCACAACACTCGGCGCAGTGGCAATGGCCGGTGACCACCTAACCTAACATAATCGATGTAAAGCGATAGCTTTTTATACACTAGCGGTCACCTAGTGGTCAAAATTCGACCAAAATTCCTAAGCTTGCTACTTTCTTTTTTCTCTATTACATATAAATAAGGTATAGGTGACCATAGTTACGAAGAATTGTACGACGTCAGACGAACAACGTCGAAATACTACGATCGCGATTCCGTGACTTATCTATGCGCGATTCGACTGCGTGTGTCAAATGCATGGTTGTGTGCGTGTAGTGTTTTTTCATTAATTTAATGAATTTATAATGCATATTTTATAACAATATTAGGATTCACCCCTCCTTCTCCATATAAACTTTAACTGTAGCAAATTTCAAACTCCTCCGTCCGCGCAATTTTCTTAAAAAGGGGTACAAAAGTATTTGCTTCACGTATTAATATAGGTATAGATTACGGTTCCACTCTAAAAGAACTAAACAGCTTTTCATGGAATTTTGCATGGAAACAGCTTAAATTATGAAGAATACATGCTTCTGCTGTATAAAAACGCGAACGATGTCGCGGTTAACAAGCTAGTAAATCATATTTTTAAATCATGACTTTACATTGAGTTCAAAATACTCTAGATTTAAATTTAATAGTGTAAGTGGCCTTTAAATGAAACGACGCGTATATGACATTAATTCTTTCTTAATCCAGTAATTTCGTCAAACTAACATCCAAACTAATATTAAAAATGCGAATGTAAGTTTTGTGTCAAGTGTCAAGTGTTTGTTTGTAACGCTTTACGCTTTAACTACTCTACCGATTATCACGAAATTATACGCATGCACGTTGCCACAGGTACTGAATAGGACATAGGGACCGTTCATCCAGGGATAGTTACTGATTCCAAAGGTGATTTATTTACGAAATCTAGATCATCGCAAGCGAAGCCGCGGGAAAGCATCTAGTACTTCTATATATTTTGATTGGCTGTTAATAAAATAATAATAATAATATTATAATATTATATCACATACACACAACACCATCTAGCCCAAACTAAGCAGAGCTTGTACTATGGGTACTAGACAATGGATAAACTTACATATATACGTTGTTTTTGTAAATCCATACATATTATACATACAAGACACCCAGACCAAGACAAACATCCATGTTCATGCACACAAATGTTTGACTTGTGCGGGAATCGAACCCGCGACCTCAGGCGTGGCAGTCGGTTACACTAACCACTACACTATCGAGATCGCCAAATCGTGGGACAATACATACATCGTTTTAGGAATAGTAGAGCCTCGCTGATTTCAGCATGAATGGGTTGGCTCGGTTCGACCGGGGAGGGGCTACCCTCGCACAGAATATCGACGTGAAATAGCAGTATTCCTACTGTTGTGTTTCGTTTGGTAAGTGAGAGTGTCGGAGGCCCAATCATTCTCTTTTTTCCTTCTCACTTCCTTTCCTAAAGGGTCGGCAACGCGAAAGTGATGCCTCTGGTATTGCAGGCATGACCACTTACCATTAGGTGGGCCGAATACTTGATTGCAACGTTAGTTGTAAAAAAAACTCATGCCTAAATCTCCAAATGCAGAGGTGTATAATTACAACCACATTTCGTCAACTTTGATTTCGAATTCCACAATAGGGGAAAAGCTATTGCCGCTTATCTAGCACAGTTCACAACATTCGGCTACTAAAAAAAAAGGAAAAATGCTCTAAAGCACATTGCACGACCTTTGTATACAGCCTTAACCTCAAGCAGAGCTGTCGCATTCATTACTGCTAGTGGCAGTAAAAGAAAAGTCGTTATTCATACATTTAATTTTATAACTTTAGTCCGTAACAACAATCACCACTGACATTACGTTCGTGTATTATGTTTCAAAGGTCGCTCACGCACGCAACTAATTTTAAATTCAATGAACTTTATTCCGTCACGTAACCGGAAAAACTGCCCTCCCAAATAAACGGCTCGGAAGTTTACTTATTCATTATTTAATTAACCTTCGATTGGGAACCTAAGTTATACTATAACAAGCACATATTAATAATTAGTACGTATATTGATCGATTACAGCAGTGGTTGAAATAGCTCATGTTACGAGAGGTCAACCAACTGAGCACTTCTACGAAAATATCGATATAATACCGTCCTACTATAACTTCTATTGTTCGAGCTAGCAATATGAAAAAATAAAGAAAGCAAAGCACTTTCTGTCCAATACAGATATGGCGCACAATAATAAAGATAAAAATAAGAGTTAGATATTGCATTTCGGTCGTAAAAGGAAAGAAATGGTTGGCGCTCAGTATATTGCAGAGGAATTTAAATCTTTTATAACAAGATTTACTATCCGTTGCGTATTGTCATAGCAATAATATTATTCAGCCTATGTAATCCCATTTCTTTAAGCATTTTGGATACAAAATTTCTATTACATATTCTTGTTAACCGCAATAGCTAAGCTAATATGCTTGTGTCAGAAGTGGGTTCGTGTCGGTAGTGTACTGAGTGCGATTCGAACTCGCTACATTTAGATCTGGAGCGTATATGAAATCTTGCATACACATTGTCAAGGGTACAGAAAAGGACATATGGTACTTTTAACCCGAAAATAGTACTGTTTTCGAGCGAGCAAAGCTGCGGGCAACTAGTAATGTCTATATTGGAAATATGGTAAACCAATTATAAGTTACAATATGTTCCCACGGTTTCACCCGCGTTTACCGTTACCGTACCGACCCCGTGGGTCGTAGCATGATGTTATATAGCCTATAGCCTTCCTCGATGAATAGGCTATCCAACACTAAAATAATTTTCAATTCGAACCCGTAGTTCTTGAGATTACCGCGTTCAACCAAACAAACAAACAAACTCTTTGATTTATAATATTAGTATAGATTATTCCTTTTGAACCGTTTCACTTGCTCATAACTATTCAATCAATTTCTCTATCGGTGTACGGTCGCCGCGGACTCTAGACAAAGCTTTCATCATTACGTCTCTATATAATTCTAGCTTGACCTGTACGCCAAGATAATCATATCTTTTCTAACTGATTTCATAAACAGCCAAATTTATTTTCTATTTATTAGTTATATGTACAAAACAACAATCATAATTTACGACCTAACTAATATTAACAAACATAACTACTTATAAGTAAAACAAAAAGAAATGGCACATAATATATGCGAGTAAATATGTATATAAAACGGCTGGTTTAGGCAGCGTCGTATAATTCCTCAGCATCGCTGTCGACCGGGAAAGTGCCCAGAAGACTGGCAGCATTGCCACGTTGAATGGCAGTGACTCGGTCCATGGCATTACGTTTTTTCGTGCAAGATTTATCGAAGCTGACCCGTACCTCGACCGAGTGACCCTGACACCCAGACAGACCGCAGCCGTCACGACACATCACACAGTCAGTGTTGCGTCACACACGTCTACAGGGCGACAGCGGCATTGCCCTCCAGTCACTCCATGAACATCGCGATTTCATGCTTCTTCGTAACAATGATTACCGAGCAGATAAAGTACTCGTGAGTACAAGCTTTGCTTGGTAATCCTGAGTGTGCAACTTATGTTTGATGTTTTCACAATAATAAATGTTGATTATTCAAAACACAGGGTTCTAGACTTTTTCACATATACCACTTTCAAAATTCAGCAGGTTCCGGTGGACTCTCTGCAGCTACATTTCTACTATATTCTTTGGCATTCGTATTTATATTTTATCAAATCTCTACGGGCTAACCGTTTCTCTATTTCTTTTCTTTACATTCTCTGTTCTAAACCTTCCTTAGACCACTGGTACTGAATATGGAATATGCAAGTTTTTACAAATAACAGTCGCTGAGCTTCTTAAAATATTATCTGCCTACAGTGATAGGTGAAGTCAAGCCAACATTTTAGTTCTTCACTATCGAAAGCAAATATATTTTCGTGGACCTCCGCTTACGAATTGTGGACCCCATTCTTTTGTCACGCCAACGTTGACCTCCGTCGAGTCTCCGTGGACCCCTGAGGGTCCACCTGGACCACTTTGGGAACTAATGATTCAAGAGAATAATTTGAGATTGCATTGAGGCACGGTTTAAGTGATCGGCTCGCTGCTGCCACTGTGCCGAATCTTGTGGGTTCGATTCTCACACGGGACAAAATTTGTGTGGTCCACCGTTATTCTGAGTCTGGACGTCTTTTGTGTCCATATTTGTAAAGTCCCCTGAAGGAGATGTCTTATAAAAGATACATGATTATTGTACACACTCGTGACACAGAGGTGACAAGGATCCGATTTTAATTTACCGATCGTTGAACAATACTTTGCTTTGATTAACCTACGCTGCTAAATCTAAATGACAGTCACGAGACCTAGCGGCGTCACGTCCGATTCCGAGGATTTTTGACAGTCAATGCCAAATTGACACTTCATTTCAAACATTTGCTTTAATTAATATGTATTATGTTGTTGTTACAGTTTAACCTTAGGTATGTTATCGTTACTCATTTGCTTGTATCATTACAAATTAACAGTGATTACATAGCGTCTTAATGAAATGAATTCATCAGTTAATATACAAGTTGTAGATAATCACTTATTAACGAACTACTGATGTAAGTATGTATAATCGTGTGCGGTTTCTGTAAAAAGTTCTGGTCTTACAACCAGCGAATGGGACAAAGATGTGAGGTCATCTTTACTGTACTCTTCTGCGTTGTCCTCTTGTGATCCCTCATGACAATGAAGAAGAGTGTGAGAGTGTTATATATGTAAGTCCCATAAATACGACACAAAATTATCCAGCCGGAGTCGTAAGTTGGATATGAACTTATTTCTTTTTAGTGTGGTAGTGGGGTACCTACTCTGTAAATTGTAATCTATGTGACGTTTGGAGTCTATGGACGTATCTGTTAAATTTTTAGGACATAGCATAGTTTCCCTCAAGAGATTTTTAGTCATTACCTACAGCTATAACTTATTTAAATATTTAATGAAAATTTCCTGTACCAGCAATTCTGTATTCTGTTTTCCAAATAACTTTTTAATCTCTCGGCCAGCACTCGGACTTCAGTGCCCAGTGACAATGCTTTTATCATAATTTTTTTTATTTATAATTGATGAGCTAAATTTAAAACAATGACTCTAAAATGGAAGAGTTTTATATTAGTCAAAGTATCAAGTAAACGGGCTTAAAATATGACACACATTATTATAGTAACTATCAGGTACACATTGCATAAAGGTTACGAAATTTTAATGATACGAAATTATTGCTTTTCAGCTTAAATTACATAACTCATGAGTTTGCTGTGCGTTCCAACTGAAGCAAACTTAAATACCGCTTGGGGTACCCGTACCACTAATTAGGAAACACTACGCTAGAAGATCCTTATTAGAAAACAGAAGCAGGCACTGATTATTATTATTAAATTCGTCAGCTATAAAAATCTTAACTGGGCGAATGTCTTAATATGGCGACCATATGTCATAACGCAGATTCTCTAATATGAAAGTCAACTTTAATTAGGGAACTTTTCTAAATAAATACGTACGTTATATGTACCATAAAACACATTGATACAAAAGACTCACTCGTTAATATAACAAATATCTGGTGCGTAACATTTTCCGAAAATAAAGTAATGAATATCTTTGCAATAAAAGTCCCTCCCGACGGAATTTCGGTCAGGGCAGCCAATCTTAACGGAGTCGAGTCATCTGCGTACGAGATATTATAATGTACAAGTCTTTGCGCGAACACAAAGATACGCCAGCAATACAACATGACCGGAAAGAGAAGTGCGGTAGTGTGCAACACCCCCAACTACGTAACTGCGTAACTGCGCTGCTATAGAGAAATTCTTAACACAAAAACCCTATCACTTTTATTGGCCCGACCCGGGATCCGAATCCTCATACACATTGTGCCTTTCACTACTGTATATAATATATAATTAGTTATCGAATATACATAATATTGTTACGTGCTGGGTTCGACAGATAAGAATGCAAACAATATTACCGACTAAAACACGTTTTATTCAAACACACAATTAAATTTAAACACATAGATAAAGATAAAGATAAAGATAAAGATATATTTATTTCTAAGTATATGGTACATTGAGATCTTACATTAAACATTGATTCACATATACTACCATTTCTGGTGTAGAAATATTAAATAAGCTAATTCCATGCAAATCTTAGACATTACAATAGTTTTAATTTGATACAATTATATTAATTAATTTAGATTCAATGAAAGGAAATACATGTAATGTCAAAATATTAATTATTATGTTAAAAATAAGTACAATACAAAATAAAAAAAAATAAAAAAATAAAAATATTATGTCATAAATATAAGTTCAAGTGTCAAAATATTGATCATAATGTCAAAATTCTAATAGCATAAAATATTAATTACAATGTCAAAAAGTATGATTTAAAAATTCATTAACGGAATAAAAACACATGTCTAAGAGCCAAGTAAACATTTTACATTTGAATTTATTAATTGGTAACGTTCTCAATGCAGGTGGTAATTTATTATAAATTTTTATTGTCATACAACTAGCATTTCTACTATGTAGTTGCAATCTCTGAGGAGGCATAAGCAATTTTCCTGCATTTTTTTTTGTCAGTCTTTGGGAGACTTGTTCATTTAATAAGAATAAATGAGGATATTTTTTTACAAATAGACAAACCTCAAGAATGTACAAGCACGGGAGTGGTAGAATTTTTAATTCTTGAAATAATGGCTTGCAATGATCTAAATATTCTGCTCCACTTATGGCTCTGACACATTTTTTTTGTACTTTGAATGCTCTGTCCACATCCACTGAATTACCCCACATTATTAGTCCGTAGCGCAATACTGACGAAACATACCCATGATAAGCATTTATGACAGTTTGTTTACTAGACACTAGTCTTAACCTGCGAAGAGCATATACAAACTTATCAAGCTTGTTACATACTCGTTCTACATGTTCCTTCCAGTTCAGTTTATTGTCAATTATAATACCTAAAAACAATGCTGACGGTTCTGGTTTCAAAATTATATTATCATACCGAATTGTTATTGGTGTTACTGACAAGTTGCATGTTTGAAATTGAACTATTTTACTTTTATTTATATTAACATGAAGATTATTGTCGTCGAGCCATTTTATTACATTATTTAATTCAATATTAGTATTAGTTTCTATGTCAGTTTTATTGGAACATTTTATCGTCAAAGTAGTGTCGTCAGCAAATTGAATGCAGTCATATTTTAAGCATTTACTGAGGTCATTTATGTATAATCCGCAAATTGTTGTTCCAAGACTGAGTGTTTGATGTCGGTTATTTAAATATTTGTAAAGTTCCTCACGACACAGCCATTATTCATTGATTGGCAGGGTCCTAAAAAATATATGTCGGAGCATCAAGAAAATAATCATCTGAATGTAAAATTATTTCTGTAATTGGAGTTGAATAAAGCGCCATCTATGGGTTTGTTTCGGAACATCATAACATAAATCGTCAACGTGATTGAAGACGCCATAAAGCCGATGTGTCAGTAGGAGTGACAGTTATAACTGTCAGTGTCATATTGACGTTATATAAGCGCCGGAGACTCGTGCGCGGACACATTCGGATGACGAACTCGCTGCGTTACGGATCAAATCAGAGATTATCACAGTCAACCTTTATTGTCTTATTTTTCTTGTATTTGCCTATCATTTACTAACGTACGAAGTATAATACCACGCCTATATTTTGCTGCTTCATCATGTCAAAAGCGAGTTGCTGTCCTACTCTCCAACATATATAACAAACTTGTTTATTTCATTTTCAGATAAACTCGAATAAGTGATTAATTTTCTACCTATTATTTATTATATTGTACAAAATACATTTAAATAAAATGTCGTAAAATCATCCGCACATTATCGCTAGGTTAATAGCGTAATATAATATAAAATGCCATAACGCTTTTTGCAACTAAAGTGGCATGTTTAACGTGCTTCAAATTACATTAAAATCAGCATTTATAAATGAGCTGGAATTCAGCAACATAATTTGGAACAAAATCATCATACAGGAGTATCAGGCTCGGAACAAGTAATTGTGGATCACAAAATTTTTGTCTCATATAGGGATCAGGGATGTTGCGGATGCGGATTTTTTGACATCTGCGGATGCGGATGGGGATACGGATAGTAAAGACTCACATCCGCGGATGTAGATACGGATGCGGATGTCCAAATCAATGCGGAAGCTCCGCAATTGCGGTTGCGGATGTTGATGAAAATTGTTCATCTTATCGCGTTGTTTATTTGACACTTTATTACAAAATTTTGAAATTTTTTTTGCACTACTACTACTATTAAACTTTACTATTTTTTAAGCTAATTAAATTATTATTAAACTATTTAGATTTAATTTATTTTTACACTTTCCCCGACGTTTCGGTTGCTTTTCAGCAGCCATGGTCACGGGGAGACGATATAGAGAGAAATCCGTATATAACAGTTTAATTTCAATGAATAATATTCGCGTAAATAGAAGACAATATTATTGTTCATCTTATTTAATAAAAAGTATCTAATATCACCGCCTTCGCAGGTCCAAGCCTGTTTTGCAAAGGTTCATAAATTAAACACGTACTACTGAACAACTGATTTCTTTCTTACGTAACCTACGCTATATCTGGATCCGCATTAACATCCGCGTTGATTGTTGCGGATGCGGATGCAGATGTCCAAATCGATGTGGAAGCTCCGCAATTGCGGATGCGGATGCAAATATTCGCAGGGCATAAGGATCACCCACAACAGTTGGCGTAGTAGCAAAAGTAAGGCGACCACATAAAGCACTACACTATCGGCGCAGTCAGTCATTCGTCCTAAAGTGTGCCATTCAATAAATGAAAATGTCAACATTTAATATTTTGCCATCTGACGAACCTTTAGCAGACTGTAATGGTAAGCGTTAACTGCCGTTTATGGACATGGCCGAGTTCCCTTGGCATTATTCGGAAAGGGGGAACAGCAATGGCTATCCTGCCATATGTTAAGCCAGCACGTAAATCTGTTCGAAAACTAAAAATAGACAGAAAGTCAAAGCGGTTCAGACCAGCATTAAGTGGACCTGAATTAATACAAGACCTCGTCACCAATGATGAAAGGACAAACGCGTAGAACCAATACAGAGTATGCGGCATCGATAGTTCGTAAAGCCATATTGGCAAATTCCGGGCAATTTGATATACATACATGCATTTGCCCGAGGTCCTCAAGAAGACCCTAAGAGTGAGGCTGCAAACAAGCACGGGACCAACGAAGCAATACAATTCAGGACCTCAAAACTGTCCACTGGAAATACACATAAAGAACTGAACATTTCTATTGTCTTCTCCCCTAGCCTTTATTATTCCCAAGTCACTTGGGGTCGGTTTTTCTGGTCTAACCGGATTTGACTGGATATCAGTTTTTACACAGAGCGGATGCTACCTGACCTCCGCAACCCGAAGGCTAACGATACCCTAGGACTAGACCAGTGTCAGGATATTAGAGGGTACTGACTTTCCCAATAACGACTGCCATAGATGTTCATGGCAGCCGGGACCGACGGCTTAACGTGCTCTCCGAGGCACGGAGCAGGCGATAATTGTCAATCAATACGCACATAATTTCGAAAAATCATATAACTTACGAAAGTCAGAGGTGCGCGACGTGGGTTCGAACCCGAGACCCTCTGCATTGCAGTCTGTTGGTCTCCTCACTGAGCTATCGCTTGAACATTTCTATTGAACTAAATAAATTCTGCACACCATTATCGCAAGCGTGAAATCACAGCAATAAGCGCAATCTGAAGTGCGACGATAGCAATTATCGCTAAGCCAAATGTTGCCAAATAGAGTGCGTGTGGTGATTCACGCGAGCAGTATCGCCCATGGCCGCAGCCACTCGCCTGTATGCAGACGACACTGATAAACGTACGATAATATTGATAACGTGCTGGCATTTTAACTGCCGATGTACAATACAACGATTACCTATTAATGATATTCGCAGCTATATATGGCTAGATGGTAACTATTTTATTATGTATTGACCGCATGCGACTGGAAAATTTAAAGGTTTTCAGAAGCGTTGTGCTATCGGTAGAGGACGCCTAACTAGTTAATTCTTAGGACTTGTCAAGATAGGACGTCTTCTTCTTCTTCTTTTCGTGTGGTTAGTGGCCAACCTGTTGTCAAGTGTTGTTCAAACCGCCCGTAGGCCTCTAACATGGCTTAACGACTGCTGTCAATTTGACAACAACCGGGACCGACTTTTTACGTGCCCTCCGAAGCACGGAGACGCTCAGATGAAATACTACTGAGCGGTCACTCATCTATAGACTGACCGCACCCAACGTTGCTTAACCTCACTAATCGTTTACCGGTTAGTGATTGCAACTGGCTATGTGCGCCTCGAGGCAAAACGTTACAGAAACAAAAACGAAAAAAGAAACAAAAAAGACAGCACGTTACAGAGTTCATGCCAAAACAATGCTTTCAGCTGTCTCTTGCACTGGCAGCGCAATGACGTGTTTATTTTTTTAAGGTTTAGCAATGCAAGGTCAATACGAACCCTTATGGTTGATGTTCATAGGCTACAGAACCGCTTACTATGTCTTCAAGCTTTTTACTTGCTTGCCTACTTGATTGTATTAGTAATAATAATAATAATAAAATTTATTTGCCAAAACTATACATTATTTATTAATTAGTGGGATTCTATACTCACGCCTTTTTATCAAAGATTTATTAGCGTTATAAACATCCATATTTAATCATCTATGTTTAAGGACCCAAGTAACCCAATAATAATTTGCATAATGACCCGGGAATAGTGTCCAATATTGAGATCCTGGATACTATTTTTTTTAATATATATTCTATAATATTCTACCACATACACACAACACCATCTAGCCCAAACTAAGCAGAGCTTGTACTATGGGTACTAGACAATGGATAAACATACTTATATACTTTTTTTTTTGTAAATACGTACATATTATACATAGAAACATCCAGACCAAGACAAACATCCATGTTCATGCGCACAAATGTTTGACTTGTGCGGGAATCGAACCCGCGACCTCAGTCGTCGTAGTCGGTTTCACTAACCACTACGCCATCGAGGCCGACAAACGAATAACTATTAGGAGAATAACGCAACGAAGAACTTTATTTTTTAATCCTTTTTGTCCATGCCTTTGTTTAAAGAGTCTTACAAGAAATTTATCATATAATATTATAGTCACTCCGATTGTGAAGTTTCGAACTGGAAACCACTTAAGTCGATCTAGGAATCTTCAGTAGGGTTTATGATCGGGCGCAAATAAAAACGTAAACATATGCAAGCGGGTTAATTGCGTGCTATACGGAAAGTGCATTGAAGGAAAATAGCGTCCTAGCTTTGCGTTATTTTATTGTGTAGTTAGTTGCATAACACATTTTTCGAGCAGGGTTATGTTAAATAGTGAGTTACAACATTTTCGCAAGCAGCGATAGCTCAGTGGGGAGACCAACAGACTGCAATGCAGAGGGTCTCCGGTTCGAACCCACGTCACGCACCTCTGACTTTCGAAAGCTATATGACTTTTCGAAATTATGTGCGTATTGATTGACAATTATCGCTTGCTCTGTGCCTCGGAGAGCACGTTAAGCCGTCGGTCCCGGCTGCCATGAACATCTATGGCAGTCTTTATTGGGAGAGTGTCGACACAAAAGATCCCACTGGGTCGAAGTGTCGCCGGTCTGCACTGACTAAGATACATACGACATTTTCGCGTGATATTGTTCGTCGTACGATCCACTCATGGCAAATCACGGTAGCGTAGTTCCAGAATAAGAGAAATGCGAAATGCACATTTAGCACAAGTTTTTGATTAAGTCGATTTCTTGGCTTCGTATCGTGCTGAATGCGTCGTATTTAATTTCACTATTTGGAAAAAAGCAATACGCGAAGTATGGTTAAGTCCGCTATAGATGGCAAAAGGTTTGTGAATATTATATGCTACAGCACGAAGTCAGCGGAGGCCTCACCACAGCAGTAATTTGTTTGCAGTATTTATTTTTTTAAGACTACTGCCGCAATGATTCCTGCGTCGCGGTAGACTTTACAAACAACGGACACTAAGAACACCCAGACTCAGAACTATTTGAGGATCACACAAATTTTTGTGATCGAAGAGACGCCCACTTAGACCACAATGCCATCCGTGCAGTTATTGGGCTGAGTGTTGGGTTCGATTACCACAACACTCATTATTTTGACACCAACAATTACATGTGTGATCCTGGTGATCCCCGAATAATTAGAAAGAAGAAATAAAGAAAGAAAATATATTTATTATGGCACACAAAAGGGCACACGAAAAACAAAAAGAAAAGAAGTATACACAATAAAAAAGCAGAGCAATAATAAAACTACAAATACTAACACTATAATTTCATTTCTACTCACTGGCAACACCACACCTTCCGCTCAACTAAACGGAAACTGCCTCCATTCAAGTAAAGACTAGTATTGTCAGTGAGCAGCGATACACACAATAATATATTAAATTACTTATGTAAGTTTAAAAAGTAATGTGAAAGTGTGTGTCGCATCAGTGCCTTTGAATCTGTTATCCATTGCATGTTTATAAAGTATGTATCCCGCGACAAGGGAAAATGCTGCAATAGTGGTCTTTTTAAATAAAAATAAATAAATATACCTTAGACATAGCTAGAAATATGTATGTAGGTATAATATACACTGTCGTGAGTCTAGTAATACACGTAGAAATTCAGACATAATATAATGCTATTTATACAACGTGCCGCTTTAAACTATAATCGTGTTATTTAGTATTTCAGTATACACGCAAGGTCGCCGTTGCTTATACACTCGAAACGACATCTGTAAATTAATATTCGTTAAATTATTGTAGACATATACAATATTCTAGTAATATTATTAACCAGCTGTTACCCGCGACTTCGTCCGCGTGAATTTAACAAAGTTAAATCTATACTAATATTATAAAGCTGAAGAGTTTGTTTGTTTGAACGCGCTAATCTCAGAAACTACTGGTTCGAATTGAAAAATTAATTTAGTGTTGGATAGCTCATTTATCGAGGAAGGCTAAAGACTATATAACATCACGCTAAGACCCACGGGAGCGGCGCAGTAACTATAAACGCGGGTGAAACCGCGGCCACATCTAGTCTAAATAAAAGTAGCCTAAGTAACTTCTTTTAACATCAGCTATCTGCTAGTGAAAGTCTTGTCAAAATTAGTCCAGCCGTTTCAGAGATTAGGCGGAAAAGACATACAGAAATACAATTTTTTTTTAAATTGTTTCTGTAAATAGCGTAGGTATATATTTCATATGCAATAAGTAAAAAGCTGTTATTTTGACATTACAAACAGACACTTTAATTTTATTTATTTGTATAGATATTGGATATATAGATGTTGGATGTTTCTTTTACTGTTAAAGAGCAAATAGACAATCGAACATGCATGGTGTTGCCGAACCAGCGCACGGTACAGTGGTACGGTGCGCTCTTCACACCACACCACCACACCGCACCGCACCATGGACCGTCATAATATATTTTTACCGCACCATGTTCGATGTCGAACTACCGTACCGGTATTAATAATAATAATGTTCGGTGCACTGTGCGCCACGCAATCGAATATGGTTCGACAGCGGACCGCGTCCGCACCCTGTTCGATCGTCTATTTGCACTTTGCAGTTGGTACACAATGAGAGAACAATTTATTTTTCTTTTATTACTTGTTATAAAATGTGTCTCCAGATGATTTTGCATACATACATTACATAATACACACCTTTGTATCGGTAAAGGGATAGGTAGAAATGTACTACAACCACATTTCCTCAGCTACGCGTTGCCTACTATCCACTACCAAGCGGTCCTAGAATCAACTGTTCCTATTAAAAAGTTCTTAACAAAAAAACTCAATAAAGCTCATGCAAGGAATTAGGCAGATCCACGTTTAATTGCCCCTAATTTATCATATGTGCTAATCCAGGACTTGGTCTATACTGCCTTGTTAAGCGTAAAAGCGGTATCTCAAAAAAATTCGTTAATTTGATTTTTATGCTATCAGGTAGCTTAGAAAAATACGCATTTAATGAACTAAGCCTTATAGCGGTTTTTTATGAATGGGAAGATTACACAACTCAGTATAAACTGTCTCGAGTTAACCCGCGTCCATATATGAGTGAAATGGTCGAAGTAGAAGTTAAACGAGGCAGTTTTGATTTGACGTACAAAACTGGTTTTAACATGGATCCCATCACTGCCAGCATAATTGGAAACAAAATTTAAAAACACAAGTTTTGTCGAATTCCATTTAATAACTAAAAATAACTATCTAATAAGAAAACAAACAAAAGTAATGAGAAATCTACTTTTACATAACTTCAATTATCTCGTAACTAGCTGTCACTGAGATACCGCTTTTGCGCTTAGCACGGCAGTATATGTATGCTAAGTTGCATCCAAATTCGTTCAACAGTTAACGCGAGCTTAAATAACAAATATCCAAACACGTTCACAAAGTTTATTCCCTATTCCCTATCGTATTATTTCTTCGCGAATTAACAAAATACAATCGGTGCTACTGGCAGCCTAGCAGATGTGAAAAAAAAATTCGAGAACTTTGTTATAAATTCTTAATACGAGATCCGCAATGCCGTCCAACAGTCTAGAATTTAATTTCAAGACACCACTGTGTTGGGGCGGCTTCAGTTTAATAATAGGAATACCGGACACACGAGTATGAGGGCAGTCCGTATGTAATAAAGTCAAATAGTATAAGAATTCTCGTTTCGAATACCAACTATTCGAATAGAACATTTTTATGGTATTTGATCAAGGCAGGACGCAACTATTTTTGTACCACTGCATTTTTGCAGTTATACAAAATGAAATCTTATTAAAAAAACCTATAAAACAGCTAATAAATAAGTCTGTCAAGGGTCTTTCAAACAGACAATATCATTTTATTGCAATATGTGTACGATACAGGCTAGCCTAGTGTGAATACCACAGAAGTATTTTAGTTTAATTCTTCCAGCGCTTGACAAATTACAGTAAACTATATAAAGTCTTTTAGGTTTATTAGTTTTTCTATTTTGTTATATGCTGTAATAAACAATTTTTCATTTAAAATATAGCTAGCTCAAAAATATTTAAATGCATCGGTCATTGCAAACACAATTCTTTCGATGGCCGTATGAAAAATATTGCACTACTGCATTTTGGCATATGACTGTTATTTCTGGCCAGTATATTGCAGCCATGCAATATTCAATTTTGTTTTGTGTTCTTTGAGTTGGCTCAAAGGAATAAAGTCAGTCAAAAATCTTTAGTCCATATGAATAAAAAATTCTTGGACACGTCAATTAACTGATACATTATTTAAAATATAATAATAAAAATAAACAAAAGGAATAAAAAAATTTATATTGAAAAAGCCTGTAGTGGAGTAGAGCTTTCATGAGAAGAAGAATAAATAGATTAAAGTAAGAAAGTGCTTGTTTGTCATTATCATAATTTGAGTAATGCAACATAAAAGCCATGCTTTGATTCTCACACTGTTTTTTTCAGAACTTATTTTCGTTTCCAATCATACCAAGCAATCTGATATAATTTTGTACAAATGATCACCATGCTTCATTTAGTATTCAATTATACGATCTGGCAACCCTGTTAAATTTGACTTTTCTAATGACCCAGTTAAGTGGTCACTCCATCAGGAGAATATAATCCATGGATAGGCGATATAGGTTTAAATGTTTGTGTATCTGGTTTAAAGTGTATATATTCAGGAGGTATGAGGTTTATTACATAGCGCTATAGTTGTAGGTATTACATGTTTAACTTTTTTTTACACTAGCGGTATAAAAAAAAAGGTAATGAAACGGAAACAGATATAAAAGTTAATCAGTTTCATGATAATTAGTTTTTATTTCTATATCCGTTTAAAGATTGCAACACAAAAACTTAAATGCAAGATCATCTTTCTTTTTTTATACAACTAAGGTGGCAAACATGCATACGGCCCACCTGATGGTAAGTGGTCACCGTAGCCTATGAACGCATGCAACACCAGAGGCATCACTTGCGCATTGCCGACCCTTTAGGAAAGGAAGTCGGAAGGAGAAGGAGGGGGAATAGGGGCAACGGGGTGATTGGGCCTCCGGCACTCACTCACCGAACGAAACAGCAGTAGGTGTACTGGTATTTCACGTCGATATTCTGTGAGAGGGTAGTCCTTCGCCGGTCTAGCCGGCCCATTCATGCTAAAATCAGCGAGGCTCTACTACTGTCTGAAACTACCAATCGGCATCGAAAAATTCCTATTGGATTTGATAGCCCAATTCTTAAGGAAGGTTTAGGCTATAAAACATCACGCTACAAGACACAGGACCGGAGCAATAATCACAAAAGTTGATGAAACCGCGAGCGACAGCTAGACAGCGTGGTTCCCGCGCCACAAGTATTGCTCCAAGTATTGCATGCTCAATCACTGTCGTGACAATAACGATTTACGAAGCCGGTGTGAAAAATAAAAGACTTAAGCAAATTCTATGAGCGCATAGCGACACCATTGTCGACAGTATTCGAGACGCAAACATTTGCATGCAATTCCACAATTTATTTACAATTAACGCAAAGGCCGCTTTGTAATTACACACAGTCCGAAGGCCTAGCCAGTGACAATATGTCAACATTTATCATTATAGCCTTTCAACCAGAAATAAGTACTATGTGAAAACTGAGGGCCTCGGACTTATCAAGGGCCACTTCTAGGCCCAGCTGCCGGATTATGAGCACGACTTGTGCAACCCCTGCCGTAGCCAGGATGCCCGCTTCTCGGTGCGTCTTCCCTCGCGCCGTGACTAGGGTGTCATCTGCGTAGCACGTCATGGCGACACCACGGGGAAGCGCACCGCGTAACACCCAGTCGTACCCGATGTTACACAGGAGCGGCCCAAGAATGCAAACTCAGCGGTTCAGAATCTAATCTTCTATAGGCTAAGTAGTCACCTCACCACAGCCGCTGCGCCGAGTATAGTGTGATCCACAAACAGTTGTTCCTAGTCTTAAAGTTCTTTGTGTCTGTAGTTTAAATGTTTGTAAAGTCCTAAACAATACAGGATTTATTCCTAAAGGTGTCATTTTAGGCCAAAATAAAACGGAGAAGCTACGCGGTTAGCCGTAAAAATAACATAGGTACAAAGACATCTATACTAATATTCTGCCCTCATAAGGAAAAAAGACGTATCTAAAACTTTCTTCGATATTAACCTTTTTTACGTATTTGAAATCAGTGAAGAAAGAACCATCTGCCAGTATATTTTATAAAATATTTTTGACAGATACGTCTTTTTCCCTTATGCCGTGACGGCGGTATTATAATTAGGAAAAGTTCGAGTTTTGTTTTTTGTTTTAAGGGTTTAACTCAAAAACTACTCAACCGATTCTGAAAATTCATTTACCATTAGAAAGCTATAGTATCACCAAGTAACATAGGCCACATTTTATTTAAAAATACTGTTACTGACATACCCGAACCGACGTTTACGCGAACGAAGCCAGTCTGCAATATTTTTCGAGTTTAAATCTACCCGCATGATATGAAGTAAACACAGATGTAATCAAGTAAATAGATTGTTATTTTCCACACAACACATGACGTGGCCACATTAATTGTAATTATTGCGTGTTGCAAACTGTTCTCAATTTGTGATCCGACAACGCTATCTAATCTCGTTAAGTACACTTTATACAAACACCATAGCGTAGGCACCGACCTCGGCTTTTTGCTGCAAGTTCTATAGTACGTTTTTAATAATAATGTCCTCCAGTCAGTGTCGGTCACGGCGGTCAATCTTAACGGCGACTGATCATCTGCGCAGGAGATATTACAGTGCACAAATGTGTGCGCAAGTGCACTCTCTGTTGCCTAACTTACATAATCCAATGGGACGGCAATCTGACACGACCGGAGAGGATCAGACGTATGCACGCCCAACGTGTATACATGCTTTCCAAAACACGGGATTGTCTTACACTGCCAACTTCCTAACTCCAGGCTGCTATTAAAATTTGTTGGCAGTAAAATACAATAACTTTTGTTGACCCGACCCGGTATTCGAACCCGAGGCCTCATGCACAACAGCCTATCTTGTTTTAATGTTTTGCTTGGCTATGTTTTGTAGTAGGTAAATGCTGTAATGGTTGCAGTTCCTTAAATACATACATGACTTGTAAGCAGTATTGCAAAGTTAGTGAGTAAAAACAGTGGCCGTGAATTTCTTTCCAGTTATACGCCCTTGCTTGCCTGAACGTGCCAACAGGTAAATGTAATATCACAGTATAGCTTAGTTAGTGTCACTTCAACGTTTAAAACTCTTTATTTTGTGTCCTAAATGAATAGACCTTAACTGACTAATTCCTAACTGAATTTAGTGAGTTGCTATTGTCAATAGTCAGAAGGAATATAATAATAATATAATATAATATTCTATCACATACACACAACACCATCTAGCCCAAACTAAGCAGAGCTTGTACTATGGGTACTAGACAATGGATAAACATACATATATACTTTTATTTTTTTGTAAGTACGTACGTATTATACATAGAAACACCTAGACCAAGACAAACACCCATGTTCATGCACACAAATGTTGGGCTTGTGCGGGAATCAAACCCGCGACCTCAGGCGTTGCAGTCGGTTACACTAACCACTACGCCATCGAGGCCGACTAATATAATGAAAATAATAAGTCAAATTTTAACACCAGTCATAAACTTATTTATTAATTATAACTTATACGCGTACAATTATAGACGCGGCTCTATTCTGTGCCCTACGAGTAGCGACTGCTTTTTCATCAGAGTGGTTGGCGAAACGAGCTCGGAATAAGCTCGTCAGCAAATATAACAATCTGTCGCCACAGACCAATTTTAATTTGTTACATACACAGCCTAACGCCGTATCCCAAAGAGATCCACCATCCCACATCTCGCCGCTTAGTTCTAGGCTCCGTACTACTACTGTGAATTTTTGACAGATAAATTTCATCTCGCCAACCCGGAATTAAACCCTACACCTCACGCATAGTAGTTGCATTCACTACCGCTGCTCCACCGAGATAGTCTTTTGACATGAGATAATTAATTCTTGGCGAGAGTTTATCACTTATCACTGTATTATACATCTGGTACGTTCTACAGGAAATACTAAATTATGCAGTATTTGCACTTACAAGGAAATGCACGCATGATGGTCACATTTCACGTAAGCAATCAGTACCATAAAGGCTACAATACACATCCATACCAAATCATCGACTCGCGCCAGGTAGCGCTTATATCGAAGTATGCATGGCCGGCCATTCGCGGCGCATGCTGGACGATAGTTATACGCGGCTTTTTGTTTATCTTTTCTTTTTTGTTTAAACAGGCAACTCCCCCGCACTAGGAATGATTCCTGCATCGCCGGGGAACTTTACTAACATACAATGATATCCAAAAGACAAGATTAGTGCTGATAATTGAATAATATAATAATAATGTTTCATTTATTAATATTCGTATTAATATTCATTATTGTGTTTGGTTATTAGGAAATTAAAGTGACTTTTATGGATTTTGTCAAAATTTACTATGGTTGCCCGATCGGAAACGCTTATAATAATATAAAATAATATCAGCCTTGTATTAAACTGTCCTACTGCTGGTTACTGAGCACGGGCCTCTTCTCATTGTGAGAAGGTTTAGGCCATAGTCCACCAGGCTGACCCAGTGCGGGTTGGCAGACTTCACATATCTTTAAGAACATTATTACGTGCTGTGTTCGAGGGATAAGAATGTAAATAATATTATACCGACTAAAACACGTTTTATTCTAGCACACAATTAAATTTAAAACGCAACAAACACTATACTATACTTTTCCACAGTACCTAATTGCTTCAAACTCCATAGTATTTTCGCTTCCGTTCGCTTCTAAGAATACTTGATCGCTTACGATTGTAAACTGCCTTGGCGGTGCGCGTGCGCTCTATTTATACGCGGGTAAAGCGTTTCTAGAGATTTCTAGAAAAGCCATACCCGGTATGTTACAGTACGAAGATTGTAGAACGTTCCAGTGTTCTCTCTACTATTCGCGTACGGACAAACTATGTAGTTCTGTAAGATGTCAATAGATGGCGTTGTAATAAATTATTAGACGGACCTGCCGAGTCTTCCCCACAATGCCGAGAGATGGCACTGGGTGTAACAATATTATGACATGCAGGCTTTGTCACGGTGTTTTTCTTCACCGTTAAAGCAATCGATAAATTAACTATTTAATACGCACATAACTTTGAACAGTCAGAGATGCGTGCCCTGGGATCGAACTCGAGACCTCTGCATGGCAGTGCAACGGTCTCTCACTAGACTATCGCTGCTATAAAAGCTCATCCGGACTAAATCAAAACGACTATATGTCAGTATATGTCGCGATTGTCCATCCATAAGAAGATTGGAAATGATATAGAAAGTTGGAAGAGTCCACATGTGTCCCGATTTCAAATTAGACAGAAGTGTTTTACACAATATAATGTTTTGTTTAGGTTTGGTTTAGGGTCTCGTAATAATGAGCGAACCATTATGTATAAATGGGACATGTCAATTTCCTTATTTCTACTAAAACAGTCGTTAAAAATGCCCTGTCTAACCCGGTAATAGAGCTCGGAAGTCACAGGTCCAATAGCCAATCATAACATTTTCTGCTAATAGTCTGTCAAGTTTTAGAATACCAGACTTAATTTAATATCTGCTGTGTCTAGCCGCCGGTGTGCCGCTAGGACTCAAAAGGTTAATCAAATTCATTTCTATCTGCGATATAAAAACTGCCAATATAACTCAAATCATAAAAGTAAAATATGGCCTCACGTCATCATATTTACGTACAGATTACGAAACGATTTACAATTTAATCTCAATAATGTTCGAGCTTAATAAAAGGATTATCTCATTGACTTCTTGTCTAATCAGGTTGTTATCTCTTACAACAGATGTAGATATTATCTTTACCTACTACCTCAGTAGTGCAACGGTAGTGAATATGACTGCTTTGCATGAGGTCTCGATTCCCTAGTCGGACATAGTTTTATTGGGATTTCCGTCATTGAATCCTTAGTAGCATCATAGTGTCTGTGACCATGGCTGCTGAAAATCAACCGGAACGTCAGGAGAAGTGTAGACATAAATCTAAATCATTGTAATTATTACGTTATGCAGAATTATACGTGATGCAAAAACTTTTGTACCCTTTTTACGAAAATTGCGCGGATGGAGGAGTATGAAATTTGGCACAGTTAAAGTTTATATGGAGTAGGAGTGGCGAATTCTAATATTTTTATTAAATATGCGTTAGAAATACATTAAATTAATTAACAAACACACACGACTATGCATTTGACACAAGCAGTCGAATCGCGTTCGTAGTATTTCGGCATTGTTCGCCTGATGTCGTAGAATTCTTCGTAACTATGGTTACATATGTATGTAGAGTAGGTGACTAAATGAAATGTGATTATAAGGGTATAGTTATAGATAGTAAAACCTTTATAACGTTGAAATTAAACTACTATATACGGATTTTATCGCGTTGTTTATTTGACACTATATTAGTTTAATAGTAATAGTAGTGTAACAAATTTTCAAAATTATGTAATATGGTGTCAAATAAACAACGCGATAAAATCCGTATATAGTAGTTTAATTTCAATGAATAATATTCGCGTAAACAGAAGACAACCTTTATAACGATTAAACATAAAATTTAAATCAATTATGGTCTAATTTTGATCACTTAGCGATCGCTAGTAATAAAAATTATTTAAATAGCTTAAATAGTTGTAAAGTTAACAGTAGTTTAATAATTTCAAAATTATGTTTAAATGTGTTTCAGGTATTTTATCGTTGTATCCCTTTTGTATTATATTGCGAAGCGTGAGATTTGGCATAGCAAAAGTTTATATGAATAAACGCTGAAAAAGTATTGAAAACAAAAATATAAATCACCGTCGAATTTCGAACATTTAGGGCCCACTACTGTAAGAATAAAGACACCAACAAGTGAGAATTGTCAATGAATTGCCGTAAACCTTAGAGTTCGAAAAAATGGTTCAAGTAATATGCAAAGGTCACGTGATACCACGTGACCAGTCAGACCGGTCAGACGTCAAAGGTGATAGTCATTTCGGTGGTATATCGACTATGCTGAGTCGAATGACGATGACCGCGAGTCTCTAACTCTTACGGTTTTTGAGTTGAAAGATTGTATAACAGACGGACGGACAGACAAAGCGGTTGTAGAAGAGATTTTTCGAACTCCAAAAAGATTAAATTAAGTATAGCTTTTTTAACCTATAATACAATAACTGGATATATACAATTAACTGTAAGACCTTAATTAGACCCAGTAACTTAGACAAACAAAAACATAAAAAGACAGCAAAATAGGTAACTAACACCTAAATTAGGCTGAGCCCCTATCTTAGACGAACAAATACCTAAGAAGACATAGTACCACCCACTTACCGTTGTTTTCATCCCAGTCCACATAACCCAGTTAGTCTGTCCCACTGCCATTATCCTCATTAACCTGGGTAACATAAGCTAATTCAACGAAAACGTCGTTCTAATAAAACTGACCCGGAGGTTAACGAGACCAATTGTTCCTGCAAATAAGCGGTACCTTACTAATTCATACGACTAAATTTATCGACTGTTTCTGTAAAAAACACTGCCTTGACAAGTCTAAGCATATGTTTGCGGCCAATCAAGATATCTAAGGTTCGCTTTCTGAACGGTGACGAACCACTATGGATCATTATGCCGAATCAATTCGGAACTATGTAGGTATGTGTGTTTTTGTCGCGGTATGCGTTCTCATGGGGATTCACGCGAATGAAGTCGGAGAAAAGAGTCACACTTATATTAAATTGGAAAGACTGTGACGGTGATTGCAAATTTGATACAATCACGCTTTTCAAAGTCAAAGTCAAAATACTTTATCTATAGGTACTAATTATAAAGCTGAAGAGTTTGTTTGTTTGTTTGGTTGAATGCGCTAATCTCAGGAATTGAATAATTCTTTTAGTGTTAGATAGATTATTTATCGAGGAAAGCTATAGGCTATATAACATCACGCTACGACCCACGGGCATGGCGCAGTAACTATAAACGCAGGTGAAACCGCGGGCACAGCTAGTTCAGCTATAAAATAAAGCAATAAGTTTGTATGAACTAAACGTTGCCCGCATATCCTCTTAAAACACTAATGCCCGTTTTCACCAACAGGCCCCTAAGCTCCACCTAAGTAGGTGTCTTTTAATCTAGGGGCACCCCTTAATCGAATACTTACCTAAAAGTCAATTTCACCATACTAGGTATCACCTACGAAGGAATGCCCTAAGTAAGTGACAGTTAACTTTTTCTAAAGTCACGCTTCTGACATCGATGTTTTTTCGATAAGATGAAAATTTCTACATTTCTCAAATTAATGGTATTAACAGTAGTATTAATATATTGAAAAACTATTTTTTTTTTACATATTTTGAACTTCATTCAGATTAATTTAAAAATATTTTTTTTTTCGATGCATGCGTATAGGCTGTTAGACCCGTGTTCCTTTGCTTTTTTTGACAAATGAACGAGAAACCTTATGTCATTTCTTAACATACGTCGTCGTGTGATTATTTGGAGCTCCGATTCGTAATAATTAAAGCTTACATCTTTTGTTATGTTTGAATTCTAAAAAAATGCTCATTTTCCTAATAAATAAATTTTATTTATTAGAAAAATGAGTTTAGATAACCTATATCTTATGAAAAAGTCGACATTGTCGTATTTATCGAAGTGGTTGACTCTTTCACGGTCAATGCGTCTTTTTACAATTTGCTGAATGTTCTCTAGAGTCTCAATAGCTTCTAGACTCTCTATAAAGTGCCGTAAATCATTTCCCATGATAGGAAACACTCGTATGTCGCGTATGAATAAACAATATTCTGTTACCTAAGCATAAGAGTAGTTTAAGGAGCCAACAATCGGGCCCTTAAATATAAGAGCTGCTTTAGAGACTTAAGTGACACCTAAACGTTGGCGAAAACGAATATTTTTGTTAGGGGTTCCCTAAAAGCTGCTAAGGTATACTTATCTGTTGGTGAAAACGGGCATTAGTCACGATAAGTTAAGTTTCAAAAAGATAAGGAGTAGACATAAATACATAAATTTACCTAATAAATAATTAATAATAAAGGTGTTACAACTTACAACAATACGATAGTCGTGTGTCGAGGGACTGTTTAGTCGTAACAATAGGCCTGTATCGTCGCTTGCCTATCTTGGCAGAGTTCCGTACTAATTGATACAACAACCACTCATTATTGTGGCGAATAAAGCTCCTTTCACGACCCAGTTACTCGTTCTGCTTACAGGTGAGAACTGTATAAATTGTTTCATTGTGCACTTGTGATTTATATATTGGTTTCTGAGAAAAGTTACAAGCGGTACTCGTATTTTTAACACACTTTTATTAGCTTGGTATGTATGTATCTATGTAACTGAAACTTTGAACGTGATTTTTACACCTTTCAAACCGACGGATTGATTTGAAACTTTGCACACTTATCGAGGATAGATGACAATACAATAATATAGAAAAGAATAAAGTTTAAAAAACTAAAAAACAAGCTTAAAAACAAGCTTAAAAAAGTGGAAAATAATTTAATAATTTTAATGTAAAAAAGCGTGGGGTGGGTTATCAAAACATCTTAGAAAGCACCCGACGCTTTTTTACATTAAAATTAATAAATTATTTTATAAATTTTAAAGCGTGTTTTTAATTTTTCCTAACCTATTATTTATTTATATTAATCTATTAAATACGAGTACTTACATAGTCGTGAGACATATCCACGAACGGGTAGACAGAGGTGTTATACCTACACATTCATAAATAGTCAGGTTTTATTTCCAACGTAAATGTAATAAGCCTATTGCCATCCACCAGTCACAACAGACACGGACATATTTTTTTATACATCTCTCGCACTTGGAATAATTTCTGTGTCGTGGAGGACTTAACAAACTACGAACACAACAGCACCCAGAATCGTAACATATATTTGTGAATCACACTAATGTTTGTCCCGTATGGGATTCGAGCTCACAGCACTCGGCGTAATGGCAGAAGCGTGGCGATCATTTAAACTACTCCGTGATGCTACAGTATAGTTTTTGACAGAAACACCCAACCTATGAATTTAGATGCCACGTTATTACGTGGCATCTAAATTCATAGGTTGGGTGTTCAAAGGTGTTCCATTGAACACCTTTGAGCGTTTACAGGGAATGCAGAACTGACCCTTCGAGAATAATCTGAAGTTTGATATATTAAAAAGATACCTACTGTAAAAAAGAGTTTTGAACGCGCTTATCTCTGGAACTACCAGTCGGTTTCAAATAATTCTTTTAGCTTTTGATAGCCTAATTCTTAAGGAAGGTTTTAGGCTATAAAACATCACGCTACAAGACACAGGACCGCAGCAATAATCACAAAAGATGCTAAAACCGCGAGCGCTACTAGACAGCATAATAAGTGCTTCCCGCGCCACTAGTAGTGCTCCAAGTATCGTATGCTCAATCACTGACGTGACAATAACGATTTTCGAAGTCGGTGTGAAAATAAAAGACTTAAGCAAATTCTATGAGTGCATAGCGACACCATTGTCCGCAGTATTCGAGACACAAACATTTGCATGCAATTTCGTAATTTATTTACAATTATTGCAAAGGCCGGTTTGTAATTACCGGAGTACTACAAAGATAAGGTAAACTACTAGGTGCTAGCCAGTGACAATATGTCAACATTCATCATTATTATAACTACCAACACATGCGACAAATGTACTAGTACCTACTCTGTTTAATTTGAATGCATGTAATTCCGCATTTCGTTTAATATGTGGACGGATCTGATACGTGGTCGCTCACATGAGGAGATCCGTAGGAAAACTAAAATTACCGGCATAGATCTCCCGATAGCCAATCTGAAGTGGCAGTGAGTAAGGCATTTAGCGCGCAGAACCGATGGCCACTGGAGCTAATAGGTTCTAGAATGCCAGGCACTGTAAGACGCAACAGGGGTACGCTTGCCACAACATAGACCAACGATCTGATAAGGGTCGCGGGAAGCGATTGGATGTGGGTGACCATGATCGGTCTGTGTGGAAAATCTTGAGTGAGGCCAATGTACAGCAATGGACATAGCTCTCGGCTGAGATGATGAGTTCCTTAACAAACACCACTTAATTATATTGATGTACAATCTAATTATGTAACATAGCTTATTTCTGAGTAACAAAAAGGGTGAACTTTAAACATAAGCATACCTGCTAGCTTGTACCGACGACCAATTGCAGGTACCTATCAGGTATCTTTTAGTCTGAGTGTTGATTTTTATGTATGCAAAACAGAATATTTTTAATCATGAATACCGCCAAGCACACCCCGTCGGCAGTAATTTCGCCCATGATTCCATTCAAGTTCACAAGTTAGTCACCAAGGTGGATATAACATTAGAAACCCCACTTTATCTTACATTCACAGTAAGCAATTTCTGATGAGTTCCCAGGCATTATAAAGATCCGATAGGTCTGAATGACGCTAGGAGACGAAGCTAAGAGGATATTACCGAAAGTAACTAAAGTAAACAGCATCGTAAAACCACAGTACATAAATATACACTAACCTATCTTCATACAAACGGTCGGAACTCGAGTCATACCTACGCGCCTCGGGGTCGGCGTGCGCTCGGCACGCAACCAGTCGCGAATGCGCCGCAGTGACGAACGGACGGTGTGATTGTTTTGTAAGCAGTAAGCGTACGATTTGTGATAATTTAATTTTATTGAACACTTTCTATTTCATTAATTATTTATTTCATTCTTAATAATATAATATACATATAATAATTACAATCACTAAACTAGAAAGAAACTCAAGTAGGTAGATAAAATTAAAATACTGTAGGCGGGCAGCCCTAACGTGTGTCTACGAACCGCGCTGTTGTAGGTAATTATTTCAAGAACAGGGCCGAGTTACAATACTGTATATGTATGTACTGTGGCAAAACATTATTTGATGGACAAAAACCGAAGCACGCTATCAATTACGTTGATGCGTAAGTGAAAAATAAGTACAGACTGTGGGAAATAAACAATACATACCTATACTTGTAATATGTACTTAAAATATTTAGATATAATAATAATAATAATGTCCTCCAGACCGAATTTCGGCCACGGCGGCCAGTCTCAACAGAGACTGGCCATCTGCGCAGGAGATATTATAGTGCACAAGTGTGTGCGCAAACATAAGTGCACTCTCTGTTCCCTAACTCTCATGACCCGATGGGACGGCAATCCGACACGACCGGAGAGAGATCAGGCGCAGGACCAACGGCTTTACGTGCTTTCCGAGGCACGGGGGTGTCTAACACCGCCAACTTCCTAACTCCGGGCTGCTATTGAGATTTCTTTACAGAAAAACCCAATAGCTTTTTGTTGGCCCGACCCGGGATTCGAACCCGAGACCTCATGCACAGCAGTCGCATTCACTACCGCTGCGCCACGGAGGCAGTTTAGATATATAAGTATATAATACATATAGGTATCCCCGAAGAGGTAGTATAGTATACATAAGTAAACTTAATATTAATTAGATTTTAGGTACATCGGTAAGTCACTTTCAGGTCTAACTTAATAGGTGGCAAACCTATCACCGGTTATTTTCTGACTCTGTGTTGATAATTATAATTCCCTACAGAAAGCAATAAGTCAAAGACAAATATAATTTATTTATTTAGATTAAAATGTACCACTTATAACGTCAAAGTACAGTGTTATGACTAAGTAACTGAAGTAACAGTTAGGGCATTTTAGGGTAGCCATGGTCGACAGCGAGAGGAAGTGGGTAGCGGTCGCATCCTTCTGCGAGGACGTTATCTCGCAGAAGGAGGCGGCGGAGCGGATCCGTGAGGAAAATATCCTTGCGGATCCGAACCGCCGCCGGCTGGCGTACCGGGCGGCGAAGGCGCGCATATGCGCGCCTTATGCCGCAGTAGTGAAGGCCGTGGGTGAGAGAACGGGGATCTCCCACCGGCCAGCCGTTGAGTCGGAGCGAAGCCCTCTGTTGTGCCAGGGCGTCGTCTAGAAGTAGTCGCCCGCAGACTCAACATATCTGCATTGGGCACTGCTGGGTGGGTCGCTGATGTAGTTTCAGTTCCAGCGACCCACTCATACAAAGCAGCGAATTGGCACACCGTAGTTGGTTTTAGTCGGTAGGCTCGCAGTCTCGGGAGAGCCAGAGTAGGTATGCATAAGGAGCATTTACCCACGGAAAAAGAGAAAAAAAAAGGCAGTTTAGGGTTGTTGCTAAGTGCAAGTAAATCGTTGAGCCTATGAGAAGATACCCGCAAGAAACTAGCTACCAAAGTTTTTCCATCGCCATAGAATTTTGGTATATTAAAACTCATATCTGCAAGATTCAAAGATCAACACGGATTTCAAAAGTTGGATCTCACGTTCGGCATTCAAGATAATCGGGAGCACGAAGGCAAAAACACATACACATTATAATATCAGCCACGCACTTCTGACATTTGAAGTTATTTGCGTATTAAATACTTCATCATCGTTTGCTTTAACGCTGAAGGACAACCAGTGTCAGAAAACCTGCATGTCCTAGAGTTCTCATTATGTTCTCTAAGATATGTGAAGTCTGTCAACCCGCACTGGCCCAGCGTGGAGAACAATAGCCTAAAAACACTAAGAAGAGCCGTATGCCCCAGCAATGGGCAGTTTATATAAAAGGCAGATATTATTATATCTGAGATTCATAACACTTTATTATATCAATCGTCAAGTACGATCTTAGCGATAAAATAGATAGAGCTCTGTAATATTGCCACAAATGCCGTTAGGCCTTTAAAATAGTCTAAACACAATGTATAATTATTTATACTAATATAATAAAGGTGGAGAGTTTGTTTAGTTTCTGCGCTGTTCTCTGGAACTAAAGAATTTGAAAATAATATTTGTTAGTCCTGGCTAATACAATCGATATGCGCATGGCATAATAGAGACGAAAGATTTGACATACAGCTGCTAAAAGCGTGCCAGAAATCTGGTGAAAATAATATGAATGTACCTAGCTTATAGACAATTAGGTAGGAATCAATAGCATTTCTATGAGGCATTCAATTGAATTGCAATTTAGACTAAATTTCAAGACGTTTTAATTTTTTAAATTAAACTTTAGTACTAATAATGCTGCCTATATCACTATGAACTTTACTTGGAGAACACGCAGGTTTGGAACTAATGGAAAAATTTTGTATTTTTATCGGCACCGATGGCATGATTTGCTACAAATTGCTGTCTAACTATCTAACTTCTTCTCTAAATATATTCGTGTATACTGTATATATAGGTGTGTTCGACACGTGCACAAGCCGGTAAGAGAGTCCGTCAGACGTGTCGAACGTCACCGACGTGCGGCGCTTACGACACATTGCATTTTGCGTTATTAGTATGCGCGCTCACAAAAATAACTCATCCGATGCTCGCCTAATACAATTATTTTACTGAAATGTCTGCGATACTTGAAGTTGTTTTTACGCCAATCCATTACATATATTGTGCTTTTCGTTTATTGTTTTAATGTCAGACAGACGAACTATCAGATAGTGAATAAAAAATAAAGTAAGCACTTAAATAAATTATTGTAATTTATGCTGTCAGCAGAAATCATAGCCAGTCTGGAAAATAGCCAGATTGAAAATAAGGCGACGTGCGTGTAAGACGAACAATATGAAAAATGAAAAAGCTAAATTGTATGTCAGACAAAGATTTCAATCATATACATAGATCTGCTCTCAGCGTACTTTAATAGAAAATAAGGAATGAGTTCATATATTGGATAGAGAACGATAGTGTACAATTTTCAATTTGAGTGAGTGTGATAATACTATATTTATAACTAGCTGACCCGCGCAACTTCGTCTGCTTCACATAAGAGAACTTTCCCAGTTTATGCAAAATTTTTCATTGATGATCCTCTCCTATTGGTCGTAGCGTGATGTCATATAGCCTTCCTCGATAAACGGGCTATCCAAAACCAAAATATTTTTTTAATTCGTGTTAGTCGTTCCTGAGATTAGCGCGTTCAACCAAAAAAACCAACGAACTCTTCAGATTTATAATATTAGTATAATATAGAATTCACAAAAATATTCATAATATAATCTCACGCCGAATATCTCCGATAGGATAGGAAAAGTCAGATCGCCAAGTATGGTTTTGAAGCCTAATTAACAACCTATTCCCATCCACAGTTTAAGATTCCGTGCTGATACGAAACTGATATTTTTTTACCAGAATACTTGAACCCATAAGACTTATCTTCCCATTACCACGTACGGTACGTATAGAACATAGATACGACATACACAACATCATATCCTGGTAGAAACTTACTCATCAATAAAAAAAACATTGGTCCAAAACAGACTGGATATAAGACCTGTTTTCTTCACGAGTGACCTATGACATTCAGATCAACAATATATACAAGCGCCGCAATCAAAATAAGGTTATATTATAATATTTTTTTCTCAGTGTACTAAGGCTGACCATTGTTCATACAACTTGCCGACTAGGTACGTTTGTCAAAAAAAATCCGCAAGGTCGCAGTAAACCTATTTCTGTTTGCCATTAGAAACCGTTCGTTGAAATATTTTTGGCATCTAATAGTTTGATTGTTAATAAGAAATGAGTACACGATTTTAAAAATATATGTCTTCTTGTATCTACACTTCTCTCGAACTAGATGGAGACTTTTTAGTTTTTTTAGACCAGAGGTCCCCAGACTTTTATTCTCGTAGACCACTTTCAAAATTTAGCAGGTTCCGGTGGACCCCGTGCAGCTACATTTCTACCATATTCCTTGGCATTCGTATTTAAAATTAGATCAAATTTCTACGGGCACAGTTTTTTTTATTTTAAAAATTCTCTACTGATAAATCGGTTAAAATATTATCTGCCTACATTGATAGGTGAAGTCAAGCCAGCATTTTAGTTCTTCACTATCGTAAACAAATAAATTTCCGTGGACCCACGCTAACGAATTATGGACCCCCATTTTTTTGTCACGCCTACGTAGACCCCCGTCGAGTCTCCCGTGGACCCCTGGAGGTCCACCTGGACCACTTCGGGAACTAATGTTTTAGATGTAGGTTTTTTTAAAGGACAATGAATAATGCCTGTTGTACAGACAACTGTACAGTTTAATTTTATTTTATATACCTAATTGGCGCCGCGGTGCGTGTCAGCATTTTTACCTTGTAATTTTATTAAATAGTGACAATAAAGCATTCGTCGTAAAAGGTTGTGTGTTTATCATTTTCTATTACGCAATCTGTTTATCAATATCATCAACTTTCGTCACTGTCATAAATCGTAGGCGAGATCAAACCCCTACACCTGTGTCTCGGGGTCTTTACAAACATTTAAACAACGGACACAAAGAAGACTCGGAACAACCATTAGAATCCACAACATTCGGCGCAGTGGCTGCGGCAGTTAAACCACTAAGCCATCCGTGCAGACAAATTGTTTGGATAATATACGGCTAGGATTGCAATAGGCTACCATTGGCTCTTCTAAAAGGTGTTTCGGGATTGTCCATTCTTTACGGGACAACCTGTATGCACTCTATTTAAAATTACCATTTCCATTTCAATGTGAAGTGCATACTTTTGAGTCGGTTGACATAAATATACAGGATGTCCGGTAATTAATGGATAACCTTGAAATGTCTTATAGTAGAACTAATGGCCGATCAGAAAAATTTGAAAAAAATCTATGCTACCTTCAAACAGAGATGATTTTTTTTAATTACGATATTTTACTTTCTTGTACACTACGACCACAAATCAATGAATTCCATCGGTTTTTGTTGTTTTATAATTAAACACCAATTATGCTAATAGATAGACTGTCAAAAGTATGACTAGCTATAGCATTTTTTTTTCTTAACTGCCATCCATTCTACTAGAAGACATTTCAAGGTTATCCATTAATTACCGGACATCCTGTATAAAAGATGTTTGTCTGAGCTGTCTAATAAATATTTTTAAGGGTTTACTGTGAGTGCGCAGTTTACGACGCAATAGCGGTAACCTCACAGTGTCCTGCCAACGGTTCTGTTTGTAACAAACAAATATTTGTGTGTTCTACCTACATTCCTTATGTAAATCCTAACTAATATTATAAATTCTAATGTGAGTTTCGTTTGTGTGTAGCACGCCTTAAACTGGACCAAACATCATGAAACTCCGAATAAGTACACGTTGTCCGGTGTGCAGAAAGGGACATAGAACCTTTCATCGAGGAAAAATTTACTGTACCCGAGGGATAAAAATGTACATAACCTACATTATGTCAGAGCAGCAGAAAAGAACATAAGGTACATTACATCTAAAAAAACAACTTTTACTAACCTAACCTGCATTTACGCGAGTGAAACCGCAGGCAAAGTCTAGTATTCTTATAACTTTGTAAAATATCTAACGGTTACAGTACAATATAGCATACCGATATTATTAATAAAAACAAATATAAATCAAGGCAAGCGACACTACACCCACAGAGATCCACGTTATAATCTAAAATATTGAACGAGGTGATGTGAGCCCACTCCTCTGATAAGCCTATTGAGGTTAGTTAAGGGACCGTGTAATGTCACAGTCCTAACAAATAACTAAATAAATGAACAGCTCAAGTGGTGTAGTGACGAAACACCCACTCGCTGCACTTAGGGCTGCTAGCTTAACCATGTATCGCTACGCTTAGGGCTGCCTTTTCGATCCTGTTTAAGACTGCGCCGAGCGAAATGTGCCAAAACAGGCGGTCACAGTTAAGTGAATGAAATCAACACTTTTTGTTTAATACAAATATAAAAGATACATTTACCATAACAATGAATGTGTTTACAATTACTCCGTGTCAAAAACTTAAAATAATTAATATTTTCGCCTACAAAATTACGCAAACTTGCACAAGAAATGCAAAAACGTAAGCTCTTGTTACGTGATTTTTAGATTATAAGAGTAGAAATCTATCCTATTTTACAGCTTAAACGAAACATAAATACTTATATTACAATTTGTCCGTCCCAAATATTTAAGTTATTGGTTGACAATAAAGATACATATTTATCAAAAAAGCACTTCAAATCCTCCATACAATTTTACTACGGCGGCCGCGCGCCGATTTGTATATGCGCCGCACGAGCTCTATCATTATCTGTCTTACGCTCGGCGCAGTCTTATCTGCGCTAAAAGCTGCTAGTTCGAACATGATTGGCTGCGTTTAGGACTGCCAGTTCAATCATGTTTTATTGAGCTTTAATTATACGTACTATAAATTATACTAGCTATATACATATAACTAGTATAGTACGATACGTCGTGTCGTATACTTAACATACCCCTTTCGCAGTCAGCATTAACTGCAATGTAACATTTGCGAATTAGACAATATTGTCCAAGTGATTTACTTACAGGACCCACGTAACAACAATCTTACACATATGACGTAAAATGTAACGACATATAGATATGTGAAATATGTTGCTATAAAAATCTCTAACGAAACATATATATTGAATGCATCCAACATGTATTGTTACATATCAAACGCAAATATGTCACATTTTTGTTGTTAAATGTTTTGAGCGTAACATGTCACGTAACATAAAAACAATTCCCATCTAAAGCCGAGTAACATCAAGTGACATTTAAAAAAATTCCGAGCGACATCTGACGTATTTCACGTGACATGAAACATTTTTGCCGTGTGTCATGTGGCATTATTGCACGTGACATGTAACGTATCATTTTCAGAGGTAAAGTGTGCTTACCTGAATGATGAGCGGCCGGAAGGCGTGTATGCTCTCGTCGGCGACGTGTGATGGAAACGCGTCCAGGTCGAAGTCGATGATCGCGCATTTCGATGAGTTGCAGTAGTTTGACACCTGCACATAGTATAGAACAGCTAATTAAAAAGTACTTCGAGAAGTAGGTACTGTATGAGCTAGCCAAGCGGTTCTGAAGATGTCTCGCGTGGAGGCGAAAGATGATTAAGAAGCCTTGTGCTTGAAAAAGTATTTTTACATACGTAAATATTCTTATGGCTATATCTCCGAAGGAGACCTTAAGAGATCTCGCAAACTGCAGACTTTCGATCGGCCGATAGTTTGGTTGGTTTCTTAATCAGGATCAAGGTGTATGGGAGTGCGCACATTATATTAACGATTCGGTAACGGCCGATAAAATAGTTTGATGAGCTACACGATTGCTTTCAAACTGAACCGTCGGCAAACTATCGGCAACTGCTAAATCAGTACGGCGCTCTTCCACGCGCGCATACTACTGGTTGTTCAGTCGGCCAGACCCGGCCGATAGTTCAGTTTGCTTCGAGATTTGACACCGGATGGTCATGTCTATTTTTCATGATAGCGCTGTTTTGTTTCGAAGAATCTAGTAATTTGGAATACATCGTGTAAAATGTTCCTTAGAATAATCTGTCACTGTAGATAAGATGCACCTAATACTCTCGATTTCTCTTCTTGTTCCTCCTCTTCCGTTGTATAAAAGCAATTCTTCTGGAGAATTGTGTAACTTTCATTATGCGACCACTCTCGTCAAAAGCCGATTTCAAATTAAATAGAAAATTGTGCGAGAGCTGTCGGCCGATTGTTGTCTAGTATGCGCACTTATCACGGACCCGACTTTTTAGTCGGGCCAGTGTGCGCGCTTAACAACCAAACTCGACCAAACTATCGGCCGATCCAAAGTCTACAATTGCGGAGTGTCTTAAGGCCGTCCGCTGCGTTAAGCGGTTGCACGGAGCGGGCGCCCGCGTGGCGTGCTGTTTTCTATTATCATGGGTCTCTCGTCGCACGCGGCGCGGGCGACGGGGCCCGCCCCGCGGACAAAGTGTCCGCGCGAGCAGAGCAGTTTCTAGGAAATCAGTGAGCGCTGCTTTGTTACTGCCGGCGCTGCGAGAGGCGGGAGTCCGTCGCGGGCGCCCGCTCCGTTCACTCGCTTAACGCAGCGGACGCCCTAAGTGTATTACACACCCACATTTCTATGATTTTTAAGGTTTCACTTAATAGGAGCCGAGCCTTTTGCCTTTTACCGGGCACAGTGTCAAACTCCGCGCCACTGAATTTCTTGAGAGAAAATTCGAATTACACTTGCTGCACCGGAAAATCGAACTCGGGACCTCGTGCACATCAATCGTATTCACTACCGCTGCGCCACCGAAACTATCTTATTATTAACGTGTATTTATTTAAAACCAAATAAGTTTTTGTGCATGCGTAAATAGTAAATTTTCGTACGCTTTAGCTTTAAAGGAAAACATCATGAGGATATCTGCGTATCTGACAATTCGCCATGATGCCCTTTAAGATATGCTAAGTCTGACGTGCTGTCACTGGGTCAGCGTTTTACTCTTCTCATATTAAAAAGGGGTCCGTACCCAGCAGTGGTACAATTTATAAATGAAGTTGTTTATTATTTTAAGTAGTTCTAAATCTCTCATCGTGCGCATAAATATACAATCATGAGTAAATAATCTGTAAACCTAAATATTTATTCTGTGCACCGGTGCACTTAATCTAAGGTCACAGAGCAAGGTGACCGGTTAAACCACGGCGTTTGCACACTTATATAAATTCATACGTTACGGATAACATGTCTCATTTTTGTAAGACTGTATCTGCACCATGAATAAATTTTTTACAGTTTATCAAATTCATCTCAACTATAATACTTATAATACATATGTATGTATGCATGCATGTATTTATCTATGTATATTTTATTAAGATTATATAATACGTTTATTTATGTAATATAATTGGTTTGTATATTTATGTAATATATCGTTATTATTATGATATTCTTTAGTATAATAATATGCTTAGTAAGTATATCGCACCTTTAGGAACAAAGGGTCACTTCTGCATGTTTGTAAAAACTTGCAAAAGTGACCCCTTGTTCCCACAGGTGCGAATTATGTAAATGTATATTTAATCCTAATGTATGCACCTACTACTTTTTATCCCTGCATCACCCAATGATTGACTTGTGCATATGCTATTTTGAGCATAAAGTTTTAAAATAAATAAATAAAAAATTAAAGCTGTGTCACGAGAGTTTTTACGAACATTTAAACATTGGCCACAAAGAACATCTAGACTCGGAACAACTATTTATGCATTACACAAATATTTGCCTCGTGTGGGGATCGAACCTACATCATTCAGCACAATGGCAGTAGCGAGGAGACTTCTTAATTATCCGTGCTATTAACACTTTCGGGGACAGACCGCCTTTCAACGTTATCTCGGTATATCGTTACGTGACAGTACGGCTACGGGCGGCGAACTTTATTTCATGTAATTTGGCAAACCGTCGATAGCCGTATCTTTTCCATTACATTTCTAGGATGCACGTGATCTCGTGTCGCATCACGCGACTTCATTCGTTCGTAGGTGACACAGTAATCTCTTTTCTAGTCATTTTTCAACACACATAATATACGCAGTGCTTATGTACCAAAACAAAACATTCACCCAGCCGTAAGGCGTAGACTGAACCATTTTCGCCCCTAGGCGTCAACGTCTGTGGATGTGAAAGACGTATCAAAAAAATTAAAATATATGTAATATGGTAGTACGGTTATAGATAAAATGTATGGGATTTTGTAGTTTCATATCATGACATTTGCAAAAAGTCAAGTGTCCCGGAACGTGTTAATATTAAGTAATACGGAATTATATAGTTAATTTCATTATAAGAAGTAAGATAGGGCACTGCGACGTCTACAATACAAATACCAAGAAAAATTATTTAGGTCGACTATTTAAAAGAGTCTAAAATTTCAGTGTATAAAATTTCTTATATTTTATAATTATCTATTATAAAAGAAGACCGAATGTCCCCCAAGGCAGGTATTATTTCAGGGTTTTACTACTGTCTATTATAGATTAATCTATACTAATATTATAAAGCTGAAGAGTTTGTTTGTTTGAACGCGCTAATCTCAGAAACTACGGGTTCGAATTGAAAAATTATTTTAGTGTTGGATAGCCCATTTATCGAGGAAGGCTATAAGCTATATAACATCTCGCTACGACCAATAGGAACGGAGCAGCAATGAAAAATGTTTCAAAAACGGGGAAAATTCTCTTATATGAAGCAGACGAAGTTGCGCGGGTCAGCTAGTATTAAATAATTCTACTAAATCCTTATAATTTCATCTCCTTTATATTATTCAGTAATTATTGTTATAAATTTTAGATTTGTATTGTCAGTAATAGGTATATTATTATGGTATAATGGCTGCAACACCTTCTTGATACAAGTCGTAAAATACTGAAATTATATTTAATTGGAGATTTAAAAGTGTGATCATGAGTTTCTTGCAGTTTTTTCGTCTCATAGGCTCAACCCTTTGCCTGAACCTAGCAAACTAACCTAAATGTAGCTTCAGTAACTTAGTAAACTCACTAACCTATATATTTTGACGTTCATAAGTGTTACTTTGTGACCTAAATGAATTTGAGTTAGGGTGGGACAAGGAATAGTTCCTGTGCCGCGAGAGACTTTAAAAACATCCAAACAAAGAACACCTGGACTAGGAACAACTATTTATGAATTACGCAAATCGAACCCACATCTCTTGACGCAGTGGCAATCACGAGGCAATCACTTAAACTAATACGCCATCCGTGCAGCCATCTGTCTCTTTGTACACACGGCTGCACATCAAGTTAGACACCTATATACGCATATCTACGCTACATACAAAATAGAGAATTGTCGGAAAGGGACTGTGCATAGTGGTGTCGATGTAATGGTAAGGATAGAGCGTCGCGTCCCGTTCAGCGTGAATGAGACAAAATAACAAAAATATAACGCACTCTCTCGCACGATTCGCAGCGTTCTACTTCTAATAGTTCAAAGTCCGAACAGTCTAGGTTGATGTTATGTTATTGTTGATGTGTCGCTGTGTGTACAGAGATAACGCAAAAACCATTGATTCGATTTTCGGTTTAGTTTTAACTGTCTTTCATTTAACGTTTAATAGATCCGAAGTTATGGTGGATATAAATGCGGAAAAATCCAGGTGGCCCGTGGTTACCCCAGGAATATCTGGTGGCCACGTTTCAACTCAAAAATACTAAAGCCGTGTAGGTTCATGCCATTCGTGGACCGAGGTCCTCCTGAAAGAGACGCCAATGGGTCTACATAAATAACTTCGCAGGCGAATTGTAGTTTACTTGAATAAAGTTGCGGATATAATCTAGGTTTCAAATATACATGTAACCTTTTGATGATAATTGTTTACATAACATCGGGCGCGCTTCGTGTTTCGACGCCATATCTATTATCGAACTAATATTTGTTCCAGTTGTAAAGGCAAGGCTCCATAATATTGTAAACAACTGTCTTAAAACAGTTGCATGTCGTGACGAATAATGCAAACTCTGCTTTAGACGGGTGCTACACTATAGCCGAGGACAGACGAGAAATGTTGAGAATGTGAGTACGGCACTTTCAGTCTCGGGTTTACGAGCGCTACGCTTTTGATGGTGGTGATTGATAATCGAAACAAAAACTTTTCAGGAAAGAATAGAAAGATTGTACTCATGCTCGTGTTCAAATTAGCTCTATTTTGTAAACTCTTTACTCTAAATCGGGCTCTTACATCGGTGTAGGTTATAAATTTACTTTTATTAGCATATCTACTACTAGTACTATTCTGTGTCCAATAACTTAAAAAAAAGTTTTTTAGTACCAAAAAAATTGCTACTTTACGGCACAGAGAAGGCGGCGTTTTATTTTTTATTATTTTAAATCTTTTATTTTATCTTATTTTAAATGACAACTTATTTCATTTGAACCCCAGCGTGACTAACCGTAATTAGATATTTTAAGTATTTGAATTAAAATGAATAAAAGTGAGCATAACGTGTCTTAAATTTCCTGAATTCGCATGAGTGTAGCGCCAGCTTTAAAGTTACACAGTCGCGAATCACCACGCGACGTCATAAGCACTGCAGTATTGACCGTAATACTGAAGAAATAAACTCCATATTCGTTCGCAATGTTTTGTGTCACAGACATGCGCTCCGTACCATGCAGTTCTAAGGGAATCTATTCCTAAGTACGTCCAAAGTAATTAAATGGCTGACATACGAATGGCGCAGTTATTGAAGTAGTCTCTTTGCTACTGCAATATATCACGGGGAATCCCACATAATAATGGTGTGTTCTTCAAAGGAGTCTTGAATGGTCACCCACTTTTACATTTCTCTTATTTCGTGGCGATACAATAAACTTACTACTCCTGTGGAGAAGTCCCTCTTAGGCAAGACTCCTACGTAGTAGTTTATGTAGATGCCTCACCAGTGCCGCTGCGTCAAGTATTGTGGGTTCAATCCCCACACGAGCAAAATTTGTGTATACCATAAACTTTTGTTCCGAGTCTGGGTGTTCTTTGTGACCGTTTTTTGAATATTTGTAAAGTCTCCCGTGTCGCAAGAATTTTTCCTAGTGCGGGAGTATGTTGGATAACAATATAAAGTGACATAAGGGTAGTGACACTGGCATTGCCTAGTAAGAGTTCTTGAGAGTCACATATCTCTCTCATTTCTTTAAATTAATTTTGTCTTTTATTTATTTTTTCCTAGCGAACAATCATAGGCTACGATAGCCAATTAACAGCAGGTAGGCTACGAGATAATTTAGAACAGAAGAGCAATAAAAAAATTGAGCCATTTATACACGCTTTCTGTTTCATTTAGGTCACAAAGTAACACGTAGCAACGTCAAAGACTTAATTAAAGTTAATTATATTAACTATCTCACTGCTAGTCACAGACCCCTTCTGAGTATGAGAAGAGATAGGCTATAGTCTACCACGCTGTCCCAGTGACCAGGCAGACAAACATGTATGTATGTTTCCTCTCAATGTTTTCCTTCGCCGTTAAAGCAACAGATAATTAACTATTAAGCAAATAACTTTGAAAAGTCAGAGGTTAGTCGGATTCGAAACCTCTAGATGGCAGTCCTACGATCTTCAACAAAGCTATCGCTAAAATGAATAAAAACAAACGTTCACTTACGATTGACAAAGAATAAGGTTTTAATCCTAAATTATAGAGCAGGACTGTGTAGGGCAGACGCGCGGCCGCCCGCACAAAGCTGACGGCTAACGCGTGCGCGTCGGCGCGCGCATACGTCACGAGGGCGGGCAGCGTGGTGTTGTGCCACGGCTCCGTGTGTCCATCCAGGCCCAGCAGCCGTCCGTACTGCTCCTCGCCGACCAGGTGGTTCTCCTCCACATCACGCAGCTGCTCCTGAGATAACGACGCCTGTATCGTAGTTTAGTAGTCGATGTTTAATGCTAATGTACCAACAAAATTATATTACATTAAAAACTAATTATATTTCATATCTAACATTTTAGCTAGCAGCCACAAACAATTCTTTTTATATAGGTAACTCCCATACTAAACTTGCATTAGACAAACAAATAATTAACTGACACAATGCACACAGACTCAGAAAATATTTGTGAGTCGCACAAATAATTGTCCCATATGGGATTTGAATCTACAACATTCAGCCTATTTCTAAACTGCTATCCCATCCATGAAGCATTTTAAATAAAATGTATAATTGAGACTAGATGAAGCTTAGAATGGAACTATTTTACCTGTGAGTGGTATGCACATAGTACAGTAACTATAATAAACAAAAAAAGCAGAGAAGTTTATGTTTAAATGGGTCAATCTCATTGAACTAGCAAGATGAATTCCAAAATTGTGATTGCATGTATGCCAATTACTTAGGATAGTTACTGGCTAAATAAGACTATGCTATGACCCAAAGAAGCAGCATAGTAACCATAAATGACATTGAATATTTGTGAAACTGATGACTAGAATGTAAAAAATTATTAAGTAATAAATTATATTTCTTTAATAGTTTTTGTATTAACAAACCACACAAATCTTATGAAATCAATTAAGCTTATTTATAAAAACACATACAACAACTAAAACACTGAAACTAGAGAAACATACAAAGACAAACAGATTAAGTAAAACCGATGTAAACATTTCGTTAGCACTTATCTTTATACATATGCCTATGAGAGGAGTCCACAGAAATCACTATACTCACTGTGCAAGTACTGCATTTACCTAAACTTCTTATATCATTTACTAAAATGTAACACATATTTATTTACATAAACAGTAAAGCAGTGTTATTGTTTATACTGACCTTTATCACTTGAAACGACAATCACTAATAAACCACATTGAAATATTAACTCTAAAATATATTAATACATTTTCTCTGTTATCAATTAGTATTTGTATGTGTCATCCATATTAATAGTAATTAATTTTGAAATATTCAACCTATTGTGATTTATATTGATCTGGTGGGAGTCCTTAAGGACCCTATCTGGTACCTATTAATGATAATGTTTTCTAACTTTTGTTTTAGACATAGATACATACATAGATTCAAGCCTGTTTCCCAGAGGGGTAGGCAGAGACTACAGATTTCCATTTGCTACGATTTGTTTGTTTTAGAGCTTCATAATAATTAAAAGAGATAGTGAAACTTAAGTAATAGATGATAGATTGACAAGTGAAAGTTCATAGTCTCCTCAGAGATAGACCCGCCATGAGTAGGCATGCATGACAACAACCATATGCTATGAAACCAGTACCTAAATAATTTAATGTATTTCTATGTTTTCAAGGTCAAATAGTAACAAAGAGAATGACATAACTATCAAACAGACAATATAACAAAAAGCTTATATTTTATGTGTACAGTCATAAGCATGAACATACACACATTCAATAAAAGTTTCTCTAATTCATATAATGTGAAGTTCTTTTTACACTTGTATAGTTTAATGTGTAAAATTTGTAGTTATATGTATTATGTCTTAGTTACTTGCTTATAATATTGGTTTGGGATATCCTGTTAAGATATTGTAAAGATGTTTAAAAATAAATGAATAAATAACTCAGAACTGGATAGCCCGGTAATGTTGTATGCAAATTCCCAATTCTGTTTTCATTTTTGAGCTGTTTAACTTGATTTATATATATTAAATTACTAACCATGAGAAAATCTTTATTTATATTAAATTCATATGTCAAAGGAATTTTGTAATATTTTATTCAAATTCAAATTGTTTTATTTGTGAAACATACAAGTTATTACATTTTTTAAAAAGTTGACTATGTTTCGCCCTGCAGGGCGTACAAATTAATTATTTATTAATTATATAAAAATATTTATTGCATTTTAAATTACTATTATATCATAATAAAGTTATTAAATTAATTATCAATATCATAGTAGAAACATCATTATATTGGCTATTTAAATAATAATCATTAATATTATTAATTAATATCTTACATACATATTTCAGTGATTATTTGTTATTATTTTCATAAGAATTAAATCATTAAATTAAACTAATAATAAATATATGAGGTACTAATATGATATTGGGATTACAAATGTATAAGATTCTCAGACATTTAAATTTGACTTGTCATCAACAAAACCTCATTAATCGAATAATTATTTTTCAAGCAAATCATGTAGAGGGATTTCTTAAATTTGTTGAAATCCATTTCTTTGGGGATTCTATTAAATATTTTTGGAGCCATGCCAAGTAAACTTTATATATATAAATACATAATTGCCCATTATTGTTATATCTAATGGGAATTCTATTGTTGTCCAATTGGATCATGATTATTACTCAAAAGATTGGCTTGATAATAAAAACCCAATCTTTTGAGAGTTTTGAAAGAGAGACTTGACTGTATTGACTGTAAGACTCAATGAACCAGTACATTTAGTAATAAATGAAAAAGAAGTTAATTTATTCAGCAATAATAAAATAAAAAGTAAAAAGGAAAATATGTATGTTTTATACTATTAACATGGCAATCAATAATGAGTTTTGTATTACATAGAGTTAGCTAAATAACTGAATATTTAATTATTATCACTATAATATAATATTCGCTAAATATAAATAAGATGCAAAGAGATTATTAACATAATAAATTTAAATTAAGACTGTTAGGTATTTTAAAGCAAAATTCACAACAGTTTGACATTTAAACTTTGACCTTTTTGTTATTGTTTCAAATCCACTTCTAAAGAGTTGAGCACTATCCTATTGTCATTGAGGGCTGATCATATTTGTCTTAAAACTTAAAAGTAGAACTAAAGCAACAAATATTTCTACCTTTAACAAAAAACTATTAATAGGTATAGAAATAAAATTAAAATAATATTGTAAATTCAGGCATAGAAAAAAAAGTTTGTTATTTGTAGCTTTTTGTACAGTGACACCACTCACAGATAAAAACTGCTAAAGTGTATTAGTGACCTCTCATAACTTGACCCTACAATATGAACAATGTATCACCACACATACCTGGAAATCTTTGATGTGTTGGTGTGTTTGTGTAACGATGCTCTGGATGGACTGCGGCGGTTGCGAGTGGAATACTATCAGAAATATACTTATTGCAAACACAGAAGTTGAGAACAGCAAAAAGCTCTTAGTTTTCATTTTGTCCGCACATTATCACACACACTGTTCGACTCCAAACATTGTTTCCACCACTAACACGGTAGACAGATCATCCGAAGACGCCAGTTTCGCCTAAATCATTTTCAAATTGTTCTCTCACAAAATAAAAGAAATCAATATCAATGACACGAGTCACCGCAAACCCACGCGTCTCGAGTTAAATTACAGGTACGCACATTTTAACATGTACATAATATAATGCCGCACAGCGTAATAAATTATTTATTATCGTTTGATTATTTCATGTTGTAGTTTATTTGTAATCGAAGCTGCAATCGCTCTGAGCGAGAAACCGTTCGATTGTCTTTCTTGGGTTTGTTTGACAGCTGTCAAAAGTTGCCGATTGGAAAGTGATAGTGATGTGCTGCGTTATATTTTTATCTATAACGAGGCGCGTGCATGATATTAGCTTTAACCCAGGCAGGTAAACCGAAACTATTCATTTCATTTTAGTAGTGTAGATGTCTAAGTTAGCATATTATACTATAATGAATGTCCATTCCCTAGAGCAATTAATACAGTGTGACCCGCGTTAAAGTGCAACCCCGAAAATGGGTGAAATTAGATCGAAAACTATCGACGAAAATGGGTCTAAAAAACTTCTAAAAAAAAAAAATTATTTTTTTATACGCCACTGAACATTTGTTTCCCGAATTTTGACCTCTATGTACAAATAAATTTATTCCTCCCAAACTAGCTGGCCGATTTTGATGAAATAAACGACAAATCAATGCCAAGTATTTAGCGATGAGAATAAAACAAAAAAAAAACAACAAAAAATGGCTTTAAATACTTCATTTTTTTAAATACTTGTGAAAAAAGTCACTATTTTTCACTGTTTTTTTCAATCAACTCAAATTTCTATGAAATAAACCCCTACATCTTGATTTGTTTTATAATTTATTATTATTCTTGACTGTATTAGCTTTCAAAAAAAAAATAATCAAACATTGTATCTCTAAAAATACAGGAGTTACGAATTTTTAAAGTTCACTACTACAATTAGTTTTTTTTTTAGAAGTTTTTCAGACCCATTTTCGTCGATAGTTTTCGGTCTAATTTCACCCATTTTCGGGGTTGCACTTTAACGCGGGTCACACTGTATATACCAAATAAATAATAATATTTTTTACCACATACACACAACACCATCTAGCCCAAACTAAGCAGAGCTATCGTCAGAACAAATACTATCGTCTACGGCAACTAAAGCAGATTTACTGAAATGTTACTTACCATGTTAGTCGATCTGAAACACAAAACCTTGCATCTAAACTAGGTATTCATAATGCTAAAAGCCTTATATCTAAGCAACGGATTTACGAATAAATGTCAAATATATACCAGATCTGTCAAGTTGTCGTAGTCGTAATATCACGTTCCAAATCTAAATCGATTTAAAGCATAACATAAATCGTATTTCTCTTTTTTGCTAATAGAATCTCAGTTGTTTGTTGAAAATCACGACTCTCCAACGACGCTATAATTTCTAATTAATGACCTGAAACACTAAACAATATAAAAAAGGGTTCTGCGCTGTGCAGAATCCGGTAATATTTATGTAAATTGTCGTAATAATAATTGTACAAAACAAACTCTATTGTTAAATAATTATTTATATAAAAGTGTGTAGTTATGTCGAATATTTCTAAGAGGAGACGAGAGGGTTCGAGGACCAAGATCAAGGTACGAAAAGAGGTCAAGTCATGACCTACTCCTTCATGACGGCTGCGCGTATGCTTTTAATGACTTTTGATAAAATAATTGGCGCTATTAATTGCTTATTTATATTTTAATTCATTGCTTTTTCGTGACACATATGGCAATTGTAACACTTGATCAGTGAGTCAACACGGCGTGACTGCTTCGTCAAGCTGATCATGTTTTTGTCATTTACAAGATCTTACGTAGGCTAATGCTAATTGCTAACGATATATTTATATTTTTATTTAAATCTTATAATATATCTATTTCAAATGCATTTCATAATTTGTTTTAGAACATTTAAACTAAAAACAACTAAGTTCTAACTTAAATTGACTCCAAGGTTAAAACTTTGTCACGTTTACTTATCAGCATAATACAAATTGAACCAATCGACGCACACAAGTGCTGATAACAACCATTACAAATTGCAGTAAATTGTTATTGTAGAATTTTATGAATGTAAAGAATTTAATAGCATAGCATGTTATTTGCCTTTGTTTACTTTTAATTTCCTTTGATTTCTTTTAATGAGGATAATGGATATCCTTTTGTCTAGGTAAACCAAGTAAACTACCAATTGCTTTAAATAGTTTGTAGTGGATGGTTGATATAATATATTCATTCTTTGATGGTCGATAAATGTTCAATCTTTGCAACTATTTTCTATTGCTGAAATTCTGGTTGGTGGTATAGTGCAAACACCAAATTAAATCTATTGATGTAGATGTTTTGAACATAGAGCATGGGTGACCACAAAGAGTTCCTGAAGCGTATCACCAAGACCCTGTACTACGGGCAGCTGCCAACACTGCCTTGTCTCAGCCTACCCGTCACCGGTATGATAGAACCGTCACATATATATATTATAACTTAAACTTCGAAAACAGTGCCTATATTTTAAATTTTTATATTTTTGAACGACTTAGTATATTTAACAGAAGTTATTATTATTATTATTTATTATCAGGCAGGCAGTTGAGACAACTCATGTAAATTGTACAACAAGTGTTATATATAATATATAAATTGTGTAACAAGTTATGTAAATTGTAAACATTTCATATAAAAAAAATGATTTTTTTTGGCTATTTAAAATGAGCACTGAGTCTGCATAGTTAAACTTAGCACTATATTTCATTGTATTTAACTAACTGCCCCATCAATCATATAAGTTTCACATATTTTTGTGCATTTGGAAAACTTATTTTTTGAACTCTACACTAGGTCAGGCCTGTCTAGTAAAACAGAGTAAATTACGAGTTAAAAATAAATATTCAGTTCATGTAACTGGTTACAGAGATATCATGTGAGCTATGGTCAGAGTCCCAACGCGGTCGGTCGCTGCGGCGCCTGCACGCAGACGCGGCGGCCAGCATCGCGCGCAGTGCGTGCGTGTCTCCGTGCGCGCTCGTGCTTGCAATCTTGTACTTAGAGCGACTCAATGCCTGCAATCCTGACTTTATCGCCAACGCCGCACCCGCTGATCTCTTCCTTGTTTCTTTGGTAAATATAATGTTGATTTGTTATGATTCGGCTGAGCGCTACACAGAATTATAATGTATTTTTCTTATACTTACTAATAAAAATATTCCGGAAAATACAACTATGAATAACAAACGAAAACTTAAACACAAACTAGATTGTCACGGTCTCAGCGACAAGAGGCTCAATAAGCTAATTCTTTGACGTGACTAGTAAATAATGACCTTAGTATTTCGATTTTTGTAAAAACAGATGTTGTACTGTCGTGGTGCTAATTTAAAAAAATATTGTGTTTGTGAAAATGACCTTATTCAATGCAGATAGTTTTATTTACTCTAAATCTCCTGTAGCTTGAAGATTATTCATTAATTGAACTGTTCCAGTTTTAAGGCCGTCCCTACTTCTTACTCATTAATGACTCTTGTTAATAATGATTAATAATGTTCTGCTTATCTACAACATTGACAGATGGTAGGCAACAAGTTTTTGCAAGATGATGGTGAAGACGACGACGTGATATGCTCCGAGTGGGCAGCCTCCGGCGGTCTAGAGCTCAACCAGCTAAAAAAACTTGAAGTAGAATTTCTTAACGCTATAGTAAGTACCAAGCAACCGTAATACTATATAATTAACATGCTTACATTAGCTTGGTATGTATCTATGAATCTATGTAATGGAATCTTTGAATGTGATTTTCACCCCTTTCAAACCAACGGATTGATACTTACTTTTATACTTTGCACACTTATCGGACCGATGACAATACAATAATTTAGAAAAAATATAAAATTGAATATTCGTTTAAAAAAAACTAAAATACGCTTTAAAAAGTAGAAAATAATTTAATAATTTTAATGTAAAAAAGTGTAGGGTGGAGGTTATCAAAATATCTTAGAAAGCACTCGAGTTTTTAAACTATTATTTATTTTAAATGTTATATTTGTCTCAATAGAAATGTATTTTGTGTAACAGGAATGGAAAGTTTTTGTAAGTAATAAATCGTTTGAGGCGGGGCTGCTATGGCTTGAGCGGCAGGTGGCCCTGAGGCAAGCTCACCTGCGCGGCTTCTTCACGTACGGCGACCTGACGGCCGCCTGCGACGCAGCGCTGTTCGCCGACCTCGTCAAGTCCGTGTCGGCCGCCTGCGCCACGCTCACCCTCGGCTACCTCACCAGCTTCGTCACCTTCCTCACGTCCACGCTCATGATCTCTCACGCCTGGCTGCCTGTGCTGCAGTACATCGCGGCGCGCGGCTCTCTCATCTCATTCACCTCACTCGATACAAATATTATAACGAACAGTTTGCAACCGGATCTCACGCCCTACGTGAACAATGCCACCCTAGATGTGTCCTTAGATATACTCACGGAGGAGGAGGCGTTCACTCCCGACAGTGTGAAGTGTTGCGCCAAGTGGAGCAAGTACCAGGACAGCACCGTGACGAAGAGGAACTGGTACGATGCGATCGTAGTGTACGACTGGAAATCATTCGAGCCGTGGTGGTCGAAGACGTCCGTCCTCAACTGGCTATACCAGAGCTCTCTAGTGAACCCCATGCAGCGGTGGCTCGAGAAGATGAACGAGTACGCAGATTTCTTTGGTCGCGAGTTCATTAGTGATTCCGTGGAGATGGGACAGTGCGACGGGTACGTGCGCAGCGGCGAGGCTCAGCGCTGCGTGCGCCAGTGGCTCAACCTGAGCAAGCTGAGCGCGCTCGTGGCGAGCGTGTCCGACCGGTAGTGAGCGATGTCTAAGCACAATTCATGACGAACAAGGCTGATAAATATGGAAGTTGAGTGATGCCACGTTCACACGGCACTTTACAACACTCCATAACATAAAACTCCTCTATAGAAACTATTTTATATTTGATATTATAAGAATGTGCATCATATCGGTTCAGCTAGAGTTCAATCATAATTTATTTTAATGGTATTTGCCAGAAAAAAGAAAGAAAATATATAACTCTATTTTTATTCCGTTTTCCATTTTTGGTGCAGTTTTTGCTGTGACTGCGTTGTAAAATGTCTCGTGAGCAATGATTATTTCAATATGTATTGTATTTATGCTTCAGTTCTTCTGACTACATACTAACACCGAGGCGTCAAAATGATTCTCTGTAAATTATATTATGTAGACCAGAAGAGAATTCGAGCATCCCTACCAAGAAGATAATGTTTGCTCCCTAATTTTGCAAATGCATAATATTAGTAACGCGGTTGTGTTCAACTCTACAGTATACATTCTAGCGGTACTATTAGTTACATACGATGTCAAAGACATGTATATTTTATTAAAATAGATCTCTGTTCACTGAAGTACAGGAGCGTGACAAAGACATAATGTTGGTAGTCCGTACCAGAAAAATAAGATACCAATATGAGAATTTTATCAAATCACTAACCCTTCTGTAATTCAGTGTGTACACTTGTTGAAGTCCCACTTTTTACAGGACACTCGTAACAACTGTTACATAAAAGCAGTTCTGCTGTTATCACATTTCTATCTATTTTTGTATGTTACGTGAGACGTAATAAAACTATCAGCAATGAAAATATCCGTTTTATTTGTATAAAAATATATTTTTTACTATTATTGAATTTACTATTTGTATAAAAATATATATTACTACATAATAAAATAATCCTGAATTCTCCAAGTAACATACATTGGCGACACTTAGGTATCACATTAGTCGTTGTTCACAATATTGGAAGAAAAGAGTTCGTCAGTTATTACTACATGTACAATTGCAAACAGTACCTCCACCTAACAAAATAAATGCAAATAAGGAACAAAGAAATAAAAGGTGTATTAAGAAGTACGAAATTAAAATAAGCGTAGATAAAAGAATATGCACCTCGTAAATATAGCACATCGTTGTGACATAGATTACGTAGATACAGATAGCCGGGTCAATAAAACGCGCGAGCACCTTCACAGATACACTGACGCTGTACGTACGTGATTTCAAATCAAATCTATCGAATGCAGTCAATCTAAAACCGCTGTCCGTCTCTAGTTTATCTGTTTTGAGCGCAGTATTAAGACGGCCATCTGTACCTAATTATTATGTGGTTATGATTTTATACAACAAGACCTTTGCAATTGACTTTTTAGTCTCTAATTACGCTAAATTGACAACCAGTATGATTAGATGTTGTTAAAATACGTATAATAGGATATAGTGTAACGAGGTATATTTTAGCAACATGCAGCAAATGTATGACCAAGCCAGCACTGGTTGAGTTAGTTACTCTCGTATTCCATTCTATTACAAGTTTTTTTTTACGCGTCAATACATACTTGTTATAATTAATAAAATAGCAATTTAATACAACAGACAATAATATTATGTACATTAGTGAAAATTACGTAATATATCGTGACGTCACTTATTGCTAGTCACCAAGGTGCCATCTTCGCCGCTTCCCGATATTCACAACTTTTTACTCAGATTATGATTACACATTAAAATTAATTTATTATAAATTAAATTAAATATTAGTCTAAAAAACTATTATAATCTCAAGTAAAAGAAAACATTTTAAATTGAATTGTTACAAAATTGTATATAAATAGATACCACGATAAAATTACAATGTTGGTTTCTATTGCGGTTGACATAACCAGTGTGACCAACTATTAGCTAACACCAAAACAAGGTCACACAAGCAATTATTTATTAAATTAAATGAACAAGAATACTCGTTGAGCAAAAAACCGTTGAGATAATTACAAACATTAAAAATGCAGTGAGCGCGGATGGAACCACAACACTTCGAATATGCAACTCCGAAAATGGCATGTTACTTTACAAAATTTATAACACTTTTTGAAATGGCAGATCCTTTTAATTACTTACAAGATTCTTAAATATAACAATTATCTACGTATTTGGTTTTATCTTATAATATAAATTGTGCGTAAACTTGATATGTAAATATTTACTAAGTTTACGTCAGGCACATCGCAAAACTATTTACAAATGATTGACATTATTATGTTACATTATTATTAATTACGTACCCTATTGAATGAATATAACAAGTATAAAAGCTCTCGAGACCCACAATGGATGTGATCTCATCGTTTAGAACCGAAGTGTGCCTAGATTTTTTCTGCGGCATCGCTCGCGTAAATGTAGACTAGTTTAGTAACAGTATTGTGTCTAGACAAAAGGTTATGACGTTTTCTGTGTTGTTGTTCTCCTGACTTGTATGCAAAATTTCATGATGATTGTTCGAGTAACTAATACGTGAAAGCTAACCTAACAAAGAAATTCGCATTTATAAATTATATATTATATAAATATTAGTCAGGATACAAGTAAAACGATCTGTATTCTTATTTAGTAAGAAACTTCGATGTCGGTACAATAAAGTTTATTCTACTAGATCAAACAAGGCGGATAAAATAAGTTACTTGAAATTACACAGTCTCTTCTACTGTCCGCGGCTTTACTCATTCCGGAAGAGCACCTACTTTCTTTTGGATGTAAGGTACCTTATTTCCTTTTCTGTACCCCTGACGTGTATGCAAAATTTCATGATGATCGGTCGAGTAGTTAGGCGTGCAAGCGTAACAAACAAACTTACGCATTTATAATATTAGTTAGGGCTGATGGACTATCGCGGTATAAGTAACTATACTCTGTCCCAATAGAATTAATATTTTATGTATACAATCGTTTCATGCCTAATTAAATATAAAGTCATTTAGAAAATTCAAACTCTCTTTGAAAAGTAGTTAATGAATACAATAAGCCGTATGAAAGTCATTCTTTTAATAAATATTTATAAATTTATTTTACAGAAAATATGTTATGATAAAAGTCACTAAAACTTGTTTACCTTTTTCTCAAATTCTATTGGGCTAGACTATAGTAGTATTACCAGCAGTAAATCCGTAGTACCAGGGTTGGAAGACTAACAGTCAGTTTCTGTGAACCTATTCAATGACGTGTCAAAATCAATTCAAGTGGTTTGATTAACTGTTCGATCATTTGTTACCTAATATTTATGTTGATCTACATTTCAAAACCGGACGTACGTTATTCAAAACTTTGCTGGTATCAGCTCGGTAGATTGCCTATCACTAATTTATACCTATTCCGTAACATATAGTTTAATTACAATGACGGATCCAAGTATGGTAATGATATCACACAGTGATGCAAATAGACACTTATATTTCGACATATGACAATTCCTTCGTGTTTCGAAGATGCGCGGGGCGGCATATTTCGTGCTTTGTAGTATAATGTACGTAAGATAGACTCCATAATCTATCATCATCAACATCATCGCAGCCGAAAGACGTCTGGAGATAGGCCTCCTTCAAGGGTTTCCACTCAGACCGGTCTTGGACCACCCGCATACAACCTCTTCTTGCAACCCTTACCAGGTCGTCGCTCCACCTTGTGGGGAAAGCCGACCCTTACCAGGTCGTCGGTCAACCTTGTGAGGGACCTATACTTGCTGCGTCTACCGGTGCGTGGCCGCCACTCCATAGTAAAGTATGCTTCAGTATTAAGACAACAGTTACTGGTGCATGCTTTGGTCGCTTTCCATTGGTCTTCACTCTCTCATAAATCACTGGTATATATTCACTGGAACAGGCCAGGGTGTAAATAGAGCTTTTTGTTGAACCCCCACCTCTCAACAGCTGATGTTTGGACGGCGTGTTTCTGGCGCATGCGCTTGTCTACGAGCGTGAACAGTTTGTCGACGTGCGTGTTGTGCGCGCGCGCCGCGAACACCTCGCACAGCGCCTGGATGTACCACGAGCCTAACTTCGGGTCACGGAAGGATACGCTACCTGGAATACACAAGACAAGACAATTATATTAACTAGCTGTGCCCTGGTGCCCTTGAAACGTGGGTGAAACGTCACCCACGTTTAAATACTGCTCCGCTCCCTTGACTTGTAGCGTGATATTATATAGACTTTGTTACTTCTGAATAAAGTAGCTTTCTAACCGTAAAATAGTTATTAAATCGGTCCAATGGTTTTTGAGTTTATTCATTACAAATATTAGGTAATACCTATAATATTTCTTCTTTATTATTATTATTCTTTATTAGTATAGATATACAATCTACTGGATCAATAATAATAATAATAATATTCTATCACATACACACAACACCGTCTAGCCCAAACTAAGCAGAGCTTATACAATGGGTTCTAGACAATGGATAAACATACATATATATACCTTTTTTTTTAAAATACATACATATTATACATAGAAACAAATATATAAATCTAACCAGGCAACGTAGACTGCGCAATCAATATGTCAGAGTAGAGCGGCGTCTTCGTTGGCTCGTGGTTCGCCGATCGGGCAGACTGTGGGGAGAACACGTTCCCAGAGGACTTGGCCTGCCCGTCCGTGGTGACCTCACCCTCCGGCATCGGCATGTGCGGCGACTCCTTGCTCCCGTGCCAAGTGTACTCCGCACTACTACCCCTGGAAGGACATCGTCAAGTTATAATTTATATTCAAATAATTTATTGTCAACTTGACTTCTACTGCACGGATGCCGTAGTGGTTTGGTTGTCGCTCCCACTGCGCCGAGTGTTGTGGTTTCGAATCCCACACGGTACAAAAATTTGTGTGATCCACAAATGGTTGTTCCGAGTCTGGGAGTTCTTTGTGTCCGTTGTTTGAATGTTTGTAAAGTGCCCCCGCTACAGCGAAATTATACCAAGCGCGGAAGTTGTCTTTTTAAAAAAGAAAAATAAAACAATCTAAATTTACAAAGCCTAGTAGGATACCGTTGGAATGTCACACAAAGGTCTTGAGGTCGATCCCTAGGCGGGCATATATGACTTTTCAAAGTTATTTAAGAATAATAATAATATTCTATCACATACACACAACACCATCTAGCCTAAACTAAGCAGAGCTTGTACTATGGGTACTAGACAATGGATAAACATACATATATACTTTTTTTTTGTAAATGCATACATATTATACATAGAGACACCCAGAACAAGACAAACATCCATGTTCATGCACACAAATGTTTGACTTGTGCGGGAATCGAGCCCGCGACCTCAGGCGTGGCAGTCGGTTACACTAACCACTACGCCATCGAGGCCGACAAATAGTTATAGTAGTTAAATAGTTAATTATCGCTCGCTTTAACGGTGAACGAAAGGAAACCTGCATGTCTAAGAGTTCTACATAATGTTCTTGATGATATGCGAGTTTGCCAACTCGCAGTGGATCAGCGTCGTGGACTATGACCTAACCCGTGTTACACTCAGAAGAGGCCCGTGCCCAGCAGTGGCTGTTCATAACTTACCTACAAACTTGAAATATGAAGACCTTCGGGATGCCGATGAGTTTGGGCAGACTTATGTTGCTGAAGTAAGCTAGGATGTCGTAGAACGAGATGAGTTGTCCGTCGCTGCACCTGATGTCGATGTCCGAGGTTCGACGCCGCTCGTACCCGTGCGACGACACCACAATGAACACGCTCTCAGCGTTCTCTAACACGCTCGCCAGAGAACACAACGTGTCAATTGTCTCCTGAAATTAAACCAATATGTAATCACTTCTCTATCGACTCGATGTTATGTACATCGTAGGCTTCATAATCTATATATATAAAACTCTTCCGTTACTGAGTGACTGACAGAACGCACAGCCGAAACTACTGAACGCAAGAAGCTGAAATTTGGCATGTATGTATATGTTCCTTGGAGAGTGTAGGGGAGCACTAAGAGAGGATTTTTGGAAATTCCATCCCGAAAGGGGTGAAAGGGGTGAAACCCGATATTCACACGGCAACGGGACATACGCGGGTGAAACCGCGGGAAAACTACTAGTATAATATAAGCCTTGTATATAAACTGCTGTGTACGGGCCTCTTCTCACTATGAAATGAGTATACAGCGATAGTCTACCTCGCTGGCCCAGTACGGGTTGGTGGATTTCACATATCTTCGAGAACATTATAGAGCACTCTCAGAGTGTCCGTTTCGACTGCTCGGACACAGTGTCGTCGAGGGAAAATGACTTTAACATTACGAAGGTATTTGTAAAACACTAACAATGAAAGTTGCCAATACGTAGTTCGAAAAAACTTTTATACGACAGCTTTATCCATCCATCTGTCTGTTATACAACTTTCAACTCAAAACCGTAAGAGCTAGAGACTCGCGGTCAACGCCATTCGACTCAGCATAGTCGATATACCCCCGAAATGACTATGACATTTGACCTCTGACCTCAAGGTCACGTGGTATTACGTGACCTTTGCATATTACTTGAACCATTTTTTCGAACTCACTCGAACTCGAAGATTTACGGCAATTCATTGCCGTTTCTCACTTGTTAATACAAACATAACTTTGAAAAGTCGAGGTTTGACACCTCTGCGGGGCAGTGTAGCGACCTTCCACAAGGTTATCGCTTCCCGACGTAAAGAGCCGACAAACATGAGCTACTAGATTCACCTGCGGCATCGCTCGCGTTACTCCAGATTTCGCCAATCAATTTACATCCTTCGAGAACCTCGAGTACCTTTTTCTAGATCAGCGGTTCCTAAAGTGGGTTCCGCGGAACTTAGGGGTTCCATAGAGAAGTCACTAGGGTTCCGCGAAATTCTTTATTTTTAGCTGTTATACAAATACTATTTTGAAATAGCGCAAAATATGTGACGAGAAGTAAAGTTTTTGTTATTATTTAAATAACAGTGTCTCTGATTTGTAATAATTTGATATGGGGTTCTATATAATGTTCTATCTAATGAAAGGAATTTGGTGAGTGTTCCGTTATCTTAAAAGTTTAGGAACTCCTGTTCTAGATTAATGGTATCATAAGTCCTCTTTTGTACCCCTAAGAATGTGTATGCGCAAGTAGTGAAGGCGTTAAAGCGTAACAATAGGCTCTCATAGCTAGTTGCACTCAATGATCGGTAAACGATTACCAAGGTTAAGCAACGTTGGGTGCGGTCACTCTATAGATGGGTGACCGCTTAGTGGTATTTCATCTGAGCGTCTCCGTGCTTCGGAGAGCACGTAAAAAGTCGGTCCCGGCTGTTACCAAATTGACAGCAGTCGTTAAGCCATGTCAGAGGCCTACGGGCGGCTTGAACAACTCTTGACAACCGGTTGGCCACTAACCACACGAAAAGAAAGAAGAAGCGTAACAAAGAAACTTCCATTCTCATTTATAATATTAATTAGGATGGTCAAATTACTACTCGGGCGTCCGCTAACTAAACATACGTGAAGCTATACGTTCCATAGCATTTTAACTCTTTTTAGTAAGTAGACGGCAGTACTGATGTTCGTACATACGTTGTAATTCAGGTTCTTGTAGGAGAGGACTCGGAAACCAATTTCTAAGAAGAGTTTCTTCAGCATTTCACAATCAACGTCGGCGCCATTCCGAGGGTCCTCGATGTCATCTTTAAACTGGATGTAAGTGAACACCACCAAGACGCCTCGGTTCCGACCCCGTGTGTTGTATAACTTCAGATCTACAGCATATAAAACAGATGATTGCAAATATATATGTGGCAATACAAGACATTAAAGGGTAGTTGAGTTTTTATTATTCAAGTCAAATAGTTACATTTCGCAAAACTAAATTACAAATACTCAATATAATGCTAGACAACTGGTCTTACTCGCGATAAAGTATTTAAAGGTAAATAAATACCTTTTGATTGCCCGACGTTTTGATCGACTTGCATCGATCGTGGTCACGGTATGACGGGGTTTTTTAAAATACAAATATATTAAACAATCTACTCAAAAAAAAAAAAGTTACAAGCATTTTAAAACTGGTAGTACGAGTATTTATACAATGACGAAAAAGAATGCACGATACACACGGCGATGTGATCGCTATTTTAATGAATTTCTGCAAGGGAGATTGAGAGATACTACATCTCTTCTCTAACAGTTTTTACACGGAGCGGCTGCCACCTGACCACCGCTACCCGAAGGCTAACGAAGCCCTAAGGCTAGACCAGTGTCAGGATATTATAGGGTACTGACTTCCCAATAACGACTGCCATAGATGTTCATGGCAGTCAGGACCGACGGCTTACGTGCTCTCCGAGGCACGGAGCAGGCGATAATTGTTAATCAATACGCACATCATTTCGAAAAGTCATATAATTTCCGAAAGTCTTAGGTGCACGACGTGGGTTCGAACCCGAGAGCCTCTACATTGCAGTTTGTTGGTCTCCTCACTGAGCTATCGCTGCTAGAGAGATACTATATACCCTCAATATTTTTAAAATCTATACTAATTTTATAAAGTCGGCCTCGATGGCGTAGTGGTTAGTGTAACCGACTGCCACGACTGAGGTCGCGGGTTCGATTCCCGCACAAGTCAAACATTTGTGTGCATGAAAATGGATGTTTGTCTTGGTCTGGGTGTTTCTATGTATAATAGGTATGTATTCACAAAAAAAAAAGTATATAAGTATGTTTATCCATTTTCTAGTACCCATAGTACAAGCTTTGCTTAGTTTGGGCTAGATGGTGTTGTGTGTATGTGGTAGAATATTATATATTATATTAAAGCTGAAAAGTTTGTTTGTTTGGTTAAAGGCGCTAATCTCAGGCACTACTGGTTCACTCTCTACCGGCTTGCACGGCCCCACACGTCTGAGGGATGGCCTTGGTGAGCAAGGCCTTCCCTCCACAGGTGCTGAGGCCCGGTCACCATCAGCCGGGCCAACCGCCGGGGCGGGATGGTGATTGCTAACGCGACCCCATCCCGCCCCACTCCGTCGGCGGAGGGACTGCTCACCCCAGGTTTTTAGTGTGTATACCGACCCCCTTCAGGGGCGGAGAGTCTCACATAACCACCCTTCCCCCCCCCCGGGGGAGGGGGGTATCCATAAAGGATTTTCCTGGGTCAAAAAAAAAAAAAAAAACCGCTACTGGTTCAATTGAAAATTATTTTAGTGATGGGTAGCTTATTTATCGAGGAAGGCTATATAACACCACGCTATGACCCAACTTCCTTATTTTGCATCCAACTTAGATACTGTTTCTACAAAAAGATTTCTTTTGAATGCATTGTTTAACATTTATACTTAAAAGACGTAGATATGTAATGAAGACATAGGTACATATTATATTATATTTAAGCTAAAAAAGAAGAAATATGAGAATGTTTTATTTCACTAACCGCTCTTATCAGTGTCTTCCTCAAAGCTGGTGGACTTGATGACATTGAACTCCGGGATAGCTGGCATCTCCGCGGCGGCGTTGCTTAGGTCAGCGGGTGGCAGGGGCGGGGGAGTAACTGGGAAAAACTCCATATTACATTTACGACTAAATAGATTTTATACATCGTTTAAGTTATTATACCTATAATATCTTAATGCGTTCTGTTGTGTCTGTTTTTATTTATATCTACAAATACTATATTAAACATAACTATATTAAATAAATTATTTATTTTTATGTTTTTAAACACGCACAAATCGCAAATTTATAAAAACAAAATATGTAGTTAATACATTTTTTTACGACGCATACCCCTCCGCTAGGGCGAGCGGAGGGGTTATGTCGGACTCACCGGGGTAAAGATGGTGAGCGACATCCCGGTAATACCAACTAAACCCTCCACAGTGTTCCTCGATATAACCGCAATCGGCGGGGCCGCGCGAATCACTTCCACATGCAATCGCGACCCCGACGAAGTATCGGCCCGCCGTACGAAACGACAGGCCACTACACGAAAAGACATACCCTATGGACACTCCTAAATTTTAACCCTACTGTCCCCTTGAGGGAGGACGGACACACGACACAGAGGCGAGCGTGGGAACACGCACGCCGCCTCTCGGACCTGGTGCTGATCAGGTGGCGAGCAGGCGGCGAGCAGGCTCACGAAGCCCACCACCCCCAGGTCAAACCTCAGGGTAAGTACCTACTACAATATCCTAACTGATGCTAAGCTAAGCTAATGTGAGTTCGTTTGTTTCGCTTTCACACCTTTATGAAATTTTGCAAACACGTCGTCAGAGGTACAGAAAAGGACAGGGAACACTTCATCCATGTGACATTTCATGATGATCGGTAAGTAGCGTAGCGATTTAGATTATCTATAAGATTTCCGATTTCTCTTACATCTTTGTGACTCATTTAATGGGTATAAACATACTTATCTAATGTAATGATTATTAGGTATTATAGTAATTAAGGACCCTTAGTGTAATAGGCATGATAACAGGGTTAAAAATAAGTGATTCTAAATAGTCCATCTTTTAGATAAGCTAATATATTGGACTAAATAAATAAAATAAAATAAAATAAAATAAAAATAAAAATCATTTATTTTCAGACAAAACAGTCCACAGCCAAACACAAGAATTTTATACGAAAATAAAAATAAACACAATAAGTAGGTACAAAACAGTCACTTCCTCCTCCCCAGACCCATCTGGATATATAATATATTGGATTCCAAATTTTTGTTTAAACAAAATAATAAAAACTGACTAAGATATAACGCATTAAAATGAGGGCTTGTGATGTCACATGTTTGTAAAATTTGTACCTACAAGTGACGTAAGACGATATTTAAACGCTTTTTATCTTCGTTGTTATTAGTTTATTGGACAAAAGAAATATACAATACGTGTGCAATATTTTTTGTTAATCTAAAAGACGGTCTTAAATTTTTTCGTAGTCCGCATGCCTATTATAATTTTAAATATTCCACCGTCACAGAGTTACCGTAAAATATTCGAAAAGTAAGGTATATTAATTATAAAGCAAAATGGACACGCGATTGTTGATAAACTAACTATCTGTTAATTATTATCTATTGGTTATTTGACAGGTATAACAATATGGGTAATATAAAATATGTTGAATATGGTAGCAATCTTACTTGGTTGATATATATATGGATATGATATTTACTCTATGAAACTAACTTTGTGTAGATGGGTCTTATTTTTACTTAACGTGCTGATAATTGATTAACAAAATATATTTAGAATATTATTTAAAAACCTGAACATTCTAGAACACAATACGATCTTTTCGGGCAGTCACACATCCGTGGTCATGCACACAATTATATGTATTCGAATAGCAGTCACTTTTAATCGAATAAAAATCAATATTATTCAAATAACCTGATAATTGTAGTAGTAAGATTTTTTTCGGACATGGCACATCGCTGGTTATAATTATATAAATGTAACAAACATAATTAGATAATGTAATTATTTTTTATGAAAGAAACTTACTTTTCTGCTGTTCAGTTTTCGTCTTATGCTTCTCGTTACTGATGCTTACGAAGTTTTCAGTTGATGACGGCATCGGATCTCTATTTACTAAAAAAATTCGAATGGATTAATTTGAAATGGATTAATTTCCAAAAAAGTATAATGTATCGAAAATTGTAGAATCGCGCATTCGAATATCGATTTGAATAACAACAATCGAATCTTTTACCAACGATTTGACATTACGATGTATATTCGAATAACAACTACATTTATTTTCCACGTTTTTAGTTTCACATTATAGATAAGAATGAGAATGTTTTAATTCAACCCAATAAAACTTGCCCCGATGGCGATGTGGGGAATCGAACCAGGCGGCCTGAACACACATACCCCAAGATCAACTTTTCAACAATTAGATAATGAATCTTGAATCTACCAGAATCCTCTTTCATGCTTTCTACTTTTTTAAATGACCTGACAATCTATTTAACCCCTCACTACCTGAGTTACGCACTACAATGACTTGAGTGACGCATTTGACAGGTTAAGATTGGATAATAGATTCGGATGACGTCACACTTAGGCGCTTATACAAACATTGCAATCTTTGATAATCACGAATGCCTTCTCACGGAACCTCTTCAGATTCAGATTTTTTGTCAAATTCTGTGTATATTATGACTAATGAGCCAAAAAAATGTATTACTTACTTGGAATGGGATTTGAGGAAATAGGGGGCCGATAAAGACCTGAATTAGGGTGACTAGGGTCTAGATCCCTTAGAACATCCCAATATCCAAGTTCTGAGAGTGCATCAATAAGGTGACCAAAAGCACGAGGTCCTCGTTTCATGATGTCTCTATATAATTTACGTTTGCGGTCCCGCTGTGGTACATTAGTGTCCTGCAATAAAGAACATCCAGTAAAATCATTATTTTGCAAAAGAATGTGGCATTATTACTTCATAGGTATCAAAAGCCACCCACATAACGAATAATTCCTGTGTTGCCGGAGTCTTCACAAACATTCATGTCCTTTGTAGGAATCGAACCCTCAACACTTGCCACTTGGCAGTGGCGAGGCGACCAATCAAACCATTGTGCCATCCGAGCAGTCAAAATTAATTACTATAACTTTGCCTAGAATAAACGGATTGTGTGATAGCTTCAATTGTTAACTATTATATTGGACTATGTGCTTACTTTTCTCTCAGTGAGGTGAAATCCGAGCCCAACAGTGGCCAGTTTAATACACGGCTGATATTATTGTTATTTCTTTATCAACATTAGAATAATTCCTTCGGTACGTGTATGATAAGGTTGACGTAGCGACCAAAAATAGGTCAAAAAATAACTCTGATATTCCTCACTGTCACAGTACGAGTTGCGAGATCTATCGCAGGTATAAAAGGCGCATGCTTTAAGTGAGCTCATTTGGTCACTTTACTTAATCTGAAGGAACCTCTAACGTTCACACCTTGAACCTTGATGCAAGAACTTCAGACCAGTTCAGAAGTAACACAAGTCATTGAACTAATTCAAGCGCGCCAAGATCGAAGTGCATTGTTTAGACACCTGATTATCAACTGGTAATCGATCTACAACTCAGCGAGACAAGTGATTTCTTATAACGACGGAACATTGTTTCGAGAAGTGCGTGAACTTGAAATCCACAGGCGAACAGACTAACAATGTGACTAACAAACAGAGGACTTGCTGAAGAACTGAGGCTGACTGCACACAGACAAGGGAACTGCCGAATACTGACGTCAATTCCGCTCTCGTATTTGATCAAGAGCACTTGGCCTGGAGGTAGGAACAACAGAAGGTAACTTTGTTCTCTGAAGATTCCAGAATGTTTTTGTATGACAATGATTGATAAGAAACAATATACTTATATAGACATCTAGAGGAGGATTTAAAAAAAAAATGTAATAGAACAGCATGCCTTTTACAGGATACATTGGCAAAAACTTACTTTTAATGCACAGAAATGCGAGACCACACACACCTCCCATAGCATGCCAATATTTGCAAGAGGTGACTGGTGACATACCTGTGATGGAGAGGCTAGCGTAGCCCTCCCCTGAATCTGATCAACACTTATGTGACAAAATAAAAGGAAGCATTCAAGCCAGACACGGCGAAATGCTTTTCCAAAAATGTTTATGTGTGCCATTTCATTGCACCCATATGCAAATATAAAACATTTTATGCCACACAAATGCTACCTATTGTTGTTATGTTACTATAATTGTAATTATGGATGCAGCCAACTTGTTTTTCGGCAAACTATAATTTAGTAGTAGTACAAGGTTGAAAGGATCTTAAGAAATTACTTTTTATATGTTTAGACATTTGCCACTGCTGATACCAACATCAAATAAAAAGAGCTTAGATAAGAAGTGCAGATCTAAGTTGAATGAAAAGCCTTGTTATCTGAACTCTCTTTATTTAAATCTTAACATTCATAAAATGTAACAATTTTGGTATATGAATTAAATTATCACCATCTGAGCATTGTGTGTGTCACAACACATCCATAGAACACAATGCTGCTAGTACAAGATAACCATTTATGCCATTACAAAATGAATCCAGTCTATGTAAAGATTTAAAAGCAACAATTAAAAATTTTACAATTCAAATTGCATTGTATACATGGACTGTAACATGTTGATTGCAACATATTGCAACTGCACTTTAATATTGCATCACAATCATCAAAATTCTGCATAGTTAAACAAATAATTTATGAGATAAGTTAAACTTTTAATAATTATAAGAGGATACATAAGGTTATTTAAAACCAGCATGACTCACTCAATCATTTTATTACAGGTCACAACTTTAAAAATATACCAGTAATTTTGGTTTGCATATATTGGTACTTACTCGGTATGGCTCTATCATTTGTTCAGAAAATACACCTTTTTCGTACAAAGTATTGACCATCAAATCAAGATCTGTTCTTTCCACCAGGGATGAATAGTTACTTTGGATAGCCCTCTTATCATCTTTTTCCATTTTAAATACAAAATCCAACTACAATACGTGCAAAGCTACGATTATATATTTGTATATTGTGATACGCGATATAATTATTGCTTATTTACAAACAAATGTTTAACACAGCACGCGTTGTTGCACCACTTATTGTTGTCAAACTCACTAATAACTTAATTTCTGTTTTGTTCGAGGCACACTGTCTGATAGTGAGTGTTCTTATGTCAACGCTGTCTGTAATAATATGTGACAGTAATGACACTATAGCATATTTTCTTGCTTTTTATTGGCTGAAAAACGAACTAGCCATGGCCATAGATAAGACCAAGACGCTATTAAACTGGGCATACTGGCATGCTGGGCTATTGAATCTAAGTCATCTAGAAATGTCTAATTATTAAAATATTTTATAGTGAAAACGAAAATTTTTATAATAGTAACCAATTGTATTGGCATTCAGTAAAAAACAACGTTGTGATAAAACACGAATAGTATCAATAATAACGTTGGGTGCGGTCAATCTATAGATGGGTGACCACTTAGTAGTATTTCATCTGAGCGTCTCCGTGCTTCGGAGGGCACGTAAATAGTCGGTCCCGGTTGTTACCAAATTGACAGCAGTCGTTAAGCCATGTCAGAGGCCTACGGGCGGCTTGAACAACTCTTGACAATAGGTTATCCACTAACCACACGAAAAGAGAAGAAGAAGAAGAAGATCAATAATGTCCATCGACGTGACTTATTAAAACTAACACATTCTTTATTAAAAATAAAAATAAATCGTGTCATAACAATATTTGAATACATCAATTAATTTCCACGATATGGCATTTTAAAATAAGTGCAAGACGCCAGAAAGTCGTCTCTTTAGTAATTATATATGCTTTAAGAGTTGGTCTTGCAATGTATAAAAATATATAATATATGAAAATTATACATACATAGATTCACGCCTGTTTCCCAGAGGGGTAGGCAGAGACTATGGGTTTCCATGGAAATTATGAGCTTATGAAAGTCGATTTGAAGCCCACTGTGCGGAGCTCGACGCGTGTGACGTCATAATACAATCCTCGCTCAGTCCGTTCGCACGCTCCCGTACGTTTCACTAGAAAATTAATTAAATATTTTAATGATGTCCATTCCAAATACTAGAAAATCATATGATGTACAAACATCATATGATTTTCTAGCCAGTCCACCAATGCAACGAAAATATTTTTTCTCCTTGCAAGAGATGTCCAAATGCGAAAGAGTGAAAATGCAGCGAAAAGCAAAGATTATGGTGTGAAATATTTTATTCTGGATAGAGAAGACTTAAAATGAAATAGGTACTTTATTGCATTAAAAAAAGAATATTGTAATAAAAAGCTTTCATTTAAATGTTCTAAAATCCATCATTTTGCTTTGTAATTTGATATATTAATAAAAGGATGATGCGAGATTTTAAAATATGATAATTTGTCATAAATGGTAAAAGAAACTACTAAAGAAGGTTATCCTTTTATAAATATTTTATCTATCTCTACTGGAGTATTGCAGTACTAGTGTACAGACCAAGTCAAAACTACACTTTTTAAAGCATACTGCCAGGGTATGTACACCGGGGGCCTGTGGATGGCGTATGCCAAAAGATCGTTAGATACCCTGCGCATCCAATATAATAATATTTTCAGGATGATGTTGGGACTTCCCCGTTTTTGTAGTGCATCAGAGATGTTTGCACAAGCTGAAACTAATGGATTACAGGCCATTATTAGAAATAAGGTCGCATCACTGATGACAAGGATAAGGGCGAGTAACAATAGCATCCTGAAAATAATTGCAGAGGACCTACACGCACCGTGGACGAGGCACTTCGTGCGGACTATGATCAGATAACTATCCTGGTTATTAGACTGCGCGGACTGCCTCCCCCATGGGCGCATAGAATAAAAATAATGAAACATTAGAATAAAACTAACATAGTTATTTAAGAAAATGTTACTAACACAATGGATCAATGTTGTCTTAAATAAAGAATTATTATTATTATTATATAGTACAGTCTGGCGACCCCATTATGCTTGTCACAACCTAAGGTTAGAGCGAGTGCAGAAACGTTTTTATGGCACTTGGCCTACATCGCGGGAATAGCTCGCAAAATAAGTCGTACGACCAAAGGCTAACACATTTTAAAATGACTTCGTTACTGAAGCGCGGTATTGTAATCGATGCCGTATTTATATTTAAGCTATTGCGAAATAAAATCGATAGCCCCGAACTCTTAAGTAAAATTAAATTTCGAGCTCCCGCTAGATATCCGTGTGCAACCATAACCCCGCTGTATCCACCACTTCGTAAAACTGTACTTGGTGCTGACTCTGCTATACCCCGTCTTTGCAAAACCTTAAATAGATACTCTGATGTAATAGATGTGTATGTAGACTCGCTTGCCACATTCCGTAAAAATATTATCAGTGTGTTGTAAACTCTAAATTTGCTGTATACCTAATATTTAATATTTAGTGTTATATAATATATTATTAGATTGCATATTAATTTTATAGTTCTTATTTATATATTGCCTTAATAATTATTTACATACATATTGTTTTTTAATTAATTTTCTAAATTTTGCTTTATTAACTTTACAAAACTTGTGCATGCTGTGAGCTTGTGTGTGCTTGCCTGTAAAAGGCTACTATACTATTATGTACTTGTAAATTATGTAAAAGAAAAGTGTATTAGTGTAAATATTTGTTTGTAAGCCTAAATAAATAAATAAATTTGAACCAACAAATTGTACTCCTCGAAATATCATGCTCAAGACACTTCACGTAGTGGTTTAAGTTGTCGCTTAGGCTCTGCCACTGCACAGAACAGAAGTTTTTAAAGAAAAGCCAAAACCTTGCTTATCTAAAGTTATAAGTAATAAGTTAATAACAAACAAAAAATGTATAAAAAGACACTTGACGTGCACTGACGGACTCATAAACTGCATCAATGTTCAAGATGCCTTTGAAATAAACATTTTACTTTTATTATTTTAAGTTATTCTGCATCGTATTAGCCACCTAATGGTAAAATTTGCATGTTTATAATTCAATGATACCATTTTCTATTGACTATTAAGTGTTAAAAGATGGCACTCCGAACGCACCATTTATTGTTCTCTTTTTTAAAGATGGTTTATTTGGGATGATAAATTAATACAAAATTAAATGAATCACGTTCTCAAAATATCCACCTTGCTGTTGTAGGCACAAATCCACGCGAATTAAAATTTGTTGTGACGCTCTCCTTATCATTTCGGGATCATTGTGAATATCATTAGCACAGTTAATTATGCGGTTACGCAAATCGGCCTCGCTGTTGATGGGGGCTCCTGTAGAGGCGTTGTTTCATGGTCTCCCATAGGAAGTAATCAAGGGGCGTCAAATCGGGTGATCGCGCTGGCCACCCGACAGGTCCTTGCCAGCCGATCCATTTATCACAATAATTATCGTTTAAAATGTATCTAACATTTCTAGCATAATGGGCAGGGCATCCGTCCATTTGTAGAAACATCCTTCGACGCAAAGCCAGTGGTACATCCTCCAATAATGCAGTTCATTAATCAATAGACCTAAAATCTTTCACCGGTCAACGTTGTCAGCAATATGACTGGTCCAATCAATATGTCATCGATAAGACCAGCCCAAACATTTACTGAAAATCTTACCTACTTGAAAAGTCGATGAACGTTTCAATTTCGGGTTTTCACCTGCACGGCACCATCTGTGTAAATTTCGACAGTTAGTAATACCGTCTCTTGTGAATGTCGCTTCGTCCATCCACAGTATGGTTTTCGGAAAGTTCGGATTTGCTCTGGTTTTTCTTTGAATCCAAGTGGACATCACACACCTTGGACGCCAATCTACGTCTTCATGTAGATGATGCACCCTTTGGTAGTTATAAGGATGCAATCCTTCTTTCCTTAAAATGCGCCACATTGAATTTTGGGATATTCCGTGACGAAGAGCCAGTTGTCTAGTACTTATGGATGGATCAGCAAACAAGTCACTCAGTACTGCTTGTTCAATAGCCACATCAATAATTGCTTGAGGCGGCTCGTGACGATCTTTACTTGATCCAAGTCCAGTGATCGACAACCGTCTGTGAACTGCCTGGAAGTTGCGAGTAGATGGCACTGGTTGCCAGTTAGGAAACGCAGCTATGTAAGCTGCGCGCGCAGCTCTGGCACTTCCTCGTCTCACTCCATAGTAAAAATGAATGTCGGCAAAGTGTGCCGCTGAGAATTCACTTAAACGCGGCATCATGTAGCAGCGAACGAAAGTTACAAATCTTTGATAGCAGCAGACGAAAGTAACAAAACACATGTAGTATATAAATCCGACTATATTAGGTATCTACCTGAAGAATTTGAAAAAGGGCAATGAGATAATCTTATCTCATTGCTCCTTTTCAAATTCTTCATCCATTGTTGTATACTCTATACAAACTTAATACACACTACCATGTTACTATTTAAATTATTCTATTTAGACTTAGGCATACACTTTGCCAGACGTTTTGCTTGCTTTTCAGCACTCTGCCCGTGACCATGGCTGCTACGGTTAAAGTTTTCAGTTTTGGCATGGCAACTCTAAAGTCTAAACACTGTAGTGTTGCAGAACTATCGATAGTTTGACTATCGATAGTTGACCTCTAAAACTATTCAGGATATCGATTCTGCTCTCGATAGTATCATCACGTCACAATAAAATCGATACTATCGATACTTTCGATAGCTTTTTTTGTCCAATATAATTAACAACGATAATACTATCGATACTATCGATAGATTGACGTCCAATAGAATCGATACTATCGACAGTATTGTAAATTCTTGCAGACACAACCATAAACAATCGATTTTATCGATAGTATCGATAGTTTTGTACTATCGATTGTAGGAGATTTTTCAATACTATTGTCAGTTAATTGAAAGCTATTTGCCTACGAGTTCCAGAGCCGATGCAACCTGCCATCAGCCAGTTTTTGTGTTGTTTTACTTGTATGTTTAGAGACAATTAGGTTTAGTTGACGTCAAACATTGGCAGTGAATGGACGATTACGTTGTTTTTAGTGGTTAAATACGTGATTTTCTTCGATTTTTGTAAAAATGGAGGGTAAATGATGTTTTTATGCAGATGTTACAAACCTATTGTTTTCTTTTTATTTATCTTTGTTGATACAAAGATAAATAAAAATCATCTTAAAATCCTTGGTATTGATCACATTAAATTTTCAGTGAATAATACCGTCTGTAAATTTAAAAAAATAATCATAATTGGTAAAACATAGTGTATGATTTAAAGGTATTTCAAAAGTTAATTAATTTTATTTTTACTATCATATGTACGAGTAATACAGTTTTGGTTTTTCATATTTTAGGAGTAAATAGAAAATGCAAATATATTTCTGAAACAGAAATTGATGACGATTTAACTCAATGTCGGGACGAAGATGACGAAGTATTTCAAAATTCACAAGTTTACTCACAAACGCGCTCAGAAGAAAACTTTCAAGCTAATAAGAAATTTAAGGATAGCGGTACATGTACTGATGTGATATATAAAAAAATGCACCCCGAACCTACCGTAATAGATTTACATGGATGTAACTATTTCGGGCAATTAGTATCAAATGAACTGTTGAGATTTAATATAAATCAAAGATATATGGTAATGCAGAAAATTCTGGAGGTGTTACAAAATTGTGGTGAAAAATCAGAGAAAATTCAGCCGTAATTAAGACAGTGTTTTTCTAGTTAAAGTATTTCCCAAACAAATAGATTTTCTGTCATATAAACCCTTAAGTATTATTTATTAGTTTTAAGAAGTAATTAAAAGGTGGTAATAACGAATAAAACACATTAACTAATCAATTCTTTTATTATCAAAGAAGTCAACAAATTGCCATTTAGCTACCCATCCATAGTTCGGTATGATTTAACGAATAAAAATAAAGAGAAAATGGTCTTTAATTTGAGATTATCTCAACAAAAAAATAACTGCGTGGCCGATTGTATTTTTAATAATTATTCTTATGTTAACACACTATACAATCACATTAAGACTAATTTTTAATTTCAATTACGTTATCTAATCATAATAAAATAAAGAGCTGTGATATTAGAACAACTTTTGGTTCATATTTATGAATAGCAGCTCGTTGATGTGCTTGGCACTAAGACGGTTTCGGCGATCGGTAATTAAAAGACCAGCTTTGGAAAAAACACGTTCAGAAGGAACAGAACTTCCGGGTATGCATAAATATTTCAATGCTATGTGTTTCAATTGGTTTTCTTGATGGTACCAATATTCAATAGGATATTCAGAAAATGGCAATGTGGGTTTTTCTAAATATTGTCTCATGTCTATTATAGCATCCGCAGTAACAGAAGTAGCGTTATTTTCATGTTGGTTGTCAACAAACGACAGTAATCTGCTAAGTTTTGATTTTTTTGCCGAAAGCGAATGGGCTGTTTCTTGAGATACTTGAGATGTGCTTGCAGGTGATAGAGTTTGCGATGTCAAAGAAGATAAATATGTAGCATATTCTTTTTTTACGAGAGAGATCGCTTTTTCTGCATCAAAGGGGGTTTTAAACCCAAGCCTCTTAAAATGGGGATTCAGAAGCGTAGAAATCATACATGGACTTCGTGATTCATAAAATTTAAGTTTGTTTTGTACAGATGTTTTCATACACTCAATTATTTCTTTAACAAAATCAGAATTGCATCCATTTTCCAATTCAACCATTTTTAGACTCAACCCTTTTATCAATGGAATTATTAAGGAAATTGTGACGTACTCATCACCGGAAATACCCTCGGTGCATGTTTCCAGAGGCTCGAATATTTTTTGAATTTCCTCAAGGTACGCATATTCCATTGGTGTAAGGTTTTCTGGTGCACTTGGATATTCATTTAACACCAGTGTCAGTTCTGGTCTCACTTGTAATATTCGATTTAACATATAAAATGCAGAATTCCACCTGGTTTCTACATATTTAATTAGTTTTAATTCTGGTTTATTCATTTCTCTTTGAACAGACCGCAATTTGTCTGATGCCAATGTACTGTGTTTGAAGTGAGTGACTATCCGGCTAGATTTTTCCACCAGTTCCTTAAGTCCAGGTGCAGACAGAACATCTTTCATGACTAAATTCAGTGAGTGCGCAAAGCAAGGGACATGACGTACTCTCATAACCTCCGCTACTTTAACCATGGTAGCAGCATTATCGGTCACCAGAGCTATGACCTTGTTTCGACAGTTCCATTCTTGTAAAACATTATCTAAAACCTGCAACAAATAATATTATGTTACCTATATAACTTTTTTGGAAACATCCTTACCCTAGATCAGATAACAAAAAGTGTTTGTTGGTATATTTTTCGTAATTTTTTTTTATGTGATAGGGGCAAACGAGCCGACGGCTCGCCTGATGTTAAGCGATTACCGGGAGGGAGAGACGGAAGGAGGGAGGAAAGGACTGAGGGACGAAAGGAGCGAGGGAGGGAGGGACGGAAGGAGCGAGGGAGGGAGGGAGGGTTTTAAAGGAAGGGGGGGAGGGTGGCCTCCAGTATCCTCACTCACGCAGGGAAACGCAACGCAATCATTACTTCACCCTGGTCTTCTGTAAGGCCGTGGTATCACTCCGGTCGAGCCAGAGCCCATTAAGTTTTCATTCCATTTATTCAAGAACCCTGATCACAAACTTAGGAATCAAAATCAACGAGGTTATTTTTCATTTCATCTCATTTGATTTTGCGGCAACTATATGAAAGTCTGTCACTACTTTACGCAAAAACTACTGAATGGATTATAATAAAGCTGTACAATATTATGGCTTGTATTTACTAATGTAAATGCAACCCATAATATTTACAACAATAACCTAATGGGTAAGATACCTTTAACCACAGGAAAAGTCTTACTCCTAAGTAGTAGTGGCAAAAACGACTATTTTACAATAGTCAATTATCAATTGTCAATTCATTTTAAAATAGCCGTTTTTGCCACTACTATTCCTAAGGCTAGACTTGCGTAAGATTTAAATACTGTTGAAAGCTTAAGAGCAGGCACTACGAATTATATACTATTTTGAATAAATATAGTGAAACAACCATAAATGCTAGTAAAGTGAAACTTGAGTACACAATTATTTAGACTTTTATCTGTCGACCGACAAAGAGAGAAACACGATTGGAAAATATTTCCTCGATAACATTTTCATTTGAAAATATTTTAAAAATATCTTGCAAAATATTTCGTTATTCATTCTTAAATAATCACTAGCCACGAAAGAAAGCTATTTACTATCGTATGTCAAACGCTTTTTTACCTAAGATAATTAGTCCTTTAGATATCAACGAAAATATGAATTTTCGAAATTTTTAGTGCTAGGTTTCGGTAAAACCACTCACGCGATATTCAACTTTATTGTTTACTGCATAAGGTTCGATCGCACAGACGGCGCTTACGACGTGAAACACAAGTCATAGTGCCTGCTCTTAACATAATAATGCTTCAAATATAATGCAATAAATATGTAAATATATCTACTCACCGAGGCAATTTTATCTGCGTTGTGACTTCCTTCTAGTACAGTAGCTGCTAGCAGTGCTGTTTGCAACTTTTGTTTATTAATAAAATGAATAGTTATTGCACACACGCCTTGATTACTACTGGATGTCCACATATCAGTGGTTACTGCTATTTCTTTGACATCTTTTAACAGTTCAAATAACTGTAATTTAAGATTTGTGTATAGTTTAGGGAGTAGGTTATTTGAGATGACACTTCTTGATGGTAATTGGTATTTAGAGTCTAATGCTTTTATAAATTCCCTCATTCCTTCATGCTCAGCTAATCGCAGTGGTTGCATGTCTATAGCTATCAATTTGACAAACATAGAATCTAAATATTTTTTTCTAGAGGAATTGGCACTGTAAAATTGTGCAGGGGATACAGGCACATTCTGAGGACTTGTGAGTTCTGGATTGATTTCGTCCAAATTTTCTGAAGAACAGGGTTGTAGTAAATAGTCTGGATGTTTACGCACCATGTGGTCCTTCATGTTTGAAGTATTATTACTATATTTAAAATTTTTCAAACATAGCTTGCACAATACAAGTCTATCAGACTTCTTTTCAAAAAATTCCCACATCTTCGATGTTTTTTTCTGTCTATTAGGAGTCTCGGGTGGGCTAAAACTAGCCATGGTATTATAGTATTTACCTAATTAACTAATTAAACGTATTAAATTTAACACAAACTATACTGAACACAAATAACTATTTTAAACTGTAGGGTAAAGCTAAAAAGTTTTGACATTAACCAGTGTTGCTATTTTAATTCTATTGATGCGCACGCACTAATTCAAATAAACAATTTATAATAGTCAATTAGTCAAAACATACTTTCATTGTCAGTTACAACACATTTTATTACATAGCAATACTATCGAAATATGGCTGACTATCGATAGAGCAAAACTATCGATACTATCGATAGTATCGATTATTTTTGGACGATACTGTAACATTTTGTAATATTATCGATACTATCGATACTATTGGATGTAAACCTATCGATAGTATCGATAGTATTGCCATTATCAATATTATTGCTCTTAAGGCGCTATCGATATTATCGATAGTATCGATAGTATTGACACGTGGTAATACTTTCGATAGACTATCGATACTATTGTGTTTACCTTAACTATCGATAGAATATCGATAGTTAATCGATAGTGGACTATCGATAGCCAACACTAAAACACTGTCAAATTAACGTCACGCTTACGACAATTGACGATATTACAGCCGCAGTTGTTTCAGTTTCATCACTTATATTTATTCAGTTCATCAGTTGAGTTCGGCAGTTCACTGTACTTACAATGAAGTTAATTTTGTTAGCAATTTGTGTTATTTTAGCCACGTCAGCGGCATACGATCAAGCCGATATTGTTTCGGCAAGAATAGAGGTTAGATGTTTATACAATTGTGAACCTTATCTCGAGGCCACCACAATAAATTTATGAATACTTAATGTGTAATTTCGATTTCAGACTTGTAGAGGATGCTCGTTGAATCGGTTGCCTGAAGTGAAACGGTTTGTAATGGATGATGCACCGACCTACGATCGCTTGGAAGTTAAGTTCATATCGGGCGCATCCCCAGAGATAGTTTTGCTCGGCGAGGGAGACTACGAGCTGGATCGCGTCCCACTGTCGCAGCTCTCCCGTCAAGAATGTAACGACCTTGTCCAGAGCAGAGGATTTTCAAAGAAAAAGGATAATCGGGAGCTGTAATTGTAATTCCTTTTTTTCTGGTGTGATTATTTTTTATTACTTTATTTATAAAGAAACGATTTGTAACATTCCTCATATTTATACGTAAGTAAAAAAAATAGGTGCCAGCATTTAGAATTTAAATATAATTATAATAAAAGTGTATTATTGTATACGTAATTGTTCCCACAGCCATATTTGACAGCATTTAAACATACAAGGCCTTGATAATGTTAGATTACTGTGATAGGTGAGACAAATAATCATGTTTAAAGTTGACTGTTTATTGACACATACATCCACATTCTGTTACACATCAATGAGATAATTCAACACAAACATGTTATGGTAATTAAATCCTGCCAACATCGAGATATGGAATGCTATTACTGTTATTGATTAATTTATTGTTGCTATGTATCAATAAATATTAAGAAACAGATTCAAACTAAACATTCTACCTTTAATTATATTAAAGGGGTGTATGTAAATTATGTAATGCATTTATAGGGGAAGGTGGGTCCAGCCAGGCATTACACCTCTTGTGGTCAAAGATTGCTTTACGTGGAGGGAAGAGAGGGTTGATAGTTATATCATGTTGCATTACGTAATTTGTGTACACCATCTTATAGTATACTGTATTTATTAGAATAATTTATGTAAAATCATTTGACACCATTTTTGAAAGATAAATAAATGACGAATAAACATACATTATTTTCTTTTATTCAATGGTATATATTGGTACAGAAAACTACTGATATCAGATAAGAGTTGAATCGAAAATTTCTGCGCTGGTGCCATACATGTAACCAAGCACACTTATGTATTTAATATTACTATACTAGTCCTTAAAAATGTTCTTTTATAATTAATTGCAGTCAAGTTAGTAAAAGATCGTATTTGTTTATAAAAAGGCATCGCCGTCGGATATTTACAAGGAGTAACAAAATAAAAGAGACGGAGGTATTGGTAACACGTGAGTATAATGTGCGTGTTCAGGTGAGCAGCGTGCAGTCGAGGTCCTCGTCGCGGCCGTCGTTGATGGCGCGCCGCAGCACGCGCGCCACCACGTCACCCAGCGCCTCGCGCGCCCCTTCCTCCAGCACCAGCGTGCATTGCTGAACAAATACAAACAACTCATTTATAAAACATAAGACATTTTACACTAGTAATATCTATATAGCCATTGACCAGAATAGTAGGAGTTTAGAATTTTGTCTGTTTGTTTTGGAATCACGTAAAAGACATTGAAAGGATTTGATAGGGTGTCACAGCTTACAATTTCAACTTAAAATCTAAGCTACTAAGTTCGAGTGTAATAAGAATTACTTACAAATTAAAGTAATAATACGGTCGTTTCCGACTAACATTTAAATGGTCAAGTTTTGATCATGGTTTGGCGGTTTTAGCCGGACGCCAACACTGAACTATCTGTATGCGTTACCGCAGCAAAATGTAATAAAATGTTGTGCATTAGACAGTTGAGACATTTGTTTTGTTGATATAATATAGTATATAGTAATAGTCTTAATTTAAAGCTGAAATTAACAGGATTGTTTATTGATGGAACATTTTAATTAGTTCATAGTATTCCATGTTTCCTTATTTTATAGGAACTGCGTATTCGATCATTTGAAAAATACCATATAAAAAAAATGTAATTAAATTTCTTTGTATCTTCATATTGCGTAGAGTCACATACTCTAAATTTACTACAATTATAAAAGTGTACCAACGGTACATGACACAGCTCTTTATTTGATTGTAAGTGTACTGGATTACTTACACAGCCGTTTCTTTCTGAATTTCGGCACCATTTAATTCCATTGGTGTTCATCAAATAAATTAAAAACTAATGTTTGAACAAATTTGAACTAATTAAGGTCTATTATTGGTATTTTTTTTAACTTCTAAATTGAGCCGTTTTTGAGATCTGGGCAATCGCAAAACGTTACCGCAGCAAAATCTTAAATAACTTTAGAACCACAACATAAACAAATTTTGTTGTTCACAAACATTTAATACGCAACCAAAACTATCTATTTATGCATTTATTTCCGGGATGAAACAATTTTATAAAAAAGTTTTGCCAGGGTAATACTTCAAATATTACTGCAGCAAAATCTGTTTTTCTCGAATGACTTTACAACTACAACTTGAACAAATTTTGCTATTAGTGAACAAATTACTCTTTACGATGAATTAATTATTTGTTATACTCTCAACTCTCTAAAGCACATCATTTTATTACATTTTGCTGCGGTAACGCACACGAACTATCTGCGGTATGCCGACCTTATATATATAAGCTGTAGTCATACTTTAAGGTCGTATTCCTCTACAGATATTAATATTGTGAAAATGTGAATATAAATTTGAAAATCGCTTTCAAGTTCATATACTAATTTTCACAATATTTTTTGGTGAGCTCATCATAAAGTGGGCTAACTTGAAAAATCATTTTAAGGCAGTTTTTAGACTATATACTGTCACAATAAAACCCAAAGGAGCTGCGCAATAACCAGACACATCATTATGCACAAGTGTAACCATGCATAAACATTATTATAATCTTATTCTACGAACTCTTGATGATTATCTTATCACACTTCAAAGTGATTAATTTTACAATAGTGTCATTTGGAAATGACGCTATTGTAAATATATACATAGCATAAAAATCCATTACTCTTTTGAAGTCCGATAAGATAAGAAGGCAGATTGATTTAATTACTAAACATAAACATATCTCTGTGATATTTAAAATGCGGCCACGATACCAAGTAATTCATATTAATATTTATTTGTTATCTTGTTAGTTTGCATGTTTGATTTATGATTTATCAATTATCAAAACAATTATTGATTTCTAAGATATTCCATATTAATCTATACTAATATTAGGTAAGATTTAATGTTTTGTTTGTTTGTAACGATTTAAATCAAAAGCTACGCAACCGACTTTAAAAATTCTATCACATTAGAAAGCGGCTATATTTTATTTTAAAAAGTACTGTTACTAACAGAACCTAACCTAATTTTACGCGAGCGGAACTGCGGGCACAAGCTAGTACTATATACATGCAATGATTGTATCGTTTGTGAGTGATTATCATAATATAATCTACAAAACCGTAAACATCGTTTATTCAGGTTTATCCGACTAGTTTCGACGCTGATTAGATTACAACTATAGTCTGTTTCAAATACGAAGTCCCTTTTCACACTTCATAGCACGTAACTCTGCACTATACTAATATTATAAAGCTGAAGAGTTTGTTTTTTTGTTTTAACGCGCTAATCTCAGGAACTACTGTTCCGAATTGAAAAATTCTTTTAGTGTTGTTGATGTTTAAATTATTTAAGACTAATATCAATAGAAATTATTAGTTGATTATGTTTGTGAAACAATTACATAATGTTTTGTATAGATTCTAATTATTTTTAAATAGTCTTTAGTGCCATAAGTAGTCATTGTTTATTTTAGCAATTTATATGAAACTAGATGTGCCCGCGGTTTTACCCGCGTTTATGATTACTGCGCCGCACCCGTAGGTCGTAGCGTGATGTTATATAGCCTAGCCTTCCTCGATAAATAAGCTATCCAATACTAAAATATTTTTTCAATTCAAACCAGTAGTTCCTGAGATTAGCGCGTTCAAACAAACAAACAAACCCTTCAGTTTTATAATATTAGTATAGGTTAGGATTATTATGGTATAAGTTTGCGCTTATGTTTGCTGTTGTTGTTGAGATATTGGGTTCGAAACCATGCCCAGATTTTTTAGTTAGGTTGGGTTATTTTTTCCTTAAAAAATAAATCAGTAGCGGCGTGAAATCTACAAATAGGCTGGCATACATTCGTCTCCGATGACGCGGAATCTGAAACTACAACTGGCAAAATATGGGTGTAATGTGAGAAGCATTGTCAATTAATGATTAGGCGTTTGCTAATATCGACCTATTTACAAATAGACATCGGGTCTAGTAAAACAATTATGTGTCCACGATTAACATTTGCATTCGTGGATGTTACTAAAGATGTTAATCCACTATATCATTTAAATCTCATATTTTAGAACATAATGTTTAACACTGCTTTCTCAGTGGCGTAGCGTGGGTGTCAGCCGCCCGGGACGGCAGAAAATTTTGCCGCACTCTGATTTAGGTATTTTAATTTAAAATGCTAGATCTATACACTAACTCTAAAGAACCTTTCGGCAAGAGCAGTCATCATTATTGTACATCTACCCATACCTGTCGTTCGTCACTAAATGATTCAAATATTTAGTAAATATATTATTATTATTTGTCGGCCTCGATGGTGTAGTGGTTAGTGTAACCGATTGCCACTCCTGAGGTCGCGGGTTCGATTCCCGTACAAGTCAAACATTTGTGTGCATGAACATGGATATTTGTCTTGGTCTGGGTGTGTCTATGTATAATATGTACGTATTTACAAAAAAAAAAGTATATATGTATGTTTATCCATTGTCTAGTACCCATAGTACAAGCTCTGCTTAGTTTGGGCTAGATGGTGTTGTGTGTACGCGGTAAAAACTATAAAAATAAAAAAAATAACGGGCTTTTTTGCCGCCTCCTATAAGTGCCGCTCCCAGTATGCTGCGCCACTGCTTTCCCTATAATAAGATCATTTTATTCGGTAGAGAGAAAATTATTTTATAATAAGATTTTATTTTTTTATACCTACATTTTGTGAGGTAGGTAGTTATGATTTTGAAAGAGTCTTATGTAGTTATTGCATTATAAGTACGACTTACGATTAATGAAATTTATACCTAATCACATTTTCTGATCCATATTAACAAATTACCTTGCAAAATAAATTGTACGAACTTAGGTTAAAAATACGATGTAATCGTCAAATTAATGATATCAGAATTATTGTATACACATATTTTAGCAATTCATTGTAAACAACATGTAACCGGATATTACTGTACAAGTTTCACGTTAAAAGTATGTTTCATGCTTATTTTCGAAAGATGTATAAACAATGTAGGTATATCTATACAAATAATTTAAAGAGGCAAGATTTGATTTTTTTGTTTGTTTGTATCAATTTAACTCGGAACTACTCAACCGATTTGAAAAATTCTTTCATCATTAGAAAGCTTTATTATCACCAAGTAACAGAGGCTATATTATATTTAAAACGGGAGTACTGCTTATTAAATAATATAGTACTTCTTTTTATTAAAAAGACAGTACTCCTTATTTAAATAAAAGGGATAATGAACTTAACCTGGCCTACTTTTATGCGAGTGAATTCACGGGCAAAAGCTAGTATTAAAATAAGTCTGAAGTAAAATTCCTAAATTGTACTTGAAATCAATGTTGCATCACGTCAATTCATACAAAAACAATTCAAAAATCTCGCGTCGTTTAAATATACAAGACCATCATCAGCTTTCCTTCGATTTCTTTTATTTAATTTCAATTTCTCATTAATAAATTAATCAAGCAAGTATCTATGAAATTGGTGCCAACTATTATTATCTCTTCCGTGGTAGGAGCGATGACGAAGCGATGACTTGATATCGAGTCATTAATTTAATCGAAATTTACAATTGAAGTAGGCAACCTAGTTAAACAATATCTATTAGTGTACTATATATTGTAGATTTATTAATAAAATTATAACATTTTAATGAACAGTAAATTTTTTGCTTACTTGTTTATTTATTTAAACAAGCTTACTATTCGATCAGCTTTTAGATTATATTTTCTCTTTTAGAGATGACCAAGAAAGAGATGATGAGAGAAAAGTCTTTAGCTAGGAACCGAAAAAAAAAAAAAATTGCTACATATGTACATATTGTAAAAATATAGTATGTACAGATGTTTTGACCTCTATCTAATATAATATTTTCAGTGAGTGTGAGGGTAGTGAGTGTGAGGGTAGTGAGTGTGAGGGTAGTGAGTGTGAGGGTAGTGAGTGTGAAGGTAGTTAGTGTGAGGGTAGTGAGTGTGATGGTAGTGAGTGTGAGGGTAGTGAGTGTGAGGGTAGTGAGTGTGAGGGTAGTGAGTGTGAGGGTAGTGAGTGTGAGGGTAGTGAGTGTGAGGGTAGTGAGTGTGAGGGTAGTGAGTGTGAGGGTAGTGAGTGTGAGGGTAGTGAGTGTGAGGGTAGTGAGTGTGAGGGTAGTGAGTGTGAGGGTAGTGAGTGTGAGGGTAGTGAGTGTGAGGGTAGTGAGTGTGAGGGTAGTGAGTGTGAGGGTAGTGAGTGTGAAGGTAGTTAGTGTGAGGGTAGTGAGTGTGAGGGTAGTTAGTGTGAGGTTAGTGAGCGTGAGGTTAGTGTGAGGATAGTGAGTGTAAGGTTAGTGAGTGTGAGGTGAGTGTGGGGGTAGTGAGCGTGAGGGTGGTGCGTACCATGTGGAAGTGGTCGTCGTGCGGCAGGCGCAGCACGGCGCGCAGCGCGATCTCGGCGTTGGCGCGCACGTAGGTGTTCTTCTCCTTGGTGCCGTTGACGAGCGCGGGCAGCAACGCGCGCAGCACGTCGGCGCCGCCCGCCGCGCCGGCGCGCAGCACGCCCGAGCGGCCCAGCAGCGTGCTCGCGCGCGCCATCAGCTGCTTCACCTCGTTGCTCGAGTGGTTCATACTCTGTGCACGACAACACCACTACTATATCACGTTTTTCCTTCAAAAGAAGACACAAAACCAACTCCCGCACTAGGAATAATTCCTGTGTCGCGGGGAACGTTACAAACATTCAAGCAACAGAAAAAAAGAACATCTACCGAGATATATATTATGAGAAGTCAATATTTTATATAATTTCAAACAATCCGAAAAGGGCAATGGCAAAAAATTAATGCGTGGGTCTCAACATATAAACCTAAAAGTCTAACTTAATTTCAGTATATTTATGAAGTAAACTTATCAACGAGATACAACTAACATAAAAGAATAACGAGACAACGAAATGGATGGCACTACATCAAGACGGATGTCACTTCATAGGCTGTTATTAAACTTATATAGGTTTTTCGGTCTTGCCCTATTAAAATACCAATAGATGCTAAATTTTCATCAAAACGTGTAACAAAAGCTGTGAACAAGCCACATTTTAGTAAAAATTAACTCACCCTAACAAACTGTGATAGTATGGTTTGCGGTACAGGCCTATCATTCTCCAGGAGATACCGCATGAGATATCCAATTCCTCTGATACCGTTGCACGCGATGAGAACCTTATCGCTGGCGAGGTACCCTAACAGTGTCTTTTCAACTTTCTCTTCAAACTGATCCTTGTAGACATCTTTGGGCGTTTCTTTTAGCGCAACGAAGAGAGCGCAGGACCGTCCGTGTTGTAACAGCCAGTCGTCGTTATTACTGTTGTTGTTGGCTCCTAAGATATGATGGACTAAGGCAGCGTCGCGGTGTGTCGCCGGTAGGCAGTGGAGGAGCGCTCCTAGACATCCACCGACGGCACATCTGGGAGTTTCGTCTTGTTGAGCTAGCAACACTGGTGATGTTAGCGTGCCGAGGATGAGTAGTGGAAGTTGATCCGTCATTTTGTCACCACCGGCTGTGATAATGCTTCGTAACGCTTGCAACATGGTCTCGCGTATGGCAGGGTCTTCGATGTTCTTGATGCCGTTGTGCATTTCTACGAAGAGCGGGTCGGCGCGCGTGTGTATGACCACGAGTTGTGAGAGCGCGAGGCCGGCCTTAATGCGCACCGGCCTGTTGGGGTCGTATAACGCCTTCAGGAATGTCGTCTGCAGTTGTGGTAAGAACTGCTTCAGCATCGTGCCCACCTAAGGAAAGGACACAGTTTAGTAGATAAATACCTTAACCTAAATTTACATATTATATATAAGTTAATTGGCGTGTACAAGAAATATTTACACATTTTTATGGAATAACGACTTTTAGCTTGACTTTAATTCACAATTAGACCTGGCGCCCCGGATACCTCTATGGCGCTGCAATCGGATTGTAAGATTTTCCATTGTAACCCAACGTTCGGGCTGGATAACGTCTTGTGGGATACGTTATTACCTAAATAAATTTCTATATTATCGTTCTTACCTTAGACAGCAGTGACGCTAGCGTTTCCAACACGGCTGCTTTGACGCTGGAGTTGAACCTGTCTCCGAGGATACGAATAAGCGGCCCAGTGATGTGCACCACGGAGGGCTGGATGGCGGCCGCAGACGTCAGCTTGATCACCTCGCCCAACATCAGCGCCGCGTTCTCCTTGTCTTCAGGGAGACCGTTGAGGATGGACTCGCGGAATAGTGGCAGGATTGGCGCGATACCCTACGCAAATGAGGTTATATTATTAAACTGTCAGCTTAACGCTGGTGCATGGTAGGATTCAATTGGTTTTGGCTGAAAAGCCCAGTGAATGCGATTTTAAACGCTATTTCTAATACATATACTGGTTAATGCCGCCCGACGGCCTCGATGGCGTAGTAGTTAGTGTAACCGACTGCAACGCCTGAGGTCGCAGGTTCGATTCCCGCACAAGTCAAACATTTGTGTGCATGAACATGGATGTTTGTCTTGGTCTGGGTGTTTCTATGTATAATAATATGTATGTATTTACAAAAAAAAGTATATGTGTATGTTTATCCATTGTCTAGTTTGGGCTAGATGGTGTTGTGTGTATGTGGTAGAATATTATGAATATATATATATACACTTGTTGGTTCCAATCGGGTTTGTCGGTTGCTAGTGCTGGACCAAGCCATATTTCAGCGATTAACTGTATGGTAACTTTTTTTTTAGTTTAAAATGATATGGGCTGCTTTGAGAATAAACGTGAGTGGGCTGAGAATCGCTTTATATGTCTCAAAATTGCAATATCTTGGTTTTGCTATATTGCCCATGTGACGTTAATATTCATGCAATATATACATATACAATCGCACCATATGTATTAAGTTTTAGCTTTTTAAAGTGTAGAGAAAAACGTCAGTTAAATTTGAAACTACATGCAAAATATTATGCAATTTGTAACAAATATTTGCCTTATGTTCAGATAAGAAAGGTAAGTTAGAATCGTCTAATGAATCGTACAAAATTTGCAAGCTATCGAAGGATTATACAAACCTTCGGTAAACAGAATCCAGGTAACAATTCCCCTTTAAGATCAGCAGCCGCATATCTGACGGCTTGTCTCACATCGCCTACGTGAGCAATCTGTCTATCAGGATCCAGGGTCTTGGTGAGGGCCTGCAGCGCCTCCCAGGCCATGAGGAGCACGTCCCGGTCTGAGTCCGCGAGCAGAAGGATGAGGCCACGTATGAGCTGTGGCACGTGTGGGGCCAAGTCTGCGCGCGTGTGGGAGACGAAGGCGCAGAGTAGTGAAGCTGCCGCGCGGTGCTTATCGCCCTCCGTTGTTCGGATTGTGTCGAGGAGGGTGTCGATAATGCTGTTTGTAAATAAACGTTTATTGAGTGGTAGAGTAATAAGGGGCCATCCAATTACGTCACACCAATTTTCTGGTCACATTTGTGAGACCGCCTTCCTAGTGTGACGTCACATATTTTACAATTTTGTATCTAGAAATTATTAAATTAAAACAGCAGTTCCAAAATTTGTTTTATTTCCAATTAGGAATTCCCACTTAATTCACGTCAAACGTGGTATTATTGTACTTAGGTATTAAAATGTGACGTCACAAAATGCAGGATCCCTCCCACCCTTTGTCACACAATGTCACACTTCGTCGACGTCCTCCCTCCCTTTTAACGAATGACGTAATTTATGGACAGCCGCTAAGAAGTGGGCGTATTAACTTGACATTTGTTGTAAAATCATATTTGAGATGAGGATAGCAACATACTTCTTCGATTTGGAATTTTTGAAATTTGGAAGGACATTATCTATCGACATTGGATATGCTGTTTTAAATCACATTTGCCATTGTGACAACGAGCTATGGTAATAATTGACATATATCACATTTGCTGCTTCGACTATGAGTTATAGTGACTAGTGATGTGTTACAGTTGCAGCTGTTATAATGAGATATAATGACAGTTGGCATGTAACACAAGCTGTCTCGATAATGAGCTATGATGACAGATGTCATGTAAAACACGCTATCGTGATAATGAGTTATGATGACAGTTGGCATGTAAAACTTGCTGTTGTGGTAATGAGTTTAACGACAGATGGCATGTAACACTTGCTGTTGTGATAATAAGTTATGATGACAGATAGCATGTAACACTTGCTTCCCTGTCAAATATATCGTGACGTAGCATCGCACGCCGGACGAGTCACGTGCCACTACCAGCGCGTGCAACAGTGCCGGTAGAAGTCACGCGAGCTCACACGACTCGTATACATCGAGTTATAGACCAGTGACATACCATCGCACGCCGGGCGGGTCGACGACGGGCAGCAGCGCGTCGCGGCAGTGGTCGAGCTCGCGCGGCTCGTCGGGCGTGTCGCGCGCCGCCACCAGCGCGTGCAGCAGCGCCGGCAGCACGCGCGGCAGGTGACGAGCTAGCGCGCCTCCAGCGGCCGCCGCCAGCGCCGACAGCGCGCGCGTGTCCACGGCACCCCCGCCCGTCAACACGGGCACCAGGTATGGCAGCACGGCGCGAGACTTGATAGCCATTATCTAAACAAATATCCGAAATGTTAGTGACTACATATTTTTGAACAAGGTTTCCTAAATTCCGAATAATAGAGTACTGATCTACTTATTTTTAAACGACGTGTCTAAATTTCGAATAACAAGAAACTATTTAAAACACTACGCAAGGAATAACCCGCCCTTACAAATAATCTGTTAAGTAAAGTGTTGGACAAATAGTGGTGCCTTGCGGGACGCCAGCAATTAGGCTAAAGCATCAGAGTAACTAACTTTTAAAAGCAGATCTTATTACATCTGCTAAATTAGAAATGCCAACTGAGTAAAGCAAATAGCATTAACCATCGGGTATTTTCATTAGAAGGCAACTGTGATAAACAGATTACTGTGCAATAGCTAGTCAAAAGCTTCTGTCTGGTATATCTAGGTTAACTACCAGTACTGACTCTCAATGGCTATGTCCGAAACGGTAACGATATGTAAAAAAGACGGAGGTCTTCTGTAAGAGACTTCTTTATGATATTAATCCCACCTTTAGCAAGTTTTAGCAGTGTAAGTAAGTTTCGGATAATGTTATTGTCTTAAAATCCATAACCAATTTATTCAGAAGTTTATATTATTTATTTTTATTTTATTTATTTAATTAAATACATATCTAGACACAATCTCCTGCCAAACTGCATTGAAGTTTGTCGGCAGTATTCTCGACATAAACATCTATTTAATATATACAGGTTGTGGCGTAAATAATGGATAACCCTAAAACTGTCGACCGGCCAGATTATCATCTATCATTTACCTTACTTATATCACCATAGGCCCCTGGATGCCCAAATTATTGATATTTTTGATATTTTAAATAAAAATCATACTTACTCATACAAAATCAGCTGCCATTTCTGCAATTGGCGACATTTTCACGTTCTGTTTTTTTTTTGTCACTCCTTAATACTTGTATCATCAGACTAGTATAAGGTATTTTGTTACAATCTAAGACAACTTCGCAAAAAATACTTATTTCTCAAATTTTAACATGTTTTCCAAGGAATTATGCATTTTTAGAACACTATCGAAAAAAAAAAATCTATGGGCATATGGTGATATAAGTGGGGTAAATGATAGATGATAATCTGGCCAGTCGACAGATTCAGGGTTATTCATTATTTACGCCATATCCTGTATACATATACTAGGTAGATTAAGTACAAACAATTAACAATCATCTAGCCGGCCGGTATGCACGCGCGGCGAAGCCCTACTACCGCACAGCCCAGAGCATCGCGCCGGAACGAGACTTAGCCATGTGTGCACAGCTCCATCTCGCTCCGGCGCAGGAGTTTATTGGAGGGGTTGGAAAAATGGGACTTTCATTTTAAGCAAACGGGCGACCAAGAATATTTTTAATAATCTGAACACAAATCTACATAAACGCGAGCGAAACTGCGGACAATAGCTAGTTTTTTAAAAAGCAAGTGACCTGTTTGAGTCCATCGAGCGTGGCGTCGGCTATCTCCGGGTCGGGGTCGTTGAGTCCCTCCAGCATCTGCGGCAGGATGTCGTCGAGCGCCTTGTTGCCGATGGTGGCGTGCAGGCTGTCGAACGTGCGCGCCGCCGCCACGCGCACCTCGGCCAGCGGGTCGCACAGCGCCGTGCGGACTGTCGGTACCTGCACACCATAATAACGGTTTACTAAAGATAAGCATACAATATATTGTCATTATTTACATTGCCATTATTCAATTCAGTATAATCGCATAATATTATTACGCATAAATGTTTATTGCCATAAATAATGTTGGCATAATAATAATGAGGCATAATTTTATAAACACGTAATGATATTTAAACATAAGGTTCATTGGAATGAATATAATAAACCTAACCTAACCTTACATTCAACATAAAACCTCTTTCAATTTGTGTCGGATTGCTGTCCCGTCGGATTAGATGGGCTAGCGAATATCTTTTTCTTCAGCTCTAATCTATCGCATCTAAATCAAATCCACATTCTAGTGGAGTTGTGTTTGCATAGATATAAACTGAAACGTAACACTTATCACACTGAGGCCCTTTCCTAGCAGTAGCAAGGGCCTCTTCTCAGTGATAAGTGTTGGGCCATAATCTACCACGTTGGCGCAATGCGGATTGACGGTACTAACCAGTCCATCAGCGAAGCTCAGCACTGCGTCTCTGGAGGTGGAGGCGAGAATCTCTCCGAGCCCGATGCACACGCCCTGTCGCTGGTCCGCACGCTCCGAGCGTAGACCACGCTCCAAAATCGGGACGATTTCTGGCAACACGCGCTCGCCAAGCTAAAACAAATGTATTAAATATTTATATTAATGATTGTCTGCCAGTGGTAGAAATTCGAACATGGCTATTATTTTTTCTGTTTGTTAGACAAAGGAGAAAAAATAAGTCTGTATTGAACTGTTTTGTCTCTACCTGGCTATATAAAAAACATCTAACTGTTGGCAAATAGTCTTTATTGATAACACTAGTTCTGAATCGCTACTGGACAATAAAAGAAGAACAAAGGTACTGAACTGTTGTCTTTGTGTATTTATGTATACTTATATAGATTTAATTTCGATTATGGTTTTTGAAGGTAACCCAAAATATTACATTCCTAAGTCGATTTTCGGACGCCGACGTATAGACGCAATACTTTTTTATGGTGTCTAGATATAGTTACAAACATTGATTCATTAATTAATAAAATATTTTCACTGTCTTTTGAGGCAGACACTGTAGCGACCCATTGGCAATTCGTAAGCTCACTGTTTCACTCGTAGCGTGCAGCAATTTAAGATGTATACACATTAGTACTTGTGTATATGTACTTGTACTAATAGGATCGTAATACTACCTTCAGTTTAATTTTAAATAAAAATACACATTTATCCCGTTGATATGTAAACAAAGACGACAATTATATTTGTTTACAAATTTAACTAAAAACTGAGAGTAAAAAACGTAAAAAAAGAAAGCATTTACGTATATCATAACCATATTTAACCTACATCCTATAAATGTCAATGATTGAAAAAGCCAGAAAAAATTGAAAATTGATTGTGTCTGGCCGCCGGTGTGCCCCTGTGACTCAATAGGTTAAAGAAAGTAATAGATGATTTTCTTTCGTCTCGGTGGACATCCAGCAATTTTTACGCTTTTGCTTTTTGACGTGGCGGTGTCAAAGGTCTAGTAATTGGATCAAAGTTCAAATTACAGTTTCGGAAACCTTACCTTTCTGACGAGGTCACCAAGTGTTCGGGCAGCGACCTGTCGTTTGTCATAGCTGGTGGACGCGAGGCAGCCCAGAAGCAGACTGAACAGTGTCGGTAAGATCTCGCGCAGTGTCTTCGGAGTATTGGTTACCACCACCTGCAACCCAAGATCAAGGTCAATAATTCAATAATAATCTAGAGTTAGAGAGTGTAGATAGCGATGGAAACGAAATTGATATTTTTGGTGCATCTGTTCGTCTTTAAAACATCAGAAGTATACAAAAATGTTTAGTTTTTCTTGATTGCTAGTTACAAATTCAAAAATTGGATTGTAATTTTAACTGATTGTGATGAACGTACTTAAGCTTTTTTCTAAATAGCATGTTGTGTTCACTTCAAAAAGAGCATACACTAATTTGTGTCTTATACACGCAGTCACTTAAAAATTTATCAGGTTTTAGTTTAGTGAAACAGATAAAAACAAAAATGCCTTAGCCATAGGCCAATGCCGTATTGAACTATTAAGGGTGGAATGGACACATTCGATTCACACAAAAATATAGTTATCAAGCTATGAACCTCGCATTCGTAAATAACATCCTAAATCTAGAAACAGTACTTTAACTCACCTTCCACACATGCAACGCCGCCTGTCTCACCATGAGCGCGACATCACTTCTGCCCATATACAAGCCAGCCAGAACCCTGTTCCTCCTCTCTGGACCCAAGGCATTAATAATCGCCTTATGAGAGTGCTCAGTACCGAAATTATCGTCCTCAGACGCCGTCTCAGTACTCATCTTGCCGGAGACTCCCGAGATTCGGTACAATAAGTCTCCTAACAGTTGTACGGAGCTGTATCTGATACGCCAGTTGTCATCGAACAATCCGTTTTCTAGTTCTGGTAGGAGCAATGTTATGGCTGATTCAGCGTATAGGTTGACGATTCTCTGGCCGGCTTTGAGGGCTGTCTCTCGTACGTATTCGTTCTCGTCGGCTAGGGCTTTGAGGATAGGGTTGATGATCTGCCCGATGTAGGACGTGAACTCGTCGGTGAAGGCGCCCGGCATGTAGATGAACATCATGATGTAGCCGTCCTTCACGTGAGGTGCGATGTCTGTGCGCTCGGCCGTGGCGATTATGTCTGTTGGGGGATAGTATATTGTAACACAAAAATACAATGTACGTGTTGGTATACAATTATTAGGATTATGATATTATTAATTTTAATTTATCATAAATCAAAATAAACTTTGAATAAAATACTGTTAGCCAAATCAATAATACTAAAATGTATTAAAGAAATTCAGCTATGGGTGATAATAATATTTGGATATAATTATTACGAAGGGGAATAAGTCAAATGATGCAAATTAAGATCGATTAGTTATCTACTTTTTAGCCTATATTACCTTTTATGTGAATGTAGGTGATTAATTATATGTAATATTTAAATCTTTGAAATATCCGATATTAAGACTAGTCCATGAGCAAAATAGTATTCTTTAAAACAAACAATATACAGAAGTTCACACTAATTGGCCGAACTTTCTTTTTTTAAAGTATACCTGCTCCTGGAATCATTCCTGTGTCGCGGGGGACTTTACAAACATTCAAACAACGGACACAAAAGTATATCCAGTCGCGGAACAACTATTTGTGGATCACACAAAGTATTGTCCCGTGTGAGATTCAAACCCACGAAAAAATCTTTGATCAATAGGCAAGGAGGCCTAAAATATCAAGAGTATGTTGTGTTTCACTTACCTGGCATGATTTTGTGTAGCTTGTGCACTCCAAGTCCGGCGACAACCTCGGACAGACCCTGCGCGGCACCGGAGCGGTCCACCGAGCTGGACTCCGACGTAAGGGTGTGCATCAGCCAAGGGAGCAGCTCCTCGAAGCTACTCTCACCCATACCCTTCACCATGGCACCCAAAGCACGAGCTGATACTGAACGCACCTGTACAGAATAATAAAACCAAAGACCTTTTAAAGTGATCGATGTTGTACTTATCAATCCTGAGGCCTTTGTGCGATTTTAGCATATAGTCTGATATCCTAGTGTTGAGTATGCAACAACACAGCGTGATCAAAAATTACAAGAATTACTAGCAGTACGACTAGCAGTACTGCAAATCCAGCGTCATTAGGTTATCACCTTTGTACCGTATAGTGATTACTACTTGAGAAACGTTATTCTCAAATCTTTTGTTTGCGCTGATAACCTATACAACCAGAGACACATGCAGTTGTTTGAAAATATATAAAAATAATGTAGCGGTTATATTGGGCTAGTTTTTAATAAAATTTATTACCATGTATAAGTTTATGCAATAATTTAGCTAAATGTCTCAATAAAAACTACCTCATTTATTGACACAGTTAGCTAAATTTCATACATAAAAACAAAGCGACTCACCTCAGGCACGGGATCAAGCAGCGAGCTCTTCAATCCAGGTATAATATTGGGTAGGTACGGCATCAGATCCTTCTGGTCGGTGAGCGAGTACATGTTGCCGATGATCTGCGCCGCCATCTTCCTGGTCTCCGTGCTGCGGTCGAGGAAGGCGCGCTGCACCACCGGCATGATGAGCGCGAGGGACGGCGCGTCGATGAAGTGCACAAACTTCGTGTCCAGCAAGGTCTGGAGGCACGCCGATGTTTTGTTTGACGGGTCTTGCAACGCTTGGAGCAGGACTGGTACGATGGCTGTTGGACAATATATATAAATTAATTAAAATGTTGTGTTTACTCCGATCATTTATTAACCTGAGTCTTTTTCGAAGAAGTTAATGAAAACACTATGTGGGTCTGTATGTCTGTCTGTGACAGTTTGTTAGTGACAGGCATAGCTTCGGAACCACTAGACCGATTGACTTGTAATTTGGTGTGCAGACACCTTGGGGTCATCCCTCGGTTGAGTTTGAATGAGCCCTGAGGGTCAAAATACCCCCGAGATATAGGGGTCATAAGGTCAGGGGATATCCACCAACAGAGTGATTTGGAAGTCCAAGGGAGAGACTTTTGCCCAGCAGTGAGACATTATAAAAAGCTGATGAAAAAAAAGGTCACATGAAGACGAAGAGTTTGAATCCTGGGTTTTACATCCATCTCGTTTCTATTAAAAATACAACAACGCACTAGGAATCATTCCTGTATCGCGAGGAACTTAACATACATTCAAAGAACCTACAGAAAGAACACCCAGATTTGGAACAAATTTTTTGTGGAGTGTGTGTGCAAAGGCATATTGTGGTGATTCCGACTATTACCCCAAATTTTTCTTCTTCCATTTTTCATATAAATAATAGACCGGGCTACTCTGATATCCTATCTAACAACTGTCTTTCTCGTAATCGCAACTAATGTGTTTACATACCGCGCCCAAAAAGTAATTTAAGTGGTCAAGTTTGCACTGTCACTCACGTAGTAGTGTCGTATGTTCGAAAAGCAAACGGGACAACAATTTGGGTAGTCTATTAAATGAAATGGCTATTCGAAGCCTAGGTGTACCAATCAGTATGTTTATATACCGCGCCCAAAAAATGGTTGAAGTGGTCGATTTTGCACCTCCACTAAGCAGAGTGTATTTTCGAATCGCAAACGTTACAACAATTTATGTAATCTATGAAATGAAATGGCTATTCCAAGTACTACGGTGTTCGTTGTTTTAAAGTCTTCGCGATATAGGCAATATCCTTACTGAAAGAAATTTAACCAAAGAAAGGTGGCTAGAGGACATTTGTAGACTTACCCTGAATTTCAGGATTCCTAATGACCGATCCAATGACTCCCAACGCTTCGGCACCAGCCTCTTGCACGCGCATGTGCGAGTCACTCAGCACTTCGATGAGCTTCGGGACGATGGACGGCAGACATGAGGACAGCTGCTTCGGTGCGCAGTATGCCATGGCACCGAGGAGTTCAATTGAACCTGTTAGAAAGATATATTATTAGTGAAATTGGTCATTTTTGATTGGTCATGATAATGTCTAGACAAAATTTAGAATCAAGTTTCTTAGGATGTCTTTCTTTAAATGTAAAATTTTCCGTTGTTTGGACCACTTCATGAAAATATTTAGGACAAACTAAAGGTCACGCACCGAAATCGAGACGAATTTCGCAATTAATGTATTATATGGTACGAACACTCCACCCGAAGCTTCCGTATTTATGTTTCATGGTAGGCAATTGGTCGCTTCGGTACAGTATATATAAGGTACAGTAGATAAGATAAAACTTAAGGTTTTACGAAGTTAGTAATTCCCTAATCCATTACAGCCAATACATTACTATCGATACGAATTGATCCTAGGATATGTATGTAGTGTACAAAGAGCCGCAGCACTGACCAGCCTTAGTCCTCCAGTTGTCGTCTTGCAGCGCCTGCAGCAGCGACGGCAGCACGAGTTTGACGCCGTGCGCGCTGAGCTTGCTCATGATGAGCTTGGCGGTGTCGTCGGCGGCGGCGCGCACGTACTGCGAGCTGTCGCCGAAGCACAGCAGCAGTGCGGCGCTAGGATATGTATGTAGTGTACAAAGAGCCGCAGCACTGACCAGCCTTAGTCCTCCAGTTGTCGTCTTGCAGCGCCTGCAGCAGCGACGGCAGCACGAGTTTGACGCCGTGCGCGCTGAGCTTGCTCATGATGAGCTTGGCGGTGTCGTCGGCGGCGGCGCGCACGTACTGCGAGCTGTCGCCGAAGCACAGCAGCAGTGCGGCGCTAGGATATGTATGTAGTGTACAAAGAGCCGCAGCACTGACCAGCCTTAGTCCTCCAGTTGTCGTCTTGCAGCGCCTGCAGCAGCGACGGCAGCACGAGTTTGACGCCGTGCGCGCTGAGCTTGCTCATGATGAGCTTGGCGGTGTCGTCGGCGGCGGCGCGCACGTACTGCGAGCTGTCGCCGAAGCACAGCAGCAGTGCGGCGCTAGGATATGTATGTAGTGTACAAAGAGCCGCAGCACTGACCAGCCTTAGTCCTCCAGTTGTCGTCTTGCAGCGCCTGCAGCAGCGACGGCAGCACGAGTTTGACGCCGTGCGCGCTGAGCTTGCTCATGATGAGCTTGGCGGTGTCGTCGGCGGCGGCGCGCACGTACTGCGAGCTGTCGCCGAAGCACAGCAGCAGTGCGGCGCTAGGATATGTATGTAGTGTACAAAGAGCCGCAGCACTGACCAGCCTTAGTCCTCCAGTTGTCGTCTTGCAGCGCCTGCAGCAGCGACGGCAGCACGAGTTTGACGCCGTGCGCGCTGAGCTTGCTCATGATGAGCTTGGCGGTGTCGTCGGCGGCGGCGCGCACGTACTGCGAGCTGTCGCCGAAGCACAGCAGCAGTGCGGCGCTAGGATATGTATGTAGTGTACAAAGAGCCGCAGCACTGACCAGCCTTAGTCCTCCAGTTGTCGTCTTGCAGCGCCTGCAGCAGCGACGGCAGCACGAGTTTGACGCCGTGCGCGCTGAGCTTGCTCATGATGAGCTTGGCGGTGTCGTCGGCGGCGGCGCGCACGTACTGCGAGCTGTCGCCGAAGCACAGCAGCAGTGCGGCGCTAGGATATGTATGTAGTGTACAAAGAGCCGCAGCACTGACCAGCCTTAGTCCTCCAGTTGTCGTCTTGCAGCGCCTGCAGCAGCGACGGCAGCACGAGTTTGACGCCGTGCGCGCTGAGCTTGCTCATGATGAGCTTGGCGGTGTCGTCGGCGGCGGCGCGCACGTACTGCGAGCTGTCGCCGAAGCACAGCAGCAGTGCGGCGCTAGGATATGTATGTAGTGTACAAAGAGCCGCAGCACTGACCAGCCTTAGTCCTCCAGTTGTCGTCTTGCAGCGCCTGCAGCAGCGACGGCAGCACGAGTTTGACGCCGTGCGCGCTGAGCTTGCTCATGATGAGCTTGGCGGTGTCGTCGGCGGCGGCGCGCACGTACTGCGAGCTGTCGCCGAAGCACAGCAGCAGTGCGGCGCTAGGATATGTATGTAGTGTACAAAGAGCCGCAGCACTGACCAGCCTTAGTCCTCCAGTTGTCGTCTTGCAGCGCCTGCAGCAGCGACGGCAGCACGAGTTTGACGCCGTGCGCGCTGAGCTTGCTCATGATGAGCTTGGCGGTGTCGTCGGCGGCGGCGCGCACGTACTGCGAGCTGTCGCCGAAGCACAGCAGCAGGTGCGGCAGCACGTGCACGATGTACGGCTCGAACAGACGGCCCAGCTTGTAGCACAGCATCTCGAACCCGAACAGTGCGCCTGCGCAGAAAATTTAGTGTCATGATTGTATCAATATTAAGGTCCGATCGAATTTTTCATCTTTTTATTTGATATATTATGGAAATATAATTTATTCATTACTTGTAGTTTGTATGTAGGCCAAATTAAATTTTTCAGAAACACGCTTTGTGGATGAAAAGTACACAATATCCTTTTCGGTACCCTGGCAACGTGCATGCGAAATCTCATGATCGGTCGAGTTGTTAAGGCGTAAAGCCGTAACAAACAAACAAATTCACATTACACGAAGCAGGTATATTAAAATGTGTCCGTTACCTTCACGATATTTGTAGTTCTTCTTTTCCTGTATGGCTTCAGTGAGCTTGCCCATGACGTCAAGTTGCTTGAGCGATAAGATGCCGAGACCTTTGATGATGCCAGCAATACCGTATGCAGCACCCTAAACATTGTATAAACTTAGAAACAAGGACCTATTGGTATATTACTTATTTTATTCAAAAGTGAGGGCGGCCTTTCTAATAAGTCTTGTCACGGGAGACTTCACAAACAATTAAACGACAACGGACACATAGCACACCTATACTAGGAACAACTTTTTGTGCCTCACACAATTCTGTGCATACTGTGAAAAGTGATATAAGTTAAAAATCAACACTTTACAGGAGAATTAAAGCAAGATTTAAAAAATTCTTTGACATTCACTTTCTCTGTTCATTGACATTTTTGTTGACAATATTATAGATTTAAAGTAATTGTTAAAAAACCAACAAGTTGTACCTTTTTTTATTTCTAATATATGCTCTAATGACGTGATGACACTTATAAGTTGTCTTTGTGTAAGATGAAAAATTGAATGTGCAAATAAATATACTATCACACTTATACCATGAAACACGAAAAATAATGTGTGCAGCAGTTACTTAGAGGTTACAACTCAACTACAAAATCCTGCCAGTTATATCACTTTGCACAAAATTATCTCCGAAACTATGGTAGATAGAAGAAAGTGAGTTAGATCAAAAAAACCTTTTTTTTCCCTGATTATATCTATGTAAAAATCACAAAAAGGGTACAACTCGACTTATATTACTCATTACAGGAGGCACAGAATTATTTTTGTGTTGGGATCGAACCTACGGCGTAATAGCAATGGTGCGCTGACTACTTAAACCACTAAACAGTACTTTTAGTCAACAAAACGCAAAGTATCTTTATACACAAAATACTTAAGCCAACAAAAACATAAATGTGAAAAAAGCGGCCAAGTTCGGTACTGACAAACGACGTCAAGGGTGGACCGTGTTGCCGACAAAAGAGTTGATAACTAAATGGGCGCCAAGTTCACTCGCACTTTTTCAAATCATAACTAGCTATGAAAACAATTATATAAATTTTACAGCATGGCAAATTTTAATCAACATATTCAAAATTCTTATTCAGGTGATTTATCTGATACCTAATCATTTCATTAGACATAAAATATGTCAAGTTATAAAATTCATATAATCGTGTGAGCCCATTCTTTTTGGTGTGGATACTTTCTCGTGGGGTCCTAGTATTGTAAGAGCACATCAATGATTTAAATTGTTGACCTAGGTGTCAAGGTTTCTGTCTCACTCGTTTTTTAAGTATATTTATGAAAATACTCATATTAATTTTATCTCAGGATATAACATTAAGTAAAAATAAATTATTTTAAAATCACACTGCTATGTATATCGCGTATGTGTACTCACCTTCCTATCTCCGTACTTCTCAGCGGTGAGCAGCTGTTTCATGAGCTTGTTCATTATAGCCGGGATCTCCTTCTCAAGAGCTGGCGAGCCGACCAAGTGAGGCAGACAGTTGCTGACCGCTTCTTGCACCTGTGTATGTAATAAAGTTCAATTATAATCAACTAGATTTTACCCGCGGATTCGCTCGCGTAAATGAAGGTTAGGTTAGATTAGTAACAGTCCTTTTTAGAGTTCGAAAAATCTCTTATACGACAAACAGCTTTGTCCGTTTGTCAGTCTGTTATACAACTTTCAACTCAAGAACCGTAAAAGCTAGAAACTCGCGGTCAACGCCATTCGACTCAGCATAGTCGATATAGCCCCGAAATTACTATGACCTTTGATCTCTGACCTTAAGGTCACTTGATACCATCTTTCAACTCAAGAACCGTGAGAGCTAGAGACTCGCAGTCAACGCCATCCTAATCAGCATAGTCAGTATACCTCGAAATGACTATGACCTTTCACTTCTGACCTCAAGGTCACGTGGTATCACGTGACCTTTGCATAATACTTGAACCATTTTTCGAACTCTAAGATTTACGGCAATTCATTGCCGATTCTCACTTGTTTGTGGATGAAAGGTATCATATAGCCTTTTCTGTTTCCTTGACCAAAGTGTATGCGAAATTTCGTGATGATCAGCCAAGTAGGGTGTGCTAGGTGTGAAAGCGTAACAAACAAACATACAAACTCATATTTGCATTCATTATATCAGTTAGGATTTTCCATTTGCAAGAAACATGATAGTAAGTTGTCTGTCTTTGGTTTTGTACATTATTTTACACAGAAGAGCAAACAACAATCTAAAGAAATCTTTTTGTGCAAACATTATCAAAATTGGTTGCTAAATAAGGGAGTAGTTCATATTTATAATTTGGATCTAAGGAAATGTAGGGTCGTAAAGGGATGTCTAGCTATCCCCCTCCCTCGTATAGCTGCGGTAAAATAGCGGTTACGTCACAGTTTGTATCGTGCATACTTTTTCTGACATCTGACAATTACCCTCACTAACAGATTTAAAACGCTTGTACCTTAAGCAATTTTGATAAGATTTAAAATAAAATTATTTGTTTCAGAGTCTGGGTAATGTAACTATTTGCCAAAATAATGTAAAATGAGAATTAAACACCGTATTTATAATAGGATTATATGTGTTACAAGTGACAAGAATCTTAAATTCTCCTTCCAAGGACTGTCCAAGGGTCCTTATGTAATCTTCGCGGGCAGTTCTGACCTGCTGGCTGGGCGTGGAGAGCGCGGCCACGAGGCGCAGCGTGATGGGCTTGATGCGCGGGTCCTTGGGCTCCAGGTGGCGCGCCAGCGACCCCACCAGCAGCACCACGCACTGCCGCACGGCGTCGTAGCCGCCGGACTTCGGCGCCTTGTCCAGGAAGTTCTCGAATACTGGCAATTGGCTGCTTAGGGTTTCCTGACAAAAATAAGAAAATATTTGTTATTTTGATGTTAGTTAAATGTTGTTGCATAATGTATAAACAAAACAAAAATACAGTTCCAACATGTTGGCAGACTAGTGAGCAAACATGTTGGCAGACTAGTGAGTTATCATGTTGGTATAGTATTTTTTATGTTATATACACATGCAGTGGATATACCTTTCCATGTAGATCGACGATGGCCATAGCAGCATTAAGCATCTGGTCCCTGACTTGGTCGTGCCTGTCGGCCAGAGCGCGCTCGACGAAGAAGCGCATGGCTGGCGGCACGGCGGCGGCGGGCAGGCGCGGGGCCAGAGCGACCAGTGCCAGGCCCACGCCGCGACGCGCTCCCCACTCGTCCACGGCTTCCTCTATCACATGTCCAAACTGGTCTAGTTTGGCAGGAATCATCTGCAACACAGGATATTTTATAGTTTCAAAAGCTCTACAAAGTCTCTTGTTGCAAAACATATAGGACAGGTTTATCTGGGCTACCCTAGATAATTGTACTATCAGTCAGTCTTCTTTATATTTTACTAGATAAAGTATTTCTTTTTAATTACTAGCAAATTGCATTGTATATAACTAACCTCTCCAGCTAAGTTAGGATGTTTGTGTTAAGAGTTGGTTCATGTCAGCAGTACCGTTATGCAGCGTACAGGCATTTTTATTTTGTAGATTTCCTTGGTTAGATCAAGCGTTTGCTCTAAAACTGACCAAAGATTCATCGTAGTTATATATTTTATAGATGGATGCATACGTTACAGAAAAATACATTAATTTATTTTCTCACCGGCAGTTTCTCCGAGTATATATCCTGTAGGCGCTGCAGCACATGATCGGGCACGGTGGGGTCGACGCTCTTCTCGACCAGGTGCGCCAGCGCAGCCGCGGCGGCGCGCTGCATCGCCTCGGCGGGGTGCTGCGCCTCCTGCAGCATCAGCTCCAACAGCTCGGGCTCGCGGCTCCACTGCTGGGCTAGCGGCAGCTTGGCCCAGAGCTCTTCTGCTAATTTCCTATTGAGAAATAAATTCGCTTTATTAATTATACAGGCCGATGACAGCCACTGGGAACTTGCTCATAGAGTCATAGGTCATTGACATCCTTTTAGTAAAAATCTAGAAGTCTAAGGGTCAACTCAGATTGTACGGTAACAAGATCGCGCATGGTTTTTGCCGCCACTCACACCAAGTGCAAAATACGCACTTCATCTCAAACTACCGGTTTAATCAGTCTCGCCGATATCCATGCATTTTGCTGCTAAATCTGACTTGACTCTAAGACATACCTAACCGATACAATAATAGAAGTTCAAGTATTTCAATAAAATGGAAATATGCGGAGGCTCCACCAGCAGAATCTGGTGAAAAGCAATACACTTACCTATTATCTTCTGATACATCAAACGTCGCAATGAGTAGTCGCTTTGTGAGAGTGAGCGCATATCCGGGGTCTTCGAGTAAACACGGCAGACAGTCCGCTACGCACAGGAGAGCGCGCAGCGCCGCGTCACGAACTACCTATAATAATTGTTACTTGAATTATAACACTCGTATTTTATCTTTGCGCATCCTACGCTCCAACAAGCAGACTATTAAAAAAGACACCGAAAGGAGCAAATTATTTTTTTAAGTTTAATCAAAGAGAAAGCTACTACGGTCCAGAAGAAAGTATACGGATCAACTAAAAGGAAAAGTAAATGTCGAGATAAATAGAGAATTGAAGCATTTATCACTGGATCGAGAAAGCTGTAAATGGCTAAACCGACAAGTGCATAGAATTTAAACATTGGTTGGATGAAGACTTCTAGCATGTAAATTTAAAAATTGTTGAGATGAAGACTTCCTGCATGGTACACAAGGATGTAGTATCAATACGTAGTGAGCTTACTTCGAGTGGATTCTGCAGTCCGTCCATGAGGCAGGTGACGTCATCGAGCGTCAGCATGGCGCGCGCGGCACAGTTGGCCGTCTCCAACAGCGCCACCGTGCACGCAGCCTGGACGCGCGCGCTCGTGCTACCTATACATACGTTATATATTACTATTTCATGATATTGCTTTGTCATTATATAATATATAGCAGCATATTTTTAAATAATACGTTGTTACTAGTGCTACTGCATATCTAATAAATTTACAATATGAAGAAAATGATTTTAAGAAAATAATAATGAACTTAAATTGTAATTTATATGACTATTCAATATACAGCGATATGAAGAAGGTTAAAGGGTTATAAATTCGGCAGCAATGTATAGCAAATAAGTGAGAAACGGCCATGAATTGCCGTAAATCTTAGAGTTCGAAAAAATGGTATCACGTGACCTTGAGTTCAGGGTTCAAAGGCCATAGTCATTTCGGGAGTGTATCGACTATACTCCGTTATAGTCGCTCACTATTGGCCTTATCAGAAGGCTCAAGGTCACGCAAAGGGCGATGGAGACTGCTATGCTCGGGGATTTCCTGCGGTATCGAATCAGATATGAGCTATCGCTGCTCTTTAAAAAGAGCAGCGATAACTCAGTGGGGAGACCAGCAGACTGCAATGCAGAGGGTCTCGGGTTCGAACCCACGTCACGCACTTCTGACTTTCGGAAGTTATATGACTTTTCGAAATTGTGCGTATTGATTGACAATTATCGCCTGCTCGGTGCCTCGGAGAGCAGGTTAAGCTGTCGGTCCCGGCTGCCACGAACATCTATGGCAGTCGTTATTGGGAGAGTGTCGACACAAAAGATCCCACTGGGTCGGAGTGTCGCCGGTCTGTATTGACTGGCCCCCACAAGGTGGACTGATGACCTGAAAAGCTCGCGGGAAACGGTTGGATGCGGGTGGCCCAAGACCGGTCTGTGTGGAAAACCTTGGGGGAGGCCTAAGTTCAGCAGTGGACGCCTTTCGGCTGAGATGATGATGATGATGAGTCGAATGGCGTTGACTGCAAGTCTCTAGATCGTACGGTTCTTGAATTGAAAGATGGTATCACGTGACCTTGAGGTCAGAGGTCAAAGGCCATAGTCATTTTGGAGGTATGTCGACTATGCTGAGTCGAATGGCGTTGACCGCGAGTCTTTAGCTCTTACGGTTCTTCAGTTGAAAGATGGTATCACGTGATCTTGAGGTAAGAGGTTAAAGGTCATAGTCATGTCGGGGTATGTTGACTAGACTGAATCGAATGGCGTTGACCGCGAGTATCTAGCTCTTACGGTTCTTGAGTTGAAAATTGTATAACAGACAGATAGACGAACAAAGCTGTTGTATAAGAGTTTTTTGAACACTAAAAAGAGATATTTCTTCCTAAAATGCTTTAGAGTATCTTTAGAAGATATCATTATCTAAACGACGTTAAGAGAGAGCATTACCAGCAGCGGTTTGTTTATGACGTATTTGCAGCGGTTAAAAATAATTATTATCAATAGGTGGGCTAACTAGGCTACCTCGTCTATCATTAGGACCAGAAAAAGTTTACCTTCATGAAAAAAATACCATAGTCACACCTAAGATAAACGTAAAAAATAGACCAGCTATATACATATTAATATGTTTAAGTATAGTTGACATAATTATGACTCACTGATAAGATCTATAAGCAGTCTGAACATGTGGTCGATGGGGAACAAGGACGGATGCATCATGTCGTTGTCGACGCGCAGCGCCGCGTGCTCCGCGATGATTGAGAGCCCATTCAGCATCATGGTTTCATCGGCCCGGCCAGCCGACCCTGATAAACCTGAAAGCAGAAAAGTATTAGATATTCCTGATACAGCTCATAACTGTAGGCCTACTATGAAACGTAAATGTCGAAGTTTCGAGCCGACTGTTCGTACCGTGACACACATTTATTCTGAAATTCGGTACCTTACCTTTAGATTGTCCTAAATTTTAATTAGGACTGCTTCATTAGTAAAGCAGTCCTAGCAACGGAGTGACAACTTTTTGAAAGAAAGAAATCCGAAGAAATTTCATTGTAAGTTTTTTTCGTTCGGCCCGAAGTTACGGATAGATATTTTCATGATGGACCTACTGTTACTAGGTATACCTTGCGCCAAACTCAGTTTCCTTTATAATTGCGTCGAGAAGAGCCGTAATAACAAATGCAGGCGTTCGGGGTAAACGTAGGGAGCGGGAGAAATGGAACTGACCAGACTATAATAGCAGCTTCAGAGTGAACTAGAAGTCTGATGTAAGGCTTACGCAACCATCAATGGAAGCGCAGTTGTTATTTCGTACATTCGGATATGGTGATTATCGAAAACATACGATTTGATCGTTTATTCAGTTAGGTAAACACGCTGATTCTCACGATAGAAAGCTGCGAGCGAATGTAATGCAGTGACTATGAATAACGATAGTTCAATCGGGGCGCAGAAAGAATTTTGGACAAAGACCTTAGAGCATGCCAATATTAACAATATGCGTACACGATGGTGCATGCACTTGTCTGAGCCATGCTCATGCCAGATGATAGTAAGCGAGCGGCAGAAATTGGCAACTACGTGCTGCCGACTGTCCGAAATTCTTCCTGCTCAATGCTAGTAACATATACGTAACTCGAATGCAGAGTTGTACAAATGCCGACAATTTTTTTAAGGTGCAAGCCTTGCCGTAGACACTTATAACTATTATGCGGCGGTCTATAATACTTCTTCAACAAGATTAGCTCAAGATTAACCTGTATATTTTTTAGATTTGTTGAGTTCAGTTTTCTTACCTAACTTGAGTAGAGGGAACAGGTAGCAGAACCCGGGCGCTGTGAAGTAATTGTTCTTGTGATTCGTTTCCCCCTCGTCATCGTGGGCCTTCGCTGATGATGTGATGGAGTGTACCAGGTTGATGGTACGCCTGGTAGCTCCTTCCAACTCGTTGTCTTCCCAGGACGGCTCGAGATCACACTGCGGTTTGTGTAGCCTGTCGGATGAGTTTTGTTAGTAATCTTTATGTTGTTTCTCAAATCATATATTTAAACTTAGATGTTTCTTGTCTGGTCTAACGTTATTGGATATTTTTTTTATAGACCACATGTTAGAAAAGGGATAGAATATACATACATGAATTACAAGGGATTTCTGACAGCAATTAGGATTACTTGCTAAGCATTCATAGAATCAGCATTCAAAATAATATAATAATAAACGAAAATATAAATTTATTTGCACCGATGTTATTACTATTTATTAGAATTATTTGAAAGTGTAATAAATTAAATAAGCAATAATGGGCCAAATATAGTGCCTTGAAGAACGCGTGTAAATATTTTTCGTTATCGTAAAGGTAAACGTTAACTATCTGTTGTGGTTGCGTATTGCCATTTGATTGATGAAATATGACTGAAATAAATTCACTATTTTACCTTTCAGAATGCTATGTATAGCACTATGTTTGTGCTCTATGTAGTTGAAAGCTTTAGTAATATCGATGAAATAAATGATACGTTAATTTATATTGTCTTTGTTATTTGTAACATTTATTTATATTTGTAGTATCTATATTTTTATCTATCATCCATAGATCTAGTAAGTATATACATACAGTAGATAAATGGGGTGAAATTTAAGTGACATAGTTAATTTCACACAAGCGTCTGTTATAACAATTTTGGAATCTAAAGTGACTTAAGAGAATATATATCATTCAGTTTTATGTTCTTTCAGACCGAGACCAACCAGTTTGATGGTTTCCAGTCTTGTGGAGAGATGTTTCACCATAGCTCACGAGCCCCTAAATATTACATGTGCATGCGTCTTAAAGTATTTGTTTTAAATCAATTTTCATATTTTATAAACAATTGACATCTTAATTATTATTATACTTTTGGTTTATTTTATAAGATTGATTGAAAACTATACTTTTCTGTGACTAAGAATTCAATGTCCTGTAAACTTTCACATGCCACTTGTGGCAAAATAAAAGGACCGTGTACCAATTTGAGTACCTAATTGTACTCTTTTTTATGTGAAATAAATATCCTTCATGAAACATAACTTTTATTTATGTTTTTGTGGATTACATAATTGCACAACACGGTCCAATTGAGCTATTATTATAAGATGTGTAAAGGAGTGGCGCGGACCTCACGGTGAGCCTGGCGATGGTGTCGGCGAGGGCGGCGTGCGCGGGCAGCAGCGCGTGGCGCAGGCGCGCGTAGGCGGCGGCGGCGGGCGCGGCCGCCAGCGGGCTGCGCAGCGCGCCCAGCGCCGCCGGCACCACGCGCCGCGCGCCGCGCCTCAGCGCCGCGCCCGACCCCGCCTGCACGTCCGCCACCAGCCGCACCGCGATCGTCACGCGCCGGTTCAGCTGCGCACACACATACATAGCTATTGTACGCGAATTCACTTAATCATCATTCGAGCTATAGTGATACTAGTGGCGGAATAGAAAGGCAATAAAAGCAGGCGCGCAAGGCTACTCGTCGCTCATTCGTTGCCAAATAGTCCTGAAGATCAACAAGCGGTTCCAAAGGAATTTTCTCCCGCGGACGCTCAGGTTCTGGAATGAACTCCCTGCCGAGGGTTTCCCACAAGACTACAGTATGGAATTCTTCAAAAAGGGTGTTAAATAGTTTTACAAGGTTGGCAACGCGCTAGTGATTCCTCTACCGTTGCAGGCGTCCATAGGTTACGGTAATCAAGTACTATTAGGTGGGCCGTAAACTTGTTTGCCACATTAGTTGTATATAAAAAAAAAAGAAGATACCTCGCGCTGAGGCGAAGATTGTAGAAGACATATTAGTCGACGCATATTTTGTGCTTGAAGCGGAATACTGCAAGTTGAAATACGCCCAGTTCACGCAACGTGGCTGTCCCTATTCCAAGGAGTTCGGTATTGTCAACCTTTTTCTATTGCAATAATTGGGGTGGGCAATCCGAGGGTGCGTGGTGGATTCCTCTCTTCCCAATAATTTTATTAAGTAACGCCTACTTCGATTCAATATAGCACTAATACTTCTATACTAAAAGTCAAAATTTTACTATTATACTGCATTAAGACTGCGTCGAGCGTAAGACAGATAATGACAGAGCTCGTGCGGCGCATATTCAAATGGGCGCGCGGCCGCCATAGTAAAATTGTATGGAGGATTTGAAGTGCTTTTTTGACAAATATGTATCTTTATTGTCAACCAATAACTTAAATATTTGGGATGAACAAATTGTAATATAACTATTTATGTTTCGTTTAAGCAGTAAAATAGGATAGATTTCTACTGTTATAATCTAAAATCACGCAAATTTCCGTAATTTTGTAGGCGAAAATATTAATTATTTTAAGTTTTTTACACGGAGTAATTGTAAATACATTCATTGTTATGGTAAATGTATATTTTATATTTGTATTAGACAAAAAGTGTTGATTTTATTCATTTAAATGTGACCGCCTGTTTTGGCACATTTCCCTCGGCACAGTCTTAAGTGCCCTCATAATCAATCGGAGTTGGACAAATTTAACAAAAAATATATAATACAATATTTATGCGTTCAATACGTAAGTACGATTTATATTTTCGACTCTTTCCATCATAATATATAAGGACGCGGACGACAATGAAACTTTTTATTCAGAAACACTATACAAGTCTATAATAATATAAATTGTAATTTGGGTTACAAATTACTAACACTCTTGTTAATCCCTCCAACTAAGGTATACTTGTGTTATGAGCAGGATTACAACAGCAATTTAAATAGTAATGGTGGGATTCGAACACATGATATCGTATACATTATGCTACCATCTCTTTTTGGTGTAGATTATCTTTCTTCTACACCATTAGTTCCCAAAGTGGACCCCCAGAGTTCCATGGGAGACCCGACAGAGGTCTACGTTTTGCGCGACAAAACAAAAGGGGGGCCATAATTTGTAAGCGGAGGTCCACGAAAATTTATTTGCTTCCGATAGTGAAGAACTAAAATTTACTTGTAAATACACAGTGCCGGTGGTTTCGAACCTACCGATCATTCGGTACAGAATTTCTAAAAAAAAATTTAAATAAATGTCGCCCTAGATATATGATCAAACTTTTAGAGATGTAGCTTCAGGGGTCTACCGGAAACTGCAAAATTTTGAAAGTGGTCTATGAGTAAAAATGTCTGGGCATCACTGTTCTACACTTTCTAACCCATTATCTTAGATGTCTATTGGTGTTTGTAACTGCACATAGGCTGCGTTAGCTGCTTGCTATCAAGCAGCCGTATAATTGTTTGCCATCAATATAACTCTGCTAGTAAAAGCAATAAGACAAATACATAGATATCACAATATTGTCTTACGTTTACAACGGTATCGTTCGCTGCCCTTGACTACTCACATAATGTGACAAATATATGATAAACTTACCGCACTAAGCCTTTGTCGAATAGCGCTTTCCTTAGCGAGCTGAGCTTTGATTGCTTCCTTTTGTTTGGCACTCAGTGGAACCTGTAACCAAATGTTTGATTAAATGTCAGTTGAAATACAAGACCACACGTTAGACGCATTTGTAATAATTATAGATTTGATAACTTTACAACATCTCTATTGTTTTTTTAATTAATGCTCGCGATCAACGTCTTTTGTCGACAATTTTATCTACATGCAATTAATGGATAAAAAAAAGTAAAGTAATGACTTGTTGATCACACAAATTTTGAATTCGTAATACCTCTGTATCCACCTGCATTTAAGAATATCTAGGTACCTGTTTAACCTTCCCCTCTCGCCGTTTCTTCTCCTCAATCTCCCTCCGCAGCTGCAGTTCCTCCAACTGATCCTTGTAACTGTACGCTTTGCTTTCACGTTTCATGTTCATTTCTTTGCTGTCTTCATTTCTGTAGAAGTATATAATTATAAATATATTTAAAAATGGAAAAAGACCAGATTGAATAACCAACGCCTAGCCTAAATGACAAGCCCAAATTTAAGAAATTGGATGGGGTTTGGACAAAGTAGAGATTTTTCTCTTTAAAGTTGCCTTGTATATGGCGTATTATATATTACTGGCTGATCCAAGCAACTCCGTCTGCTTCACATGCGAGAATTTGTCCCGTTATTGCAATATTTTTTATTGATGCCCCGCTCCTATTGGTTGTAGCGTGATGTTATATAGCCTATAGCCTTCCCCAATAAATGGGCTATTCAACACTAAAATAATTTTTCAATTCGGACCAGTAGTTCCTACGATTACCGCGTTCAACCAAACAAATAAACAAACTCTTCAGCTTTATACTATTAGTATAGATTACTCGCGACTTCTAGGTAAGTAAGTAGGTAACAATAATATTTAGTCATTGTTTTAGAATTTACTAAATATCCCAGGGATAAAACTCAATACACCTAAAAACCCACGGCGTAGTTCCTGTATCACATAACCACTATGTCATTCATCCAAAAATACCTTGGTAGTAATAAATAATAATGTCGTCCAGACCGAATTTCGATAACGGCGGCCAATTTTAACGGAGACTGATGGCCATCTGCGCAGGAGATATTATAGTGCACAAGTGTGTGCGCAAACACAAGTCGCTTTCTGTTCCCTAACCCTCATGATCCGATGGGACGGATAATCCGACACGACCGGAGAGAGATCAGGCGCAGGACCAACGGCTTGCCTTCCGAGGCACGGGGGTGTCTAACACCGCCAACTTCCTAACTCCAGGCTCGTATTGAGATTTCTTAACAGAAAAACCCTATAACTTATTGCTGGCCTGACCCGGGATTCGAACCCGAGACCTCATGCACAGTAGTCGTATTTACTACCGCTGGCGGTACAGGGGTAATAAATGCTTCTGATATGATTAAGTGCAATTCAGTTATTGTTCTCTTTTCGTCATTTGATTCTTAGTGGCAATGCGAAGGTTGGAACTATGCCTAGTTGACAACAATGTGCTCAACTTTTAATAAATAAATAGGTGTATAATACACATTTTTATTCAGCTGTGCTAAAATAACGGAAGTCTGGCAACTTGAGGATTATACACGAATATAGCCTGCAGTCACACATACCCTGGCACAGAGCTCTTGTCGTACAGTTCTCCTTCAGGAGTGAGATATGTGAAGTATTCGTCCCTGGTCACCCGCAGTAGCTCGGGGTCGAGGAGTGTGTCCAACGCTGTCTGTATCGCCGTCCCGGCTATCACCTCCGCGTTTGTGGCTACCAGTGTCGACACCACGTTTGATAGCGTCTGTAGACAAGGAAGAAAGTTTGAAAATAATGGCACAAATTAAATACACGCAGATGGCCGTCGGAATTTAAAACATGGCAGAAGATTTATTGAATTGATTTTACTAAAATTTCGTATGTAAATAGATTAAACATACACATATTGGCATAGGTCTTTCCCAAACGGCAAATTTTACATAACAAGGTTAATTTTGCTAATTTTGCTAAAGGTTAATTATGTATATTATAGTATATTATTTTTTATGAAAACCTTCACCGTTAATCATTTTTGCTGAGTCGCTGCGCATACGCTCACTGGTAATCGTGAGATTTAATGCCTAAGTTAGGCAAAATAAATTAAGAAATTCTCAGTGGAAGCTAAGACTCCGGGACAGTATTTGGCAGTATTTATAAAATTAATATAATCATTTGATAAAGCACAGAGCACGCCAGCTTTCCACTAGAGACGCGCCGCTTGCCAAACAACCCGTGTGTCCTAAGCATCCAACCGAAAAATGAGTGCTCTAGGGCTGACCTCTAGGGTTCTTAATTAAGACAATATTTTTGATGATAGTTAAATAATTAAATAATATAAATTATTTAAAAGTTGTTTTAAAATAAACTGCAATAAAAATCATAATCAGCATTTAAAATTTTAGTGTATAACTCGTAAAACCTCGCGTCAACGTAAGACAATATTAAAATAGGATCTTACCTCGCTAGGAACATAGTCGCAGATATACTTGTTCTTCAAATTATTTGCGTATAAGGAGACTAGTTTCTTCGGCTCGTGTCGTTGATACCTCACGATTTTAACCCACGCTCGCTTATTCACGCTAACGGCTAACGGGTGATGGCAGGCAGGTAGGACATCTATTGCTAGCTCTTGAGAGTCTTTCTCTGGGTAACCTATAAGAAAAAAGCAACATATATTTATTTACTGCACCGTGGAAACGGTGGTCGTCGGCTGCCACGAGCAGTCGGTGGTCGCCACATGTGGTCGGTGGTCGCCACAAGTGGCCGGTGGTCGCCACAAGTGGTCGGTGGTCGCCACAAGTGGTCAGTTGTCGCCATAAGTGGTCGGTGGCCGCGTCTTGTGTAGCGTATGACCGTTACTCGCCACACGTGTGCCGTAAATCCATACAAAACGTATAAAAAATCGAGAAATCTCATTGTCGCTAGCCATCGGTAGTTGTCAGTGGCTCGTTGGCATCGAGGTTCAGTAGCGTACTGTAGGACATTCACTAAGAGTCGATGCCAGGATTCGTTAGTTGTTTTGGGCTTTAACGGTGAAGAAAACATCGTAAGCCTTCACTATTATCTCGAAACACAACTCTACCACTCCGCACTTAGTCAACGTGTTTTGTATGAAAACTAGTGCACTACGGTAGGAACACCAAATACAGTCACAGCAGGAACTACGAAAATAATCTCAAGTAATCACATAAATGTTCTTCTTCTTCTTTACGTGTGGTTAGTGGCCAACCGGTTGTAAGAGTTGTTCAAGCCGCCCGTAGGCCTCTGACATGGCTTAACGACTGCTGTCAATTTGACAACAACCGGGACCGACTTTTTACGTATCCTCCGAAGCACGGAGACGCTCTGATGAAATACCACTAAGCGGTCACCCATCTTTAGACTGACCGCACCCAACGTTGCTTAACCTCTCTAATCGTTTACCGGTTAGTGATTGCAACTGGCTATGAGCGCGAGAAGTAGAACATAAATGTTTTTATCGTGCAGGTATTGAACCTGTAACATTAAACGAGTTGCAGTAAGATTGATTCTCACAACAGTGGCTAGTGTAGTGCCATCAACCAGACACGTAATTCAAAGTACCATCGTTGTACGAGCTCGCTCGGGGATATATGCTAACGCCGTTGCTTTGCTTGTAGCAAAACCATTGTATTGTGTCATTTCAACAATAAAGCTGTTCAGTGTACACTTCACCGGTGTTTAAAACCCAGTGAATTCACGGTACACATAGGCGTTCAGCCAAGTGTGGTACAAGACCACTATGTTTATATTCGTATTTATACTTAATCTAAAAGAAAGCAGCAATAGCTCAGTGGGGAGACCAACAGACTGCAATGCAGAGGGTTTCGGGTTCGAACCCACGTCGCGCACCTCTGACTTTCGGAGGTTATATGACTTTTCGAAATTATGTGCGTATTGATTGACAATTATCGCCTGCTCCGTGCCTCGGAGAGCACGTTAAGCCGTCGGTCCCGGCTGCCATGAACATCTATGGCAGTCGTTATTGGGAAAGTCAGTACCCTATAATATCCTGACACTGGTCTAGGCTTAGGGTATCGTTAGCCTTCGGGTTGCGGAGGTCAGGTGGCAGCCGCTCCGTGTAAAAACTGATATCCAGTCAAATCCGGTTAGACCAGAAAAGCCGACCCCAAGTGACTTGGGAATAATTAAGGCTAAGGGAGAAAGACTTAATCTAGAAGAAATTAAATTAGCTCACCTCTAAATGAACACAACGCTTGAACACAATCTAGTATCATCTTCCCGGTCACCTCCCCACTTTTATCTTCCGGAGGCGACTTCTCCTTGCCACCAAACACCTTGCCTTCCTCCAGCATATCATTCAACTTTAACGCTAAATTCTTCGCCAATATGAACCTGTCTTCTTTAGCCAGGAGTGACTTAACCTCTTCTATAGCGGTGGAACGGACGGCCTTTATAGGTGATAGCAATACCAGGACCAATGCCCTGTAAATCGGGGAATTCTGTTCGCTGGCAACATTTGGGTAGTTTTCCAACACAGTTCTGCATAGCAACACCACCTGTATTAGGACTATAAAGGCGTAAATGTTATAGCGATACTCGGCAATTTAAAATAAATATAGCATGGTAAGTGATGCATACAGAAGAAGCTTGATAATAGTTATGCGCATTACTATATTCCAATACAATACTGTATACCAGGATATTTACGTGGTACTATCAAGGACTTAACGCACTTGATTATAGGATGGTCGATTCACTCGAATATATTTCGAATGCGATTATGTGCTCGGTACTTAAGTACATATTGCAAATAAGGCAACACGCTTTCAAAGTATAATAGCTGCGTTCATTAACAGACACCAAAAATACTCAAGAGTCGTTATTATCATCTTTGGATTGCATACGAGATCACAGCGGTAACCTCGCTGGAAAAAAAATTATCAGCCTTACTATAAATGGTAACCAAAAAAAAATATTATTTTCAACATGTAAACGGTATGAGCTTTACCGATATTGAATCGCATGTAACGGCTAATTACAGTATGGAATTTGTGATATTTATTTGCAGATATGGTCTATCAAGATTCTCCTGTATGAGATACTAAGCTAAAATTGACTGGCGCTAAATAAATTAAAACGACGCATTTGGCTGCTAAACCTAAGGCTGAGCATAAATTGGATACATTTTTCTTGCACTGCTACTCTGCATCTTGCTACACAATAGAAAGTGAAAAACAAGTATGTATAATTATGCATGTCGCAGTGTGTGTGTATGTGTGGCGTGCTGAAGCACTTAAATAAAGTAATCAATAATAAAATTATAACCAGCTACCCAAGATTTAATCCAAGAGAAAGGCAGGAAGCCGCAATTTAAAAAAAAAACAGTTTTTAAATATTCTGGGTAAAATAAATTTTATGATGAATAGCTTTTTAACTTCTAGTCTTGACAAAGCAAAATGTGTCCATCACGCCACGGTCACGACTACATGACAGATTTTAAACGCTTATAAATCTTATAAAAACGTATTGATTTTCTTATTTGTGTTGTTAATTATGTAGCTAGACTCATCATCCCAATTTATATTACATGAACTGCTTACTGTTTAATTCATCCATATTAGCATAAGATCACAAAAACAATGTATGTAGGTATTAAAGGATAAAATCGTAGCTTGGCGTCAGAAGCACGCTTTTGCTTTTTTGACGTGGTGGTCAAAAGATTAAAGGGTGCCGCTGTGCTAGAAATCGGAAGGAACCTTTAACATACGACGTATACGCAGTGGTGACATGATCAAATCAAAGTTACATCAGTACAGACAATTACAAATAAATAGCCAGTTTGCTATAAAGCTGTACCATAGCTAGCTTACATCATCTCACAAAGTAATAGTGACTTATCACTTCGAAGAGATGGACTTATTGCTCAGCGTAAAGTAATTTATTTTCTTGTAATACAGACCAAGCGAATGACGGCGAGGAAAAGAACGAGTGCGTAGAAACGATTTAACGAACGCGAGCGAATTTGTGAGAAGGCTCTCGCTTGCCTTCAGCTGTATTCTGCCGCGCGGTGAAACAGCGATTGATGTAGGTATCTACATATATCTATTGCTGTATATGAATACAACCGAAGGAATATAATAATAATAATAATATCAGCCCTGTATTAAACTGTCCCACTGCTGGGCACGGGCCTCTTCTCATTGTGAGAAGGGTTAGGCCGTAGTCCACCACGCTGGCCTAGTGCGGGTTGGCAGACAAGTTCACATGTCTTCGAGAACATTATGGAGAACTCTCAGACATGCAGGTTTCCTCACGATGTTTTCCTTCACCGTTAAACAAGCGATAACTAATTATTAAATACGCATATAACTTCGAAAAGTCAGAGATGCGCATCTTGGGTTCGAACCCGAGACCTCTGCGTGGCAGTCCAATGGTTTCCCACTAGGCTATCGCTGCTAGATCCGAAGGAATGCGAGCGCCCAAACACACTTGTTCGCACAATCTCGCTTGCGTTCATTTGGTCTATGCCATTGCGTGTTACAAAAACATATGGTCATATTAAACAACGTGTTCTCATTAACGTTACAAATATTGAATTTGATTGTTTGAAAAAGTTACGACGTTTTTAATGTGGTTCGTCAATCATATAAATTATCTTTTACAAATCCAAAAGCGTTTTAAACCCAGATATTGTGTTTCTACTACCTTATCATAAAATATACTTTTTGAGACCGAAAATATGACCATACACTTCTGTTATCAGCTGATAAGATACGAGGCCCAAAATATGACCATACACTTCTGTAAAACATTGTACAATTAGGGACTATGTTTATAGCGGTAGTCAAAGAGAGCAAGCGAGGCGAGTACTAGCTGGTGAGTATACACAAACCACCACAAGCGTAGACCCGAATCATACACTAAGAGCCACTTAGGCAACGTAACCGTACTACGTGATCCGTTCCGGGATGAAGGAGGGAGGGGACTTCGAAATACCACGTTTGGTCATAGGGGCGGGGAGGCTTAGATATTAGTCTCGTAGTCGACATCCTTTAGGAAAATCTCGCGCTTTTTCGAGTTATATTCAAATATGGCGATAAATATGATGAACATTCTTTTTGTAAAAATGTCTTAAAACTCTATTTATGAATTACTATATGAATATTAGAGGGGAAAGGGGAAATCTTGGCATACACTACGGGTGGTCACCGAGAGGGGAGGATTTTTTTTTTAAATGGGTCTCTTACTTTGTGCTGTAGGTATGGCTATGTTCCCTTAGTGCTACTTAGTGTTAATGTAAGTAGAGGAAATAGATGGTAGAGTTACCGTCGTCGCTAGCGGCGGTAAGCACTCGGTCGTGTAGTAGCACGTGCTTGTCAGGGTGTGTCAGCGCCGACCAGACAGCTGTGCGGGCCGGCAGCTCCCGCGCCTCGTCCAGTAGCGCCAGGCCCAGCATCGCGCATATACCCTCGCCCACCACCAGTGGCTGGAAACATCACATACATATATTATAGGAGAATCCTGGCATAATATTGTTTGGCATAACGTTTACGCATGCAAGCACGCAAGCAGCGATAGCTCAGTGGGGAGACCAACAGACTGCAATGCAGAGGGTCTCGGGTTCGAACCCACGTCGCGCACCTCTGATTTTCGAAAGTTATATGACTTTTCGAAATTATGTGCGTATTGATTGACAATTATCGCCTGTTCTGTGCCTCGGAGAGCACGTTAAGCCGTCGGTCCCGGCTGCCATGAACATCTATGGCAGTCGTTATTGGGAAAGTCAGTACCCTCTAATATCCTGACACTGGTCTAGCCTTAGGGAATCGTTAGCCTTCTGGTTGTGGAGGTCGGGTGGCAGCCGCTCCGTGTAAAAACTGATATCCAGTCAAATCCGGTTAGACTAGAAAAGCCGACCCTAAGTGACTTGGGAATAATAAAGGCAAAGGGAAAAGATAACGTTTACGCATAAATTTTATTAGCATTATAATACTTTGACATAAATAAAATAACCATCAATGATTTTATTTCTTTTGGAATGATTTGGAGATGCACAAATTTTATGGCATAATATTTATTCGTCTAATAATCATGAGCCATAAATATAAAAAGTAATAATTGGGTGTATATAGCCAATCATTTTATGTTGACTGTTAGGTTAGGTTCATTATTTTTATTGCAAAGAACATTGTGTAAATTATGCGTTTATAACATTATGCTTCATAAAATGATGCCGCACTGTTATTATGCCAATAGTATTAAACATTATGGAAAAACATTTATGCCTAATAATGTTATGTGTAATGATCATTATGTGTGTGAATTTAAATATGCCAATGTAAATTATGAAAATATATTTTATACTTATCATAAGTAAACCCATAATATAGTGTATCTTATGTAATCGTTGTATGTAATACATCGTTGTCTACATGATATATATAAATAATATAAATCATTATAATACTGTTCATGAAAATCTTGTAATTAGCCTTCTGTTACTATGTTTTTACTTATAATAATTAGTTATAAGTTTTACTGAAATAATAAAATAAAAATAAAATATCAGCTTTGTATTAAACTGTCCCAATGTTGGGCACGGGTCTCTTCTCACTGTGAGAAGGATTACGCAATAGTCACCACACTAGCTCAGTGGGGGTTGGCAGACTCCAAATATCTTTAAATATATTATGGAGAACTCTCACCCACGCAGGTTTTCCACGATGTTACCTTCACCGTTAAAGCGAGCTATATATAAATATTGAACACACACAATTTTTTTTTTCTTTTTATGGCGAACCGTTAAGCGGATCGCCTGATGGTAAGCGATTACCGCCGCCCATGGACACCCGCAACACCAGAGGAGTCACAAGTGCGTTGCTGGCCTTTTAAATGTTCCCCCTCTCCCCCCAGAAAGGAGAGAGGGGTTGGGCCTCCGGTACCCTCACTCACTCGGCGAAACACAACGCAAGCGCTATTTCACGCCGGTTTTCTGTGAGGCTGTGGAATCACTCCGGCGAGCCGGCCCATTCGTGCCCAAGCGTGGTCAGATTTGTGTGCAATGTGATCAAACTCGAGAACTCTGTATGGCAGCCTAACGGTCTCCCATTAAGCTATAGCAGCTAGTAAACATTATACAATATCATAAACAGATATATTATGACCTAGAGGAATATAAAATTCTAAGCTGTACTGTATTCTGTTGTATTGTAATTGTATAATTATACGATAAGGTGGCAATCTATCATACGGCCCACCTGATGGTAAGTGGTCACCGTAGCCTATGGACGCCTGCAACACCAGAGACATCACTTGCGCGTTGAAGACCCTTTAGGAATAAAAGGAAGTGGGAAAGAGAAAGAACGGGAAGTGGAAAGAGGGTGATTGGGCCTCCGGCACTCTCACTCACCGAACGAAACACAACAGTAGGAATACTAGTATTTCACGTCGATATTCGGTGAGAGGGTAGTCCTTCCCCGGTCGAGCCGGCCCATTCATGCTGAAATCAACGAGGCTCTACTAATCTAATAAAACATGTAATTGCTATTCTTTTAGAAACTGTGTGTAACTTTTGATACAATGTTAAACGTGAGGACGTGTAATCGGCTATCTGATACCTATTGAAATGTATTGTCGAACTAGAATAAACTATTGGACCTACATAAATAAATAAAAAATTGGCAATATGTGATTGTATTACATCTCTGTACGTCTATGTGTCTAGGAGGTGTGAGTAGAATTAAGCAGTAGTAGTTCACCACGCTATAGTTTAGCATGGTTAGGTTCGTAAGTAAGCAGTAGCAGGGGCACCTGTAGCGGTTGCTGGGCGGCCTTCTCCACGGCCTTGCTGAGCACGGGCGCGAGCGCGGCGGCCTGCGCGGGCGCAGCGCCGCAGCTGCGCACGCACGCCGCCACCATGCTCACGTACGCCGTCCGCACCGCCTGCGTCGTACTCTTCGCACCCAGGCTCTTCTGTAAATAACAAAAACAACATTATACACTGCACTCAGGTCTATCAAATTAAGTGTTAAAATGCTCTATAATAATATCAATCCTGTATTAAACTATCACTGCTGATCATGTCAAGCACGCGCGACATCTGCGTCGCCGTCTCGTTGAGCAGCGACAAGCGCCCCTCGCCAGCGAACTAAGAGTGTAGATATAGACGTACCTTGAATATATCGAGTATCTTGTCGGGCATGGCGGCGTGGAGGCGCAGCGTCCACCGCTGCAGCGCGTCGAGAGCGACGCACAGCGTGCGCTCGTGCGACTCGCTGTCGAGCACGCGCGACATCTGCGTCGCCGTCTCGTTGAACAGCGACAAGCGCTCCTCGCCCTGTACCGCCAGCGAACTGAGAGTACCCACACCCTGGAAATAAAATCGGTCAATTAACCTGTGTTCTACAACTTCTGGCCTTGGGATAGTGCAATAGCATTAAAAATCACTACATTAAAAAATAAAAATAACCTCCTGGCCTCCAGCTAAGCAACTGCTTCCAAACTTGGGCAGCTACAAATATTTGGTCTGATACTGGGTGTCCTTTTTCAAAGTCAAAGTCATAAATCTTTATTTCCATAAGAATTTATAAACAATTCTTGGACACCTCAATTAACTAATATATTTAATTTGATTAAAATATAATAATAGAAATATATAAAAGGAAATAAAAATTTTGCATTGAAAAAAAGCCTGTTCGAGAAGTAGAGCTTTCATAAGCTCTATTCCTCGAACAGGCTTTTTCTAATGCAAGAAATTTAATTCAAATAATAATGAAGTATCATCCGCAAACAGTACTAACTCATGTTTATCCCTCAAAAGGTGAGGTAAATCATTAATGTAAACTAAAAATAAGAAAGGACCGAGGGTTGAACCCTGAGGAACTCCCATTTTGATCACAGACTCCGCGATTACCTACCATTAACACGTTCACTGCCACCACAATTTTTTTGAAGTTCATAGCGTTGCCGCCCTATAAATGCACGCGAACACGCCAGGCGTGTCGGCGGTACTGCATCTAGTTAAACATTGACACGCTAGGCGTGTTCAGTGGCACCTCGATAGAGTTAAATTCTAAATTTGTCTAATTCTCGGTTTCAACGTTGAATATCAGTTAGTTTGCATTTCGCTTCGCAAGAATAAAGGTGATTCTAATACGGTAGTGAGATTTAACCTGGAATTATGGCTGGAAATAGATTTTTAGGTAAGTAATTATCGTAATTTTATCAGAGATCGTAAACATGTTGTCATTTTGAAATAGATTATACATAACATTAACGATACCTTTTTTGTTGATGTTATCGTATTTATTTACTACAAATACCAAATTGTTTACTAATGTAGGCACTAATTTTATATATTTAATGTTTTAATACATACACAGTGATTTAAGAATTAAATAAATATGAGTAGATACCTACATACCCTGCGGGTGTCGTAAAACAATAATCTACCTATGTACCTACATAATCCAAAATATGTTAGTATTAGTATTATTATGTCTTATATAGTATAGTATGTAAGTCAATAACAGTTTATTAAGGAATAACTTAGTTATGCACAATACTTTGCGACCGAGCGGCATCTCTATAACGATAACGAGTTGTGCGGCAATGTTACATCTCTTTTAATGATTTTAGTCGCACTAACTGGGAACACAAGATCTCCCTATTTACGACAGTGATATCATATACCATACACTTTACGCGTGTTTACATTTGTGGGAATACACCTAATATAGCGGAAGTAGTAAAACGAAAGAAACTGTTGACAACTTCTGATAAATTGATAAGGTGGACACGCTTGGCGTGTTCTCGGCATTACATAATCACTTTTTTTTTAATGCAAAAATTTAAAGGGTTTTTCCGGGGGCCACCTCACTTATACTTAGGTTATTGCTAGAGGATAATGTACTGAGAATTTCAAAAGGCAATTTAGGCAAATATTCGTACACGCAGAACACGCTAGGCGTGTCGGCGGCATTGAACGTGTTAACGTTAACTCCTGTTACTCAAATAGGATGTAAGAAGATTCAGAGCTGAATTTTTGACTCCATAGTGATGTAGTTTCGTGATTAACGTTTTATAAAGTACACAGTCAAAAGCCTTGGACGAATCCCAGAAAATTCCCAGAGCATCTCGTGATTCCTCCCAGACGTCGAAAATATGTTTGACAAGTTCTTCGTGTCCATTTTTTTAATGTTTGCAAAGTCCCCTAATACACAGGCATTATTTTTAGTTCTATACAGAAAATATCTATACTAATATTATAAAGCTGAAGAGTTTGTTTGTTTATTTGTTTGAACGCGCTAATCTCAGGAACTACTGGTTCGAATTGAAAAATTATTTCAGTGTTGGATAGCCCATTTATCGAGCAAGGCTGTAGGCTATATAACATCACGCTTCGACCAATAGGAGCGGAGGAGCAATGAAAAATGTTGCAAAAACGTGGGAAATTCTCTTATTTCATATAAGAGAATTTCCCCCGCAGACGAAGTTGCGCGGGTCAGCTAGTATAGTAATATAGTTTCTCGGACTCCATTCTTAACTAAGATTGAATTGTTAAAAGCCTTTTAGAGAGATTTATTTACATTAAAACACGTTATTTTATAAAATTTACCTTTTCATTATTATAGTTTAGGTCTTGATAAAATGCATTTTATAAAAGGTGAGATTTTAATTATTAGAGCAAATGTTTGCCGCACTTAGCCTCGCGGCTAATTTGGCGACGGTTCGTAACATAAAGGTAATCAAATGTGATACTATCCTAACGTAGAAATACAAAACTGCAAACAAGTAATACTTTGACTCTTAGTACATAATACGGCAGAATGTATTTAATCGTTCAATGATTCCCTATAGCAAGATGAAGCAGCGATTTTTCACCCCATTCCTCTCGAAACCCTTAAGTAATTAATGAACAGTCTATAATTGCATTCGAATAAAATTAGAATACAGTTGAAGGAAAGGAGAAGAAATAATTTATGTATAGTGTTATATATCGATAATGTATAGAAGTAAATATACTAACATTAAGCACGGCGATTTTGTCCTCGCTGGAGGTAAGCTTGCCTCCTGCGCCGTTGTACTCGGCAAAGGCATGACTCAGCAGCGCTTTAGCCGCCGCGGTTTGAGAACATCTGGCTGCTAGACGCTGTAGTGCCACGCCGGCTTCTACACGCACCCACTCGTCTTTCGAATGCAGATTCACTGTAACATAAATATAAAATTGATAACATTATATGATATTTGAATCGAAATAGGCGTTACTTGGTGGACGTCTATTGTAGTATAAAATTATTGGGAAGAGAGGAACCGACATGCACCCTTGGAGGCTCATTCGTTGCCACACGGTCCTGGAGATTCCTCCCGGTGAGGCGGAACAATCGACGCCCATTTTGTGCTCGAAGCAAAATACTGCAAGTTGGAGTACGCCCGGGTGGCTGTCGCTATTCAAAGGAGTTCGATTATCGATATTGTCAACCTTTCTCTATTGCAATTTAAAGCTGTTAGACCGGTGGAGGGAAATTAGTGGGTTTGTACCGTTCAAGTGATAAACCTTTGAATTTTAAGTCCCAAGGCAGTGGTAACCTTTTATTATAAGTTTAACTTGCTTGATTTTTTGGTAGTAAACAAGAAGAATTGATATTTTAGACTGCAATCTGACTAAATCGGAATATTTATTCAGAACATAAAACAACTTTATGTTAAATAATCGAATAGACGACAATAGGCTCACGTGATAACTAAAACTTAAGTGGCGAAAGGTGTATGTACAACTTCATCGACTTCATAAATATATTGGAGGGGTTTTAATATAAAATAGCAGATAGTCTAGTGGGAAACCGTTGGACTGCCAAACAGAGGTCTTAAGTTCGAACCCAAGGCGCACATCTCTAATTTTTCAAAGTTATATGCGTATTAAATAGTTAATTATAGCTTGCTTTAACGACAAAGGAAAACATCGTGAGGAAACCTGCATGGCTGAGAGTTCTCCATAATGTTCTCGAAGATATGTGAAGTCTGACAACCTGCACTGGACCAGCGTGGTGGACTATGGCTTAACCCTTCTCATACTGAGAAGAGGCCCGTGCCCAGCAGTGGGACAGCTTAATACAGGACTGATATTATTAATATAAAACACGTTTCCATAATTAGTAAACGAAGTTGACACATGTTCTTCTCAAATTTTCATAGCGTTACTAACAATTAGACGGGGAAAATCATTTTTTGGGGCTTCAGCCCCATGGACAATACCATTGGGAGGACCCAAACACCTCCAGGCCTTATTTAGTCGGCGCTAATGTGTATGTAATACACCTTTGCCTATACAAATGTAAGCCAATGTATGCTGCACGGATGGTGTAGTGGTTTTAATGGTTGCCTCTTCACTGCTAACGTATTGAGTGTTGTGGATTCCATCCCCAGACAGAGCAAAATTTGTGTGAGCCACTAATGGTTGTGCCGAGTCTGGATGTTCTTTGTGTCCGTTGTTTGAATGTTTGGAAAACCCCTCGCGACGCAGGTATTATTCCTGGTGCTGTGTGGCAGTAGTGGGAGTGACATATGCAAAAATAAAAATATACTTGAACAACGACTTACCAATCAAACTCTTGCCGATATCGACAGCCAAGCCGTCTAAGTCGACGTTGAGACTGGCGAAGACCTCTCCGACGGCTTGCACTATGGTCTCGGGGCTGCGCAACATAGCCTTAGCGAGCGCGGGCAGTAGCGCGTCACGCACGTCGCCCGCGCTCAACTGCGCGAGCAGCTCCCGACAACCTTTGATGTAGTTCGCGTTCGGTCGGGACTTCACGCTGATTATACTCTTTGTGAAACTCTCCAGCATTTTCACCTGGAACAGATGTTTTGTTTAAGATGTTAGTCATGTCAAACAGAGGCTAATTCATACGTTTGCTAATGGTTGCGCTAAAGTAATCATACTGCAGGATAAATATTCCTTTTGTTTTAATATACAACATCTGGTGGGAGGCGATCACACATTGGATGAAATGTAAGGTGTGGCGAAGATGGGTATATGGGCATCCGGACTTTTACGGGGCAAAAGACAGTATTGTGTACTATTCACAGTTTTCCAGTCAGTATTCCTGTACCTAGTAAGATCGTGGTATTTATAGGACACATCACAAAAAACATGCTGAACAACTATGTAAGAGATTTTTATCATGCTTATTTGTTTGTTATAGGTCAATTGGATCGACGGCATCGATGGCGTAATGGTTAGTGTAACCGACTGCCACGCCTGAGGTCGCGGGTTCGATTCCCGCACAAGCCAAACATTTGTGTGCATGAACATGGATGTTTGTCTTGGTCTGGGTGTTTTTATGTGTAATATGTATGTATTTACAAAAAAAAGTATATATGTATGTTTATCCATTGTCTAGTACCCATAGTACAAGCTCTGCTTAGTTTGGGCTAGATGGTGTTGTGTGTATGTGGTAAAATATTATTATATTATTATTATTAATTCTTCTTCTTCTTCTTATTTAAGTCTAAGTGACTTGTCGGTGTAGCTTGTCTCTCCATATCTGTCTGTCTAGTGCCATTTCTTGCATAGGTCAATTACTGAACTGATATTAATATGATTTTAAACATATAAACTAAGGCATTTCGTCTAATTCTCGTCTGTATAACTATAGTTATAGCGCAAAATGTGAGCCGCATACATTCAAGCGCCATTGTGTTACAGATAAACTGTAAACAACGTGGACAAAGTCGGGTGCATTATCTAGCTATTTATAAACTATTTGTTTAACTTTAAAAACACTGTATTTATGATATCACGAATGTAATTAGATAATACGAGCTCTCTGTTAATCGTTATCGTTATCATATATTACGATTAAATATAATCAGTATATCGGACATACTCAAAGGAAATTACTTAGATCGGCCAGTATCGTGCTACACATAGTTTATATACATTGCAAAGGCCGGTTTTGGTTAGTGAAACATCCATTGAGTGTATAGCTACAAATTCGTTAAATTCAGAAGAAATAGTGTTTTCAATAACCACGCATGACGCTTGACGTAACGTTCTTCACGTGGCTTCCATAACCAGTGCATATATTCAGTTTCATTACATTCACAGTTCTGGGTCGATAAAGTGAAAATGGCCGATTATAGCGACTCAAAAACAGTGTCACAACAAGAATTCGACAATCTTATAAAGAGGTACTTCATACATTCAATGATCCCATTCCACCATATCGACAAGCCTTATTTCGAAAACCTTTTCTCAGTTTTCGATATCGATAAATTAGGTTTGAAGGTTATGAGTAGAGCATCACTAGAAAGTTATATTGGAAATACATATACGAAGCTAAGAATAGATATAAAGACTAAGTTGAAGGATATAAAACACGTGTGTATTCACACGGAACATGTGTGGAAGTTTCTAATAGTAACATGCTATTGGATTGGCTTAGATTTGACAAGACAATCGTGCACGTTGGCGTTTCGAACATTTAGTTTTTGTTATATAGATATTCGATTTTGTCACAAATGGGACATAAAACAAATAGTTGGTATAAAAGATTATTTAAAAATTATCGATGAAGATCAAGATCTGAATATACATGACATAAATGAAATATATATACCCGATAGTGTACTAGTAATGTCTGATATTAAGGAATCAACCAGCAAAACGTACCTACAACCCTGCGTTGATCAAGCAATCACGATTGACGACACTTACAATGACAAGCATAAGACAGCTGTATTTCGTGTCATGTCTACGTGGAATACGATATGGACAGCAGCAGAACGGACAACGTCCGCTCAAATCATAGAAAATATCCTTGGGCATTCCCTTACCAAACCCAAGATCAGCTATAGACATGCTTTTAACACCTATCATGATTTTCAACAGATATTATCGGTGCAAGAGAAATATAAAGAATTGCAAACAGCATTGGAGATAAAGAAACCATTGCTAGATGAAGATTTTGTGCTTATTGCCGAATATGTAAAATTATATAAACCGTTTGTTGATGCTACCAATATATTAGAATACAATAAAGATTCATTCTATGGAGTCATACTCCCATGTCTGTTATCTCTACGTAAGAAATTGATTCGACTTTCAAACGATAATTACGAATACGTTTATTACCAGCCTGCAAAATGTTTGGCACTATTTGAGGAACGATTCGCTGAGCTTTTTAATCTATCTACTGATATAGCAGTTAACGCGGCAATAGCAGCTATTTCTCATCCAAAGTTTAAAGATAGATGGTTCAGCTGTATAGGTGATCAATATCATGATAAAATCAGAGATGCCTTCTAAGAGGCTGTAGTCGAGGAGTTGACAAATAAAGAACAACCAGCAGCAGAACAGAACGGGGATGATTTTTTTAATTTTGATGAAGGTTTAGTTGATCATGAGTACAAAGCTGAGGTACTGATCATGCGTTATTTAACTGACAATGATACGGATATCACTATGTTGCATAGACATGAAGAAATAAAGACAGTGTTTATAAAGTACAATACACCGTTATCGATTAAACGTTTCGATTATATGATATTCCTATTCAACACTGTAACAAAATTCAAGTCCGTAACTGATTCGGATGAACTGTTAGAGAAGTTGGTGTTGCTTAAATGTAATGAAACTATAATTTTATGAACTATAGTTATTTAATAATTTAATAAAAGTGATATATATTATCATAGAAACTTAAATTTCTAAAGGCATGGGCCATTTAATGGTATAGGAATTGACAAACAAAGACAAGTGAGCACATTCATTTACATTGTACACAGTTGTATATGTTAACTACGTTGTACACAACTAGTGTATATACGTGGCGTGGACGTATGTATACGTTGCGTGTACCTATGTATACGTTGCGTATACGTATGTATACGTTGCGTGTACCTATATATACGTGGCGTGTACCTATGTATACATTGTGTATACGTATGTATACGTTGCGTGTACCTATATATACGTTGCGTGTACGTATGTATACGTTGTGTGTACCTATGTATACGTTGCGTGTACCTATGTATACGTTGCGTGTACCTATGTATACGTTGCGTGTACGTATGTATACGTTGCGTGTACGTATGTATACGTTGCGTGCGTACTCACGTATACCCTGTATGGCAATAAATTATGTAATTGTTAACAAACGTCGATATGGCAACCACCTACAGCATACCTTTGTAGTTTAGAAAAATAAATGTTACAAAAACGATTTTTTAAAGTAATGTTAACTTACCTTATGTTGTTCAATGGAAGCGTCATCGCCGATCTGCTTCAAGTGCCGGCATAAGGTGGAAAACGCTACACATACGTGTGGGCCTGAGTCCGCCGGCGTCGCTACTAGTACCTCTAGCCATTTGGACGACTTTTCTTTGCCAATGGCTGATAATGATGTGTGCAACTAGATACGAAAAGAAAATATCGTAAATTAGTGCTGAATGATGAATTTTATACTTAATTTCTTGTGCAGCACTCATATGCCGACACACCGAAAAAGCATTGTTCTCAGCTACTTAACCAATTGAGTCATTACAGCATATCAGCGACCAGATTCAACAGGTTTTAATTATGTTGGGCTTTCCAACAATTGCCAGGTTAATGAGTTACATCCAAAATAGGACCCTTGTCATCAAACAGCTGACTAGATCAGTAGCATAAATTGCTGATATATCTTGAGGTCCCAAGTGCAATGCTTATGCCAAAGGTAAAGCCTATTTAGGCATTTCAGCATGGAGGTTTGAAATATGACTGCTGAATGGCAATATAAAGGCATATTCTTTATGGCAATGTAAAATATAACTGCTGAAGAACAGAATGTGATCCATCTCAGCAGGGATTTTACAGATATACAGAAGTGAGTCTATATATAGCATTATAGAATTGAGTGCCTCGGTGACACAGGAGTACTGCATTATGAATTTCATTCTCAAACTACTACTCTGATTTGATTTCAGAGGTGGACGTGTTAATGGGTTTCTCGGTCAAGAAATTCTCTGCAAAATTTTGCAATCTGGCTGGTATAGGCATAAGTATCTAAAACTATAACAATAAATATGAATGTAAAATTACATCTGTTCCTACCACATATGTATAGGCATTAGACTGTGTATGTATAAAATTAAAGTTATTTACCATAGCAAAAGCTTTGTCATTTTTCCTCTTATCACCATAAGCTGTAACTACAGCAATCAAATTAGCTTGGGCCAATACTAGCGCATTGTAATCCACTCCGTCTTCTTCAGTAGTCTGCAGAGTACCTTCAACCAGGACTGTGGACCAGCGGAGTGCATATAGTCCACTCTGACATGTGCTTTTACTGTAACCATACATAATATTATAACATATAAGTATATAAACTGATGGCTTTTTTAGTGTTGTTGTATAAGTTTCCACTTGTATTGTAACTGTGGGTTAGACATATTAGTGCAAAATATCTCATCTATATGCTTATTTATGGTATTATAACAATGTTCCGTTACCATATAATATAATAATATATTAATAATATTCTACCACATACACACAACACCATCTAGCCCAAAATAAGCAGAGCTTGTACTATGGGTACTAGACAATGGATAAACATACATATATACTTTTTATTTGTAAATACATACATATTATACATAGAAACAGCCAGACCAAGACAAACATCCATGTTCATGCACACAAATGTTTGACTTGTGCGGGGATCGAACCCACGACCTCAGGCGTGGCAGTCGGTTACACTAACCACTACGCCATCGAGGCTGACGAAATATAATATAATAATAATAATAATAATATTCTACCACATACACACAACACCATCTAGCCCAAACTAAGCAGAGCTTGTACTATGGGTTCTAGACAATGGATAAACATACATATATACTTTTTTTTTTTTTGTAAATACATACATATTATACATAGAAACACCCAGACCAAGACAAACAGCCGTGTTCATGCACACAAATGTTTGACTTGTGCGGGAATCGAACCCGCGACCTCAAGCGTGGCAGTCGGTTACACTTACCACTACGCCATCGAGGCCGACAATCTCTAAAATCATAAATGGTAATACCTAAAACATAATATTGGAAAACATACTTAGCACACAGTAAGCATATAACAGTACATATCAGCTATGTGCATAATTGCAATTGAATTGTAATTTATTGACAACAGTACACTAAGGCCTGGTTTCTATATTTAAGAAAAGAATCAATTTCAGTTATTCTATAAATAAATAATACAATCGGAGATGCTTCTTTTTTTAAAGTCTGTTAAAAATACGTCGACATTTAATTGTCCATAGCAGAAACAGTGTACATATAAGTAAGTCTGCCTAGTCAAGGATGCAGTGAATAATAATATTTTTGAAAGTATGTTATGCGCTGTGGCTAACTGAATTTAAATATGACTTGCTTGGAATCATGTGCATTACCAGTAAATTCATAATACAAAAAAAAGTTACTTACGATGTAGCAGTATTTTTGAGCTGTTCTGATATCTCTAGTAGGACGGGTAAAAAGCCTTTGAGTGTCCATTCTCTGTGGTTGGCAGCCAGGTATGAGACCAGACTCTTTACATACGACTGGGAAGTAGAGTCTCTGTAGCGGTGCAGGGTTAGTCCCAGCAGACGACAAACATATCGCACTGCTGGTTCTGTTATACCTGATAACAACAAAACAATAATTCAAACTTTACTAAACAAGCTGTTTAAATTTTTGCATGCCATAGTTATCATTACATATGTTCAAGGTAGATAAGCTAAGCCCCAATGGTTAGCAGTGGAGCATAGCCTATCTCAGAAAAGAGTGGTCTCGAGTTTCTTGCAGGTATCTTCTCATAGGTGAGCCTTTTCCCCAAACCTCGCAACTAACATAAATGTAAATTCAGTAAATGTAATAAACTCACTAACCCCTTTGACGTTCATAAGTATTACATTGTGACATAAGTGAATAAATGATTTTTGACTTTGACTTCAGTACCTTGAACTCAGTAAGACAGAATATTTGTAACGGTTAAAGTTCGACTGCTGGCACAGCTGTTATGTGCATTTTCATTGCTACATACAAGTCTTTAATCTTACCAACATTATAAGATTTTTATTTTATATATTGATAGAACTCAGATGATTTGCCAAGGGCCAATGTGTATTGTTTTGTTAGTTTCAGTTCATGTAAACATAACCTGCAAATATTGTCAAGAAATCCTTATTCTGCATTTTTGAAGCTACTTTGTTCTTTAATTCAAGCCTCTCTGCCGGATAATGAGAGGTAAGTGTTGTATACTCATTTCTAACCACTTCAGGATGTGTACGCTAATTGCATTGCATAGTTTTAAGCAACCACATGTTCATTCACATTGTTAAACAACAATATGTGGCTGGCTATATATATATGTTATGGCTGGTTCATTTTAAGCACTATTGCTTCTTCTTGTGATTTGTATAACATCTCCAGCAAGTGAACATCTATTTCAATCATTCGACAAACATTTGACATGCTCAATTGATATGGGATCATTTTTTTACTCTCACCAACACACAGTTTGGGCAGAAAGAGCCTGCTGATTTATTTTAGTGATAATAGATATTCTCACTTTTACTGTTAGCTGAATATTTAACTTATTTTATTATTAGATTTTGGAAGTGTGATAGTGTAATTGTAAATTTGTATTAATTTTATAGCTTTGTTTGTTTCTTATGCAATGCTATATATTTTTTAAGAATGAATTTCTGGGCCTTTATTATACTCTGAAAACACCAAAAAGGAAGCAAGTAGAAATCTGTAGTCTCTGCTTACTCCTTATAGAAACAGGCAGGAGTGTATGAACCATTAGTGAATAGATGAACATTAATCTTTGCTAACACACACTTCACAACTACTGTGCCTTCCTTTAACTTGCGTCTTAGTGTGTCATTATGACTTTTTAATGAAAAGTAATATAGTTTTGAATTCTATACTAGAATATAGATATAGATAGATAATTACATAGATAAATAGTTTTAAATTCTAGTAAAATTATAGACAGACAATTCAAAACTATTTTACTATCCATTAAAAAGTAACATTTGCACGTTTGTGGGTTAATTGCATTTTAGTTAAGGGACGGCAGTATTATACAGTTAACATCTCAGTCCTGTGTCATATATCCAGACTCAGAACATTTGTTTGTGGATCACACAAATAATTTGCCTTAAGTAGGATTCGAATCAATATTTAGCGCGGCCGACGAGGCGACGTCTTACCCACTGCACCATACGTGCTGACATTCTCCTACTTTTATTCATATGCAACTCGCCTTTTGGACCTTCCTTTGAGTTCCTTCCTCCTTTATTAATTTCAGAAATATATTCTACAAAATGGCTTTCACAAACACTGATTTTACTACTTCAACTCAGTAGATTCAATTCAAACATCCCGACATAGCAATATAGAGTTTACTCATGATTAATTATCCGTGGGTTAATCACGCTACATCACCAACAGCTAACATCTCAGTCCTGCCTTACTCTGAATACTAAAATGTTAATATTTCAATAACTGTAGATAAAATGTAGTGATACCACCTTCAGGAACATAATGGTGCTAATTTATGTGTGTACTAGATGTGACCGCGGTTCCACCCGCTTTTATGATTACTGCGCCGCCCCTGTGGGGCGTAACGTGATGTTATATAGCCTATAGCCTTCCACGATAAATGGGCTATCTAACACTATAAGAATTTGTCAATTCGGACCAGTAGTTCCTGAGATTAGCACATTCAACCAAACAAACTCTTCAGCTTTTGTGACCGCGGTTTCACCCGCTTTTATGATTACTGCGCCGCCCCTGTGGGCGTAACGTGATGTTATATAGCCTATAGCCTTCCACGATAAATGGGCTATCTAGCACTATAAGAATTTTTCAATTCGGACCAGTAGTTCCTGAGATTAGCACATTCAACCAAACAAACAAACTCTTCAGCTTTATAATATTAGTATAGATGTGTATAAAAAGACGTTATTAATGTAGGACCTTAATAACATTACATATTTATCATACATATTAAGTTAAACTTCATAAAAAATTACAAAACAGTAAAATATTTAAGTGTTTCTTAAAATTCCAGTCTTAAATATCATTGCCAACTGCAATATGCACGACACATTCCTTAATAAGTGCAAATAAGATGAAAACAAGTCAACAAATTTAAAATATTTGGACATGATTTTGCTAGTATAGTAAGAATAATCAAAACTACTCAAGTAATTATTATTGTCCACTATTCCACACTGCATGCTATACATCTGGAACAAACCTAAGTGCAAGGTGGGAACAGAAATCAATATAGGTTCTAAATAACCAAATATTGCACAAGAATAAACAACTCTCAAATCCTATTTTAATTTAATATTTCGCAATATTATGAATGGAAATAAATATATACAAGCATCATTTTTTTTCATTCTGCATTTTGACTCAGTAATAACCAGCATACACAATAAGAATCTCAAAAATCATCCATCATTTTGAGCATTTGCTGTTTCAGTCATATCTCAGAGAGAGAGAGAGTAATGGGTGTAACTGTATTGATGAATTAATTTACTAGTATATATACATAGATGCAATCTGTTGCATACAGCGTCCTCTGATTGGCACATTCAAAACCCAGTCAAGTGAGAGCACAATATCTGAGCTATATCCAGGGTCTATGGATCAATACAGCTGGACAACCAACCTATAAATACTATTATGTTATGCCTATATTAATACACGATATTGCACGTTTAACGTACATTATGAATAAACATATGCTTAATTCTCACTTACCCGGCGTAGATAATACTTTCCGAATCTCCTCCACAACCTCACGTCGTTCTTTCAAACTTGCGGTCTGGATTTTAAATGGTATATCTTTCAGTTTTTTCAAAACCTGCCAAGAGAATTATGGGTGATGAATACGGTCACAGTTTTGCGGTAGTAATTCATTACTTGGTAGTGAAATTACCTCGGAATCTGCCATTTTCCTCACACATTTATTAAGAAAATTCTATGGAAAAAGCACACACGTCTCGCTAAACGAAATACAGATAAAAAAGACTTCTGGCAGTAATCAGCTGTCATGTTTAGAGTTGCCAGTTTTAAATTCAGAGACAAATTCATTTCAATTGAATGCATATTATGCTATATCGACTAATATTAAAAAGTGTCGATACCATGGAATTATTAGTGCTAATTGCTATATTTGTAATACAACTACTTAACGTAGTAGGTACTTATTATTTTCATAGTCGTTATTTGTTCAACCTATTCACTTTGGTGCTATATTTATTCCTTAACTTTATGGTTGGTAAACAACAACAGACACTGATAAATTTGTACCTATGTCAATTGCAATAATTGCTCTTTGGTACAATTTGATTTATTTTGATCAAATTTTTGATACGAAGATTGGCTTTTTATACTCGCCCAACATGGATAAAAGGCAGGATGATTTGCTAAAATTAAGATCATATACAGAAGAAATTGATAAGGATTTGACTATGATACTACAAAGTCTCCAGTGGGATAGAAAACATATTTTAGAGGTTAGTGCGGTAATTTTAAACTATTTACTACATTCTTTGATAACTGTAGCTGATTTGGAATTCATTGTTAAGCGGTTCAATAACTTACGGATTATAGCCGTATCGGACCATTGTTTATGTTTTGTCTCGTATGTTTTGCAACTATCAAGTTTAGTTATTCTACAATTGAAAATGAACGCACTTGTAGTGCTAGTACACAAGTAATAGAAAATAAACTATTATGTCTCCTATTAACGTCACTACTTACTTAGCAGCTCTAGAAATCATGCTCATCCCAGTCAAACAGCCTGTCTGCTATCTTCTACCCACTGCTAAACAGGCTTACTACAAAGTCAGATATTTGGCTGTAATCTTCACATTGCATGCATTGTTAGTACTTCTAGATGTCACTTGGCATCTTAAAAGGGCGTGAACCTCAAGGAACTATGTTATCACTTCAACAAGTGATTGTTGAAGTGATAACATAGTTGCTTGAGGTTGTGATTTAGCTTCAGCAAATTGGATTGGAGTTTCCGGTTGGAGTGTAGCAAAGGGTGTGCAAGTGAGTCGGGACTTATGAAATGTTTAATAAAAAATCGTTTAATAAAAGATCAGATTTTTTAATTCTATTGTATAAAACGACTAATAATAAGACAAATATAATCTGGCCACTTTTTGTATACATTGAGCGGTTTACTTGTAAATCGCAGTTTACAAGTAATCCGCAGTCCGCAGTCGCAGTCCGCAGTCGCAGTCTTTTTAGAAAAAGATTTATTAAAATTAAACTACTATATACGGATTTTATTGCATTGTTTATTTGACACTTTTTTACATAATTTAGAAATTACTACTATTAAACTTTACTAATTTTTAAGCTAATTAATTTATTAAAACTATTATATAAGTTTACACTTTCCCCGACGTTTCGGTTGTTTTTCAGCAGCCATGATCACAGGGAGACTAAGATGGTAGTTGTCTCAATGTTCCAGTGTAGTTATTTCAAAGTACCCGAACATAATTTAATCATTAGTGTTTCTATTTACGCAGAACGAGCTCAAGGTATCATGAAGTCTAGCTGTGGTTTGCTTCTTCTTGGGTTTGACTATTTGAATTACTGGATCCCGAGCTGGTGGTACATTTCAACCATGTTCTCTATTAGAATTAGGATGTTTTTTGATTTCAATAGCCTCGGGAAGCATCCCTGGTAGGAATCGGTGTTCTTTAGTGAGATTCTATGGTTTGTCAAATCTCAGGTAGTGGTTGGTCCCCTGTTGCACATGTTCACATACAGCAGACTTCAACAAGCGTTGGTGTTTTACATCATCAATGTGTTCTTTCATGCTAATGTAAAGGTAGTTGGCACTTGACGAATGGTAAAAATGGACTTATCTTCGTTGGCGGCTTGAAGTATGTGTTGATTGAAGCTCGCTTTAAGATGTAGCCAATCTTGTCACTGACACCCCATACATAAGGCAGTATAACAGGCTGGCGCTCGACTGTGGCTGGCTTTTCTCGGGATCTGTGACAGCGGCACGGCTGATGGAGCTTGTTGTCTTGCAGTACTTGCTTGACATGTTGAAGCTCGGCGTCCAGGTGCTGGTTTCAAACATTTGACCAGAAAATTTATAAATCTCATTATTTGGTATTCTGTCATATAGAGGGATGAAATCTAAGGATCTTTCGTCTTTGTAACATTTTCACTATTTAAGAACTGGCATCCAAATGTAGGATAAGGAATTAATGTAATATGTTTCTTATTTCCAGCATCCTACTATGGCCTCATGCAGATCTGACTCCAACCACAAAGTTTTATGTGGGAAACTTGAAGAGCATGAACAAGAATGTCTACTGCGATGCAATGGATATACTGATGAAAATTGTTTCTTGCCTGATCCATTGGATAAAGAATCAAGTACACTTATTAAGCTAAGTAATTACCGTTTCTGTGTTACATTTGTGATAAGAACTAGAGGAGTACTTCCTCAGAGAAGTAACTCGCAAGTCATTTATAATGGGAATCAATGTGTTCATGTATAGTGGTGTTACACCTGCTATGGTCACAAGCTGACTGTTCACTCTCAGCTTGTGACCATTGTCAGGGTAACCTGGTTTAAATGTCACACACCTAAAAGTAAACACTTTGCATGTTTGCTTTAATTCCTATTATGAATTATATATATTATGCAATTTCAAGTTTAAATGTTTTGAATCCAAATCAGTTTTTACATACATATTATAATTTAACTGCAGTAATCTCACTAATGATGATTAATGGTCATGTGTTATTTTGTGGTCTAGATGAATGAATGATTTTTGACTTGATTGTTATGTGTCATTTCAAAGACAGAAATAACTTGGTTTTACTTTTTAACACATTGAACACCATGCTGGTCATAAATAACCACAAACAATAAATTTTCTATCGTGTCTGTTACATGTCAGTCAATGTGTTAAATGACATTCATAAGGAGTTCAGCTTTATAATCGCTATCACTACATGATATATCTATACTAATATTATAAAGCTGAAGAGTTTGTTTGTTTGTTTGGTTGAATGTGCTATTCTCAGGAACTACTGGTTTGAATTGAAAAATTCTTTTTTTTGTTAGATAACTTATATATCGAGGAAGCTATATCACATCACGCTAAGACCCACGGGGGCGGCGCAGTAATCATTAACGCGGGTGAAGCCGCGGGAAAATCTAGTTATAAAAGAAAGTTCCCCGCCGAATCTCTTCGTGATAAACTCAATAACTACTGAACAGATTTTGATGCGGTAATCAATAGATAGAGTGATTCATGAGAAAGGTTTAGGTGTATAATTTGTTAAGGATTTGCACTACTGGTGCGAAGGCAGTGCATTGTTATAAATTTTGTTTGTTTGACTAGCATTTGTTCTACTTAGTATGTTTTAATGTGTCGCATTTGTGGAGGCTCCTCCGACCAGGCTGGTTGATCGTGCTTGGCGGGCCGCAGCCCAACGGTTGATGTCGGGAACTTGTATACATAGTTAGTCGCTGTGTAAATTCCACTTGTGCGATGCAAAATTGTGACGTCATTTGAGTGTATTTAGCGCCATCTGTTAGATGTAGGCGGAACTTCTTCGTCTGTGCCGAATCGCCACACATTCTTAATTTCTTACATTTTTATTTTGTTTGTTCCCAGGTAAAGAAGATATTACACATATAATTGAGAATGCTTCAAAATCGGATCCATCATTCAAAAAAGGTAATATTAAAAGTTTGTTTTCTCTAATGGTCCTTGGGATGTTATATTTTACTTGTTATTTTAGAAAATACTATAAAATATTAAATTGTAAGATGTTATTTATATATTGAGAAAATCTGTGGTTTGTCATTGTTAGCGTGTATATCAGCCAGGCAGGGATTTGTGGGATTATGTGTCTTCTTAGGGTAGGTAGCCAATAAATTGTATATTTCTTCCGTTAAAACTGATATATATTGAATTTTACAAATTCTTATACAAAATATTATATTATGTGCACACGATCGTCGTCGTTGAGAGAGAGAGAGAGTTTTTAAAAAATGTTTGATGATAAAACAGTACGACTAGCGGGGCGCGCTCCGATCTGTTTTACCGACCGATGCCGCCGATGCCGCAGGCACCTCACCGTGCTGCCCCTAGATGGCGTTACTTGACATGCCCCCGGCCTTGGAAGCATCAGGTTCCGAAAGGGTTGATATTGTACTGCTACTGAATCTGCGACTGATCTTCTTCATGCGGATACAGGAGCGGGCATATCTTCGAGAATGATCTTCTAATAGTGTCAGATGCGGTTTTGATGGTTGCCACGCGTGAGATACCATCCTTGCCAGGGAACGTCTGCAGTACTCGTCCGAGGCGCCATTTCAAGGCCGGTAAATGATCTTCTTTGATTAACACCAGAGTATTTGGAAGTAGTGTGTCGTGGTTGAATTGCCATTTCGTCCTCTTCTGCAGCTCAGAAATATATTCGGTAGCCCAGCGACGCCAGAAGTTCTGCCGCATCTGTTCTATGCGATCATAACGTGGAAGGCGCTGCGTAGCCGTCGTCGTGAGATCCTGGCTGGCGGGAGATGTGAGCGGTCGGCCAATCAGGAAATGAGCGGGAGTGAGAGGAAGAAGGTCGTTAGGGTCTGTGGACATAGGTGATATTGGTCGAGAATTTAGAACTGCTTCAATTTGTGCTAACACAGTACTTAACTCCTCGTACGTCAAGTTTGCATTACCTACTATTCTATATAAATGAAATTTACAGGACTTAACTCCTGCCTCCCACAACCCACCGAAATGAGGCGAATACGGTGGTATGAAGTTGAATTTTATTGAATGATTAGCAGTGAAATTTAAAATATCAGTCTCTGAATCTTGTAAAAAATTTGAAAATTCCTTTAAGGCTCCGACGAATGTTTTGCCATTGTCGGAATAAATTTGCAAAGGTTTGCCACGGCGAGAGATAAACCGCTTTAATGCGAGCAAGTATGCTTCTGATGTAAGGTTTGTTACTAATTCTAAGTGTATAGCGCGCGTTAAGAAACACACGAAAAGACAAACGTAACATTTAACTAATTTTGCCCCCCTTCCTGCACGGTTCAATATAAGCAATGGCCCGGCATAATCGACTCCGCAATGTATAAATGGATATCCTGGTTCCAGTCTTTCAGAAGGTAAGTTCCCCATTTGAATACATAGAGGTTTAGCCGTCATACGTTTGCACCTCACACAGGAATGCACTACTTGTTTAGCTAAATTACGACCTTTGATTGGCCACCAAGTCTCTCTTATTGTAGCCAGCAAGAGCTGTGGCCCCGCATGTAGTAAAATTTTGTGTTGATATTCAAAAATACGACGAGTTAAAATATGCTTGGAACACAACAATAAGGGATGTTTTTTATCGTATGAAAACGATTTAGAATACGTTAATCGACCTCCTACTCTAATCAAATCGTATTCGTCTAAAAATATATTTAAGTTAGAAATGTGTGGAGGACACTTTAAAGTTTTATTATTTTTTAAATCATTGTAAATATCTAGAAATGACTGTTGTTGGGCAATTCGCGTTAAAATTCTAGTTGAATAATCTAATTCCTCCACTAAAAAGCTACCAGTGAGACGCTGTGTTTTTATTTTATTACGACAATTATTAATAAAACGCATGATGTACGCCAATACACGTCGCATACGATTAAAACAAGAAAATAATTCAAATGGAAACGAACATAAATTAGTTTGAATTGTCATTATTGCAGATTTAGGTGGTTTTAATTCGGGTAATTCGTCGGCATTAAAATTAAAATTATCAATATTATGTACCCAATCTGAATTAGTATCACGCAAGAATGACGGTCCGCGCCACCATATATCAGATGACTTAAGAATATCTAACTGCACTCCGCGCGATAACAGATCAGCCGGGTTTTGATTACCGGCGACATGAAACCACGGCTTATCACCCGTTAGTTCGTTAATTTCTACTACACGGTTTTGAACAAATGATTTTAAAAAACTCGGTGACATCTTTAGCCATCCTAGTATTATAGTCGAATCTGACCAGAAATAAACATTATCGAACCTGAGTCTAAGCGATTTAATTATTTTTGTGTACAATTTCGCACCTAATACAGCGGCACACAATTCTAAACGCGGTATACTAACTGGCTTCACCGGCGCGACCTTACTCTTCGCACATAACAAGTGAACAGTTATCCGTGATTCGGTGTAGCAGCGCACATAAGCACAAGCGCCGTATGCGTGCTGCGACGCGTCACAAAACACATGCAAGCCCGTGTGATCACTATCTTCCAACACATAACGCGGAATACGTAAATACTTTAAACAGTTTAAGTTATAAATAAAATTTTGCCAATCAATTAAAATGTTTTTAGGAACAGGGTCATCCCAACCTATTTTGGACAACCATAGTCTTTGCAATATTATCTTAGCGATAATAATAGTTGGTGTGATAAGACCCAACGGATCGTATATCTGTGCAATCGTAGAAAGAATAGTGCGCTTAGAAGCATGAGTCACATCGTGATCGCATTTTGTTGTAAAATATAATTCATCGGAAATATTAATCCATCCTAACCCTAATGTTTTTGTTTGACAATTGTCACCTAGTGATAATTCTTTGGAAGTTAAAGACGACTGTGTGTGTGATATTGATGAATTGAATATCCACTTTCTTAACGGAAAACAACCCGATTCTAGTACCCTGGATACCCTATTGCATATTTCTAACAACCTTTGTTGATCCTGATGTCCCGTAATTAAGTCATCGACGTAAAAATCATCATTAATTACTTGCGCGACGACGTCATCATTACATTCCGAAGCGAGTTGCCTTAAACATCTGATACTAAGATAAGGTGCGGACGCAGTTCCGTAAGTCACCGTGTTAAGCTGAAATACACCGAGAGGATCGGATGGATTCTCTCTCCAAAGAATTAATTGTAAATTTCTTTGATCAGCCTGTATTAATATTTGCCTGTACATTTTTTCAATGTCAGCACATGCAACATATTTGAATTGTCGAAAGCGAAGTAAAATTGAAAACAAGTCATTTTGTAATGTCGGCCCTATGTATTGAATATCGTTTAATGATTTGCCTGACATTGATTTTGCACTTGCATCAAAAACAACCCTAAGCTTTGTAGTGGAACTGTGTTCTCGGTAAACACCGTGATGTGGCAAAAAATAACATGGTTTATTATATTCAGATATGCGACTCATGTGCCCCAAGCTTAAATATTCATTCATAAAATCAATGTACATTTTTCTATAGCTAGGCGCGCTTCTAATTAGTTTGCGTTCGAGTGCAAGAAACCTGTTTTGAGCCATAGAGAACGTATCGTGTAGTATATCAGCTGATTCGCTCAGCGGGATGCGCACGGAAAAACGTCCCTTAGTATCACGTAAAGTCGTGTCTATAAATAGTTTTTCACATGCAATTTCATCTTTGGTAAATTTATTATTATTATTAGAATTAATCTCCTCCAACTCCCAGAAAAGTTTCAGCTGTGTGTCTAAATCTACAGATTGAGTAAGATTACAATGAATTCTATTAATTTGTGATTTTTTATGAACCGCTCCCGATATGATCCACCCAAGTTTTGTGTTTTGTAAATATGGACCATAAGGTAAACGAATAAGGCCTTCATTAAGTAATTCCCAGAACTTATCCGCGCCTATAAGCAAATGTATTTCATTCGATAAATAAAAGTCGGGATCCGCCAATTGTAGGTTATCTGGTATTTCAATTTTATGATTAACACCTAGTGATGGTAACTGTGACGTAATGCGAGACAAAACTAAACAATTAAAATGTGTGTGATATGGGCTTGTTTTGGACCGCACATTGAGTCTGCATGATTGTGTGGATTTCGTTATGGAGTTACCTACACCTATAACTTGGACAGTGGACTGTATCTTTGGAATGTTAAGAGTGTTACATAATGTTTCGGAAACGAAACAATGTTGGCTCCCGCTGTCGAGAAGAGCCCGACTTGTGTGATAGTTATTATCTTTATCCGCGATCTCAACTAATGCTGTCGATAATAATACTTGATTATTGAAATGATGCGTGTTTGAATTATTATCTACACCATAACATGTGTGAGTTTTGTGAATCGCGGTTTGTGTTACGTGTGTGTGAGTGATGCCTGTGCTTGTACTGGGTTCTGGTTGAGGAGATGTTTGTGTAGTGTGTGCTACATTAGATGATGCACCTACTTCGACAAGTTCACTGTGTAGTAACGTATTGTGCTTCTTGTTACAATGTTTGCACGGCCCGTACCAACATTCGGTAATTGCGTGACCACCGCGCAAACAATTAGTACACAGCTTTTTCTCCTCAACTAGTTTTAGTTTATCTTTAGGCGATAAACCAAGGAAACCCTCACAAGAATACAAAGGATGGTTTGAGTTGCACATACTGCACTTATAACGTTGTGTGGATGAGCTAGAGGGTTTATTATTGTTTTTGTGTGTGATGACATGACTGTGTGATTTTACGAACGACGATTTTTTACTGTTAGTGTTTTGAGTGTGCTGTATATGTGAGTCTATTGTTTGTTTACTTTGATATGGTTTAACCGTTTCTAGAAAATCAGCCCTATCTTTAAGAAATGTCATTAAATCAGACAACGAAAACTTTTTATCAGAGGAGGCATTCGTGACAGTACTTTTGTGAAGCTCCCATTCACGCTCGGTTGACGAATCTAACTTGGAGACTATTATGTAACTAATTAGGGTATCCCACGTATCGGTAGGTTCACCTAGCGTTTTTAATGCACGAATGTTTCGTAAAATGGCGTCAATTAGTTTACGAATTTGCGCTGCTGACTCTTTGCTGATTGATTGAGCCGTAAATATAGCCTTGATGTGGTTATGAACAAGTAAACGGTTGTTATTATACCTATTTTGTAAAAGATCCCAGGCAATCAGGTAGTTATCGGAAGAAAACTCTAATGCTTTAATAACTTGTAGTGCATTGCCTGTGAGAACCGACCGCAAGTAATGAAATTTTTGAATATTATCGAGTTTACTACTAGGATTGTGAATAATAGAAACGTAAGTGTCGCGAAACTCGAGCCATTGGTCATATGAACCGTCGAACGTCGGCAAACAAATTGTGGGTAATTTGATTTTATGAACATTTAGATTATTATTTTGAGCGCCTTGAGGTGTGTCTCCCAATAAACACTTACACTTAGCAATAATTGAATAATATTGATCCTCAAAGGTCTCTCGCTCCAGTAATTCTTTGTCGACCTGACTACCCGACACAATTACGTCTATGTCATCTTGAATGTTTGTAAACTGATCGAATAATAATTGCGCCCGTTGAATACGTTCCTGCAATTCAGCCTTCTGAATTGCAGTTGCGTTTTCAACATCTAAAGACTGAACGAACTTGGTGAATAAAGTAAATTTGCCCTTAATTGACCCCCGTTTTTTAACTAAATCTCGAATAATGTCTTCACTGCTTTCGATGTCTACAAGGGATTGCCTCTTTTTAGTCATTCTAGCGGTTGTGAAAGACAAGAATTAAGTACTCACAGTTTCAGCTGTTCGTGGACGCACACAATGTAGGTAGGTAGGTACCGACGAACAGGTTGCTACCGGTTGCGATTACTAGAATTTCACACAAATACTATATTAGCACAAACTGAGCACAGGATTTGGGAAGGAAATGATTGATTGACCTGACCGTTACTGCAGATGATGCTGCTCCTTATAGTCCTGATGAACGTCCGGCTCGAAGGTCCAAAATGTTAGCGTGTATATCAGCCAGGCAGGGATTTGTGGGATTATGTGTCTTCTTAGGGTAGGTAGCCAATAAATTGTATATTTCTTCCGTTAAAACTGATATATATTGAATTTTACAAATTCTTATACAAAATATTATATTATGTGCACACGATCGTCGTCGTTGAGAGAGAGAGAGAGTTTTTAAAAAATGTTTGATGATAAAACAGTACGACTAGCGGGGCGCGCTCCGATCTGTTTTACCGACCGATGCCGCCGATGCCGCAGGCACCTCACCGTGCTGCCCCTAGATGGCGTTACTTGACAGTCATTATCATTTGATAATAAAGGTGTTTTAAGGCTTGTTGCACTTCATGATATAGCATGTCTTTGTTGGTGAACACATGAAGCGACACAAAGTCATCCTAATAAAAGCCTTGTTATGATGGCATTAAGATATATTTTAAATTAATCTCTTTCATCTGTTAATTAGTTAAAATCATTATAGTTGGTATGCATGTCTAATATATTATCTTTTTAATTTTCCAGTATGTAATGTTACTTTATATGGATGTAAACAACTGTACCCTGTTTGTGTTGTATCCTTTATAATAATTATTAGACTTGTAAGATTTATTTAATAATAAATAATATAATCCCAGAACTTGTGAGTACTTTAGTGTAATAAAATTTACAAAAGATAGGCCCTGAAAGCTGCTATATACTGGGTTACTTAAACCAAAGGTACTTTGCAAAATGAGGAATGAAGTAACAAGGGAAAAAATATAATTTGGTTGGCAATAATATTGATTGTTCCATCAGTAGAATGATAAAAAATTGACTTGCGTAATGGACGAGTGTAACAGCTGGCGTAGTTAAGATAGTCGCTCTGCTAGTGCCATTACGTTGGGTGTTGTGGGTTTGAATCCCACACGAGACACAGATTTGTGTGAACTGCAAACTATTCCAGTGTGGAAGTTGTCTTGTACAGCTTCTGACCAGCAGGTTTAGTCAATAACTGTAGTATTTTTCGTGGAAGTCACTCTCTATTGGCTAATGTACAAGCTTCCTTAACACAAGGCGTGGGTAGTGGAGGCATGGAGCCGCAGACCCTGGGCCGACTGCAGTGTGCGTACTCTTCGGACGAGCGCCGAGCCATACATGACGCGGTGGTGAGCGCTGCGCCTTCCTGCCATGACCTAGCCGATTTAGCTCTCACCAGGTTCGTAGACCATTTTTATTTAGCTCTATGCTGCTGAACAGTTATACGGCTAGCCTGATGGTTGGTCGTTACCATACAAGTGTTTTCAACAATAGATGTGGCACTCGCGTCTTGATGGTTTTAATAAAGAGTTGCTGTACTGCCAAGAGAAAATGGTAAAGGTCACTTTACTGGTTTCTACTCACATTGCAGCCCTCCCTCATACAACAAACAATTTTCACGGCAGAAATACAATAGAAGATTGTATGGCTACGTTCTTGTGGAGTTACTATACCAGTTTGAAGAAAATCTCTGGTTGAATTGAGGATCTCACTCCGCCTCACGTCTCATTATATAAAAGTTCATACTTCTCGGCTTTACGTCGAGTTTCTTCTTTCTTTAGCTGGTAGTAGCTGGTGACAAGTAATGAAAGTTATAATAGTTACATATTTAATATAATGTACCTATTTATGTTAAACCTTGGCATATTTCAATTTCTGTTCCTCAGTGTTGGTGAAGATGACCAGGCGCCAAAGACTAAGTCCCGCACTGAGATCTTGGCGGAGTTGCGTGACATGCGCCGTCGTCGAACAAAGTACCGCGTCGCGGCCAAGTCGCGCAATTACTCTGACGTGCTCCGTGACGTCATCAAGACACAGGTAAAGTGATATATTATGTTACTATGGCCAAAATAATAACGTATCTTTTGGCTGCTTGACTTACTAGAAATAGAAATTGAGAAAATTTGCCATAGTACTTTACTTCAAACAACCTAACCGTAGTTATTATTATACTGTTCTATTTAACTGAATATAATAGTTACGTGAATTACTGTAGGGCTATCACAATCCGCAATTGTTTCCTTGTGCTTTATTGACACTCCTATTAAGTAACAAATTTAAAAAAAACAGGTGCATGCATATTAGGCTAACTCACATACACACAAGGGAGGTGTATAACACCCACATTTCGCTAGCTATGCTTTTAGGGCATTCTTACGTCCCGCTATTGAAAATTTTAGACAAGCGATCCCTATACTGCCTGAATCCGGTTATCAATCCCGATACCTCATGCATAGCAGTAGTATCCATCACCACTGTGCCACATAGGCAGTTTATACCGTAGCAAAATAACATTCAACATTTATAAATAGTGTAAATTATTTAAACATTAAATAAATCATTATCTTCAAATGTTTGTTTACAGATGGAACTATACAATGTAGTTCTTGGTGATACAAAGCCAAATATCGCCGAGTTAGATGTAATGATAAACAAACAAACACACGATGATCGAACACATTCCATAGGCGATGATAGAGACAAACAAGAACATAGGAGAGAGCTGCTAAGACACGAGGAAAGAGACAAAGATAAAGAACGGAGCAGAAGGAGATACGACAGAGATAGAAGACCGAGTAAATATGAAAACAGAGACGATAGAAATAGAGAGAGTTCAAAAGAAAGAAGACATTATAGCAAAAGTGAAAAAGATAGACATAAAGAATGGCCTGTGGATATTAAAGACACGTATGAAGCTTGCACACATAAAGATAGATTTAGAGAATCGAGGGATAAATACAAGACAAAAGAAAGAGAACACGATGAAAGACGAGATAGAAACCACAAGCGGAAAGAAAGATCTGATGAAATTAAACAGAAAGAGAGACCAGACAGAGAACTGCAGCAAGATACATCAAGAAGAAGATATGATAAAGAATATTGCAGGGAGGATAACACAGAAAGAAGTAAAGAGCAAGACAAAAGAAATGATGAAGCACGTAGAAATCTAACCGACGAAGAGAGAGCTCGTAACTTACTTACAGAAATTAAACGTGAAATAGAGATTACAGAAGATGATGAAAATGAAAGAGAATATACAGGTGTTAGCGAAAGAAACCATCAAAAATATTGTAGAGATTACATATCAAAAGGCAATGGTGACCAAAGACATGCAAATAAAGACAAATACAAACATAAAAATAGACATGCAGATAAAGATGATGATCATTATGATAGAGAAAAGGAAAGACATGATAAAGATAGAAAAAGAGATCATAGACAACATAAGGAAAGAGAAGAGAGTGATTATAGAAGTAAACATAAGAAATCCAAAGATGATCGTAAAGAGCGTCATAGAGATAAGAGTGATAATGAAGCGACAACGTTGCGTACGGAAGACAAACATAGAATGTATTATGATATATATTCAGAAATAGATAGTCGTAAAAATAAAGATTGAAATAAATGATTTAAAATATTTCCTGTTTGTTTTGTTATTTAAATGAGAATCATTCCCCATAAAAAGCAATGTGCACAATAGGAGCTCGCGCTTGAATTCACCACTAGAGGTGGTAGTAGATAGTAAGGTCTCTAGACCTTATACTATGTGGTCACTTTAACAGTAACCATATAATCCTCTAAATACGGCTTTTGACAGAAACTGTGACAAGATTGACAGTACCTTGTTGGTTGCGCCGACCGGTGAGCGCAAAACGATAGATTCCATTGCTTTCGAAAAAAATCGAATGTATTGACATCTTACGAATGTGCAACTATAAATGCATCTTCTGCGTAGTAGATATTACAGGTTGTGTCTACCATTCGAATGTTTGTTATTTTCGGTTGTGTTCGGCTCTCTGTCGGCACGTATCTAATTTTGTAGCTAGGTAGGTGGAGGCCTCTTATTCTTCTTCCTGACGTTATGAGACCCGGCCTATTGCAGGGTTCACTTTATGACTAATTCTGCTTAATTTTGTATACTCCGAGATCAGGCAATTGGTTTGCCAACGCTTCTTTGGAAGAGCTCTGGGTCTACATGCGGCGAGGCCGGACCATGTAGGACATGATCCAGAAGTATGTTGCGTTATCTACATGTCTAGACCGTTAGTCAATAGTTTACCTACTATTCATTTGTAAGAATTTACCTACACCAGTTAATTTGAACTATGTTTCTACAGAAAAGGTCTGTGATTTCTCCATGATTGTTTAATAAGCAGCACTAAACCTTTGCTAAAGCTTAACTCAACCTGAAGCAAATCATTATTTTTATTTGAAGCTCGATTTGCGATTGAGTTGAGCCTAGTGGGACACCGTTGGAATGCCACGCAGAGGTCTTCAAAAGTACGATCCCAAGGCACCTCTGACTTTTCGGAGTTATATCGTTTAATTTAACGGTGAAGAAAAACTTAGAATACCTGCACGTCTGACAACTCATGAACATCAAGATGGCGGGACCTCGCTAGGTTTTTCGAATATCATGTGAATAAGATTTAATAAAATATTTCTACAATTTCACACTTTCATAAAAAAATTCTACACCCAAAAACTTTCAAAATATTCTACAAAGAAAGTGGTCCCGCTATTTTGATATCAAAATGGCGGGACCACTATTCAGTTAATGAAAAACACATGGCGTGATCTTAAACTGAACACACCAAATTTTAATACAATATCGTATGACTACGTTTGAATTGTTATTAAACTTTTATAAGTGTAATTTCAATACATAAGGATTATGTAAGATATGTGAAGTCCGGCAATCTCGCACTAGACCAGCATGGTGGTCTGGCCCAACCCTTCTCACACTGAGAAGAAGCTGATATTATATACTGCATAGCTATACGTCGTATATTCGAATGCAATCAACTATCGTACCCTGACATCGTACCGTAACAAGAAAGGAAATGCGCATCTTGATAAAACAACACCATCACAACAACAACATCGACATTCGAATGCAGCATTAAACAACATTCGTTTTTAAATATAGGTTTCAATAATATAATATATATATATATATATATATATATATATATATATATATATATATATATATATATATATATATATATATATATATATATATATATATATATATATATATATATATATATATATATATATATATATATATATATATATATATATATATATAAATAATAGTTTAAATGTCTTTAGAACAATCGCGCAATCAACACAACAACTTGTTACAATTCTCGAGGCAGCAAACATACGTCATTAAGTACACTAATGTTAGGTCAACACTCTCATATTTTCTAATAAGAGCTATCCTCAATACATTTAACATACGCAGCATACTCGGCGAGAGATCTTGTCTCGAGTGCAACGGACCGAGGGCCAATTAGCTAAAATAATAGAGTGTGCGGCCACGACTTGTGAAGTAAAATAGGTATAACAGCAAGGTTATGAATATTAGCGGTTTTAAATATGTATGTAAACCTATAAACACGCATACTTAAGGCAGAGCCTGTCGCTACCAAATATTTGGTGACGATACAAATCATTAGACCTGCCTGGACATAGTTTTCCACATTAATAATAATTACTGCGTTCGGGGCCCATTTACAAACATTCAAACCACTTACACAAAGAACATCGAGACTCGGAACAACTATTTGTGAAGCACACTTTTTCCTCGGTGTAGGGATCAAACCCATAACACTCGGCGTTCGGGCTGTGGCGAGGTGACAACTTAAACGAGAAACGCCATCCGGGCAGTCACTTTTAAAGGCGGTTAGAGTAGTAACACTGTTACTGCGTTTCGCCGCATAAGTACGAGTTCTAGAGTCTCACACGTATCTCACCTAATAATTGCCCTTCATCACATTTTAAGTTCCTTTTTCTTAGTAGCGGCGTTTTGGGTGTGATAGCCTTGGAGTTACAAGTGATTATAGACTACGGTCGCTTACAGTTAACTAGCGAGACACTAGGATTATCCGAATTAGATTCCTTTTACCCAATAAAGTGAAAACACTTGTCGCCTTTGTTATATAAAAATAATTTGAGTCCTTTTAATAGGAGGAACTAAAAATTAAATTTTAATTTCATCCTTTTAATTTTCGTTGATATAAATGACCCATCGATTAAATAAATAGTACATACTTCAATGAAATGACGTCGCCTAATATATGACATTTGCAAACTCTTTCGAAAACGAACATGAATGGCACTCATTCCATGGCACCAATAACTTAGCAATATATGGCTGTATTATCTGCCTATCGCTTCGGGTCTGATCAGGCGTGAATCAGAGAAGTATCTATGTATACATTATACAAATTAAACTAGTTTACATCGGATATACCTAAGTTATAGAGGATACGCGCACGCAGTTCCGTTAACATCGCGATTCCAAACTACCTACATTATGGTTATTTCACGCGCCGCCTGCTCTTAATGGTGTAATGTATGGATTTATTTTCAAATTGCGGCTACAAGCTTACGAGCGAACACAAAGTGTATCATCAGTGTGTTTAGAACTAGAAGTATTCATAATTTTAAAGATTAGAGTGTAAAACTGTAAATGCCTTTGCGTGGACTGAATATTAGCTGTATTATATGCGGTAGCCTGCCGTGTACTTATTTGAAACCCCGCTAAGTTATATGGAGGCTCATATCACTTTAGTTAGCAAACGGCAGTAGTGATTTGTAGATTTTAAATTACTCAGGTAGTCTAGATCTCACGTCCGATACTCGTAACAGGATAAAATGTTTTCGGGATTTCTGCCAAAAAAATCTCAGTGGCTTAATCGAGTCTAGCAATGCCTTCTTCTTCTCTCTTAGCCTTTATTATTCCCAAGTCACTTGGGGTCGGCTTTTCTGGTCTAACCGGATTTGACTGGATATCAGTTTTTACACGGAGCGGCTGCCACCTGACCTCCGCAACCCGAAGGCTAACGATACCCTAAGGCTAGACCAGTGTCAGGATATTAGAGGGTACTGACTTTACCAATAACGACTGCCATAGATGTTCATGGCAGCCGGGACCAACGGCTTAACGTGCTCTCCGAGGCACGGAGCAGGCGATAATTGTCAATCAAGTCTAGCAATGCCTAGTAAGTGGTAATAGGTTCACCCTTATTTCATTCGCTCTAAACTATAATTGGTAAATATGGGTATAATTCTGTTTCGCTTTCCCTATCGTGGATACAGTCGTGAAACTATATACATATGTATACTAGCGGTCGCCTAGTGGTCAAAATTCGACCAAAATTCCTAGGCTTGCTACTTTGTTTTCTGTTTTTCTCTATTACATATAAATAAGGTATAGGTAACTATAGTTACAAAGAATTGAACGACGTCAGATGAACAATGCCGAAATACTACGAACGCGATTCGACTGCGTGTGTCAAACGCATGGTTGTGTGCGTGAAGTGTTTTTCCATTTATTTAATGTATCTCTAATGCATATTTTATAAAAATATTCATTCATTCATTCTCCTCCGACCGCGCAATTTTCATAAAATTTTTTTGCTTCATGTCTTAATATATAGATGTAAAATAACGCCTTTAAATCTCTAAGGATAGGTTGAGGTTTATTAGACACCCATTTCTCGCAAGCTACGTATTTATTTTTATAAAGCGAAATTTGCAATCAAAGATATGACCCGCCTAATGATAAGCGGTAATCAAAGCCTGTGATTCGGTGCAATACTAAAGGTAGGTAATAATTGCTCGTTGTCGACCTTTATGAAAAATGGAATTAAAGAAACAGTAATTCGCTATAACACTATTCTACTTAAAATATAAGCTTGAAATCTCGTGACCATTTATTAAGTCAATGTATATACCTACGTGTTTTATATATATAGGGTCGGGGGGCTTTTGGGACCGAGACCGCGGTCCCGGCTAAAAATAATGACTGATCATTATTTTTGAGTAGTATCATGGGATCACAAATAAAATAAACAAAGTTATTGGGCTAGAAATTGTCATTTAGTTGCTTTACAAAATGCAATTGTTATTTAAAAGTTATTTACTTACATTTTGAGAACATACTTTGATATTTATTTATAAAATTTGAGAATAGATTATATATAGGTATTATTAATTACATACATGATCAATAATAAGTATCAATAACCTTTTCTACAATTTTTATTTAAACGTCTGTCCCGTATTCGTTGTTTCAATTCGCCAATAGTACATGAACGTTGATGTTTTGGTTAATTTAATACCAACTATAGTGGACTAAATACAAGAAAAACAAAATAAATACATACATAAAGAAAAAAAACATAAAATTCGAATAAATAAAAAATATTTATGAAATAGTTAGTATGAAATCACAACGTTACGGATTTTCTTTTTACAAAGCGGCAATTTCAAATTTAAACCCCTATTCATAGACAATGGGTCTTAAGACTGCGCCGAGCGTAAGACGCGGTTGGACTGAATGACAGAGCTCGAAATTCAAATCAACGCGCGGCCGCCATAGTACAATTGTATGAAGGATTTGAAGTGCTTTTTTGATAAACATGTATCTTTATTGTCAACCAATAACTTAAATATTTGGGACGGAAAAATTGTAATGTAACTATTTATGTTTCGTTTAAGCTGTAAAATAGGATATATTTCTACTGTTATAATCTAAAAATCACGTAACACGAGCTTACGTTATTGCAAATTTACGTAATTTTGTAGGCGAAAACATTAATTATTTTAAGTTTTTTACACGGAGTAATTGTAAACACATTCATTGTTATGGTAAATGTATATTTTATATTTGTATTAAACAAAAAGTGTTGATTTTATCAACTTAACTGTGACCGCCTGTTTTGGCACATTTCGCTCGGCGCAGTCTTAATCTCGTTGGTACCTAATTATTTATACCTGTGTCATACATACATCGATCGAAACAAAATATATGGAACATACCTATTTATTTTGTTACGATTAACTTGTATCGATCGTGGTCATAGGATGACAATATGTATAGTCTATAAACACGTGAAAGTCAATAACTCAAGCAGATATATGTGGTTTCTGATCGATGCAAGATAAATATGCATCGATACTTCGTATCGTGCGATTATTCACATTGTTCGATTACAATGCGTCGGGAAATGCCTGAAGTCTCAATCAAGATAAGGTGTTAATAAACTATTAATGAGTGAAAGAACATGAATATATCATGTGCGCTCTGCTGTATAATGTTACTAGATATTGCCAAACGAATGCTGGGCACGAAAAATAAATAGATAGGTATGTACATATCTCAGTCATCGTTTGAGATAGGTACTCATTCTTTATTAAAATATTATGAAATGTACCCATGTTACCTTATCTTGGTTATTCTATTACATTGTTTTAATGCATCCCATGAACAAGAGAGAACTCTTCACAGAAATAGCTGTCATATTATTTAACTTTTTCTGTGCGATATGGGTTTATTTGGTTTTGAATCCCTAAATGAGCGATAGAGAAATACATAATACGGTTACGGGTATTATTTTAGAACGTCCCGATCTAGGAATCTGAATGTTCTTTGTGTTCGCTATATTGTTGTATCTATAGAATTTGAGTCTATTATGGCTGATTCTCTAATTATTTTTAGACAGCAGTGAGTTGTTTTTATGGTTAACTCGCCAATGTGTAGAGTTCGAGTAAAACAATGACAAAATGTATGAGAATCACAAATAGTATTGCTGCATGTTTTTTTAGCATTAAATCGCCTAAACTGAAATTTTATTATCTAAATATTTCTCCTTTATTACCTATAGATTATTATTATTTATCACAGACACTTCCATCGCCAGTTTGGAGTCTGAAGCGGCTAAGAATGGCACGATGCAATAGATAAAAAGTTTGCGCTCTTCGCTTCTCTTTCGCAGAAGACAAAATTGAGTAATTATCGGATCTAGAAGCTATTGTTCTGAATTTAGCTGTTCTTTGTGACCATTGTTTTATGTTCCTAAAATAATTAGTGACACAGGCATAACTGAATCTTACCAATGTAGCAAGTATCTTTTAAAATGCAAGGAATCAAAGACGAAACAGACACGCCTAAACCAACTCATTAGAGCTGAGCAATGTAACAAACCCCGTGGACTTGATAAGCATCGAAAGCGAGCTAATTAAAACGTTAGAATATAATAGATATCTCGACCGCGCCGCTGGTCGAAAAGCCCATGGAGTTATGAGTCACACTTACAAGCTCCGCTGAACAACATTGTTGTGATTCAGCACACCGCATAAAAAAGAACAATTTATACTATTTCTTAGGGTGTCACAACTCTAGTCTAACAGTTAGCCGCTGATTTTCAGACAACTCTTATAGGTAATTAGCCTATTCGGTATCTTGACATACCTACGTTTCACTTAAATTTAGGCAAGCTTATTTCACTAGTAGGAGAAACAGTTGGTCAGCTTCAATATAGGTAGATACATATATAACCGGGCATGGACGCTTATCCAAGCGTCCGGTTTTAGGAAATTCTCGTCGAATCGCGATTATACTGATGGCCGACATATACCGATATACTGATTTCATTTCGCATCAAAATGAATTAAATGTATTGGTTTCAAGTCCACCCGTAGACCAAATAAACTTTAATGTATTGAGTCGTAATGGCTCACCGAAGGCCAGACAATAAGCTTTTAATTATATCTGGCATTCCATGAATTGACAGGTTAAATGCACTGGTCTAATCGCAACCGCTCGTTGACTTTAGCTTTTATGCGCGCCTTGTACTTACACCCGTCTCCAAACAACGTAGCATTACCCTGCGACATTAAAGATTTTATCGTACATACTGCACCGACTTCCTGGGCCTACCAACGGTAACTTTAACGTGTAATGTATTTAAAACTGTGATAAATTACCAAAGAATATGTCTCGTGTCACCACATATCAGCTTCAAGCTTGCAAATTTGAAATACGCGCAATCAGATCACATGGACCAACAGTACCCAGGGTAGCAGGGCGGCACCCGGTGGTGGTATTATCAGATAGCCCGAAAGCCCAGTTTGATTTACTTAAATGCTCGATCCACAATATATAATAGGCAGCACTAGCCTGCCTCGCATCACATTGACATCACTTTGAGTGATGTCTTGATCCACAACATGCAGGTGAACCTGGGAAATTTAGATTTAACAAGGGGATTTCACAGCTAAAATAACATTATAGTAGGTACACACTACAGTGAGGATTCAACTAACAAAAACGATTATAGCTGAGCAAGCTTGTATGGGCATACAAGATCCTGAAAACAATGGTAGGCCGCAGTTTACCAGGTACGATTATCGAGCTTTGTTGGAGAAGCCACATTTATGTATATCGGAGGAACACCACACCTTATTCTTCCACACTATTTGCTACATTGAATGTTTAACAGAATGTTTCTACCAAGCTCACTGGAAAACGCGTGAATGTATATATGTTTTGATAGACTATTACGCCTATTGCTTACAGTTAGTAACAAACGTTCAGAGCAGGGTATCCAAAGCCTTCTTATTGTTGTACTATTTCTTAGTACGGTGGTTAGCGATGGAACGAGTGCGCGCGCAATGGGAGTGTGACGCGTGTCCGCGATGCGCGCCGCTGTCACGAACGCGCGTATCGTGTTGCTTACTTTACTGCGAATTAATTAATTATATCTAAGTAGAAATCTATTTGAAATAGATTCTGGGTAAGACGTTGACAGGTTGATATTGTTGCAATGCGATCACGTATTTATAATTTCATTGATATAGTAAATGGGCGAAAGATAATCGTAAATATCAAATACTGTTTTGCAATCATTGTTGTAACCTACTATTAAACATTGTTTTCAAGAAAACACCTGTTTATCATTCTAAAATATGATGTATTACCCTTTTGTACAAGATAACATTACAATCAATGGTTATTACTTTTATAATTATTAAAATTGTAATCAGTATCACGTAGGTATTTAACATATTTCCTACATTTTTTATAGAATCCGTAGAACCCTCTAGCCATAATTATAACCATTGATAACATAGGCTATAGACTATAACATAGACTATTAGGTATAAGTTTCGGCCAATAATAATAATAAGTCCTCTGGACCAGTCGTTATCTCATGATGAGACTAACGCGATATCGGGCGGCACAGTACATTAGCTTTTAAATCCCACCTGTTGTCAAGAGTTGTTCAAGCCCGTAGGCCTCTGACATGGCTTAACGACTGCTGTTAATTTGACAACAACCGGGACCGATATTTTATGTGCCCTCCGAAGCACGGAGACGCTCAGATGAAATACCACTAAGCGGTCATCCATCTATAGTGTGACCGCACTCAATGTTGCTTAACCTCACTAATTGTTTACCGATCAGTGAGTGCAACTGGCTATGAGCGCTAAACGCACAAAGCTTAATGTTATGTACATCTCAGTCATCAGTACATACAGTCTCACGCCTATGTCCTCTAAATGGTGGTCCAAGCACGGATTTAGATCCCACGTTATAGAGACAGTTCCAGACTCCTTGTCCTCACTGTTAATCTCTTGGCAGAACAACCCAACATCACTTCTCTCACCCGAGAATCCAACTCGAGACTTCGTGTGTGGGGACACTGATTCAGTGATGTTGCGTCACCGAGACAATCCAGTACTAGAATAGACAGCTTAATGTTACAACTAATTATATTCAGTGACACCTTTTAAGTGACTCATCGTCTCAATACAAACAGCAATCTCCAATCTAAAACCTCAACATTGCTTAATAGTTTTAATAGATTTCAGCTCAACAGCTAGTTACCCAAGAGAACTTCGTTAATGGTTAATTAAATCGTAAAATGGCCAGTAGTTATTAATGTGTAGGCGTACTATTACGTTCACATTAATAGATGTAGAGTTTTGGTCTTCATTAACCCACTTAGTTTAGCCGTTCCTCGCTTAATTGGATCCGATGCAAAAGGTTGTAGAAATCGTCATGTCAAACAAACAGACGAACGGATGCATAATGTAAATGACAAGCTAATTACCAATTTATATTTGCTTTTAATACTTTAGGGTTCGGTGCTTCATACTGATGTATAATTGCGTATTTGTGGCGTAAAAATTAAACTTCTTTACAAGGATTTAATTGCGGTTATTTTTTTGTATTACTAGAGTTTGCTTTGCTCGCGTAAATATAGGCTAAGTTAGTAACAGTACTTTTTTCTTTCTTCGATTCTCAGCAGCGTTAGCTTAGTGGGGAGACCAACAGACTGCAATGCAGAGGGTCTCGGGTTCGAACCCACGTCGCGCACCTCTGATTTTCGGAAGCTATATGATTTTTCGAAATTATGTGCGTATTTATTGACAATTATCGCCTGCTCCGTGCCTCGAAGAGCACGTTAAGCCGCCGGCCCCGGCTGCCATTAAAATCTATGGCAGTCGTTATTGGGAAGTCAGTGCCCTATAATATCCTGACACTGTTCTATCCTTAGGGTATCATTAGCCTTCGGGTTGCAGAGGTCAGGTGACAGCCACTCCGTGTAAAAAATGATATCCATCAAATTCGGTTAGACCAGAAAATCCGACCCCGAGTGACTTGGAAATAATAAAGGCTAGGGAGAAGAAGTAACAGTACTTTTTTCTGAATAAAAGGTATCCCATGTCCTTTTCTGCACCCTTGACAACGTGTATGAGAAATTTCATGATAATCACTCGAGTTGTTTAGGCATGAAAGCGTAACGAACAAACAAACTTACATTCGCATTTATAATATTATAGTTAGGATTTAAATATTTTTTTATTTACGTCTCCTTTGATATTTCGGCTGCTGTTCAACAGTCATGGCTACGGAAGCATAACTATGTAGGTTTAAATAATTCATAAATGTATAGTAAATGATCCGTATAAAATAGTTTATAATGAATGTTACACGTTCGCGCAAAAGCAGTAAGCCAATATTAAATATTTGTTGTGGTTGACTGCCATTTTAAAATGATATTTCGATTTGTTTGTCAATCAAGGGCACTCGATTCCAAGGCCGCTCTAGCAGCACATACAGCAGCCGTCATCTGATACTTATTACTAAAAAAGTACTTGATCAAACCACTAACAGATATTTCATAACCAAAACTTAAGAATAAAGAAAACATTTATTGCATTACCGACAGTGAGACACAGTAGAACAAACAAAAAAGTTATAGTATTATTGGCTTATCAACTAACTTAGAATTAAGTTCATGGATTAAAAAGAAAATATGGATATAATATTTATATTTTGTTGCATGCTGTGGTCTCTTGTATCTTATGTGGGGGCCAGTCAGTGCAGACCGGCGACACTTCGACCCAGTGGGATCTTTTGTGTCGACACTCTCCCAATAACGACTGCCATAGATGTTCATGGCAGCCGGGACCGACGGCTTAACGTGCTCTCCGAGGCACGGAGCAGGCGATAATTTGTCAATCAATACGCACGTAATTTCGAAAAGTCATATAACTTCCGAAAGTCAGAGGTGCGCGACGTGGGTTCGAACCCGAGACCCTCTGCATTGCAGTCTGTTGGTCTCCCCAATGAGCTATTGCTGCTCAATATGTGGTCTCTTGTAAGTGAGAAAACACAAGACCTAAAATTGTATTAAGCTTTAAATTAAATTAGATGATATTTCTTGTCCTTAAATCCTTAAAAACATAAATAAATTATATTCTATGTCACATATACCTTACACCAATGATCACACAACAACGTAGAAAGAAAGTCACAGCACATATTCAACGCGATCTACAAGCAAACCGGAAGTAAACTATTTTATTTTAAGTAGTTTTCTATGACGGAAATTAAACTGACTTATGAGTCAATATGACCCGTTAATATAAAAGCGGCCATATTTTTTGTTTATCACCTAAACAATAATTATTGTATCAAACTATCGGTGAATAAAAGGCAATTGATTTTTTGCGAAATCTATTTAAGTAGGTAGCTAGTACGTATTTGAATTATAAACTGGATAAGTTTGAATGCACATAGTGTGGTGGAGGGTTCCGCATCACCTCGCAATAGTGTGGATCCAACTCAAACTTGGCCGGGTATTATTATCCGTTATCTCACTTCATGGCTTTTGTACACGATTCCTAACATTTAAGCAAGTTACTATGGTACTTGCGCAAGTTGTATGTATTATGCAAATTTCCGTCGCTAGCTCTACACGCAAGTAGTATGATTAGTACACGCACCTAGCTAAAAGCACTATTTGAGTTTAAACTATAATCACATAAATTTTCTTTTTTATAAAGGTCAATTGCACCGGTGATCCGGCCCTGGGTCGTGTGGGACTTCACAAATATATAATCAACTGATACGTTGTACCAGTTAATTTTATGTTAGTTAAGTCCCTCAGGTTCTATACAGGTATTCTCAGGGTCAGAATAATCATTTGCGAATTATACTAATAATTGCCCCATGTGGGATTCGAACTTAGCACGATGGTAGTGAGACGTTTACTCGCTGCGGCATCAGTGCAATATTTTCTTCTGCATCTGCTGTATCGATTGTGGAATATATGGCCTGCTCCTTTAACTATGCTATCGGAGGCACGAGGTATCACGAGCTTCAGCCTGTATTAAGATTTTTTGTCAGAATAAATTAATAACTTTCCGAAACTCGATCCAAGACTTAATTCACCACCGATGCTCTACTAAGGCAGTTACTTTATCGTATAATTGTAAGTTTTATTGTACGTTTTAGTTTTCCTTAAGAAACAAATGAATCACATTTATTTTTTGGAATAAATATTAATTGCTTATTTCATAACAAAGAAAAAGTAGTATATCACGGGTCTCTACTTAGATAGCAATGGAACACGTGCCTTATAAGTTATAACATATACTTGACTTATTATCATGAAAACGAGAATAAGCTTATTCCCTACGGACTGTACTCCTACCAACATAATTTCATAAACAAGTTTATTATTCATCTCTCTATTTTCGTCTCTATTTTTAGAGTCGGCGCGTCATCGAGTGACAATGATTTGTCGTGTAATTTCACGGAGCGTGCGCACAAATCGGCTCTTATTATATCCACAGATGCAATGTAGAGACGCCGAGCGGTATAGTCGTGTTGATTCCGCAAACCTGTCTGATATTACACTGGTTATTATCCACTTAAATGGAGATAATTACCGCGTACAATACTCTACTCGACTCTAAGTTGTTAGTTGAACTTATATTTAGTGAATTGTTGTATATTGAAGGTAACAGAGGTGGGTCAAGGTATATTTATATGTTTAAAATATAGCCTTTATCGTTCCGTGAACAAATCGGACGTGACATTTTTATGCATTGCTCTATATGCCATAATAGCGACTCTACTGAACAGAGTTACATGAAATGGGGTTGAGACTTTAAGTTAATAAACTGAAGATAAAGCATCAAAATCCGTTTGCTAGTTTGGACGTGATGCTGGAATAAGCAGGCCATGAATTAGATTCAGAACTCTTAAAATAGTCGATCACTTTTGGCGAATCGATAAACTATGGCGTATATTTCTAGTTTTTCAAACGTGTATAAGCTGTTGCAGTGTTTTCTACTCAGGGGTTTGAGTAAGTCCAAGTGTACACCATTTCGCTTCAAAGGGTTTGCGTCTTTTCTCGCCTACAAAAAATCAATATATACCCTAAAAAAGATGTGTGCATTACAGCGTAAAATAATAGTGTTGTGACATAAGTATCTGCACGAAGAGAGATAATATTTTATAGGTATAGGTTGAAAACCGTTTCTTTATTTTTTAAAAGGTCGTTACGTGAATGGAAATGATACTCGGGATAAACGAACTAGGGATCATTGAAGTACGGTAATCGTTTGCTCTTACATGAAGCACATATTAGTTTGCCAGTTTGCCATCTAACAAATATTTTGATACTCATCTTTGTCGTTGTTTTTCTGATGAAACCTTTTGCATGCGTTTTTAGTAAGATATAGTTAGAAATTGCTTATTTTATTTCTAATCAAAGACCATATTATGTCCTCATATTTGCAAACTAAACTATTTGATTTAATTTGATATAAACCTCTTTTTTTCTACCTTAAAAAGAGTGGCCATGAGTTTCTTGCCTGTTCTTATCGTGAGCCCTTGCTTTGCTGAACGTGGCAGTAAAGGTAAATTCACAGAAATTTTTTTGTGTAACTTTGACATTCATTTTTTTTTTTAATCTTTCTTTATTTAGAGGCTTTTATTACAGAGTAATATGTTAGCCCCATCGTTTTGACATTCATAAATGTTTCCTTGTAACCTAATCTGAATAAATTTATATAGATTTTTTTTACTAAAATTGATGGAGCATTTACAATAATGCTGAATTTTATGTGAAGTGTGTAATGTTTGTTTGTATTTCTGAAATTGAATAATTTTCAATATTTATTATAAAAACTCGATTAGAAGTTATCTCTTATACTCATAATATTATAGAGCAGTACAAAAGACTCATAAAAAAAGTCAATCGAACTAACACAAATAAGGACACGAGGCTCTACACATCGGTGTCTATCTTGTAGCGTATCGGAGCGTGAGATGTTTGTACCGCGGGTGTATCGCGGCTCTACCGTGTCTCTACCGCGTCTCTACCGCCGCTGCAGCCGCCAGTCGCGTCGCGCTCTCGCTCCGCATCGACCGTCTATAGTCTGTCGTCCGTCCGTAGTGCCGTAAGTAGAGCTGGTAGAGCCAGCCCCGTGTCGCGCGTTCAACTTTGACTCTACATTTTGTTTGTGTTGTGTGTGAACATGTGTGTTTGTGTTTATGTTTGATTAAACACGAGGATTGTTTTGTTTTCTATTTGATTTGTGGTAAGTGTATTTTATATTACTTAATTAGATATTTTGTAATTAATTTATAGAAACAAGCATAAAAGTTTAACTTCTAAGTTTATATCTCGTAAGGGTAAGCAGATACAATGGATATTTACTTGCCATGATCTTGACATTCCTTATATTGTCTTGGACTTTATGCACCTACGTGAAATTTATTCTTTATATACACAATTGACGAAATAAAGTCAGTTAGGTGTACCCTACTCTTAACTAACATTTATGAACACCAATTTATTATTTAAAACTTTCTTGTTATGGCATATAAAAAGATATACACTTTGCAGATTTCGTTTCTCTCTGCAATATTTTTCTTGCTAAATAAAAATCTCAATAAATGTAAAATATTGATTTATTATTTTACACGAAAAAGTCTTAAAACATATTAACGTATATATCTAATGTTAATTAATGGACATAACGTTAATTAATTAACAAAGTTATTCATACGACCAATCTCGTGATTAAGATAATGAACCAAAACTGTTGGAGTTTTATATTAATGGAGTAACGGACTCGAGCCTGCGACTCATGCGACCGTTTAACGTCTACAGTAAAGCCTCTTGTTTTATTGTCCGGGTACATGTATAGCGTGGTTCATAAAGGTGTGGATGTTTTAAGGGTCATGTCATGTATAAGGTCAAACACGAAAATGAAATTTCATAGGATTATAATATATAGAGGTAAATTATAGCGACATTGTTTAAGTACATATTTTCGGCAAGTACAAGAAATATGAGTTAGTAATGAACCTCGAAAGGTCTAAAAGGAAGCCTAATATAGTCCCAGGTCTGTCTCCGAAGGAGTAGGCAGAAGCATATTACAAACACATTTCACTAGTTATGGTTTCAGGTCCCCCGTAATCGAGAGCGAATCTATCTCTGTTTACCGTGCAAAGCACGTGAAATATGTAGCAGTATTCCAACTGTTGTGATTCGATCGGTGAGTGGAGTGCCGAAGGCCCAATTACCCTCTTTCCCCCTTCCCGCTCCTTCTCCTTCCCATTACCTTTCCTAAAGGGTCGGCAACGCGCAAGTGATGCCACTGGTGTTGCAGGCGTCCATAGGCTACGGTGACCACTTACCATCAGGTGGGCCGTATGCTAGTTTGGTCAACTTAGTTGCATAAAAAAAAACTACCATAAATACACAGTCTAATGCCTTTGGCCCCGAAGGGGTAGGCAAGGGGTCAGGTAAGTGTATTATATGTACACCCACATTTGTGACTGTGACTGTGTTCTTAGGTCTGGTGGAATAGAGAGCGAGTATTATTATTACCGGCCAGTGTTCCAGCCTCCATGTTGCGAGTGCGAATTTCTTGACATAATATTTAATAATAATAATATCAGCTCTGTAGCCCTGTATTAAACTGTCCCACTGCTGGGCACGGGCCTCTTCTCAGTGTGAGAACGGTTAGGCCATAGTCCACCACGCTGGCCCAGTGCGGGTTGGCGGACTTCACATATCTTCGAGAACATTATGTAGAACTCTCAGACATGCAGGTTTCCTCACGATGTTTTCCTTCACCGTTAAAGCAAGCGATAACCAACTATTTAATACGCACATAACTTCGATAAGTCAGAGATGCGTGCCCTGAGATCGAACTCGAGACTTCTGCGTGGCAATCTAACGGTCTCCCAATAGGCTATCGCTGCTGTTCTTGACATAAAAAGTAATAATACTTTGCCACACCGAATCGAACCCGAGACCTCATGCGCATCAGTCGCAGACACTACCTTTGTGATACTGAGACAATTACTACAAAACTACTAAATACTATACGAACATATACGATAGCTTTTATGCTTGTTACGGTTAATATATCTAGCTATCGCTCCGGAAGAGTACCTTTTTCCGGATGAAAGGTACTATATGTCTTTTTTTGTATCTCTGACAACGTGTATGCGTAATTTCATGATGATCGGTCTAGTAGTCAAGGCATGAACGCACACCATACAAACAAAGTCACATTCGCATTTATAATATTGAGAATATCAGGCAACGCGAATGTTCCAAATTTATTACTAAAAAATCTCGGTGCGAAATTCGCTTGGTTTAATGTTCTACGACTTTAAGTCTTATAGTTGTCCTTCCTCATCATAAAACAATCTAGGTGCCTGAGTACTAACTACTGTTACTTAATATTGTCTTCTGTTTACGCGAATATTATTAATTGAAATTAAACTACTATGTACGGATTTTATCGCGTTGTTTATTTGACACTTTATTACATAATTTTGAAAACTGTTACACTACTTTTACTTTTAAACTTTACTAATTTTTAAGCTAATTAAATTATTATTAAAACTATTTAAACTATTTAGATTTAATTTAATTTTACACTTTCCCCGACGTTTCGGTTGCTTTTCAGCAGCCATGGTCACGGGGAGACTAAGATGGTAGTTGTCTCAATGTTGTAGTTGTAGTAGTGTAGTTATTTCAAAGTACCCGAACATAATTTAATCATTGGTGTTTCTATTTACGCAGAATGAGCTCAAAGTATCATGAAGTCTAGCTGTGGTTTGCTTCTTCTTGGGTTTGACTATTTGTATTACTGGATCCCAAGCTGGTGGTACATTCCAACCATCTTTTCTATTAAAATTAGGATGTTTTTTATTTCAATAGCCTCGCGAAGCATCCTAGGTAGGAATCGGTGTTCTTTAGCGAGAATCTGTGGTTTGTCAAATCTCAGGTAGTGGTTGGTCCCCTGTTGTACATGTTCACACACAGCAGACTTCAACGAGCGTCGGTGTTTTACATCAGCTATACTGTTACTTCACTTAATAAGCTTTACAACACCATACTGGATATTTATTACGTAAAACAATATAGTTATATATCAAAAGGAGCGACAGCCTAGAGCAGTGGTCGGCAACCTTGTCGACCAAAAAAGCCTCATATAACACACAATTGAAATCTATTTAAAGGGCCATTTTTTACTTAAGCTTTTCTTTAGGTGAAGACATCTTCTTCTCCCTAGCCTTTATTATTTCCAAGTCACTTGGAGTCGGCTTTTCTTGTCTAACCGGATTTGACTGGATATCAGTTTTTACACGGAGCGGCTGCTACCTGACCTCCGCATCCCGAAGGTTAACGATACCCTAAGGCTAGACCAGTGTCAGGATATTATAGGGCACTGACTTTCCCAATAACGACTACCATGGATGTTCATGGCAGCTGGGACCGATGGCTTAACGTGCTCTCCGAGGCACGGAGCAGGCGATAATTGTCAATCAATACGCACATAATTTCGAAAAGTCATATAACTTCCGAAAGTCAGAGGTACGCGACGTGGGTTCGAACCCGAGACTCTGCATAGCAGTCTGTTGGTCTCCCCACTGAGCTATCGCATAGCAAGAGATAATTACGGAGAATAAAATTAAATTTGGTATCCTACTTATATGTGACGCTAATAAGTGATATTCCGTGCCTGTACTAAACATTGCGTGGCAGAGCCGCAGCTGAGGAGTCAAAGAGCGAGTTGCTGACCACTGCATTAGAGGAAGACCGTTGGACTACCACGCAAAGATCTCAAGTTCTCTGACTTTTCGAAGTTACGTATTCTATATCTAATTATCGCTCGCTTTAGCGGCGAAGGAAAACATCGTGAGGAAACCTGCATTTCTACGAGTTCTCCATAATGTTCCCGAAGATATGTGAAGTCTGCCAACCCGCACTGGGCCAGCGTGGTTTTCACACTGAGAAAGGGCCCGTGCCCGACAGTGGATCAGTATAATACAGGGCTGATATTATTATTATTATATCGAAAATCTTATGCTTGAGCAGTTTTGGCTCTAGGTTTTTAACCTCTTAGTGTCAGTTTACACTAAAATAAATATATTCTAGCTTAAGTTAACTAAAAGCGCTTATGAGAAAGTGTGAAAACGACTTTAAATCTCACACTTTGTGGTACAAATGTGGTTGTGTGTTTAACGCCTCCATATCAGACGTTAATGTAAAACACACACAGAAATATAAGTATGATCTTAAGTAGCCAGTATAATAATTCTATCTTAGTTCCTGAAAAAATATATGCCTACGTATAGATGCTGTAAAATATCTGTCTTTTACGACGTATGTCAATTTTATACGTTGTTGGTTAAAAGCGGAATAAGTGGCATAATAATATATTACAATATGTTTACTCATTAGAAGATAGTTGATGCGACGTAGCGTAATTTGAGGTTTGTAATGACAATTCAATAATTAATAATTGGTCAAGTCATATATACGAATCCAAGTTGTCGTCTTTATTATTTAACAAGGCATGCCGCGTTTTCCGGTATTCTACAAACATCTCCCGCAATTATAATTTTCTTCTGCGGATAAAATTATTTTTTTGTATAAGGAAATCTTTAAACTTTTATCAGACCTTGCTTTATCGACTACCTACGTCTTAATATTATACATCAAAAACTTCAAACAAATGCTTCTTTTTAAGTTGTACAGTGTATACCCTTTTTATATTTTATACTTGCTAAAGGTAAGTCTTAGTTTATATTTTCTCGAAGCACAACAGTTATACTCGTATGTCTAACGGTTAACCTATTTCAGTCAATACAATTTGTGAAGTGAAGAAGTAACTAGCTGATTCTGTTGCATTTACAAGAATATGATAATGAACACTACCTTAATTACAAAACCCACGTATTTATAGAACTGTATTATACATCTTTAGATCCTAAGATCATTAATTCGTCCGTCCGTGACCTAAAAAGCGCTTGATGAAATTTAGCACCGCGGTGGCGCGGATTTCGGCCGTAGGTTGAGTCAATATCTTTTAGATATATTATTTCTATGCAATATCATTGTTGTATATTTATATTTTATTGTTAACTAGGTTTGTCTGCATGGTATGGCATGCATGGCATGGTCCTATGGTATTTATCTGGATAAAAGGAGCCTATTTTTTGAACTAGGACATGGTGTATCTATGTGCCCAGATTTCTAACTTCTATTAAAATCTGTTAAATGGATTATGCGTGAAATCTTTGGATATTGGTAACCTACACTTACCAATATCCAAAGATTTTACAAATCTTCACATTTATAATATTTCTATTAATATTGGGCTAGCTGTTAATGCAACTAAGTTTGCGAGAAAATTTTATAAAAGCTTGATGTGACATGTTTTCCCCGTATATAACAAACAGAGTTACTGTCGTATTTATAATACCAATATAAAAATACCCACTTATATATTCTAAACAACAGAAAAACATTCTACCATTACATGACAACAAAAAACAATACATCAGAAGTCTGCCATCAGATAAGCCAAACGGCTGGGATGTCTCGAATATTTTCTTAACAAGTTAGTTGGTGAAACACTTGTATAAACATACAAGTCATACAAAATGTTCTGACGAGGAAGTATATCGCATTATTATGTAAATGTTCTTATCTACGATCGTAGCAGGAGCACAGATGTAAGTCTCTAATAACGGAACTATTAATTGTGTTTTTTAAATTGTTTGTTCGGCTTTTTTTTTGGGAATAAGAGTTGTTGATTTATGGCGAGTAGGTGCGATTTTAGCGCTGGCTTTTCTTGTTAGTATTTAATATCATCGATGACTTAGTCAATTATATGGTCAAAAAATGTGGCACTCTCTTAGTGAGATAGTGGAAACACTGCAACACATTTCGACAGGATTTTTTGTTGCCTCTAGTGGCAAAGGAGCCAGCTGTGCACCTGGTAGTAAGTAGTAATCGCCGGCCATACACTTTGGCTGTGCCAAGAGTCTACACAGCTAAGTCACTAGCTGCCGTGATAGTAGTACTGCATATAAACCTCCCTTCAAGAAGGATAAGTCATTACGCTCGGGAGAGTTTCCCAATCGCTACGACTTGCCTTTCATTCTTGCGACAGAAAATTTATTCCGGGGCCTACACGTACGAGAGTAAAAGGAGCGCCGAAAGCGCACCGTGCCTCAAAATAATGTCTTGTTATTATCATTATGCTACCTAAGAAACGTATGCCGCAAAAACATAAATAAACAAAAGTAATATGTCCATAATTTGTCTACAACTTGGTTGTTGTTCATTATGGCTCTTCATTAAAATAAATATGTCGACCAAAATCTTTAAACCTTCAAGAAGATTGCAACAAAATCTCAACTACGCAGGAATTAATTAAAGCACAGTAACGGACAACAGAACAAACATTAATGCAAATATTCGTCCATTTCCATATAATTGTTAATTAAATCGTTCACGCATCGTTTAAGCGAAAATGTGCACTATAATTGAACAGATTGAAGATAACCAGTAAATAAGAGCGCTGTGGTATTCAAATGAGAGCGCCAGGGAAAGTGGCACGTCTCGCCTCTCAGCGGACATTATGGACTGAACAGAGGTAATTACATTATAATGTGTTTATTCTCTATTTAGACTGCATTGGTGATGCAGTGGTGGTGATAGGAACTACAGTGCATGAGGTTGGTCTCGAGTTTGATTTTCGGTTTGGTCTAGGTGTTTATTTATTAATGATCGCGGTCAAAGGATAAATACAAAATTAAAGAAACAAATTAACATAAGATTTGAATTGTGTTCTCCTCAAGTTTTAAGAGACCACAGAATATACAATAACAACAAAGCTCAAAATAGAAAATACATTAATAAAATGAGCTATGCGTAAAGATTAAAGAAAATAAATAAACAATGTAAAACTTAATGGGGAATGTTAGCAGCGATAGCTCAGTGGGGAGACCAACAGACTGCAATGCAGAGGGTCTCGGGTTCGAACCCACGTCGCGCACCTCTGACTTTCGGAAGTTATATGACTTTTCGAAATTATGTGCGTATTGATTGACAATTATCGCCTGCTCCGTGCCTCGAAGAGCACGTTAAGCCGTCGGTCCCGGCTGCCATGAACATCTATGGCAGTCGTTATTGGGAGAGTGTCGATACAAAAGATCCCACTGGGTCGAAGTGTCGCCGGTCTGCACTGACTGGCCCCCACATAAGATACATACATACATGGTTTGTCTTCAATTAACAAAAACGTCAACCATCATGCAATCATGGCGAATTGAAACAACGTATACGGGTAGACACGAAGCTTAAATACATATTGTAATGGTTAAGATAAGATAATGGGGAATAATCTGACTCCTGTAATACAGTATTTAACTAGCTCAGGAGTCAGGGATTCAAATAATTACAAAATAATAAAGATATTTATATATTTATTAAAAAAATGGTAAGCTGAAATAAATTATTATTGTTCTAGGTGTCTTTAATATTTTGGTAAGGATTCCACTAATGTCAATATCATGAGTCTTTGATTAGGTGTTTGAAAATTGTTATTGAATTTTTCTAACCAAAAATTTTAATAGCAGTTTAGAGTCTGTAATTCTGCGTGGTTGACAGCTATTACGTGGGACCTAAAGTCATAACTGGGGCAATTTGGGTCTAATAAACCTCCGCCTAAAATGTAGGAAATATTTGCTTAAGACTATGGATGTATACATATGTTTATCTTCTGCCTTGACTGAATTAATATCGTATATCGTCCAGGTTGGCTTTTGTTTCGGATTATTTTTTAAGCTCTAAACTATTTGTAAAAAATAACATCACGTTTTTTGACGTTAAGTGTTTCCAAACCCAATGTACGCAGTAAATATAAGTATAATTTAAATTTGCCGAATATAAAAAACATAACTTATTATAAAAGCGCATATATAACAGCGATTAGGGTATTTAACCATCTACCTGTAGATATAAAAAAATTGGAAGGCAAATTGTTCAAAAGTGTCTTAAAAAAATGGTTAATCAAATCTGTATTCTACGATATGCAAGCGTATTTTGCTTTCAAGTGATCCAATGGAAAATGCCACATTTTTGTAAAATTTTATATTTTTATTATTACGTCCATACTGCTAAAATTTACTTTTAATTTATACTATTGCAATGGCCGATAGGGTAGACTGTTGAAACGAAATCTTATTTTAAGAACACATTTCATGTACCTACACAGTTTAAGCAATAAATGTCTTTGTCTTTGTCTTTGTCTCACCACAACTGTTTGCAAATCACACAAACTTTGATAACGAGATGATTCTTTTTATTTTGGCTCTATAGTAATAATTCTTGTGTCGCGAAGGACTTTACTTGAAAACTTTGAAACAAAGGACACAATGAATACCCAAAAACGGACAACAATTTGTGATATTTTAACACGATATCAGCAAAGGCAATGTTGAAGTGACCACTAAAATTATTGTGCCAGCGGTGCAAACATTGAAATCAAGTTCGCTGCATGCGGTCACTGAGCACCGTTAGTTCGTTTCTGAAATCAAATAAAAAATTAAGTTGCAAAGCCATAAAAAGTACAAAATGTTTTTCTTTTTTGCTTTTATATAAACACTAGTTGCGTCCCGTGGTTTCTTGCTTGCCTTTAAGTTGTAGTTTGCTTTGAAATTATACTACTATATACGGATTTTATCGCGTTGTTTATTTGACACTTTATTACATAATATTGAAAATATTTAAGCTAATTTAATTATTATTAAAACTATTTAGATTTAATTTAATTTATCGCGATGTTTCGGTTGGTTTTCAGCAGCCATGGTCACGGGGATGTCCCGTGACCATGGCTTAAAAATTTGTAAAGTTTAATAGTAGTAGTAGTGTAACAATTTTCAAAATTATGTAATAAAGTGTCAAATAAACAACGCGATAAAATCCGTATATAGTAGTTTAATTTCAATGAATAATATTCGCGTAAACAGAAGACAATATTTTGTAGTGTGCTTTTATATACTTTTGAAACGAGCTATTTAACAAAAAGAATATTCCTCAAATCCGACTAGTTGTTTCCAAGATAGGCACGTTGAAATATACAAGCACTTAACTTTATATTATTAGTATAGATTTGTAAGGATAAGAAAAAGGTATTGTGCAAAATGTTGGTTTATTTCTGAGTTAGGTATCTATGATGTAAGCAGTAGAACTAGGTAGTATTTTTAACGAGTTGCTCGTCATTTCGCTTTATTTTGTCATCAATTTCATAAAAACTTAAACGTTTTCTTATGGAGTCTATTCTTTTGTCACTTTTTTTTCTTTTTAGCGTGGGGGAATGTTTTGACCCATACATCTCCGCGGGGCGACGGAGAGGTTATGTCGGGCTCACCAGGGAAAAGATACCCCGGTAATACCGACTAAACCTACCACGGTGTTCCTCGACATAACCATAGACGGCGAGACCGTGCGAATCGCTTTCACATGCAATCGCGACCCCGCCGTGGTTTCGGCCCGCCATGTAAAACGGCAGGCCACTACACAGAAATACTTTCTCCACCGTCCCCCTGGGAGAGACAGAGACACGATACAGAGGCGCACGTGGGAACACGCACGCTGCTTCTCGGACCTGGTCCTGATCGGGTAGCGAGCAGGCCCACGCAGCCTACCACCCCCAGGTCAAACCTTAGGGTGGCTGGAGGTCATCTCGCGATTCTGTTGTCACTAACTTAATTAATTTAAGTCCCACTTTAATTCCTCTTTTTTTAAATATTAACCATATAAAGGTAATGATTGTAAATAGAATGTATTTTGGTATATTATTGCATCACAGCGGTGGCTAGATACAATATATTTTTAATTATATCTGGTATTTTAAGACTTGATGGATTAACTATACAATCAATATTAAGCTACTCGAAAAAGTCTTTATAACTTATAAGTTATAACGCATAAATTTTAATTGAGTTCAATATGCCGAATATTACAACATAACATTTAACAATCGATTAACCGACGTTGTAATTATACATGTTTAAATTTACATAAAATGTTTGATCTTTTAATTTAACTTATATAATATAAGTACAATGCAAAGGCCAAAACATATTATGAAATAAATACCAGAATCGGCACCACTGTCTGTAGTTATAAACGAAATCGTGACTTAAAACCAGTATTTATTCTAAAAAGTAATTCTACTTATGTGAGATATTGCGTCTTTCAGAATGACTAAAGAAGTAATGACGTATTACCACATCTAGGTAAGCAGGAGAAGTGATGTATAATTATTATAAACTCATCTATCAGCGTAAAGACGCCGCCATCTAAACACGCTTATCGCAATGCTTTCATTATTGTGTCGATATAGTTAAATTGAGAGGTCATAATCTTTCCATATACTGCGTCGAGACACATGTCTGTATACACCCAAAACCATAGTCAGTGGTGTATTACAACCAAGCTTCACCTAAAGCCCACGTCGTACCCAAGAAAATTCGAGACTTCATGCTGAATTCTGTAACAGAAAAACGTATGAATGCTTTGCTTGACCAGGCAATCGAATCCATAACATAAGCGTGAAAAAAGAACAAAAGAGGCAGTAAATGAAAAAAAATATCTAAGAGTAAATTTAATGCTTTTGTAAAACTCACTCACTTTTTGCCCACATGCGAAAAGGGCAAAAAAGTGCCCGTCAGTAAAAAAGTATATTGTAACTACGACAAAGAAGCAACCACGATGACAAATTAAAAATAAAACACAAAACCAACGTTTGTCCAAATACGATTTACACAAATATTTACACGTTTGCCAAATATTGGCCTACTTATCTTATATTATCTTATGTGGGGGCCAGTCAGTGCAGACCGGCGACACTTCGACCCAGTGGGATCTTTCGTGTCGATACTCTCCCAATAACGACTGTCATATGTACATGGCAGCCGGGACCGACGGCTTAACGTGCTCTCCGAGGCACGGAGCAGGCGATAATTGCCAATCAATACGCACATAATTTCGAAAAGTCATGTAACTTTCGAAAGTCAGAGGTGCGCGACGTGGGTTTGAACCCGAGACCCTCTGCATTGCAGTCTGTTGGTCTTCCCACTGAGCTATCGCTACTCTTCTTTCTTTCTTCTTAGCCTACTTAAGGCATCACATATGTATGTAGGTATCAGATGTGCTATGTAAAATGTAAGAGAGGTAGTTGGAGCTTACTGTGGGTAATTGATCACGCTTGCATAATTTACGTTAGACCCACAAGAGGTTGCGGAACTTATGTTTATATTGTGTGGTCTCGCTTTCCCTTTGAAGCAATACTTGAACCAAATTAATTGTAGAATCTTTGTAGATACATAATTGTCAAAATGTTTATGGGTACTTTATTTTATAAGTTATCAGCAAACATCGGTTATTACCTCAAAATATTATGTTATAGCATATGATATAACATTGCAAATGTTTTTGAATGTAAATGACCTTCATCGTATCTCCATACATATGTATAATCGATTTATGCTTATATGGCATATTCTTTTCTTTTTTATATATTACTAAAGTGACTAAGCGATAGCTCAGTGGGGAGACCAACAGACTGCAATGCAGAGGGTCTCGGAGTCGAACCCACGTCGCGCACCTCTGACTTTCGGAAGTTATATGACTTTTCGAAATTATGTGCTTATTGATTGACAATTATCGCCTGCTCCGTGCCTCGGAGGGCACGTTAAGCCGTTGGTCCCGGCTGCCATGAACATCTATGGCAGTCGTTATTGGGAAAGTCAGTACCCTCTAATATCCTGACACTGGTCTAGCCTTAGGGTATCGGTAGCCTTCGGGTTGCGGAGGTCAGGTGGCTGCCGCTCCGTGTAAAAACTGATATCCAGTCAAATCCGGTTAGACCAGAAAAGCCGACCCCAAGTGACTTGGGAATAATAAAGGCTAAGTGAGAAGACTAAAGTGGCTAACAAGCATACGGATCACCTGATGTTAAGTGGTTACCGTAGCCAGTGGACTCCTGCAACACTAGAGGCATCACTTGACCATGTATAAACCTTTTATCGCCCAGTTTGAAGAACCCTATTCTGAAGGGGTAAGGCAGAGATGAATTACATACGCATTCGCGAGCTATGTTTACAATTCTAGTCTACCGAGACATTGTCATATGTCACGCTGCTAGTGAGAATTTCCTGCAAAAAGCCAAGAACAATAGGCGAGAAAACAAGAGATTAAAGATCCGAGCCTTTGGATTTCATGTTCAATCGCAAACATAACCTTACCGTACCAAAGATATATATATAAATTAAAAGCACCGTTTCTATTAAAATTACTTGATCAAGTAAATTACGGGTTAGAAGTTAAAAATTACAGCAATTTAAAAGTGTCAAAATGATTACTTTAACCACTGCTGCTGCACACCTGTAATCTGCATCTCTTATATAACCGTTTTTTCTCAGTTAATTAAGTTATTGACTGCACCCCGTCTCAGCTCTATCGTCTCAATATTTTTTCCTTTTTACGTAAGGAGAGACGTCTGGGAACACGTTTAATAACCTGATCGAGATAATCATACGCTAGTCGGTAATTGCGTTTTTGTCTTTATATGTGTAGAGTTATGCCATCTCAGAATTAAAAAACAAGCCTATCTCCTACTTGTCATTTGACTCTAGATGTAGAGCTGATACTTTTTTCATTGACGTCATAGGTAATTGATTTTCTTTGCTACTGTTATTTACTGCCTTAGTAACGTAGTGTGTGTGCTGTGCATGCAGCCTGGGTTTGATTTTTCGGATAGAGTTATTGGGTTTATTTATCTGTAAAGAATTTTCAGTTGCAACAATTGAAGTGTGGATATGTTGTCGGTAGATGGCAATAGATTGACCACTTATTACATAGAATCTAAATTCGTAGCTGGCAAAATGGCTGGCGAAATACATTCTAACCATCTCTTCAGGCATACAGACGTGACATTAATATATACTTATATACATATATATATACGTACATAGACATATTAGTTGTTGTAATGAATATATTTCCAGACTGCTTCGTTATTGTCGACCGCGAGGTCCTAGGGTTCTGTTCCCTTAAAGACCAAAATGATCTTGGGTATTTCGGCCAGATCATTGTATCCATAAGACCTTTATTGTAATACCTATGTTCACAAATAAAGTTTGATTGATTGATTGATTGATTGATCATTCTCACGGTGTAGACTAGCCAAGTGGGGAACCCGTTGGTCTGCCACGCTGAGGACTTCAGTTCGATCCCACGGCACGCACCTTTGACATTTGAAGTTATATGAATATTAAATGGCTAAGTATCCCCTTATCTGTGAAGTAAATTAATTTATTGTCTTTATTAGAAATTACATAATTGTATATTTTGGTATAAAATATTTGCATGTGAAATTACTGACTAAGTATTAGAGCTTATATTAATATGTTAAGACCTACAATGTACACAGCGCTAAAGGCAAATAAATGATAATTAATTATTATTTATCGTGCAGAAAGCAAACTAACACGTAAAAAAAAACATTTTAGTAAATTACGGCGTAATTTCGGCTAGTTTTACTTATTAAATGTTGCGCTGTGTCGTGGCCTCTCAAAGCCCGTTAACAATAAAAAGCTAATATTTTGTGCCGTGGTGCATGCTTCCTCTTCACGTTGTGTTTATGACCTGTTGTTGTGCGGGCGACTCATTAAGGTATTATTTAATAAACTATATTTTGTGTTTAGTTACTAAGTAATTGGTAATACCTACATACATGGAGTCGGCTGTGCATCGTTGGAATGTTCGATCGACGAGTATAGTAAATCACAAGATATTATAAGAATAATATTCTATCACATACACACAACACCATCTAGCCCAAACTAAACTAAGCAGAGCTTGTATTATGGGTACTAGACAATGGATAAATATACATACATATATACTTTTTCGTTTTGTAAGTACATATGTACATATTATACGTAGAAATACCCAAACGAAGACAAACATCCGTGTTCATGCACACAAATGTTTGACTTGAGACGTGGCAATCGGTTACACTAACCACTACGCCAGCGAGGCCGAGATATGGTTAAGTACTGCGTCCATAGTAGCAGTAATGAATGCGACTGCTGTACTAGTCGGTTCGGTGCTCGGGTCAGACAAAATATTGTTGGATTTTTCAGACCAAAGATTTAGTAGCAACACGGAGACTGAACCTGTGCCCAGTATACAACAATAGACTTGACTCTTTTATATGAGACTTAAAAAATAAATGGCGAAATATGGGTTTAATATGTACTTGGCTACTTCTTTGGGGATATCTGAACCGAATGAGGTATGTGCCCTATTTTTGAAAACCCAACGAACCAAAATAGCGTGTCCCAAAATCGACACCAAACACTTATACCATTAAGACAACACGCAATTCAAAAATAAACAGCGTATAAATATTCATTGAAATTAAACTACTATATACGAATTTTATCGCGTTGTTTATTTGACACTTTATTACCTAATTTAGAAACTGTTACACTACTACTACTATTAAACTTTACTCATTTTTAAGCTAATTATATTATTTAATATTGTCTTCTGTTTACGCGAATATTATTCATTGAAATTAGACTACTATATACAACTACCATCTTAGTCTCCCCGTGACCATGGCTGCTGAAAAGCAACCGAAACGTCTGAGAAAGTGTAAAATTAAATTAAATAGTTTTAATAATAATTTAATTAGCTTAAAAATTAGTAAAGTTTAATAGTATTAGTAGTGTAACAGTTTTCAAAATTATGTAATAAAGTGTCAAATAAACAACGCGATAAAATCCGTATATAGTAGTTTAATTTCAATGAATAATATTCGCGTAAACAGAAGACAATAATATAGCGTATAAAATAGTTTAAACAAAAATATCATATTATGTTTGGCATCTCCTTACAGATCATACTTTTCCAGTTTTTGTATGAACAGGTATGGGAATGCGTTTGTTCTATTGTGGGAGACTTAGTCGAATACACAATCAATGGCAATTAGAATGAGATCGAAATCAATTGTTTTGTTAAGAGCTTTCTACTGTTAATGACATTGATGATTGGAATTTAGACATTTTTTATGTCGGGCTTAGCGCGGGCGATAGACGAGATATGTATCATGAATCATGACATAACAATACGCTTATATTTCTGTGTCTGATAATTTACTGATGTTGAAAAGAATAGTCTAGTGGCAAAAACTATTTGAAAAGTAATAAGTGGTAATAAGCCAACCGTAGTCTATGTATGTTCGCTGATACTGATATTCAGTCAAATCCAGTTAGACTAGAAAAGCTGACCCCAAGTGACTTGGGAGAAGAAGAAGTCTATGTATGTTTGCTTGCCAAAGTATCAAGCCCGCGTTGCCCAGTTTACGAAAAGGATTCAAAGATGGGTTGAAAAGGAAGGAATTGAAGAGAAAATACAGTCTATGGTACTTTTACTTAACAGCCGTAAAAATAGTACCAATGTTTATATACTTCGCCAGGTAAGTAGATAGCTTGTACTTCCCGAGCCGGATAACTCTGTCAACAAATATTTGGCAACTGCGGGCACTGTAACTCTAAGTTTGGTAAAATTACATAACACAATTTGAGTATACAGTGTGACTGGTTAAACATTGTACATGATAATTTATCGTCAGAAGTAAGGTATAAAAAGAAAAAAAAAGTAATATCTGTGTAGCCTGTTAAGAAAACCTTTATGAAAATTTGTATGATATATCCATAAAATGTGGACACTGCGCGCGTCGCCGCGTCGCATACAGCTATCGAGCGTGCTGCGCTACCAAGGCACCTTTGATAAGAAAAGGACGGCTTCGGTGCAAATTCAGGAGTGCAGGGAACGGTAACGGGGGGCGAGGGCGGAGTTTTTGTTTACCTTTGGTATATGCGCTAGAGTATCCACACATTAAGTTTTATTGGATAGGTCAAATTTTAAGTACCTATTTTTTTATATTCGGTTTCAGAATCGAGTACTGAATACGCTCCTTCAATATGTCCAGTCTTTTACCAATCAGTCTGTATATATGTATATTATATCACCCATAAAAACACGAAGCATCGTATGCGAAACAAAATCTTAAAGGCCTTTAAATATTTTGTCATGTAACATAGCTCATGCTAGGATTGCTTTAAAGATTAATTAGTGTAGGCATGTAGGAGTGGCTGATGAATCTGTTCTGTCATGTTTCACAAGCTGTGACGTAAGCGGTGATCGTAAATATTGAAACTGGTAGAGACATAGCGCGCGTTGATGTCTTTTGTTCTACATGTCAACTACACATTCTGTAGATTTATTAATGAACGAAATTACGGTTTCTGGTTTAATATAAAAAGCTTTACATACATAACTGCACGGATGGCGTAATGGTTTAAGTGGTCACCGTTGCCATGTTTTGTGAATTCGAATCTCACACGGGACTAAAATTTGTATGATCCACAAATGTTCCAAGTCTGAGTTGTCTTTGTGTCCGTTGTTTGAATATTTGTAAAGCCCTACGACGCAGGAATTATTCTTAAAGCGGGAGTGGTCTTTTTAAAGGAAAAGAAGAATGTTTAGCCTTTTATAGTATCACGACGATTTTCGAGTATTAATACACAGAGGTACATTACGCCATTTCGCCAGTTAAAATTTTCAGTGTCGGATACGAGCCTTTATAATTCCGAAGTCACTTGGCGTCGGCTTTTCTGGTCTAACCGGATTTGACTGGATATCAGTTTTTACACGGAGCGGCTGCCGCCTGACCTCCGCAACCCGAAGGCTAACGATACCCTAAGGCTAGACCAGTGTCAGGATATTAGAGAGTATTGACTTTCCCAATAACGACTGCCATAGATGTTCACGGCAGCCGGGACCGACGGCTTAACGTGCTCTCCGAGGCACGGAGCATGCGATACTTGTCAATCAATACGCACATAGTTTCGAAAAGTCATATAAATTCCGAAAGTTAGAGGTGCGCGAAGTGGATTCGACCCCGAGACCCTCTTCATTGCAGTCTGTTGGTCTCCCCACTGAGCTATCGCGTTATACCAAATGAAATGCTGTTATTGAGAATTTATTTATAGAAATGTGCAATAATATCTATCTTATAGGAATTGAATTCGAGACCTTAAACACAGCGCTCGCATTCAGTACCGCTGCGGTACCGCGGCAGTTAATGTAAGAAATATAAATACCATGTTTTTACATATAACATTGCATCTGACCTGCCTAATCATGAAAGGAAGGTAGAAATACGGAGCCTAACATAGAATCAAGGATATTAATTATAGACCTGGCGCAATGTGACTGCTAAGATCACGCAAACTATTCGCGTGGGATATATATATACCCAAATAAATAATACGTGGATATCTACTTGCGTGGATGATTCGCATCGTCATTTACACGATGTATATTACCAGCAAGAGCTTTACCTTGCGTACATTACCCATGTCGCTTGCATAAGCCATAAGTGTGGGAAAAAGAATTTAATTATATTGTCAGCAAACATACACAATACAGAACTATAAACACATGTCTAATACATTCCAAAATTTAAATAATTCAACCCCACAGGAAAGGGAAATAATGGGCACAAAAACTACCCCGTTGGCTCGAGCCCTAATTATAGAGCCCTTCGTAACGGATCACAAACCGTTGACCATATTAAAGAATATCATTACTTTTCGGCAACCTTTCTCTATAAGCTAAATAAAATCTTATTATTATCACATTAAAGAACAACTTAGATTAAATTGCATCATTTTAAATATTTCGTCTGAAACGCGAGGAGAATTAAGCCTTATTACATGCAATTTAAGATTCAATATGGATTGTAGGGCTACGGATAGTAAAGAATCACCCCGAGGCTACAAGAGGCATCGAATAACGTAAAAGTAATTTGACCGTATTAGTATTTAATGACAGTGTTGGACAAAAACTGTAATCAAATACACCTACCTGTGTGAGAGGTATCATGCGTAGTTATTTTATATAATTATTTGCTACTGATAATGAAAGTCATGTAATATTACTGTAGTGGCAAACAATGATGTGTTATTTTTTTGCATTGCCAATGTGGCAAATTGTTTTCGAATTATCTATTAGGCAGCTACTGTGGAATAGCCGTAAAGAAAGAAAGAAACATTTATTTGTAAGAATATAGTTACAAGGGTGTTATTAGAATCCATAATACGTTTCATATCGCACCCTTAATAAAACAGAGACTTATCTCATTATTTTGGATTAAACAAATTTGAACTCTATTGCAAAGATTTAACACAAATATATTATTAGAATTTAACATATACAATTAGAGTTCAAATTGCCTTACTTTCAAATTTCGAGTTAAGTCGCTGTTTTATTAAGACTGCGATATATTCTACCATGTCTGGTGTACAAATATTTAACCTACAACTACTTACTAATAGTTAACATTTTATTATATTATTTACTATATGACGACTTGATGGCGTAGTGGCGTAGTGGTTAGTGTAACCGACTGCCACGCCTGAGGTCGCGGGCTCGATTCCCGCACAAGTCAAACATTTGTGTGCATGAACATGGATGTTTGTCTTGGTCTGGGTGTTTCTATGTATAATATGTATGTATTTACAAAAAAAAAAGTATATGTCTATTTTTATCCCTTGTCTAGTACCCATAATACAAGCTCTGCTTAGTTTGGGCTAGATGGTGTTATGTGTATGTGATAGAATATAATAAGAATAGAATATAATTATTAACAGTATTCTAAGATATAAAACAGTATAAAAAGAAACATAAAATAAACTGAAATAAAACAAACAGAAAAAAATATCTTAGTATGGTTATCATAGGGTACCATCATGAATATAATCTTATTTCGAATAATAGCCAACTTGAAGGGAAATAAAATTATAGATGGGATAAAAAGATAGGAATAGAAGAGACCTTGTTTGAGTTTTTGAAACTCTTATTCACCAGGGAAAAGCTAGTAACTACTTCTACATCAGTTTCTTACAAGCCAGTTCAATCTTAACCTCCCTAATAATTAGCTACAGCAGTCTCTTTTACTTGCACTTTCATCGTTGTTATATTTATGTCTCTTAGAAGAATCTAACAAATGGAATATTTGCCAAATCCTACGTTGATTGCATAATGCCGGTTTTCCGTGATCAAAACAGATTTTACTAACATACGAGTTATGATTACAACATCCATCTAAACTTAGATAAAACGCAAATAACCGTTTATGTTAGGACCGTTGTGAGACTGATATAAACGTTATGTACAGTCCGATGCAAACTTAATGGCGGCTCTGAACATCGTACGAGTCATTGCGCAGAACCCAATATTAGGTGTCAGCGGGACGTACCGGCACGGGGCGGCAGGGCACCTCCCCGCCCGCCTTTTCTTTCACCCGCACTCGCCCTTCGCGTCTTGTATTTAGCGTGTGAGTTATATCCGTATACTGCCTACACCTACCTACTTCCGCACACCTGCACTCGCAGCTAACTTCCAAGCCGCCATTAAGTTTGCATTTAACTATACCTATTGAAAGATAAAAATCGGAATAACTCATTAATTTTGGGATTTTTGCCAATTATCGATTTACTCGATTATCCTAAGACATAAAAACTTTTATCATATTATGTTATATACACATACAAGTACATACATCAGGTGATACGTTAATGGCATGATGAACATAAACAGAATACGTGTTGTTTTAATTATATGATAATTAGTCACTATATAAGCGAAGCTGTGATCATCTTCACACTTCAGTTGATATAGAAAGCGCTTGAATTATGATGGTATTCTATTTATTTATTAGTTAATAATACCACATTGGATGCAAATACATATATGTGAAGTAACAGAGACACATTTCGTCATATCAAGTTTAGCTATTTACTTATTCTTAACAATTTTTAAAAATTACATATCAACTATGTAATAAATCAATATGTTAGTAATACAAGTGAGAAACGGCCATGAATTGCCGTAAATCTTAGAGTTTGAAAAATAGGTATCACGTGACCTTGAGTCTGAGGTCAGAGGTCAAAGGTCATAGTCATTTCGGGGGTATATCGACTATGCTGAGTCGAATGACTTTGACCGCGAGTCTCTAGCTCTTACGGTTCTCGAGTTGAAAGATGGTATCACGTGACCTTGAGGTCAGAGGTCAAAGGTCATAGTCGTTTCGGGAATATATCGACTATGCTGAGTCGAATGGCGTTAACTGCGAGTCTCTAGCTCTTACGGTTCTTGATTTGAAAGTTGTATAACAGACAGACGGACAAAGCTGTTGTATAAAAGTTTTTTCGAACTCTAAGAAAGTGAGTTGTACTACTGCCTGCTGCAGCATAAGTTTGCCGTCGAACGGAAGGTTTCGGATCGATGTTCAGCCGAGATTTCTGGTATTTAGATTTTTGAAATTTTCCCTTGCAGCACGTCAACTGAAATAGTATAGTAGTCTAGTGCATTAAAACCATAACTAGCGAAATGTCTGTGTAGTATAACATTGTTTTTAGTATTATATTTTTCTATGTCCCTTTTGGGGATATAGAAATGAGAATATACTAAAAAGTACGTTAGAAAGTACTTGATTTAAGCCAAATATTCAGTGCTAAAAAAACTCAAGTGTGCGCGTTCAGCTCAAAAAAACCCCTATTCTCTCCACTTCTCACTCTTCGGGGCACCACGCTGCCACTGCAGGATATTCTTAACATCTTAGGCATGGACATCCGCCACGACTTTAACTCTAGGGACTACATCGAGGGTGTAATAACCACCACTGCACGCAAACTCGGGATTCTAAACAAGGTGCGGCGTTTCTTTACTCCTGAACAGCGGTATTAGCTGTACAAAGCCCAAGTCTGTAGCAGCATGGGGTACTGTTCGCACATTTGGAATGGTTCCGCTAAGTACCTACTCGATGCCTTAGACAAACTGCAGCGTCAAGCCGTACGTATAATCGACAACCAGGAGGTTACGAAGGACATCGAACCGCTACAACTTGGTAAAGACTTTGCGTCCCTTAGCGTATTCTATCGCCTCTATCATGGTGAATGCTCCGAGGAGTTATTTGACCTCACCCCACCTTCCCCCTTCCTTTTGAGAACCACACGTGCCAGTCTTCGTAACCACGGATGGATGGTTAGCACAATCCCGTCTCGCACCAAAAGGTTCAGCAATTCCTTCTTATGCCGTACCATACAACTTTGGAATGGTGTGTGTACCCACACACACCACCACACCACCCTCCTTTCTATGACATTGAGTCCTTCAAACGTAGTGTGAAGAAGTATCTGGTCGGACCGGCTTGACACTGACGACAGCTAGAAGACATCTATCTTCTCCTCGTCGTCACTGTCTCTGGACTGTAATTGGGCTTTCCATCAGGTCCAATACAATCACTTCGCCGAGTAAATATAAAAAAAAGAAAATATATTTAGGTAAGTATGTAGAATATATTATAATAATTTTTTTTCTGTATAAGTATAGTTACAAATATTTAAACTTTATACATAGATGTACAATAGAACTTAAAATTTTGGAATCTGAAATCTTATACATATATGTATAACTAGCTGACCCGCGCAACTTCGTCTGCTTCGCATAAAAGAATTTGCCCCGTTTTTGCAACATTTTTATTGATGCGCCGCTTCTATTGGTCGTAGTGTGATGTTAAAAGGCCATAGCCTTCCTCGATAAATGGGCTATCCAACCCTAAAATAATTTTCCATTTGAACCAGTAGTTCCTGATAGCGCGTTCAACCAAACAAACAAACTCTTCAGCTTTATAATATTAGTATAGATAAAAATGACTCTGTAGACATAATGGATGATACGCAGTCTCTCTAGAACTATAAATAGACAGCAATCGGTTTGCCCCCTTACGTGCTATCTAACAACATAGTTAAGTCTAGTATAGTTCTGCCTATCCCTTGTGTTAAACAGGGACGTAAACGTAAAGGAATATTGGTGCCACGGGATAAAAAAAAATATCTGGTTATATTTTATAAAGAGCAACCTATTGACGAATACCGGGCACGATTTCAATCTATGCTCTGCTACAAAGAATTATCTAGTAAAAGAAAAATTAAACTTGCCTGTCCAGAGAATCAAATGTGACGTCACGACAAGTAATTCTACAGTCACGTTTACGAATCACCTTATAGGTTTTTAAATACCAGTTAAAAATCTCTACATAAAAAAGTAGAGTTCTATGTCTTCTTAATTAACTTGGCAATTTAATTTAACGAGTTAGAGCTTTGGAGAGACGCAAAGAGAGTCTTTTTTATAGCTTTACGTTCTTACACAACGGCGATCTATAGAACAATGGTGAGCAGCGCTGTTAATGGGTAAGGCAGAGCAGGAGCTGCGCCCGCGCAACTAACAATGCTCGTTAAACCCAATAGGGCTGTCGTAAAAATATTTTAGGAATTATTTTTTGCTACCCAAATTGCTAGTATTTTATAAATTAAATTTAAATAATATTGTCTTCTATTTACGCGAATATTATTCATTGAAATTAAACTGCTATATACGGATTTTACGGAAAGTGTAAAAATAAATTAAATCTAAATAGTTTAATAATAATTTAATTAGCTTAAAAATTAGTAAAGTTTAATAGTAGTAGAAGTGTAACAATTTTCAAAATTTTGTAATAAAGTGTCAAATAAACAACGCGATAAAATCCGTATATAGCAGTTTAATTTCAATTAAATTTAAATCTTTAATAGTATTCATGTATTATATCTTCAAATTTTAATGATATTTCATTGAAAATTTGCAGAGAATCTTAATTTTTTGTCTGGCAAGGCTTAATTTTTGGCTGTAGGTAAAGTCCTACAGCCAAAAAATTGAAAAAAAAAAAAGATTTTTAGAGTTTATATTAAAATTAAAATGTTTTGTATACATAGTTAATTTAATTATATTTTTATTGTAACAATTTTGAGCAATACATCTAGAATTTATTTTATATCTTTAAACAATATATAGGCGTAGAGATAAGAGAAGAATTTGCCCAACAGTGGGATACAGCCCTATAACCACAAAGTATAGTTAAAGTAACGCCGGTTGCTGCAAGCGGTAACCCACCATTGATCGTATACAATAGAGCCGTCTGCGCACGCGCCGCTATTTACACAAGATCCGATTACACTTCACCGATTTCCTCAATTCGAACGGTTTGTTTGTTTGTACAATTAGAATTAAGTTCGACAACAATAAAGACTTTCCTGCCATTGAATACTCTAAATAACGGAACGGAATTACGGCTTTAATACGTCCAGAAGTATTGTGTCCCAATATGGTAAAGCCGACGGGAAAAATCTTTTGTTGAACAATCGAAATGTTAAACAATTTCAGTTACCAATCTCGAATTGGACAAAATTGTTATTAGGTTTTTTTTAGATAATTAATGGAAAATATAATCGAGTTCGATTGCCAAATGTGTTTGCTGTCAGGCAATTCGCTTATATCAATATTAAACCTAACTATTATATGGTACCTAAAACATGGATGGAAAATGTGAGTGAAGTACATCTCAACTTATCCAGTGAGTTATACTAAAAAAAAAATTACTGCAAATCAGGTCATTGGACCAATGAAGCTCCTAGCTACGTGTAGCGGCCATGATTTCAATCTCCGATATGCTACTTATAATTTATATATATCTACATATACAAATGCAGTGATAGCCTAGTGGGATACCGCTGGACTGCCACGCAGAGGTCTCAAGTTCGATCCCAAGGCACGCATCTCTGACTTTTCGAAGTTAAGTGCGTATTAAATAGTTAATTATCGCTCGCTTTAACGGCGAAGGAGAAACATCGTGAGGAAACCTGCATGTCTAAGAATTCTCAATTATATTCTTGAAGATATGTGAAGTCTACCAACCCACACTAGGTCAGCGTGGTGGACTATGGCCTAACTTTTCTCACACTGAGAAGAGGCCCGTGCCCAGCAGTGGGACAGTTTAATACAGGGCTGATATATAAATTTTTATTTTTTTTATACATCCAAGGTGGCTAACAGTCATACGGCCCACCTGATGGTAAATGGTCACCGTAGCCAATGGACGCCTGCAATACCAGAGGCATCACTTGCGCTTGCCGACCCTTTAGGAAAGGAAGTGGGAAGGAGAAGGAGCGAGCAGGGGAAAAGAGGGTGATTGGGCCATCGGCACTCTCATTCACCGAAAGAAACACAACAGTAGGAATACTGCTATTTCACGTCGATATTCTGTGAGAGGGTAGTCCTTCCCCGGTCGAGCCGGCCCATTCATGCTGAAATCAGCGAGGCTCTACTACTCTGCCCCCGCGATAGAGCAATTATTACTAGGACAGCTAGGTGTTGTCTTCGGAAAAAGGCCTCTATAATTTCAGTCTGCCTCGATGATGCAGCAAATGGTGTTGCAGGCGTCTATAGATTACGGTGACCACTTACCATTAGGTGGGCCGTATGCATGCTTGCCATCTTAGTTGTATAAAAAAAAACATTACAAACATTCAAACAACAGACACAAAGAACGCCCAGATCCTGAATTAAAATATATCTGGTGAAAAGTTGCGTATAATAAACTCTTGCCTACCCCATACCCGGAGTTAGAAAGGCGTGAAGCTATGTCTGTCAAGTATCTTAAGCATATATCAAGCAGTTTCCCCTTCAGTATAAATCAATTCAATGAGTCACGATCTTGTTAAATTAAAATTTTATGCGTATCTGTACTTTCTTAATCGTTCATTACCATTCGATGTTTTAAATGGCATTTTAATAGCCAGCAACTACACATTTTCCAGACGCTATAATGCTATAGAACATTTCATCACAAAACGCAATAACAATTTGACTGAACCAGAAACGAACCTAACAGTTCACGATTTGGTATGCAAGAGGGTACAGTTTTACTACACTAACGAAGCAGTTCTTTACTATCTATATTTATAGTTATATTATTTGTAGCTTTGTCTGTTTGTTAAGTTTGCACCGCTAAACCGCTGAATCGATTTTGAAGACATATTTTTTTGGCAAACAACCATACGGCTTGATGGAAAGTGGTCACCGTAGCCTATGGACGCATGCAACACCAGAGGCATCACTTACGCGTTGCCGACCCTTTAGGAAAGGAAGTGGGAAGGAGAAGGAGCGGGAAGCGGGAAAGAGGGTGTTTGGGCCTTCGGTACTCTCACTCACCGAATGAAACACAAGAGTAGGAATACTGCAATTTCACGTCGATATTCTGTGAGAGGGTAGTCCTTCCCCGGTCGAGCCGGCCTATTCATGCTGAAATCAGCGAGGCTCTACTACACTGAAAACTTTTTATATAGAGATAGTTTACATACTGATAAAGGATATATGAGCTAGTGGTAGATAATTTTATGCAAATGTCGTATTTCAACTGTTATCTTCGAAGGGGTAGCCAGAGGTGAAATATATCTTCATTCCACTAGGTATGTTTTAGATCTTACGTAATAGTAGACAAACCTTTATAATAATAATATTCTATTCTATATTCTATCACATACACACATCACCATCTAGCCCAAACTAAGCAGAGCTTGTACTAAGGGTACTAGACAATGAATAAACATACATATATACTATTATTTTTGTAAATACATACATATTATAAAAAGAAACACCCAGACTAAGACAAACATCCATGTGCATGCAAACAAATATTGACTTGTGCGGGAATCGAAACCACGACCTCAGGCATGGCAATCGGTTACCACCTACTACTAAGAACATTTTAGACTTACTATTAATAGAAAAGTCAATTACACTGTCTGATTGGTGAATCCAACCCGAGCCATCACGATCAGTTATAAACATAAGCGCAGAGTTATTGGAACAACGATGCGGCCTATACCAGGCAGCTAACTGATAAGTGATAACCTATAACGGCAGATGACTGCGCGGATGACGCGGTGGTTTAAAGGGTCGTTGCCAGCTGCCATTGCACTGAGTGTTGTGGGTTTGATCCATACGGGACAAAACTTTGTGTGATCCACAAATGGTTGTTCTGAGTCTGAGCTCTTTGTGTCCGTTGTTTGAATGTTTGTGAAGTCCCACACGACACAGGATTCCTAGAGTGAGTATTGTCTTTAAAAAAAAGGAATGGAAGAAATAATAATAATATATTATATTGACATCTCATTTACCCCTCTCCTTATAGAACTCAACAGCACTTTTATACGATTATTACAACTTATCAATCATATCGTACTTTACGATTTTACGACATAATAATCGCAAGTCATTGTATTCGTCGACGTTGTGTCAGGAGGTACGACGTAAGCTCATAAACTTGCGATGCGACAATCGCGTTACATTGACGTCTACTGCGCACATAAATGCGCCGTAATAAACTTATTGTGGCGATGCGTTTGTCATGTGTCGTTTAAGTCACAAGAAGTAAAGATTTTCTATCCTTTATTCTTTGACGTGATCGCCTCGGTGCCGCATCAGTAGAGTATGCGACTGCTGTTCATGAGGTCTTGGGTTCAATTCCCGGGTTGGGAAAAGTTTTATTGGGTTTTCTGTCTAGGAGTTCTCAGTTGCAGCACGGAGTCTAAAATTGTGGCAGGTAAACGGCAATAGGTTTGCATCCTATTACGTGGTACCCTAAATAGTCGGCGAAATGTGGATGTGACCTCTGCCTTCTCCTACGGGCATACAGGCGTGTAACTATCCTCCATTGTTATTTCAAGGCAGCAAATAAGCGTGCCACGCGCCTGATTAACATTGGAGATAACTCTCTCTGGTTACGATCCCGTTCGCCCCTTAAGGTTCGCCCCCTAGTAGGTATTTGTCGCCTTTCGATTCTAGTACCTATTCGCCCCTTATTATAAGATCAAAAAAGTAAGGGTTAGGTTATGTTAGGTTCCTTCTTAAACCCACCAAAAATAGGAGCCAATCGACTTAGTTTGATCTCTTTAAAATATTTTAGTAAGCATATTTTGGTTTGCAATTAGTATTTTTGGTGGAACAAAGGCAAAAAATTGAAGAACAGTTAATGTCATTTTACTATTAAACAGTAAAGATATGACTAAGGGTCGAAAGGGTACGTTTAAAAATAATATATCTTATTTTATCTAGGTTCTCCCCTTGATAAGGGCTCTGAGTTAAGGGGCAAACAATTTACAACTTTCTATGAAAAGGGTGAAAGTCAAGGGACGTACGGGGTCGAAGTCCTCTCTCTCACCTGTAATAAAATAATTATTACGTACTTCGCCGACCTTGTTAAGCATTATTAATGCCCTAATTTTTAAGATGTTTTCACCTGCTTATAGGTATATATCTTTGTGGGTCTTTTTTTTTTTTTTTTTTTTTTTTTTTTTTTTTTTTTTTTTACGTGGGGGAATGCATGACGCATACCCCTCCGCGGGGGCGGGCGGAGGGGTTATGTCGGACTCGCCGGGGTAAAATAAGATGTTAAGATGATAAAGTACCTCCCGGAATACCGACTAAACCTACCACGGTGTTCCTCGATAAAACCACTATCGACGGGGCCGCGCGAATCACTTTCGCATGCGGTCGCGACCCCGCCGAGGTTTCGGCCCGCCGTATGAAACGGCAGGCCACTACACGAAAGACCTACCCTAAAGGCACTTCTACCACTCCCTACTGTCCCCCCTAGAGGGGAGACGGACTCAACACAGAGGCACGCGTGGGAACACGCACGCCGCCTCTCGGACCTGGTGCTGAACGGATGGCGGGCAGGCCCACAAAGCCCGCCACCCCCAGGTCAAACCTCAGGGTGGCTGGAGGTCGTCCCGCGCCCTCCGGCGCCCGGCTCTGCGGTTGGGGAGAGGGTTCAAACGCTCCCTCTCCCGCTCCGCCGCCTCCTTGATGGAAATGACTTCCTCACAAAAGGAGGCGACGGCGTTCCACGACCTCTCACTCCGGACCATAGACTGAACTACGGCCGGGAGCGAGAGGGCAACCAATCCGACTGCCGCGATCAATTCACGGCGCTGCGATGCCCAGGCGGGGCAAACCGCCAAAGTGTGCAGCGCCGTGTCCTCAACTACGTCGCGGCAGTCGCCGCAGTGGTGACAACCGGGCGTCTCTTGCCGGCGTATACGACACAGGAACTGGCCAAAACAACCGTGGCCAGTCATTATTTGTGTCAGCCGGAAGGTGAGGGCGCCATGGCGCCTCTCCAGCCACTCCTCAAACACGGGACTTACCGCCACGATCGTAGCGTGCCCGATCTTTGTGTGTCTATCTAAACCCTAATTAACTGGATATAAAATATCAAGCATATAATTATTAGTCATTAGTATGGCACTAAAATATACAAAAATATTCGTACAACTAATTTTAGCAACGCGTTTCGCTTATCATTTACACCACACTCGTCTTCATTCATTTCAATCGAAATATTCTTGCATTGATAGAGTGAATATAGGGAGTCATTGTACAACGTTGTAGAGCACAAACTGTTATGCGGCTCCCGTCCGTGTTTCAAGTGCGCTACAATGGCCTCCAGTCGTTTTCAAAAGCGTTCTGTCATGTGAACATAGAGTTACGATGCACTACAATTTATTAACCTTCAAATGCTAGGGGAGGCGCGTTAGTATGACCAACCGTCCCGTATTTGTCGGCAAGTCTCATATTTCAATTATTTGTATATGATAAACATTTTTTTTTAATTTTTCGTTTATTTTGCCATACATTTAAAAGTTGAGTGTTTGTACTTGCTATAAAAATGAAGTCTGTTTTAAAAATATTTACAGCTATTTCTGTCAAATATTTGACATTATTTTTTATTTTTATCTTAGGAACTCCAACAAAGGATACACAGTACATGCAATAATAAAAAAAAGTTGTTTGATGATTTGTGCTCCTTCAATTGCAGGAGAACACGTCGTGAGTACATCATCATTTCACATTCTTTACATAAAACAAAAAATTATAAGATATTATACAGGTTGGTAAATTTACACACATTAGTGTTTAATCATCTCAAGAGATTGTATAGGAGACAAATAAGAATACCTGGAGGGGAACAAGAATTATTAGGCGAACGATATCTGTCCTAATCAGGTACATATTAAAGAAAAACCAGGTTAAGTGTAGTTTAAGCTTAGAGAGTTATGTTAGCATAAGAAAATCTGTTTTCGTAGTTCTTAAATAAGAAAAATTACAGAGCCTTTTATAATTATCCTAAATAAAAAAGAAACAAGGTAGCCACCCTACTTGCAAATAATACAAGTTATTGAACGATTTTGCAGCACAATAGATTGCATGAATGTTTAGGACGGGTATTGGTCGCGGATATAAACATTTGGAGGGTGAGCAGAACTGTTGACTTTACAATATCACTCCCTGTATCCGATCGGTATTGTAGAGTTGAGCCTATTGTTACCGTGTATCTTGTATAATGTACATATTGTAAAGGGATGCATGTCAATTTGACAAGTTGTTTTTGTGTGTCTATTGCAAAAATAATCTGATTTACATTTAAATGACTGCCTGGATGCCGAAGTGGTTCGAGAGATCATCTTGTAACTGTCTTTCGAAATCCTCTGTTCTATAGCTGCGATTTTTAATCTGTACAATGCGTACATTCGCAAGTCTTATAAGTAGAGAAAACAGCAGTTAGAAAATGTAACTCGTTAATAAAATGCCTCGTGGGTTCTGTGATATCAGTGTAATATCATTGCTTCCGATCGTAACGACCTAGGTATTCTTGTTAGGACAAAGCTGTTTTTTATTATTACACTGGTAGACGAGCCACCTGGAGGTTAGTGGTACGACTTTAACAATATCAGGAGTACACACTACACTACACATCTAAGCCGCTGCCTACCGTGTTGTACTACTATAATTTCTTTAAACCTACGTAAAAGTTCGTGAAAGAAATGGTCACTGAAAGCATACCATGCTGAATGGACATGTTTCCAAGTGAAAGGGATGAACCCTGCTGCAGTGTCCAGTGGTACAGTAGTAATGACTTCCGATTAATGGCAATAATCTTAGGTTACGTCACATGAGCCATTAAATAGTAGCAATATATGCTTCCAGTTAAGTAATTTTTAATAGGCTTTCTCTGGAATATCTCCGATCTTCTCTGTAAACGTTCGCCTAGGCTTACGTTTACTTCATCTTGCATTACGTCTACTAAACGGCTCGTGATAAATATCACCATATATTTCTGCTACATGCCCTGTATTGAAACTTGCATGTATCTGTTTTATAAATCCAAAGCATAGCAAATACGAAATTCTGAACAACAAATAAATCATATTCCTCTAAAAAACAGCACTTCTCTCCACGTTAGAAATGTTTAATTCAAAACCGGTCTGCGGAGCCGGTCTCACACAATAGTCCCGCTCATTTATATCACTCCCGTCGAACGAGGGGTAAGCACAATACGTGCTATTTCAAACAACCCTTTGTGCTTCTATTTTCATCTAATATATTCAAACGTATCCATGCAAACGGTAGTCGTTAAGGTTAGTAACCCGATATTTAGTCAGCGGCTGTTTATTTGCCACAAATCTTTCGGCGTTTGTTCACGAAACAAATTACGTTTGCTGCTTGACATATTAGCTGTTAAAGTGTGAATTCTTTTGTTGTAGTTGGGTATCGAAGTGAAGTATTTTGTTAAAGTTATATTGGTCGGTCGGTGTTCCCACAGTTATGGTCACGACTTGATACTTTGTAAGTTCGAAAAGTTGTTAAAATAAACTGTATAACTATCGTATCGTTTGTTTTGCCGATAATATACCTATATACATAATTATACGCCTATATTCCTGAGGAAGTAGGTAAAAAGTATTACATAAATATTTCGTTACTGTACGTTTGTATATAATAGGGTCAGCCACAATCCCTTGCAATGGTACTTTTCACACTTTGTTCGACTTAGGAATCGATTCCGAAGACTCATGCGCAGCAAACACGATCAGTACGGCTGTGAGACCGAGGCAGTCGGTTTTAAAATCGTTTATATTAGAATGGGTGGATGGATGGCTTGTACACAATGCAAGTGGCTGACGCACGATACATGTGCATGATACTCGCTGGAGCCTGCATGCTCAGTGCATGCAGGCTATATGTATACTTGCTTATTTTTATTAATTTTGTTTTCTATTGAATTTTACTATTCATTGCTACCAAGTTACTACTGTCTTAGAATGATCATCGGTAATGACAAATTGATATCCGAATAAAGAGCCAACTTAATTTACTACTCTTGCTGATCACTTTCATTTCTTTAGAAATATAATTTTTAGAATAGTGTTCTATCTTTTTCTTAGACTATCAGATATAGTGCTTAGTCAGGTGTAATAGTAGACTCCTTCGATGCTTTTAAATAAATAATTATTGTATCGTGGAGTCTTCAAACATTCAACTACAACCCCGGAGTAATATTTTCGGGTCGCTAAAATGTTTGTTCTGAGTGGCAAACTAAACTTGTTGCTTGTTTGTCTGTTAAAAATTGTCAAATTCATTCATCAATCCGTGGACAATGGTGTTGATTATATGTTAGATAATTTAATGTAAAACACTATCTTGTAATACTTTACCATGTAATTGTTTTTTGTCACTAATAAATAAAATAAAAGAACTTGTTAAACCACTGCACATTTCGTGCATTTAGTTGGTCAGTGTTACCTTCATGTATGCAGTAAGCCTAATTCCATGGCACGCACACATCACGCCAGCGTGTCTGCGCGCGTGCGGCATCCGACCTTATTAGCTGAGACTTAGTATGCCGCAATAAGCTTAACTTTTATAATACCAATTATTAACAAGCTGTCGTCTTCAGTTACTCTCGTCTTAAATTGAAAATAGCTAATACAATGATATCTTACTTAATTAAATTAAAGAGAGCAGCGATAGCTCAGTGGAGAGATCAACAGACTGCAATGCAGAGGGTCTTGGGTTCGAACCCTCGTCGCGCACCTCCGACTTTCAGAAGTTATATGACTTTTCGAAATTATGTGCGTATTGATTGACAATTATCGCCTGCTCCGTGCCTCGGAGAGCACGTTAAGCCGTCGGTCCCGGCTGCCATGAACATCTATGGCAGTCGTTATTGGGAAAGTCAGTACCCTCTAATATCCTGACACTGGTCTAGCCTTAGGGTATCGTTAGCCTTCGGGTTTCGGAGGTCAGGTGTCAGCCGCTACGTGTAAAAACTGATATCCAGTCAAATCCGGTTAGACCAGAAAAGCCGACCCCAAGTGACTTGGGAATAATAAAGGCTAAGAGAGAAGAAGAAGTTTAGGCAAATGTTATACATTGAAATTAAATTACTTTACACAGGTTTTATCGCGTTGTTTATTTTATAACGTTTTTATTACACAATTTTAAAACTAATAAACTACTACTGTTAGAGGTTATTGCAATTTTAAACTATTAAAATTATTAATAATAACCTCACGCGAGCTCTGAAATCTCTCTATGACGATTCCAGAGCTTGTTTTAGGATAAAAAATGGGACCTACACAGAAAGATTTAGTGTCGAAAAAGGTGTTAGACAAGGATATGTAGTCACCCTAGCTGTTTCACATAAAAACAAAGTACATGGACAATTGTTTGAAAGATTTAAAAGATTGTGAATGGGGATTAAGAATGAATGAGTTACTTGTCAAATGTCTTCTTTATGCCGATGACCAAGTAATACTTGCGTCATCAGCAGAAGAGTTGCAGGCGATGGTAACTATTATGCATGGTGCTTTTGAGAGTAAAGGAATGAAAATAAATGTAAGCAAGACGAAAGTAATGGTATTTGAAAAAGAGAAGTGCATGCCGATATGTAATATCATGATTGATAGAGAACAAGTGGAGCAAGTGAAAGAGTTTGTATATATAGGTACTTTGTCTATAAGGGATGGTAAACATGAGGTAGATATTGAAAGGAGAATGATTGCCGGCAATAAAGTGAATGGCGCTCTACGCGCTTTTATGGACAGTTGAAATGTATCCGAAAAGGCATGTTTGGCTGTTCATAGAGGACTATTAGTGCCTACACTTATGCATGCAGTGAAAGTTGGGTATGGCAAAAAAAGCACAGGAGCAGAATAAATGCTGTAGAAATGAGAGCTCTGAGAGACATATGTGGTGTGACTCTGAAAGATAGAATAAGGAATAGTGTGATTGGAAAGAGATGCGGAATGAAAGTGGATATAGTGAAAAGAATATAAAAGGATATGTTAAGCTGGTTTGGGCATGTAGAAAGAATGAACGAGGAAAGACTGACTAAGAAAGTTTATAAGGCTAGTGTGAATGGAACAGTCGCAAGAGACAGACCTAAGCGAACGTTTATTGACCAGATCAGAGATGTTCTGGACAAAGGCCAGATTAAGAGCACCTTAAACCGGCGAGCGTGTATGTGATGAAAGTGAAGGAAGCCAGGGAAGTGTGTCAGGATCGTAGCAAATGGAAATCCGTAGTCTCTGCCTACCCCTCTGGGAAACAGGCGTGAATCTATATATGTATGTATTGTTAAATTATTAAACTATTAAGATTTACACTTTTCACAATATTTTTGTTCCTTTTCGGCGGCCATCGTCACGGGGAGATTCCTGGTTATCCGTATAAAATGTTTCCGTAAAGTAGTTTAATTTCAATGACTGATTCTAGTTTGAATATAGATTATCCATCCAAATGTCACATTTAAGCAAATATCTAATGTGGCTTTTTTTTATTGCCATCGGTGGCAGACAACCAAGTGGTCCACTTGTTGGAAAGTGGTGACCGCTGCTCATGGACTTCAGCAATGTCAGGCCACAGCAAAGCCTTAATGTCAGATGTCTCAAGAAATGAGGCTATTTAGCTAACCAGGTGACCTTAAGTGGTGACAGAATTATCGTTCAGCCTCAGTAGAGCGGATGATCAGCGCCAGGTGGTAGAAAGTTAAGTATTTATGAGAAGGAAAGTTATCAACATCGGAATTTATTATTTGTTAGTTTTTTTATAGTTGATTGCGTCGTTGCTACTGTGTCTATATGTGTATAAGTTTCCACTTATAATATATGCAGCTGAGATTGAGATTGTAACAAGCGTCAGTGAAAGTTTTATTAGGCTTTTTCTGGTAGGAAATTTTCAGTGGGAGCACGGCGCGGCGTCTGAACATATGCCCGGTAGATGACCACTCATCCCATTAGTTGAATCCTTAAAAAAATTGTGTTTAAATGCCTGACGAAGGCAAATGCGTATTTCTGGTCAATAGAGGAAGGTCTATATACCTATATATTAAATTACATATGTTTGGTTATAGCAATAGATTTATCCATAGGTAAGATATCAGTACTAAAATATTACGTATTTAATCAACGTGAATAAAAATGAAATGGTAAATAGCCATATAAATTATATCCTAGAGACCCAGTATATGTAAGTAATGTACTATTTACTATTTAACTTCTGTGCGCGTCACACAGTGTGCGATTTATAAAACAAAACACTGCTATGCGTAACGCCTTTTGACTTTTTTGCAACCCACGCAAGAGATACTACCACTTAGAGCAGCGATAGCTCAGTGGGGAGACCAACAGACTGCAATGCAGAGGGTCGCGGGTTGGAACCCACGTCACGCACCTCAGACTTTCGAGGGTAATATGACTTTTCGAAATTATGTGCGTATTAATTGACAATTATCGCTTGCTCTGTGCCTCGAAGAGCACGTTAAGCCGTCGGTCCCGGCTGCCATAAACATCTATGGCAGTCGTTATTGGGGGAGTGTCGACACAAAAGATCCCACTGGGTCGAAGTGTCGCCGGTCTGCACTGACTGGCCCCCACATAAGATACATACATACTATCACTTGCGCGGGTCGTTTACTGTATGTAAACAAGCGACGCAAACTCTTCTATAAATACCGTATGGTTACCACGTGCATATAGCCAGCGACAGTCTGTTACGTCTATAGGCATTAAAGGCAGGTTGCACATATGGTAGTAGCATTAGTCACGCGCATGCGGATTAGCGTCCACAGGTGACAATTTACGTCGGACCACTCCCCCGTGGGATGTAGAACGCGCGAGGCTACTTATAGCCTCATGGGAAATTAATTAACATAACTCATTATTGCGTTAATGGATTCTAGATTTACTGTAGTGAAGTGATGCGTTATATGAGTCCGATAGTTAATTGTACGGAACAGTATATTAGTCTATGTACTAGGTGTAACAGTTAGGTGTGGTTATATATTTGCCAATATTTTCAACAATTAACAAATTTGGACATGCAGTCTCCAGTAGGCTGGTGTGAAACGTGTTGCTGATGTTTCGGGCTAACTGTTCGAAGCGTGAGAAACATGTATTCTGAAAATCGTCCTGAATTGCACTACGTAATTTCTTGCTTGTCTTAAACCCCTTACAGTAATCCGAACAACGAAGTAATAAAAAATTTAAATCGTACATGAGTTTTCGTTTTTTATATTCAGAGGTTTACGTAAACCAATGTTCCTGTGACCTTCAATACGATTACGCTCTCTATGATACAGAATCGTATGACAAAAAGGTACACCTTTTACCTACAGGTAATATCTTTAAAACACGGACACCACTAGACCTTATTTTACAAAAATTATAATAATTAATCTGCAACACTAGTCCCTACCATGCAAATATAAAAGTTAAAATTTAGTATCTGACAACATAATAACAATTATTAACACGTAATTACTGTCTATCACAAAAAAAACAATTCTATTTCTTTATCTTGCCACGTTAGTTCTTGTTAGTTCCTTCGCCACGGGTGCTGGGTACCCTGGGAACGTCGTGTCACGGCCGCTGCCCTCCGCCCTGCGCAGGCGCACCTGCGTCACGCTCCGCCGTTCACACTTGACCGATAGCGTGCATGTGTCAGGTGGAGCAAGTGCAATGACTTTGGACTCATTTAATATGTTTGAAAGTTAATTATTTTCAAGTGTAAACTTACACTTAAAAATATTTAACTTAATGTATCACATATGATACATACCTACTTACATAACCTTAATACCAATATGTATATTCCAAAAGGCAGTAGGCATGTATCCCTATTTTATTTTCGATCTGATAATCGAAATTAGATTGTACGATATTGTATATTTCTTTAAAACAATACAAATTATGAGGTAGTACGAGATGGGTGTAAAAACCCAGGATTCAACCTCTTCGTCTTCATCTTTTTGTAATGTCCCACTGCTGGGCAAAAGCCTCTCCCATGGACTTCCATATCACTCTATTGGTGGATATCCCCTGACCTTATGAACTTGTGACCCGTATATCTTGAAGGTCTTTTGACCCACAGGACCCTTTTTCAAACTCGACCGAGGGATGATCCCAATGTATCTGCACACCAAGCTACAAGTCAATATGTTTCCATTTAAAATATGTGACCCCTGTATCTCAGGGGTCTTTTGACCCACAGGGCCTATATTCAAACTCGACCGAGGGATAATCCCAATTTGCACACAAAGTTACAAGTCAATCGTTACAGTGGTTCCGGAGCTATGCCTGTCACTAACAAACTGTCACAGACAGACACACAGACCCACATAATGTTTTCATTAACCTCTTCGAAGAAGACTCAGAAGTTAAGAACCCTTCCAGCTAAGGGAATATGCTCGTGTTAGGTGATTGTTCAAGTCAGTAGTGCATCAGATGGCGTGGTAGTGTAAGGGGCCGCCTTACCATTGCCGCCGCGTATCGTCGAGTATCGTCGTTGCTCTCCACACGGGACAAAAATTTGTTTGATCCACATATGTACGTATCTTATGTGGGGGCCAGTCAGTGTAGACCGGCGACACTTCGACCCAGTGGGATCTTCTGTGTCGACACTCTCCCTATAACGACTGCCATAGATGTTCATAGCAGCCGTGACCGACGGCTTAACGTGCTCTCCGAGGCACGGAGCAGGCGATAATTGTCAATCAATACGCACATAATTTCGAAAAGTCGTATAACTTCCGAAAGTATGAGTTGCGCGACGTGGGTTGAACCCGAGACCCTCTGCATTGCAGTCTGTTGGTCTCCCCACTGAGCTATCGCTGCTCTATGATCCACATATAGTATGAGTCTGGGTGTTCATTGTGCCCTTTTTGTTTAATGTTTGTAAAGTATTTTGCGACACAGGAAACATTCCTAGTGCGAGAGAGGTCTTTAAAAAAGAAATTGTAATTCTCATGCCTTGTCTAATTGGATACTTAAACTTATGGACGGAACCCAAAGAGCGGGTGTTGTGAGGCACTTATCTCGGTCATCAATTACACACCACGGCCGTTTAATAATGAGTGATCAGCAGCGCAGTAAAAGGGACTGGTTAATTTTACAACGCGTCGTCGAGTCGCATGACCGCATTCCAAAATCACGTTCCATCATTATTGAATTTGATGCCGCTGTTCGGACGGGATTTGCGTTACTTTGGTCAATTCTACAAGACATGTGTTAGAATTCCTATCATTAATTATAATTTTCTTTTCTTTTTAATCATTAAAAACGTATAGATATAGAGCAACATAATAAAATAAGCGATAGCCGAGTAGGGAACCGTTGGACTGCAACGCAGAGGTCTCGAGTTCGATCCCAAGGTGCACATCTCTGACTTCGAAGTTATGTGCGTATTAAATAGTTAATTATCGCTCGCTTTAACGGTGAAGGAAAACATCGTGAGGAAACCTGCATGTCTAAGAGTTCTCAATAATGTTCTCAAAGATATGTGAAGTCTGCCAATCCGCATTGGGCCAACGTGGTGGACTATGGCCTAAGCTTTCTCACACTGAGAAGAGGCCCGTGCCCAGCAGTGGGACAGTTTAATACAGGGCTGATATTATAATAAAATAAGCAGCGATAGTCTAGAGGGGTCTCAAATTCGATCATAAAGTGCGCATCTCGGTCTTATCTCTGAGTTATGTGCGTATTAAATAGTTCATTATTATCGTTCGCTTTACCGGTGAAGGATTATCGTGAGGAAAACTGCATGTTTGAGAGTTTACCATAATGTATGTGAAGTCTGCCAACTCGCCCTGGGCCATAGTGATGGCCTACGGCATTACCATTCTCACTCTGAGTAGACGCCAGTGCCCAGCAGTGAGACAGTTTAACACAGACCTAATATCGTTATATTTTTTTATGATAAAACTATAGCGCTCCCTGGAATTGAATCCAGGACCTCGCGACTTCGCAAACTTAAACATAAGCTGATGGCAAGACCAACGGGGCAGGCGGGTCTAACAAGATACGAATAGAAAACCTAATCACTTGGTTTTAATGACGCCAACTAATTAGCAGTACCCGCCGCCAGATGGCGGGCACGTCGTGGTTAATTAATTACTAGCTTGTAGGTGAAAACGCAGGCTTGAAAGCTAACGCGAACCTGTTGCTCGTTCTCAGTAATGTAAGCAAGGATGGTGTGTTCGAAACTCTGTTCTAATGTTTAATGAGCGCTTGTATAATTGAGCCTCGCTGTGTGGTCGTGGCTTAATAAACAATGAGTCGCTAATGTATTGTTTGTACAAAAGCAAACTTGTTTACATAGTAGCTGGTATGCCAAACTTTGCTAGCGCGTATCAAGATCTAATAGAAGCTGTGTGTCGCGAGTCGTCACTTCTTCGTATACATGGGTACCGCCACGTTTGATTGAAAAAATAAAGTATCATCCACTAAGATTGATATTTTATTGTGGCTACTGGCTACCTTTATTGAAAGAAATTTAATGTTTGAAAGCTAATGCGGACCAGTTGCGAGTGGCACTCGGTAATGTAAAGAAACATGGTGCATTGGAAACTGTGCTGTCTAATGTTTATTGATGTCTTGTATAATTGGCTCGCTGTGTGGTCGTGGTTTAATATACGATGCGTTGCTAATGTTCTGTTTGTATAGCTGCCGCCTTCTTGACATGCTGGTCATACTAGTGCAGGCTGGACGCTGGTTTTCTTGACAGTCAGTCTTTTCCATGTGGCATTTTGTTCATTTTTGACGTTACCTTCAAGTTTATGATACTGACAAATCCTTTTTTTACGTGGATGAATGCAGTTTTAACTCTCTGCCATGCTGGCAAAGAGATTAGGTTTTTTTTTTATTCGACTAATTTTGCTTACACGCGTACGGGCCACCTGGTGGTAAGTGGTCACCGTAGCCTATGGACGCCTGCAACACCAGAGGTATCACTTGCGCGTTGCCAACCCTTTAGGAAAGGAAGTGGGAAGGAGAAGGCGCGGGAAGGGGGAAAGAGGGTGATTGGGCCTCCGGCACTCTCACTCACCGAACGAAACACAACAGTAGGAATACTGCTATTTCACTTGGATGGGCCGGCTCGACCGGGGAAGGACTACCCTCTCACAGAATAACAGAATATCGACGTGAAATAGCAGTATTCATGCTGTTTTGTTCGGTGAGTGAAAGTGCTGGAGGCCCAATCACCCTCCTTCCCCATTCCCGTTCCTTCCCACTTCCTTTTTTCTTCTTCCTTTCCTAAAGGGTCGGCAACGCGCAAGTGATGCCTCTGGTGTTGCAGGCGTCCATAGGCTACGGTGACCACTTACCATCAGGTGAGGCATATGCATGTTTATGCATATGCATGTATATGTATGTTTACCACCATAGTAGTATAAATAAAAAACTTGGGCATTGGGATAATTTTTTTATTTAAAGATTCAAAATAAATTTATTCAGATTAGGTTACAAGGTAACACTTATGAATGTCAAAGTTACACTAATTTTTCTGCGAATTTACATTTACTGCCACGTTCAGCAAAGCAAGGGTGTAGGGCTCATGAGAAGATCGAGCAAGAAACTCATGGTCACTCTTTTTAATCGCCAAGTTTTTGTTTACAAATCATAAGAGCTGTAACCGGTGCTGCAACCATTTCTCCATGAACTATTACTGAACATACTCAAGCATTTAATAAAATTTGATGGTAGCCTCTAAAGCAGTAGTATGGTAAATAGGAGCATCCACTTACATGTACATCAATAATCAAGACAAGGCATGATTGTAGTCCGTGGTTTAATCTAACTATTATTGTTGTCAATTCCCCCGCGGTACCTTTCATTACTCCTAATGTGGGAGATGCCCTTTAAAAACGTGATAGGTTTGTGGTTATATACTTTTTAACACGCTGTCTTATTCCCGCGCATTTAATGGCAGTATTTTATGGCATGGTAGTAAAGCCCCTGGTCACTCGCTAATGATCGTTTACAAACTGTACAGACTATAATTATCGGTATGTATATACATGCAGGTATCGTTAACATTTAGTATAGGTATAATTACATAGCTGACATTTGACCTCACCGTTTCCTGTGCTGTCGTAATCCTCGCATAGTTCATCGCACAACATAAATCTACAATATGTGTACTCGTAAAGCTACGAGTAAATAGTATGCTATCAAATATTATATCCTATTAATATTATAAATGCGTAAATTCGTGAATATGTTTGCATGTTTAATACTTAATCTCGTGTTAATTGTTGAACAGATTTTGATGAAACTCTGTACGGAGATAGATCATGTTAATATAGAATAAGATAAGGATAGATTTACGATTCATAAGAGTGATGCTGCGGGCAGTAACCAATAGTGCATGATTAGTAGTGTGGTAAGTTCTATCGAAGCTCAAAATTTGAAACCCGTAGTCTCCATATATAGACTGTGCAATAATTGTTATATCATAATCCGGCGATTTTCATTTCGAATATGTTAATTTGTTTTATGCTCCAAGGGTGATCAATAACAATACAGCTCCTCTGATGGTAATCGGTCACCATAGCCTTTGACCGCTTGCATCAGAGGCTATTACTCAAGGGTTGCCGACCCTAGGTAACGAAATTAAAGATGAGATGAAAGGAAAGGTCTGGACGAGGTATGTGACTCTCAGAATCTCATAGGACAAAATGCACTAATGGCCAGATTCAATATTCAAAAATAACGGACAGTTAATCTTTGCCACATTCTATGAATAATATGTCAAAATTTAAATATCCGTAGGTAAAACGTTTTTATACATTGAAACCCATCCTTACAGTGTTACTACGCCTACGTCGTTTTCTATAAGAGGATTGTACTTCCCTAGGTAAGACGACTTATACATAATCTCACCAAATCCACCAAATTGTATAGTTCTATTTGCAAATCTACTGAATTGTCGTATCTAATAATAGGGGTTTTAAAAATGAATTTGCCGCTTTGTGAAGAAAATTGGTAATGTTGTGGTTTTTATACTATTTTGTTAATATTTATTGAATGTATTTATTTTTGATAAATTGCTGTAATAAATATGTATACAAACATTTATCTTATCTTATGTGGGGGCCAGTCAGTGCAGACCGGCGACACTTCGACCCAGTGGGATCTTTTGTGTCGACACTCTCCCAATAACGACTGCCATTACATAGATGTTCATGGCAGCCGGGACCGACGTTCGGAAGTTATATGACTTTTCGAAATTATGTGCGAATTGATTGACAATTATTGCCTGCTCCGTGATTTGGAGAGCACGTTAAGCCGTCGGTCCTGGCTGCCATGAACATCTATGGCAGTCGTTATTGGGAGAGTGTCGACACAAAAGATCCCACTGGGTCGAAGTGTCGCCGGTCTGCACTGACTGGCCCCCACATAAGATACATACATACATGGTTTGTCTTCAATTAACAAAAACGTCAACTATCATGCAATCATGGCGAATTGAAACAACGCATACGGGTAGACACTAAGCTTAAATACATATAAGAAAGAAAGAAAGAAGAAGAAAGAAAATAGTTTATTTTAATCTCTACACTGGCATAAAACAAAAAGAAAAGAACAAAAAAAAAAAAAAATACAAAAATAAAAACAAAGAAAACATAAAATTAAGCTGTTTACATAATTACATCATACCGCCAGTGCGAGACCAAAAATGGCACTTATCTCAGCATAATGCTGCAGCACCATGGTAGGTAGTGCAGCGCTGATTTTCTGATAAGTCCAGTGAGGCCACGGACAGCTACGCTTGCCAAATAAAATAATAAACATAAAAATATTACATTATAACATAGTTTCTAAAAATAATTGGGAGTTTCGGATATTGTAATGGTTGTTGATATTTAATATTAATATATGCTATTAATAATATATTTATAGTATACTAGTAGTTTTCCCGCGGTTTCACGCGCTTAAGTCCCGTTCCCGTGTGAATATCGGGTTTCACCCCTTTCACCCCCTTCAGGGTGGAATTTCTAAAAATCTTTTCTTAGTGCTCCCCTACACTCTCCAAGGACCACACATGCCAAATTTCAGCTTCTTGCGTTCAGTAGTTTCGGCTGTGCGCTGTCTGTCAGTCACTCAGTAACGGAAGAGTTTTATATATATAGATTATCGAAACATTTTTTAATAGAACCATTGCCTTTTATACAGAAAACACGAAATCATATGTAAGTAGGACATAAACGGCAATTTTCTAGTTAAAGTTGATGTGTCAGAAACTGTTTACCATAGTAATGTGAATGTTTTATCATGGCGTCTATACAAACACAATATTATTCTCCCACACCAACCAATAAGATAAACATTCAGTTGATTATAATTTGTAAAAAAATATTTATTGTTTCGTTTAAATGTTTTCACATTAATGAATGTTGACAAAACATACATATTGTACTTTGCACAGCTTTGTGTATCGGACAAAGAGTGGAAAAATTTACATATCTTTATATATGTATATAATTCTACTGTACTTGTGTATGTCACTGAACTCCTCCTAAACGGCTGGACCGATTTTGATAAAATTTATTGTGTGTGTTCATGTGGATTCGAGGATGGTTTAGATTTGTTTTTTATTCGTCTGTTCAGGTCAACGTCTGTCGGGACAGCTAGTGCTAAATAAAATTTTGCCGGCGTTTCGCTTCGGCTTCGTTAATGTAAATATTGTCACTCACATTCGCATCCTAACTAATATTATAAATGCGAAAGTGAGTTTGTTTGTTTATGACGCATTCACACCTTAACTACTCGACCAATTATCATGAAATTTTGCCAGGGGTACAGAAACGAACATAGGGTACCTTTCATCCAGAAAAAAGTACTGTTACTAACCTAGCTAAATCTACATTTTCACGAGTGAGACCACGGGCAAAACCTAGTACAAAGATAAATCATACTAAACTCAAATCGTGCTCAACCTGTACTCAAATGAGTTGAAAGTGCGTGCTATATCGGGAACTATATATCAAAGTACTTGGGCAGCTTCCAACTGGGTGCGTGCGTACCCCGCTGTGACTTACCGCGTACCACGAGTCAGATCCGATACCGATACCGTATTTTGAGATACCAGTACCTGCTGTATGTTTAATATCGCGTTTTACGTATTATGGAATGTTACGCAGCAAGCATTGCTGATCGGAGTCAATGTACATGATATGAATGATACAATGGCCTGTTGATAAATGGAGCATCGGTAACGAATGCGGCTGCTGTGCTTGATGTGTCAGGTTCGAGTCCGAAAATGGCGAAGTGTGGTTGTGTTTTTTGTTAGTAGGTGAATATGATATCAATACAATGGTTATATTGGTTGCCTCTGTGGCGCAGAAGTAGTAAAAGCAACTGCCGTGCATGATGTCTGCGGTTCAATTCCCGGGTCAGGCAAAGTACTATAGGGGTAATTCGGGCACGTAATATGAAACGAGCTTATTACTGTCTACCGGACGTAGCACAAGTCCGTGATGCGACTGAGAATGTCTCTGGTTTAAGAACTTTATTCTCATAAGAATTACAATAATTGACTTTGACATGACAATAAAACCCATTAAAAGATTTCCAACCCGAGAATCGCATCTAAGACCTCATGCACAGCAGTCATCTTTGATGCCGTTGGGCCACCGAGTCAGGCTCCATAGAGTTTTCTTGTTCTCCCTAGCATTTATTATTCCCAAGTCCCTTGGGTTCGGCTTTTCTGGTCTAACCGGATTTGACTGGGTATCAGTTTTTACACGGAGCGGCTGCCAGCTGAACTCCGTAACCCGAAGGCTAACGATACCCTAAGGCTAGACCAATGACAGGATATAATAAAGCACTGACTTCCCTATAACGACTGCCATAGATGTTCATGGCAGCCGGGACCGACGGCTTAACGTACTCTCCGAGGCACGGAGCAGGCGATAATTGTCAATCAATATCAGGCTTCATAGAGTATCAAGTATGTCAGGTTATTTATTATATCGCACTTTTAATAAAACAGCGACTTAACTCGAAATTTGAAAGTAAGGCAATTTGAATTCTAATTGTATATGTTAAATTCTAATATTATATTTGTCTTAAATCATTGCAATAGAATTTAAATTTGTTTAATCCAAAATACTGAGATAAGTCTCTGTTTTATTAAGAGTGCGATATGTAAAATACTTCCCGTGCATTTGAAAGTAGAATATCTAATAGCATTAGAACAATATTACACGGATGAACATAAAAAACCTAAGACACATAAGTATTTCACTAAACAAGCTCAGGAAGGGAAATATGTGACCCCCTCTGTAACAAACTACTATGGCGAGCGAACTAGATAATACTTAACTCCTGTAATATATAATAAAATAGATTTTATAAGAACTCACACGGAAGGCATAAGCAGGGTAACTTTAAAGAAAAGACTGAAAAATGACATGTTACACGTCATCAATAGTTAGACACAATACAAACCATTGTAATATTAATACACAAGACCATAATTAATTTAAATATATATTTAAGTTAAATATTGTTTTAAGCATATATAATAATTAAAGTAAGTAAAGTTTATGTAATGTATTAAAAACTCCTCTAACATAATAATATTATGTCAATAAATTATAATTTAGTATAAGTACGGAATTAGGATTAAGAAAGAGCGCCTCTTTCGCCAACACACTGTGTTTACAGTTTGGCGAGTTTGTAAAAAATGTACAACATTTTATTTTTTTATGGAAATAAACGAATTAAAAAATATAAATGCAAAAATATTACCATGAACACTCTTACAGATAATCACGAACCACAAGCGACCATAGTACACTATACCAGATAAGCTGCGCAACCACAATGCCTAATAAATAATCATATTACCGCACGACGCCACACTGTGAGGTTATAAAGCATTCACTCATAAATAACCACACAGACAGTCATACGAGCCCTTTATTGTCCAATAACAAAGACTAATTATTGAGGAAGAGTTTCCTTGGCACCGCGGTGCAGCGTTCTGTTTTTGGCTACCACTGACGACGAAAACCAGTGTTCGACGCCTCGGGCAAATTTTAAGTTGAATTTGTACATATTCAATTTAAACTTTGAATTTGTATATACATAAATATACCCGAAGATGTAGATATCATATCCAGATTTTACCAAGTTTGGTGTTCGGTAATGTGTAATAGAGGGCGAGATTATTGTTATCCTCAAGGCATAATTCCAGACACCGTGCTAGAATATTTAGACACAAAACTCAAATAACACTTTGTCAGATCTCGAAATCTAACCTGAGACCTTATAAGCAACAGTCGCATTCACTGCTACTGCGCCACGGAAGCATTCACTCATAATAATAATCGCACAAACATTTAAACAATTATGTTAAGAAATTGTTTATTGATTACGTAGTGTAGATTTAATAATAATATTCTATCACATACACACAACACCATCTAGCCCTAACTAAGCAGAGCTTGTACTATGGGTAATAATAATAATGTCCTCCTGACCGGATTTCGGTCACAGCGGCCAGTCTTAACGGAGACTGGCCATCTGCGCAGGAGATATTATAGTGCAATATGTGCGCAAACACAAGTGCACTCTCTGTTCCCTTACTCTCATGATCCGATGGAACGGATAATCCGACACGACCGGTGAGAGATCAGGCGCAGGACGAACGGCTTTAGGTGCTTGCCGAGGCACGGAAAAACACCAAACACCGCCAATTGTCTAACTCCGGGCTCGTATTGAGATTTCTTAACAGAAAAACCCAATAACTTATTGTTGGCCTGACCCGGGATTCAAACCCGAGACCTCATGCACAGCAGTCGCGTTCACTACCGCTGCGCCACGGAGGCAGTTAAAATATAGGTAATAGACAATGGATAAACATACATATACATAGAAACACCCAGACCAAGACAAACATCCATGTTCATGCACACAAATGTTTGAGTTGTGCGGGAATCGAACCCACGACCTCAGGCGTGGCAATCGGTTACACTAACCACTACGCCATGTCTTTATATATCTTTGATGATAGATAATGAAACACTTAGGATTCTTATATTAAGCATTGTATATATTTATTTTTAAATTTATTCGCCTGTTGAGGAGTCTAATAAACTCTCTGGCTGTAAGGTCGGAGAGAGGAAAAGAGATAGAACCTAACACTGGCTAGCGATATGTTTTTTACTTCACATGATGGAAGGCAGTAAGTTTTATATAAATCCAACACTAAAGGCTACTTTACCTGGCATTACAGAAGTGGCATTATACTCATTACTTTAAAGGCCTTCGGTATGTAATACAACCCTGTCTACCCTAATAATGATACATAGCGTGATGATATATGTGTGTATACAACCATAATCGGGTCGTGAATACAGTGGTACGCTTTCAATAAGGAAGACTAATTATTGAGGAAATGTAAGAAGGAAGTGACATAGCAGATACGGCAATCGGTGGAGCGTCGCGTGGCGGGCGCAACAATTATATCAAGCTCCATTGATTATGACAACATCCGTTGATGCCTATGTCGTTTGGATGTTCCAGTTCACCCTTTATCGCTCTGTTGATTGACTGGTATGAAGGACATCCAGTTATATAGCTTTGATTACTGGATGTGTTAAAAAGAAGTCAGATGAGTAACATGAGAATCAGAGAGACTCGGGCCAGAACAAAGATGTCAAAGAAAGCAAATGCCTGACTGTGCATAGTCCTTTAGGGTATGGGACTGAACAAACATTAAAACAAAACGCAAAAAGAACACTCAGACTCGTTATAATTACTTAATTAAATGGACCAGTGCATTTGCGCTTATACGTGTACAGATACACGTTCAATAATGAATTAATTCAGCGTTTAGGTGTGTTGATATTTTTGGACCTACAAGTTTTACTAAAAGTTTTGCTCTTTAGTGGAACCTAATTAAGTTTTTAGATCCACTAGAAGTAGCTCGTCTAACTAGAATCTGCAAAACAATAAAAAAGTTATAGTTTCAATTTAATTTGAAGCACAAGAACATAACGAGAACAAACGTGAACCAATATTCAGAACGGTGACGCTATATCGTCAAAACATTTAGACTGTACTCAGATTTACTGTCATAAATCGAGAAGAATATAAAGAATTGCAATAATCGGTCTTTATCTTTATTAAAAGTCCTCAATTACAAATAGATCCAGGCATCAAAAGACAAAATTTATCTCAGGCTACTTGAATATTCCTGGATCAGATACCGGTTGTCAGAATATGGATAATATGAGAGTATCGAGTATCGATTCCACTATATCAACTGTAATAACTCATGACATGATCATGGTAATCAAGATCGACCGAGCTTTGTATGCAATTACAGGCACAGCAGAGAATGCAGATACATAAAATGTAAACGAAATTACTATCAACTAAGGTGCCTAGTACGAGTTGTTTTTACGATAACGCAATCGAAACGTTTACTGCGTTTGGCTCTCTGGTTGGTTAAAAGTTTGGAGCGGGCCAATCGGAGCGTCGAACGTCATAAACGTGTAGACCGCGTTAAAGTAAAACCAACTCGCACTAGACACTCAGATATCAATATCCAAGTCATTGTAAGTAAACAGCAATTAATATGTCATTGGGTTTACTTGGTCGTTGAAACCCTACTGGTCGCTCCATAAATAGACTTCACAAAGTGTGATATATTACAGTCACCAGTTATTCTCAGTATCGCCTGTGCAACCTACCCTACAATGAATAATTCATATTATTCATTAATCTTAAACGTAATTAAATTAATTTTAAGATAGGCTTTTAAACGAGGTTTGTTTAAAAGCTAGCGCGAATGATAAGGACCGGTTCCATAAAAAGAGTGATTATTCTTTAATTATTTGCTAAGCTTCGTAGGACGCGTAGTTAAGACTGCGCCGAGCGAAATGTGCCAAAACAGGCGGTCACAGTTAAGTGAATAAAATCAACACTGTTTGATTAGTATAAATATAAAATATACATTTACCATAACAATGAATGTGTTTTCAATTAGTTCGTGTAAATAACTTAAAATAAATAATATTTTCGCCTACAAAATTACGTAAATTTGCACGAAAAATGTAATAACGTAAGCTCGTGTTACGTGATTTTTAGATTATAACAGTAGAAATCTATCCTATTTTACAGCTTAAACGAAACATAAATAGTTGTATTACAATTTGTCCGTCCCAAATATCTAAGTTATTGGTTGAAATTATTATTATTATTTATCAAAAAAGCACTTCAAATCCTCCATACAATTTTACTATGACGGCCGCGCGCCCATTTGGATATGCGTCGCACGAGCTCTGTCATTATGTCTTACGCTCGGCGCACTCTAAGTGAATTTTAGGAATTTTCGTTATATGGATTGGAAAGAAATAGATCCTTTTGGATAATTATGGAGTAGTGGATTATTATAGAAGAGAATAAGGGTGCATTTATTATACATGTTGAAAGTTATTGAACATATTTGGATGTTTGTTATTTAATTACACGTAAACCGTCGAAAGGCCTTCTATAATAATTGGCACATAGATAGAATACATCCTGAATTATCGCTTAGAATACTTAGCATTTTACCCTGGTATGGGTAAAATCACGCAGAAATTAGTTGATATATAAAGTAGGTTTACATTTATTTTAATATTCTCTATAAATTTTTATTTATTGCCACGTTTCCATAGAAAGTACTAGTATCTGTGATGCGTACGGTTAATGCACTTTTCATACTTAGTATCTTATACAAAACTAAAGCATCTTAAATAATTAGTTTTTATCTATTACTAGATGTGCCCGCGGTTTCACTCATGTTTATGATTACTGTGCCGCCCCCGTGGGTTGTAGCGTGATGTTATATAGCCTATAGCCTTCCTCGATAAATGAGCTATCCAACACAAAAATATTTTTTTTATTCGGACCAGTAGTTCCTAAGATTAGCGCGTTCAAACAAACAAACATACAAACTCTTCAGCTTTATAATATTAGTATAATATTAACTGTTTACAAAGAGTGTTCGTAGCAGGATTTACAATAACGTAAATGTATTGCTTTCATTTCATCTTACTTCCTCTTATAAGTAGCTTAAGTATACCTTAAAACATGACTCTGTGTTTATGAATGAAATCTATGATCAAATTCATATTTGATGAACGGAATCGACGATCATCTCTTCAAATAAAATTGCTTCGTCATCATTAGACGGGATATATTTCTAACAGTTTATAATAATTATATACTTGCCTTTGTACTGGAGTATCATCTTAACAGAGGGCCCCTGAATTGTTATTATGCTTTAAAAAAAAGAAATAACTTCGTTGGCGCGCGGCTTTGCTCTGGAGTGCCGAACCGGTTTGTTCGGCGCGGGCGCACTTTTGAATAATTTCTCTCGATACCGTACGGCTGCGGATTATTTCATTTCGACAGTTCGTGTATCGTTTAATGAAGTACGGTTACAATGTTGCTCAAGCCATGGATTTTTTGTATGTTTCTTTAAAGTCAGTAGCTTCTATGTTTGATAAATGTTGCTTAGATTTTTATTAAGGACTACTGTATAAAGAGAAATATGGCAACGTAAGTATAACTTTTCAATTGATGAGAAGTTCATAATATAAAGATTACAAATTACTTGTTAAAATAAGTCGGTTAGGAAAGACGACTGGTGTAGTGCTCTATCTTTACTAAGATAGAAGGTAAATGATACGGAGACAGCTTTTTTAACGCAATCTGCGTCTTTGTTTTTACTGTGATAGAATTCAGTAGCCACTGAATTCAGCTTTACAGCTTTTGGTTTGATATATGTTATGTTTGATATGTGTATTCTAACCAAATACATTTCCAGCCCTCTTACTCTGGCAATTCTTTGACTGCACTTAGGGCATAGTTGTTTATTTGTTTCTTTGATATTGCCAATGCACTGAGTGTTGTATTGAATACGTATGAGGGACAAACATTTCTCCTCAAGAAATAGTTATACCTGCAAAAATTTAAAACGCATAAGTATCAATTGCCCCTTTTTTTAACATTTGTAAAGTTCTTGCAACTCAAAATGATGCTTAAATGATGTCTTTTCTTAAATAAAACAATATATTTACTTATTTAACGTGTGCAACCATATTCAGACAATTGATTAATGGTGTAGTGGTTTAAGAAAACGCCTCGTAACTGCAAATGCGTAGGATTTTGGGGGTTCGGGACACAATACTCGGTGACACACGCAAGAAAAATTGTGTTCCTCTAAATCCACAAACACCTGTTCCAAATCTGGATGTTCTTTGTTTGTTGTTTAAATGTTTGTATAGTCTCCTCAACATTAAACTTATTTCTGGAGCGGTAGTTGTGGTTGTACAATAAAATTAAATAAAATATGTCTACGTCTCGTCTTCTCTCTAATGCTTTCTACAACACAACAAATATCAATTACCATCAAGACAAATAGTAAAAGCGATGCATCAAGGAGACCACAATCGTAATAACTGGTGGCTTCGATCCTTTACCGACGCAGTGGATCATGAAATAAACATGGCTGACCGCTGGCACGACGCACGGCGGTGGGCGATTTATGTGTGTGACGCAACATGTGGTGACACTATCAGGAATCTATGTTTTACAACTAACTAAAGTTGTGTGCGCACTTGCTAACGTGAATTACGCTATGCTGTTATACATAGGTGTAACTTGGGCTCCTTACCAGGATGAGCTTGGCCACTAAACATCAATGGTCAACGTACAACTCAAAAAATTGAGTTGAAATGTAATACCCTGGGGTGAGCACCAGATAATCCTGGGCCCATAATTGTCTCGTGTTTTTGAGCCTACAAGACTCAGTCGGCGCCATCCGTGCAGTATTATTAATTAAGCTGTATAGGTTGTCGCCTGTTCATCATCAAAGAGTAGACGTATATTATGTACAGCACCATTATTTTGAGAGTATCCTAGTGCTGTAATAATAACGTTTCCCTTGTATGTTACAGTGTCACCACACAGGCAATTATATGTATAAAGAACACGCTCCTTTTTTATTGTTGAAAAGACTATTGCCGCACTACAATCAATATCTGCCTCACGGGGTATTTAATAGACAATCAAACAATGGACACAAAGAACATCTAGACTCGGAACAACCAGTTGTGGATCGCACAAATTTTTGTATTTTTTTTTTATGCAACTAATGTGGCAATCAAGCATACGGCTCACCTGATGGTAAGTGGTCACCATAGCCTATAGACGCCTGCAACATCAGAGGTACCACTTACGCGTTGCTGACCCTTTAGAAAAGGAAGTGGAAAGGAGAAGGAGCAGGAAGGGAGAAAGAGGGTAATTGGGCCTCGGGCACTATCACTCACCGAACGAAACACAACAGTAGGAATACTGCTATTTCACGTCGATATTCTGTGAGAGGGTTCTTCGGTCGAGCCGGCCCATTCATGCTGAAATCAGCGAGGCTCCACTACTCTGAAAATCTGTCTCAGATGGGTCTAAACCCACAGCACTAGGTGTACCACTTAAATACGCCGTACGCAGTCAAGTCTATTTCGTACTGTACTCAACAGGTTATTGCAACAGAAATACGATCCGATCATTCGTCCGTTCGCATTAGCGAGTGCACACACAGCTTAAGACTACCTCAGGAATGTTTGACAGTTCGTATATTAATATAGAGTCAAGAGGTCATGTATTGGTCGTTTGTATTGATTGCTGAGTTGCGCCATCATTATTAACAATCTACACATTGGAACAATGGCTATTGACCCGCGTTGTTTTGGTATATGTTTATACTATTATTAAAAGCTGCAATTGTTCATAAATAGATTTTAATTGTATATTTTTATACTGATGATAAACAAACGTACACGCTGACTGACAGTCAGCGGTTACTACGTTTGAGTATGTGTAATGTCAGGTATTTCATAACCATGATGCCAGACATCTTTTTATTCCTTCTTAAAGGACCCATATGGCTTATTATGCTTACATGTTTCAATATAAGTAACGTAACATCTTAATTTATTACTCGGTCATTGCCGGACGAATGCGGACATGCCATCAGCAATCTCGAGAGCAAATTTAAATTAGTTTATTTATCTCATGACAAATTCACTCAACCAGCATTTTTCAAATCCATATTCTAATTCTTAAAATATTTTTCTGCTTTAAAATTATGATTTAACTTTTTATTTTGTCTGTTGAGACGACCTTCAAACATAATCACATTTTGTTAAAACACGCTATTTTATGTTATAAGAGCGATATGTTATAAAGGCCTATGGGGCTCTCTGTCAGTCCTCGATTTTTACTCAAATTGAAATAGCCTGACAGAAAACATATTGTATGGATTGTTATTGCTATTGTTTGGAATCTGCATGAAGCAAAATAGGATCTGATGGTGGAGAAAATCACTACGTAGTATAAAACAAAGTCGCTTCCCGTCTGTCTGTCCCTATGTATGCTTATATCTTTAAAACTACGCGACGGATTTTAATGCGGTTATCACCAAAGGATAGAGTGTTTCAAGAGGAAGGTTTATATGTGTAACATATGTATATAGCGCGGGCGGAGCCGTGGGCAGAGGCTAGTACAAAATAAATTCACCAGATTCTTGTATCATCGACAGTACGGAGTATATCCATACAGCCCACTTATGTATCCATCACTCTTCGTTATAGGGATAGTTGGATACTATAAGTTGGATGTGAAACGAGACTTTGCATTGATCAAATACGTGTTTCAAGTATTTCGTGGTTAATTAAGTAATCCCGAAGTATTGTCATCATTGGGGTTGCGGGTTTCAAACACTAGTTTGCGGCAGCAGCCTGGGGCTAGATTATTTGAGATGTCTACGAGCCGAACAACTAACGCGAAGTTCTCACCTGTCATAAGAGCAATTCGTATGTTGAATGACAGCGGCCAGAATTGATATTTTTACCTGTGCATTGGCGGAATTCGAGAGGATAACACTGGAGCACTTATCATCTAAGAGTTAAAATAATTTTATTTGTGTTTGTTTATCATAATTGATTGTAATTAACATAATTATGAATACCTGACTAAATGTATAATACAATTATTATTTGTATTTAGAATAATTATATTGACTAATTGAAATGGCATTTGACATTATTATAAAAATAGGTTAATGTTGCTTAAAATTTATTTTAATGATTATTAATGTTTAAATTTCTTATTACTGACTAAACTATAAAATTATGATTGTATGCACTAACTTTGAATTATTTATTTGTGATAATCTACGTTATCGCATTGGGTATATGCCTGTAATGATAATTGTAAGAGTAATAAATAAATAAATAAATATAATTTTTCATCAAAATTATATCAACAATTTTTATAACGAGTATTCAAACTGCACGTCCGACAGGCAAATAAGCAAACAAAACCTTTTGAATTTCAAGAATTCCTAGTCATATCAATACGTTTTTGAGGTCTACTCCATTAGTCCTATAAACTGTTCCCGCTAAGTATTTACAAGTTCGTTATATAATACATAGAATTAAATTAACTAAACATCTCTGGCTAACCCTTAGGATATACAGAGATGATGTCATAATAACATTAATATGGAAATTCAAACAAAAGCGTATATTTTCATACTTAGATATTGATTTATGTTTACCATTATTTAAATAAAGACATATTTTATATCGAAAATTGTATTATAAAAAATCATCAGTATATAAATTAAAGAGTTTACATGTAACAGTTTTAAATTGTATATTTATGTAAATGTGGTGTTGATATAAATTTGCGTAATAAATAACAATCAGTGGTATGTGGTATCATTTATTAGTGGAGACTGTTTGTATCGTATGTGATCGTGAGTTATGAACGTATTTGCATTCCGTTCAAGCAGCTGGCCGTACGAATCGAGTACCGCCGTTCTTGGCGAGGTATACGCATTGAATACATGTTCATAAAATAGTAAATTTATTGTAATATGCGTACTTAGACTCCTGGTTTTATAAAAGGGTCTAATAACCCCAAAGGGTATTACTCATTTAGCTAAATATGTTTTAGATTTTATGTAAATTTGGTCGAGCCTATTAATTAATTAGATTCTATGGTGTTACTGAGAATTTTCCAATAGAAAAGCCGTATAATTATATTTTGATCGAAACAGTTCCGAACTCGGGGTATTGCGTTAGGCTGTAAGCGTTATTGCAAAGTTATACTATGGGAGTAACAAGGCAACTAGGTTGTTCACCACACCTTCGAGAAAGTCATGTATAACTCGCAGATATTTAAGTTGCCTCACTTTATTTTCCATTACTTCTAATTTTTAATAGATGATCGTGAATTACCTACTTAATATGCATATAATATCATTGTGTAAATAAGAAAATTCAGAACAATGGGTTCGAAAAAGAGCAGCGATAGCTCAGTGGGGAGACCAACAGACTGCAATGCAGAGGGTCTCGGGTTCGAACCCACGTCGCGCACCTCTGACTTTCGGAAGTTATATGACTTTTCGAAATTATGTGCGTATTGATTGACAATTATCGCCTGCTCCGTGCCTCGGAGAGCACGTTAAGCCGTCGGTCCCGGCTGCCATGAACATCTATGGCAGTCGTTATTGGGAGAGTGTCGACACAAAAGATCCCACTGGGTCGAAGTGTCGCTGGTCTGCACTGACTGGCCCCCACATAAGATACATGGGCTCGAAATCGCATCAAGTGTCAGAGCCACGCAAAACTCTCGAGGTGTCAGTTCGTCTCGTGGTCTCAGCCTATGCTTCCCCAATAGATCATTATCTCAGCCAAAAGACACTTACGGCTGGACGTAGACCTCCCCCAAGGTATTCCACACAGACCGGTCTTGGGCCACCTGCATCCAACCGCTTCTCTTACCAAGTCATTGATCCTACTTTTAGGGGCCCGCCCGTGCTGTGTTTTCCGGAGCGTGGCCGCTACTCCAGAACCTTTCTGCTCCAACGGTCATAGGTTCTACGAGCTATGTGCCTTGAGCGAGGACCTATAGATTATCGCTGTTATAATGCAAAACTATCATTAATAGAATAAAATAACAAAGCTTAATTACGCACTAATTAAAATCGGCTTGCTTAAAAATACAGCAGTTATAATTTTCAAAACACGGCCTTATCACTATACGTAATCTCTAACATGTAACCGTTTGATAGACTAGAAAGAAATTATTGTTAAATAAAAACTCAGACTACGCAGATGGCGTAGTGATTCAAGAGAATCCCTTATTTTCGCATAATGTTTTTCCCTCATATACTTTGGCATAACTATTTTAGCATACAGTTTAGCACACGATTATCTTAGTGACAACTCGAAAAATAGGTTCAGGTTGCCACGGGGTGGCCATTGTATACAATACAAGTCAACTAAATGATTATGCTTAAAATAAATATATACGTAAATATATTATACGTAAACATAATTAGGACAAACAAAATGCCATGTTATATTATGTCTTAAAATTTTATGCAAATGGATAGGCAACTGGTCACTGAGCCCTGACTTAGAACTGTGTAGTAAGTTAATTTTTCACACAGGACAAACAATTGTGTTCTACAAATAGTTGTGCCGAGTTTGGGTATACCTTGTCTCTGAAAGAATGTTTGTAAAATCTCCCGCAAAACAGAAATTATTCATAGTGCGAGCGTTGTCTATAAAAAATAATAGAAAAATATCTTATCATTGAAATGTATATTAAATGCAGCAGAAACTGCACCAGACCCACAATAATGTTTACTTGTTATTAATAAACGTGTGTACATTGTACAACAGCTGTTTAAATTACAGCCATATTTACCTAGAAATGTACACCAGATAGAGATGTTTGCACAAATTACAACAACGTAATGAAAAACTCGTTGCTAAGTACTACAGTCTACCTTTTTATACTACTGAAGTGACAAATAAGCATACAACTGGTAGTAAGTGGTTACCGCCTTTTAAGGACGTTTACATTATAAAATAATATCAGCCCTGCTTATAAACTGTCCCACTGCTAGGCACGGGCTATTCTCCTTATGAGAATAGGTAGGCCATAGTCCACAACGCTGGCCCAAGTGCTGGCAGTCTGTGAGTTACATGTCTTCGAGAACAGTATGTAGAACTATCAGACATGTAGGTTTCCTTACTTCACCGTTAAATCGAGCGATAACTAACTATTTAATACGAACATATCTTTGAAAAGTCACAAGTTTGGAATCGACCTTGAGTCCTCTGCGTGGCAGTCCAACAATCTTCTAATAGGCTATCTTTGCTCCCTCATATTACCAGCGATGTGTTTCGTGTATTGCCATGTACAAAAGCTCTACCTACTTTTACCTAAGATAAGAGTATCATAGAAGTCTGAGCAGCGATAGCTCAGTGGGGAGACCTACATACTGTAATGCAAAGGGTCTCGGGTTCGAACCCACGTCGCGCACCTCTGACTTTCGTAAGTTATATGACTTTTCGAAATTATGTGCGTATTGATTGACAATTATCGCCTGCTCCGTGCCTCGGAGAGCACGTTAAGCCGTCGGTCCCGGCTGCCCTGTACATATGGCAGTCGTTATTGGGAGAGTGTCGACACAATTTAAGATCCCACTGGGTCGAAGTGTCGCCGGTCTGCACTGACTGGCCCCCACATAAGATAAGATAAGATCATAGAAGTCTGGGTGTAAATCACCGCTACCTCCCATTCTGGGATAGGTCTGTGTACATTACTAAATTGGACGAGGACGGAACTCAAAATGTCTAGATCACAAGCCCAATGCTTAGGCCAGCTGTGCTTAATTCGATAGACTGATATAATATGTTCAGAAACACAATTTCTCAAGATAATCCCACCGAGGACTTCGTACTTTAACTACTCGCTCGAACTTATTCGCATATATAAATTATGTGAATAATCTGCATAATTAAGTGGTCAATTACATGGCGAAACAAGCCAACCGCTCAATTAAGGACCTCAAATGAATTAATTCAATTAATTTGAGAAATGCCATTCCTCGCATACATTACTTGTATCTGAATTCTTACGTCTGGACATTTGTGTTTTTTTAATTCTATAAGATCTGTTGGTGATGTGTTAATTTACACTTATTTATATATAGAATATATAGTGCAGTACAACGGTAGTTTATACGACTGGTAGGCATCTGATCTCAAGTTGATTACCGTGCCGAACAAAATTATATTGCGTTTTACTGTCAAGCAATGTTTAGAAGCAGGCTGCATTAGGCTCGCCACCTAATGTGTGATCGAAAATTATAGTGAAATTTGGGTGTGATCTAACTTACCCCTTCGGGGGATATAGGGAGACTGTGTGGAGTGTCTGCAAAAACGCCTGTATACCGAAGATGTGGGCGATGGTATGTTTGATCCACATTTTGCCAGCAGTATTTTATGTCTGATGTAATTTGTCCGTTTTATAAAAATAAGGAAGCTTAATTACTGTTTGAGGAACAGTATAAGCTGTCTAAGATTATGTATGTTCATACAAAAAGCAAATCACATATTTTTTCGTAACCAACCATATAAATGCCTTTTGAACTCACGATGCAATTTATTACCCATAGATTTTGCCCGCGGCTTCGCTCGCTTAGAAAAAGTACTTATTTTTAAAAAATAGCGCTCCAGCCTTTTTCTGGTGAATACGAAATTTCATTATAATTTAACGAGTAGTTTAGGCGTGCAAGCGTGACAAAGAAACAAAATTAGGATACTCTAGGCTTAAAATATGACCACACCGTATTGCCCGTTGAAGCATTAAGCGAAATTTTGTCACTCTCACTTTGTAAACTAGGGGCTGAATTGTTAAAGGTTCTCACGCGAAAATATGTGCGTGAACAATCCACGTAAGCATCCAAAATTCGAACTATAATGATGACATAAATTGTAGCAGGACTACGATATTACCTCGTAGCTCTCCACAAACTTGTGCTTATAACACGCACTTGTGTTTTGCAAGAACTATATTACTGACTGACTCAACGGTGCAGCGGCAATACATGCAACTGCTGCGCTAACTGTTATGGGGTTTTCTATCAAGATAAACTAAGTACTATGTCCAGGAGTGGACGTCTTTCGGCTGAGATGATGATGATTAAACATAGTAGCAACATGTATTGTGTTCAGTAAATGGCATTAATTTCCTTATTTATTAAACAGAATCTAAAACATATATAATATCAGCCCTGCCCACTGCTGGGCACGGGCCTCTTCTCAGTGTGAGAAGAGTTAGGCAATAAACCGAAAACATAGCTGACAAAATGTGATTGTGCTAGTACAACTCTGCAGACTCCTTCGAGAATGTAAGCATGAAAATATGTATCCATACTAATATTATGAAGCTGAAGAGTTTGTTTGTTTGTTTAAACGCGCTAATCACAGGAACTACTGGTACCATTTGAAAAAATATTTTAGTGTTGGATAGCCTAATTATCGAGGAAGGCTATAGGCTATATAACATCACGCTACAACTCACGAGGGCGGCGCAGTAACTATAAACGCGGGTAAAACTGCGGGACCATCTAGTGTATAATAATATTAACTGCTTTTTGAGGCTATATAACACAAATTTTGTCATGAAAGAATGTAACTCATTAGATACGATTCATGTGATCGTGCCCTAAATAAAGTTTTCAAGTTACCTGATAGAAGTGCCCTGTTATTGGCTGTAGAATTACGGCCATTTTATTAAAAGATTACTTGTAATCAGGTTAACCCTTTAGTTATTCGACGACTCGATGGCGTAGTGGTTAGTGTAACTGACTGCCACGCCTGAGGTCACGGTTTCGATTCCCGCACAAGTCAAACATTTGTGTGCATGAACATGGATGTTTGTCTTGGTCTGGGTGTTTCTATGTATAATATGTATGTATTTACAATAAAAAAAAGAGTATATATTATGTATGTTTATCCATTGTCTAGTACCCATAGTACAAGCTCTGCTTAGTTTGGGCCAGACGGTGTTGTGTGTATGTGGTAGAATATTATTATATACAGTTAACCCTAAATACTTGTGTTCTCATTGGTAGTGAAATAGTGACTCTTTTTTGAAGATTCACTATAGTGGATATTGGATATTCTACTATCTACGCTTCTGCTTACCATACCGTGAGCCGTATGCCGTGAGTTTAAAATCTTTAAACCTATCTATATCACCCAAACTATTAAATTAACTATAATAGTTTTACGTATCTTTATAACAACTGTCGTGCCCTTGATACAGTTTTATAAAAAAACACGTTGACCTAACGGCATGCCGGTTTAAAAGCCTTGTTCCGTCTTAATGCAATCTTAAACATATGGCGTCGATCCGTTACAATATGTTTAGCAAAGTTACGAGCCCGTTCGCCCCTCAAGATTCACCCCCTAGTAGGTATTTGTTAGGTTTCTTCTTAAAATCCACTCAAAAATAGGAGCCTAAATAGGTCTTTCTATGAAAGGTGCGAAAGTCAAGGGGCGTACGGGCTAGTAGCCGTTAGCGAATTACCGAAACGTAATCCAATAAAATACGACGGTTTATTATCCGCATGTGTCTCTCGGTATAACGGTGCGAATTTCAAGCGGTGGTAGCCCAGTGGATACGGCATTGGATTTGCGATCGAGAGGTCGCGGGTTCGAATCCCACCCATTGCACTACCGATGTGAATCCACTCCTAACACAAACAACAGAATATCGACGTGAAATACCAGTATTCCTACTGTTGTGTTTCGTTCGGTGAGTGAGAATGCCGGAGGCCCAAATTGTGAGAATTATAAAAACAAAATATCCTAGGAATAATGTTTGGCGTACAATGTGAAATGTGATAATCTTAGAAATATTGTAAATGTGAAAATTGTGAAGATGACACAGCCTTCGTTTGTAACTCAATCACGCGTAAACTGTACAACCGATTGGGATGAAATTTGGCACATAGATAGACTATCTTCTGGATTAAGGAGTCTGCCCACTACCCTGTCTCATACCATGACCGTGCTAGTAACGTGTCAAAAAAATATTCTTTGTAAGGAAATGTATAAGACTATTCCCACTAGATCGTTCCGTCACCGACCAGCAGTTCCTATAGCAGGGCGTACCTATTGTGTTGGTTTTCGTGTCTGATACGTTCCTAGCACGGTCATGGTATGAGACAGTGTAGTATGCAGACTCCTTTATCCCTATAAATGCCAGATATAATTGAAATCTATTGTGTCTGGCCGCAGGTGTTCTGCTGCCACTCAATAGGTTAATATCTACGTAAAACACTTTTTATACTAATGTGCGTTTCTGTGGAATTTATGTCCAAGCGAGTTCGCCGTCTTAAATTAGTTGTTTAATAAAATTAAATTACCATTACCGAAAGAACTGTTTCTTACTGGTATCCAAGGACACATACTACTTATGTATATTTCATAGAATAAAATGTTAGACGGTTCAGTTAGTAATAACTAATAGTTTATAATACTAATTTATATCTAGTATTTATTAACAGGCTAGGCCAGGCAGGCTTCTATGTAACTACATACATAGCATTACCCAACAATAGAATGTATCTTGAATTTTTTTTTCTTTGTTCTTAAGGGACTTAGCGCCATTTTGACTATGTCAGTCCCATCGCGCTTACAAATACTACACATAACTTAAAGTATCCAAGATACTGGCTACATAGTTAAGGAGAACCTACTACTTAACAACAAATTATCTATTATCTAATTTATAAATAAGTTTATATAAGGCAACTGCTGCATCTGACATAGGTTCAGACAAAATACTTAAAAATACTCCAACATCATTCACGTTGATATTAAATTTAACTTTTAGTTGATCTCTCAGATTATCAGTTTGGATTTGTTAATCTTCTCTCTTAGCCTTTATTATTCCCAAGTCACTTGGGGTCGGCTTTTCTGGTCTAACCGGATTTGACTGGATATCAGTTTTTACACGGAGCGGCTGCCACCTGACCTCCACAACCCGAAGACTAACAATACACTAAGGCTAGACCAGTGTCAGGATATTATAGGGTACTGACTTTCCCAATAACGACTGCCATACATGTTCATGGCAGCCGGGACTAACGGCTTAACGTGCTCTCCGAGGCACGGAGCAGGCGATAATTGTCAATCAATACGCACATAATTTCGAAAAGTCATATAACTTCCGAAAGTCGGAGGTGCGCGACGTGGGTTCGAACCCGAGACCCTCTGCATTGCAGTCTGTTGGTCTCCCCACTGAGCTATCGCTGCTGTTTGGATACATTCTGTTAATAAATGGTAAATATCTTCAACAACATTACATGATAAGCAGTTTGGAGAGTCTGATTTCCTAACCATCTTGAATATTGAACTCGCATGTATTTCAATTAAGTGAAAACACAACAAAAATTTAGTTAAATTTTCTATATGCATACTTATTATGAATCTTGCTAACCCGTAGTCACTAGGCTGGTAAACTATAGCTTAACAGTATACATTAAACAAACAAAAAAAATACAACGTATTAAGATATGAGGAGCTTCCTGTTATGGCCATATGCTACAGTTGCCAACCGTCCTGTTTTCCCAGGACATGTCCTAGTTTTTGTAGTGTCCTGGGACGTCCTGAATAGTTTTTAAGTAGCGTCCTGGGAAAAAATTTGAAGAATTTTAGCACAAATTTGAATCCTACTCAAAAAGACGACAGCTTAAACGCCTTGTGGCTAACATATTTCAAGCAATGCATTTCTGAGCAACAGTATGCAGAACTACAGAAAGTGGCTGAATATGTATTTATTATACCGGGTCATAACGCTAATGTCGAATCACAGTGGTCAAAACAAAAAAATCGATTAATGCCAACAAAAGTAGCTGCATCATCAAAACTATATATAACATAGATATGAAGTGTGACCAATTTTATAATTATTTATTAACTCAACCACAGATTCTGAAGGAAGTTGGTGAGGTTGAAAAGTATAGTAAAAATTAATAAGTTTATAATATATTAGCATTAATAAGATACTATAACTAACATAACTAAGTTTAAAAAATTTGTTACAAACTAAAGTGTGTTATATATTTTAATTATTAAAAAAATTAATAACTAGTTTTAACCCGTATAATTTTATTCGAATACTTTTATTGAAAAATATGATTTTAATTACTTGAATTTCATTTCACCTATTTTCACTACATATTAATTTAACTATTGCAATTCTATTACTGCGTCCTGTTTTTAAAATTAATTGTTCCGGATTTTCCAACTTCAATCCTGGTTTTTTAAATTTGGGGTTGTCAACCCTACCATATGCAATGGAAAAGTTCTTCGTCTCCCACAATATTTAAAGGAAACTATTCCTTAGAAAGATAAGAAACGTGCAAGAAATACGGCAACACGTCTGCTGTTATCTCTGCCGGCTCAAAAGAGCTATCGAGCGCTATTGATTGCACTCCATTATTATATTATTATAACTCAACAAAGACAGAATCCACGCCGTCATCTGTCGGCAGTTACCGTAGGGCTGCCACCAGCATTCTTCTAATACCTATGGATAAACATAATATTGTCTTCTGTTTACGCGAATGTTATTCATTGAAATTAAACTACTATATACGGATTTTATCGCGTTATTTATTTTGCACGGTATTACAAAATTTTAAACTGTCACACTACTACTAGATACTATTGAACTTTACTAATTTTTTAATCAAAAAACATCCCAATTTCAATAGAGAAGATGGTTGGAATGTACCACCAGCTTGGGATCCAGTCACTCAAATAGTCAAACCAAAGAAGAAGCAAACCACAGCTAGACTTCATGATACTCTGAGCTCATTCTGCGTAAATAGAAACACCAATGATTAAATTATGTTCGGGTACTTTGAAATAACTACACAACTACCATCTTAGTCTCCCCGTGACCATGGCTGCTGAAAAGCAACCGAAACGTCGGGGAAAGTGTAAACTTAACTATAAATAGTTTAATAGTTTTAATAAATTAATTAGCTTAAAATTAGTAAAGTTCAATAGTATCTAGTAGTAGTGTGACAGTTTCAAAATTTTGTAATAAAGTGTAAAATAAATAACGCGATAAAATCCGTATATATGTAGTAGTTTTATTTTAACCTATGTAACGATGTCTCTCTATAGGTATGAAACCCTGTGTCGCAGGAGACTTTAAAAATGTGTAACTAATAGACAAAGTGGACCAGGCTTACAATAATATATTGTGTATCACACAAATATTTGTCATGTGTGGTAGCAGCCGTAAGGCAATAGCTTGCCCGCTGTGCCATCCGTACAATTAGATCTGATAAAGCTGTATAATAGATAAAAACAATTAAAGCTTATCACTGTTTGTTAGTTTGTTCAAACTTCATATATAAACCACTGAGCACTAAGATAGGAATATAACACAAGGTTGTATAGCTGCCGATCTTCCGTAGCGTGGAGGTAATTCTTTAGCTGAGTTGCTCCAGTTTAAGTGAGTACCGTGCTATGCCTTACTTATCTTACAATAATGGCTTAAATATCTTTGCAACTAAAATCGACCAAGTTAGACCTTAAGACCTCTCTATTGTCGGGTTGAAGTACGGTGTCGCGAGGGATTTTACAAATATACGATTTAAGAACACAAAGAATGTCCAGCTTCAAAACAATTATTTCTGAAACATACAAATGCTTCTTCAACGACGAGGCGACAGCTGGCATATGCATGCGTGCATCTGATTGAGCGGCGATTGTTAAATATCCTATTTCTCTCAATATATACTAGGTATATATGGGATCTACTCGAAAAAATAACCGATCAATTGCTAACCCTGCGTGTCAGATACGACATGACGTATAATTACATGAGCCGCTTCGGGGCGGCCGCCATCAATCTCGCGCCTGTCGGCACATGACGCGGTTACTTGCAGTTTTATCGCGACCCCACCGTGTGTATTATGTCAAACTAGTTTCTCTACGCTGCTTCGCCTGCGTGAATCCTATGGGAACGCATGCTAGGATAAAAAGTATCCTGTCTGTTAAATTTGAGACATTATTTAGACATTGTCTTTCTGTGTGCTAAGTTTGATCTTGATTCCTTATTATGGTTTACACGTGCCTGAGTTACAAGCTTAATGAAACATCTTCACAAGCTCAATCACATTCATTATATTCATTTTATTTCTTACTATGTTTTGCCCGCAGCAACTAATTTATTAGCCTATGGAACAGTACTTTTACTCTGGATAAAGGCAACTCTTCACCTAGAATAAAATGTCCTTTTCTGTATTCCTAAAAACGTGTTAGCAAAATTACATGATTGTCTTTCTACCCAAAATGTCATTTACTGTAATTCTAAAAACGAGTTCGCAAAATTACATGACTGTCTTTCTACCCAAAATGTCCATTTCTGTAATCCTAAAAACGAGTTCTCAAAATTACATGATTGTCTTTCTACCCAAAATGTCATTTACAGTAATTCTGAAAACGAGTTGGCAAAATAACATGATTGCCGGTCGAGTACTTAAAGCGTGCAAGCGAAACAAACAAACTCACATTCGCATTATTAATTATAATATTAGTTAGGATCACAGTCCACAGTGGGATCGTACCCACAACATTTGGCGCAGTGACAGTGGTAAGCCGACCACTGAAATAAAAAGCATACAATGCTTGTGCAGTATTGTCACTGCATTAAAACACCCAGAGACAACCAAACCGAGGCTAGCACTTTCACTGAATCAGTCTGGTTTTCACGTAGACCACAACTTGGTCACATGTTGCTTTTAACTTTTTACTTCAATGTAAATGCAAGCACTTAATATTATACTATTTATAAACTGCCATTCGCGGTTTCTTTTGTAATTTGAATGTAAAATGATGCATCTGCGTATGTTATATGTTATTTTACCGGCGCCTGTGAAATTATGATACCTAACATCAATATTAAAGGTCAGACACGTATTACACCTAGATTTTGTAAGATATAAAGATCTGACTAAGCGGCTAATCGACGCTTCGCGTGACCAGAAGGCTGGACTTTTCTTAGCTCAAAGAATCAGCAATTGCCATTCAATGTGGCAATGCTGCCAGTCTTCTACACACTTCTCTAATCGACAGAGATGCTGAAAAATTTGACGACGCTACCTAAACCAGCCATGTACTATAATATATATTGAGCTTTGATATTAAACTACTTTATACGGATTTTATCGCGTTGTTTATTTGACACTTTATTACATAATTTTGAACACCGTTTCCTACCAAGGATGCTTCGCGAGGCTATTGAAATCAAAAAACATCCTAATTTTAATAGAGAAGATGGTTGGAATGTACCACCAGCTTGGGATCCAGTAATACAAATAGTCAAACGCAAGAAGAAGCAAACCACTAATGATTAAATTATGTTCGGGTACTTTGAAATAACTACACAACTACCATCTTAGTGTCCCCGTGACCATGGCTGCTGAAAAGCAACCGAAACTTCGGGGAAAGTGTAAAATTAAATTAAATCTAAATAGTTTTAATAATAAGTTAATTAGCTTAAAAATTAGTAAAGTTTAATAGTAGTAGTAATGTAACAGTTTTCAAAATTATGTAATAAAGTGTCAAATAAACAACGCGATAAAATCCGTATATAGTAGTTTAATTTCAATGAATAATATTCGCGTAAACAGAAGACAATATTATATTTTGAGCTTTTCCTTTTTTTTGGTTTTTCATGTATATGTATTTTTATAATTATTTTAATTTATAATTTAATTTATTGGAACGTTTATAACGTTTCAATAAACTACATAGTTAGATATGTAGGATACCTCGGGAGACAGTCACACACTCTATTACAATAAAATATAATTGTATAATATTATTGCTGCGTAAAGGGAATTTGCCAAAGTTCGTATCGTCTTACAACAGTTCACCTGACTTAGAAGTCGAAATAAAAACCATACAGTCTAAAAACAATTAGACGGCAAACATATTTTAAACAAATAACTCAGACCTTTGTCTATGATGTATTTATTTATTTAATTATCTATTATATGTATATCTATAATAATCTAAGTTATCTGCAACAATACTTAACGCCTCAGTCTTGGAAACGAAAAACCCACATAAGAGTTGTTTTTTAGAGTTCGAAAAAACTCTTATACAACAGCTTTGTCCGTCTGTCTGTTATACAACTTTCAACTCAAGAACCGTAAGAGCTAGAGACTCGCGGTCAACGCCATTCGACTCAGCATAGTCGATATACCCCCGAAATGACTATGACTTTTGACCTCTGACCTGTCACGTGGTATCACGTGACCTTTGCATTTTTTCGAACTCTAAGATTTACGGCAATTTATTGAAGTTTCTCATTTGTTTGAGTATCACCACATATACATATTTTTCCTGTTACGGTGATAATACAAACACAATTTATACTGTATCAAGACAATCTAAAGATCCCATCAATATTATTAAATATCAATTACGTTAAACAAATGATTTCTTAAACCGTTAAATTCCCGCATTGCCGTCAAAATTGAAACATTACTATTACAACGCCATTACGTGCACTTACATCTGACGGCAGACATCGCCGCGGGGCTTAGCTATGCGAGCTCTGGTCAATAATAAATTGCGGCTATCATCTCTCCGTAACATACAGCCTTCAATTTGTACTCCATTTATTTTTTAATATTCCATTTTATGACTTAATCTTACCAGTTTGATATTATTATGGCTGCTGTATCCAAGAACGGAGATAAAATAAGAAGTATGTAATATTGCTTCGTCCAGTGGCATCAGTTTACGGTTGTCTGCTTGGAATCGTCTCGGGTTCGGACAGTTATTGGATTATTATATAACTAGATTTTATCCGCGGCGTCACTCACGTTAATGTTCATTTTATCAATACATTTTTATCCTTCGGGGACAGTATTTTTATCTGGATGAAAGGTTCCCTATGTCCTGTTCTGTACCCCTGACAAAGTGTATGCAATTTCACGATTATCGGTCAAGTAGTTAAGGCGTGAAAGCGTCACAAACAAACAAATGATAATAATAATAATATTCCACCACATACACACAACACCATCTAGCCCAAACTAAGCAGAGCTTGTACTACGGATACTAACACATACACACAACACCATCTAGCCCAAACCAAGCAGAGCTTGTACTATGGGTACTAGACAATGGATAAACATACATACTTTTTTTTTTGTAAATACATACATATTATACATAGAAACACCCAGACCAAGACAAACATCCATGTTCATGCACACAAATGCTTGACTTGTGCGGGAATCGAACCCGCGACCTCAGGCGTGCCAGTTGGTTACACTAACCACTACGCCATCGAGGCCGACCAATGGATAAACAATGATGTTCTTTATTTCCGTTGTTTGAATGTTTTTAAAGTCCCCCGCGACACAGGAATTATTCCTAGTCGTCTTTTTTAAAGATAAAAATTAAAAAACAATCACCTCATTCACATTTATAATATTAGTTAGGATTCCCGGTAGAAGTACGGTGCCGCGAAATACGACTAGATTTGCCTTAACTGCAATAGTTTTGCTCTTATTACTTCCCACCTACCTTTTTACCCCAAAACATAATATGCGTGTGTGTTATTAGTTCCACATCTCCGTGGGAGAGCCACGCTTTGGCACGAATGGGCCGGCTTGACCGGAGTGATACCACGGCCTCACAGAAAACCCGTGTGAAATAGCGCTTGCGTGGTGTTTCGTCGAGTGAGTGAGGGTACCAGAGGCCTAACACCCCCCTCCCTTTTTACCCTTCTTGAAATTTGAAAAGGCCGACAACGCACTTGTGTCTCCTCTGGTGTTGCAGGTGTCCATTGGCGGCGGTAATCGCTTACCATCAGGCGATCCACCTGATCGATCGCGTTCTATGCCATTAAAAAAACACACGTTGCGCACATCATTCTCTGAGACAGAGATGTATTACGCCCACATCTACCAAGTTATGGTTTTGAGATCCCACGTCATAAGGGGCAAGCGTATTGCTGTCTACCTAGATAAATCCCAGACCTCGTACAGCTACTAAAAATTTCTTTATAGAAACTCAACATCACTTTACTTCTTCTTATCTTGTCGATGGCAACAGTTTTTAGATGATTTTAGCCCAGGCTCGGCAACGCGAATCTCATTAGGCATTGCTTGGTATATTTTATCAAGCGTGCACAATTCTGGGCTCATGGGGCACGTTAGCCAATGACCCATTGTCTGTGGGTATGCACCGCAGTCGCACTTGTTTGCACTAGGGTCGATATAACCCTACCTTGACATATTATCTTTTGATCTGCCAATATCACTATACTCAGAAACCAATATCTCATGCATCGCTCTATTAAACTCAAAATCTCATGCACAGCGATCGGAATCAATACGAAACATTATCTAAAGATTTTAATCGTTTCGAACCCACAATTATCCTTTCCACTATATACCCAAAGTATCTATGTAATATGTATACAAATTTATTCCATTTTATCATTTAATTAGTTACTTATTAGTTTATTTATAGTACGAGCTAAGAATGGACCCGTTGACATCCACCTGTGCGACGCTTAAGTGATATAAAGTCATTAGCGATATCGTTTTAAACGTGTATCGGCTAATAAAATAATTACTTTATTAGATGCTACAATGTAAAACTTGTGAAGATGTTGGGGTGTTTGTTACTTAATTATACGTAAACTATTGGATGATACTAGGCGCACAGTTATATATAATTAATTAATAATACAGGATACAGTTTTATTCGTATAAGCGTTCCCGTGTGATTTACTCAGGTAAAGCTGAGGACAGAAATCAGTCTTGTTAGTTCGCCTAGTTAGTTCAATGTTCGTTAGTTCGTTAGCCTAAATGTGAGCCCAAGTTCCCAATACGGTAATGCGTGGCAAAGAAAGGTTAAGTTTATATTTTATGTTAATTTATAAGTCGGTATATAAAGTTCATAATATAGTCCCTGAATTAACGGATGGCGTAGTGGGCTAACTGGTCGCTTCGCTGCCACTGCGACACTACCTTGCCACAGAAGTCAAACATGTATGCGTTCCACAAATAGTTGTTTAAAGTCAGAGTTTTCTTTGTGTCCGTTGTTTGAATGTTTGTAGAGACCCTTGCTACAGAGGAATGATTTCTAGTGGTCAGGTCAGCTTAGGTTGGTTGTCGCTGATGTAGTTTCAGTTCCAGCGATCTACCCACCATTCAAGGCAGCGAGTTGACACACCGTGGTAGGTTTAGTCGGTAGTGCCCGGGACGTTGCACGTTTCCCGGGTGAGATCGCCATAACCTTTCCGCTCCGTTTTATCACGCAGAGTTAAGCGACAAAGCACTACTCCACGTTAAAAAAATTAAAAACGTTAGGTTGGTTAAGTTGGGTTGCTCGATCTTCTTTTTAAAAGAAAAGAGAATGAAGTCTTGGCAGCAGCCGCGGTAGGCAAGAGTAATATGTGACCAATGTCAATTAATACAGAGAACTATTATCAATGTAAAAAGATGTTAAACATGCACGCCTAAATTCTATCACTTACTTCATTGAGCCTAGGGGTGTCCGTTTTCTGTCAAAAATTTTTTGCTGCAGAATGGACCTAGTACTGTGCCTGGTATGAATGAATGAATGAATGAACTCTATATTAGACACACACAGATTTCATAATACTTACAAAACAGACAATAACATTTTAAGCAACACAGTGTGTCTGAAAAGCTCCAGCTCAGCTTATGCAGCAGATACATTTTGGTAGACGGCAATATAATTTAAAACCGTATATACCAAAATATAATTAATACATATGTGCTTACTTGTTCAGCAATAGCTCAGTGGGGAGACCAACAGACTGCAATGCAGAAGGTCTCGGGTTCGAACCCACGTCGCGCACCACTGACTTTCGGAAGTTATATGACTTTTCGAAATTATGTGCGTATTGATTGACAATTATCGCCTGCTCCGTGCCTCGGAGAGCACGTTAAGCCGTCGGTCCCGGCTGCCATGAACATCTATGGCAGTCGTTATTGGGACGTCAGTGCTCTATAATACCCTGACACTGGTCTAGCCTTAGGGCATCGTTAGCCTTCGTGTTACGGAGGTCAGGTGGCAGCCGCTCCGTGTAAAAACTGATATCCAGTCAAATCCGGTTAGACCAGAAAAGCCGACCTCAAGTGACTTGGGAATAATAAAAGCGAGGGAGAAGATGTGCTTACTTGTTCGGGGTTATAGGTCTATGGTTAAAGGCATGTATGTAAAGCCTTATCCCGTCTCTTTAATAAATGGAATTAATAAAGCAAAAAGCGATTATTGAAATAGCTAAAGATTAACCACATTTAATGTAATGATACAAAATCATACGCCGTACTTGTGTAGTCATGTTCATACTCAATTATATGAAATGCATTAAACATACGTCTATTTATTGGGAACCATGTGAATGGCGGGAAATTGAAATTGAATATATTATCACAGATCAAAGAAACCATCTTTGAAAACATAAAATATGGCGTGATGGTCGTATACTTTCTTCAATTGAAGTATTGCGCTAACAGCACATCAAACTTCTTAGGAAAACTTACGTAATGTCACGCCCATAATCCCGAAAAGCTAAACTAGCAGTCGCCTAGATTACAAAAGAAAAAAAAAATTTTGTCTACAAAATTCGACCAAAATTCCTAAGCTTGCCACTTTATTTTCTGTTTTTCTCTATTACATATAAATAAGGTATAGGTAACCATAGTTACAAAGAATTGTACGACGTCAGACGAACAATGTCGAAATACTACGAACGCGATTCGACTGCGTGTGTCAAATGCATGGTTGGGTGCGTGTAGTTTTTTTTCATTAATTTAATGTATTTCTAATGCATATTTTATAAAAATATTAGGTTTCGCCCCTCCTTCTCTATATAATCTTTAACTGTGCCAAATTTCATACTCCTTCGTCCGCGCGATTTTCGTAAAAAGTTTTTGCTTCACGTATTAATATATAGATTATTATATACATTCGACGGTTTTGACTGCACGGATGGTGTAGTCTCGTTGCTGCCGCTGCGCCAAGTGTAGTGGGTTCGATCCCCACACGAAATAAAAGTTTGTGTGATCAACAAATAGTTGTTTGGGTGTTTGTGAAGTGCCCCGCGACACAGGATTTATTCCAAATTCGTTAATATCTCTAATAAAATAAAAATCCATCGCGATGGTTTTCGTTTCAACATAATAGGGCAACAAGCCTGTAGCCGTTTAACCGGGCACAATTCACGATTCCGTACTGCCATGATAATATCTTGACTTGTGTACGCAATAACATTATGCCCGACGCCGGACTCAAGACTGAGACCTCATGCACAGTAGACTCATACACTACAGCTATTCTAAGTCAGTCAGTAAATAAAGCGCAGGCTACACCGCCAGCCAGCGAGCGAGCATTGTTCACCTCTTTTCATACTTCGGTTCACACCCTGAACTACAGAGATATGTATAAGCTACGTCAGCGATACAAATGATGCAAACGAATATCCAACGATGTCAGCGATTCTATTCGTCACCTAGTTACCGTAGCTTAGATATTACTGAGCAGCGATAGCTCAGTGGGGAGACCAACAGACTGCAATGCAGAGGGTCTCGGGTTTGAAGCCACGTCGCGCACCTCTGACTTTCGGAAGTTATATGACTTTTCGAAATTATGTGCGTATTGATTGACAATTATCGCGTGCTCCGTGCCTCGGAGAGCACGTTAAGCCGTCGGTCCCGGCTGCCATGAACATCTATGGCAGTCGTTATTGGGAGAGTGTCGACACAAAAGATCCCACTGGGTCGAACTGTCACCGGTCTGCACTGACTGGCTCCCACATAAGATACATACATATATACCGTAGCTTAGCTCTGTAGTTCGCGGTGTGAACCAAAGTATGAAAAGAGGTAAAACGATGCTCGCTCGGCTCGAAGCCCAGTGCGTCCGCTCCCGCTTTGACGATCTTCTTCGTAATAGTCGACGCTCGTATTTCGAATAGGAGTGTCCGCCCGTCCGTTTGTAATTTTCAGTGTGAATCCACATAGTTTAGCTCGCCAAAGCTTCGCTTAGTTTATATAGTTACCCTCGCTTCGCTTAACCCACCAGCTCACTCGTACGCTTGTTAGCTGGCGGTGTGGCCTGCTCTTTACATAGTATGGATATACTAACAATTGCCTTATTATCTCTGTTCGTACACGGCACACGCGTGGCAGGTTGCTTTTATAGCGGCTGCCCGAGGCCCGGTAATGACCGAGGTACATGGTAATGACAGCGTGCGCCGGCGATGATTGGCAAAGTTCGCATGCACCGTGACTTACCGCCCAAGGGATATTATGATGGCGTCTAGAATGTTCGATCTTGACAGTGTAGACACTGGTTACTTGTGCATAAGACTAAGGTATACATATAATAAAATTGCAGCTGGTCAATGGCTGTAGGAGAGGAGAAATTGAAGACCTAAATTAACCAATCGACTGATTTTACTTTACTAATATCATAAATGCGAATGTCAGTTTGTATGTTTGCTTTCACGCCTTAACTAATCAACCGACCATCATGAAATTTTACATACACGTTGTTAGGGATACTGAAAATAATTTAATCCCTACTACTGAAAACCCTTAATTTTAAAATTTCAAGATACTTACTTGCCTTATTGATGGTTACCACTGCTGGGACTGTGTATGGCCCACAGTAGTATGTCTTTTCAAATGGTAGCACATCTACAATGGCCATCATACTCATGTGTCACTTCCTCAAAATGGGTTATCATTGCGGATTGGTTGTTCTGCACGAGTCGTACACGTCATCTTCATACTGATTCCACGCGTCAGAAGATCGCACCCAGACGACCATGTATTGTGTTTCTGCAATAAACAGCGTTTGGAAATTCCGCACATGATTGTTTGAGAACGTGTTTGAGAAACTCGGCATCTAACCAATAACAATATTTTATTTATTAAAATCCTGCGTCTCGGAGGATTTTACAAACAAAGCACTCAAGGAATACCTAGATCCAGACAAACCGTTTTCAGATATCACGAATTTTTGATTTGTGTGGGAATTGAACACATAACTGTCGGCGCAGTGGTAATGGCAAGGCGACTACATAAACCGCTATGCCACGCATGACATGATGATTAATACGTTTATACACCAATAGCCTAGTTTGTATAAATTAACTGTGTATGCATCGCATCTATAATATTAAGATTATCCTTACAAGTATTATGATTGCAAAGGTACGTTTTCTCGGCTAAACTTCTAAATCGAAAAACTAAACTAAACTTCTAAACTATGTCCGTATAGTTACCGCTGCTTTATAAAGCACTAGATGTACCCGCAGATTCACCCGGGTTTATGATTACTGCGTCGCCCCCGTGTGTCGTAGCGTGATGTTATATAGCCTATAACCTTCCTCGATAAATAGACTATCCAACAATAAAATGTTTTCCAATTCGAACCAGTAGTTCCTGAGATTAGCGAGTCCAACCAAACAAGCAAAAGACCCTTTCCTTTTATAATATTAGTATAGATATCTATATTGTCAAACAAATGCCGTACATTGACCTTCGGGCACTTCATTACTAATGTAAAAGTTACGACTATGACGACACGCTATTATTTTTTACGCCATTTTTACACATTCTGAGCGGTGGGTATAACATATAAATTGTCTCAGAGGCACATTAGCCCAGTTCTCGGTAGTTGGTAGTCAGGCGGAGTGCCGGGACTAACTCGGTTCATGTTTCACATAAACATTGCGTATTATGGCTGTAGCAACTATGGTGTCAACCTATGACGTTTTCATATTACAATCAGTCATAACTACATAAGTCAATAAACATTCTTCAAATACACACACAATAGTGGTACTTACTCATCTTTTACCGCAGTAACAGTTTAAAAATAGTTTAAATAATAATTAAATTTAGCTATATAAAACACAGTTACAAATTTTCAAATTAATCCGCTACTTATGTCGGCCTCGATGGCGTAGTGGTTAGTGTAACCGACTACCTGAGATCGCGGGTTCGATACCCGCAAAAATCAAACATTTGTGTGCATGAAAATGGATGTTTGTTTTGATCTGGGTGTTTCTATGTATAATATGTACGTATTTAAAAAGAAAAAAGTATATATGTATGTTTATCCATTGTCTTGTACCCATAGTACAAGCTCTGCTTAGTTTGGGCTAGATGGTGATGTGAACGGTTACCTTAACCTATGATTGTTAACAATTCAATTAGCATCAATCGCGCGTTGTGAGCAACGGGTCAGCCCTAGGGAAAAAGATTAAAGGTGACTTATCTTATCTTATGTGGGGGCCAGTCAGTGCAGACCGGCGACACTTCGACCCAGTGGGATCTTATGTATCGACATTATCCCAATAACGACTGCCATAGATGTTCATGGCAGCCAGGACCGACGGCTTAACATGGTCTGCGAGGCACGGAGCAGGCGATAATTGTCAATCAATACGCACATAATTTCGAAAAGTCATATAACTTCCGAAAGTCAGAGGTGCGCGACGTAGGTTCGAACCCGAGACCCTCTGCATTGCAGTCTGTTGGTCTCCCCACTGAGCTATCGCTGCTCAGGGGGGTTTACATATAGACATGTAGTTATGTAAACCTCCAGAACTCTTATTCACTAAGCGTATTTAAAAATCTGGCGGTGGTATCCTGTAAGATGGTTCTACTTCTCTACTCATTTTCGTCACTTGTCAATGACTAGCTTCTCCTTACCGCATGCGTTGCATGTTCAAATAGCGGACGAGTGGTCCCATCGCCAATATTCACGCATTGTCATATTCGATGGAAACAGGGCATAAAAATTCTGTAAATCTACTAAATGCCATTATACCGCGCGTATAAATATCCAGTTCTTTATTCGTTGTTTTAATGTTTGCAAAACCTTGCAATACAGGGATTAACCGATGCTTTCAGTACCTACGCCACGGTAATGATATCTATACAGTATTGTAACTCAGCCCTGTCCTTGAAATAATTACCTACAACAGCGCGGTTCGTAGACACGCGCTAAGGCTGCCCGCCTACAGTATTTTAGTTTTATCTGCCTACTTAAGTTTCTTTCTAGTTTAGTGATTGTAAATATTATACAAAGTGGCGCAAATGTTATCACATTAATTGATACCACATATACTACATGGTATTCTTTGACGATTTACAAATAATGACCAAATGTATTCAGTAGTTTAGCCACAGGATATTTTTTTTTGTTTTCATAATTTAGAACAACATGTTTAATGCAGAGATAAATATAACAGACCTCAAGCAGCGATATTTAAAATAAACAAAAAATGAAAAATAACAAAAGGAAAAAAAAAAGGTTAGCGTGTGCTTATTACAATGGTGTTCCAATTTGTGTCTAATTTTATTTTATTTATTTTGTACAAAAAAATCATATCTCAATTTCTGTGTAAATAGGTTTTTTGTTTATGTTAACTGTCTTATATCGACCAGCTTATGGCAGTATATCATTTAATGTGATAAGTTTTGCGCCACTTTGTATATTATATTATAAAAATGAAATTCGTAGTGAATGAAATAGAAAGTGTTCAGTAAAATCAAATCATCACAAATCGCACGCTTACTGTTTACAAAACAATCACACCGTCCGTTCGTCACTGCGGCGCATTCGCGACTGGTTGCGAACCAAGCGCATACCAACGCCGAGGCGCATAGGTATGACTCGAGTTCCGACCGTTTGTATGAAGATAGAATACTGTATAGATATCATTACCGTGCCTACGCGAATGCTATTTGGCCATGCTTGTTTGCACAGATGGCGTAGTGGTTGCCTCGCCACTACCACTACGCCGAGAGTTGTGGGTTCGAATCCCACACGGGACAATAACTTGTGTGCTCCACGAATGGTTGTTCCAAGTCTAAGTATTCCTTATGTCCGTTGTCTGAATGTTTGTAAAGCGACACAGGATTAATTCCTAGTGCAGGAATTGTCTTTAAAACTATCCGACTAATTAACAATTATTTACTTTTCTGTCATGAGTTCATGACATGCCGCAACAGTCTAATCCCATAAAGGCATAAATTATTTCATGAACATAATACACGTGTTGAAATAATCGCCATCATTGTTATAACATCGGTACGTGTTACAATAAACGCCCATACAAATTGTACTAATGTTCCCATAGCCGCAGACAAATTGTTTGCTGATTTAATTAACTAAAAACATTCGTATTGCCAAACAAAATAATATTACACAGTTTCTTGATTGAATAACAAAAACAATGAGAACAAAAACTCTTCTCACTTACAATTATAATTTGGAAGCAATCATACTTTACTCAATCGAATATTGTGTAAATTAGGACAAGTTTACGTAAGGCGAATTATTTGTAGGCAATTGTTTGCGGTTTGCTACGTTATACGCGATCTGAATATGTCCCAAGCACAACATTTTTTAGTAATTTTTGTAGTGCTACAATGAAAAGCTGGCTTAGCAAGTCTAGTCTATAAATACAGCCTCTTGGACCTAAATTATAATTAGCGCACCAGAAATAGCTTAACCATGCCATGTCTGAACACCGGTATCCGTACGCCGATGGACAAACTTACCAGAACCGAATCAATTATCATCTATTTAGTTAGTAAGTCAGCTAACGATCAGTCACAAATTATTCGTGTAGTACGTATAAAGCAGTAGTGCTTATGCTATTATCCAATTACACAATTTATTGTAAATTGGTTTCGCTCTTCATGCTAGTTGATATAGCGGTCGACAGACGTGTCGAATTGATGCACGGCATCACTGAACATGGATATAGCAGATAAATTGCAGCAAAATTGGAATTTTTATAAATAGGAAGTCTATTTTTGCACAATAGACGGAATGAAATAAAGAATTTTAAACGGTATTTTCCTTAATCAATTAACAACAGTTCTTAAGACTGTGCCGAGCGAAATGTGCCAAAACAGGCGATCACAGTTAAGTGAATAAAATCAACACTTTTTGTTAAATACAAATGTAAAATATACATTTACCAGAACAATGAATGTGTTTACAATTACTCCGTTTAAAAAACTTAAAATAATTAAAATTTTCGCCTACAAAATTACGTAAATTTGCACGCTACACGCAAAAACGTAAGCTCGTGTTACGTGATTTTTAGATTATAACAGTAGAAATCTATCCTATTTTACAGGTTAAAAGAAACATATATAGTTATATTACAATTTGTCCGTTCCAAATATTTAAGTTATTCGTTGACAATAATAACATATTTATCAAAAAAGCACTTTAAATCCTCCATACAATTTTATTATGGCGGCCGCACGCCGATATGAATATGCGCCGCACGAGCTTTGTCATTATCTGTCATACGCTCGGCGCAGACTTAACTGCTCTCAAATATTTAGAGGTAGTTTAGGTATTAACTTAACTTATTACGTCATCCACTGTGTCTAGCGTACATCTTTTTGACTGAGCACTGTCTCCCAAAATACAGGCTACAGCCTTGTTTGGGAAACAGGGCCAGTACCCTTTGTAAACATAAAACAACATTATTTTGTAATTACTTTGTAGGTAACTAATTTTTTTTTGTACAAATAATCATTTTTATTTTATTTTTACTAGCAAACCGTTAGAAAGATGTATCTATAAACATTACTCAACTTTGGGATTTAGTTGAATAATAGTTAAGTAATGGTGGAGATCAAAGTTTAATCATTGATTGGTTTGGGAGCTATTCAGTTAAGAGCTAGCTGTGTATTATAAAGCGATATTTTGAAATAAGGTTACAATTCGCTTGTTTGTAAGCAGAACACATGCAAGATCAGATGCATTCTTCGGGTATTTCTAAACCTGCAAGTTCGCTAAGCTGCCAGCAAATTGCGTAGCAGTACAGCGCCTTCTTAACTAAACTTAAAAATCTGGTCGGTCAAGACATTATGTATATATTATGTAGCTGTGATCTTTAATAGGATAGAGGTATTTCAGCAGCCAAGCTGCTACAGTGAATGTCCAGGGTTAAACGATTGTAATAGATAACCAAAAGACCCGCTGCACCCTATCTTTACTATTTGAATATCAAACCAATGGCTGCAAGGAAGAATGCTAATAGTGAGTTGTATTTCTAAATTTCTTAGAGGTGGTGTTTTGCTGTAAGTATAAAATGTATGCTATAAAGCTTTCGTGTTGTTGATCCGAAAAATATGGATGATATGTAGGTATGGTATATTAGTAGAAAAGCTTTCGCCTGTTAAGTTAGTGTTTGATCAGGTTTAATAGTCTCAAAGTCTTGAAAACACTGCGACACATAGCAAAGAGTCAAGAAAGCTTCTATTTAATATTTTTCGTAAGTTTATCTTGTTATAAAACAGACAAAAAAATGCAATATATTGATGAAATTTCACACACGTTGATATTCTCATAAAATTTAAATTGCTTAAATAGCACGTTAACGTTATCGTAAGAGTCCTATCGATATTTTTTACAAGATAGATCGATTTTATTTTGATTGAAATAGTTTTATGGTGAAATAAAAAACAAAATTTGAAAGTAAAATTATTTTAATAAAATAGGTTTTGTATAACATCAAATGGATTTGGTAGCCACTCCAAATTTATTTTAAATTTTACGATACATTTATTAACTTCTTTTACGTTTATTGAATGTTATTTTTAATCTAAAACTCGTAAAAAGTACTATAACACGAATATTTTCTCACGTTATATTCTATATATATTATTGGGTGTTTCTATGTATAATACGTAAGTATTTACAAAAAAAAGTATATATGTATGTTTATCCATTGTCTAGTACCCTCAGTACAAGCTCTGCTTAGTTTGGGCTAGATGGTGGTGTGTATACGTTTTTTTTCTATAAATTTTTTTATTTCCTTTGCTACACTAACTTAAATGTATTACATGAATGTAAACTCGCCAAACGTTATTGTTTAACGGCGAGAAGCGCTCTTAACTCTATTTTTTAACCTACGTTATACACATAAAACTAAAACACAATGAAAATATAAAATAAAAACAAAAGATGTGATAGAATATATTATATATATTTAAGTTATGAGTTCAGAGGCTCTGGTGTTAAAGTTTTTTCATAAGTAATTGCCTTGTTGGTATTGTAGCAAAGGGATAGGAGCGATCGTTAGATTCTAGTCTCAATATTGGTGGATGAGGGTGCTATTTGAGTTTTACCGGTTGAAATTTCTCAGAAGCAATACGAAGTTTAAGACTCTGGAATTAATAGTCTTTCTCCGAAGCGTTACGACAGCAGTAATAGTTAATAACATTATTGTTTTCACAGATACGGCAATAAGCGAGTAATAAGTGTCAATTATAATTTCTATAATATTGTCTTACGTTTACGCGAATGTTATACATTGAAATTAAACAACTTTATACGGATTTGATCGCGTTAACATTGAGACAACCACCATCTTAGTCTCCCCGTGAACATGGCTGCTGAAAAGCAATCGACCAAGACAAACATTCATGTTCATGCTCACAAATGTTTGACTTGTGCGGGAATCGAACCCGTAACCTTAGCGTAGCAATCGGTTATACTAACCACGACGCCATCGAGTTCGTCGTTAAACTCGTAAATGATCTTGCATCGTACTTTCAACTTTTGGATTCAAGGACAACTTTCATAAATCTTAATACACCAATGATCATTAATTGTGTTATTTTATCTAAACATTTTTCTCTTAAAGCACTAGTTGTTAAACGCTAGATTGATTCCACAATCATATATCCTTTACAGTTTATGGTCTTTATAATGGTATTGTACCATATCTGAACAAAAAGCAATGCGTATAATACTTGAAAGTAAGTAATGTGAGGGTATAAACGACTTTATTACACGCAAGATGCGCGGGAGTGCAAAAACGATGGCTCGTTGGCGGCGCATGCGCCGGTGAGAGCCGTGTGACGTACTAGTTTTTACTGGACTTTGAAGTTTGAATAAAGAATAAAGATATGGCGTTTTAATCAACGTATCTTTTATGAAAAAGGCTTTTCCTGCTAGTCTTGATTCCTGACTCGACTTACATTAAAAGATATTGTAACAGAAGTAGCGGTAACTCAGTAGTTAACCTCTTGATTATCTCGTGAACCCATGGGTGTTCATCAAATTATCAGGCTTTGAGTGGCTAAACACATCAATGTGCATAAGAAAGGCACTGCCAATGCTTTTGATTTCTTTTTGCTAACAGGGTAAGACGGATTTAGTCATCGTTGGTTCCATTCCACTTGTATTTTCTACCAGATTTTGCCCGCGGCTTAGTTTGAGAACAGTACTTTTCTCAGCGTCAAGGGTACCATATGTCCTTTTTGTACCCTTGACAACATGTATGCGAAATTTCATGATGATGGATCGAGTAGTTATGGCGTGAGATAACAAACAAACTCATATTAGCTATTATAATATTAGTTATTATAAAAACCTATTCTTAACATACTTACACGCACGTGGCTGGAAAATAGCCTACTTTCATTAAACATTAGTAAAACGAAATACATCTGTTTTACCAAATCGGTGAAAACCAAACCCGGATCTGACCACACTCTCAAAATTCATACATACCCATGCAACCTCGTAAAAAAGCGCTCCACCTGTAAATGCACAGTTCTGTCTTGCGTTACACAAATTAAATACCTGGGGGTCATATTGGACGAAAAACTTGCATGGAATTGTCACATAACATCCCTAACGAGCAAGATTAGAAAAATGATTTATGTATTTAAAAATCTACGTGCTGTGGCCGACCAGAATCTCATGATCAAAACTTATGGGGCACTATGTGAATGCCTTATTAGGTACAGCATATCTGTATGGGGGGGAGCGGGTAAAACGCACCTCATCACCGCAGAACGTGCTCAAAGAACGATACTTAAAGTCCTAATGTACTTACCGTTTAGAAATCCTACAGTTCAGTTGTATGAAAAAACCGGTGTTTTAACAATACGTAAAATTTATATCTACGAAGTAGTCAGAAGATACCACAAAAAGAGCGTCTCTAACTCAACAGAACTAGCCAAAAGAAGAACTCGGTGCCCAAAACCTCGAGTTAAAACATCCTTCGCACAAAGACAGTACCAATTTTTAGCACCGTTCTTATACAACAATGTTAATAAAATAATAAAAATTAAAAAGCTCAATAACAATGAAATAAAGAAAGTTCTTGTAACATACCTGAAATCCCTAGATTATGAGGCTACTAATTATCTTTTAAGCATACCACGATGACAATAGAACACACACACACACACACACACACGGACGCACACATACGCACAAACATCTACACACACGCACACACACTTACACGCAAAGACCCACACACACATACAAATTTTTATATTTTAGTTTTTGGTTTTACCTTTTAATTTAAAAGTTTTTACCATGGTCCATTAATACAATATTGACATTATTGTACACTGTGATATGGGGAATAAACTGACCCCTGTAATACAGTATTTAACTAGCTCAGGGGTCAGGGATTCAAATAATTGTAAAACAAACTTATGTCAATAAAGAGATTTTTATTATTATTATTATTATTACTTATGTTACTAAGTTCGGAAACCTACTTGCCAAGCTACTAAGTTTACCAGCAAAGGTATAATAAAATTACAGTTAGGTAACTTGCAATACAAAAAAAATCTATCATATACCTATAATTTGTAAATATATGTAAATACAGCGTTGGAAATTGTGTTTTAGGGCATTATGTTTGCCAATACCTGGCGTACAAATTTTACCATGAATAAGAGAATTAAGAAGAAAATATATTTAACAAAATTTTAGGATAAAATCAAAATAATGTTACATAAAAACATGTAAGCAAATTAGAACAATCATTACGCACAGAATGATAGTACAAACCAATTCTTCTCCCTCGCCTTTATTATTCCCAAGTCACTTGGGGTCGGCTTTTCTGGTCTAACCGGATTTGACTGGATATCAGTTTTTACACGGAGCGGCTGCCACCTGACCTCCGTAACACGAAGGCTAACGATGCCCTAAGGCTAGACCAGTGTCAGGGTATTATAGAGCACTGACGTCCCAATAACGACTGCCATAGATGTTCATGGCAGCCGGGACCGACGGCTAAACGTGGTCTCCGAGGCACGGAGCAGGCGATAATTGTCAATCAATACGCACATAATTTCGAAAAGTCATATAACTTCCGAAAGTCAGAGGTACGCGACGTGTGTTCGAACCCGAGACCCTCTGCATTGCAGTCTGTTGGTCTCCCCACTTAGCTATCGCTGCTCTACATTCATAAGTGTTACCTTGTAACCTGCTTAGTGTGGGCTAGATGGTGCTGTGTATGTGACAGAATAAAAGAAAAACAAAATATCGCTACGCATGTTAATAAAAATGTGAAATCAATATAGAATTACTTTAAAAAATATCTGAAAAAAAAGTCACGTTCACTTTACCATTCTGTTACGGATCCTAAAAGAGAAACAAAATAATAATGAAGGTATTCTAACACACGATCTGTTGAGAACAGCGGCAAAGCGACTAATTCTCTAATCAGTCGATACGCCGCTCCACCTGCCTGCGCTAACGCTAACACTTACATGTCCATCTTTCTTTATCTTTTTACACCTCTTAGTATTCCTTCACAATTTATGAGGTGGTCGCTTCGTACTTGAGACCACACGACGCCGAATAAATGCAACAACAAAGTAACCCAACCTGCTGCATCTTTCACATTCAAGTGTACATTACTCTATGTTTGAGGCTCCGGTACGAGTGTACGCGGGCAGCGGATAGCGTTTTAAAATATGTCCTTATTACCGCTTTAACAGAAGGTATTGTTGATTGCGTGCGAAGCAATCAAACTAGTAACAGAATAAGTTATCCTTGATCTTAACATATAGATAATAATAAAAACGGTTTGATAAAATAAAGATTTTGTCATACCGTAGTACCTACATATAAACATATGTATTACAAAATTTAACTTTCGGAGATTACTGATGTAGTTATCCCTGAATGTGTAGTTAGAGTTGTGCTACCCCCTTATTTAGTCAGCGATATGATTTAGATCCCAACAATAAGAAGCGAGCGTTTTGCCATCCACAAGACACATTTTTAAATACTAAACAAGTTCTAATGGTAAAACCTAATAACACCCCTGGGACAAAGCATCGAAGACAATGGTAAGACCACGATCAGTCACAAACTTATACCAAAGAATCAAGCAACGAGGCAGTTGGTCATATTTAGTTTAGGCTGCGAATGCGGGGAAGCTTCCTAGTGAATAAATCGTATAGCCGTTCAAAATAACTTTGTTAGATAACTTACTTTCGGCGACACGGACCCGTTACCCACTCCAGCTTATCGAAACCGCCCCCCGCGCGCACGAACACCTGTCCCTTGCAGTGCGTTTTTGTACCAACTCGTTAGGGCGCTACAAAACTTGACAATTTGTCAGCATGATTTGCGGTCGCGTCCCACATGAACGCCATTTGCATTTGTTTATAGACATATACCGGTTCCTTATCCTAGAGCTGCAGTTGTACACTCGCCTGTTAAATAACCGACATTATCGATGGAGATTGATATGGATTTATGTATTGCTTGGCTTTTTCTTGTGTTGTTTACTTGAGTGGATGTTGTTTATATGTTTGCTAGTAATTGAACCTTCTCTTGAACTGTATACGAATAAATTTAATAAGGTTTTTTTTTATAATATCTGCCCTGCAGTATTATTTCGTATAAAACGAACTTGATATCGGGATTCCTTCAGATGATAGATCATAGTTCGAAAGTAAACTCACTTTTTTGAACAAGTATACGGCCCACCTGATGGTAAGTGGTCACCGTAGCCTATAGGCGCCTGCAACACCAGAGACATCACTTGCGCGTTGCCGACCCTTTAGGAAAGGAAATGGGGAGGAGAAGACTTCGATTCCGCTTCATTCAAGTCATTTCATCAATAACAAAATTCGACAGTCGAGGCAAAACTTTCTCTACCGAATACTGAATGGTCATTTCAAATTAAAAATAATGGGGAGTGGACCCGCCATGCACTCTCGGATTGATCACCACAGTTATTGCAGTAGAAAATGGGTGACAATACCTAACCTGCGATATTTTTGTAACTTATTTTCAATTTAATATAAAGTCCTATATGGAAAATGAGGGTTTCGCAATGGTGTCACCTTTACTCTGACATGGCTTAACGACTGCTGTCAATTTGACAACAACCGGGACCGACCTTTTACGTGCCCTCCGAAGCACGGAGACGCTCAGATGAAATACCACTAAGCGGTCACCCATCTACAGACTGACCGCACCCAACGTTGCTTAACATCGCTAATCTTTTACTGATCAGTGAGTGCAACTAGCTATGATCGATTTATGGACTATTTTGAGAACTAATATTTAGTCAAAGACAAGATGTCGCATATTATTTACGTAGACGATATTTTTAAGGCTTGGACGGATACCGCCACACAACTTCATAATTATGTTGAAGCAGTCAATAATAAACCCACAAAATTAAATATAAACAATAAAAGGTAATGGAACTATTGAAATTAAACTATTATATACGGATTTAATCGCGTTGTTTATTTGACACTTTTTTACATAATTTACTACTTTACTAATTTTTTAGCTACAATGCTTTCCAATATTTTTTATTCGCACATTCACGCACACAAAACCACTCTCAATAATTTGTGATATGGCACACAAACTTTCCATACAAAGTGACGTCACGTCCTGGGACGTATTGCCATACTACACGGTTTTAAAAGTATGTGTTGCGGCAGTAACGGTCAGAGATGTAACCGCCTGTAGGCGGACATTCATACCAAGTGAATTCTAAACCGTGTGTTACGGCAGGAGTGTTTGCTGTGGCTCTAGCGGTCTGTATTTTAGCCTAAAACGGCACAGAGTGATATCCTTCCTATAAATGCTATGGAAAAAAGTCGGCCGTGAACGGAGATTTACTTTTAGTGTAGTAAAAATCGCCGCCTACAGCCGTAGTGCCATATTATGAGGATCATAATTCACGTTTCTCGACGCACTGTCCGGGAATGTGTTAATTATGTTACATATGTATAATAGTGTTATTTTTTTAAAATAAACAGCGCGATAAAGTCCTTATTATGTACTTTAATTTCGATGTGTAATAATCGCGTAAACGTAAGACAATATTAAGTAAATATATTATGTAGAGTATGTATATAAGTTTTGTTGTTGTTGCAGGTCACATGATCACGAGGTGGCGCCATGTCCGCTGTGATGAGCACGCTGTCCATGATCAGCGGCGGACGGCGCGCGCATCGCAAGCTCGCCTGCGGGTAAACACCTCTCTGCTTTTTCTGTACCAGCTGATGACCGTGAGGGATTCGGATATATAGCAAGCCTCCGTTTCACCCCTTTAGAGATAAAATTTATAAATATTTTTTTGTTGCGGTGATTATGGCTATGCCTTGTTAAATATATCGAAATTTGATCCTTCTTTTTACTTCTTTTTTAGTGCTCTCTTACAAGAACAATTTGGCACAGCTATATTCCACCGTTTGGCACGTAATATATTTATATATTTATGGGCATTTTTCATTTTATAATTCAGATATAGTTATGTCTAAGTGTATATAAAGTAATCATAAGAATTACCTTTCAAAATATATACAGTCAGGCTTCATTCTTTTTGCCTTAGCTTTGTGATATTATTAATTAAATTAGTAATCAAAATATTTAATATTGTCATCTGTTTACGCGAATGTTATTCATTGAAATTAAACTGCTATATACGGATTTTATCGCGTTGTTTATTTGACACTTTATTACAAAATTTTGAAACTGTTTCGCTACTACTAGATACTATTAAAGTTTAATAGTATCTAGTAGTAGTAGATGTAACAGTTTTAAAATTTTGTAATAAAGTGTCAAATAAATAACGCGATAAAATCCGTATATAGTAGTTTAATTTCAATCAAAATATTTATTTATGCTATTTATGCCTTATTGATAAGTAATTTCATTTCTTCTTCTATTATATTATTTAAGTTAAGTTCATGAGAAATGCGCTTACTGGATTCTCACTAGTTAAGGCCATTATTTAATATAATCACATGCAGTCTAATTGAACTGCACAGTCATATGTTTAAAGGTCAAACAGGTTCCAAAGTTAGAGGTTGTATACAGCTGTAATAAATTCTCGCTGACGTATAATTTGTCATAGTCCTTACAACTCGTACATTAGCATGAAGTTATTACGTTTTAATACACAACATAACATTTACTCATATTTTTTTATAGACTTGTAGCGTTGTTCTTGTTCAGAGTTGATTATTAATATTAATTATCTCTTGTATATAATATCAGCCCTGTATTAAACTGTTCCACCGCTGGGCACGGGCATCTTCTCAGTGTGAGGGTGAAGGGTTAGGCCATAGACCACTATGTTGGCCCAGGGCGGGTTGGCAGACTTCACATATCTTCGAGAACATTATTGAGACCTCTCAGACATGCAGGTTTCCTCACGATGTTTTCCTTCATCGTTAAAGAGAGAGAGAGATAATTAACTATTTAATACGCCCATAACTTTATAAAGTGAGAGCTCCTTGGGATCGAAACTCGAGACCTCTGTGTGGCAGTACGTAGCACCTTCACATACTGAGAAGAGGCCCGTGCCCCGCAATAGGACAGTTTAATACAGGGCTGATATTATATTGTATATTATTATAATAAATATTTACTTTTACTGAATTAAAATAAATTACATTCTAAAATTTATGGCGCCTATTTTCAAATTTCAAATTTTAATATTGATATACCCAGCAATTAACTTATTGAGTTGCAGCGGCAAACGGGCGGTGGCCAGTCACAATAGATTTTAATTACATATGTCTGATTTTCTAAGACTTGAGCTTATTTAATAATCGCGATATTATACTCAGTGAACATTAATCTCACCCGATCTTAATACAATCGTAAAGTGTCAATGATTCTTATGTCACGTTGCTAATAAAAGATCATGTTACTTCGCCGGTGGTCGACCGAATCGCAGATGTTGGAACTATACAATTACCATATTTGAGCGCGCTTAGTCCACGCGTGGGCGACTAACCATAACAAACTTGCTTATATTGGTATACCTACCATACAAAACATGGCTTTCTGATTTTTATCTGCTTTGTAATGGCTTTGGAAGATGGTCTTAATTGATTAAATTAGAAATAAAAGACATTAGCAAGCTTAGGTTTGCGTTTTAGTCATTTAATTATGTTCATTTAAATATCTGTTATGGATTTATCGAAGTTGATTTTGCTTTGAATGTTTCATGGGTTCTGTCACATAGCGCGATTCGGTTATGGACTTACGTGAGTTCTCAAGGTCGATTTCAATATCTATCAAGAATAGTGTTATTTTTCCTGTTAAAAAATTGGCGCTGAAAATAGATTTTCTTATAGGAAAATAGATTTTTCCTTACTGTACACTAATATTCAGCTCCATTATAAGTTATAACCTACTCAATCCCAATCTCTTATACTATTAAGGTGGCTAGAGTAGGTTATATTCCTGTTTCATAACAATAGGTTTGCCTGTATACTGAGTGAGTTAAAACATAACTGGACCAATATAAGACATATAATCTCTCGATCGATTTAAAAAGACAATCAACTTCCAAACACATGGCAGGGAATTAAAACTGCTATCTTTTAATCGTAACTTCAATACCGTATACAATACTCTTACTCCACAGTGATAATATATGCGACTGCTGTGCGTGATGTTTAGAGTTCGATTACCGGGTCAAGTAATGTGTTATTAGGATATGCTGCCAAGGAATTCTCAGACGCATAGCGTCTGGAACTGTGACCGGTTAACAGTATAAAGCCCCTCTACGTGGACTTTACATGGGACATTAAATGATATCTGGTGAAATATGGATGTATTACATTTCTGCTTACCTCCTAAAATATAGGCGTGAGAATATATATGTACGTAATCTATCACCGCAGGAATCGATTAAACAAAACCACACCTGCAATCAATAATTACTCTTAGCAACCATTCATTGCACCAAATAATTATGTTGAATCCTAATAACTATGTTAAATAATTATGTTGAATCCTAACTATCCTAACTAATATTATAAATGCGAATGTGTTTGTTTGTTACGCTTTCACAGCTTAACTACTTAACCAATCATCAGGAAATTTCGCATACACGTTGTCAGGCTCAAGAAATCAAGAAATGGCTAACAGATAAGTGTTTTTACACAGTAGCCGAATATATGTCTCATAAAGGTTAGGAGGATATGTAAATAGAGATATAGTGGTAATAATATGGTATTTAATTTAGATTTAGTGTATAGGTAGATATAACTCATGTAACTTTTGTAAAAATTTGCACGCCTATTGTATGGCAAAGCATGTGAAACACAAACCATGTATCGATCAACTTTAAAACCATGTTTTATGCAAATAAAGTTTTATTTATTATTTATTTATTTATCAGGAGAACAGAAAAGGACATAGGGGAACCTTTTATCCAGAAAAAATTAAGCTGAAATACCGCAGGATAAATCTAGTAATCAATAATTGTACATATCATAGAAGAGATCCTGTTTATTAAGCAAATTGAACATCACACTTTAGTCCGGATACATGCGTCGTACAAATACATGGTACCGAAACAATTAGTTCATGCTTATAATCGGTCTTGGATATACATTGTATAGTTAAACACACAATAGTAAGTTGATTAAAGACTACAGGAAACATGCTTTGAATGCGCGTTTGCGAAGCGCAATGACACAAGAAATCTTTTCTCTCAGAATGGTGGAACGCCTGACTTTTTCTGGGTTTATGATGAAAAGCGTATGTAGAATCTATACTTATTATGAAATCTCGGTGCTTATTTTAGGGGCAGAAATAACGAAGATTATAATGGTTGTTTTGAGTATAAATGTCCTTTGTGTCCGTTGTTTGAATGTTTGTAAAGTTACCCGCAACAGAGGAATGATTCCTTCTGAGGGAGATTCCTTTTAAAAGATAGACAGATTCTGAATGACTGTACCACACAATGTTAGCTATGTAGCTGGTATTGTGTGTACATGTACGCCACATAGCTAGCTGTTCTGTTAGTCTTAATGAATAAAATTTAGTGTGGATCAACTATTATTAAAATGCGCCATTTTTACACACCAATCTAACATGTTCTGGGCGTCTGACTTTCCATGAAAAGCGCAGGGCATTCAAACATCCATTGAGCGTCCTCATCCTCAATGAGCTTAACATATAACGCACTTGCATCTAAAGACCTTTTAATCCGAGAAGTTAATAAAAATAAAACACTTTCTATTTCACTGTTTACCGTGCAGAATTCACATTGCAATGTCGCAATATCTAATTATATTAGCATAACAAAATCACATGGACATAATACTCAAGTGAACCTTGTTAGTTACAGTATAAACCTATTATAATAGTTGTCAACCGTGAGAATACTAAAATAATTACCCAGTTGTTTCCCACAAAGCTCACTGGTTACGTACGAAATAATACACATTTTATTATATCATAAAAATTAAAAGTATTTTCGCATTGTTAAAAAGTCGTTTATATTTAGCAACTTTAATTCTCTATTACTAAACGGATTATATTCTTAAGAGAATTTTGATAATAATACAAACAGTATTACAAGATTAAATGATATTACGATAAGAATGTTTCACGAATGAGTGTTGACAATTGAAACATTATTAAATACTTCATAAAAATGTAGATTGGACTCAATAGATAAATTGGGAAATTTTTTCGTTAAGGTCTTTCTCATAATTAATGTAAATTGAGGCTGCCTTGTTAGTCCCGTGACATAATATTACGTTTATGTTTGCGAGAGGATACAGAGTTGCCTCGATCGCGCAGCGGTGCGGTTCGACTGTCGTGCATGACGTCTCGGGTTCCATTCCTGGGTTATTGGGTTATAATATTAAGCAATTCTTAGTAGTAATGTCCTCCAGACCGAATTTCGGTCACGGCGGCTGGTCTTAACGGAGACTGACAGCCATCTGAGCAGGAGATATAGTGCACAAGTGTGTGCGCAAACACAACTGCACTCTCTGTTCCCTTACATGGGACTCTCCCCTCCTTCCGATGGGACAGTAATCCGACACGACCGGAAAGTGATCAGGCGCAGGACCAACGGCTTTTCGCGCAAATCTTAATAACACCACGGCGCGGTAGAGAACTGTTCTCAGTAAACGATAATAGACTCGACCCGTATTATGTGAGACTTAAAAACATAATTGGTAAAAAGTGATTTTAATGCACATCTGCTTACTGCTTTGGGATTAAAGGTACGAGACTATATATGTATGTGGGTTGCGAATTCGATTATCGGATTGGGTAAAGTATCATTAGGTTTTCATTTAATTTATCTTTAGACGATTAAGGGCTTGTCCAACCACCTCCAAATAGCATTTATTTATAAGATAAACGTCTCGCCATCTCTCTTCTTTAACCTAACAAGAGTGAGATAGATATATAGTGAGCGCTCAAGCCATGTCAGAGGCCTACGGGCGGCTTGAACAACTCTTGACAACAGGTTGGCCACTAACCACACGAAAAAAATAAAAAAGAAAGCATGCGATTTATCTTTCGGATAACTTTTAGATACTTGTTAGTTGTGGGACTGGCCATAAGACAATTTAAAGAACAAGACAAGAGTACATCTAATGAAATAACAGGTATCATTGCAATGTGCAAAACAATATCAGCTTTGAATATTCATTATTGCTAAGATTACAGCACAGGAAACAATTATATTAACACATAATGGCCAAGCATAATATTGTCTTTGTTCCACTGACATTCGTCATAATTATTACGAGTGCGACCTCATGCAAGCATAACTAAATTATCGTTTCAAGGTAAAAATAACAAGCTTTGTAGAAAACATGATATGCTTTGTAGTCGTTGTTTGTTTGTTTAATATATTAACATTTCACGTTTTGTGTAATTGCTATGTTTTTTTTTGATTTATGAACAATCATGTTTATATATTTCCGGACAACTAATCGACCTTACATGAGCGCCACTCCTTTTTACCCCAATCGGTCTGCATGAAATTCTTAAATTTCATATCATCATCATTCTCTTGCCCTGGTCCCAATTTATTTGGGGTCGGCGCAGTATGTCCTTCGCTTCCATACGTCTCTGTCACCCGTCATCTGATCATTTACCCCTTTTCCTTTAATATCCATCCTTACACAGTCCATCCATATTTTCCTTGGCCTTCCTCTCCCTTTTAGTTCCTCTACCCTCATATCCATCACTTGCTTACCTACATACGTATCATCTCTTCGCATAACATGTCCATACCAAGCCAAACGATTTCCTTTCACCTTCTCATCTATGGGCACCACTTTCAGGCTACCTCTTACGTATTCATATATATATTCATCGTAACATTCTCATCTCTGCTACATGCAATCGTTTCTCATCAATCTTCTTAGTAGCCCACCACTCAGCTCCATACAGTACGACAGGCCTTATAACCGCCTTCTTAAATGTCATATATCGATACTAAAATTAAAACTAGCAGTACTAATATTTAAAATTACGTATCAAAACGGTAAAAAAGAAACGTTATAGTGCGACTTTATTTGTCCAGCAACTACTGAAGATATTTATTCGAAATTTGGTATAGACACATCGTAAAAATGCTTTACGAACTTTATTATTTTGTATGTGTATACCTGACTATGAAACCCATAACTTCATGTGTGAGAATTAAGATACAGTCGGCGTCGCATTGTTAAGGATTACGAGCTTGCTTATTTATACAAATGAATCTATTCGTGCATACTATCCATACTTGCAATTCTCTAAATCTATATCTTAAATTACCTTCACACATTTATTTAAAGATGATTTGAGTGTTACAGATGAAGTCCAAATCAACTTTCCCTTTCATTGTTATACATATATTTGGTTAATTGGAAAGAGCCCGAATCTGCCCGTCTATAGCTATTATTTGATGACAGTAGGAACAAAAAGGCTCTTTTAAAGAAAACAGGCTTTAGAATACTAGAAGACTTACACAACCTACATGGCACATGCCTTGCTTGTCACCTCATGTTCAATTCTTTTACTTTAGACCCTAGAGTAAAAGTATAATGAGAGTTGGGTCCTAGATTTAGCGACGTGCGATTGATACTCTGATATTGCAAGTATTCATAGGGTATAGTATTCAACTACTATCAGCCAGTTGTGTGCTTCTTTTCTACCTTTGCTGTATAAATAATAAGTCACTACATAAGTACTTTCGTCTGCAGCAGCCGCAAATCCGGCCAGTTCTCTGACGCCGGCGAGGACCGCTCTCGTAGTCAGCATGACCTCAACAAGCAGCAACGCTCCGCTTCACTGGTAAGTACCATACTACGCATCACTGTCTCCTCACGATGAAACAATTATGAATGTCAAGTTACTTAGCAATTATGTCCTAACCTGACTATTGCCGCTTATTATAAGACCATAGTATCTTAAAGCAAGTGTTTGTGTTATCTCCATTTGTATAGTATATTGTATTCCAATGTAAGAGATAGAGAGCATAGAAGCAAAGTTTTCTTCGAGACATGTTTGTCTTGTAAATTGGCCTTTATTATCGATGGGTCAATACAGGGACTGCTTTTTAAAGAGAAGATAATTTGAAAGTGTTGCAAGCGTGTGTAGGCTTTTTTTTTAACGTTTGGTAATGCATGCATGACGCATACCCCTCCGTGGGGGCGAGCGGAGGGGCTATGTCGGACTCGCCGGGGTAAAAGAAAGATGGTATAAGAATAATGTACCTCCCGGAATACCGACTAAACCTACCACGGTGTTCCTCGACAAAACCACTATCGACGGAGCCGCGCGAATCACTTGCACATGCGGTCGCGACCCAAGCGTTTGTAGGCTACAGTTATTATTTTCAACTAGGCATGCCACATTAGCTATGTAAACATAAAAGTACTTACCAACTTAGTTATAATATTCCTTTTTAACCTCTCAACCAATCCAGTTGTCAAAAATATGAAAATACAAAAAAGCTATTCAAGCAAAAGAAGACTGTCATAATAAAATATACGTTTTACATTGTTAAGTTCGGATGCCAGCGTCCTAGCGTTGGTTGAGAGGTTCAGCTTCATACAGGTATATTTCTGCAATGACGTCATGCCGAATGGCCACTGGTTTATAACCTCGCTAATTACGCAATGCCCCAATCAATATCTAAAAGCCCCATTCCCATCAAGAGCAAACGCTGTAATTTAACTCTGAATCGCATACCTTGTCGGCTATTCCGTTATCTCGAACATTACGGCTATTGTTCCCGAGCTGCGTAGGCGCAGGCCCCCGGCGCGCGGCGCCTGCGCACGACCGCTGCGACGTAATTGACGGCTCTACTCTAACTCTGCATGGGCAGTCGTAATGCTCAGAGCATTTTACTTGATTACATTAATGAGAGCATTCGAGGAACGTAGGGTTAATGAAGGGAAGGTTTCAGATTATAAAATTACAGATAGATAAAATAATGTAATGTAATGAAACTGTAACCTAGATAAGGCATAGATTAGATGACTTCTTCCTAGTTACGGTTTAGCTCAGTGGGGAGACCAACAGACTGCAATGCAGAGGGTCTCGGGTTCGACCCACGTCGCGCACCTCTGACTTTTGGAAGTTATATGACTTTTCGAAATTATGTGCGTATTGATTGACAATTATCGCCTGCTCCGTGCCTCGGAGAGCACGTTAAGCCGTCGGTCCCGGCTGCCATGAACTTCTATGGCAGTCGTTATTGGGAGAGTGTCGACACAAAAGATCCCACTTGGTCGAAGTGTCGCCGGTCTGCACTGACTGGCCCCCACATAAGATATATACACACGGTACAATAGGCAGTTGCCTATTGAAGTGAAACTACTTTATACGAATTTCATCGCATTGTTTATTTGGAAAACCCTACTTTTACATAATTTTGATATTATTAAACTACTATTAAATTTTACTAGTATTTTACACTATTTAATATATCTCTCGGGGACAGTATCTTTTCCTGCATAAACGGCACCTAATTTCATTTTCTGTAGCCTTGACGTACATTGACGTACTTGTGTAGCGAAATTTCATGACTATTGGTCGAGCAGCTCAGGCGTGGAAGCATAACAATCAAACAAACTTATATTCGCATATAAAATTTATTCTTGCCGTTTCATTTGCTTTTTAGCAGACATAGTCACGAAGAGACTCAATATCGGACACACACACAATACAATAAAATCCGTATAGAGTAGTTTGTATATGTATAATATTCATTTAACGTCAGACATTTTATACACAACAGCAAACAGCGTGTAAAGAAACCTTTTTGTGTAACAACTTGCAAATTGGTTGCGCAGTGAGGGTGCAATGTACACTATACATTTCGGTATTAGAAAATAAATGGATGGAGTGAAGATATCTCGCTGTCTCCACTGCACACCTGCACTTTTGTAACGGTTACATCACAAATTGTTAACCCTTTAAGGATTTACAGACGTTGATCCTTAAAGAGGTTAAGTTATCTAACCCTTTAAAGATACCGATCTATCTTTTTTTTAACGTGCGTGAATGTATTGGCGCATACCCCTCCGCGGGGGCGGGCGGAGGGGTTACGTCGGACTCACCCGGGAAAAAATGGAGATATCCTGGTAATACCGATTAAACCTACTACGGTGTTGTTTCTCACAATCTATGACCGAGGCGCAGGTATCACTCGCGCATTCATCCTGCAGGAAGATACCGAATCCATGTTATACAATAAGACCACAAATTTACGTATCCCATACTTCCCATACAAGTATTCTATAGAGTAATACAGGCAACTAAAATATAAATACCCAATATTAACAAACGAAAGGCACAGGTTGCCTGTTGAATAATTTCGCGACATCAATATTAAGTAATAAATTTATATATTTCACATAAATAATTAAATTATTTGTACCGGATATGCAATTTATTATCCAAGCGAGATTTAAACGGCAGGAACTAATTAAGTATATAATTATGTAATAGGCCACCTGATAGCAATATTGCAGTGTGACGGGTGAGTTACTTTATCACAATATCACTCGAACATTTTCATTGCAATTTTGGTTTATAATAATATTAGTAAACACGCTTCACTGTGCCTCCGAATGATATATTTAAATTCTCGTTCCGGTAGTTATTTTGATATGTAAAGTATATAAAAACAATCTTATATAAAATGCAAAGTTATGTAAAAAATTTATATACATATGTCTAGCGAATACTATTCGAATTTTGCGGGTACACAACATATAGAAACTAAATTTTTGTATATAAAATAAGAAGCTGTACCCGCGGTTTCACCCGCGTTTAAAGTTACTGTGCGGCCCCTGTGGGTCGTAGCGTGATGTTATATAGCCTTCCTCGATAAATAAGCTATCTAACACTGAAAGAATTTTTCAATTCGAACCAGTAGTTCCTGAGATTAGCGCGTTCAACCAAACAAACAAACAAACTCTTCAGCTTTATAATATCAGTATACAAGTTTAGATAACTTTATGTTGACCAAATTTCAGTTGACCATATACGCAAGAGATATTATAGTGAAAAGTATGTACACAAACACAAGTGCCGTCGCTATGCCCTAACTCTCAAGTTGGATAGGACCGCAATCCTACACGACCGGAGAGAGAGATCAGGCGCAGATCTAACAGTTTTGTGCTTTCCAAGGTACCCGTGTGAGATATCGCAAGATCTCTAGGTCCGGACTGTTAGGACCGGCAGTATTTCTTGACAGGTAACCAAAGAAACGGCTTCGGTGGCAGCGGTAATATATGCGACTGATTTAATTTTTGTTTTTTTAAATATTACCAACAATTTGGGTTTCAAAAAAAAGCAGCGATAGCTCAGTGGGGAGACCAACAGACTGCAATGCAGAGGGTCTCGGGTTCGAACCCACGTCGCGTACCTCTGACTTTCGGAAGTTATATGACTTTTCGAAATTATGTGCGTATTGATTGACAATTATCGCCTGCTCCGTGCCTCGGAGAGCACATTAAGCCGTAGGCCCCGGCTGCCATGAACATCTATGGCAGTCGTTATTGGGAAAGTCAGTACCCTCTAATATCCTGACACTGGTCCAGCCTTAGGGTATCGTTAGCATTTGGGTTGCGGAGGTCAGGTGGCAGCCGCTCCGTGTAAAAACTGATATCCAGTCAAATCTGGTTAGACCAGAAAAGCCGACCCCAAGTGACTTGGGAATAATAAAGGCTAAGGGAGAAGACCAGCAATTTGGGTTTAAAATTTCTAATATTCTTGTTAACCCTCCAGTTAAGCTAGAATGCTTGATTTAGGAGTGGGTTCACGTCAGTAATGCAATGGGTGGGATTCGAAACCGGTTCAATATCCGAGACGGGCGTGTTATTGGGTATTTGCTGGCAAAAAATTCTCAGCCTACCTATTGCTGTTAATCGAGCACACGCCACCACGAGTGCTCGATTAACAGCAATAAGTAGGCCACTGTATTACATGAGACCTAAACCGATGGCTGGCGAAATGTAGATATATTATACATCTTTTCCGGGAAAAGTTTATTCTATGTGTGTTTATTGTCCTGATCATTTCGAGGCTGAAACTTTGTGATATTTGATAAGACTGAGACAGAAAACATTTATTTTCAGATGCATATCACCCCAATACATTTTGCCAAAACAAATTTAAAACGATTTTCTCCCATGTCCCGATTGTACAAAGTATATTATAATGCTTTTTGCGGTGAAGTGGCTGTGTTTATGGATAAACTAAACACATTTAAAAATAATTTTCTAAGGTCGTTAAGATTAGACAGACAAAATCTCTAAAATATTGCTAACTTTTTTTAATTGCAAAATTAATTTAAAAAAATTTATAGTTTGTATATATTTTACTTATTGTTATTTCTCAATTTTTCTTGCAAATAATAATAACAGCGTTTTTCTCTTCTTTTGTATTTTGTGATAATAAAGTTACATCATAATAATGCATGTTGTGACGCCTTAAAATGTCGTGCATTCAGCCATTTTTTTAATAATGTTATTTAGTTACGTAGAAATAATGTGACAACTACTGGATGTCCAAATAAATAAATAAATAATCAATAATTGATCAATCTAACACACTGCCTACGTCATACGAAAGTGGCACGGGTCCCTTGCTAATATTGCCAAACATAATTATTATGATCGGCGTACTATCGACGCATAAACACAGCTCGTAAGGGACCAGAGACAAAAGGCATGGCGTAACCACAATATATTCTACTGTCTATGAGTTATAGACAGACAGTATTTAGTGTCGTACGCGTGAGTGATTGTGTCTGTTAGTGCGTTATGTGGGCAGTTAGAGGCGCGTAGGCTTGTATAATATATATTGATATTTAATATGTTATATTAAACGGCTATTTGTATTAAATATTTGATTTCTTCGAATGTTGAACAATTTCGAATGCGTTCGAATTATTGGACGTCCTTATTCGACGAATAGACAAATATGGAAGCAAATCTTAGCGCAACAAAATAAACCGGAATGGAATTGTGATTCAAATATTCGATTAGTATTCGAATAATCGGTGGCAACGCATAAATTTATTACACGGATGGTATAATGGTTTAAGTGGTTACCTCGCCACTGCTACTGCATCGAGTGTTGTGGGTTTGAATCCCACACGGGACAAAAATTAGTGTGATCCACAAATGGTTGTTCCGATTCTGGATGTTCTTTGTGTCCATTATTTGAATACTGTGAAGCGACACAGGATTTATTCCTAGAGCGGGAGTTGTATTTCCTTAACAAAAAAAATCGACATATAAATACAAAATTGCTTATAATTAATACAGTCTAGGGATGTGATCTATCGACACAACAGAATAAGCCGGAAAATAAAAAACAAATTGACACGTAAATCAAATTCTGGAGCTTATGATCAGCCGAAAATATAATCGTAGACCTACCACGTGCCCGACGATCAATTCAAACGGCAATTAAAACAAAACCTTCCGTAAACATTATTATAATTCTACTGTAATTGTCAGTTCATTTCCTTAGCGGCTTTAAAGAAACATCAATCACAATCAACATGGCAAAACAAACGGTTTCTATAACACGGACTGTTGACAGCCGATATAGCTGTACAATGATACAGAATCGCGCATGTGTGTATGCATATGTATGACTGAATATAAATACGTAAGAGTGCTTCCACACTGCGTCGAACGGAACATGAGAAAATTATTTGTACATGTCTAAACTATATTTTTCCATTCTTATAATAATAATAATAATATTTATTCATTCAAACATTAGTACAATACATATACACATATTACATCAGTACACTTGGACACTATAAGAGAAACAATAGGATTCCCTGTGTCGTGGGGTCCAGTCCCTTCCGTTAGTTAAAAATAAATAAAAGAGTATGCATTCCTTGTGTATATTATTTTCTTGGTGGCAAAAATTAAAAGAAAACTATAATGAAAAATAAAAAGGAATTAGAAACAAAAAAAGAAATAATAGAGTATAGTGCGTTGTGTGTGTGTGTGTGTGTGCGTGCGTGTGTCCGTGTGTGTGTGTGTCCGTGTGTGTGTGTGTGTGTGTGTGTGTGTGTGTGTGTGTGTGTGTGTGTGTGTGTGTGTGTGTGTGTGTGTGTGTGTGTGTGTGTGTGTGTGTGTGTGTGTGTGTGTGTGTGTGTGTGTTAGTCAGTGTGCTTGTACGTGTAAGGTGTAAGTCCGTGTGCATGTGATATTAAAAACCAATGTTTAAGAGGTTCTCGGTATGGGCATAGTCTTTGAGACTTAGCCATTTCTGGATGGTAGTTTTAAGGCGGAATGATGTTAGGTTTGTTATTGTATTATTATTTTTGTAGAATTTATTGTATAAATAGGGTCCCATAAAAGTGTAAGATTGACGAGCAAAAACAAAACGAACTCTCGGTATATCCCACTTAAGAGTTCTGTAAGAGGTTCGCGCTATGGTTTTCCAATTATATCATATTATCTTTTACATCACAGGATAGAATGAGGAAAAATGTAAAAAGAGACCGCTCTTATCACACTGTTCCTCATCCTATACTTTTAAATTTGAGGGATAGAAAGAGAAAAGGTGCAGTTTAATATTTAAAGGATAGAGTAAAAAAGAGTGTATTGATAACAACATTAAATACGTCTTTATCCATTTCTGACAGTATTTTAATAAATAATCTGCCGACTTCTACGACTCTACAGATTAAAGTAATTCCTAGGTTATCATTAGAAAGATTAAATTTAATATCTAAACGAACGTTCTATGGCTAAGATCAGACAGTTTGGAGAAAGGTCGAATTAAGACAAGCTGAAACCGACAAGCTTACGAGCAGAATGTGATGAGATTAAAGCAAGACAGATTTAACACGATTGAAGTTTATCCGTATGCTCCAGCCAGAAAAGCATCACTTAATCATTTACTATATCAATAGTTATAAAGCCACATCGGGATATTCGTAGCATCCAACGTTATTTCAAGCAGACATTTTGCAAATGGCCGTGCATCTTGGCAGCGCACTTTATTTTAACTTCAAGCAATCTGTCTAACTCACAGCACCGTCAATTTTCACATTTATCAGAAGTATACTTACGCCTTCACGCGTCTATTGGTGATGGTGATTGAAAGGAAAACATAACAATGAAATAATCGTGCACTAAAAATCAATCAGAAAAATTATGATCGCTTGTAGATACTAATATTTACGGATCCGGTTCTTAATACGTCGTCACACTTCCTAGCACAACAGGTTGTGCTGGTACTGCTGCTGCATCAGCGGATATGCTCAAATGGTGCATCTATCTAAACCTAGGTCTGTTTTATAGAGATCTAACTAGACGAGTGATCTCGCGTGACTAGAAGGCTGGTATTTTCTATGTGTCAAAAATAAGCATTGCCGTCCAATGCGGCACAATGATCACAGTCTTCTAAACAGCGCCGTGGAGGAATATGATGACGCTTTTTAATTTTACTTTTACTTTTTTTACGTTAACCTTATTATAAATAATTTGTATATTATGTTAATTAATACAGTTATTTCACTGTTTTTTAGAAACGTAAACTCTGTATGTGGTGGATTACACTCACTTTGTATCACCTATGATGTAGATCCAACTTGATATGGGCGAGCCTATAACCACAGGTTCTTTCACAGTGAATAAGTGCTCTTATTAAAAGTATGTACGTGAAAATTATGTGGGGTGTTTTCACTTTTCTTTTAATTGATACTTGAGTGAGAACTGTAAATTACATGTTGTATTTAGAAAGTGTTCGTTTATGGTACGATGGTCGTGTTATAAATTGAAATATACTACACAGTCGTGCCATATGAGGGTGTGAATACTTTGTGGTCATTAGCTCAATATTGGTACATATTTGTGCCGAAATTAACTTTGTTTTTATTTAACTTTAAAATACAGCTATTGTGTATATTGTGCGTATCCCGGGTCGGGCCAACAAAATGTTATCGGGTTCTCTGTTAAGAATTCTCAATAGCAGCCCGGAGTTAGGAACTTGGCGGTGTTAGACACCTCCGTGCCTCGGAAAGCACGTAAAGCCGTTGGTCCTACGCCTGATCTCTCTCCGGCCGTGTCCGATTAGGGACTACTCACACTTATTCAGCTCTGTTCAGCTTTTGTCTATAGAAAATAACGATTTTGTATGAAGACGCGTACGCATCTGTTAAGCGTTCCGGATGCGTACACGTTTCCATACAAAATCGTTGTTTTCTATGGACAAAAGCTGAACAGAGCTGAATAAGTGTGAGTCCCTTACCGTCCCATCGGATCATGAAAGTAAGGGTACAGAGAGAGCAACGATAGCTCAGTGGGGAGACCAACAGACTGCAATGCAGAGGGTCTCGGGTTCGAACTCACGTCGCGCACCTCTGACTTTCGAAAGTTATATGACTTTTTGAAATTATGTGCGTATTGATTGACAATTATCGCCTGCTCCGTGCCTCGGTGAGCACGTTAAGCCGTCGGACCCGGCTGCCATGAGCATCTATGGCAGTCGTTATTGGGAGAGTGTCGACACAAAAGATCCCATTGGGTCGAAGTGTCGCCGGTCTGCACTGACTGGCCCACACATAAGATAAGAAAGGGTACAGAGAGTGCTCTTGTGTTTGCGCACACGCTTGTGCACTATAATATCTCCTGCGCAGATGGCTAGACTACGTTAAGATTGACCGCCGTGACCGAAATTCGGTCTGGAGGACTTAACTAGTGATTTTGTTAAAAAATAATAATTATCTTTAAAACTACTAATTATTATTTTTCTCTGGTCTGAATATAGAACCCAACACACTAAATGCATTAGCAATAGCCAAGTGACCAGTTTAATCAGTACACCATCACGGTTCCCTATTTATTCGTATAAAATTATATTTCATAATTTAACATGGCATACTTTTACTTATCCTAATAATAGTTACGCACAATATTCATTTGGCATAATTGTTTAGGCACAGCTTTTTTAAGCATAATTACTATAAGCATAAATTTGTTTATGCATAATGATATTTAAGCATAATATTTATAGGCATAAAAATACTTTTCGTATATAAAATAAACATGTTGGCGGCTTAAGGTGGCCCAGGGGCCACCCACGCCGCACCCTAACCTATTGTTGCAATATGGTATGTATGTATGTATGTATCTTATGTGGGAGCCAGTCAGTGCAGACCGGCGACACTTCGACCCAGTGGGATCTTTTGTGTCGACACTCTCCCAATAACGACTGCCATAGATGTTCATGGCAGTCGGGACCGACGGCTTAACGTGGACACTATGGTACCCAAGTTATATTGGATAGAATACCAGATAATAATAAACAATATGCCTTATAACTTTATGCCAATCCAAATTATGGCAAAAAGCATTAGCCTAAATGATAATTATGCCTACTGAAATAGTATGCCAAAAAACAATTATGTCAAATTATGACAAAAAAAAGTATGCCTAACTCGTTTTGCCAAATTCAATTAAGACAAAAACAATTAGTCGAAACAAAGGGTTCCCCATCCGTACACTTATGTGTGATTTACAGGTTTCCAAATCTACATGTTTCTTGTGTTCGTCGTTACTATGTAATATAAATTACTTAAACAGGTGCTCGTAAACAGAGACTGTACTTAGTGCGAAAACTGTCCCAAAGGCGAATGGTAAGTCAAGTGTCGTCTGTGTAGTGGCGCGTTGTCAAATATCTCCTTTGGGTAGGCGCAAATAGTTTTTATGTCAATATCTATATCTTTGCTTTCTTTTCAAAACAAATGGACAAGCATTAAAAAGGTATGAGCTTTAAAAATAACTATGCTGTGGTATTGAATCAACATATAACTAACAACAATCATTTATAACCTACAGATATCATTTCAAGACATGTGTTACAAGATATATTAAGACTGCGCCGAGCGTAAGACAGATAATGACAGAGATCCTGCGGCGCATATTCAAATCTGCGCGCGGCCGCCATAGTAAAATTGTATGGAGGATTTGAAGTGCTTTTTTGATAAATAAGTATCTTTATAGTTAACCAATAACTTAAATATTTGGAACGGACAAATTGTAATATAACTATTTATATTTCGTTTAAGGTATAAAATAGGATAGATTTCTACTGTATTAATCTAAAAATCACGTAACACGAGCTTACGTTTCTGCATTTTTCGTGCAATATACGTAATTTTGTAAGCGTAAATATAAATTATTTTAAGTTTTTTACACGGAGTAATTGTAAACATATTCATTGTAATGGTAAATGTCTATTTTATATTTGTATTCAACAAAAAGTGTTAATTTTTTTCATTTAACTATGACCGCCTGGTATGGCACATTTCGCTCGGCGCAGTCTTAATTACCACACTTCATATACTATACTTTTACCAGTCAATGTCTTTTCGTATATACACCTTTCCCTTCGCCATAAAGACTTTAAGTACAAGATAAAAGACAAGCCATTTATTCTCTCACCTTTCTGCCCGTCCAACAGCATTTAGCCCAACGATTAGCGGTTGATAGGTACTTGAGGAAAGCGATACGTTGCTCCATCCAGCTATCTAAGCTGTAATTATAGCTATCGTTCAGCCTCCGACAGCTGTAACAGCTTAGCCGCTAATAGCTTGTTTACATCTTGTAATCGTTCAGTTGTGATTCATTGTATGATAGGGCTGCCACTTACTCGGTATTCCTAATTAGTTGAATGTTGAACTTTCCGTGCTTCTTCTCTAGGCGGTGGTTATGATAATTGACGGAGTGGTTGAAGTACTGCCTCGCGAATGCTTCGAGTGTTGTGTTCGATCTTGTTTCCAGGCTAGGTGTTCTTTGCGTCTGTTGTTGGAATTTTTGTAAAGTACCCCACGACACAGGAATTATTCCTAGTGCTGTAAATAATAAATATAAAAGTATAAAAAAAGTTTATTAATAATAAAATAAATCATTACAAAGTTTAAACAGTTACAATAAATGAACAATGAATGGAATAGTGAAACTTTGTAAACAGCTTGGGAACATCTGCAACCGAACTAGGTGGTAACCTGTATCTCGGTATGCAGCTCATCCCCTTGCAAAAATTGTACAAATTTAAAAGCCAGTTTCTAAACGTAATGGTATCTACCTATAACAATCTAACAGGTTGCCGAAGCATAGGTATGGAGTATATATAATATTGTGTGTGTGTGTGTGTGTGTGTGTGTGTGTGTGTGTGTGTGTGTGTGTGTGTGCGTGTGCGTGTGTGTGTATGTGTGCGTGCGTGTGGATCATGTATATCCTGTACAACAACAATAATAATTAAATTACTCTGGAATACTGATTATTGCCTCAGTTTCATCATATGAGAGGCCCATTAGATAGTCCTGTATTCTCTTTTTGCAACTGAATTTATTAAGTGAATAGATAACAAATGGCATGGCAATGGCAAGGCGATATCCTTAACCTCTGCGCTATTTGTGCTGTATCTTTTTTATCGTGTAGGTACTAGATTTCGCCTCCGGGTTCACTGGCGTAAATATAGGTTAGGTTATAGTTTAACCGAAACCGCTGTACCGCACCTTAGGTAGGTGCGCGGCGAGACAGGGGGGAAAGCCGGCTAACAGGCTGCTGTCATTCGTCAACGCTCACGGCAATCCCCCTCGTCTCGCCGCGCACATACCTAAGGCGCGGTACAGCGGTTTTGGTCAAACTATAGTAACAGTACTTTTTCTGGATGAAAGGTACCTATCCAATGTCCTTTCCAATTTCCCTTATTTTATACTACTTAGGTGGCTAACAAGCATACAGCCAACCTGATGGTAAGTGGTCACCGTAGCCTATGAACGCCTGCAACACCAGAGGCACCACTTGCACGTTGCTGACCCTTTAGGAATAAAAGGAAGTGGGAAGGAGAAGGAGCGGGAAGGGGGAAAGAGGGTGATTGGGCCTCCGGCACTGTCACTCACCAAACGAAACACAACAGTAGGAATACTGGTATTTCACGTCGATATTCTGTGAGAGGGTAGTCCTTTCCCGGTCGAGCCGGCCCATTCATGCTGAAATCAGCGAGGCTCTAATACTCAATGGCCCTGTCCCTGACGTGTATGCGAAATTTCATGATGATCGGTCGAGTAGTTCAGGCGTCAAACCATAACAAACTCTCATTCGCATTTATAATATTACAAGATTTTGCACACGTCTCGCTCGCGTAAGTGTAGGTTAGGTTCGGTAGATTAGTAACAGTACTTTTATTTGATTTGGTAGATTTAAGGCGCTCCTAGCCAGATGCACTCACTGATCGGTAAACGATTAGCGAGGTTAAGCAACGTTGGGTTGCGGTCAGTCTATAGATGGGTGACCACTTAGTGGTATTTCATCTGAACGTCTCTGTGCTTCGGAAGGCACGTAAAAAGTCGGTCCCGGTTGTTGTCAAATTGACAACAGTCGTTAAGAGTCGTTAAGCCATGTCAGAGGCCTACGGGCGGCTTGAACAACTCTTGACGACAGGTTGGCCACTAACCACATGAAAAGAAGAAGTACTTTTACGGGATAATAATAATATAATAATAATAATAATAATTTATTTCACAAACACACGTACCATAAGTTGCACATGAAATGTTACAGTTTTGTATAAGTACACTATATATTTGAACACCGGTACCCATGCTAAGATTTAACTTGTGTTATGGGTACCAGAGCTCTCTCACAAAATAAACATCAACAAAACAATAGTGAAGATTTTTGTTGTCTTCGAGGATGGGCACAGGGATTATTTATTTAAAAAAATACTAATCAATGTGTATAAGTACAGTATTAATAATAAGAATGATGTAGTAAGTACTTAGATAAATAAAGTAATTAATTATATGAAAGGTACCCTATATATTTCAAGATGATTAGTCGAGAAGTCAATATCACATTCATAAGTACTTATATCTAAGGATGGAGATATCCCTTTAAGTACAAAATAATACCTGTGTGAACAAACAAATAAACTTATTTCATCTATCAACCCTAGAAATCGAATTACATACGTACATATCGTGCATGTTTAGCGCCCACACTGCTTAGTACACGATCGTTACATTCGTGTCAAGATCATTCGTCTTACTCCTAATGATACATTGTTAACACACGCATTAAAACTTCTACACGATCTCATAACACTGAAACGTTATTACAAAATCATCGGAGATTTCGTAACGTAGCTTCATACTTGTGTATGTCAAGTAGTAGTTGTGTTTTGAATGCACGCATGGCGAATTGGTCTCGAGAGGATTTGATTTACTTACGAGACAAAAATTTGTTGACACGGCACAACTATATTATGTGTATCACACAAATTGAACATCCAGATGTTCTTTGTGCCCGTTGATCATGTATTCCGTGTCTATAAAATCACCCACGATACAAGAAAGATTGCTAAGGCGGGCACTGGGCATCTTAAAAAGTAGGGTTGGCAAAAGTGTATCAATCCGATGTCATATGTATGTCCGTAGCCAACAATATGCTCGCCACCTACTTACGTAGGACATAAAAACCTAGGCGAAAAAGGTGTGTGTGTAATACTTTTCTACTTACATAGATTGTTTTTTTTTTATATTACTCAGATTATAGGTATTCTTTACGGAAAAATAAATAGCAATTTACCTGACCTAAGAATCAAATCTGAGCTTCACGATCGGACTAAGCTAAGATCTAATTGTAAGCCACTGGGCCAACAAGACAGTGGATATTAATAAACGCTTAAAAAAGAGTACAGATTCGATTTCAACCAGGATACTAAACACATTTTGTTTTTCAACGATTTCACAAAAATGTTAATTGGTAGCTCCCTCTAAGTTATCTATGGCCATTTAGCAGATATTCTGTGAAACATTTGAAGAATCGCAGCCGCTTCCGGATGTCAGGCGATAGTCCCTCCATTAAAGACTTTTATAATTCCTAATGAGATTTTTTTCTAACTTAATAGGTTTAGAAACTCGCGGCCGTAAAAGGAAATATGTCTGTCGACATCTTTGTGAGAGCTATATACGTATATAAACTCACGTATGTATGTATGTATCTATTATATCCATTCACCATGTTGCCAGCGATGTTTTTGGTCCCATAGGCCAAGTATAGGCTCCGTATTTTATTTCAAAGTCTGCTCCCTAAAAAGTTGTTTTGTTGCTCAATTTACGAGATAATTATTTATGTGATCCACAAAAAAATTGTTCTAGTTTTGGGTGTACTTTATGTTCTTAAAATGTATGTTTCTTAAATCTGCTGCGACACAAAATAATAATAATAATAATAATATTATATCACATACACACAACACCATCTAGCCCAAACTATGCAGAGCTTGTACTATGGTACTAGACAATGGATAAACATACATATATATACATTTTTTTGTAAATACATACATATTATATATAGAAACACCCAGACCAAGACAAAAATCCATGTTCATGCATACAAATGTTTGACTTGTGCGGGAATCGAACCAGCGGGTCTACCGTGAAAATGTTTTTACGCAATGACGTGCCGAAACGAATGACGAACGAAATAATAAGTATATACCTACCATGAAAACACTTCGGATTTTTTAGGACGTACAAATGTCATACGACGATATTCGTGACAAATGTCGGCGCGAATCGTGTTTCATGGTAAGAATAAGCACGAACGAACGTACGCAATTGCGTATAACGCGTTTCACGGTAGACCCCCAGAATAGATTTTACTCGTAATGGCGTTTAAAAATGCATGATTATTACGACATACATTAGTATCCCATAGCTAGATCCACCAAAGGTGAGGCATAGGTGTAGTGTATTACAACTTTGCTAACAAGCTTTGGTTTGGGACTTCACGAGTGCCCACATAATAGGCAGCGATAAACGCAAAGTCCGCAAACAATCGCGTCCCATATCGTGGGACTTCGGGGAGTCCCGAGTCATGGGAACACCGCCCAGTGGATGTAGACTTCGAGCTGCAATAAGTTCGACAGATTTAAAAAAAGATGACATTAAAAACGTTGCCTGCCTTTATTATTTATATTTTTTAGCGAATTTAAAAAGCAACTGCACACTAGGAGTAATTCCTGTGTAGCGGGTGACTTTCCAAACATTCAAACAACGGACACAAAGAACACCTAGGCTCGGAACAACTATTTGTGGATCACAATTCTTTGTCTCGAGTGGGATTCGAACCCACAACACTCGGCGTAGTGGCTACTTAAATCACTACGCCATCCGTGTAGTCATTATATTGTTGTCTATCGAAACAAGTAGTCCGTCGCACCACTAGCCCACAATTACCGTGAACGCGTTAATTACGTGCTATTAACGTAAGTGTAACGTGAAACGACGTCGCGCTCTAGAAGTAACGTGCTACTAGCGACAAGATTCCACTCTTGTATACTATAAGGTAAAGCACAGTGGGGAATAGAGCACTCCGCAAGCCTAAAACGGCCTGACTGGGAATGTTCCTCTATCCCAGAGAAGATCGCATTTAAATAATGTAGTACATTGCGTTGAGTAGGAGTAAAAGAACTTCTAATCGGTTATGTATGTGTATTTGTTTTATTTTAAACATCAAACATGACTAACAATGGTAATCGCTTGATGATAACCGGTTTCCGTAACCTACGATCGGTTGTAATACCAGGGGTATCGCGCGTTGCAATCCTAGAAACAAGTAAGTTTATGAACATATGATGAAAGGTATTCAGTGGAAAAAACAGTACATGAGTCTACGTGACTTCATTTCCCCGATAAATGTAACAGGGTTACTACACTCAATTCTGTATATTTCCCTAAACGATCCATTTTATTTGTACCAAATAATTGCAACGACGAGGTCTTCCATTCTTTCACGTTAAAAGAGCAACGTAATGTCCACGATCTCTTAATTATAAGCCTTCATTGGGCTACTGTCATTTCACCAACATCAGTAATATTATTTAATTATAAATAAACAACCGCACAGTCAGGTTTTCAAACAAATTTGCAAGCATGTTCTATTCTCCCATAACGATAGAAACTTAGTTAAACTTAAAATTAACATCATTAGAGCAACTCCCAAAGTAATTTGTTAACTACAATTAAAAAAGAGAAAGTTCATTGTTATAACCTCAAAATTTACTCAACTGATATTAATAATTTCCTTTATGTTCGAAAGTGAGGCTCGATGATATAAGAATTCAACAATTAAAGTCAATAAAAACACAACAACTGGCCCTTTTTGACATAAAAACATCTTATGAATATATGAATATCAAATTAGTGAAATTAAATTATGTTAACCGTAAATATTTGGAGGAAAGTTTTTAGGGGCCCGTACTTTTATGTTAGATACCTGTGCTCTCATTGGAGATGAAATCGCCATAGTTCTATCTCTCTCTGGCACTTTAATTTCCTTGTGTGGCTTATCAGCGGCGGCAGTCCAATGAGGCATTGCACTTGCGATTGATAGGTCGTCGGTTCTAATCGCACCAATTGCACTACCGACTTGAACCCATTCCTAGCACAAGCATATTAGCTTAGCTGGAGTATAGAGAATAATAATAATAATATCCTCCTCGACCGATTTTGGACACGGAATGCGGAATACTCATAGTATGTAATCCCAATTGCTAGTAATATTTAAAAATATAACTTATCTTGCATATATAGGTATACATAGACTAACACCGGGTTTTACCAATTGGTTCCAAAAACCTATGCCTAATAGGTTCAGATCAGAGCAACATTTTGCCAGACATATCTGAACACAAAGTAATAATAATAATATAATATTCTACCACATACACACAACACCATCTAGCCCAAACTAAGCAGAGCTTGTACTATGGGTTCTGGACAATGGATAAACATACATATGTATATACTTTATTTTTTAACATACATAATACATAACATACATATTATACATAGAAACACCCAGACCAAGACAAACATCCATGTTCATGCACACAAATGTTTGACTTGTGCGGGAATTGAACCCGCGACCTCAGGCGTGGCAGTCGGTTACCACTACGCCATAGAGGCCGAGTAAAAGGAAACAGACCTATTGCTATCTACCAGGCATAGGACCGGTGTCCGTGCTGCTCTGGGCTCAATAAAAAATGTTTGTACTAAACACTTGTACCATCCCTTTATATGTGGTGTGAGACTATGTACGTATTTTACTGTACTAATGGCATAGTGAATTAAGTGGCCGCCTCACCATTGCCCACACGAGACAAAGAATTATGTAATCCACAAATTGTCTTTTCCGAGTCTGGATGTTCTTTGTATCTGTTGTATAATTGTATGTAGTCCTGTAACACAGGATATATCTCTAATGCGAGAGACGTCTTTCTTAAAAAAATAAATTGGTACGGAACCCGATTACATCACCATTCACTCTTGGCCGGTTTGTGTTTATTTAGTAGTTAATTTACATATAAAACGGACATTATAATGTTTTGTAAATAAATCTTAATGGAGCAAAGAAGTTTAACTATATACATAAATTTAATATATTCGAAATGTTAATTTAAGAAATATTTGCGACTTGTATTTTACAATAATTATTTATTTCGGAAAATATAATTTTTCGTTTCGATTTATTGGTATAATTACTAACCTAAATACCGCAAAAAAGGCTAGACAGAGAGATGTATCACTCCCATTTTGCCTTTGCAATATATCCCACTTATTGGGTAGCGAACATGTATTGTCTTCATCAGATACATTGCCCGAATCGTGCCACTATTGAGAGTAACTTCAAAGTACAGAGAATCCTTACAGATTTATAATATTATAAATAGAATATAGATATATATAATAAATGTTATAATTATGAATTATAATAAAACATGACTAGTTTTCAAGGAAGTGTCCATTACAAGTTATTACTGATCTAATGACATAATTACAGCAATTTGCAAAAGCTACAAGAAAAAGCAATGACAGGAACTCATGATCGTTTAATTTCTTCCAGCTCACAATTTTATTGAAATTAAACTGCTATATACGGATTTTATCGCGTTGTTTATTTGACACTTTATTACAAAATTTTGAAAATTGTTACACTATTACTACTATTTAACTTTACTAGGTAATTTTTAAGCTTATTAAATTATTATTAAACTATTTAGATTTAATTTATTTTTACACTTTCCCCGACGTTTCGGTTGATTTTCAGCAGCCATGGTCACGGGGAGACTAAGACTAAGACTTAAAAATTACCTAGTAAAGTTCAATAGTAGTAGTAGTGTAACAATTTTCAAAGTTTTGTAATAAAGTGTCAAATAAACAACGCGATAAAATCCGTATATAGCAGTTTAATTTCAATGAATAATATTCGCGTAAATAGAAGACAATATTATCACAATTTTATTTTCTACATATTAGATAATTATTTTTGCAGTAATAGTAAAAGTGAATATCTAATAGTTCTTCATAGTTTTGAGATGGGAAATAAACCAATGTGACCCGCGAGGCACAAAAAGCTACGTCCAAACTAATTGTAGACACATAACAATAGCGACCGTAGGGACATTAATAATAATAATAATGTTTATTTCACCACAGTATTAACACTTGTACATAATTATTCTATATTTACGAGTACACAGACATAATGACATAATAAATAAAATAAAATTGTATTATTGACACACATTAAGTGGTGACTCATTGGCATGTTTCTACAGAATATACCACGGGGAGTGCTCTGAAGAGTTATGCCACCTTATCCCGCCCTCCCCTTTCCTATCCAGAACAACGCGTGCTGGGCTCAGATGCCATCCTTACACGGTAGAGTCGACTAGAGCGCGTACCAACAAGTTTGGGTCCTCATACGTCTGCCGAACGATCAAGGCACGTATTTCTTTCTTCCTTCAATCCTGGGTCCTTTAAGCGGGGCGTGAAAAAGCACCTTCTCAGGCCGTCAAAGTAGAGACCTCAACATCGCCTCGGCTGCTACGAGGACGGTGTGGAGGCCACTGCTCTTAGACCACACGACTGCTTACCATCAGGCGGAGTGTGGTCAATTTGAGGAAAAAAAAAAAAAAAAAAAAGACAATTAGTAGATACAATTTCTTATAGTTTCCTTTACGTAAAAGGCCTTTAGCAGAATCGTTTTACAAAATGTAAGATGGTGAATGAAGCATCAGAAAGAAAGAGAGATATATATCAAAATGGTACCATGTGAGGCACGTTTATTCTTTATCTACCCTCCCGGAAACAGGTGTGAGGCAAAGTATGTACACAATTGTGCACAACGTGGTACCGATTCTGTGTAGTCAAGGATACAGCGCATATACTCATTTATTGCGAGGTCAATTCATTAAAATATTCGAATGCTGTTGTGTTATAATTAATTACCGACCCACGCCGGGTTCGCACGGGTAGTATCATATCTTAACAAATCATACACCTAAACCTTCCTCATGAATCACTCTGTCTATTGGTGAAAACCGCATGAAAAGTTTAGTAGTTATTGAGTTTATCGCAAACAAAGACATTTATGACAGACAGACAGCCAGACACACGCGGCGGGGGACTGTGTTTTATAATATGTAGTAATGAAAACAACTAATAACACAATTTTAGATAATATTAATTTTAAATCCGATTTTGTTTTAATATTTATTATTTGCTTTTGCAAGTGTTTTGGATATGTATACTAATTTTAAGAGTTAAACATTACTTTTCTTTTGAAAAAAATCTAATTCTACGTTGTTAGTATGAATATTCAAGATCAGATCATTATTTCTTTCTTTCCTGATCCTTTCTTAATTCTTTTTTTAGGACTGCTCCCGCACTATAATCATTTCCTATGACACGGTGCACTTTATAAACATTCAAACAACGGACACAAAAAATACCCAGACTCGGAACTAATTGTAGATCATTTAAATTAAACTACCATATACGGATTTTATCGCGTTATTTATTTGACACTTTATTACATAATTTTGAAAACTGTTACATTACTACTACAAAAAACTTTACAAATTTTTAAGCTAATTGAATTATTATTAAAACTATTTAAACTATTTAGATTTCATTTAATTTTACACTTCCCCCGACGTTTTTTTAATTAAATCTAAATAGTTTTAATAATAATTCAATTAGCTTAAAAATTAGTAAAGTTTTTTGTAGTAGTAGTGTAACAGTTTTCAAAACTATGTAATAAAGTGTCAAATAAGTAACGCGATAAAATCCGTATATAGTAGTTTAATTTCAATGAACAATATTCGCGTAAACAGAAGACAATATTATAATTGTAGATCACATAAATTTTACCACGTGCGAGGAGTGCGAGGAGGTCAGTGACAAGACGACTGACAAAACGACTACACCATCTGTGCAGTCATTTCTAGCATTCAGTGCTTTAACTCTTGTAACTGACAGCATAACTAGTGCTGCAATTACCATCCAAACGTTACTAAAAGCCTTTTAATATTTAATATAGGTATGTTTCGTATACTGGTCGTACAGTAATAGTCTTGTTACTCGTGATACCGTGCTTAGTAATCACCGTCAATATATCAAGTTAATTGAAATATGATACCAATAACTTTAATAAATTACCCAGGAAGAGTTGTGGTAAATGGCTTCTCCATAAACAAGTGAATAATCAAGTTGGGATGCAATAAAGTAATTAAAATATGCATATATACATATTTAAGTTAGTTTATATATTAAAATGTGAGTGTGATTAGCTGATCACACTTCAAAACAGCCATTGTTTTTACGTACCGCGTTATAGGGATAAGCCTGTTACGAATTGCCGGTCAGACTTGCAGGCAGCTGTTAATGATTTTCTAAATTTAAGTTATCATTAACTTAAATTAACTTTCTTTATGTTTATGATTTTTGTATTTTATATTGTACTAGTAGTTTTCCCGCGGTTTCACCCGCGTAAGTCCCGTTCCCGTGTGAATATCGGGTTTCACCCCTTTCACCCCCTTCAAGGTGGAATTTCCAAAAATCCTCTCTTAGTGCTCCCCTACACTCTCCAAGGAACATACATGCCAAATTTCAGCTTCTTGCGTTCAGTAGTTTCGGCTGTGCGTTGTCTGTCAGTCACTCAGTAACGGAAGAGTTTTATATATATAGATTGTCGTAAAGCTAGACATTTTTATTGCATACATTTTTAATAAAATGTGTCAACTTACACTAACACAAACGATTTGGTGTGTACAATACTGTAGCTTATGTTGGTGAATTAATAAATAAAACGAGCGATAAATAACTATTTAAAACGCACATAACTTCGAAAAGTCAGAGAAGCGAGGCTCGGGATCGAATTATCATAACAATGGTAATTGTAAGTTCTAAAAAATGATAGTAATTGTAAGAGTAATTATTAAAAATTCCACCCAACTATAATATTTATTTTTATTTTTATTATAGTTCAAAAGATAGAAATCGAATTCCGTAGTCTCTGCCTATCACTCTGGGAAACAGGCGTGAATCTATGTATGTATGTCAAAAGATAGAGTTTTATACGTCGGACATACAAACAGACATACAAAGCTTAGAAATAGGGTCCCGTTGGCAAACTGGTACAGTGCCCTAAAAATTAATTTGCAACATTGTATGACTCATTGCGGCACTGCACTGCGTGACATTGAGCGAGTTCATGTTTCAACAGCCAGAAGGCAATTGGCTTATCCTTTAACACGTGTGACCTTAACTATCACTGGCGATATGTGAGTATGTTACACTTCCACTTTTGGTATCACCAGCACTTCCTAGATCCAGATGGTGGTAAGTGGCAATGTGGTAGACCGAGGCAACGATGGTGGGTCGAAATAGATAGCTATAGTCAAAGTCAAAAATCTTTATTTCCATAAAAATGTGCAAACTATTCTTGAACAGGTCAATTAACTCTTCTTCTCTCTTAGCCTTTATTATTCCCAAGTCACTTGTGGTCGGCTTTTCTGGTCTAACCAGATTTGACTGGATATCAGTTTTTACACGGAGCGGCTGCCACCTGACCTCCGCAACCTGAAGGCTAACGATACCCTAAGGCTAGACCAGTGTCAGGATATTAGAGGGTACTGACTTTCCCAATAACGACTGCCATAGATGTTCATGGCAGCCGGGACGGACGGCTTGACGTGCTCTCCGAGGCACAGAGAAGACAATAATTGTCAATCAATACGCACATAATTTCGAAAAGTTATATAACTTCCGAAAGTCAAAGGTGCGCGACGTGGGTTCGAACCCGAGACCCTCTGCATTGCAGTCTGTTGGTCTCCCCAATGAGATATCGCAGCTACAATATAAAAAAAAATATAGAAGGAAATAAAAGTTGTGCGTAGAAAAAAGCCTGCTCGAGGAGTACAGTTTTCATGAGAAGACGCAGACAAGAAACTCATGGCCACTCTTGTCAATCGCCAAATGTTTATAACAATACAATTCAATGTTATATTCTTTTTCTTATATAAGCTGCTGTGTGTAGTAGAGATCAGTGCATAACAGGGATATGTATCAGACGACTCGATGGCGTAGTGGTCAGTGTAACCGACTGCCACGCCTGAGGTCGCGGGTTCGATTCCCGCACAAGTCAAACATTTGTGTGCATGAACATGGATGTTTGTCTTGGTCTGGGTGTTTCTATGTATAATATGTATGTATTTACAAAAAAAAAGTATATATGTATGTTTATCCATTGTCTAGTACCCATGGTACAAGCTCTGCTTAGTTTGGGCTAGAAGGTGTTGCGTGTATGTGATAGAATATTATATTATATTATCATGTGGAAAAGAGAACACAATACAAGCTGAAATAAATAAATATATTTTGGTATAAGCGTGAGATTATGTATGTATGTGGTATCTAATATTGATAAAGTTCGAGTTAACAAAGACACTAATTGTTTCACACATTTTGTCTTATACGTGTTCTTTTAGTATATACTAAATATGTAAGAAATTGTTAATTTAAGTTTTTATTTTTTAGTTCTGGGAAGCCTTATGCTCCCAGCTATCGTTTGTTTTTTGCTTTCCGTGGCAACCTGTAATAAAGGCAGCACCAATACTTGTATACCACAGACTTTGTAACTTAGCTTTTAAGGTGTATGTTCTTGTTGGTTGTCCAAATAAATAAATAAATATGAAGTAAGTTGATTAACACAATGATCGTCCTAGTTTCTGAAGAAGTGGAGCAATGAAGGCGGCGCACGCGCTTCATTATGAAGATTATCAGCCCGTGCGGACCGACCAAAGGTGCCCAGGTCTCATAGAAAGCGGATAGCGATATAAAAAGGCTAATAAAACCGGAATAAATAAACTTGGTTTTATAATAATTAAAATCGTGAAAGTAAACTGACTGGTTGGGATGAATAGCCAGTTTTCCCACGAAGTAATCAGAAACCTTATGAGATAGCAATATTCTAAGTTATAACTAATTTCCAAACATGTATGCGATATCTCGAGTGATAGAGTCCGAAGGTGCCAAGCATATCGTCCATACATATAAACCAGCTTGCTCGAGAAAGTACCACTCCCTTATGAGATAAGTAAGGGTAAGCCCAGTAAGTAAGGGTGTCTGAGGCTCCCACTTCTTTGTTTTCACCCCATCTTAAGCTCTTTTCCTCACGGGACACGCAACACGCGCATGTAAACTCTGATATTCATAAGCGATCATAGGCTACCTTTTATTTTAGGCACGTCAACAGTATACATATACAAAATTGTTTAATAACATGCAATATAACGTAGTTTTTATAAAAATACCCATATTAGTCACGCATAGTATACACTAATAGATCGGCAAATATACATATATGCGACTAATAGTGTGACTGTAATTACAAAATATTATTTTTTAATTTTAATTATATTAAACACACCAAAATTATATAATAATATATAACGAGAATAAACTATGCTAGAAACTTAAATGAGTAAGCTATTATATAATTATTTTACCATCGAGTCTATCAACATCTAGGTAGCAATAAGTAAATGATAAATGCTGAGATCCTTAAATCGAATCACGTGCATTGCCACTGAACAGGTCACAGTCAGGCATAATCCGATGATTTAAAATAAATGCATTTTTAACGCTTGCCGCTATCAGTATAACCAAATCCGCAACATGATCGTATAAATGCATGCGCACTCCATGCCTTTCTACTTCACATCGGCATCAGATTTCACGTGATTAATAGCATACAGCCTGCGTGCCATTGTTCGTCCCTCGTGCGCCCGCGTCACTCGTCAAACGTCAGACTCACGGAGAGATGGACCATTTTAGTGTCAAGCCTTTTAAAGCTCTATGCTTTACCCCTGAATGATACGATTATATGTAATACCAGTTATGCTGCTTTATTTTAAATAGATATTATAACGATTTTCTGATTTGAGAGCCACCCGCAAAAAAGAGTTCCTGATGGGTTGAAATTTTGTCTTGTGATCGGATGAAATGAGACTGCCTATCTGAAGTCAAGATGAATAAAAAAATGCGAAGCACATTTTTAGTTTGTTAAGATGTATATGACGAACACATCGTGGCAAAATTGCTTGATTTTGACGCAGCACAGCTCATAAGGATTTACGGCAGAATACTTTAAGTTATGAAATTCTTTAGCAAGATAAACATAAAAATAAGATATACCAGTACTGTGTTTTATTCGGGCGTCGAACTCCCTTTACAGTAATTTGCCAAAATGCTTCCCAGTTTTTATAGTCTTGTTAATCCTAGCTTTATAATACTCAAGCGTAGTAGTAGACCGCCGTTTGATATTTTGTAAATGAATCCATAAAATTTACGATGGCCATGTTGCTTAACTCGAAATGTCCATCGACCCATATAGTCGCACCTGCATCACGAGCAAATACTCCAACAGCCTTACTTATAAATATATCTTTATACAAAACTTACCTAACTCTAAACAGAATAACTCTTAACTCCTTAAACTTTTCATGGTTGATCGAAGGTTAATCCTTGTTTCCTGACCGCTCTTACATAATTTTCAATAAAACTCAATGTTAAGATACGAGTATGTTTATAGGGTTTCTAATTAGCCGCCAGTTAATTACTATAATATCAGCCCTGTAACAAACTGTCCCACTGCTGGACACGGGCTTCTTCTCAGTGTGAGAAGGGTTAGGCCATAGTCTACCACGCTGGCCCAGTTGGAAAAATAAGTTAATTATTAGCTATCTCTTAAGTATTTGTGAACAGTTTATAAGTAAGGCCACAAATTTCAAAAGGCGATTTCATCTGGTGGTTTTAAATATTTATTTCTACTCCACCCTTTCTGCTTGCCCCTATAGCGGATGTTATGCAAATGAAGACCGTTACGTGCACACGTGCGCGCGTGCACATCGATCACGATCCGTAACTCAGAGCCGGATCCCAAATGTAAAATTGCATATTGCGAGTTGTATACAACTATAAATCAAAATATAGAGATGAAACTTCAAGGCACTTTACTGTAGCTATGATTACTTATGTATAAAGTATATACTGACGGTCATATATAGCTGAAGGTGTATCTACCCCTTCAATGATGAATAGGTATATAAACGTTAATAAATTTAATTGACTCTATTTATAATAATAAAAGGATATTACTATTTTGAAAATTATTTTATGAAGTTCAATTTTATCTTAACATATAATCATAGGCCTCGGTCAATTTTAAATTCTGCATTTTCACTGAATTTTGGTGGCAGTTCGCGACAGTTATTAGTTATTACTTATGGATAATTCACGATAACTATAGAGCTATTTATTTGCATATAGTAAAGGCATTCACAGAAATTAAAATATTTTAGTGTATATGCGAATTATCTTGGAATTAAACAACTTTGTACGGATTATATGTCACTTTTCCCGTCTTTTTGATTACTTCTCAGCAGTCACGGGTAGACTAAAGTCTGACTAAGTATTTATACACACAATATGTGTTACTATTTACACAGACTGAGCTCATAGTATCATGATTTACGTTATTCAGGGGTTTCGTTATACAAATCTTAAATAGGACCACAACTAAATGTTACACGATGTATAAAAATGGCGCGATAGTCTGAAGGTCAGTTCGGGAACTCGTTTATAATGAGTTTGTTTGTTTGTTTCAGCAAACCCTGGAGGCGGGCGGGGTCAACAACCTCGAGACTCTGGAGGCCAAGGTCAGTGACCGCACTACACCATTTAATCTACATTTGAGACCGGAAACGGCGGTCTCTATATGAGAGCATTATAGGATTACGACTGTCTCGTTAATACCGAGGTGTAGAATTACGTTTATATTTATAACTGATTGTAAGGTCCCGTGTTGGATTCCCAACTGGCTAAGTATTATTAGGTTTTTACATACACACATACATACAACATAGCCTCATGTCTATATCGTATTGAGGAGGCAGACAGGCGTTACATCTATACTCCGCCAGCTATGGTTTTAGATCTACTACGTTATAGTGGACGAAGCTAATGCGGTCTCTGATTACCCAACCTTGGTGGCGGAAAAGAATGCGACTGCCGTATATGAAGTCTCGAGCTCGATTCATGGCACGATAACATTTTTATTGGGTTTTTGTGTCAATAAATTCTCATTGCTTCCACTGACACTGAACTCAGTCCGGTAGGCGATTAGTTGTCTATAACGTGGAGCCTAAAATCATAGTGGGTGAAATATGGGTGTCAATACACTTCTGCCTAACATTTCGCGGATATAAGGATATACGACGATGAAAACGTCGATTAACTTTAATGTCAGTCATCACTCTATCACGGTCTCCGCTGCGAAAAATCTAAAGAAATAATTAACATAATTTATATGATTACGTATTTACCGGAACTTCCGAACAACATTTATACTAATAGCACTTTCACTGTATTAAAAATATTATAATAGTCGTAAAAACAGTAAAGCAAACGCACAATTTCCGTTTCCAATATAAAAGACATCAACGCGCTCGGTACATTTAATCAATTTATTCATCTAAAGGTAGATCAGGTGTTTGGCCGGAAGTTATAAATCAAATGAAATTAAATCAAAGAGTATGAAATATTAAATATAAATAATAGTTAAAAGGTAATCTATGGCATAGGATCAGCCCTCACAGCATCCGTCGTAGAGATCCATCTGGATCTAGCCTCATTCTAATTTCAAAATGATATTCCAACTAAGGTAAGGAAAGGAAATTTCACTGTGGCTTACCACAAAAGTAAGCTCCCAGGTTTAAAACCCAAGTTGAGCAAAATATATTAGGTGAGATTTGTAATTAAATTTTATAATCTAGCTTCTTATTACAGTAAGTAGTGGATAATACGCACCAGGGTACACCGATATTGACTAACTGATATTTTCGGTGTAAGGTGTAATGTTAAATTTGTAGTATTACATAAAATGCATTTTTGATATCTTCAAGAATATTATGCAAATATTATGCAATACATTTTTAATTTTTAAATATATATATGTATATGTATATACAAAAATACATTTAAAAATATAAAATGTATGGTACCCCACCGGCATCGGGAACAGGGTCCAAGCTGCCGGTGGTTAAGATTCCAGAGACAGGAACCTCCTCACAATGCGTGCCGTATCTAATAGCACTGCCTTCTGCATCAAACCCCTGATCCAAGCACCTAACGCGAGCCTCTTTAGATGGTGATCGAGGCTCTTGGCAATTAGACCATTGACAGATATGACTATCGGCACAATGATCGCCGAATCCACATCCCAAATGTCGACAACCTCGCGTGCTAAATCGAGATATTCAGTTTGTTTATCCTTTTTAGCTTTCGCGAGATTGCCGTCATGCGGAATGGTGACATCGATAATCATTGCGCAGCGCTCTGATCGATCTATCACCACAATGTCAGATTTGTTGGCCACAACAGTCCTGTCTGTGATGATAGTTCGATCCCAGTACAAAGTGACATGACCATTTTCGAGAACTGTTTCAACTACATATCTGTAGTACACTTCAACATCTACAAGTTTGTATTTCAGAGCAAGTTGCTGGTGAATAAACCTGGCTACTTGGTTATGTCTGTGCAAGTACTCGCCGTTAGTAAGACGGGAACAACCGGAAACTATATGCCTAAGGGACTCACCAGGTAGGTGGCATGCCCAACAAATGTCAACCGTACCATCCCTCAAGATATATTTCCGGTAGTTATTCGTCTTGATAACTTCGTCCGCAATAGCACAGACAAAACCTTCGGTTTCCGTTATTCATTTCTTCCTGCTAGCATGTATGAAATGGATACAACGTTATTAATTTAATCTATCTAAATTCATATATAAATAATAAAGCTGAAAATATTATATGATTTTTTTGTTTTAACGTGCTAGCCTCTAGAGAACCAGTAGGATTTGGATAGCTCTTTTTGTAAGGGATAGCTTAAGTCTTGATGAAGCTTATAGCCTATACAACATGACGCTACGAGTCAGAGGAGAGAAGCAGTAACCATAAACTTGGGTGAAACGGCAAAGGACTGTTATCAGAAATACAGGTTCACAGTTTAAGTTGCGTCTGCCATATGCCTAACAAAAACTAAAAGTGTTTTGCTCAAACGAAATTATAAATCCAAAATCTTATTACCTTATTTTCAATAAGTTTAAATGCAAGCTAATATAACTAGACCAATGAAGCACTCTTGTTATCAACTATAAACCTTACTCCCTTATAAAAAAATATAAAAAATCATAGAGATTTCGTTCGATATGGACTCTATCGATTGAATTGTTGCCCAACGACAAATTGTGTATATCGCGCGCGACAGCGCATCACGCGCGACTCTACGATTCACACGATACGAGGATTTATTGCGATGTAGAGATAACGTAGAGCCTTTCCACTCTGTTTACTTGCGAAAGATTACTACTCGCTAATTAAGATTAGAAGATTAACACGCACTTAAATACTTGTTTTCATTTGACTCTATCATCTCTATGTGGCTTTGTTTCCTGAATTTTAATTTGTATAGTGATGTACAGATAGTTATCTTTGTAATGTTTACATATGTATGCATTAGGAAATTAGAAGTTTAATAAACTATGTTGTTTTCGTATCATTAAATTTGCTTCCAACTTTGCTTGCCTGGTTGATCTTGAGGGTCCAGGTTTGATTACGGTTCAGTTACTATTTTGAAAAGAGCAGCGATAGCTCAGTGGGGAGACCACCAGACTGCAATGCAGAGGGTCTCGGGTTCGAACCCACGTCGGGCACCTCTGACTTTCGGAAGTTATATGACTTTTCGAAATTATGTGCGTATTGATTGACAATTATCGCCTGCTCCGTGCCTCGGAAAGCACGTTAAGCCGTCGGTCTCGGCTGCCATAAACATCTATGGCAGTCGTTATTGGGAGAGTGTCGACACAAAAGATCCCACTGGATCGAAGTGTCGCCGGTCTGCACTGACTGGCCCCCACATAAGATAAGATACTATTCTAAATAAAATATAATTTTGGTGAAAATGAATAAAACTGTATTGTATGTCGTTGGAGATTGTCAAAAACATGTTTTATTTAATGTCGAAGCTCTAACGGTGATTAGATCAACCTAAACTGTTACTTTAAAACAAAGTAATCTGAAAAACTTTATAGTAGCTATATAGCAACTAACCTAAATTTGGATTCAGTAACTTCACTAAGCTCCTAACTCATAAAATTTGACGTTCATAAATGTTGCATTGTGACCTAAATGAATAGATGATTCTTGACTTAGACTGACAATATTTAATTCGGTCTGAAGTTTCGAATACACCGATAGTTTAAATTATGTAGTAACTTGAAGAAATGCAAACAAATACGCGTGTAACAGCTAGTATTAATTCTAGTTTCTTTTTTTATTGTAAGTACGAGATATCATCGAAAGTTATGGCCTTATTGACAGTCCGATGTCGCGATAAAACGCAGAAACTATTACGCATAATACATAAACAATAATTACAGAGCCATGCTTACCACACGCTTGCATATGCATGCGATGCACGGCCTCCACTATGTATTGCGATATCACTAGGATCTGTATCTAGATTTAAATGGCTGGTGGATAACTAGTGCTGCGCTTTTATTTTTATTTATATCAGAACGAACTGAAGTATTCGGGACATTTGTATAACGAGTGATGTTCAATTTGAGAGAGAGAGAGCATGAGGAATGTCACATTTAGCATATATTTTCTCATTATAATGTAGACACGAAATAAGGATTCCTCAATATTCTCATTGGATTGGCAATAAATAGGATTTTCATTTAATTTCTGTCGTAGCCACATATCCCACACGGGACGAAAATTTGTGTGAGGCGCAAATAGTTGTTCCAAGTCTTGGAGTTCTTTGTGCCAGTTGTTAGAATGTTTTTTAATATTTTTATTTAATTTTTATCATTCATAAAGAGTTAAATTTTAACACGTTAGCAGGTAATTATAATCAATAATAACTATTTAAGGGAATTGCCAATTTTTTTCGAGATAGGACGAAAATCACATATCACCTTTAAAATCTATGCAGACAAAGTCGCGGACATAAACCCTTTATGATCGTACAGATATCGATTCTGTAGCCCGTAGCGTATTAGTGCTAACGTATTACCTGCTGAGATGCCAGTACATTTAGCATTGAATGTCTAATAATAAATGTAAGGCTAAGGCAAGGTTCCTACCTTTATTTTCCTTCAGCAGTGTTATTCTGTAACATACCAACTTGATATCGAGATTCCCTCAGACGATAAAATTCACATCGAAAGCAACACTTGAATTCATATTTAGACAGTAACAAAACTCGACAGTTAACAATTTTCCTACAGATTACTAAATACTTCTAAAAATGTTACCATTCTTTTACACAACGGCGTCTTAATTCCGCGCTCATAATAAGGTGACATTAGAGGTGGCCGTTTTTAAAAAAACGTTTTTGACCAACGATGTTAGTCTATGGTGATGGCATCCGATGCCGAAATATTGCACAACGGATGGCAGTAACACCGACCGAAATCGTATCGATATATATATATATATAGTATATATATATGGTATCGAATAATGCCGTAATATATATTAGATATATATATATGGTATCGAATAATGCCGACCATAACCGACAACGACCGATGTCAATAATACGAACGAGTACGAATGCGACCGAACGACAACGATGCCACCAACTAACCGCGTGCCTACGAGCTTGCACCAGACTAAAATGGCGGGAAACTTAGGACCGTACCACAGAATTATCATTACTAGTTTCATGTTATTACGTTGAACTACGATTTTGTTTTTAACAACATCTATGCAAACGCCAACGTAACATGCTACCCAGTGAGTACGCTAGCTGTATGTCCGACATCGATGTCGGAAATAACGATGTTGACAACGGGTGACGTTAGCTAAACAACGATGCGCATCGGTGATGAAAAATAACAAAAACGCCCATCGCTAGTGACAATAGCACATTTGAAATTGACGGAACGATAATATGTTATTGATATCAAAGAGCAACGATAGCCTAATGGGACCGACTGTTCGACGGTTACGCAAAATCTCAAGGTCGATCCTCAGGCACGCACCTCTGACTTTTCGAAGTTATATGCGTGTTACATAGTTCATTTTCGATCGCTTTAACGGTGAAAGAAAACATCGTGAAGAAGCCTGCATGTCTCAGTGCTCCATAATGTTGTCGATGATATGTTAAGTCTGCAAACCCGCACTGGGCCAGCTTAGTAGACTATGGCCTAACCCTTCTTACACGGTGGCTGAGAAGACCGGGAAAGTAGGACCATACTCAGCAGTGAGACAATTTATATGCAGAGCTGATATTATTTGAATATTAAAACTTACTGTGGGTTGAGTTGTCGATATACAAAAAACGATCTCACAGAATAGCACTGCTCAACAACTTGTAAATGCAGTGATTCAAATAAAGCTCGCTCTGAGAATGTGGAGCACTTTGTGCGACGATAAACTACCCAGCCAACTTGTTTCTTTATTTCTATGTGTGTGTATGTACGTGTGTGATGTGAAATGGAAACCATCCATACTAATGCTCATTATACTTTAATATACATATATACTAATCTAAACCAATATTATAAAGAGGAAACATTTGTGTTTTTGTATGTATGTTTGTAATGTTTTCACACAAAAACTACTGGACCGATTTCAAAAATTCTTTCACCATTAGAAAGCTGCATCTTCACTAAGTGACATAGGCTACATTACATTTTCAAAAAAAATAGGGTACCTTAATAAAAAATGCAATAATATAACCCAAATGTGAAAAAAATTGTCATAAAAAATCTGTCATCGCGTGCGCTGCGGAAACTATTGATGATAGAACAAAAAAATGTTCTACAGTATTATAGAATGTATCAATATCTACAAAAAAGTCCGCGATACCATATGTATTTTTTTAATATATAGCTAACTATACCTACATATATAGGTGTAGTTAGACTTATTAATTTCTTTAGTTGTAGTTTTATATATTAAAATTACATAACAAATTAAAAGTAGGTATTGGGTAATAAATTAAAGTCCACGCGGGCGAAGTCGCGGGCAACAGCTAGTTATTAATAATATAAATGCGAATGTATCTCTTGTCTATGCACTTGTTTCAAAACTCTAGTCAATTAGCACATTATTTTGCTTAAGAAAAGATAACGCCCGCATTATCAACAAGGAGATAATTTTTAAATAAAATATATGTGTAGTAAAGCCTCGCTGATATCAGCATGAATGGGCCGGCTCGACCGAGGAAGGACTACCCTCTCACAGAATATCGACGTGAAATAGCAGTATTCCCACTGTTGTGTTTCGTTCGGTGAGTGAGAGTGCCGGAGGTCCAATCACCCGCTTTCCCCCTTCCCGCTCCTTCTCCTTCTCACTTCCTGTCCTGAAGGGTTGGCAACGCGCAAGTGATGCCTCTGGTGTTGCAGGCGTCCATAGGCTACGATGACCACTCGCCATTAGGTGGGCCGTATGCTTGTTTGTCAACTTAGTTGTATAAAAAATAAAAATAATAAAATTCATTGAAATTAAACTACTATATACGGATTTTATCGCGTTGTTCATTTGACACTTTATTACATTATTTAGAAACTGTTACACTACTACTAGATACTATTAAACTTTACTATATAATAGTTTGTCTGTAATTACAACATATTATTTATTAAATTTTAATTATATCAAACGGACCAACTAATATAATAATATATAACAAGAATAAACTATGCTAGAAATAATAATAATAATAAAACTATTTATATAAAAATATAAATAGTTTTAATAGTTTTAATAATTTAATTACCTTAAAAATTGGTAAAGTTTAATAGCATGTAGTAGTAGTAGTGTAACAGTTTCTAAATTTTGTAATAAAGTGTCAAATAAACAACGCGATAAAATCCGTACATAGTAGTTTAATTTCAATGAATAACATTCGCGTAAACAGAAGACAATATTATATAATAGTAATTCTTGTGTCGCGCTGAGCTTTACACACATTCTAACAACGGACATAAAGAACATCCAGACTCGGAACAAACATTTGTGGATCACACAAATTGTTGTTTCGTGTGGGGATCAAATCCACAGTTAAGTGGCAGTGGCAAGACCAGCACCACGCTATCTATGTAGTCAAAAGAATGAAATGAAATATGACAAAGTATACTTTGTCCCAATAGAATTAATATTTTATGTAAACAATCGTTTATGCCTAATCCTTACTAATATTATAAATTCGAAAGTAACTCTAGTAGAAAGTAACTCTGTCTGTCTCTTACCTTTTCACAGCTAAACCACTCAACCGATTTAGATGAAATTTGGTACAGATACAATTTAAAACCTGAGAAAGGATATAGGCTACTTTTTATTGATAAAGGTATCACGCGGGCGGAGCCGCGCGCAAAAGCTAGTTAAATATAAAGTCATTTAGAAAATTCAAACTCTCTTTGAAAAGTAGTTAATGAATACAATAAGTATGAAAGTCTTTCTTTTGATAAATATCCATAAATTAATTTTACAGAAAAGTATTTTATGATAAAAGTCACTAAAAGTTGTTTACCTTTTCTCAAATTCTCTATAGCTAAAGTGCCCGATAGACGGCAAGACGACTGCTAAGCATGAGATCTCATATTCGACTCTCGGTTTGAGAAAAGTGTTATTGAGTTTCTATCAAAATATTATCTGTCACATCACCGTATGTGAAACTGGGTTCGCTACACGCCAAATAAAAAAAAACAACTTTAATATGTTTGCAAAGTGGGCGAACCTCATTTTACCTACTTATTAATGTTTACATTTTTTTGTTTAGGGCATCTTCCGGTATGGATAGAATGAACGAATATGTCAAACTTGTATTGTCTAAAACTACACTCGTGTACGAACATGACTTTCACGGACCTAGAATGAAAGGGGCAAGAGAAAGATCTCTTACCTTTTCATTCTAAGTCCGCGTAATTCCTTACAGCTATATTCTTTTTTTTAAATTACATCTCGCACTAGATATAATTCCTGTATACCGGGGGACTTTACAAACATTCAACCAACGGACATAAAGAACAGACATTTGTGATTGAACCAACAACACTCGGCGTACTGGCAGTAGTGAGGAAAACACTTAAACCACTATGCCATCCGTGCAGTCAAAAGGTTTCTTCGCGTCTCCTGTCCGCGTCCTATTACCTAGTACCTGAAGAACTGTGGGTGCAATGCTAAACCTGTACCTCCCATTTCGCAGATATACAGGCGAGTGTATGTATGAAGATTGATTGTGCATCTACACCATAGTTGTAGTTCTCAAAGTGGTCCAGGTGGACCCCCAGGGGTCTTCGGGAGACTCGACGGGGGTCTACGCTGGCGTGACAAAATAATGAAGTGAAAAATAATTTATTTGCTTTCGACAGTGAAGCAGTAAAAAGTTGGCTTGACGTCACTTATCAATGTAAGCAGATAATATTTTAAGAAGCTCAGCGACTGTTACTTGTAAAAACTTGCATATTCCATATTCAGTACTAGTGGTCTCCAACCTACCGATTTTTCGGTAAAAAAGGTCAGCCCATAGAGTATTGATCAAATTTTTAATTGCATGAACTTGTTGATTCTTCACCAATATAAATACGAATGCCAAGGAATATGGTAGAAATGTAGCTGCAGGGATTCCACCGGAACCTGCAAAATTTACTTACAAAAGTGGTCTATGAGAATAAAGTTTGGAAGCATCTGGTCTACACCATGATTATTAATTAAAAATGAACATGTTCCCACTTAAATGTGTTATGTACTTAAGTGCTAATCAATTTATGTAGTAATGAGATATTAAACAACTTCCTCGCTTGATAAATGTATAACGGAGCGTCTGGTGCCGCCATTAGTAGTTGATTTATCACCACTAATAATTCTTAAATGTTAATACTGTCATGCTTATAGAGGGAAATTTGTATTTAGAATAATTAAAAAAGCTAACTGTTATCCACGAGTTCATTTACGTTAATACCTTGATAATAACCACCTATCCCTATCCAATTCTTAGCAGCTTATCAATAATATGATATGGTGTAAATTTGACTTTAATCGATCAAGACCTTTATGTCCGTTTATTTAATGTTTGTGTAATTCCCTTCGATACATTAAGGTACACAATGCGACATTTTAGGCAGGCACGAGGCAACTACAACTCATTTCTAGTGCGAACTAGGAATAAGTCCTTGTCCGGGAGTGCCTTGAAAACTCCAGATCTTGAAAAATTACCCTATCACAAACATCTATAAAAGCAATTATATGTCTATACAGTATGTTAATTAACGAAAGGAGTTATCTTTAAATGATAACACTATAGTGTCATTATATACTTTAAATAAATATTTTCAATACAAACAAAAATGTTTATGTTTATAATACAAATCAGAAATTACCAATAAAATATTAAACGGATATATAAAAGAAATATTCTACGTGGGCATATCGTTTCGATACCGTAAATACACAAAGTATCTACTTTAATCAGAAATTTCGATTGTATTTACATTTAATAATAATATAATATATAATATTCTACCACATTCACACAACATCATCTAGCCCAAACTAAGCAGAGCTTGTACTATGGGTACTAGACAATGGATAAACATACAAATATACTTTTTTTTTTTTGTAAATTCATACATATTATACATAGAAACACCCAGACCAAGACAAACATCCATGTTCATGCACACAAATGTTTGACTTGTGCGGGAATCGAACCCGCAACCTCAGGCGTGGCAGTCGGTTACACTAACGACTACGCCATCGAGGCCGACGAATATTTTTTATATACTTAGGTTCAAAAACATATCGGTTCTTTTTATTTAATTATAATGTATATAAAAGGGCCTAAGACAACGCCTTTTGTTGATTAACATACAATATAAAGCATTTTATAGTTTCGTTTGTAAAACGGAGGCATATTTTTATGGAACCGAGTATGTCTTCGAGCCTTGTTTCTTGGTTTAAATTTCTGCACTTTTATAATTTGCTAATAAGTTAAATTACTCTCAGTCACTCTTAAAATTTTATTTTTACTACTTTATTAATAATTTCTTATTGTTGTTTTTATTATTATAAAACTATAGGTTCCGTAATAGGAGTATTTCACGACAACCTCTACAATAATTTAAAACACAGATAAATATATGTACCATGGTCTTGACACTACGAGGCCTTCATAAAGCTGATGGAGATTTCATAATATTTTATTTGTGAGCCTCGATGGCGTAGTGGTTATTGTAACCAACTGCCACGTCTGAGGTCGCGGGTTCGATTCCCGCACAAGTCAAACATTTGTGTGCATGAACATGGATGTTTGTCTTGGTCTGGGTGTTTCTATGTATAATACGTATATATTTACAAAAAAAAAGTATATAAGTATGTTTATCCATTGTCTAGTACCCATAGTACAAGTTCTGCTTAGTTTGGGCTAGATGGTGTTGTGTGTATGTGGTAGAATATTATTATTATTATATTAAGATGCATTTACAGCCTCATGGTTATATTCCTGATGTCATAGGCAGAAATAAACTACATCCACATTTGGCCATGTTGTTCTAAATTGGTGTCCATCGATTGTGTCTGTTTTATGTTTATTATTCATTATAAAATTCAACCCTGCAGACTTATAAAACCATATATACATTTAACCATATACCCGCTACTGAATTCAAGCCCTGAGTTTAAATTCTAATGAGTCTGAATTATATTTTGAACTACTTCCCCATCGGGAATAAAATCTATGTCACGTGGAACTTTACAAACATTCAAACAACTTACACAATAATCACCTAGGCACGGAACAACGAGTCAAGTTTGTTGACACAACATTTTGTTCCGTGTGGAATCCGAACCCACAGCACTTGTCGTAGTTGCTGCGGCGAGGACATCGTGCGATCAACAGTCAAAATAGCACACGCCATTGGAATAAAATAGGTGTACGTGTCTAGATCGTGAAGATTAAACAAACAAATCATAAAAAAATAAATGAATAAAATATCTTATATCGATAATATCTTCTCGGTATTTTCTTATTGCTTATATTACTTTATATGATTGTATCGATGCGATATCGATTCAGTTTCAATTATACAATTTGTTCTGGCGGACGCGCTGCGGCGCCGCGAGCTTTTTATGCCGAATCGATTAAACGCAATTGATTGTATTCCAGTATCGATTTCGCGCCTGACATTTATTGAATTACTGGCTTTTTTGTTTTCATTATGTTAATTTTTCTTGACTTGCTTGCTTAATGAAGAAGCTGACGCTGCTGCTGCAAGACAAAGAGAATAGAAGGGGCCTTTAATGGCTCAAAATTAGTTTCATTAGACTCAGATTAGATTTACTTCTTATATATATTTTAATACCGGCGCTAGGCTTATATCCTCTCTCACGATGTCTTCAAACAGACAACGGACAGAAAGTACACTTAGACTCGTAACAATTATTTATCGATCAACCATATCTTTGCCTTACATGAGGACTGGAACCTACAATACTAAAATACACCACGCTTGTATGATAAGTGGCTAAGCGTCAACCGATTACACCACGCGTCTGGCCAAAACCTAACCTAAACCAATAACTTTTGAGAATAGCTCATAGCTATACTAAAAAGTTATTGCTGTCCTATAATTTACAAGTTAATAATAGACTTTTACATAATATTGTATAGACTTTTATCACACTAAGATCTTGCAGTAGATACTAAAGTAGCAAACAAGAGCAGCGATAGCTCAGTAGGGAGACCAACAGACTGCAATGCAGAGGGTCTCGGGTTCGAACCCATGTCGCGCACCTCTGACTATCGAAAGTTATGACTTTTCGAAATTATGTGCGTATTGTTTGACAATTATCGCCTGCTCCGTGCCTCGGAAAGTACGTTAAGCCGTTGGTCCCGGCTGCCATGAACATCTATGGCAGTCGTTATTGGGAGAGTGTCGACACAAAAGATCCCACTGGGTCGAAGTGTCGCCGGTCTGCACTGACTGGCCCCCACATAAGATAAGATAAGATAACGTAGCAAACAACTATAATACAACTAGTTCCTCATGTGCATTTCATCTTTAATGACACATTTTACGCGAGAACGACATTTTATTATAGGCTAGCGCAATAAATTACTGACGGACGAGGAATTGACACGACTTATGCACAATCATACCGACTGGCTCCTTGTATAAGCATGTCATATTAAATGTACGTTTTTATATCCAGCGTGTAGGGTTGACAACCGAAGGGCTAAGTATAATAAAAAGTAAGTAAGTACTAAGTGAAAGTAGTATCTGCTTTTGCGAAAAACTTCCTACACTAGGATAGACCTGTCTTGAAGGTAGTCTTTATGTTAAAATTAACCGTTAATTGATTCGACGTACTTATCACCTAATAAATATATCATATACAGGTTGTCCCGTAAATAATGGTCCAAACGCAAGACAATGATTCTTTGCCTAATTATCTACAACTAATTAGGCTGTTTTTTTTTAAGCCGTAGTTTTTCAAAATACTGTGTACAGTAGAATTTATGAAACTTGGATAATCTTATTAAGGAAAAATGTACTTCATCATTTCGGACCTTATTTCTCTAAAAACTATACTGATATTATCTAAATTGCTATTTTGTAACATGGGTAAACTATTAAGCAATATTTTACAAAGATATATTTGAAAAATATTAATACTTGCAGGACCAGTGTAAAAAATTTTGAAATTATGTAGTAAAATTTTAAAAATCGGAAATGAAATGATATTTTGACAATCGGCTCATCATACGGCTTAAAAAAAATGACATTCCACTATTGATTGGTTATACAGCCAATATGGCCAAGTGGTTAGTGTAACCGACTGTCACGCCTGAGGTCGCGAGTTCGATTCCCGCACAAGTCAAACATGTGTGCATGGACATGGATGTTTGTCTTGGTCTGGGTGTTTCTATGTATAATAAGTCATATTTACAAAAAAAAATATATACATACATGTATGTATGATTAGTGATTACCCATAGTACAAGCTCTGATTGGTTTAGGTTAGATGTTGTTGGGTGTATGTGATAGAATATTATTATTATAATACAGTTTGATGTAACAATACCGACGACCAACAAACAAAGCGTGCTGTAACACGACCTGATCACGAATCATCATCACACGTACTTTAGTGATGCGGGTTTAAACCTCTCGCTCGTGAAAGGTACTAAGTGTTGCCGAATATTCGGCGCTTCGGCCTCGCCTCGGTGCCTCACCGAATATTCATTATTCGGTATTCGGGAAAGTCACTATTCGTGGCATCTTTAATACAAACTGTCCCACTGTTGGGCACGGGCTTCATCTCAGTGTGAGAAGTATGGAGTTCAAATATGATTTCCGCTCATATGATGTATAAGAATCAGATCCGTGTGTCTGTTTATTATTTTTATGCAAATTGTGAAAGTTGAGTGTGGGAACAATGGGGTACGCCTGCGCAAAGTCTGCGCTAGCGTCGTTACACGCGATGTTAAGCTTTCTTGTTGGCGTGTTCATTAATTGTGAACATTATCGATTAAAATCATGTTTTTATACTAAGTGTAATATGACTTATTAAAGATTGTTTTCCATGTAATCTTTGTTTAGAAATTTCCAGCAATTTGGGTTTTTAAATATGCTTGTTAATCGCTTCAGCAAAGTCAATATGCGTAGGTATTATTAGAGAGTTCATGTTAAGAAAATGCAATGGATGGGTTTTCCAAACCCGACACGACTTCTTGATGGTGTTGCACGCCCTCGCGTCTCGGCAAGTACGTTAAGCCGTTGGTACTGCGCCTGGTCTCGCTCCGGTTTCGTGGGATGTGCACGATAATATCAACCGCGCAGATGGCTAATCACCATAGACAGCTGATCCTGAGTAAATATTTAATTATTCCATTTCATCTCGCACTAGGAATAATTTCTGTGTCGCGGGGAATTTACAAACATTCAAACAACGGACGCAAAGAACATCCAGACTGGGGAAAACTACACAAATTTGTGACCCGTGTCAAACCCACAATATCGGTTTAGTGGCGATACCAAGGTGGCCACGTAAATCACAAACACCAATGCAATCATTTACATACAATAACTCAAATAACTACAGGCCTATTTCTATTCTACCCACTCTCTCCAAAATACTGGAAAGGCTTATGAATAACAGACTCACCAAATATCTAGTAAAATATAACATTCTTGCTCCAGCTCAGTACGGTTTCCGTTCAGGTATATCTACCAGTATTGCAGTTCTAGATCTTACCAATGAAATAGTCACTAAGTTGGACCAGAAAGAAAAGGTTTTAGGTATATTCCTGGACATAGCAAAGGCCTTCGACACCATCTCTGTCCCTACACTCGTGAATAAGCTACAGGGTATCGGTATAATGGGCATACAACTTTCCCTCTTCGAGAGCTACCTTACTGATAGGCGGCAGTATCTGAAAATTGGTGACAACATTAGTGACGAACTCTCTATATCTTACGGTGTCCCGCAAGGGAGCATAATAGTACCTACACTATTCATCATTTACATGAATGATCTCTGCCGCCTCCAACTCTCTCACAGAAAAATATTCACATATGCAGATGATACCGCCCTGATATTCCACGATACCTCATGGGAGTCAGTCGTCAAGCGTGCGCAGACAGGTGAAGAAATGGTTAGACCAGAATCAATTATCACTCAATGTGGACAAAACAACATATGTATATAACCTTCTCTATATCCGCGAAAGGAAGGTGTCCTCTTCTACGTCATTGTCTAACCGCTCACTTCTGTAGCTTATTGGCCGAGGCTAGCTGCCACTGCCCTGTTATCAACACGACCAAAACCATAAAATACTTAGGCATACAAATTGATGATACACTTTCATTTCACCCCCATATTGACACACTCACATGTAAGCTGAGAAAAATGATGTATGTATTTACCAACCTACGTCAAGTTGCAGACGAACAGGCGTTAAGACTTGTATACTTGGCACTCTGCCAATCTCTAACCCAATACTGCAACCTTGCGTGGGGTGGCTGCTCGAAAACCCATCTGCTAAAGTTGGAGCGCGCTCAGAGGGCACTTCTGAAGGTGGGATGGAATCTTCCGTTTCGGTTCCCCACTATGGAGCTTTATAAAACATGCGATGTTCTCTGTTCGCGCCTTGTTCATTCGCAACGTCATTTTAACAACTCACGCCAAAACACCATACAACCCGGGCATAAGAAGCAACTTCAGGCGCAAGCATGCCATCTGCCCTCTTATATCGGTTAATACTAGCCTAGCGTAGCGGAGTTACTATTTCTTAAGTAGTTTTTTATATAATAAGATTAATAAAATTATTTATGTGTATCCCTTTACAACCAAAGAATGCAAAAAATATATCACAGATTGGCTTTTTAAACTGAGTTATGATGAGACCGAAAGTATCCAACAAATAATAAATTAAAATAAATTAGTTTATCAAAACGCTAACGCTCACAACTGATACCACACGATCACTCACACACGCGAACGCACACGCAATACAAGCGCTCCGCTAGCAGCGCAGACCGCTCATACACTACATACACGCATCACACGCACACACGCAACACACATACACTTACACACACACCACACACTAAACACACTTGCATAATTATCACACAATAACACGCACTACACAACTCCACTCTCACTAATATTTAAGCACCTACAGTATTAATCTGTAAAGAGACGCGAATAACTGACAGTAGTTTTAAATTATGTTTGGTTACCCACAATTTAATCGACAATAATTGTATACGGTACCTACTTAGTTTATTGAATTATTAAAGTAATATTGTATCTTGATGTTTGGATAAAAGCAATACTCACATTATGACATTTAGAAATAGGGGGGCCTGGAGATTTGTAAAACAGGCCACGAGCCTAGTACAGACTCCAGCTCTCATTAAGGCACAGAACAATTTGTAACGTTTTTATCATTATATAACATTGTTAAATTTACTCCTCTGTATTTTGTGAAACTTTATAATAAAAACAACTGTATGTACCTTATGAGAGAAAATAAATAAATATAATAATAAATATAATAATAATATAATAGATCCAATAAATTGCGATCAACCTCTGGAAAACACACTTACAACTAACTAACACATCGCTCTCACCCGAGAATCGAATCAAAGACGTAATCGGCCGTAGATTTAAGCCACGGCACCAAAGCAGTCATCTACAAAATCGGCACCAATTAACCTACTTCTCAAACAATAGCTCCTAATCATAGCCCACACATATTCAATCAGGCACTGAATCTAAGGTTTTATCAAAGTATCATATGAGCGGCGGATAATTTGTGAGAAAAAAGGGCACCGTTGCTGTATACCTCACAATAGGTGGGAACCGGCAGATAGGCTGGACTATAAATACACGCCGACTTCACTATAAATATACACACGCATCTAACTGCGGATCTGAACATTACACTGTAGCATTGGCATTCCTATTACACGGAGAAATAAAAAAATATGCATAATGCCATTGAGTGCATACACACTACGTATGTGATACGTACGAGATGTCAATAAAAAAGATTGTTTGTAACACACGGTAGAGTTCATGTTCTCTAACTCACTTAGTTTAATTCATATGCTTACCTCAGTAACACGTTCGATTACAATATTTTATTATTTAAAACTAGTTCTGGCCGCGGTTTCTCCCGCGTTTACTTACTACTTTAGTTTTAGTTACGCGTTTAGTCACTGCGCCGCCCCCGTGGGTCGTAGCGTGATGTATATAGCCTATAGCCTTCCGCGATAAATAAGCTATCCAACACTAAAATAATTTTACAAATCGATTAAGTAGTTCCTGAGATTAGCGCGTTCAACCAAACAAACAAACAAATTCTTCAGCTTTATAATATTAAGTATATATATGTCTTTATGACTTAAGATTATTTACACACATATGCATAAAATTCAGCAGCCGAATCTAAATCTATAGGCAGTGGCCTGACCTGACCTAGCGCTGATCACATTTAGACAGCCTAAAGAACGCTTTAGCCTACGGTTTACCTTATCTTATCTTATGTGGGGGCCAGTCAGTGCAGACCGGCGACACTTCGACCCAGTGGAATCTTTTGTGTCGACACTCTCAATAACGACTGCCATAGACGTTCATGGCAGCCGGGACCGACGGCTTAACGTGCTCTCCGAGGCACGGAACAGGCGATAATTGTCAATCAATACGCACATAATTTCGAAAAGTCATATAACTTCCGAAAGTCAGAAGTGCGCGACGTGGATTCGAACCCAAGACCCTCTGTATTGCAGTCTGTTGGTCTCCCCACTGAGCTATCGCTGCTCGTTACGCTTTACAGTAGTCTACACTAAGCCAATGCGCGCGCAAGTAGAATGTAATGAGAATGCATGAAGCAAGAAAGAAATACCAGGATCGTAACAATACAGCGATAGCCTTGTGGGAGACTGTTGGAATACCACGCAGAGGTCTCGAGCGCGATCCCTACGAGTATTTCGATTTTTCATAGTTATGTGCGTATCTATATATATGTATAAAACTCTTCCGTTACTGAGTGACTGACAGACAACGCACAGCCGAAACAACTGAACGCAAGAAGCTGAAATTTGGCATGTATGTTCCTTGGAGAGTGTAGGGGAGCACTAAGAGAGGATTTTTGGAAATTCCACCTTGAACGGGGTGACAGTGGTGAAACCTGATATTCACACGGGAACGAGACTTACGCGGGTGAAACCGTGGGAAAACTACTAGTTAAATAATAATAATAAAATTGTCTTCTGTTTACGCGAATGTTATTCATTGAAATTAAACTACTATATACGGATTTTATCGCGTTATTTATTTTACACTTTATTACATAATTTAGAAACTGTTACACTACTACTAGATACTATTAAACTTTACTAAGTTTTAAGCTAATTAAATTATTAAAACTATTTATATTTAAGTTTACACTTTCCCCGACGTTTCGGTTGCTTTTCAGCAGCCATGGTCACGGGGAGACTAAGATGGTAGTTGTCTCAATGCTCCAGTGTCGTTATTTCAAAGTACCCGAACATAATTTAATCATTGGTGTTTATATTTATCTAGTATCTAGTAGTAGCATGACAGTTTCAAAATTATGTAATAAAGTGTAAAATAAATAACGCGATAAAATCCGTATATAGTTGTTTAATTTCAATAATAATAAAGTTTATTGACAAAAATGGAGTACAATGTGTGGAACTTATTCTATGACTTAGAGTTAGCACAATAAATTACTAATACTGATTCCCAAACTAAACGATAGCCTGTGTTTTGGGAGACAGTGCTCAGCCAAAACAAAGCAACAATAGACACTAAAGTGAATCAACCAATTTTCATTTTCAAGGTAAGTTAAGTACAAATTAATGATACATACATACAAAGATTCACGCCTGTTTCCCAGAGGGGTAGGCCAAGACTACGGATTTCGATTTGCTACGATCCTGACACACTTCTCTGGCTTCATTAACTTTCATCACATTCCTCATACACGCCTGTCGGTTTAAGGGCTCTTAACCTGGCCTTTGTCCAGAACGCCTCCGATCTGATCAAGAAACGTTCGCCTAGGTCTTCCTCTTGCGACTGTTCCATTCACACTAGCCTTATAAACTTTCTTAGTCAGTCTTTCCTCGTCCATTATTTCTACATGCCCAAACCAGCTTAACATACCCTTTTCTATTCTTGTCACTATATCCACTTTCATGCCGCATCTCTCTCTAATCACACTATTCCTTATTCTATCTTTCAGAGTCACACCACATATATTTCTCAGCGCTCTCATTTCTACAGCATTTATTCTGCTCTCATGCTTCTTTTGCCATACCCAACTTTGGCAAAAGAAGCATGAGAGCATAATAAATGCTGTAATTAATGATAAAGATAAAGCTAAAAATAAATTTATTTGACTCAAAATGTGTACAATCAGGTATACAGATATTTTTTTGTCTCAACATGCTCTGTCTGGTCAGACATGCAAATGTATATGCTTTGTAATTAATAATAATTTTAAAATTATGGAGGATCTAATATAATAATTAACATGTAAATTACGTGTCTCTTAACAATGAGGTGAGATATATATATAAATAGGTATCTACCTATTTATAATATATCTCACCTCATTGTTAAGAGACAACTGTTACTTATAATTAAATTAATATGTCATTTCCAATAATAGAATAGTAAAAGATAAGAAGTCAATAATTAAGAACATATTAAATTAAATTAGATCCTGATAAATGATTATTGAAACAGAGAAAAAATAATAATTATATAAGATTATTACATAGGAAATCATTAATATTATAGTGGCATTTATGCAATAAAAGATTTCTTAAATTATGTTTAAATACGTTAACATAAAGGTCTTTGAGTTTATTTGGTACTTTATTGTATATTTTGGGTGCCATGCAGAAAATGCTCTTGCCCAAAAGCGCTGTTTTTGCAGTTTGCATGAACAGTTTATGATTATCACGTTGGTTGCGAATAGAAACATCTGATAGTTTATTAAATAGTTGTGGATTGGTTTTCACAAATATAGCTGTTTCGTAAATACATAATGATGTAAGCGTTAAAATTTTATATTTTATGATGTACGGTCTGCAACTGTCTGTGACTTGTAGACCAAACATTGCTCCTATCTATGTGTTAATTATATGATTTGTTTATTTAAAATTACTTATCGCTCGCTTTAACGGTGAATAAAAATATTGTAAGGAAACCTGCAAGTTTGAGAGTCCTCCATAATGTTTTCGAAAATATGTGAAGTCTACCAACTCGCGCTGGGCCAGCGTGGTCTAAGGCCTAACCATTCTTATACTGAGAAGAGGCCCGTGCTCTGCAGTAGGACATTTTAATACAGAGCTAATATTATTGTTATTATAACATATGAAAATAAGAAGCTTCTGCCCTCTCCAAAAAACAGGCGTAAGTATGCACACACAATGAGTGTGCGTGCACTTACAAAGTCACAGAGCAATCTCACGGGTGATATAACAGATGGAGATAAGTAACCTAATGATTACAGCAAAGTGTTACTGCGTTAAGTTCACATGATCTTTAACTGCGCATGCGTTAAACTGATATCGTATAATTGTGTGGAGATGTGTTGCATGTAAAATAGCAGTGTTGTGTGTGATAACATCGCTGGTTCAATAGCGCAAGTGTTATTGTATATACAGCTCGAGTGGTAGGTTCAATGCGTCATTGAATTGCAATGATATTGAATTTCTTTTTTTTTATGTGTTCTGTTTACATGTTCCATTAACATTAAATAATAAAAAAATTGCAGTACTGAATACGTTGTTCGAAACCCTATTATTCTTTAGGCAAACCTACGTGCTAGGGATAATTTGGGATAATAAACTGAATCGGGACAAAAAACGAACAAACATATTTTCAAAATCTATTTATTGATCACACAAATAATGTTACGGGTAGTATGTACCCGGATTGTATGTACCCTTGTCATTCTGCACATTGACTATGACGAGGTGACCGCTTCAACCACTGTGGGATGCCGACATAAATACTCTGCCGCATTCGGTGTTGACTTAGATAAAGTTGAAAAAGTACATAACGCCTCTGTATAAACGTTATTCAATGACTTTTATGTAAAATAGAACTTGAATATAAAGGTTTTTTTATTGGTGCCACTAGATGGAACTGTGCCGCCCTCACCCCCTTGCTGAATCGCGGTGTTAAGATTCTCCGAGGATAGTATATAAGTAAAGTTATAATGTGTCAAAATGTCGAAAATACGCCTGTGGAATAGGTCAGTTTTGTTTTATTGACATCACCCTAATACACAAACGAAGTCGACGACAACACTTCCCGCGGTCACCCTAACTGGGCCGAACAACCTCTGTTTTAGACCCGGTAACTATATACAGAAACGAATCGTTTTACCGACGCATAGTAAAATTTAGTCACATATTGTATGAAAAATATGTCATAATTTAACTGTCCGTAGCTAAAACTAACGTTTCTGAATGTAGAAACCGGGCTTTTGATAAATAATATTAGCTTAGAACTTTGACTGTTCCTGATAGCTATCATACATGGGTAAGCACAGACCTTCAAGCATGTTACGAAGACAAGTAACCCATATGATTAACTCGCGCATGTGAGTTACTGGCCTCGTGATTTAAAAGAGTGGCATATCTTCTCATAGGCTCAACCTTTGCCAGAACCTAGCCACCAACATAAAAGTTACTTCAATAAATTTTGTAATCTCACTTACCCCTTTGACGTTCATAAGTGTTACTTTGTACCCAAATGAATAAATTATTTTTGACTTTGACTTTTCGCATTTTTTAGCAACATGCAAAATAATTAGTAGCTCAATCTCATGGTAAGATGAATTCGTGAAACTGAATTTAAATGTAAACTGTATAGTAGCTAGCAGGTTAAACTTGTGAATTATAAGCAGGCTTTGTCTCGGCTCCTTGGCGCGCAGGCTTCCGTGTGGAACGAAGCGTGCGCGCAGGAAGCCACGGGAACCAACGACTTCAACGCGCGCCGACCATTGTGTGCTAGCGAGTAAAAAGTGAACGAAATTTATTTAGTTTTATTTTAGCTTATATATAGCATAAATAAGTAAGTAAGTATTTATTTTTCAAAACGTAGGTACACGTTCTTATACAAATAATATAACACAGTAAACAAAAAAGTACATATATAATGAACAATGAGGTTACCACTTAGGTTTGTTGTTGGTTTGCGGTTGATACCTCAAACCAACCCTGATATTATTTGATAACCTAAGTGACGCCCGGACCTACTGTGTGAAATAAGCGCCATTATACCGAAGCAGTAGTCAGTTACTAATAGCCAATTATCATAAATAGGCTACATCCAGTCGGCGACGCATAAATTCTCGTTTAATTAAGTTGCTTGAGCCGAATGATGTGAAGTAAGAGCCACATAAAATGTTAAAGGAATGGGTCTGCCAGTCTCACGAGTCGACCACTAATACTCGTCTCGTGGACTTTTGTTTAGCGACACAGACGACGCGTCGAGTTATGGCTTTTAGTTCAACGACTGTTTATGTGGCTAGCTAAGTATTTCTTGTCTAAATGATATTAAAATTAGCTATTAGTCGCGGTTTGGCTAGAGGGACCGAGTACTGGGATATAAAGGATAATAATAATAATAATAATATTTTATCACATACACACAACACCATTTAGCCCAAACTAAGCAGAGCTTGTACTATACCCATAGTACAAGCTCTGCTTAGCTTGGGCTAGACAATAGATAAACATACATATATACTGGTTTCTTTTTGTCAATACTTACATATTATACATAGAAACACCCAGACCAAGACAAACATCCATGTTCATGCACACAAATGTTTGATCTCAGGCGTGGCAGTCAGTTACACTAACTACTACGCCATCGAGTCGTTCCAATTCCGTCCAATCAAGGTAAATTTCAATTTAAAAAAAAAGTTCAATTCAATTCAGGATCCAATTGACTAATGCAGGCAGCCATTGAAACTCATACTATAAAACGGGAAAAACTTTATTTGAAATAGGCGGCTACGGTAGCCTTTGACCACTTGCCATGTCAAGAGGATAATTTGAACATGGTCGCTGTTTAAAACACAAACGCTATATTTCCAGTTAGTGTATGACCTGAAGATCACTTTGCTTCTGGTTTAGCTTGGCACAGGCTTCATGCGCAAGTTTATCATACTGATTACTTCCATGGGTAGCGTATTGGTCGTTTACACAATGCACACAACCCACAGAAGTGTCTCGCCTTACGCATTTTAGTCATGTATAAGCGCCATAAGCATATTACTATGGGAGCACCCACATACATTCATAATTATATATACTAAAGTAACATGTGATCAATACTACAAGTGAAAATTAAACTCAAGGTTACTGGTCTAACAGCGAAAGTAATAAGTCCATTTCATTGTTTACAAAACCATGGACGATCACTCAGCATAATACTTTTACGAGTTATGTGGTAAATAAATATATGAACCACCTGATGGTAACTGGTTTGACATAGCTTAGTGGGGAGACCAACAGACTGCAATGCAGAGGGTCTCGGGTTCAAACCCACGTCACGCACCACCGACTTTCGGTATTGATTGACAATTATCGCCTGCTCCGTACCTCGGAGAGCACGTTAAGTCCCGGCTGCCATGAACATCTATGGCAGTCGTTATTGGGAGAGAGTCGACACAAAAGATTCCACTAGGTCGAAGTGTCGCCGGTCTGCACTGATTGGCCCCCACATAAGATACGTACATGTGGTATGTATGTATCTTATGTGGGGGCCAATCTTGACAGACAGTGTCTCTAGTCTCTTGGCATAAGTTTGCGGTTTTATTTACAACCTGTCTTGCGAACTCTGATTCTTTCACGAGCGTGAGCTTAGTGCTCCTTTATTTTTTCAGAATCTTGGTTGGAATTTCTTAGTAGCAGCACGGTGTCTATAGACGGCAATAGGCTAACTTCCTGTTAAATAGCTCAAGAAAACAACATCTAGAAAATATCACTATGCCTCAACCTACCTCTACGACGCGTAGAAACTACCGCCTACTGAATCCACACGAAATATCATTAAATCATTCGTTTGTTTGAACAGATGGCGAGTATAGAGGTATCGCTGGCGGGGTCTCGGCGCCGCAGCGCAGGCGCACGTGACGTCACACGCGAGCTCGACGCACTGCGCACTGCGCTTGGCGACAAGGATACACTTATACAAAGGTAAATGCCGGACCATCATATTATTATTGATCACATACTAGAAATCATTGATGATCAATTTTTTTGGTCTGCCGCTCTATATGTAAACCTGTGTCGCAAAGATTAAATACAGATGGCGAGCAGTCCTGTAGTCCACAAGCAGAGCCCTCCACACCACGGCTTTACGTGAAGTGCCCAGGTCTTCGCTTTATTGGCCTAAGGAGGTGCATTTTGACGCCTCGTTTAAAGGACCTAAGATCTAAGAAAGAAGTAAACATTTAAACAATGGTCACACACAACACCCAGACCACCCGCAACAACTGTGTGGATTACACAATATTTGGTTCAGTTTTTTGGGTCTCGAAACCCACAAAACCACTTATAGCACTACTCATTCGTCAAATTAATTATCTTATAGACGCTGTTCACAACCGTCAAATAATCTAGACAATCTCCACAGCCTGAAGAAGCAATTATCCGCATCGTTAAGCGCGGCCCGACTCGCAGCCCAGGCAGCCTCCCCCACAGCGTCCCGGTCCAGTTCCCAAGAGGAATCCTCGCCAGTACTGTCAGCAGACGAGCGAAGAGCGCTGGAAGAACGCGCGAACGCCGTCAGGACCGACCTGGATACAAGAAAAGCTAATATACAGGAGCTCAGAAGACGACTAGAGAAGACTCACGTCACAGAGTAAGTAGGAACTTTTTACATTTTTTATGCCTGGTGGTAAATTAAATGCCGCCCAACGACATCCGTGTCAGGCGTCTACACCATATCACATCACAGGTTACGTGCCATGACACTGCATGACAGAAGCTCTCTTTAATCTAAGACGGCAATCTGTTTTATTTTAAACGGACTGCGTTCGGATTTCTGTCAAATTTGGATATTTCAGAATAGCAAGAGCTTTCCTTCCTGCAGAAATGTTCCGGACATTATCTTCAAAATTTCAAGACAATGTTATCAACTAGTTAATAAGGCTCTAATATAAGAAAATTGTAAGATTTTCATATTACTAGTATTCACGTTACATCCTTTATATAACACGCTGTAGGTTGGCATACCTACCTGGTTACCTTGTGACGGATCTACTTGGCAAATGTCTTCTTTAGATTTATCCAACTGAAATAGATCCTTAAAACTTTCTCTAAGTATTTTTTGATCGTGTCTTCAAATCTAATATTTTCTGGTGTCCCAGCAACATCGACACGCGTATCCAGCAAGCGGAGCTGCAGTATAAGCTGGGCCGCGAGGAGTTGGAGCTGCTGACGCTGAGTGAGCAGGCGCGCGCACTGTCCCAGCTCATCGAGCAGGCCGACGCCGCCGCCTGCAGGAACCATCGCGCCACTATATACAAGTAAGGAACCAAAGTACAGCTTTATTCATCAGCTGACACATTTTTTGCTTACTCGGTTTGCAAAGACATGTCACCTTCGATATGAGAGAACTCTACTTCTTCAAACTTTGATTATTCCTTGCCAGTTGTTGGTTTGAAGTTCTGGCTGAACCGAATATTAATTTTATTTTTAATTAATTAATAATTAATTACTTTAAAAAAAAAGGTAATATATTATGTCCCAGAAAAGGAAAATATAATTTGTTTAATATATTTAAAATATGATTGGAAATCTCTTTGTAAGAAGGATATAAATACGTTACATTCACACATAACTCTAAGAACAATAACCCAATAATATTGTCTTACGTTTATCTAACTAGTATTTCACATTTAAATAAACTATGAACTATTGAAATTAAACTATTATATACGGATTTTATCGCGTTGTTTATTTGACACTTTATTACATAATTTTGAAAATTGTTACACTACTACTACTATTAAACTTTACTAATTTTTAAGCTTATTAAATTATTATTAAAACTACTTACATTTAATTTAATTATACACTTTCCCCGATGTTTCGGTTGCTTTTCAGCAGCCATGGTCACGGGGAGACTCTGACTCCAGACTCCATGGCTGCTGAAAAGCAACCGAAACGTCGGGGAAAGTGTATAATTAAATTAAATCTAAATAGATTTAATAGTTTTAATAATAATTTAATTAGCTAAAAAATTTGTAAAGTTTAATAGTAGTAGTAGTGTAACAATTTTCAAAATTATGTAATTAAGTGTCAAATAAACAACGCGATAAAATCCGTATATAGTAGTATAATTTCAATGAATAATATTCGCGTAAACAGAAGACAAAACTATGAACTAATTATACGGATTTGACTGTGGTTGATTTTTAAGTGTATTTGAAACTATTTTAGTGTACACTTCCCTCGACATTTCGGTAGATTTCAGAATCCATGGTTACGAGGTTGTTTTGTTACGCTATTATTTATAAACGCAAATATAGTTTGTTACATGTCAAAACAAGGCTGAAACTCTCTCTCTCTCATATTTTAATTGATACAACAATTAACAATACATTGTAAGTCTTGAATAGAAGCGTGACAAAACTTTCCACAGTGCAAGAGCGATGGGAATGTTACGAATTAATAAGCTCCCCGAGTTTTCCCGTGTTCATTGAAGGTGATAGATTGGTAGCGGCCATCGCTCGTGTCGAACAGGCACGTGTAAATTGTGTCACACGCGATCTGCGCCGGCGCTTATACAAAAAGATCCAAAGTGAAAATTAAGAAAGTATAGCTCCCTGGGGAGGTCATAGCTACCGGATTGTCATACTACAAAGTACAGCTAACATGCCGCAGTAAAAAATCGGATGGGTAACCTTTAGAAAATCCAGACTGAAAAAATGCAGAAATGTTAGAAAATAAAGAAAACTACTGTTACGGCTTGGCTCGTCGATTGTGTCCGAATAAGGCTTTTAAACACGCCGGTCACGTATTGAGTGCGCGGGTGGTGCAATAATTTAACTGTCTACATCGCCACTGCCATACGCCGACTGTTTAGGTTGAAATAAGAAACAAAACTTTGTCAGACCAACAAATTTTTACTTTAAGAGGAAACACTAAGGGCAAGAGAATTGAAAATAGGTATTTGTAAAATCTATTGCTGTCGCGCAGTGCCCGCAGAGTGCGATAGAGACAACTGCAGCTTGCACCGAAAATACCTATTAAAAGTACACAAAATGAATGTGTCGTAGTCCTCTGATTCCTTCTCCAAAACTTGAAAGATTCAACTACTATTTTCATTAAAAATTAAAGAAAGGCTTTGGCCGTCTTCCTGTGTTCATTTTTTATATGATCTAGTAAAATTTGTTTTCTGGATGTTTGAATACAGCGGCAAGTCTGGCTAATTTTTGAAGTTTTTGAAGGCTCGTGTCTCGTTCAATAATTTATTTATGAAAAATAGGAAAACACAGGGACATGCTAATAGAGGCCATACATTTTTTGTAAAAAAAATATTGCTGTACTGGCATTATCCGGGGAGGAAACAGGGGACTACGTTTGTATGGAAAAATGGCCCTTCTGTTTCCTTTTAAGTCTGGAAGTGCTTTGTGTATTATAATATAACCTGTCCCACTGCGGGTTGGCAGAATTCCCATATCTCTAAGAATATTATGGAGAACTCTCAGACATGCAGTTATCCTTGCCCGTTAAAACGGATGTTAAATAAATTATTTAAAACGCACATTTTTATATTTTTTTATATTTGCATCGGCTTCTTCCTTTGAGATATAAAATTGTTTTAAGTACAGTATTTTTCTTTAAAAAGGACATCGTCCGCACTAGGAATCAATCCTGAATCACAGGGCACTTTTCAAACAACGGACAGAAACGAAGAAGTACATGTGGATCACACAAATTGTCCCGTGTGGAGATCAAACCTACAACACAACGCCATCCATGCAGTGAAAGTTTTAGTATGTATGTAAGGCAATATCAGTAAAAAAGCTTCTTATTTTTTTCTATCCGACATTACGAGTGTTATTCCAATCATCTGTCTAAGTTATAATATAACTCACAGTATCAACATTTTTCAACGACTTTCAAAATATGAATTCCCGTATAACAAGAGAAGTTACAGGTTCAATACGACCTTAAACAATTACTACATTTAATTGTTACACGCTGTATAATTGTGACATTATAATTAGGTTTAAGTACAAACACTTAAGCAACGATAACGGCATAACGTATTCAAATTAACTCCAACTGCGCCCGCGCAATACATCCTGTGTTGCCACACTCAACAGTTAAGACGTCAGATCTATCCGTAGATAGGTAAGTATCTATCCGCGGATCCTCGGCAATTGTTACGTTCATTACGTAATCCATTGTTTAGAAGGTGTGGTTGAGTTCACACTTTCTATGGCGATGCCCCATGAACCGCGGTGTTCCGATTCCGTGGGAGAATGGCCGAAACGTTGAAAGGCGTCAATAGGAAATGTTCTGGACGCTTGAGTTATTTGCATGTTGTAATTACAGAGACGCGTGCGAACGTTCTAAATTGAGTGATTTAGTTGAAAAGGCGTTGACTCGTCGAAAAATTCCAGTGTTGAATCTGTATTAAACTTGCCGTTTAGAAAGCCACCGATAAAATTGAAAACCCCGGCTTCTTTTACTTAATTCCTTGATTCAGATAATATATTATCTACATATACCTATACTTATTATTACATATACATATACCTTCACGTATTCGTGAGGCAAAAACTTTGTACCCCTTTTTACGAAAATTGCGCGGATGGAGGCGTATGAAATTTGGCACAGTTAAAGTTTATATGGAGAAGGAGTGGCGAATCCTAATATTTTTATAAAATATGCATTAGAAATATATTAAATTGATGAAAAAACACTACAAGCACACAAGCATGCATTTGACACAAGCGGTCGAATCGCGTTCGTAGTATTTGGCATTGTTCGGTTGATGTCGTAGAATTCTTCGTAACTAAGGTTATATATGTATGTTGAGTAGCTGACAAAATGAAATGTGATTATAAGGGTATAGTTATAGACAATAACGATCAAGCTCAAAATTTTAATCAACTATGGTCGAACTTCGACCACTTGGCGACCGCTAGTAACTATTATATTATAAAAGTTATAATTTACAAACATACATTGTCGCAAAGGATTAGGTAGTTGTGTATAGGAGGATGTGTATATATGTTACGGCTAATAGCCGAAGTACGGCTACACCTAGTTTTAGCCGGCTACAACTCAAAAGTAACCTAACATAACCTAACCACATGTGGCCGGCTGCACCTAGTTGTAGCCGGCTAAAACTAGGTGTAGCCGCACTTCGGCTATTAGCCGTAACATATACACGTTATAGGGGGCGCGCCAATTGTTATCTACCACGCACATTTCCAAACACAATTACTCCTATCAGGCAAATCCAACAACACTGGTCGATCTTAAAATCAAACCAGCGAATCCGTGATGACGACCGATGCAAGTTGATCGAAACGTCGGGCAATAAAATTGGTAAAGCATTTAATACTTCCAACGCGATTAAAATTCTCATTGTCTAATAATGTATTTTCAAACTCAGAATATTACAATTGACCGCAACACAAGAGCAAACTTGTGCCAAGAATATGTTGTATAACTAGCCCTAGTTATACTGTTGGCTACATATTCTTTTATTATTAAAAATATTAATCGTACTCTTTCTATTTTTAGTATCAAAGGAGACATTACTATTGTTGCAACGCTAACTCGTGGTGAAATGAAACAGTGGACTGTATAAACTTGTTATTTATATTTCTACAAGATAATCGAAATAGTAAGACGTTCTCACAGATAATAAAAATAACAAACAGAAAAAACACTATATTATCACACATTTACCCGTTATACTAAGATTCTGTATAACACTGGTCTATGCCCTCTGTGAAGATCATTTTACGTAGATAAAATACAGATATAATCTGACACCGAAGCCTTATTTAGGTCAGTGTCTTACACCAGGATGCGATCACCCGTGCCGACCGCAAACACCGCAGCCCCGCCGTGGGAACTTAATACCAATAATATTTCACGTATGATTGTACACTAATAGAGCATTGTTTGTGCTCAGACGAACGCGTGGGACTCACCGACTGTTCAGCCAGTGGCTTTGTCAGCTAACTATTGAAATATTTATATATTAACAGTGGGAAATTGTCTGACTTCTTTTGAAAGAAAACTGCCGCTTGTAGTTTTCAATAACCCTCGGCTTAACAGATTAGTAAATTGAAGACAAATGTTTAGACTTGCGGTCTAAGTACTAATATCTCAGATTTACAAATCTCTATATCGGTATGGGTTTTATATTGACTCATATATGTGTGTATTAGCCTCGGTGTGATAGAGGTACCTACAGCTAGATTTTGTCAACTATGTGTATTTTTACGTCCGTCAAGAGTCAAAAAGCATGGCTATTGCTAGGCACATTTTTGGACTTCGTGGTGTAGAATTACATAACAGAAAACTCCAATATTTATTATAATTGTTTTTGTTTTGTACATATTAAATTAAAGTGAAATTGTGAAGCGAACATCAATAAATCGTAATGCATATATTTTTAATATAAAGGTATCTTTCCATGTAAGTTAATCTGTTAAAGACTTTTGGCAGCCCTATACGAGTCTGCTTATTATTCAAACTAGATGCACCGACTAAACGCTTACACACAGCCGCGGCGGTCGAGCACTTTTGAGGAACTTAATGATGCGATTGTAATATTATCGTCAAACAGAGAGTCGCCAAAAGGTGTAATGTAAATTTCACCGAAGTAAATATTCCCTGTCTTTTAAATTACACATTCAGATCTTAATTCAAGAACCCGTAGAATATCACTTACCGAAGTAGCACAAGAATGAGATATTCTTCGCTTTTCTAAAAGATTAGAAATGTATTCGAATGCTTTTACTAACATGCAAATATCAACAGGCTTAAGTCAAAACTCCTACTTATATTACAAATGCGAAAGTTATGTTTGCATGTACATAGTCAAAGTTAAAAATCATTTATTTGTTCCCAAAATAACACTTATGAGCGCCAAAATCTATGGATTAGTGAGTTTACTAAGTAACTGATGCTACATTAATGTTAATTGGTCGGCCGGGTCGGGCCAACAAAAAGTTATTGGGTTTTTCTGTAAAGAAATCTCAATAGCAGCCCGGGGTTAGGAAGTTGGCGGTGTCAAACAACCCCGTGCCTCGGAAAGCACGTAAAGCCGTTGGTACTGCGCCTGATCTCTCTCCGGTCGTGTCGGATTGCCGTCCCATCGGATCATGAGAGTTAAGGAACAGAGAGTGCACTTGTGTTTGCGCACACACTTGTGCAGTATAATATCTCCTGCGCAGATGGCCAGTCTCTGTTAAGACTGGCCGCCGTGGCCGAAATTTGGTCTGGAGGACATTATTATATTATTAATGTTAATTGATAGATTTAGTCAAAGAATTAGTTTATAAAATATTTTTTTATAAATTCGTCCTTATTTTCTTTTTCTACTTTCTATGCTTAACTTTTTACCATTAGTTATTTTGATGGGTCATCGTGAGCTTCCCATTTTATTTTTGTCGAAGCGAAAGCTTCTTTTATAAATATAAAGGTCAAATCGTCGTGAATAGGTAATGTGCTGTCAACGTTTCCAATATAAAAATTGATGTGATTCTATGAGAAGATACATGAAAGAAACTTACGACTACTCTATTAAACCATGTCCTAAATAAGCACATGGAATTTTTATTCCGGTATACATCCCTGTGGCATTTTCTTGAATTAAACCGCCCCAAAGCTGTCTTATAATCAGATTCATTCAAACATTAAAACCACAGAGCTATCTCTATTATACATGGTATCTTTCTTTCTTTTCGTGTGGTTAGTTGCCAACCGTGGCCATGGTATAATAAATCTAAGTATATAAAACTTTTCCGTTACTGAGTGACTGACAGACAACGCACAGCCGAAACTACTGAACGCAAGAAGCTGAAATTTGGCATGTATGTTCCTTGGAGAGTGTAGGGGAGCACTAAGAGAGGATTTTTGTAAATTCCACCCTGAAGGGGGTGAAAGGGGTGAAACCCGATATTCACACGGGAACGGGACATACGCGGGTGAAACCGCGGGAAAATTACTATTACCTAATATCCGCAAACGATAAACTCTAGACTTGAAACAAATCCATATTTATAAACCTTAACACATATAATAAATGTAATGGATGGCAAAACATCGTTTAATTCAATACCTGTCTTGCTGCCCGGCTAAAACACCAGGGCCTGCGGGGAACCACTAGGAGTTCACATCCATCGATCTTAGAGCGAGCTACAGCTTACAGATCACTGCTCGCCACCCCGTGTGATAAGACCCCAAACAAAATTTGTTTAAAAAAATCTACCATGTACAACTTCATGAGGAACAGAGAGATCAATTGGGAATCAACGAGGTGTGAGTCTACACCGATAGCTCAAAAACCATATAGGGAACGGGCGCGGGAGTTTACTCCCTGGATCTCAATATTAACATACCTATGACACTAGGCTCACACAGTACTATCTTGCCAATGCGAATGTGTGGCCATCACGAAGGACACCACCGCGATCGATAGGAGACAGATTGGAGGCTACAGAATACGAATCGTCTCCGATAGCACAGCAATACTTAGAGCCCTAGAGAGCAATATGTCATGAATGCACCTTGCTCTTGAAAGAATATCCACAAAAAAAATAGTGACCTTACAATGGATAAAGGGGCACAGTGAATCGCTGGGCAATGATGCTGCAGATGAGTTGGCTAGAAGAGAATCAGGAACCACCACGGAAGATCCTCCCCCACTCCTTCCTCTACCATTCTCACAACTAAGAACATGGATGCGGCATCGCACTCAGAGACAACATAATAAACGCTGGGCACGGACAACGGACTACAGACAGTCGAGAGCAGCCCTACCGGCCATCTCACCACATCTGACACACCGCCTGCTCAACTTACAAAGATTGGACCTTTGGACCATCATGGGGATCCTAACAGGACACTGTCCCCTGAACAAACATCTGTACAACATCGGAGCAATAGACAGCCCACTTTGTAGGGGATGTCTGACCGAAGAAGAATCTGCTGCCCATGTAGTCCTGGAATGTGTGGGAGTAACAGCACAACGTAAGGAAATCCTCAACAACCCGCGGTCACTCCGCGAAGCCTGCGAAGACCCCAAGAAACTTCTGTGCTTCTGGGTGGAGTTGGACTGGCTATCACCATAACCGGCCGACTCTCACGCATAATAGACCAACTTAGAGTTCAAATGCGGAAAAGTTAGTCCAATTACAATTACAATTACAATACCTGGCTTTAATATTTCCAAGTACTTGCGTCTTGCCACTATCCGCCATTATCTACCCATAAATAATTAAGTTGTAAACGATTTCTCGTTTGTTTTATACGTCTTTACTTGGAACACCTTTAACTCGTATTAACAGCGATGTCTGCGCATTCGACAAAGCTCCTATAAGACTTTGCTGACCTTAAAATGTACATGGACATAAAGCGCGCATACTCGCGGACTGTTGAACGCGCGCTAGTGTATATCAAAAGAAAAGTAGTCTTGTATTTAATTCACTTCTAAAATCGCTTTGGTTACACTTGCATGTTTATTTGGATACTTACCTTAAGAGGCTCAAATGAAAATAATGTTGTAAAACGACAACTAGCACAGTAGGAAGTATCCCTGTGTCGCGAAGAACTTTACAAAAATTCTAACATCGGCCATAAAGTACACTGTGATTCAGAACACCTATTTATGGATCAAAAATAATATGTGTCCTAATATTGTCTTCTATTTACGCGAATATTATTCATTGAAATTAAACTGCTATATACGGATTTTATCGCGTTGTTTATTTGACACTTTATTAAATATGTGTCCTGTTACACTTGGCGCGAAATAGATCTGTTAAAAGCCTTGTCTTCAAATGTTTCAATGCTCGAATTTTCTTTTAATACTGGAAAAATGACAACACGGTTTATTGAGAAGGCAGAAAAGTCCTGCTTTATGTATTGTCTTTTCCCTTGTGTACGTTTTCATTTTCTACCATCTTCAAACTAATTTATATATTTGCTTTTGATTATGTAATGCAAGGAATAAAAAGATTTTTAATTTCTTTATATATTTTCGTTCAACCTTAACTTAACTTTGAGTAGTAAAGCCTCGCTGATTTTAGCATGAATGGTCCGGATCGACCGGGGAAGGACTACCCTCTCACAGAACATCGACGCGAAATAGCAGTATTCCTACTGTTATGTTTCGTTTGGTGAATGAAAGTGCCGGGGGCCCAATCACCCTCTTTCCCCCTTCCCGCTCCTTTTCCTTCCCACTTCCTTTCCTAAAGGGTCGGCAACGCGCAAGTGATGCCTCTGGCGTTGCAGGCGTTCATAGGCTACTGTGACCACTTACCATCAGGTAGGCTGTAAACTTGTTTGACAAAGGAGAAGAAAAAAAGTGGTTAAGAGACAACTTAAACCACTACAGCGTCCATAGTGTCCAATAAATCGGTTCTGTGGCTATAACCAGATTTACTTATTAGATGTTTACAATGGCCCCTCTACCGCAAAAGTGCACTCTATTCATTCTTGGGTACGTACTGACAATACTGGCCAAAGGCAGACCAGTGGTATACATATCCTTACTTACGCTTAGACTACTCGACCGAAGTCAGGCAGTGGGCGGCCGCAATAGAGGTTTTTAAAAAGACGACGTTTTAGCTTGAGGAGTTGATCCAGACTGATTTAATAATTGTTCACAATGTTCTTATAACTAAAGTTACATAAAAAATCTTATCCTATGTACTTATCTCTAACCAAGAGTTCTTAGCTTAATAGTTTTGTTATTGAAGACATTATACGGAAGTAATGAGTTAAGATAGCTTAATATCTAATTAACAGTAAGCTGTTTGAGTAGTATTACTGTTATGATGATACAACTCCTATCGTAATGAAATTTCGCATACACGCTGTCAGGGGAACAGTAAAGAACATAGCGTACCTTTAATTTAGAAAAAGTACTGTTTCTAATCTAATCGAGCCTATATTTACGAAAGCAAAGCCACGGATAAAGTCTAGTTAGATTATAAAACTAAGTTTGCAGTTAATGTGCCAGAGACTATACAGGCACTATTGAGAAAAGCTCACTTCATCCTCACATAAAAAACGTTTTCAAAGGCTTAATAGCCGCTAGCCATTATGAGGATGGACAAAAAAATTTTTTATATCTCTATCTTGGCAAACATGCATACGGCCCACCTGATGGCAAGTGGGCACCGTAGCTTATGGACGCCTGCAACACCAGAGGCATCACTTGCGCGTTGCCGACCCTTTAGGAGGAAAAGGAAGTGGGAAGAAGGAGCGGGAAGGGAAGAAGAGGGTGATTGGGCCTTCGGCACTCTCACTCACTGAACGAAACACAACAGTAGGAATACTGGTATTTCACGTTGATATTCTGTGAGAGGGTAGTCCTTCCCCGGTCGAGCCGGCCCATTCATGCTGAGATCAACGTGGCTCTACTACCAACACTTGTTTAATCCTACTAATCCTACCGAATATAATAAATGTAAAAGGTTCTAAATATATATGATTATTTGATAATCAATCACGTATAAACTGTTAATCACATTTGGATGACTGCAACTTCTTCTGCTTCACATAAGATAAATTTTCTCGTTTTTGCAACATTTTACATCGATACGCCGCGCCTATTGTTTGTAGCTTGATGTTATATAGCCTATAACCTTCCTCGATTAATAAGCTACTCAGCACTAAAATAATTATTCAATTCGAACCAGTAGTTCCTGAGATTAGCGCGTTCAACCAAACAAACACACAAACTCTTCAGCTTTATAATATTAGTAAGTATAGATTAAATTGCGTCCTAACGTTATAATTAAAGAAAATATCCAAGAACAAAATTTAATTAAATATTCATTATTTGCATGTCACTATCATGACAAGTGTTTTAGATATGTATACTAATTTTAGAACCTAAACTATATCAACACTTTTCGGCAAATAAATAAATTCTAATTCTATGTGTTGTAAGAAGTGGCACATAAAAATAATACCAACTAATTGTGCCCACGTATGTATAAATCTTCTTCTTTCTTTTTTTCGTGTGGTTAGTGGCCAACCTGTTGTCAAGAGTTGTTCAAGCCGCCCGTAGGCCTCTGATATGGCTTAACGACTGCTGTCAATTTGACTACAACTGGGACCGACCTTTTACGTGCCCTCCGAAGCACGAAGACGCTCAGATGAAATACCACTAAGCGGTCACCCATCTATAGACCGACCGCACCCAATGTTGCTTAACCGCGCTAATCGTTTACCGATCAGTGAGTGCAACTAGCTATGCATGATATGTCATTGTATCATCTATACAGGTATCCTAACGCGCTTTAAAATTCACATATCATTTTTGAACTTATAAAACAAAACATATTGAAGTTGATCATACTTATTGCATTACTGAACACCGCATCTGAATTAGTTCATCCATTGCGGAGATTATTGAATAAAATCACAGACTACCTACGACTTTATTATAGAACTAGATGTGCCCGCAGTTTCACCCGCGTTTATGATTACTACACCGCCGCCGTGGGTCGTAGCGTAATTTTACATAGCATATAGGGTTGGTTTGAGGTATCAACCGCAAACCAATAATAAACCTGAGTGGTAACCTCATTTTTCATAATATATGTACTTTTTTTTTTTGTTTTGTTTTCTGTGTTCTAATATTTGTGTATCGTGTACCTACATATATTTAGAAAAATAAATGTTTACTTTACTTTACTTTACTTTATATAACCTTCCTCGATAAATAAACTATCCAACAATGAAATCATTTTTCAATTCGAACCAGTAGTTCTTGAGATTAGCGCATTCAACTAAACCAGAGGTTCCCAGACTTTTTTCTCATAGACCACTTTCAAAATTTAGCAAGTTCCGGTGGACCTCCTGCAGCTACATTTCTACCATATTCCTTGGCATTCGTATTTATAGAAGAATCAAACAAGAGTTTAAAGTTCTTGGGACTGAATCTACCACAGTAGGCGAACTGACCTTGTACTGTATATGGAATACGAGTAACAGTCGCTGAGCTTCTTAAAATATTATCTGCCTACATTGATAGGTGAAGTCAAGCCAACATTTTAGTTCTTCACTATCGAAACCAAATAAATTTTCGTGGACGGTGGATGGTGCTTACGAATTGTAGACCCCCTATTTTTGTCACGCCAAGGTAGACCCCCGTCGAGCCTCCCGTGGACCCCTGGGGTTCCTAGACCACTTTGGAAACTAATGAAGTAAACAAACAAACACTTCAGCTTTCTAATATTAGTATTGATTAAATGTGATGCGTATTTTATATTCTGCACCCATATAAGATACAGCTTCTTTCATCACAAACTGGTTCTTACTGCAAATACAATTAATTTATCACTCTAAGCATTACGGAAGCTAGCAGGCGCTATTTACCGTACTGGAAAGTATGGCTGCCATATCTAGAGAAAAATGCATGCGCTCCATAACTATAATTGCTTAATCAGCTCCATATTACATACATACACACATAGATTCACGCCTGTTTCCCAGAGGGGTAGGCAGAGACTACGGATTTCCATTTGCTACGATTCTGACACACTTCTCTGGCTTCATTCACTTTCATCACATTCCTCATACACGCCCGTCGGTTCAAGGTGCTCTTAACCTGGCCTTTGTCCAGAACGACTCTGATCTGATCGAGAAACATTTGCCTAGGTCTTCCTCTTGCGACTGTTCCATTCACACTAGCCTTATAAACTTTCTATCAGCTCCATATTATGCGTTCTATATTATTTTCTATATACGAAACATTAAACATGTTTAGTACTGTATGTACGATAGTAGTTATATACGATTAGATTCTTTTTCATTCCTACTTTGAATGTAAATTTGGAAATGTATTTTTTATTTACTGTAATTTCAATAACACAAGCCTGAGACATGAAAACACTTCCGCGAATTATTTGCATGTAAAAACCATGGCAAGCTGTGCACGGGACAACTATTTGTAATAAAACCATAAGCCATAATCCAGAATGTTATAATAAATGTTTACATAATGTTATCCTTATCCTAACTAATATTTTAAATGCGAATGTAAGTTGGTTTGTTCGTTCCGCATTCACGCCTTAACTACTCGACCGATCATCATGCGCATTGTCAGGTCAGGGATACAGCAAAGAACATAGCGTAATTTTTATTCATATGTGTGTCATATAAATCAAAGTATTATTATGACAAAAAAATATGCCTAACTCGTTATGCCAAATTAAATTAGGACTAGAAAAAATATAAATAGCAGCGATAGCCGAGTGGGAAACCGTTGGACTGCCACGCAGAGGTCTCGAGTTCGAGCCCAAGGCGCGCATCTTTGACTTTTCGAAGTTATATGCGTATTAAATTGTTAATTATCGCTTGCCTTAACGGTGATGGGAAAACATCGTGAGGAAACCTGCATGTCTGAGAGTTCTCCATAATGTTCTCGAAGATATGTGAAGTCTGCCAACCCGTACTAGGCCAGCGTGGTGGACTATGGCCTAACCTTTGTTACACTGCGAAGAAGCCCGTGCCCAGCAGTGGGACAGTTTAATATATTATAAGAAAAAATTGTCGATACAAGGGTTCCCCAGTAGGGCTTTACGTGCTTTCCTAGGCACAGAAGTGTGCCTGTCACCTCGGAACTCCGGAATGCTATTGAGACTCTCTTGACAAAAAAGCCAATCAATTTATGTTGGCTCGAACCAGAATTCGAATCCGAGGCGAATAGCAGTCGCATTCACTTCCACTAAGTCATCGAGCCGTCTACACATTCATAACAATGCTCTATGTTTTATAAAATTAAATAATGGTCGTTCAAGAAAAACAAAAAAAATGTCTATCTGTATATGTCCATATATCTATTGCAGGAGTGCTGTCCTAGGTTTCTCTATCGGATATATATTCCCATACTTTAAAGATGATAGATTTTACATAAACACGCACGTACCACCATTAAAACATTTTTAATCGCTACTTCCCTAACCCGTCTCTTCTTGAACATGCGCGTTCTGTAATAACGTCAGTTTCTATAGATTTACGAGGCATAAATCTAACATACTGACTTCAGCTAAAAGTTATTTAAATCTCGCTAAGTATCCTTGAGTTCCAATTGAATATGCACTTCTTGGAAAAGAAAAATAACCGTTAGAATTCCTAGCATCATTTTACCGCGAACTCGGCGATGCCATCTTTTTTTTTATTGTGGCTACTGGCTCACCTGATGTATGACCGTACTGCGGCAAAGGTATACACAACAGAGCCGCTGCCTATCGTCTAAGTTCATCAGTTCTATATATGAATACATTTTTAAATATTACGTCATCAATTAAGGTGGCAAATCTGATGGTAAGTGGTCACCGTAGCCTATAGACGCCTGCAACACCAGAGGCATCACTTGCGCGTTGCCAACCCTTTAGGAATAAAAGGAAGTGGGAAGGAGAAGGAGCGGGAAGGGGGGAAAGAGGGTGATTGGGCCTCCGGCACTCTCACTCACCGAACGAAACACAACAGTAGGAATACTGCTATTTTACGTCGATATTCTGTGAGAGGGTAGTCCTTCCCCGGTCGAGCCGGCCCTTACATGCTGAAATCAGCGAGGCTCTACTACACTAATACATGTCTCACGATAATAATAATAATATTGTACCACATACACACAACACCATCTAGCCCAAACTAAGCAGAGCTTGTATATGGATAAACATACATACGATATACATATTATCTATATATGGGCCATATGAAAAATATTGACTTTTATTACACAGTATATGTGTAATTGATTGACAATTATCGCCTGCTCCGTACCCAGAGAGCAGGTTAAGCTTAGTTTTAAGCTTCTATAAGAAAAAGAATATAACATTGATTTGTATTGTTTTATAACAATTCAATTCAATGTTATATTCTTTTGGCGATTGACAAGAGTGGCCATGAGTTTCTTGCCTGCGTCTTCTCATGAAAGCTGTACTCCTCGAGTTTTGATATTATAGCAGCGATAACTCATTGGGGAGACCAACAGACTGCAATGCAGAGGCTCTCGGGTTCGAACCCACGTCGCGCACCTTTGACTTTCGGAAGTTATATAACTTTTCGAAATTATGTGCGTATTGATTGACAATTATCGCCTGCTCCGTGCCTCGGAGAGCACGTTAAGCCGTCGGTCCCGGCTGCCATGAACATCTATGGCGGTCGTTATTGGGAAAGTCAGTACCCTCTAATATCCTGACACTGGTCTAGCCTTAGGGTATCGTTAGCCTTCGGGTTGTGGAGGTCAGGTGGCAGCCGCTCCGTGTAAAAACTGATATCCAGTCAAATCCGGTTAGACCAGAAAAGCCGACCTTAAGTGACTTGGGAATAATAAAGGCTAAGGCAGAATAAGATGACACAGTATATGTGTTATTGCTGGTACCATTACCGGCCATTGTACAATGCATGCATACAACTTTTGTAATAAAGTAAAACATGAATGATTGAAACTGAAATTCGTTAATCATGGATTTTGCATGTGTCCCGGATGTTTTCAAAGACGATCACGGTAACAGACACGACTATTAACTTTAAGATCTTTTCAATATTTATAAATTTGACTGCAATAAATATTCAAATCCATGAGTTGTCCTCCTACTTAAAATTAATGTAAATGTCTATTTACCAATATATATGAATAAGCCGAATATTAATTACCTATACAATTAATATAAGTATTTAAACAGATAATAAAAAAAATATATACTTTCCGTTTGCTAACATATCAGTTCTACTAGTTATCAATCATTTGCTATTGATGGAATTAGTTGCGAGGCGCTCATAGCCAGTTGCACTCACTGATCAGTAAACGATTAGCGAGGTTAAGCAACGTTGGGTGCGGTCAGTCTATAGATGAGTGACCACTTAGTGGTATTTCATCTGAGCGCCTCCGTGCTTCGGAGGGCGCGTAAAATGTCGGTCTCGGCTGTTGTCAAATTGACAGCAGTCGTCGTTAAGCCATGTCAGAGGCCTACGGGCAGCTTGAACAACTCTTGACAACAGGTTTGCCACTAACCACACGGAAAGTAGAAGTTGCAATGACTTACCATTCGACAGCCTTTTTAGTCTTATATTGTTCACGTCCACAAATTCTTTATTTATATCTCTAGAACTTCTTTCTTTCGCATGTTAAACTATACGTATTTATTAAGCTATAATTTATTTCAAAATGCCAACAAAATCGTTTCCAAACATTCAAAAATCCCTTGCAAACCACATACAATTTAAGATAATTCGCATTTCACAGACGAACGAAACTGCTCGTTTAAGCGAGCAAATTAGAGAGCCTAATTGCTTTCCTGGAGACCAGTTGTCTGTCACTATAGACACTATATATGGATCTTAAAAGAGGGGAAAGAAGGGAGGGGTAATGAAAGCGTTTTGAGGGGCTATAAACAAATGATGGTAGATACCGTTTGACGCGCGAGAAACAAAAAATCCCAGTACTGTGGCAACTAATTGGTTCACACCTTTGTGATTTGTGACGTCAGTGGCGCCGTTCTTTTCCTGGAATGTCAGTATATTACACGGTGTGCGACAGCCTAACGTTTCAGAGTTCTTTTCAACGTGAGTGATTACAAACTCACACGCTAACCTACATATACAATGTGGCTGAAAGTAGGTGATTAGAGCCAGTAGGATTTGCGCCCTCAGACTCTACCGCTATACTCCGTGAAGCGAAGTAAATTTTATTGATGCCAGACTGTTTTCTTAATAATGTAACATAGAAGTAAAGTTGCAAGATTCTTGGTTACTTTGTATGTTTTTATACAGTTAACTAAAATTATAGGATCGAATTTTGTAACAAAATCGTGATCGTTTTACAAAATTAAACAATGTTTAAGTATGCAGTATTAAAATACCGGATAATAGATTAATTGATAGACTCACGACTATTACATGTATGTACCTCTGTCTATAGGTATCAACGAGGATACCCCGGTGGATTGGATTAAGTATATATATATATATATATATATATATATATGTATATATTACACACCACCAAGAAATATGTTCAAACTAAAGGTCACCGAAAGCTGTAAACCATTCTTTATAAAACATAAAATATTGACATTACCTACCCTTTATATTTTGGAAAGTGCAATGTTTGTTAAAAGCAATTCTACCTTGTTTTCACGTCTATCTGATGCGGTCGTTTGCAAATAGACGTGATAATAGTAAACTTCACCTACATGAATCAAAAACTGCTTTAATTAATAACAGCATATTTTGCATGGGCCCAAAAATATATAATAAGTTGCCTAAACTCTGGAATATAATAGTAATATTTTTAAAAAGAAGTTAAATGATTTCCTTGCAATTAGGGCCTACTATAATATAAAGAATTTTGTGGATGACAACATTGACCACTAACTGCTATGACACTTAATATTGACATTTGCATAATTTATTATGGGTAGTATTTAACTGTTCCTCAATTTTTTGCCTTCGTTCCACCAAAAATACTAATTGCACAGCAAAATATGCTTACTAAAATATTTTAAAGAGATCAAACTAAGTCGACAGAGCCCCGCTCTGCGAGGCTCCTATTTTTGGGTAGGTTTAAGAAGGAACCTAACATAACCTAACCCTTTCGAGACAGAATGCAGTGATTTGAGGCGTATAGGTGCTCGTTATGATATATTTTAGTAAGCATATTTTGCTGTGCAATTAGTATTTTTGGTGGGCATTGTATTTAATCCCATTTATTATATGCTGAGTTATGTACTGCTAATTAAGCATAATAAAATGTAATTCATAACATAATGTAATAAGAATATAGTATAATTAAATGGTAAATAATGTAATGTTAAATAAGTATATTATATAGATAAATTTTATTCCTTAAAAATAATTTTCTATACTAATGTATATTGAATAATTTATTAATACAAATCTGTAATGTCAAAACTAATTATTAATCTATGAGTCTTCTTCGAAGAGGTTAATGAAAACACTATGTGAGTCTGTGTGTCTGTCTGTTAGTGACAGGCATAGCTCCGGAACCATTGGACCGATTGACTTGTAACTTGGTATGCAGACACCTTGGGGTCATACCTCGGTCGAATTTGAATATGAGCCCTGCGGGTCAAAAGACCCTCGAGATACAGGGGTCACATGGTCATAAGGTCAGGTGATATCCACAAACAGAGTGATTTGAAAGTCCAAGGGAGAGGCTTTTGCCCAGCAGTGGGACATTACAAAAAGCTGATGAAACAAAAAAGTCACATGAAGACGAAAAGGTTGAATCCTGGGTTTTTACACCCATCTCGTTATTGTTAAAAGAATTTTGTTATATATTTGTACACCGCAGAGGCTAAACATGACTGTCATTGACATTTCATTTAACAACTTGCTGCATGCATGTATGTATACTCATGTTATAACAAATAAAATGATCTTTATCTTATCTTTACCACTTTGCCAGCTATGTTTTAAGTCCACATAATAGGGAGCTAACCTATTACTGTATATCGGACATATTACCTAACTCTTGTTCAACCTAGGAATTGAAACAAGGCGTTCGCAATTGTCTAAAACAAAAGCTTAGATAATATTGTCCTCTGTTTACGCGAATGTTATTCAAATTTGAATAATATTCAAATTAAACTACTATATACGGATTTTAAAGTTTAATAGTACCTCGTAGTAGTGTAACAGTTTCTAAATTATGTAATAAAGTGTAAAATAAACAACGCGATAATATCCGTATATAGTATAATATTGTCTTCGGTTTACGCAAATATTATTCATTGAAATTAAACTACTATATACGGATTTTATCGCGTTGTTTATTTGACACATTATTACATAATTTTAAGCTAATTAAATTATTATTAAAACTATTTAGATCTAATTAAATTTTCCACTTTCCCCGACGTTTCGGTTGCTTTTCAACAGAGTCTCCCCGTGTCCATGGCTGCTGAAAAGCAACTGAAACGTCGGGGAAAATGTAAAATTTAATTAAATCTAAATAGTTTTAATAATAATTTAATTAGCTCAAAAATTAGTGAAGTTTAATAGTAGTAGTAGTGTAACAATTTTGAAAATTATGTAATAAATTGTCAAATAAACAACGCGATAAAATCCGTATATAGCCGTATATAGTAGTTAAATTTCAACAAAAGCTTAGACTTATGCTACGGTGCCAATAAGGCAGCTTAATTCGCTCCTTACGACAAACTTTTGGCGACTTTGCAAATTGACAACCTTAGCATCTACCATTGTACTCTTGAATACATTCCAATACTTTCATTCAAATGCTTCACTACACTAATGCGCATCTATCTTTCCGTTTCATTCGCGAAATTCTTCACAAACACTTTCACTGTGACTCGTGCTCGCGTTGTTCAGCCGACAGAATTCGTTCGCTATTGTGTCAGTTCTCACGAGTGAAATCATAAGCAGCTTCGAATTAAATATAACATTAAAGGTTGGCTTGTTACCACCTTGATATATGGCGTTAAGCGTTGTAGAACACGCTGCCATTGTTCGTCACTTGCATCTTTCATTAAGTCATCGTAGTTTCGACGATTTCATCGCGATAATCACAAAGTTAATTGTACATAAGAAGAGCCGTGCAAGATAATTTCTTTATTAAGTATTGTACATATTTACTTTCGTTTAATACGACTGGGAATTATAATCTCCAGCCGTTTTGTGTAAGCGTTATGGGAACGCGCATAATATTTTCGTTAATTTTGTACATAAAGTAATTTATTTTTATTAGTTTTAGTAGCTTTTTATGTTGTGAATTGTGACGTTGTTCATGGATACAAAGGGCGTTTTCACTTTTGTTAAATTATATGGCTTCGGGCACGCCACGATCCTGGCGGTAAGTCCCGTGTTTAAGGAGTGGCTGGAGAGGCGGCATGGCGCCCTCACCTTCCGGCTGACAGGTAATGACTGGCCACGGTTGTTTTGGCCAGTTCCTGTGTCGTATATGCCGGCAAGAGACGCCTGGTTGTCACCACTGCGGCGACTGCCGCGACGTTGTTGAGGACACGGCGCTGCACACTTTGGCGGATTGCCCCGCCTGGGCATCGCAGCTCCGTGAGTTGATCGCGACAGTCGGATTGGTTGCCCTGTCCCCGGAGTGAGAGGTCGTGGAATGCCGTCACCTCCTTCTGTGAGGAAGTCATTTCCATCAAGGAGGCGGCGGAGCGGGATCTCTCCCGAGCTCTCTCGAGAGTTTAAACCCACTCCCCAACCGCAGAGCCGGGAGCCGGAGGGCGCGAGACGACCTCCAGCCACCCTGAGGTTTGATCTGGGGGTGGTGGGCTTCGTGGGCCTGCCCACCACCCGTTCAACAGCAGGTCCGAGAGGCGGCATGCGTGTTCCCACGTGCGCCTCATTGTCGAGTCCGTCTCCCCTCTAGGTGACAGTAAGGTTTTATTAAGAAGTTGCCATAGGGCAGGTCTTACCGTATAGTGGCCTGCCGTTTCATACGGCGGGCCGAAACCTCGGCGGGGTCGCGACCCCATGTGCAAGTGATTCGCGCGGCCCCGTCGATAGTGGTTTTGTCGAGGAACACCGTGGTAGGTTTAGTCAGTATTCCGGGTGGTACATTATTCTAATACCATCTTTCTCTTTTACCCCGGGAGTCCGACATAACCCCTCCCCCCGCGGAGGGGTATGCGTCAGTGTGCATACACCAACGTAAAAAAATATTTAAAAAAATGATATGTCTTATTCCAAGTCTATAACAGGAGAAACTAGCTGACGTATTATAACATAGGGTACAAACACAACAAACGAAAAAATATGTAAAGTGTACTAGGCAAAAATGTTCAACATTCGCCCTTCACCCTTCTAAAGAAGTGGATTGTGGATCAAAAGATTGTAAATAGTAGTGCTTTTACCCAGGCAATGCACGTGCAAACGAAGGCACGAGCGTCAGCTAGTTATTTCATAATTCGGCAAGTGTAGACACATCTTCCTGCTATTTGGTGTTGCTTGTGCAGCTAAATAATTTTAAATAGGAACAATATATACCGATGAAATACATAATATGTTAATAATTGTTAACAATCGTTGGCAGCTCCTCGATAGTACCTGCGTAGGTAAAGCGCCAACCAGTATAGCGGTAAACCTTTTTTCGCCCGTTCGGGCGGCAATTCCTATCTTGTCTACACTTACATACGTTTTCGTCGCATCGTGATTTATTCTATCACTAATATCAATCTCGGACGACTGACGGGGACGATGCCGATTAGGGTCTAACGCCTTCGATAGATCAACGTCGCGATTATGCAAAAGTAGCTTCACCTTAAAAGGATATGCCTTATCAGAATAGTTGTTAAAAAAGAACTTGTGTCGTCCTTTACTGGATATTTCCACTTGTAAGATTAGTAATGAAATGTACAAGTTCTCAACATCAACTGTCGAGCCGCGGCCCGCCAGACACGATCTCCCAGTGTGGTACCTTGAGTTGGAGAATGGACATCACACTTCCATACTATTAAACACATAGTTAAACTATAAATAGCACCGACTATGATAAAAGGTTTTTGCAAGTGAAGGCAATATGAGATTTTTTAGTATATGACAAATCATTTGGTATACGCTGAATTGTTATTACTCAAGCGTAGCAGACTCTAGGAAACAGAAAATAAAAATGTAATGAGGACAAAACGAAGTTAGACATGGCTCGGTTTCAACCTCATAAAAAAAGCATTGATGTCCTGTCAGAGCAAAAGATAAAGATCATCTAGTTCCTACAGACAGCAAACTATCTTCTAAAGCAAACAGAAAAGTCTGCCTCACTGTAGAAACACAAAGTTATTTGGCTAAACTTTCAATGAGAGACTAGTGTGTTATGTCTGTTTTTAAATACAGGTATCTAACTAGTTATATTTCCTGTATCGCAGAGGACCATACAAATATTCAAAGAACGGTGATACACAACATCAGACTCGTAACAACCCTACGTGGATCCGAATTTATGTTCCCCTATAGGTAACGGTAACTCTGCGTATTGGCGAGACGATCACCTAACCTCCTGCGCCATTTAAGCGGTCAGTTCCTTTGTCGGGATGCTAGATTGACTGAAAATCTACTATTCCATCCTCTTAATGTTACTACTAACTCTAAAACTTTATAATGCCAAGATTAAATACAACTGGTATTCGAATCATATTCAAATGTATCGGCAACACTACACAGAAGTGCGTGCGCCGCGTTTTTGACTATTAACAATGCGCATTGCGATGTGCACAATAGTTTTGCGTTGAAAACCACGCGATTAAAGTAAAGGCTTATTAGATATGCAATCAGAAAGTGAAAGGTAGATAGAGATTCGAAAACATTTTTAATTTTTTTTATACAACTAAGGTGGCAAACAAGCTTACGACGGCAACGGCCCACCTGATGGTAAGTGGTCACCGTAGCCTATGGACGCCTGCAATACCAGAGGCATCACTTGCGCGTTGTCAACCCTTTTGGAAAGTAAGTGGGAAGGGGAAGGAGCGGTAAGCGGGCAAGAAGGTGATTGGGCCTTCGGCACTCTCACTCTCCGAACGAAATACAACAGTAGGAATACTGCTATTTCACGTCGATATTCTGTGAGAGGGTAGTCCTTGCCCGGTCGAGCCGACCCATTCATGCTGAAATCAGAGAGGCTCTACTACTCTAAAAATTTACCTGTATGTTCAATATTATTGCGTTGTGCACGATTGTTTTCAAATATCAGTCGAATGCAGGTACATCTAACCAAGATCAGTATCAGAATTAAGTATAATTCGATAAATAGCAGTGACACAGATAGTGGCGTCATGACGTCTACTTATTCGACACGCGATGCTCTCATATATACTACAACTAATGCGGTAATGATTGCCGCTCGGCGGTCACGCTAACCTATTGTATAAGTACGTTATGAAGAACAAACTGCCACGGAACGCAGTTTTTGTCCACTTTTTTCTTTAAATAGTAAGTTAGAAAGTGACAATATACTTGTGCGTGAAGGAAAATATTTGTCTACAAGTAACTTTCATACTTTATATAAATAGAAAAGTTGGTTAATTATTTACTGCCTGGCTATTTTTGTTAAGTGATTTGATGTTGTAAATATACAGACTTCTAAATATCCACGACGAAAAGAGAAAGCAAATATAACTTAAAAAACATTAATTTATTTCTTATTATAATATTGTCTTATGTTACGCGAATGTTATACATTGAAATTGAACAAACTTTATACGGATTTTATCGCGTTGTTTATTTTTATAAAATTATTATTATATAATTTTGACTTTTACTAGTTACTGTTTACTTCAATTTAAGCTATTTAAATTATAAAACTATTTAGATTTAATTTTACACTTTCTCCGACGTTTCGGTTGCTTTTCAGCAGCCATATCTCCACGTGTCCGAAAATTTTGTTTATTTTCAATTTATTTCTTATTATTTACTCAATTTTGCCCGCGGCTTCGGTAAGTTAAGGTAAGTAACAATACTTTTTTCTGGATAAAAGATACCCTATGTCGTTTTCTGTCTCCCTGACAATGTGTATGCGAAATTACATGATGTATCTTATGTGGGGGCCAGTCAGTGCAGACTGGCGACACTACCCAGTGGGAACTTTTGAGTCGACACTCTCCCAATAACGACTGCCATAGATGTTCATGGCAGCCGGGACCGACGGCTTAACGTGCTCCCCGAGGCACGGAGCAGGCGATAATTGTCAATCAATACGCACATAATTTCGAAAAGTCATAAAACTTACGAAAGTCAGAGGTGCGCGACGTGGGTTCGAACCCGAGACCCTCTGCATTGCAGTCTGTTGGTCTCCCCATTGAGCTATCGCTGCTCTTACATGATAATCGGTCAAGTAGTTAAAGTGTGAAAGCGTTCATAGAATAATGTTACAGATGGATAAGCAGATAATAATATATCACTGCACTCACGTTTTTCACTAAGTTAAGATTCACAAATTGTTATACCGAGCAAGATGTTCCTGGCATTCGTTGCTTGATTGTTTCTAAAAACGGGACGCAGAGATAATCGTAGTACTAAAGTTCTTGCGTCTGTAATGGTATGGTGTCACTTAATATCTCTCTATGATTAGGATTTCTGCAAATGTAAATATAGTACTCGTACTGTAGACGTATTTTATACTAATAAACAAAAAAATACATAACTGTTATCAGTTATTTATATAAACAATTGAAAAATGGCCATGAATTGCCGTAAATCTTAGAGTTCGAAAAATTGTATCACGTGACCTTGAAGTCAGAGGTCAAAGGTCACAGTCATTTCAGGGTATATCGACTATGCTGAGTTAAATGGCGCTGACCGCGAGTCTCTAGCTCTTACGGATCTTGAGTTGAAAGTTGGTATCACGTGACCTTGAAGTCAGAGGTCAAAGGTCATAGTCATTTCGGGGGTATATCGACTATGCTGAGTCGAATGACGTTGACCGCGAGTCTCTAGCTCTTACGGTTCTTGAGTTGAAAGTTGTATAACAGACATGACGGACGGACAAAACTGTTGTAGAAGAGTTTTTCGAACTCTAAAATAAGAAAGAAATTATATTAAAATAATAATATCCCTGTATCCTGTACACACAGCACTGCTGAGCACCAGGCTTCTTCTCGATATGAGAAGGATTAGGCTATAGGGCATACATATTGTGCACGATTCTGTGTTCAGTGTGTATGTATGTATTATTACAAGATTAAGAAGACGGCCTCGATGACGGTGGTTAGTGTAACCGACTGCCACGCCTGAGATCATGGGTTCGATTCCCGCACAAGACAAACATTTGTGTGCATGAACATGGATGTTTGTCTTGGTCTGGGTATTTCTATGTATAATATGTACGTATTTACAAAAAAAATAATTTCATAAGTATGTTTATCCATTGTCTAGAACCCATAGTACAAGCTCTGCTTAGTTTGGACTAGTGTGTGTGTATGTGATAGAATATTGTATTGTAAGATAGTACGTGACACTAGTGTACATTTCTTCAATGGAAAGTATGTTGGTACAATGTTCGATTTAAGTTCTAATTTCTAAAAAGGAAATGAGTGAATCTTACGATGATGTAATGTAATTTAATGTCTGAGTAATGATGATAGGCATAATATAATACGCTGGCTCAGTGCATATTAAAATATATATCTCGGTAATTTGTTGCTGCTATGGTCATGATACGTTGCGTTCCTGGTTGATGACGGCACGGTCTGTTGAGCGTAATCCTCTACTAATATAATTAATGCCAAAATAATTTTGTTAGTTAGTCCTTCACGCAACAACGGATCTAAATCATGCTTCTTATCCTGTTTAATCCTGGCAAAATGCACGGTAGCTCTAAAATAGTCCGTCAGAACCAACGGAACGAAATCGAGGGTTAAAGCTAGTCCAATACAAATCTATATCTTACTTAATATCACATGTAGACCATCGAATGGATTTAGATTGGATTTGCATGAAACTTTTCTTTATTTTTTACAACTAAGGTGGCAAACTAGCATACTGCCCACCTGATGGTAAGTGGTCACCGTAGCCTATGGACGCTTGCAACACCAGAGGCATCACTTGCGCGTTGCCGACCCTTTAGAAAAGGAAGTGGGAAGGAGAAGGAGCGGCAAAGGGGGAGAGAGGGTGATTGGACCTCCGGCACTCTCACTCACTGAACGATATTCTGTGAAAGGGTAGTCCTTCCCCGCTCGAGCCAGCCCATTCACGCTAAAATCAGCGAGACTCTACTACTCAAAAACTCACAGAAAGTCCAAGACATTGAGATAATCCCAGTTTTCATTCCCATGTGACTCACCTGAGCAAAGCTGCGATCAGAAACTAGTTAATAATATTTCTTGCAAGTGCCGTTCACTGTCATACTATGTTACGAATGTATGATATAGTAGACAAACACATGCACCTCAAGTTCAATGCCACGGCGATTTTACGTAACTCGCAAAAAGTGTAGCAAATTGAGTAAATACTCTGCACTCGTCACACTCATTGGAAGCCATATTTAAAATGTTAGTGCTGTCACACCGTGGGAAGAACTCGAGCATTAGTTTTACAAAATATTTATGACCGAAACTAAGTCATTAAGAAAGTATTAAGACAGCGATAGAAAGCGCCGGCGCTTTTTCGTTTTAATTGCTACGCTCTTAATGGACCATTTGTCAATATAAATGTTGATGCTTGGTAAAAAATATAAGCAGCTACCTATAAAAATAACGTTTGTTAAAAAATATTCAGTATAATGTTTCACAAAATGGCATAAATCCTAGTTATGTGATTTATTGCATTCGAATACAGTTGCGAATAAAGTTTAAAAACTATAACCCGACGACGTAAAAAAGTGGTCTAAATGGGACGAATTTAAAATTTATATAATCTTTGTCACCCGGGTTATTATTACGAATCTATTGACACCTCATTCATTAAAATCGGTTCAGTAGTTTAGACGCATCTTCTTGAAAAATAGAAGGCAGAAGGGGAAGAGGAAGGCCAAGGAGGACGTTCATAGATCTAGTGAAAGAAAAGGTAAAAGTTACGTCGTGTCAAGAAGTCAAAGCGCTGGCTGAAGATAGGACATTATGGAAGAGACTCCACAGACAAGATCTTAGCTCTTAAATTGAAGAAGAAGTTTAGGCGCTACGATGGAACATACAAACACAATACCCAGACTGCCAAAATCATTACGCTTCCCTTTGGCTTCGACGTAGACGGGTAAAACTCAACATTGAATGGCCAAGCATGCCATGCTCGTTCACAATTCGCCTGCCATCTGTCTTAGTTGTCTAAGTGTTTGCTTCACTAATGCCATTACGCCAAGTATTGTGGATTCGATTCCCACATCGGACAAATATTTGTGTAATTCCCAAATAGTTGTGGCGAGTCATGGCGTCCGTAATTTGAATATTTTCCTAGGGCGTAGTATTTTTTTATAAAACAGAAGCACGTGCTATGTATTGTTGTCAATACATTCGAATATTTGTCAAATGAAATTATGCACATTACTAAATCTAAAATACGTTTATGCAAAATCGACCTGTTACAAGCGCCCGTAACTAATTTGTTTAACTTTTGGCAGTGCATTGGCGCGTACTCCTCCGGGACGGGCGGAGGTGTTATGTCGGGCTCACCGGGGTAAAAGAGAGATGTAAATGATGATAATGGACCTCCCGGTAATACCGACTAAACCCACTACGGTGTATCTCAATAAAACTGAAATCGGCGGGACCGCGCGAATAACTTTCACATGCGGTCGCGACCCCGCCGAGGTTTCGGCCACTGTTCCCCCCTTGGGGACGGATCGGACACACGACACAGAGGCGCGCGTGGGAACACGCACGCCGCCTCTCGGACCTGGTGCTGATCGGGTGATGGGCAGGCCCACGAAACCCACCACCCCCAGGTCAAACCTCAGGGTGGCTGGTGGTCATCTCGCACCCTCCGGCACCCGATTCTGCGCTTGGAGAGAGGGTTTAAGCGCTCCCTCTCCCGCTCCGCCAACTCCTTAATGGACGTGACTTCCTCACAGAAGGAGGCAACGGCGTTCCACGACCTCTCTCTCCGGACAGTCTGTTTAATCTTGCCTTTAGCTATCTAAGTTTTAGTTATCGATGCAGTTGTCCTAATTAATAATAAATATAATTTTAACTCTTTTTTGACGTAAAGAACACTACAACAGCAAGAAACTCTTCAATTTCTTTAAATGGCTTCACTGGTATATTTTTTGTGTCGCAAGGACTTTGACTTTACAAAAAATACACAAAATCATCCAGATTGGGAACAAATATTAGTGGATAACACAAATGTTGTCCCTTGTCAATACTTAGGTATATTGGACCAACAAAATAGTTGACAATAACTTACTTTACATTAAATATATCAGATTAAAATCACACATAAGTAATACCACAATAAAGAACACCGCAAGTACACAGTAGAACACATTAAACTACATAAATCCAATACAAACACAGGTAGCTGCCACACGACGGCTGCGCTGTCAGCACACCGGCGCAGCCGCATGCTCTCTCGCCACGCACCGACCGCGCGCTCTAATGCGTCTCTGACACGCACGTCGCTAATCACCTTTGTATAAACCCGTATATACACATTGATACTAAGAACTGTATTTTTTATACGTGCATACTTATAAGGAAAATACTAAACAAAACCATTCACACGACTCTAAGTTTTACTAAAAAGCAACAAACACAAAAGATGAAATTACGCAACGGAAATTACTTAGTAGCGCGTCGATCCAGAACGAATTACGGGAAACGCAATATAGAATACGAGGGTGTTAAAATATATAATAAACTACCGGCTGAAGTTAAAGACGCGACAAGTATGTACAGTTTTAAAAACATGCTCAGGACAGATATATCTATTGCATATAATTACTTGCATAATTTTAATTTAAAAAATAAAAATCCCAAAAAACATGAAAATAACTACAATATAAACATAAATATAAATCATTAGAATATTTAGAGAAAAACATACATATATATTTATTTATCTGGATATATATACATATATGTGTTATCTCTCACATATACGTATATATATATATATCGGAGCAACAAAATATAGGCGTGGTATTATACTTCGTACGTATACTAATGATAGGCAAATACACGAGAAATAAAATAATAAAGGTTGACTGTGATTATCTCTGATTTGATCCGTAACGCAGCAAGGTCGTCACCCGAATGTGTCCGCGCACGAGTCTCCGGCGCTTATATAACGTCCATATGACACTGACAGTTATAACTGTCACTCCAACTGACACATAGGCTCTATGGCGACGTCACTCAAGCTTAGGCTTGACGTTCCGAATCAAACCAATAGATGGCGCTTTATTCAACTCCAATTACCGAAATAAATTACACTCCAATGATTATTTTCTTGACGCTCCGACATATACATATATATATATATATATATGTATTATGGTACTTTAGATCCGTGTTTGCTTGGTTGACGATGTTGACAGTCGACAGCTCAGTGGGGAGACCAACAGACTGCAATGCAGAGAGTCTCGGGTTCGAGCCCACGTAGCACACCTCTGACTTTCGAGAGTTATATGACTTTTCGAAATTATGAGCGTATTGATTGGCAATTATCGCCTGCTCCGTGCCTCGGAGAGCACGTTGTCGACGGTCTGCACTGACTGGCCCCCACATAAGATAAGATAAGAAAGAAGAAAGAAAGAAAATACATTTATTTAGACAGAAAACACACAACACAAACTGCAGACAGCATAAACGTTACTACGTTTACAGTTAGACAGGAAAAAACAATGGGACACTAGGACAAAAGTAAATGACAATTTAAAATACAATAATATTATAAATATATGGCATCATCAATGAGAAAAAAAAACTATTAGGTACATCAAGCGAACATAAAATAATTGAAAGCAAAAAAAATAAAAAAATAAAAAACAGATATTATTGTCTAATACTTTAGGTTTTATTGTCTATAACTTTAATCTTATAATCACATTTCTTTTAGATTTCACCAAGGCTATACAGGTTAATTTACCTATCTTTTTCAAACAAATTATTATTTACATAACTATACCTACTCTTTCATTTACGATAGCTAAGCTTGAAGCATTGAAGCTTGCTACTTTGTTTTCTTTTTTCCTTTATTACATATAAATAAGATATATGTAACCATAGTTAAGAGGAATTGTACGACGTCAGACGAACAATGCCGAAATACTACGAACGCGATTCGACTGCGTGTGTCATATGCATGGTTGTGTGCGTATAGTGGTTTTTCATTAATTTAATGTATTTCTAACGCATATTTTATAAAAATATTAGGATTCGCCCCTCCTTCTCCATATAAACTTTAACTGTGCCAAATTTCATACTCCGCCATCCGCGCAGTTTTAGCAAAAAGGGGCACAAAGTTTTTCACTTATTAATATATAGATATAATAACACAAGACGTAATAGACAAGCATAGGATCCGTCCAATGGTAATCGTAGCATTTGATGATAATCGCTTGCTTCGCCAGGGTATAACTCGCTCGTCTCCAACCATCTGGCACATCAAATCTAAATACATTGTAACTAACAGTCTCTGAACCCTAGACTCAAGTGAGAACATCCATATATTAAACAGATTACTATACTCCGTCAAATACATCTTGTTTGTAACGACAGGCCCGATATAACTTACGACGTCGTAAACTTTACACATTTACATAGCGTTTATTTTTAACTAGCTGACCCGCGGAACGTCGTCTGCGTCACATACGAGAGAATTTTCCCGGTTTTGCAACATTTTTCTTTATTTGATTATCCGCTCCTATTTGTCGTAGCGTGATGTTATATAGCATATAGCCTTCCTTGATAAATGGGCTATCCGACAATAAAAGACATTTTAAATTCTAACTAGTAGTTTCTGGGATTATAATATTAGTATAGATACAGGTATGTTGAAATATCTCATAGCTTCAAATGAGTTTGCATATTACTTTTGATGTTAACAAGGTTGCCAGATCGTAAAATTGGAAGATGTGTTTAATATGGTTATGTCTAGCAGACTGCTTCGTGTGATTAGATACGAAAATAAGTATTAAAAATATATGTAGAAACACTGCCAGAATAAGCATCACTTTTACTTTACATTCGATCTGTAATTTTACTAATGACAATCACGTTCTTCCTAACTAGTATTCTAAATGCGAATATGAGTTAGTTTGTTACACTTTAACGCCTTAACTACTCGACCGATCGTCATGAAATTTCGCACGTTGTCAGGGGTACAGAAAAGGACATGAGTTACCTTTCATCCAGAAGTCCTGTTCCAGAGGAATAGAAATTTATGGGCAAAATGTACATTAACGCAAGCAAAACCGCGGACATAATCTAGTACTCCAATAAAACGTATAAGGTAAACAACCCGTCCAGTAATAAATCCGCACAGTATAGGTTCGACTCCCGTGCCGATACTAACGGATCTATATTTTATTTATCTTCACCTAATAAGGTGAGTAATCTTACGCTATACGTTTCAAACGATAGATCCATTCGGCTTTTATGTGGTTGTTCGAGTAATCTATGGAGGACGGATTACGGGCCGTCCGGTTACAAATGAGTATATAAATACATAAGCATCATTCTAGGTCTCTTTGAATTGTGAATATCGGTGAATATGGCTGGTAACGGTCTGAAGAAAGATGTAGTCATGGGTATGGTATAATAAATATGTATTTTAACTCAAAAAAGAGGAGCTTTAGTATTTAGCGCTCCTTTTTGAGAATTGTTTTATCATAATGTAACGATCATCTCCATGATGTATAATGCATTCTAATAAAACTCATCTCAAACTCAATTGTCTTTTCGTCAGAATATAACAGAATACGAATCGGTATTCAACGCGCATTAGTTCACATATTGATGATTACAACGCAACAACATTCGATTCAATCGAATGAGAATCGATTTTATTCGAATACATCCGAAACACTTAAACATTCACAAAAAAATAAAATGCACCGAATATTGTACATTGCAACTTCAAATGATAAAATGTATACTTACATTACCGTAACATGCTAAAAATAATATATAGACGACGTATTTCAATCAGCACTGCATTTAAAGTCTCTTAGACAGCAAAAGCGCATAAATTATTCAATCATTTGATTAAAATGTGGTTGTATGCGCATCAAGCGCGCGTCCAACAAGAAAAGCCTCCACACCACGCGTCATGATTCTTATCACGTGTGCTACAAGTATTTATATGTAACATTGATAGTTTTATTGCAAACACATTACATGCGAGACACTTACTAACAAAATTGTTAGCGTTTTCGCACTGTAGCGCTGGATTTTGTAAGGGTTTTATTGCCAAAGGGGATATGAAAGTCTTAATAGGTTTCTTTGTTGTTAGAATAAGTGTTGCCAACTGCATTTTATAACAAAGTCGCAATATAAATATTACAGGTAACCCTGCAAGGGCAGTAATGTTAAGAGTAATAAATATAACGATATTTTGGGTTTGTATGTTAAATCATTTTATATGATAAAGTACAAACGTATTCTCAAAAAATGTCACCTGTGTAAAAAAGCAGTATACATACATACATACTTTAACGATTTTCTAAACGATTTTAATAATTTGGCAAATTGGTACCTGAATAGAATAAGGCCTGTTTTACAACTTCAGGGTTCATAGAAAAAAATTGTAATTATTATAAATAAATGGTATCAAGAAATACTGCTAAGCAATAAAAATACTTATTTATTTTTTGCACATCTGTTTGTCCATATAATTCGTATTAGATTGTAACAAATTTATGTTGTGTTCTTGCCTCGTTGGACTCTTAAGATAAATTCACGGTTACAAACCATTCGTGTAATCCCGATTTCGATGCCCGGATCAAGTGAAATGGTAACACAAATCTTAAACTGTGCCCAGTATCCAGCTTGAAATATTATTATTATTTCGTAAAATCGTTTCCAAGGGCCCTAAAAGCTTATGCAAATTTATTTTTCAAAGCCTCTTATCTCCATACATTTATTCCCAAGAACTCCAAATTATATCTATAATTATATTAATACGTGAAGCAAAAACTGTGTATCCCTTTTTACGAAAATTTCGCGGGCGGAGGAGTATGAAATTTGGCACAGTTAAAGTTTATATGGAGAAGGAGGGGCGAATCCTAATATTTATATAATATATGCATTAAAAATACATTAAATTAATGGGAAAACACTACACGCACACAACCATGCATTTGACACGCGCAGTCGAATCGCGTTCGTAGTATTTCGGCATAGTACTATTCTTCGTAATGTACATATATCAATATATAGGGACATATATTAGCAATATTTTACAGGCAACCTTCGGGCGGATTGGAATGATATATACTATTTATATTATAATATATTTACGTATTTATATGCAATGAAGAGACAAAGAAAACAAATGATTAAATTATGTTCGGGTACTTTGAAATAACGACACTGGAACATTGAGACAACTACCATCTTAGTCTCCCCGTGACCATGGCTGCTGAAAAGCAACCGAAACGTCGGGGAAAGTGTTAAATATAATTAAATCTAAATAGTTTTAATAGTAATTTAATTAGCTTAAAAATTAGTAAAGTAGTGTAACAGTTTTCAAAATTATGTAATAAAGTGTCAAATAAACAACGCGATAAAATCCGTATATAGTAGTTTAATATCAAGGTATACAAATCACTTTCAAGAATTAATTTACAGTCAGAGCAAGTAATCAATGGATAATAATAAATCTACCTATTCTACCATTATATACATATACAGATATTAATTCAAAATATAATATTTCTATGTTATATATTTACACATATAATTATATGGAAAGGCAAACTGACTGTTGCCTATGATGGACGTCACACATTTCTCAAAGGAACGTTTATATTTTGTTAGTATTAATCAAGACTGCGCCGAGCGAAATGTGCCAAAACAGGTGGTCACAGTTAAGTTGATAAATACAACACTTTTTGTTTAATACAAATATAAAATATACATTTACCATAACAATGAATGTGTTTACAATTACTCCGTGTAAAAAACTTAAAATAATTAATATTATCGCCTACATAATTACGTGATTTTTAGATTATAACAGTAGAAATCTATCCTATTTTACAGCTTAAACGAAACATAATTAGTTATATTACAATTTGTCCGTCCTAATTATACAATTTTACTACGGCGGCCGCGCGCCGATTTGAATATCGAGCTCTGTCATTCAGTCCAACCGCGTCTTACGCTCGGCGCAGTCTTAAGTAAACGTACAAACTTTTGTATTTTAATTATAATAATGATGTCCTCTAGTCCGAATTAAGGTCACGGTGGCCAATCCTAACGGAAACTGGCCATCTGCGTAGGAGATATTATAGTGCACAAGCGTGTGCGCAAACACAAGTACACTCTCTATTCTCTAACTCTCATGATCCGATGGGACGATAATCCGACACGATCGGCAAGAGATCAGGCTTAGGACCAACGGTTTTACGTGCTTTCTAACACCGCCAACTTCCTAATTCCGGGTTGCTATTGAGATTTCTTAACAGAAACCCCAATAACTTTTTATTGGCCCGACCCGGGCTTCAAACCCGAGACCTAATGCACAGCAGTAGCATTCACTACCACTGCGCCACGGAGGCAGTTAATTATAATATGATTTATTTAAAGTATGATACCTGGCAATTAAGTATTGCTATAATTCATTAAAAATTGTGTGTTTACACCATGTTTGTTATTAACTGTTTGTATGTTTCAATACAATAATCTCATAAACTACGAGCAGCGATAGCTCTGTGGGGAGACCAACAGACTGCAATGCAGAGGGTCTCGGGTTCGAACCCACGTCGCGCACCTCTGACTTTCGGAAGCTATATGACTTTTCGAAATTATGTGCGTATTGATTGACAATTATCGCCTGCTCCGTGCCTCGGAGAGCACGTTAAGCCGTCGGTCCGGGCTGCCATGAACATCTACGGCAGTTGTTATTGGGAAAGTCAGTACCCTCTAATATCCTGACACTGGTCTAGCCTTAGGGTATCGTTAGCCTTTGGGTTGCGGAGGTCAGGTGGCAGCCGCTCCGTGTAAAAACTGATATCCAGTCAAATCCGGTTAGACCAGAAAAGCCGACCCCAAGTGACTTGGGAATAATAAAGGCTAAGAGAGAAGAATCTCATAAACTACCCATAATGATGAAGAAGGTTTCAAACAACATTACCTAACATTACGATCCAAAGATAAATAGTCGATGCTCCCTATTAGTCTAATATCTACATATCTAGCGAAATGTCGTTATAATATTTATTTATTTACTAGATTATAATCTATTTTTATTTCTTCTTCACTATTTACATAAAGAAAGCAACAATCATAATTTACAACTTAACTAATATTAACAAAACTAACCTTGGTCAAACCAAGAGAAACATAGGCACCCGCATAAAAGAACACATAGCTGATGTAAAACACCAACGCTCGTTGAAGTCTGCTGTGTGTGAACATGTGCAACAGGGGACCAACCACTACCTGAGATTTGACAAACCACAGATTCTCGCTAAAGAACATCGATTCCTACCAAGGATGCTTCGCGAGGCTATTGAAATCAAAAAACATCCTAATTTTAATAGAGAAGATGGTTGGAATGTACCACCAGCTTGGGATCCAGTTATACAAATAGTCAAACCCAAGAAGAAGCAAACCACAGCTAGACTTCATGATACTTTGAGCTCATTCTGCATAAATAGAAACACCAATGATTAAATTATGTTCGGGTACTTTGAAATAACTACACTGGAACATTAAGACAACTACCATCTTAGTCTCCCCGTGACCATGGCTGCTGAAAAGCAACCGAAACGTCGGAGAAAGTGTAAAATTAAATGAAATCTAAATAGTTTTAATAACAATATAATTAGCTTAAAAATTAGTAAAGTTTAATAGTAATAGTAGTGTAACAAATTTTCAAAATTATGTAATATAGTGTCAAATAAACAACGCGATAAAATCCGTTTATAGAAGTTTAATTTCAATGAATAACATTCGCGTAAACAGAAGACAATATTATGTAAAACTAACCACTTATAAATAGAACAAAATGAAGAGTAACAAAATATGGGGCTATAAAATTTAATAAAAACGGATGGCTAGTTTAGGCAGCTTCGTAAACCATCGTTTATTTACTTAATTAGAACGGCCCGAAGCCACTTATTAAAAGCTAGACTAACTTTCACCATATTCCTTACACACCGACAATATCTTCTTCCATTCATTCGCAAATATACCTATCACACTGAGTGTTTTCCACAAGGAGAGAGTGTGGCGAGAGACCGTCGTATAGGCAAATTAGCACGGGCTGCTGTGCGACAAGCTGGTAATGCAAAAATATTGCTCTGTTTGCCGCGGCGGTAATTATTAGGTACACATATCCTCAACAGCACGTCATGTAGTTCTGGTGCCTCAGTTATACCATGAAGGATTTTGTACATGGTTCCGATCTGATCTATTTGAATATGCTTCTGCCTACCCTTTCATAGTCATACAGACATGAGTCTATGGATGTAGTTCATGTATTAGCGGTCAGCGCACTTGCGCAGGCGCGGTCTCGCCCTCGGCCGTGACTCCAACTACACCTATATAACCTCCACTACAGTACAACACAACATCCATGAACTTGCACACCTCATAGATACCTACATATCGCAATGTCGATTGGACCTTCACACACAAAAAGTTTCAACTAGTATTTATATGAAAGTAATAAAAAGCTTTTACCTATTTATGTGTAGGTTAGCGAGTAATTCGAATATTCGAAACTGGTACGATCTCGCATCCGAATGTTGATTCATTCATCGTCACTGATTACGTTTGGAATCATGATCAAATATTCGATGTTTGATTTGATAAATACGTCATCATCAATCCCAATGATACGTTTTAAATGCGACGATAGTGACAACGTTTTTAACGAACAATTTAAGTGCTTCAGGTTAATACGAATCCAAAATCAATTACTATGAAAGTATTGATTATACATATTTGATTAGACATTGGATTATTTATCAAAGTTTCGAGTGTTCCAATTTACTTAAAACTTTAAATGTATCGGACTCTTAAGCGATAATCGCCTATCGTTAACCTAGGTCCATTTGAATCTAAATAATCATACTTGCCTTATTAGGTCATGTGGCATACATTTGCGTTCTGAGCTTTAATGGGCTAATTTTGAGAGTTATCTGATGCCATTTATTCTAAAAACCGATTACGATATTATTCTCCACCTATATTTTTGGGAACAATATACATACAATACCATAAGTCACAAATGCCGAAGTTTAGGGCCTAATTATTGGTGTTGATTGTACCAAATTATTTCGAAATTTTTAACATTTTAGCATTTCGATCGTCCTTAATCCTACCATGTAGTGGGCCGAACAATGCCGTAATGTTACTGTAAAAGAAAGATATCTGAAGAAACTTCATACCAGTTTGTTAATATTTCGTTCCACTAGATGTATCGCATAGACATGGTAAACCATTTACGCTTGTTTCTATTATATGTATGTAATATGTATTTTTAATTGCGTTCGTGGCGTAGCGGTAGTGAACGTGACTGCTGTGCTTGAGGTATCGGGTTCGAATCCCGGGTCGGCCCAAAAAATGTTATTGGGTATTTCTGCCAAGAAATCTCAGTAGCGGCCAGGAGTTAGGAAGTTGGTGGTGTTCCACACTCCTGTTTCTCGGAAAGCACGTAAAGTCGTTAGTCTCCCTCGCGGTGGTTGGGAAATCTCTCTCAGGTAGTATCGGTTCGCCGTTTAATTGGATTATGAGTATTAGAGAAAAGAGAGTGCACTTGTATTTTCGCACATACTTGTGCTCTATAATACACCTGTGTAGATGGCCATTCGCCGTTAAGATTGAATGCCGTGACCGACATACGGTCCGGAAGACATTAATATGCATTTAGATACAACAAATATTCTCCCAAAGCCTCTTCACCTGTTTACATGAGTGTACCTCGTGGCTCGCTCGTCCGTGACGCGCGTGAACCTTCGACAAGCTAGTTTTTTTACAACCAGTCCCGAGCTGAGTGTTATGAGTCTCATATTTCACCTCTACGTACTGAACTACACTAGCCTGCACTGGAATTAATAGGTCTTACGTTTACAGATACCGGTTATAAACACTGTATACTGAACGTAGAACTATAGGATCAAGACAGTGCGCTCATATAATATGTACGCCATAACGATTTGGACTCACGACTGTATATAACTGAGGTGTATTGCAAAGGTACCCCTTAATAATTACTAGTATCTGCCCACGGCTTCGCGTCAATCTCACAGGATAAAAATCGAAATAAAAGGTAGCCTATGTCCTTCACTAGCATACAATCTATCGCCATGCCGAATATCATCAAAACCGCTTTAGTAGTTTAGCTGAAAAAGCAAAGAAAAGCTTTTGCGCGACCCGAAGATTTACATCCATCTCACGATGTAAGACAGTCATCCTTCATAGTTCAATAATAAACGTTTAATACAAACACAAGTATTTCAAATGGGGCTGTTAAAATTATGGCAGTGGAAAAGTGATGTCTAAATACAAGTTTTACAATGAGATTATCTTTCCTAACCGGATCTTAACGATATTTTCTAAACAATAATTATAATGAGCACGCCAATTTACACCTGTCGAGTAAAGCTCACGTTTTCATATAAACAAAAACTTCCCCACGTGCGATGTGAAAACTTTACAAGTGTATTGATATCACTACCACGGTATAATGTCGATCAAAATGTTCTTTTGTCATGTGAAACATCTTCTAATTATTGTTCTTTCGTGTGCAACAGTTTCTACGTTGAACAGGGAATAGAAAACATGTGTCTGGAAAGAATGGAGCGCTGAATAAAGATTTTTAAAAATCATACTTACTTACTGAATAACTACAACTTTCGTACTAGGTTATATGTTTGTAAAGTCAGCTATTCTGCATGATATTTTGAGGTCATGCTGCGAAAATGGGAATAATTAAACTATGTTCCGGTACTTTCAATTAACTACCCCATGAGTACAGTTGCTGAAAAGCAACCGAAACGTCGGGTAAAGTGTAAATCTAAATCAATATACGTTAATAATTAAAACAGCTTAAATAGTAGTAAAATTTGAAAGTAGTTTTTTAAAACAAATGTGATAAAATCCTTATAACGAAGAGTAATTTCAATGTATATCATTCGCGTATGCGTAAGACAATTTTAATAAACTTCCTAACCGATAACCTTTTACGTTCATAAGTATTACTTTGTGGCCTAAATGAATGAGAGATTTTAACTTTGACCTGATATCAATCGAGTCAAGTGGAATTTATTTGACAAGTAAGCACTATATAAACTTTGGCAATAAAAGCAACAAACCCATGCAATGTAAAGATAATAGACTTTAAAATAGTTTCCTTCAATGTTTGTCCTCAGTGCGGTACGCGAGAGCGGCGGGTGCGCATCTCTAGTGACAGCGGAGCTCCGTGAAGGCTCGTGGGGCGCAGCACCCCGTGGCAATGGTATGATCGTCGAGTGGCCGGGAGACAACACAGGACTGAAGGCTGGAGACCGGTAAATCATGACTTGTTCTAATTAGGTACTACATTCGTCTGTTGTCGTTTTTCTGGATTGATATACAGGTGATTCTGGGACCCCGGCTTTTCGAGCCGCCGACATCGCACATCTTCTATCATAGATCCTGGTGTTGTGCTTGTTCGACCTCCTAATGTCGCTAGTGACAGGGTTCTCTACAAATTGGAATATTTCGCTTAAGGCTGGACTGCAAACGAGTATTTATATTCATCCAATTACCAATTACCATCTGGTGGGCCGCAAGTTAGTCAACGACAAACATCAATACAACATATTAACGCCGACAAACAAATATAATTATAAACCATATATAAGTATTGTTATCATTATTGCAGCACGAAAGGCGTAGTGGTTTAAGGTGTCACCTTGCTGCCACTACACCATGTGTTGTGAATTTGAATTCCTCACGGGACAAACGCTCATAGCCAGTTGCACTCACTGATCGGTAAACGATTAGCGAGGTTAAGCAACGTTGGGCGCGGTCAGTCTATAGATAGGTGACCGCTTAGTGTTATTTCTTCTGAGCGTCTCCGTGCTTCGGAGGGCACGTAAAAAGTCGGTCTCGGTTATTGTCAAATTGACAGCAGTCGTTAAGCCATGACAGAGGCCTACGGGCTTGAACAACTCTTGACAACAGGTGGGCCACTAACCACACGAAAAGAAAGAAGAAAGAGGGGGCAAATAAATTGGCGTACCACATATGGTTGTTCCGATTCCAGGTTATACCCATATGGTCCCGTGGAAATTAGAATTTTTAACATAAAAAACAGACTGAAAAAGCACTCAGGTGTTTTTATGCCCGTCGTTTGAACGTTTGTAAAGTCCCCGCGCCATATACGAAATATTACTAGTAGGTTGTCGTATTTAACTAAAAATAAATATTGTTACGTGCTGGGTTCGACGGATAAGAATGCAAACAATATTACTGACTGAAACACGTTTTATTCAAACACACATTTAAATTGAAAACACTACAAACACTATACTGCACTTTTCCACTGTAACTGCTTCAAACTCCGTAGTATTTCCGCTTCCGTTCGCTTCGATGAATACTTGACGGCTTACGATTGTAAACTGACTTGGCGGTGCGCGTGCGCTCTATTTATACGCGGGTAAAGCGTTTCTAGAGTTTTCTAGTAACACTATACCCGGTATGTAAACAGTACGATGGTTCGAGAAAGTGCCAGCGTTCTCTCTAACCTTCGCGTACTCACACTATGTAGTTCCATAAGATGTCATTAGATGGCGGTGTAATAAATTATTAGACGGAACTCCCGAGTTTGACCCGAGAGATGTCACTGGGCGTGACAATATTATAGAACAGGTTACAATCAGAAGGAACCATCTGACTACCAATACAATGTACATACAGATAGGTTACCGTTGAATTAGACACATTTGTACTACACATTGTATACATATAGGTTGATTCATAAATACAAAGAAACACAACATCCCCATTCACAAAGCATAATAAAATTACACGTAAAACCACTTTATGACGCAATCAACATACTTGTTGTCATTTTATTGTGCGCAATGCGCGCGTAAATGTGCGCAAAAGCGCATCTGCGCCCGCGACGCGCATCGGGTCACCGGCCCACAATCACGCCGATCGCGATGCTATCTGTGCCCATAGATGGGCCACGCACCGTGGGCAAACGCTGTCGAGATTTACATTATTGCGTGGAATTTCTCGGCAATGTTGTAACGGCCACACAGGGCGTCAACAACTGGATGCGTTTGAGATATGAAATCTTGTGTCTTAAGGTATTACTTTACTTTGTATGAACGTAACGTTTAAAAAAATTAAATCTAAATAGTTTAATAATAATTTAATTAGCTTAAAATTAGTAAAGTTTAATAGTAGTAGTAGTGTAACAATTTTCAAAATTTTGTAATAAAGTGTCAAATAAACAACGCGATAAAATCCGTATATAGCAGTTTAATTTCAATAATACCATACATGTGAATGTGAGTTTGTTTGTTTGTTACGCTTTCACGCCTTAACTACTCGACCGATCATCATGAAACTTCGCCATACACGTTGTCAGGAGATAGGAGAGGTTGTCAATAAAAAAGGACATATTGTACCTTTCAACTGGAAAACGTAATAACCTAACCGAACCTAAATTTACGCGAGCGAAACCGCGGGCATATCTAGTAATTAATAACAAAATCGCCATTATCAATTCTATCTATCTTACATCCTGATACCAGATAGCAATTACTATATTAATGTGGTAAATAAATCATTAGAGGGCAGTGTATTCGCGATAGAGTATAAAGTGAAATACGTGAATATCATCACGTGATATGTTAAAGGCGGGGCGACGACTCGGCCTGCGGCGCAACTTTAACAGGTCCTATTTAAATGCACCCACGGATAACTCTGCCGGTAGGGCTGGCATCTTCTCTATATTCTAACTAATATCGCATTTATAATATTAGTTAGTGAGTTTGTTTGTTGATAGCTCAGTGGCGAGACCAACAGACTGCAATGCAGAGGGTCTCGGGTTCGAACCCACGTCGCGCACCTCTGACTTTCGGAACTTATATGACTTTTCGAAATTATGTGCGTATTGATTGACAATCATCGCCTGCTCCGTGCCTCGGAGAGCACGTTAAGCCGTCGGTCCCGGCTTCCATGAACATCTATGGCAGTCGTTATTGGGAAAGTCAGTACCCTCTAATATCCTGATACTGGTCTAGCCTTAGGGTATCGTTAGCCTTCGGGTTTCGGAGGTCAGGTGGCAGCCACTCCGTGTAAAAACTGATATCCAGTCAAATCCGGTTAGACCAGAAAAGCCGACCCCAACTGACTTGGGAATAATAAAGGCTAGGGAGAAGAAGTGAGTGAGTTTGTTTGTTAATTCACACCTCAACTACTCGATCGATCAACATGAAATTATGTTTATACGTTCTCAGGGGTACAAGAAACGACTTTTTTCAAGAGATAGCTAGTATTTTATACAACAAAGGTAGTAAGCAGACAGCTCATCTGATATTAAAGTCTTGAACTGCAGTAGCTTCTCGGAGTCCAGAAATTTTATTTAAACAATTCCCGCATTAAGTGCCCTTGCGGTATCGCAGAGCATTGCTGGTGGTATCTTCATATACTCCGAAAAGGCCGTCGTACTTTCCTAAAATGCACGATGCGCTATATTATATATAAGTTTACTGTATTAAATCTAGCACTTTGCACTTTGGACGAGTTCAATTGAAGTGAAATTAAAGAATAAAGAGCGAACATGATAAAATCTACCTCAAATACTGTTAAAAAAAGCACCTCGTCTGCTTGATTATGAAACCCCAGTCACGCCTCTGGAATAAGCCGTATAGTTGGCGTAGCATCAATGGCATATTACGGGCCTGCGGAAGCGAAGAGCCACGCACTTGAGCAAAAATAAATCTTATTGTCTCAATCCACAGCTTATTACTTACATCAGGTTAACTATAAAGCTAATGGTGTGCCAACCCTAATTACCGCCCGATTCGTAGAAAATATTTCTAGATTCAAAAGGAATTTTTTTAGAATACCATCTAAGCAAATATAAAAATAAAACTTGGGCATAAGTTATTTTTGTATTCTGAATTTGCATCTGTTGATAGCGCCTCCTTAGTGAGCCGCACATTTTCTGAACATCGACCACTTACGCACATACGCTGCAATAAATATTTAGCCCTAGTTTTTCGCCCGCAGCTTCGCTCACACGGGAACAGCAGGTACTTTTTTCTGGATGAAAGGTACCTACTCTATATCCATTTCTGTAGCCCTGACAACATGTATGCGATTTCATGATGATCATCCCCTCTCTCTACGACTAGTCCAGTTTATGATATAGCGTTCCCCTACACCAACCGTCAAGGTTATATTAGGTGGAGCCGTTGCAGGTTTTGTCCCCAAATCTCGACTCTCCACTCTAACCTCAGAAATCCGGTTCTCGTAAGCGAACTACCTCGTGCCCAAGTGACACTACGTATTCTCCAGATAGTTACCGGAGCAATAAAGCCGCTCACCACCCGCAGCTCTGGGAGTTGCTAACGAAAACCTCGCTGTAGCCGACGGAGAAGCCGCCTCTCATATCTCCAGTATGGTACCGGAGCTGTGTAAGGCACGCTCACTTCCCGACGTACATCCATACGCCTACCCAAATAGGCCTACAAGCCAGGTGTGGCCCGAGTCACTCCAGCTATGACTTACTTGCTAAGCAGGCAAGCGCCCGAGACGCGTTGTGGCAGCGAAACCACGCTGCCACTTCGCTAAAGACAACTCCGTGCCTCACGCGACCGACTGGTTCGCACTAGCCACGCATGAGAACGACGCTCGAACGTCACGTGCTTGCCGACCAACGAACACGTCGTCCTCTGCGGCTAACCACATACCCTTCAGAGTCCAACACCAATGTCAGGCACCGCGCACTCTAATCACTGGTCGATAGAACACACCTTTCGAAGCGCAGTGGGCTCCCTGATCCCGCAGTACCCTGGTCCAAAGGGGGAGACTCGTAGTTCTCCCTCCGAAACCCAATCGACTCGGGTCCTGTAGATAAGGATATAGGGAACATGATGATCAGTCGAATACAGGCGTAAAAACGCAACAAACAAACAAGGATACTCGCATTCGTATTTATAATATAAGTTAGGATTAAGCATGCCGCGTGCTATATCGACAGCATAGTGAAAGACCGTTGGACTGCCACGCAGAGGTCTCGATTTCGACCCCAAGGCGCGCATTTCTGACTTTTCGAAGTTATGTGCGTATTAAATAGTTAACTGTCGCTCGTTTTAACGGTGAAAAAAATCATCGTGAGGAAACCTGCATGCTTGGGAGTTCTTTATAATGTTCTCAAAGATATGTGATGTCTTCCAATTAGCACTAGGCCAGCATGTTGTCAGAAAATAGTTAGAAATATGATTTCTGCCTTTAAGTCGGTCAGATAGCAAGTAAAGCCGTTGGTTCTACGCCAGATCTCTCTCCAGTCGCGACGGATTGCCGCGCCATCACATTATGTTAGTAAGGGTATCTGAGGTCATTGGTTAGAGCACTTGTTTGAACCACCATGTAATATCTTTTACAAAGATTACCAATCTTTATTATGTATAGCTGTAGGCAAAATTCGGTACCTATGCAATAAGAGAAAAGTTTGTTATAAACATTATAACCTACCATCATTTTATTTTTCATGATTCAGGTACACTAACATTTTTGTACGTATCCAGGTGGACGACATCTCCTTTTCTGTTACATAAGCTTAAATAATATCAATTATTAATTTTAAAGAGGTATTACGAACACCGTTTTATGTCAAAATTATCAATTACATACCAAATTATTATATCACTGTCAATTAAATATTTTATTACATAATCATGTTCAGTAGGAAATAGCCGCACTAACAATATATGTCATAACGTTAATACCAGTCAGGGTGGTAAAGTTAAAAAAAAAAAAAATTCTCAATTACAATTAGTTCTGTTCGATCTGGACTGTATGTGTACGAGGTGTTGATATTATGCTACTTCACTATAGAATACTACAAGATTAGCTTTGTCTATCAGTTTTCTAATTTCATTTTAATGCGGTAGTTATCTTTTAAAAACTATGCGTACCTAACACTTGTGGATAATCGTAAAAAGTCGATACCGTAACGAAAACCTATAATAACAGATAATAGAGCAATTTTTGAGCTTCCCATAAAAAGAGAATACCTCGTGCCTATACAATTACATATTTAGAAAGCCGTTTTTTGTGAAACTCAAGTAGCCACTCACTGGAAAATTACCAATGTCTTTCTGGGTAAATATACCAATACGAGAGCAATTACACCGAATTAAAAGTATAAATTTTGTGCTTACACGCTAGTTCTGGGTTATGATGAAAATTTTTCATAGAAACGAAGCATGCGTGTTGTACATGTTCATTCCTAATAGGCATTACGTTTGCTGTTGACATTTTATGCCGTCGGCAAATTCTTTGCAAAATACTCAATTAGAATCGACTTTAATTTGACAACTGTTCTGACATAGCTGTTGATTATATATAAATTTGACATATTATTTAATAATAATGTCTTTATAATATTTATGCCGAAGTTAAAAGTAGGTACGATGTAAAAAATACTACAGTGGTTGTAGCTATATCGCTCTTAAAAAAACACAACAATAAAACTAACCTTTTGAGTAACATAATTTATGTACAAATTAGGTATGTCGCTCGAAAGCTTAGTTTATTGTCTAACTTTATTAAACAAGAAAGCTACTGTATTCGTAAACAAGCGTACTGCCTGTCACAAAAAGAAATACAATGACTAATATATATTTCCTCATAGTCTTCTAGTGAGTCTTGTTTCTAATAAATCATGATGATGAATCATTATACATGTAGCATGTTTTCATAGCACTCAATGTGAGTGACGATTGGACCTAAATCATTCAATCCGTGCAATCAAGCTGATGTTTTATTTTGTTGTTAACAGGTTGATAGAAGTGAACGGCACATCGGTGATAGCGTGTCGCAGCCAGGAAGAGTTGCAGCGAGCCTCGAGCGCCAACAGTCCGGCGCGAGTGGTGCTACTGCGCAGTACACGCCCGGAACAGACGCCTGCGCAACAAAACGGCTTCACACAGGTCTGTTCAAAAGCTTATTTATCTTTATTTTCTATTTTTCGATAACTAGTACGCTATTGATAATATCTGTGATGCGTGGAATTTAAAAACATCAAATTCTCAGATGCGACTATATATTTGTAGATGACACCATTTTTGGTCTCGTGTGATCAAAAAACCTTACCTCGGTGTACTGCCAGAGCCGAACGCATAAATCAGTGCGCCACGGCGCGTGCAATGCGGTGCCATTAATTAAAATTGCCGTCCTGGTTTTTGCTAATATTGAATAGAACTATTGCCTGATGCTTACCTTCCTCCCGATACATACCTACTGTATATTACTGTGGGGCATACATATAGCCTTATCCGCGTTAATTTTAGACATTTACAATAATCGTATGACTTATGTATTTAAAGCTATTTAGCTTTGCTCTTTTGAGTCGTAGCATTTTGTTATATAGCCTTTGAAAGGGCTATCTATCGCAAAAATATATAGCCAACCAAATTGTTAGTTCAAAGGGAGAAATATTTTAGCAATACAATTTATTAAATTAGTACTTTATTTCAACGTTCCAGAACGAAGCAGCAACCCTTCGTGCGGAGCTGGGGTCTCTAAGAGCAGCGGCAGAAGACGCGGAGAAGGCGAAGGAAAGTCTTCGCTCCGACAACACCAGACTCACGCACAGGATCTCCTACCTCGAGGAGCAGGTCGCCGAACTGCTCAGCAGACACACCCAGGTGAACAAACTTGCTTGCAATTTCTAATAGTTATGGCTGATTGCCAATATGTAAGTAAATATATTAGTCATCTTATTGGATGTCTATTAGTATACGTGTTTTGCATTATTGTCAACATAACAATAGATTTCTATTGTGTTTATTACGGGATAGCAAAGGGTTAATCAACAATACCTAACATCTCAATCGAGTTATTATTATAATTTAAGTACAATTTAAGGTTCTCTGATAACACTAGTTTTTAACCATGTAATCTTTAAAAATCTAATGTCTGGTGCACTTATATTGTAACAATCAATAATGGTGTAATACTATCACCAATCAATAATATTTATATGACTTCTTAATTTTGTTGTGGAAATATACCTATTAACAAATCGCTCATTTCTACATTCTAGTTGCACTCCGTAAGCAGTAATGACAGCTGTATCACAGTGAACAAGACGAAAAAGAACGTGACAAACATCAACATCACTACGGAGCCCCAGAATAAGCCGAGTCCAAAATCAGAGGTGCAGGTCTTCCAAAAAGGTCCAGATATTACAGCAATTGTGGCCAAACTGCCAGGTCTCGACGGAGTCGAATCTAACCTGCCATTGATAAGACCAAGGTCTAACGCCTCAGGCGCATCGTCCAGACAAGCAATATCGCCAAGAGCATCACCACCCCTAAATCACCGATCACATAGTTCCCACAGCTTAGAGCACAAGGCGGAACGAATGCGTCACTCCCTGTCTCACCATTGCATCCATGGAGGCATTGACTACAGCGCAGAAACAGACGCAGCGATACGCATGATTGAGAGAAACCAAAGACATATAGAGAAGCAACGTATGAAGAATGAGAGAATGAACCGGTCAAAATGCGAAGACTACTTTAGATCAGACAGCGATTTAGACGTACGAGATACGCATTCTACTGCCAGCGTTGACCCAAGACATTACGAAATCAAAAAAGCGGCAGACAGGATAGAAGAGAGCATCAAGAAGACCAACTGGGCTGAGAGGAAAACGCTGTCAATAATCGAACAACTCAAACGGTCACAGCGCTTACGAAAAATGAAGAAAAACGATAGCGCAGAAGACATTCAGTTGGACTCCGAAAGACATTACATGTATCACAGAATAGATGGTAAAGTTTTGGAAAATGCCCACAAGTCGAGTAGGAGATCCTCCAAATTGCATTCTAGGAGTGCTAAGTCCTCGGAATTTGAATCGGAATCCGACTTTCCAAACGGGGACATGTACAGCAGCTCGCCAAGGATAGACTATGGATCCGAAACTTGCTCAAGAATAAGTCATTACAAGAAGAATGATGACCGGAAAGAGAACGATGTGAAATCCCGACCCACTCCTCCAAGAAAACCGTTACGTCTATCGCTTCACAAAGCTCGCAGCGCTCATTCCCTAATAAACGGTAGCGAATCTGAAACGCCAAGTAGACCGGTCTCAGAAGCGAAGCATACGGATTCGGAATCGTGTACGAAGAGACCAGTGAAAAGAACACACGCTGGAGACAAATGGGCGAGGGAAAGGATCCGAGATGCTGGTCGGGCTACTCCACGACCGACGAGGAAGCTCCTCAATGGCTTGAGTGCATGTGAAGCACCAGCCGCTGATGACCTCTACCCTGAGAATACCCACATGCCTGTAAGAATCAACGGTGTAGCTGGTAAATGGTGTTAGCAAGAAGTTGGTGAAAGGTACAATAATATGGCAAAAACGAGGCTGATTTTAAAGTAAAATGACAAATTTAAAATAAAAGAAGGCATCAAGACTTATGCTGATATATCTCTGAAGTATAAGGTGTTTCACACCCACTTTTGGCCAGCTACATTGTTGGATTACATGTATTTGAAGGCGAGGCTATAATCGTCTACCAATCAGATTACCAGACTCCATATGTGAGAGAGGCAACCTCATAATGTTCGCTCCGAGAGGAAACGCTGACCACTTTGTATGACATCATACATTTGTATCTGACGCAATACATAAAGTATCGCATACAGCATTAAAACACCAGACCTGGCAGTAACAAAAAACTTTTGGATATTTTTAGAAATCACACGATTTTTTCAGATCATGTTAGTTTTGATTGTATATGAATATACCTAAGTAGGTAGCTAATAATGTAAATATACACTTTACAATAAGCACCCACCGCGTAATACTCACCTAAATGTAAAACGTATTTATTTAAGTATAGTTTTGTACACATACATAGGTTACGATGTATAAATTACAGTTAATAAATAGTATGCATTGAAACTGGTCCATTTTTATTATCTTATCCGAGGCACAGGTGTGTCTAACACCACCAACTGCCTAACTCCGGGCTAGTATCTATTGAGATTTCTTAATAGAAAATCCCAAACTTTTTGCTGGCCCGACCCGGGATTCGAACCCGAGACCTCATGCATAGCAGTCGCATTCACTACCGCTGAAAATGGTATTATGCCTGACAATTAACAAAATAATTAATAATTTGAATATTCAAGGTTTATTAAAAACATTAGTTTTATGAGATATATTTCGGTCAGAAAATAAAATACGAATATCATAATAAAATCATTATAATTATTATTACTAGCAACAAAAACAAATGACATATTATGTACACCAATGAATATCATATAAACATTTATCGTAACTCCCGCAAACTCAGCACACACTCTGCAGTCAGCACAATTCATATGCAATATGGCCGAACAGTACACAACATTAAAATATTCTAGTTATTGCTCTTAACGGCAGACAAGCCAGCAGCCTAGCTGATGGTAAACACTACACTCATAGACCTTCTGGTAGGTACACCCAAGTCGCTTCCAACCGTAAAAACTTACGGACATACATATATGACGCACTAGTCTCAATATCATTATGAGAAACCTAACGCGACATTAGCTTTCATCCGCTAGCTAATATTCTATTCTTGGATATGTACCTGCGTCATAAACATACAATAAAAGAAATCGTAGCCCCGCAGAGTGTGTATCGAACTCATGTCGATATAAATACTTAACGTTGGCTGAATGTGACGTTTGTTTTCGTTCTTAAATTAAAAAATAAGTCTAGAATCTTTGTAACAACAAAGAGTCCTAATACGTACTCTATTGCCATTCCTTTTTTAAACATACAGATTACTTATAATTTATTCGATACCGATTTATCTACAATGATGGTAGAGACAAAATAATTCATACAACAACATAAAAATATTAATCATAATAAAGGTTGAACCACACTTCTTCACATCAAGTACGGTAATACAGCAGTCGTGTATATTTGCCTTACATATTCTCTCGCATAAGAATTATCAGTCGATGCGAGTAAGCATGGTTGCTTCTTAAACACAAAACAATTTATAATTAAAAAGAATAACATTTTCCGACAATAAAAACTATCCTTATTTTTACAAATCAATGAGTGATTTTCCCCTGTTCCAACGTCAGCGCGAAGTCCATTCTAATAATAACAAAGGATGCCTAATAATATTATTAAAAAGAAAAGTAATTTCTCAAAAAGCTATCGACAGCGGACCGTAAATACTTAACAAACATAATATAATAATAGAGAGTTTTGTTTAATATTACAATACAACATGGTGTAAATAATTACTCAGTCGAGACGTTAAATGCTGTCCATCACGTGACATCGAACGTCCAATCAGGCCGAAGATATGTCATAATTTGACATATACATACCATGTTAAGCATTTTACGATCGTTATAGATTTCACTATATAGGTATATGTTTTGTAGAATCGTAAATACCGAAAAGATCATTGGCTGTTGTGTCATTACAATTATCCATGTGCGTTTTACGACTAGTATTCTACCAAGTTTAGCCCGTCTGTCCAATACACGTGACAGGTCGACTTGCCCGTCAATAAATGAATGAGTCTCATTGCCATGACAAAATTATATAAAGTAAATAAAAGTAAAGGAACTTCTAAACGCGCATTATTATTACTGCAATATTTCAACTATAACCTAGCCCGCTCATGAACATTTGAAAGCATCAGCCATTCCACACATAATTCTGCGGAAAGGCTTTTATTTTCATTAACGTATATTCTGTAATATGTTATTGTCGGCCAAAATAAGGGAGCCAAACATTACAGTAAAAATAATACCCATTTAGACATAATATAACAAATATATCCAACGGTTACCACTAAAATAGGATTTAGAATTCGAACAAAATCATGACAGTAAGGCCAACCGCACACGACAGACAATCTGTGGCGCACTTTTAAACTGTGACAATAGAACAGATTAATTATGTGCAGTAACACACATGACGAACAAAAAGTATATAGTACTATAGCCGATAGCAGTGCAATTTTCATTGTATTAACCATTCACCTTAATAAAATATTTGATTTTGATACGACGCACTTTTTTACGTCGCGGACTACATAGCACAAAAAGTATGTCTACTGCGGTAGGCCTATCACACATATGAAATTAGAAAAATAAATATAATCTTAGATACTTATTACATTAGTTTTAAGATAAACGCACTCTCGACACACCCGAAATCAAAAATAGATCTACAATATAACTTCATTTAAAATAATACACAAAAAACGCAAATATATATTTAATTCAAACAAAACGGCGAACGACACCATTCTGACAAAGTTAGGTATTTATTATGACACAATATAAGCACGGTCAGTCCGAACGATTCTAATAGAGGGTGAAGTTTATACAAATTGAACTTTGACTAGGTACTATTTACGATTTACTATTTAACCTCCCTTTGGTAGACATATAAAGCTGTCTATTAAAAGGGCAAACCGCACAAAGAAGCATATTGCTCCTCTGATTATACGATGACGTTGCGACTATGGTAGACGCAATATCATGGTTTCTCACAGCGTCTGGGTACCACTCGCATGGATTACCGTTCTATTGACTGCTTAAGACTTTCTCAGAGAACTCCTGTAACCCTTCTCGCTGCAGGAGTGTAAGATATATGACTTTGGTCATACAGCCACGTAATATAGTATGTAGGATGTATGACTTATCCAAGCCGAGCTGCTTCAGGTACAAAAGAAGTATGAATAATTGATGTTCGATTCAATCAGTTCCAACCCTAACTTTTCACTTACGGAGTTCCAGAGGAAATGAGTTTGGCAGTAGATATACATGTATATTAAATAATAAAACTACACTTGAAAATTGATAATACAATCAATACATATGAAGAGAGAAATTAATAAAGAAAAAGTTCATTCAGGATATTCTTTTGACTTTGCGATTTATACACATAATACAATATTGGACAGCGGGTCTTACGGTTGGTAAATATTTAAAGGTACATATAAATACCTATTCATTGTCTATCCATGACCAGGATCAATGCAAGTCGGTAAAAACGCCAATATTTATACCTTTAATATTTACCAACACGATAGTCTTACTTAGTCGCAGTAGCACACCGGCGCCCAGACACAGTAGGTTTTCAGTTATGTCTGGCATCTCAACAATTGACAGGTTTAGACCCGTTCTCAAATATTGTATTTTATCGGATATCAGAGCCACAAAATAGCATAGATACAGATAGCCGACTAAGTACAACGAGCGAACATAAACTCACATAGACACATGCGTCTGTGTTTGTTGGCCGGCCGTCTGCACCTGTGTGTTCTGTGCTAGAACTATTCGGACCTAACAGTGCATCGACAGTCTTAATAATATTTGACTATTCTACAATAACTGCGGTACTAGCCAATGAGAGGCGTAAAAATTACTTTATTGGGATGTGTTATTGCACGACAGAGACTAAGGTAGAATATTTTTTTATCAGACTACTCTTAAAAACACGTTACTAATATAACTTTCAATTAATGTTACTATTTGTAAAAAAGGATCCTGCTTTCTAGAATAAAATAAATACTTCAGAAATCCTATGACAAAAATACAGAATTATTTGATAATAGTTTCATTCCTTCATTTTTTCATTCATAAGTGTTACTTTGTTGTCTAATTTAATAAATATTTTTTATTTTGACGTCACTGCCTTCTTAACTGATCCAATGATTAGTTATAATTTGAATTGAATTGAAAAAGTGGTACAATTCTTTAAAATGACAGACAGACAAGAATGCACATAACTTTAATTGTATCTGAACACCTAATCTCAATCGTGCAATAAACAGCGGTCATATTACCGACCGATATTGGAAGCATCCAACTTTAGATCACTACAAAAGGGCCGAATCTTAATCTAAATAAATGTTATTTACAATTCAAAACGTCTGCACGCTCCAACAGCGACTTAGCGACTGGCGTGTTTCATAAATAAGGTCTTTTTTGTGATGGTAACACTAAGAGAATAATCTGCGATGTTGCCACTACAGGGTAACTAGGGGGGTAAAGACTCAGAATTAATATTATTACGTGCTATGGTTCTAAATATGAATGAATATATGTACGGTATATACGGCCGACTGTACAGTTGATAAGATATAGTTATGTACGTAATTTGTAATTTAATTGATATGGTAAACGCCACGTTGTTAACGTATTAAGTCGCGGTAACACACCAGAAGCCAAGCACAATAGATTTATAATCAGATCTGGTATTTTAAGACTTGAGACTTGAGATTAAAGGCGCCACTTTAAAACACTAAATGAACACTATATTGCATTTCGTAATGACATTAATAAAATGTTATTACATTGGAGATTCGAAATGTCAGGTAGGATGCCATCTGGTAAATAAACTGACGATTTTAGGAGTATGATGTTTGGTAATAGATTGAATTGCAATCAAAGTGGTTATAGTTCAAGTTATTATTATAACGTGCTTATACCACACTTTTTCTTAAGTGAGTGAAGTGAGAGAAAGAAACTTAGTTATAAGTTAGTTACTACCATGTTATCAATTACGACGTGGTAAAAAATAGTTACTTGTCATGCCACTTGTCACTTGTTCTCAATGGTAATTTCGCAATTAAGTGACGTATTTTGATGTTTATAAATGTAATAAATTTATTGAGGTTTGTTTTCAAAATGTTTTCAATACACTTTATAGATTATGGTAAAAGTGTATCATAGATGGAATATAATTATAACTGTAGTTCTTCTATTATGCATTAGGCAGCGAACATTTTTGACTCAAAATTTACATAGTAAAAGGGATGTAAAACTCAGTGGCGGCATTTTATAACAACTATCGTGTCCAAATGACAAATTACGCACATTACAGAGAATAAATAATGTAGTTTGAAAAATGGCATTCAGTGTGAACCGAGCACAGCTACACTAAAGTGCCCCCTAGCCGGTCACCTAGTCGAGTCGGTGAAGCGACCGAACGTGGCAAACAGCGCCGTACTCACGGCGAGAGGTGCCTAGAACTCGAAGCAGCGACCGAGGTTGACGTACTTCTTGAGCGCGTAGGGCAGCGGCAGCTCCTTGACGCCGCGCTTCATGAGGATGGAGAGGCGCACGCGGCGCGCGTCCTGTCCGCGGCGCGGGCGCAGCTCGTCGAGCGCGCGCGCGTGCGCCGCCGCGTCCCCGTCGGAGCGACGCTTGCGGCGTCGCGCCGCCGGGCTGGCGCGCTCCGACCCGTCCGAGCGCGACGACATGGACGCCGAGCGCGCGCCCAGCGCGCAGCGCCCGCGCTTCTGGCGCCGCCGACGACCTGCGCGCGGACAGACATGCGTCATACACGATAGCCTTTGCGATGCATACAAAACAAAAAGCCGACGAAATACTTCTGCCGTCATAAGGAAAAAAGACGTATCACTACATATTATAAAACAAAGTCCCTCACCGCGTCTGTTTGTCTGTTCGCGATAGTGTCCAACTGAACTTTCGGTTTCGGCTACTAACCAGCCGAAACTTTGGCCGAAACCGAAACTTAGTTCGGAAGATTTCACACTGCACATATCCAATCTAGGCGGTCAAAATTATTTCTTTTGATTTTGTTATTCTAAACCGATTTCTTTATTGACTAGAGCTATGAAATGTGTTTAATGACATATAAATATATTATTTTCTTAAAATTACATAGGATAAATAAAACATTCATTTAAATACTAGGTATATTTTTATTTTTGTTGATAACTTAAACATAATAAAGACTGCATTTACATTAAAATATTAAAACTATGATGATGAGTGCCAAGGTTTTTCGTCATCCTATCCAATCTCTTCGTCTTCTGAAACTTCCTCTGAGCCGCCTTCCTCATCATCATCGTTAGTGCGAGGAGGTTCAGCTGCAATTATCAGATCAATTGCATCTTTTGTAAAGGCATCGTCTTCTTTTTGGGGGTTGGTCTTAAGTAATCATGGGATCTGAGCTTAGTAATAGTCTATTTATTACATCAAGATTGCATGACACGCTTGAAAATTTTCTTGCGTAGTTTTGCCTATACAATCTTATATGTTTATTGCGTGCCTCAGCGGCTTCTTCATATAGCAACCCAATTGGCAATAATGCATTTTCCATCACAGTTGCACCGTGGACTAGGATCTTGTGCATCGAGGAATTGAATTTGAATTTGAATTTTGAATTTTGTAGAATGACTTACAGTTGGTAAATCATATTAAAATCAACGCCTGTGATTGCCGCAGCTAGCTCTGGATTGGTGAAAATCTTCTGCTTGTATTCCCATCATTGGTGTTGCCAAATCCAGCTTTAGGTGCATCTACTATCAAACCAGTCACCCGTCAGAATTTTGCTTAGATTTCTTTTTTCCTTTCATTAACAATGGCTTTGTCTGCTTCTGATCTTAACTGCCATTTTTTAACGGTAAGTTTGTACGAAAGGTGCAAAATGCTTTCGAAAAAACGAATCCTGGCGTGCAAAATAATCCTAATCCTAATCCGAACGATAGTGCATCAACATCGACATCTTTTTTGTTTAAATTATTAAATTCTATGGAGGTTGCGCCGCAAATGTAGCACCTCATAGTTGAGGTTGTAAGTATTACGGCATTACATACTTTCCCATCTACCATAGTAAGTGCCATTATATGTTTCACTGAATATGACTTGTCTTCCAATGTAAATTTGGTATTTTGTAAGGAACTAATGGCACTTTCTACGTGTTCTATTTCTTTTCGGGTAATATGCACAGTTTCTTTGACGAATCTGATTCTAATGGTACGACAATGTCGCGGTGACGATAGGGTTGGGTTCTGCCATATTACTTTATGCTTATTTCCACCACAAACTAACTGAACGGGCACAAAGCTACATTGAAAAATATTGCTATCAGTTTCAGTTTCATTTTGCATCTTTTATTTAAATTGTGTCTGCTGTGAGCCATCACAACCCCACTTGCAAATAAGTTTTGAAGTGTTACGTTCTTCTAGACTTAAGTTATTAATAACCTCCTTCAAACACGTTAACAATCTTGTAACAGTATGGTTATGTAAATCCTAAAGTTTGACTTCAGCGCATATTCCAGTCACCTCATAAGATTCTTTAGTGGGATAGCAGTCGCTTTTTGATTTTTGTAGCAAACTATAACTAGGATATAACTTTTTATTGGTGCTTCTAATTATCTCATATTGTCGCCGAGAGAGATCAGCTGCCAGAAACATAAAAGAGCTAATAACAGCGTTATTTGTTTTCCATGGTCTTCTTGAACATTTTCATACGCTTTCTTTAACTTCGTAGCTCTCTTTGGAGAACTAATAATTTCTTTCAGTATATTCGAAGCATCTCTTTTTCCAGAAGTTTGTAAATTTGTTTGTGCAGCATGCATTAACACGTCATCATCTACAACACTACGAAATTCTTCAGTTTTTTTCTTTTACTTCTTCTTTTGCTCAATTCTGTGAATAATTTTGATGGTCTACCCGATTTTTGTCTTTTGCAACCATTCGTCAAGGAATCTTTTTTCTATTTTGTCTGCTTTCTTACACCTCAATCTGAATTCGTATTTTATATACGAAAATTTTTGCTTCAATTTACTTATTTGATCATCAGAATAGTCTTCGCAAGACAACAGGGTATGTTTCCAAATATTTAAACTTTTCAATATTAGGTAAGCTTTGCTCTTGCATTTTATCGTACAGCGATTTACGGGTTACTATCCTTATACCTGAGCAACCGGATGACCTTGGAACATAATAAATACCCCGTTAACATAATCTAAATATTTAATTAAATATGTGTAGTTTTTTCACTATCATGGTTATTGACGCATAAGTCGTGAAAATGCGAAAAAGTGCGGTTGATTTGATGATGATTATGTTGCACAAACTACTACCTTCTAATTTCAACAAAAATTACAACCGGGACTCACCCTGAAATACAACAAAAACCTTTTTATACGCTAAAATGAGGTCGAAATTTTTGTTTGCAGCCAAAATATTATTATTACATACAAAAAACACAATAATTACATCAAAAAGTATGTGTTCTTACCTGCATGTTCAAGATCCATCACAATTTTTTTAAACTTAGCACTTAACATATATTTTATACTTTTTAACTAAGATTGTTACACCAAAAAGCCGAGAAAGATATGGACACTTGTAGTGACGGTCAAGTTCCGACTAAAATTACGGCCCGCGCGCAGCCGATGAGGTACGGGGAAAGGTTGCCTATTGTTCTCTATTTATTTAACTTGACTATAACCCGGTTTTTTACTACCTGCTTTGAGATTTAAAAATGGACTTTTGACCGGCTAGTTCACTTAAATACCCGTATGTGCAACGTTTAGAAGTTATTATTTTGTTCTTGAGATGAAAGAATGTTGTTTGTTTTTGTATCTAAACATGTTAGGTAGAAACTATATTTTATATTTTTAGATATGTACCTTTGATTTTATGTTATTCGTAAATAATATTAAATAGCATTAGTGCGCATACTTATTTTAAAAAACCTACTTATTTTAAAAACCACAAATAATTTAGTTTAATTAAGGAGTGATAAAATGTTGTCAGCGAGAGATGTCGTGCGGTGTTCCACAGGGATTGGCTCTGGGTCCGCTCCTGTGGAACATCGGTTACGACTGGGTGCTGCGAGGTGCGCTCCTCCGTGGCGTCGGCGTCATTTGTTACGCCGACGACACACTTGTCTCCGCGAGGGGTAAGTCGCACAAGTTGTCAATCGTATGCGGCGGTTGGGCCTCAAGGTGGCCTTGTCTAAATCCAAGGCCGTATGTTGCCACGGCCCTCGGAACCGGCCAGGGTCCCACATCATGGTAGGAGGGGTCTGCGTCGCTGTCGAGCCAACCCTTAAGTATCTTGACGACTCTATGGCGTGGTTAGTGTAACCGACTGCCACACCTGAGGTCGCGGGTTCGATTCCCGCACAAGTAAAACATTTGTGTGCATGAATATGGATGTTTGTCTTGGTCTGGGTGTTTCTGTGTTTCTATGTATAATATGTATGTATTTACAAAAAAAAAAGTATTTATGTATGTTTATCCATTGTCTAGTACCCATAGTACAAGCTTTGCTTAGTTTGGGCTAGATGGTGTTGTGTGTATGTGATAGAATATAGAATATAGAATAGAATCTGGGTCTCTTGCTAGACAGCCGATGGGATTTTGTAGCCCACTTTTGTCGACTGGTCCTCCGTCTTCTGGGCGCGGCAGGTGCGCTCGCGCGTCTGCTACCCAACCAGTTTGGGGAGATAACCTGACGGCCCGTAATATCTTAGCACAGCCACAGGCCACAGCGCGCCATGGCCGTCAGGTTAATTAATTCGCGCGGCCCCGTCGATTGCGGTTTTGTCGAGGAACACCGTGGTAGGTTTAGTCGGTATTCCGGGAGGTCCATTATTATCTTCATTACCATCTTTCTCTTTTACCCCGGTGAGTCCGACATAACCCCTCCGCCCGCCCCCGCAGAGGGGTATGCGATAATTAATTCCCCCAAGTAAAAAAAAGGAAATTAATTGTTATGTCATCCAATCATTAGTTCAAATATTGGAGAATTGAATAATTAATATGTAAAAATAATACTGATTATGACTAACTATTTGTTTTCCCCCAAAAACATGACCTTATATGGATGTGGAAGACCAAAGCCGAAATTCGGTTTCAGTTTCGGTTTCGGCCGTAAAAACTAGTTGACTAGTTCGCGATAACCTACCCTAACCTGAACGGATTTTCATGCGGATTTCACTATCAGACAGAGTGATTCATGAGTAAGGTTTAGATATATAATTTGTTACGGTATTGTACTACCCGTGCGAAGCCGGTACCGATCACTAGATCAACATATTTTTCGAAATTTATTTTGTTACGAATTTAGAATCCGTAAAATAAGTCGCATCTGCCAGTATGTTTTATATTAAATGTAAAATACTGGTAGAAACATCATTTTTCCTTATGACGGCAAACGTATAGTCACCAGCGATCGAAGTGCCGAATTTTTGCTCCCCAGGCGGACAAAGGGCAATTGCATTTTTTTTGACACACGAAATTCTTAAGTGCTCCAAACACGCATCGAACAATGCCCGGTAAAAGTCAATGTCAAGTGCCAAGGCAAAAGAAATAAACATGCATTTGTATTGAAATTAAAATTCTCAAATTCTTCAGGCATAAAAATTCCGTAATAGCTTACCCCCAATCTGTTCATCCTCGGACATATTATTATCCGAGCGTTCTTCTGCGGGTTCCGACTCTTCACCCTCGTTGGACTCCGTCTTGACCGGCGACGACCCACTAGACGTGGTGGTACCCTCCCCGATACCACTGTCCAACTTCTTCCTCTTCTCCTTCGAAATCTCCGCCGTATCCTCCTCACTAGAAGACGCTCTTTTAGTCTCCGTAGTACGTTGCCACTCTATCTCTGTTCGGGATGAACAAGCGACATCTTTACCCAAGTAGATTTCTACTTCAGCCGGCACTCCCTTCATCTTCTCTGATCCTTTCTTGCCATCCTTACTATCGGTGCCCTCAGACTTCTCAACTTTCTCAGATTTAGTATCGCCGTTATGTGTACCGTCACATTGAGGCGCGCAACCATTTTTTCCGTCACCCTGAAACTCGAAGGTAATAAGGCCACGGTGCGTGCGTATTGGCGCGGGCAACTGCAGGTTACCGAATCGGGCAGGCTTGGGGGACTTATCAGCCGTTGCTGATCTGTTGGACCCGTCGGAATGTTCGGATTGTTCGGAGTTACCGGAGTTGTCGGTTTCGGAACGGTTGGATCTCTCAACTTGGTCAGGTCGGGGTCTGCTGGGCCTGCAAGGTCTCCGGGGCACAATGGGTCTTACGGTTCTGGCTGGGCTATCGCCGTCATCGCCATCATCGGCGTCACCATCGCCGTCTTCTCCCTCGTCTGACGAAGACGACGATGATGAAGATGATGAGGGTGAGTCAAGTGAGTCAAAGCGAAGAGCTCCAGCGACTCGGTTCTGGCCCATACTCAGCACGAGGCTCAAGAGTGCATTCATTTCATTTGCACCGTTGACGTGGTCCAGGTCATGGAGTGCGTTGAGTCCTTCTAAAAGAAAAGTCCTTATTAAGATAGTGATAATTCAGTAAGAATAAATAAAATAAAATGTTAAAGTATTCTTGTAAACTTTGAATTAAAACGCTGTCATGCGCTTTCTTTCTGTCACCATATGAAATTTTGATATTGGTTGGTGGCCGCGCCACTAGAGACGCTCGCATACAAATGTGATACACGTACCGACATCGCTGTCGTCCTCGATGGGTATGCAGATGCGTCGCGGGCAAGAGTTGGGCGGCTGTGGGCGGCGCGGCGGCGGCTCGCGCAAGCGCGGGTGTCGCGACAGGAGAGACGCGCGCATGCCAGCACGGACCACGGCGCGGGACAGGACCTGCAGGCGAGGGGGACACTGCTCCTCTGGAAAACAAATATCACAGTTCTAACGACGTCCAACTTGTGTTTACCACAGAATACCAAAATTCAGTTAGTCGATGCACATTTCGTCAAAACATCAATGACCGATGATAGTATATCACATCAAATGAACTAATGGCCGATTCACGATTTGCCGATGAACCATTGATGTTTCGACTAAACTATTCAGGTTTAGTCAAAACATCAATGGTGCATGTATCATGTGACTAACAGAATTTTGGTATACTGTGGTAAACTCGGACAACATATTTTTCGACTGGATTCCACAAAAATGACATAAAATTAAACCTCATTTTTTTATTACCCTTAGTAACAATCGAGCCAGCGGCCCAACTGGTGGTAATTGGATACCAATGCACATAACCTTTAGCAATGCGAGGCTCCTACACAACCAAGTTACTGCCTACCGTGGTCACAATAATCTTTTTAACTCGTTTGAAGGACAAGACTCAGGAAGCCTTTCGTCAGATTATTTATTCCATAGCCTACTCGTGTATATGGCGTTAGCTCAGTGGGGAGACCAACAGAATGCAATGCAGAGAGTCTCGGGTTCGAACCCACGTCGCGTATCTCTCTCTGACTTTCGGAAGTTATATGACTTTTCGAAATTATGTGCGTATTGATTGACAATTATCGCCTGCTCCGTGCCTCGGAGAGCACGTTATGCCGTCGGTCCCGGCTGCCATGAACATCTATGGGAGTCGTTATTGGGAAGTCAGTGCCCTATAATATCCTGACACTGGTCTAGCCTTAGGGTATCGTTAGCCTTCGGGTTGCGGAGGTCAGGTAGCAGCCGCTCCGTATAAAAACTGATATCCAGTCAAATCCGGTTAGACTAGAAAAGCCGACCCCAAGTGACTTGGGAATAATAAAGGCTAGGGAGAAGAAGAGACTCGTGTATATGGGAGAAATGATAATTGAAAACGCCATGCCGTTTGGAAACGGTTCCACATATAACTGTCTTATTTTACTACATGAGCAAAAAATTCTATCTTTTTCTTGTTTTCATGTTTTTGGGATTGTTTGAGCGACGCAGGTGATACCATAAAGAATTGCTTTTCCTATCTATTAAAAGAAGAAAGTTGGTACAATTCTTACCAAGTTTCAGGAGGTCAGAGGCCTCCTCTTTAGAAGGGACCCTGAGGGTCGCGAAGGACACGTTAAGCAGGTTCCGAGACGACCAGCCGTCGATACAGGTGCGCTTGATTTGCACCAGGTTGTCGTTCAGCGGCATCACCAGCACGCCGCCCACCTTGCCACAAACACACCACCACGTAAACACTAGGCATAATATTTATAAACCTTTATTAATATTGTATAGTACATATGAGTATTTAGAACAGCTGCGATTGTAGATCTTAACGGTTCTACTTAAAGTGTAATTTCTATCAAAGACAAAATTGACAAGACATGTCTGTCTAAAATGAAAGTTACAGTCGCTATGTTTCTTTGATTAATTTTACGAATTTTCATTTTATTTGTTAATGTAGTGAATGAAATGTGTGTTTGGTTCATTCTCGTGGCAAAAGAATGTGGTATGATTGCGGCCGTAAGTGAGGTTCAGAGTTTAATACTCGAGTTTAGCGAAACACGGATATCGAAATCTGTAGGTCCACTATAAAACGTTAATACCGAAATTTCGAGCCTACTGTTGGTACTATTAGTACCATGAAATACACGAAAAAACGCTTTGATCATCCTAAGCTCTACTCACTATTCTACAGTGAATTGTGCTGAGCAACGAATTAATGACATTTTGAAAAAGAAATCCATAGGAACCTTGCGATGGGAATAATAATCGTAATATTTTGTTCGCCTGAACTGAAATTTTACTGAAATTTTCGTGGTAGGCCTACAGGTCCGGATATTGCTATTGGTTAAAATTACCAATAAATAAATAAATTTACTTTTCCAAGAACAATTACAAAATAGATATATAAAGACAAAAAAAACGAAAGGTTGTCCAAAAAAATACGAAATACAATTTGGACAGCTGACTCTTAAACTAAGTAAAAAATACTTGTATCTCGGGAGCCATATCCCTCCTAATAAGTGATGAAAACTACAAATACGAAATAAATAACTCATATAAACAATCAAATGTAAGTAAATGATGAACTAATTGCTAATTAAAAGTATTTCAGGTAAATCATGAACTAATTGCTAAAATATTTAATACCTTTAATACCAGCAGCGAGTCTAGATTCGAGCCCATAATATGGTGATAACTCATTCCCTATTACATAGACCATAAAAACATAGCGACGTATATATAATACACCTATGCCTACATGTTTCAACATAATAAGTAGCCGCGTGTCTGTATATAGATATATTGTACTGTGAGCAAAACCAGCACAAAAATAAATCCTATAAACAACCGTATATTATTATGGGTATATTAAAGAAATACAAATAATTAACATCGTACTCTTAACTAAACAAATTTAAACTCTGTTGCATTTAGTTAATTGCCTAACTTTCAAATTTAGAGTTAACTCACTGTTTTATTAAGAGTGCATCATATTTCTGAAACCTATTGCTGTTATATTAATAACTAGCTTTTAAGCGCGGCTCCGCCCGCGTGGTACCTACAAAGTAGCCTATGTCCTTCCCCAGATTTTAAACTATATCTGTACCAAATTTCATCTAAATCGGTTGAGTGGTTTAGCCGTGAAAAGGTAACAGACAGACAGACAGAGTTACTTTCGAATTTATAATATTAGTAAGGATTATTTTCATACTACTTTAGCTCCCAGAACAATAAATAAAAAGGTCCACGATATATATTTTTTAATTTAGCCATATAGGAAAATATCAGTTACCATTAAAATTCAGAACAGAAAAAATAGTGACTTAGTTATCTGTTACCAGGTCGCGTATATAGAAAAGCTACTTCAGTACGTCTCCGCTGAACTGAATTAGCATTTTCTAACGATAAACACGCGTAAATGAAAAACCCGAAACAAACTTCGAAATAACTACATTATATACATAAATATAAATAATTAGAAAATGTAGAGTAAAAAAAAAAAAAAAAAAAAAAATACATATATATTTATTTATGTGGATATATATACGTATATGTGTTATATATTGCGTACCAGCACTCACATATATGTATATACTAATAACATACAGAAAAAAAAAAACTATATATTATATATATATATATCTAAACCTCCTGCCTTCATTGCCATGATAGCCACATCTAGCTGTATTTGTGTTTGTTACTTTGGATCCGTGTTTGCTTGGTTGGTGATGTTGACAGTGATACGTTTAACATAAAATTATAAGTTTACCCACTTTATGTTTATATAAAGTTTTACTTTCGTCTATTTTTCTGTACGCTCATTTATTGTAAATATGGATTCTCAGTAAGTGAATTATTGTAATTCTTATGAGAATAAAGTTCTTAAACCAGAAATGTTGCTCCAATACGTCTCAGAGGGTGATGTACTGCAGTAGGATTTCAAGTTTTATAACGCGCCGCAAAGTAGGTATCCTAATTCTGTTAGTCAACGTGAAACTCATACTAAAGAAAAGCTAAGAAGAACTATATAAGTTGCTGGACAAAAGATAAAGTAGGTATGTAGCTTGACAAATAAAGCAAATACAGTAAGAAAAAAGGTACCAGAAAAGAAAATAGTGCGTTAGGTTAGGTTAGAACTGCGACCATACAATGTAGAAACAATTTTATTTACACAAACAAACAAACAAAATTACCTCATCCTTCCTCCTGATATTCCCATGTCAGTACAACAATTGAGGTTATCTTTTTGCACTTGCTAATTACGGACATAAATAAATCGCACGTGTTACGCATGCAGTGATCATCGGCGCGCGCAGAGCGAGATAGAAAATACGCAATAAGTTGCTTATCTTCTTCCAAATCTTGCCTACTTCTTCTCATGAAAGCTCTACTCTGACAGGCATTTTCTTCAATGTATAATTTTTATTTCCTTTTAATTATTCTATTTTTATTAATATACCTTATATAGGTAATTGACGTGTCCAAGAATTATTTGCATATTTTTATGGAAATAAAGATTTCAATTTATTCATACTGTGTGCGTGTGATACCAATATCTGCATAGAGAGACGTATCGCGTTAGCTTTTCAAAGACAACTTTGTGATTCAAGTACCAGAAATCCTACGCCAATACGTCACGCGAGCTTGACGAATAAGATGAGAGTTTCTAGTACATCTAAATGCTTATTAACTTAGAAATCCTACTGCAGTACATCACCCTCTGAGACGTATTGGAGCAGCACTTACGCGTGTTTATCGTTAGGAAATGCTAATTCAGTTCAGCGGGGACGTACTGAAGTAGCTTTTTAATATACGGTACCAGGTTCACGATATTTCAGAGTGGAACAGCCATAAACGTTTGATCCGTCGTCAAGGGTATGACCCGGACCATGACACCATCACAAGCAATGATATTAGACTGAGCATGACGACCCTGGACATAAAAACTCACAGGAAATTACGTTAATAATATTTTGTGAGTACTGTTAATGAACATTGTCGTCGTACCGATTTTTCATGTAATAAATGATAATATTCTTCTTAACACCACTACACTTACAAGTTATATAAGTTGCCTATATGCATCCCTATGTACTAGCATACAACACGCCTGATTGAAATTGGCTACCGTAGCGGTCGAGATTTATCGCGCAGTACCAAGGATATCACGTATGCATTGCCGTGCATAAGGTTGAAAAATAAAAGATAGGATGAGGGAGACTAGAGTTGTATTTGAGTTCTCAGATCGCTTACTTACCGGGCGAAACGCAGTAACAGTGGTAGGTACCATTATTAGCCGTTTTCCTGTAAGAGGATAGTACTGCCCCGGGTGAGTGGCCATAATCGGACAATCACTCAATAATTGGCAACGGAGGGTGCTCTTCGCGAAGAATCCACTAATGGGGAACACTAACAGATTCTTCGCGAAGAGCACATTAATAAAGTCTATCACAATAGAATTTGAGAAAAAGGCAAACAACTTTTAGTGACTTTTATCATAAAATATATTTCTGTAAAATAAATTTATGGATATTTATCAAAAGAAGGACTTTCATACGGCTCATTGTATTCATTAACTACTTTTCAAAGAGAGTTTGAATTTTCTAAATGACTTTATATTTAATTAGGCATGAAACGATTGTTTACATAAAATATTAATTCTATTCGGACAGAGTATAGTGCGATATATATAAAACACAATACAAGGCTCTCCCATTTTCTGTGGAAGTATGTCCCCAATCTGATAGTATTGCTTCAGCTGGCCTAAAATTCCAGGCTTAACCTGCCTCGTTCCTCTTGACAGTTTTATTTTTCTGAGCATTTTAGCCTTATTACCGCGTCACCTTTATAAGAGTTGCTAATCTTCTTCCAAATTTTGCCTGCTTCTTCTCATGAAAGCTCTACTCCTCGAACAGGCATTTCTTCCAATGTTAAATATTTATTTCCGTTTTATTACTCTATTTTTTATTAATATACCTTATATAGGTAATTGACGTATCCGTATTTGCACATTTTTATGGAAATAAAGTTTTTTGTCTTTGACTTTAACAATTTAACTTAGATCCTTATAGCACTGTATCGTCTCCGTTTTAACAGGATTTTCGTCCAACCATGTTGAATCCTCTCATTTGGTTACTCTTATTACAATTGTTAACCGCTTTAGTATGTTTTACTTTATATTGGTAACCCAAACATTTAATTATATGCACTTATTAATCTGTCAAATCCTCACATACATACACTCCTCCTTATTCCTGTTACAGCTACTAGGTAAACCTTTTAGAAAATTAAATATTATTATCGGTACCTAATTTATATAGGTATTCAATTAAATGCACTCATATAACTATACATTATAGTTATATACTTATATAACTCTCCAGTTCTGTAATACTTTCTTATTCAAGTACGTCGTGTCGTATTTCTTAGAGATAATTAGATTAAATACTTATATTTCGGTTACAGTAACGGGCCTTGCTCACAACCATATAGAAAAATTTAACAAGCTTTAATATGAAACTGGATAACAAAGCAGACTGCCTAATTTTATCCATCTTGCATTATTATTATTTAAAATTGCAATGCTTTTTTAAATAATAATTTTTGTCGTCAGTATTCTTCACAGACAGACTATTAGATTGTACGCTCGTACAACTCAACAATTTTATAGCAACCATATAAATCGTAAAATAAAATTTTACAAGCAAACATACAATCAGTTAGATATTTTTATTGTATTTTCATCTATATTTATAGGAACTGACCTTGATAAGCTGCTTGAAGTAATTATGATATTGCTCGGGGCACGCAGCGCCGCAGTAGACGCGGTCGTAGGGCGCCTGCAGAGGAGCCAGGCACAGCCCATTACCTGGCAACAAAACATTTATATAATCACCACAGTCTATTAATCCAGGAATCTATCAATTTAGAACCACTTTTTTGGAAACCAATTGTCTTTACATCAAATCATTTTTACTTTGTTTTCAAAAGCCACAGACATAGCTTAAAACAGAAATTAAAAACGCTGGCAAAAAGCAAAGGACAAGCAAGAGTAGTTCTTGCAATAGACTCACCGCCATAGAACTTTGGCTCGCAGAAGTCAAACTCATCCAAGGTTGGGGAGTTCTCGATGAACTGACTAAGCTTCTTGAGTGCATATTCCAACACATATGGATGAACTTCTACTCCATGGTTGATGCCACCAGAGCCAATAATCAGGCCCACCAGGGTGCTGAAGTAGCCAGTGCCGGATCCAATGTTGAGGAACGAGAGCCCCGGCTTAAGCTCCAGTCCTTCTAGTACTTCGCTAAAGGTAGAACGAGGAACAATATGTATTATTCAATACTTGCTAAATATGAAAAGGATAACACACAAACTGAAATATAAAAATACATTAATCCTTTTTCCTGTTAGCTTCACAAGCCATCAGAAAAGATGTAACACATCAATTGTTAGGATGTGGATTTAAAGGGTTGTGTGTATTGTGTGTGAATGATTGTCAGACCTTAGGGCCAGACAGTCAACATAGAAATAGGCACTTATGACAATCTGTATTGACAGCATTCCATGAATACTTTCTGGCAGTGCTTTTACAAATAGTTTACTGATAAGAAAACCCAGTAACATCTTTGCCTGAACCATGTTGTAAACTCAGGATCTGGAATTATCATGAGTGTTTGTTACTTTTGACCTGTCACAATAGAGTCAAACTTACAAGTCTACGTAATGAAGATCATCAGAGACATCAAAATTAACATAAGTCTATATAATGAAGATCATCATCACAGACAGAGAAAATAATTATGAGGAAGCATGAGAAGATCATATTAAGACATCTCCAGATGTCTCTTAAACCAGAATGACAAATGGAATTTATTAAACAATAAACATATTATAGTCTGTCACTTACTACAACAACATAGTAAAGATATAAGCATAGAGATAATAATATAAAATCTGAACAATAATGATGACCATACAGACAATTACTGATAAAACCAAGGCATGTTGTAAACAGATAACTTAACTTCAATTTACAATGTTTAACAGATAACATAACATTGATTTACATTTTTTTAAATGTTATTTCATAATTAGGTAAAAGTAAAGCATTTCTTAACTGTTTAAACGAGTTTTGTAATAATAATTAAGATATGGTTAACCAGTTCATGCTGTATTCCTAAATTTTATGATTTTTGTAGTGACTGTACCAACACAAAACTCACTTTACCAAAATTGGAATCAGGAGACAACATCAAATACAAGTCTCACTAGTGAAATAATACCACCAGTTGAGTTCTCTCATTTTAAGTTTATTCACTTTCATCTCACAATTTGAAGTTCAGATGCCAGTGCCCAGATGCAATAGTTTTTGATTCTAAATATAGTTATATTGACTTATTAGGGCTGATGTTATGACATACTTTATGGCTATTTTTGTGGTAAGTACATTTTGTTTACAACTTTTTAACTATGCCTATCAGAATAATTATTGTGTTATAAAAGTAGAATGTTTATACATTTGTGTTTAACTTTATAACATATAAACCATAGAAATATTGGAATGTGCAGATAGGTTATTCACTTTGAATAGTTGCAGGGAGGCTGGTTTTATAAATCCCAATATCTGTCTGTGTAATAAAAGGAGACCCCAACCACTAGGTAAAGAAGGACCAAATGTTTACGAAAATAGATATTTTATTTATTTATTTATCAATTGTGACCAATCTAAGGATCCAAGTTACTATGTAAGCCTTCCAAAAGGTTGCATGTTTTTCTGATATAAAATGTTACCAGTAAAAGAGAAACAAATAACAATATCATATTAGAGAGCTATTTGGCATATCTCACTACACAGATAGATATTGCATTAACAAACCCTGCCTCTCTGCAACTATTTGTAGTAAAAAGCAATATTCCAAAATTAATACATCCATTTTAGTGTTCTTTTATGTGTTACCCTCATTTACATTACAATCTAGCTGATAGACTAATTAGTTATTCAATATTAACATAAACTGCTATGTTGACATAAAACTCCTAACTTAGGTAGCATCTAATAACACTGTCCTTAGCTATAATCTACTTTATTTAAGTGTTCTTCACACAATGCACATAACACAAAACTTGATTTCTATCTCTGTTCACTACATTAACTCAAATGGTTTCATAAGTTTTAGTCTTCTGACTGAATCAATGTTTCCAAAAAGCTAGATTGCCTCTATGTTCACATGATGTACTCTCTATTTGTGTGCTTCTACATATATCTATATTATAAATGTATACATACATAACAACAATATACATGATGTCTAGGTTAAGGGCCTGGTGGAGATCAGTTATTTATACCATACCTTTAAGAATAACTATAAGTAAATTGTCTTTGATTCATCCAAGAGAAAGAGCAATCATCAAGGCATCCACTTGATGATTGCTCTTACTGGTATTAATATTGCATTGCTGAATATAGCAATAAGTACATGTAAATACATAATTTATTTAATGTAACTCTAACATTCATTAGTGTTACTTTGTAAACTAAATGAATAACATATTTATTTGTATAACAAACTTTGCTACAAGTTATAATAAGTACCAATATTATTTCACACACATTTTATAAATACCAACACTTTCCCTTTTAACCCAGCTAGTTAACTGCTGGCATCAAGACAAAATGCTTGTATCATTATATCTGGATATGGTTAAGCTGACAGAATAAACAAATAACATACATACCCACATTAAGTTAGTTGTTGTGGTTAAGTGACCTACTAGTATCAGTTAAGTTGACCATATAAATCTTTGGACAACAACATAATCAATAAACAACCTATAGTAACCAACATTGGTTTCAGATATCTGTCAACTGCTTGGCCATAAGATAAATGCTGTTTTTAACATTTGCAATGTTGTATGCATTGATCCTAAGTACATAATGCCATAACATTGAAATTTCATAGATGCACTAGAATGATCTATTGATTATACATTATTTAGCAACTACCCCCATTTGGTTGTGCCACCTACCTGTAAATACATGGTGCAGACATATGTAAAGGCCCATTCCGCCAAGCTAAGTCCTTATATGCCTGGTCTCTGGCCTCAGGTGTCATGTAATCGGCTCTGTCCAGCACGCGGAACACTCGCTCTACCGCCCGCGTGCGGATGTAATTCCCGCCCATCAGATTGTCTATCAACTCATTATTGTCACGCCCGGAGCTCACCGCACCACCCATCTTGTTTGTTTTGCTGCACTTATCTTCTTCTACTCTCCCTCCACACACCGCCTCAGCTGATTGAAATTGTGACGTCACAATTGTTTTTCAACATATTTTTTACACCACAACTCGCAAACCGTAACTCCGATGAATAACAATCGATTCTCACAATATCTGTACACAATAAATTCAATATTTGCACAGGTTCCGTGACAATATAGAGAAGTATTACCAAAATCTTTTTCCACTTCACAAGCAGACTTGACATTTGTTTTCGTTGTCACAATTTATCGACTGCGCAAAATATTATTCCAAAATTAGACAAAGAACAACCAATCAGTGATTAGCAACAAATAGAGGTGAGACTAGAGAAAAGAAATTGAGAACATAGATAACATTGCTTATAAACAAATGAAAACGATTAGCTACTCATGATAATTTTTATAACGTGTATAGTATAACTTATAAAACACTCTATTATAGGGTATATTGATTCTGTGATAAAATAATGATATTTGTATTTAGGGACAGAAACTAAAAATATGTTAGCCACGTCGAATAGGTCAAAAACTACAGAATAATGACAGCTTTCTCTATAGTCTCTGACAAAAAAATGACAGATCATCAAACCACGGGATTGGGGATGTGATTTATTTATTTTTATAATTTTCTGTGTGAATAAACTTGGTATAATTTCAAATTTAACAGTGTCAGGTGATTTTCTATTTGTTTATATCAAATTTTATGGATAGTTCCTTATTACAGTAAATCCCACAAAGTTTTGTCGTGTCACACTGGGAACGTCATTTTGGTGGTGATAAGGTTTTATGTTAAATATTTATAATAATTGTCGTGATTAGTGCACGGATGTTTTTTAGAACAGTGCGATGGCTGAGACGAGTGAAGCGCGGGCAAGCCCGTCAGCGCCTGGCGGCGACGCTGGCGGTGAAGAAGACAAACATGATGAACGTATGCTGGAGTGCAACATCTGCCTGGACACGGCCCGAGACGCAGTCGTGAGCATGTGTGGACACCTGTTCTGGTACGCCAACCTCATTCCACCATCCTAAATATCCTAAAATGGAAAACAACTAAAATTATAATTGTATTTATGCAAATGTTGTTCTAAAATGCAAATTTGTAATGTTTTATGTTCATTCACTTACTGTGACTGTAATAAAACTGACTTCATTAAAGCAAGACTTATACTACACAGTAATTTAAAACTATGGTTCTTGAGGATTGATATTCTTGCATGTTATAGAACTTACTGAACTAAATACTATTATGTTGCAATTTCTAGATGAGCTGTGTTAATTTTTGTAAATATTATTTACTAGATGTGCCTGCGGTTTCACCACCGTTTATCATTACTGCGCCGCCTCTGTGGGTCGTGGCGTGATTTTATATAGGCTATAGCTTCTGAGATTAGCGCGTTCAACCACACAAACAAATGTTTCAGCTTTATAATATTAGTATAGACATGAAGTAAAATAGGTAATTAATTAAGATGTTTTTTCCACATGGGTAGCTAAAATCTGTTGCACAATACATTTCATCTACTACATTTGTCCCAAATAAATGTGGTGAACCTATAGCAAATATTATGAATACTGTGTTATATTTCAATGGAAACTTGCTGACCCGTTTTTGATAATACTACTTAGTTAACCCGCGCAACTTCGTCTGCTCCAATTAAGAGAATTTTCCCCATTTAAATAAAATTTTCGTTGCTGCTCCGCTGGTCGTAGCGTAATGTTATGTACCCTTCCACGTTAAATGGGCTATCCAACACTAAAATAATTTTTCAATTCAGAGCTGTAGTTCCTGAGATTAGCATGTTCCAACAAACAAACAAACTCTTCAGCTTTGTAATATTAGTATAGATTTGGTGTGAGTGCTTGTAGCTTCAAAAATGACATACAGTCACACATATCACTGTTAATATATACATCTGTTACTGCATAACTAAATCATATCTATTAGTAACTAAAAACTTGCTGGATGATTAAAAAGAGTGTTAGTCAAAATATTGAGAAGAAAGAGAGAGATTTTTTATTATTCTATTTTGTAATAATTGTTCAACTTGAGAGCAGCGATAGCTCAGTGGGGAGACCAACAGACTGCAATGCAGAGGGTCTCGGGTTCGAACCCATGTCGCGCACCTCTGACTTTCGGAAGTTATATGACTTTTCGAAATGATGTGCGTATTGATTGACAATTATCGCCTACTCCGTGCCTCGGAGAGCACGTTAAGCCGTCGGTCCCGCCTGCCGTGAACATCTATGGCAGTCGTTATTGGGAAGTCAGTACCCTATATTATCCTGACACTGGTCTAGCCTTAAGGTATCATTAGCCTTCGGGTTGCGGAGGTCAGGTGGCAGCCGCTCTGTGTAAAAACTGATATCCAGTCAAATCCGGTTAGACCAGAAAAGCCGACCCCAAAGTGACTTGGGAATAATAAAGGCTAGGGAGAAGAACAATTGTTCAACTTCAAAATCAATACCATTTCACAAATAATTTATATGGTAGACCTTGAAACCCACAGTACATTTACGTATATAATAAATTAATTGAAAATGTATTTGTAATTGAAAGTGGATTAAGTTGTAGCTAATTGTAGTATTTCAATGTTAAAAGTCAATGCAGTTCATTATATTAAATTAATTACGCATATAATAAGTGTAAAAGAGACAACATTAATAATAAATGAAATAATAGCAGCTATAAATAGAAACAATAGCCCTATTTGAAGACAGTCCCACTGCTGGGTATAGGCCTCTTCTCAGTATGAGAAGGCCATAGTCCACCACACTGGCCCAATGCGAGTCTACAGACCTTACATATCTTTGAGAACATTATGTAGAACTGTCAGACATGCAAGATTTCTCACTATGTTTTCCTTCACTGCTAAATTGACATCCATTAATTTAAAAACAAACAAGTGTTTAGCACTGTATTTATTACATAGAAGAATCATGTGTTTTGGCTGTATGCAACGAACATCAGTGAAACCAAACCAACCAAATTAGCCTTTTATGGCCAGTGATACATATCTAGGGTTAATTCCCAAAAGAAGCCAAGCCTTTGGTCTACATGGTCTAAATATCATAGAATGTTCAGTTGAAATTGAAACCTTACATTGTAGGGTGGTCAATGATAAAGTAACCAGATTATTATTTATATGATTATCGGGTTCTAATTCAAGTTATTTTGCCATATGCACCATCCGAGTTTATTCTGAATTTGAATTAATTATTATTGATCGCATAATATGCGTACACGCATGCTATGCGTAATCGCGTACTATTCGTAAGAGCGTAATCGCAGTTATCCGAATTGTAATCTTTGGTTGTGGACTCCTTACTCCGGTTTGCGACTGAGGCTTCACTAGCCTGTTCCATAGTTAGTAAAATCCTTTACAACATTAGATTTATATTTATATCGTCGGCCTCGATGGCGTAGTGGTTAGTGTAACCGACTGCCACGCCCGAGGTCGCGGGTTCGATTCAAATTCGAAGTCAAACATTTGTGTGCATGAACATGGATGTTTGTCTTGGTTTGGGTGTTTCTATGTATAATATGTATGTATTTACAAAAAAAAAATCGTATATATATGTATGTTTATTCATTGTCTAGAACCCACAGTACAAGCTCTGCTTAGTTTGGGCTAGATGGTGTTGTGTGTATGTGGTAGAATATTATTTGTTTTTAAAGGCAACGCACGCATAACGGGGAGCAGAAGCGAGCTTCTAACTAAAGTGAAATGATGTATTGCAGTATTGACGTCTATATTTTGCCCACAGTTGGCCATGCTTACACCAGTGGCTAGAGACACGGCCGTCGCGGCAAGTATGTCCCGTATGCAAGGCAGCCATCAGCCGAGACAAAGTCATCCCGCTGTATGGCAGGGGCAATACTAAACAGGAGGACCCTAGGAATAAGGTATGCATTATAATATAGACACTTCAATTTATTTACATTTGTAGTTTATGAGCAGTAGAGCCTCGCTGATTTCAGCATGAATGGGCCGGCTCGACCGGGGAAGGACTACCCTCTCACAGAATATCGACGTGAAATAGCAGTGTTCCTACTGTTGTGTTTCGTTCGGTGAGTGAAAGTGCCAGAGGCCCAATCACCCTCTTTCCTCTTTCCCGCTCCTTCTCCTTCCCACTTCCTTTCCTAAAGGATCGGAACGCGCAAGTGACGCACGCGCGGTGACCACTTACCATCAGGTGGGCCGGGCCGTATGCATGTTCGCCAAGACAGTAGTATAAAAAAAAAAAAAAAACTGTCCAACGGTCTATCTGATGACTAACAACAACCGCTGCTATAGACAATGCTGTTTTTTATTTGTAACTATCGTAGAGGGTTGCTTCTACGATAGTTTCGGATTCGCCCGAAGTTTCGGATGGACATTTTCATGATTGAGATATACTGTCCACTAAGATAGGTTTATCATTGAAAACCGAACTGCCCATTTTCGTACATACATACAATCACCGACTGCGTCCGAGAGTATAGGCAAGGGCGTATTAAAACCACATTTTGCCACCTGTCCTTAATTAAGTCTTATGTAATCTGGGACGAACAATTGGAAAGTATGTAATACAAAACATGAAATAGTGTAGTACATAAATCTTACTGCTATAGGTCGGTTATATCTTACGGTTATAGTAACCATTTATATTTATTTTATTTTATTTTATTTATTTTATTTTATTTTACAATTTTAGGAAAACTTACAGCTAATATATATAATAAACAGAATTGAACACGAAAAATGAAGGCCAATTAAAAGTTTTCACAGATAACAGAGACAAATATAAATAATGATAGATATAAGTAGACATTTTGACTTGTAGCACAAACTGTAGATACAGGCAAGAAATAAGAAGGAAAAGATAAGGAAACATTACATTGCAACAGAGAAATCGTCAATCACCAAAGAAAGTGGCACATAAGATTTTTTTAAGTTGGCTGTTACTACTTGTAAATAGGTCTAAATCAACACTCCGGCACGCCGCATTGAACGTACGGCTCGCTCGAATAACAAATGAGTTTTGTCTGTAAGTTGTATTCGCTGTTGGTGTGTGCAGCAACTGTGGTTTGCGCAGAAATGCGGATGGCACTCGCAGCCCTATTTTGCTCAACAATTCGCTTACATCCATTGACCCGTTCGCGACACTTAATAATAATGACAGGTCCGCGATCTTTCTTCTTTCTTGCAACGGTAGAAGATGAAATTTTTTACACCTACTGTAATAGTTGGGTAAATAGCAATTGGATTATACTAGCTGACCCGCGTAACTTCGTCTGCTTCATATCAGAGTTTTTTTCCCGTTCTTGCAACATTTTTTATTGATGCTATTGGTCGTAGCGTAATGCTATATAGCCTATAGCCTTCCTCGATAAATGGGCTATCCAACACTAAAACAATTTTTCAATTCGAACCAGTAGTTCATGGGATTAGCGCGTTCAACCAAACAAACAAACAAACTCTTCAGCTTTATAATATTAGTATAGAAGTATAAATAATATAGATTAGCTGTCTATCGATTACTGCTTTGCCCCCGTTGCTCGCATCGTGATGTTATATAGCCTATGCTATTTCTGGATAAAGTAGCTTTCTAATCGTGAATCATTTTTCAAATCGGTCCAGTAGTTCTTGAGCTTATTCATTACAAACAAAAATTTAAAATACAATCTATATATATAAAACTCTTCCGTTACTGAGTGACTAACATACAACGCACAGCCGAAACTACTGAACGCAAGAAGCTGAAATTTAGCATGTATGTTCCTTGGAGAGTGTAGGAGAGCACTAAGACAGGATTTTTGGAAATTCCATCCTGAAGGGGGTGAAAGGGGTGAAATCCGATATTCACACGGGAACGGGACTTACGCGGGTGAAACCGCGGGAAAACTACTAGTTCTTTTATATTAGTAAGTATAGAAGTATACATAGATTATTGCACAACAATAGTGAATGTAGCTGCTGTGCATGAGGTCTCATGTTCAATTCTCGAATAGGAATAAGTCAGTAAAACTGGGATTTTCTGTCAGAATATTCTCAGTGGCAACACGGAGCATGGAACTGTGCCTGGTAGAGGACAATATACTCTCTATAACTTACATGGGACCTTAAAGCATAATATCTGGCACATTGTGGGCATAATAAACCTCTGCTTACTCTTTCGCAAATATAGGCGTGTGTCAATGTATGTGTGAAATCGTGTCGAGATCTATGAAAACTCGTGATGGATTAATTGAGGTAAATATAAAATAGAGAATTGTCGTGTCGCAATGTGTAATGCATCACACATTACACATCAATTTAATTACATTATTCATCATTAACATAAGCGTGAAATAAGGAAACTGCCTCCTCTTTTCAACTCGGTTAAGCTACTGACTCAGTGGCGCAGCAGTAGTCATTGTGACTGCTGTACGTGTGGCCACGGGTTCGATTACCCTAGGTGTACATAGATTTTTCTGTCAAGAAGTTCTCATCCGCACGGATCATGGAGTTGTGAACCCGATAAACAACAATCTTATCTTATGTGGGGGCCAGTCAGTGCAGACCGGCGACACTTCGACCCAGTGGGATCTTTTGTGTCGACACTCTCCCAATAACGACTGCCATAGATGTTCATGGCAGCCGGGACCGACGGCTTAACGTGCTCTCCGAGGCACGGAGCAGTCGATAATTGTCAATCAATACGCACATAATTTCGAAAAGTCATAAAACTTACGAAAGTCAGAGGTGCGCGACGTGGGTTCGAACCCGAGACCCTCTGCATTGCAGTCTGTTGGTCTCCCCACTGAGCTATAGCTGTTATAAACAACCATAGACCCAGCCATGCACGTGTGACCTAAAGCTAATACAAAATTGGTGAGATGTAACTAAGGCTGAGCTGGTGACCCTTTTCGACGAGGGCATACACATTTCGTTTTATATGTATAAATATTTTTGTTTTTGTTTTGTTTAAACTAAATGTGTGTGCTCTGTACGAAATAACCATGATTTCTTTTCCTTTCTTTCTTCTTTTAATAGACTTCTGCTTACTTCTTCAGAGATATAGAAGTGATGCTCTTTCTTTATGTAACAAGTTTCTCGACTCGGGTATCGAACCCAAGATCTAGCGATATATAAGCGTAAACTTTTGTAACTGGATCATCGAGGCAAGAAGGTCATTAACATACATAATTTTGGATTTAAACCTGTTATTTCCATTGTACATGTATCGTCGATTCCAAAAGATTAACCTAGATTCTTAGATAACAAGCGGGCAATTGCGAACGCATGCACTAAAAATAGCTCAACGGTTTAAAGATCTCTGCCATTTAAAAGGTCGAGGGTTCAATAATAATTATACCCTATCGGACCTTTGACCTATAGGGGACTCTTATGTGTCAGGAGATGAGATCTGCCAACCCACAATGAGCCAGCATGGTGACTTGAAATATAAATCCCGGTATCAGAATTGAAAAAAATAGCAACACACAAATATTTTTTACAGAATTGATTTTCATCAAACCGCTGTCAACTGACCATTTACTTAAGTATATGATGTTTAAATACCTACTCAAATTTCTATACAGTTTAAGGAAATAGAAATATAAACAAAAGAAATGAGTAAAGCTTAAGTGGACTTCGAGTCGTTCTTAACATGTACTTCTGAATTCAGAAACCAGGGGTAAACCTTCTCATTCTGAAAAATCTCGATCAGTCGTTGTGCAATGCAATACATTTTATAAACTGGGCTCATTTATGTAAAGACTGTTGCAATTTTATTTTATGGGTATACTCCATCCTTTTACCCGACTACGGCGAAGCCAAAAGGAAGGGTAATGAATTTGGCAGTTTGTGTATGTATGTTTGTATGCTCCACCGTAGCGCCTAAACTACTGAACCGATATTAATGAAAGAGGTTGTACAGGAAGCTCGAAGTAGTACATCCGGCTCGAAAGACCAAAATGTACAGTTGGGCCTTCACCTGTCGGTAGAACCCGAACTGTACATGTAAAAATGTAACCTAACTTACTATCTATGATACGCTATACCTATCCTATATAACCTATGTGTCTATATCCCAGATAATCCTATGCCCTATACCTAAATAACCTAATTGCCTAGCAATAAGATACGTACTAGCGTGGTACTACGGTGGTATTCGGTGATACAGACCTACGCTTCGTACGCACCTACGTACCCTTATGTCCCTACAATCCTTAAAACCCTAGCCCTACTATAGATCTTATAGATAGGTAAGAGCAGCGATAGCCCAGTGGGGAGACCAACAGACTGCAATGCAGAGGGTCTCGGGTTTGAACCCACGTCGCGCACCTCTGACTTTACTGCACTGACTGGCCCCCACATAAGATACATACATACATATTTAGATAGGTGCGGGATATCTGTCACCGGGAGTCCTAAGGCGACAGACGGAATGTGGGAAGGAATTGGGTTTGTTGAAATGGTTTTTCTCCCTGCCGGTCAAGCTCACAAGACCGATCGTACTGACGGCTAAAGGTGTCTTGGCCGCAGTGAGAGGTGGTGTGCAGGTAATGAGTCAAAGTCGGATCCTACTTGTGACTGTTTATTATTACAAATTAATTATCTTATATACTAATCTTAACTATACACAGCTACAACTATATACATTAACTGCAGTTAATATGTATGTGTGCTGTAGGTGTAAAATGTCACCTCCGCACAACCTTTTCATCTAAAATCAGTTGATTAGCCAATACCTGATATTTTATATAATTTCTTAATCACGTACTGGCCGTGATGTAGATAGGTTTATGAATATGCTGAGATGTCATGTTCTTGTCTGAACATTACAATACAGAGGTGTCAATAGATTTGTAATAATGGTCCGGGTGACATAGGCTATATAAATTTTACGGAACAGAATTAAATAAAAAAATAAAATTTAAAAACCACAACCCATAATTTTTTACGTAGTCGGGTTATAGTTTCAAATTTTACTATGTAAATATTGGATCGAAAATTTTCGATGCGTAATGTGAATATTGAAAGCACTTGCCTATGTCGGATCTTGTACATTATTTTACACACGAGCAAAATAATAGTACCTATTACAATAAATCTTTTCGTACAAACAGTATCAAAATTGTTTACAAAATACGTAAATAGATAGAGTAATAAAGTTTTAATTTGAATTTTAGTAAAAGCGGGGTGTAGTGGGAATATCTCTCTATCTCTCTCGGACAGCAGCGTTTAAATGTCAGTTACGACATAGTTTGTATCGTACATCCTTTTTCTGTCATTGACAATTACCGCTACTGTCCGATTTGAAACGATTGTATCTTATTTATAGATATATTTGAGTAGATTTAAAAATATATTTATACCTTAGTGTTTGCTTAATGTAAATATTGGACGTATGTATGTATCTTATGTGGAGGCCAGTCAGTGCAGACCGGCGACACTTCGACCCAGTGGGATCTTTTGTGTCGACACTCTCCCAATAACGACTGCCGTAGATGTTCATGGCAGCCGGGACCGACGGCTTAACGTGCTCTCCGAGGCACGGAGCAGGCGATAATTGTCAATCAATACGCACATAATTTCGAAAAGTCATATAACTTCCGAAAGTCAGAGGTGCGCGACGTGGGTTCGAACCCGAGACCCTCTGCATTGCAGTCTGTTGGTCTCCCCACTGAGCTATCGCTGCTCAATATTGGACGTAAATAATAATAAATTGTGAGTCAACTAATTTATTTATTATAATTATATTCCAACTATGACACAGTTTTACCTTAGTTCGTATAGTGTATTAAAAACTCTTTGAGAATATAGCCATAATAAATTAAATGCAAATAGCAATTTTCAAAAGTAAATTTATTTACCTACTTCGAAACACTTATTTGCAACGTTGTGCATCAGAACGGACTGCAAGTACACTCTTTTAAAATATGTGTAGTACATGTTATTTTGTGATGTGCGATCCTCCCTATAGTCGGAGCGAAACACAGTCTAATAAAGACATTTCGTACGGCTAGCCCGATCTTAATATTACGTGATGTTACCACCAACAAGTATGTATAGTTCACGCAAATAATTAATAATAATATCCACCCTGTATTAAACTGTCCCACTGCTGGGCACGGGCCTCTTCTCCGTGTGAGAAGGGTTAAGCCATAGTCCACCACGCTGGCCTAATGCGGGTTGGCAGACTTCACATATCTTCGAGAACATTATGTAAATCTTATCAGACATGCAGGTTTCCTCGCGATGTTTTCCTTCACCGTTAAAGCGAGCGATAATTAACTATTTAATACGGATATTTCACGCATGTACGGTCAGGTGCAAAAGTCGAGTAGCAATTTTACAAAGCAATAGGATCAAAATAAATTGCACTTACGACCTATTTCAATAAAATCATTGCACACATACACATAAACCCGCCTCACCTATTCTATCGCCTTTTCTAATTATGATTGTGACTATCGGAACATTTAAGCATAAATTTATAATACGGACACTGTTGTTAAATATACGGAATAGTAGTAATTATAGTTATATATACAAGAACTCGTTTTTGTCCCGTTTTGCACACATGCGCATGACTTTACATTGAATAATGTTTCATTGTTTGTGTTGAAACGTCACACACACAAAGGTATTCGCTCGGAACTGTATGCGATTACTTACTTTATGATGCTACTCGACTTTTGTCTTTGACCGTACCTGCACAAGACCCGTTTGGTATTAGTATACTACAAACTATAGACTGATCAACAGTGGCTACTGTGTAACATTAGCTTACTAAATGAATTAATCTATACTAATATTATAAAGCTGAAGAGTTTGTTTGTTTGAACGCGCTAATCTCAGGAACTACTGGACCGAATTAAAAAAATATTTTATTGTTAGGTAGCCCATTTGTCGAGAAAGGCTATAGGCTATATAACATCCCGCTAAGACCAATAGCAGCAGAGCAGCAATGAAAAATATTGCAAAACGGAAAAAATCTCTTTTGTGAAGCGGACGAAGTTGCGCGGGTCAGCTAGTTTAAAATTATATCGGAATAATATTGTCTTCTGTTTACGCGAATATTATTCATTGAAATTAAACTACTACCTATATACGGATTTTATCGCGTTGTTTATTTGACACTCAAATAAACAACGCGATAAAATCCGTATATAGTAGTTTAATTTCAATTATATCGGAATTCTAGTTTTGACAGCGAAGGCGGCATGATATTAAGAACTTACTGAATTTCTTAATTATAGCACATTTAGATTCGCTTGAATAATTGTATATTTAAGCGAATGTAAATGTGCTTGAGTTTGCTATATATTTTCTAGGTTACACATTTATAAACTATTAAATAACCGTTTGAACCACTGTTTTGTATAAAGATAAGATTACAATTACTTATGCGCCGGATTTACTTAAGATTAATTATACATCACTACTACTATACTATCGGTGCCGTTTGTCTCTCTAAATAAAGTTCGACGGTGTATCATATATTATTATGTACTTGTGGTATATCTGCACACATATATATGTCGGAGACGGTCATTAGGTCAGTTAGAAAACGCGGCACGTTAGTGAAGATGTGGCAGCACTGTTGCGATGACGTCAATACGCAGCCAACTTCGCGTGCTACGACAGAGCCTACTTAAATGAAGGCGCCCTATATTGGACGGGAATCGTTTTACCGTCGGCGAGTGCGGACCTCCTCGCTAGGAACTGTAATTCGTTTCGTGCAAGACATTTGTGTTCATTTATTGTGAAGACAATAAAAGTAATTAGTGTGTATTTATTGTTTCACTTTGCTCGATCACCCTATTGTACGCCCGCATTATGTCTATCGATAGGGTTACTGAGGCACTCTATATCCAACATATACATATACACGAGTATATCCCACGACCGCAGTCGCTTACATGTTTACAGTATGTACCTACCGTAACAAAGAAGACCGTTCCTAAACAGTAGTGCATAAAAAGAGAGACGCTCAAATATTTTCTTCTTTTTGTTCATATTACTTTATTAAAATAAATATCATTTATAATAGTTATGTACGTAGCCGTTTAGAATATTGCAGTACGGCTTGGAACCCCACATATCAAGTCCATGTAAAGAGAATTGAGAGTATACAAAAAGATTTGTTCGTCATTTGGCTTATCGATTTAAAATCGGTAGGTACGCCAAATATTAAATCATACGAAGAAAGACTAAAATACTTTGAAATTGTGTCTCTTGAATCGCGTCGCATGGTTGCTGACCTAATGTTTCTACACAAGCTACTCAACAATAAAATTGACTGTCCAAATCTTCTGAGCAAATTCTCCATCAACGTACCTTATAGAGTCCCGCGTCATCCTAGCTCTCTTTTCAATATTCCTCGTCATCGTACGAATCTTGGTAAATACTCACCCATTGCAAGATTGTCGAGGCAATATAATAGCATGGCCACAATCGCGGTAGACATAGATATATTTGATGACGAATTATGAAATTTAAAAGAAAAATCTACGATAACATTTCCGTGTGAATATTGGCAAACTTTAATTACTCACTTTATTATTAGTTCTAATTGTAATAGATTTTATATTTTTTTTTTTTTTTTTTTTATTTGTTGTACCTAATTGTATTTGATTTATTAGTAATATAACATTTACAATAAATTTACATTATTAATTTTATATTTCTATTTGATTGTTAAAATCTACTGGATTTTGATATAATTTAATTGTTAAACTTAACTTTAATATTGATATTTCGTCACTTTTAATATTTATCTTTGTTTCTTATGTCATATTATTTATGTAATGTTTAAAATGTAATGCATGCTGAATTCACCTGTAATTAGTTATACAATTGGTTAGACTCAAAATGTTTGTCTTATGTGTATGTGATATTGTAGTAACTGTTGGTGAATCTTCATAAATAAATAAAATGTTTTCTATACTAACATTACAAAGAGGAAAGATTTGATTTTTTGGTTGTTTATAAGGATTTAAATCAAAAACTACTCAACCGATTTTAAATATTTTTCCATCGTTAGGAAGCTATATTATCACCGAGTAACATAGACCATTTTTAATTTTAAAAGAACTTTAACTAGCTTAACCTAACCTACTTTTATGTGTGCAAATTCGCGAACAAAAACTGGTATTTTGTAAAATACCTGCTGTCTCCCACGCTTTTATCACCATTTATGATTATTGCGTGGATCCCGTGGCTAGGTAACGTGATGTTTTATAGCCCATGTTATTGCAAGATCTTCTGGTCAACAACAGGACTATGCCGGTCATTACAAGCCATTATACACTACGTTAACTTGACACCATCAGGTCTGTCGTATACTTGTTGACAATTAGTGCATTGGTTGCTACCAAGGTACTAATTGTCAATAACCTGCTGGTCCGGATTAAAAGTATAAAAGGCTTTGGTCAACTAAGAAGTAGTGCTCTCTACACTTTTCGAAAAATAATCCAGCCCTTGTAGTAGGTAATAGCAGTGAAAACCCTTGCGTAGGCTCTTTTAATGGGGAGGCCCGGGAACCTTGAGCTATTCCCCAAATCAGGTCGGATTTAGCGAATAGCTCAAGCTCAATATCTGCTTGATGAGAGAAATACCCATTAATCACGGTAACTTCTTAACTTAAAGCAGGCCGAACCGATACCTTAGTAATAAATTATCAAGACATCGTGTTTTCTATGCGTCAATACGTAATATATCTATTGATTGAAATGCAAATATGTAGGTAGCCGCGTTTTAATATAGGTCAAGTTTGTTGTGACACTAATTATTTGATTGTAACTAGGCAGACTGAGTGTACAATCAATTGTAAACCTAGCTTCATGTGTTAGTTTAGAAGACGGTCGATGGTTCTCCTGCTGCATTATACGCAAAACGTGCCTTTTTTTCGCATGCATGCCAAATACAATAGCCTATATCGAGTGACTGATGTCGTAGTACTTTAAGCGGTTACCTCGCCACTAGCATTGCGCCGAGTGTCATGGCTTCGATCCCCCACACGGAGAAAAATGTTATTTGATCCACAAATGGTTCATCCGAAACTAGGTGCTTTTGTCAGTTGTTTAAATGTTTGTGAAGTTCACTGCGGCATAAGATTTATACCTAGTGTGGAAGTCGAATTAAAAGAAAATAATTAGTCTTACACCAAAAATATCTTCCAAAAATACAAAAACGCTAAACAAAATGCTAGAAATGCAGATTTTGCATAATAACGAAAATCTGAGGACATCGCAGGTTTATTTTTAAGAATCGTAAAACCATTTTACTCTTTCTTATTTAATATGATTGTTTTAACTTGACTACCTTGTCGGTTTTCCGGTATTTACCTATGCGCTTACGTTAGTGTGAGATCTTCAGTAAATTCTCAGAAGCAACACGGACTCTCATAACGTGCCCGTTGTTGGGCTTCTCTTACCTGAGGTTTTAAAGCATTGTTGGCAAAATGTATTACATCTCTACCTTGCCCTTCAGGGAGACTGCAGGCTTGTCTGTATATTGGACGAAATGTTGAATACATCTTGTATGGTACCGGCACACACTGAGCGTTTGAGTAGCCGCGTCTGAGCCACATGCTGCATTTATGCATTTATGGCCGCTTTTTGTAATCTAATAATACTAATACATTTAGGTATTTATATTACCGTACCACGGAGGCGACACAGATGTTCACGGCGTCTGGAGCAGCGACTCTATTCGCTCTATGGTAGCGCCACAGTTGCGGGATTCAACCCGCTTATTTTTATTATGCTTGCTTATTGTTATTACTTGTGGCTACTATTGTGGGTCGCAACCAGCAGTGGCCACTAGTGAGTGGCTGTGACTGGTGGTTGTGTCTACTGGCTCGTCTTGACCACCGACCGCAGTCACTGTGGCCTAGTATTTGACAGCGCTTAATGTCCCAAGAAGTTGGAAAATAGTCTATACTATATAATAAACTGGCATGAATTGACATGATATGCTAGTACTAGCCTATGGTACGGAAACCATAATTCTTACGCAGAAGTCCGCCGAGAAGTTCCGAGTCGCGCAGAGTGGCACGGAGAGAGCTATGCTCGGGATCACCCTACGAGACCGGAAACGGAATGATTGGATTCGAAGTAAGACCAAAGTTAGAGACATTATGGCCGTAATAGCGCAAAGAAAGTGGACATAGGCGGGGCACATTGCGAGAATGGACAAGAGCCGCTGGACAAGACGAGCCCTAGAATGGAAACCCGGAGCGGACACTCGAGGGCGCGGAAGACCTCCACAGCGCTGGGTGGACGACATCCGACGACACAGAGATCGAGACTGGATGAGTCGGGCACAAGATCGACAGGAGTAGAAGAAGAGGGAAGAGGCCTACATCCAAGATTGGATAACCAAAAGGCCACCATGATGATGATGATATAATAAAGCGGCAGAATTTATTTAATTATTTGTTTAAACACTGAAACTACAGTCAGCTTTGAATTTTTTTGCATTTGTAACCCAATTCTTGGGGAAGGTTATAGGTTCACATCACGCTACAATCCAAGCGAGCGGGGCAGTAATCATAAATGTGGGAGACAAAAATTATTATCTATTATTTAATTAAATATTATTTTAATCAAACTAAAAACGTGGCCGTGCTTTTCTATGTACTAAATTTGCTGTTTTAGTTTAATGGTCAATGACCGTACATTGGCCAATGTCTGATGTTCTACTTATCATTCTGACGTTAGATTGGATGAGAAATACAGTGATAATAAAACACTGGGCATTTAAACTAGATATAAGTATTGCGAAAGACCTTTTTACCTTAAAAGGTTGGCAACACTGCTGTAAGAGGCTCTTGTGGGGAACGGACATATGTATATACATACCTATAAATTGTTCCTCGTATAAAAGTTGAAATAAAAACTTAAATTATTTGTGCAGTGTTTATTATTTAGTCCAGAACCTTAAACATGTATGTAGTAGGTATATTATGAGGATAAAGATAAGAATAAAGACACAAGAAAATACACAAAGCAGCATCGAATTAGGAACATTTGCGCTGGGCTGAGCCTTACGCCTTACACGGTAGAGCCGATTAGATCGCATACCAAGATGTTAGGCTCATCATATCTTTGTCGTTTTAATAATTATTAAAACTTGGGATTCTCAGCCAAAACACGTATTTCCTTCTGCCTTCGATCCTGAACTCTTCAAGTGGGCGTGGAATCACCAGCAGTCAAAGTAGAGACCTCGGCACAACTTCAGTTGTAATGAGGAAATGATATGTAGGGCTGTGCTTGTGGCCAATATAACCAAAAAAAATTTTATTATAGCAACCGAATGCGCTTCTCAAATTTGTGTGCTCCTGCGCCTATATCAGTGAGGAGACTCAATTAGGCAATCTAAATCTCCTTGGATAGGATCTCCAAGGAGATTCGGTAATTGTCTAATTGCTATAGTCTTCCCGTGACCATGGCTGACTGCTTACTTGTATAAATACTTAAAAAAATAGTTACCTTTAGAGTTCCTTCCTAAATAAACCGCAATTAAATTTATATTCAGGATACAAATTTATTCATTTGTAATATTAAAAAGAGGTGACAATAAACTATGATATCAGCTTAAAAGAACATAATTTTAAGTCAAAATCTCCATAATGCGCGGGCGACGACCCGTGCCAAACTACGGTAGCTCGCGTACGGTCAAGTGAAATTAGGTGCGCATTTTAGTCCGTTTTGGATGAATGCTAATTACATTACCATATTATTAAGGGTCATAATTATGAAAATAAATGTATATATATTAAACCCTGAATTATAAATAATTATAAAATAATTTATGGCTCGACACAAGGTCTTGTACAGACAGCAACATAAGTAGCTGAATACATTTCAAAAATTTTGTATCGATTAAAAACCTTAATATTAATTATTATGTAATTTTGAACAATGGTTAAATTAACTATCTTTTAATTATTACTACTTTAAAACTAACATGCTTTCAAATTTTGAAAGATAGGTCCAAACAAAATTCTAAACTTATGTGCCTATGTACAATAATGTTGCATAAAAATAAATATAGTTCAACGTTTAACAGATTACTCTGCATGCAACATTAAGGTATCTAAAATGTTAATACAGGTCGTTAAATCGGCATCTAGTTAAGTTATATTTAATGATTGGTTCCAATAGAATAACTACACGTTTGGCGAAATGGTGTAAACGGTTATCACGCCACTGCTAGTGCGCCGAGCCTTGATTGTTTTTTTTGTGAAGTGCTCATTTTGACACAGGAAATATGTCGTATTTAAACAAAAAATCAACGTGTATGTATTGTATTGGTTATAAGCAGGTGCCGCCGCGACCGGCGGGGCAGCGTACGGAGCCGGAGAACACCAGCGGGTTCCCGGGCTTCGGCTTCGGCGAAGGCTTCCACATGTCGTTCGGCATCGGTGCCTTCCCCTTCGGCGTGTTCACGTCTTCATTCAACTTCGGTGACCCCAGACCTAGTGCGGGTATGTATTTGCCTGGACTTAGCAACTTATATGAATGTTTATTTAGTAAATCCAGTAAATAACTTTGACGTTCATATTTGTTACTTTGTGACCTAAATGAATTAATTGTTTTTAACTTCGACTGTACTGTTCATACTAATATTATAAATCTGTATTTAGATACTTTTCCGTTTACGCGAATGTTACACATTGTAACAAAACAACTATAAATGGCTTCTTTTTACGGTTTATTATGATATTTATAATAAATTTAGAATTATTTAGGTATCCAAGAATACTCCACATTTTTGGATACCTAAATAATTCTAACAGCTTTATAAATTAAAAAGCATTCTAATTATTTTTTGTTGAAATATACCACCGGTTTTGGATCCATTTATTCAAAACTATAAAGAAAGAACACAGCAGGTCATAAAGATACTTAGAAATTAAAAAATTTCAACGACATTGAACTTTAAATTCTTCGCACTTCTGGATTGAAACGAACACTACCTTACACTCTAGACCGTATACTTGTTTTTTATGCAACGAAGAAACAATGGGTATGTTTTACATCTGACACACTTACGATTCCTGTAAGATGGTTGTACTTCCACACACGAGCCGTCTCATTCGTAATGTCAACAAATAAGTGGGCACGACGGTCTCTTTCTTATAAATACTGTGGTGGACTTGACACAGTTATAACTGACGTCAAGAGATGGCGCTATACACAATTACTTTTTACTATAATATAATCACGCAATCGAAGTTTGTAATTACAAGTTACTACATATAAAACATCCCGACGTCAGGCACTATCTCCCTGTCTGGTCGGACGATTATTTTGTGTTAAAGGACATGACACCTTATTTCTACACGATACTATAATACCTAAACGTAACTTTAGTAAACTCACTAACCAATAGACTTTGACGTTCATAAGTGTTACTTTGTGATCGATAAGAACAAAATATTTTTGACTTTGACTTTGAAAACCTATAAATATTGACAAGTATTTATTTATTGTTGCAGCGCCTAGGGGCACGGCTCAGTACGAGGAAGAGCAGTTCTTGTCCAAGATATTCCTATGGGTGGCCATTTTGTTCGTGCTGTGGCTAATCTTCGCATGACCGCACCCCTCGTATACCACCTGACTTGCCTACGGTGCGCTTCGATATGTTTACATATCTCGCCTTTTTACAAATTTCTCCTCCTTTCTCCCCACACTTTTTTACGATGAGTTTTGTATTCGGAAAGGTAACCTAAAACGGCAAAAGATTTGCTATTGTAAGATAACTAAGCTGTCGTTTATGACGTTTTGCTTTCGGTCACTGACGCTGTTGTTGTACTTTTGACACCGTAGACTATCATTTCGAGCGAAAGAATATTTTAGGACTGCCTATATTATAACTTCAGGCTTGGCAGATTTGAAGCACTTTGGAACTGTGCATAAGGATTTTCAATAACAGCAAAGGCTGAAAAGCTTATTAAATGCGATCTTTGTAGCGAATGGTAGATGTAATCCATCGCATTTTATTTTTGAAACCAATGTGCCAAGTCATGTTTTATAGAAGCTTGCAACACTAGCAGTAAACGTCACAAGTGACAGGCCCCTTAAAATGGCGTCGCTGTGTTGCCAGCCTATTTAAGGCGCCTGAAACAGCTTCCCACCCGTTTTACAACACGAGGTTGTTGCATTCTTATGTCAGCTGAAGGTAGTTCTTCAGCACTGATACCGTTTGGAGGAAATACCAGAAAAAGAAATAAAATAAAGACCAGCAAAATACTAGCGCAGTCACTAGAAGAACAGTAAAATCATGTTCGAGATAAACAGTCCGGTGTTTCGACTTAAGTGACAGTACTACGGCGCGGCGGCGTTATAACATGAGCGAATCGTACAGTCTTTAACTTACAAATAATAGCAATTTGTGATCAATCCAATATAAAATCTTTCGATTTAAGATTCAGAATTTGTTTACAATACGAACAATTTTTTTATCTTAAATGTAAACATTTTAGTAAAATGATGTCACTAAAGCATTATCGTAATCGACACTAACAGCCGATTTCTGAACATCGACGACTCTGGGTCCTGCCCAAGTCTATGTAATTCTCTTTTGATACTTTGTATTGAATCGGCATTCTGTGCACCTGTGTCGTATGGACGTGCCAAGTAAAAGGGATTTCTTTATATCACTTGTTATTTTTAGTGTGTGTCATATAAATAATCTATCTTTGGTTTGGTCTACCAGAGATAGGTATATGAGTGCTATGGAGCTACTGCCACATTTGTATATCTGGGTGCCTAGTACGAGTTGTTTTTACGTTAACGCAATCGAAACGTTTACCGCGTTTGGCTCTCTGATTGGTTAAGAGCTTGGAGCGGGCCAATCGGTGTGCCGAACGCCATAAACGTGTCAATCACGTTTACGTAAAACAAACTAGCACTAGGCACTCTGGTAGGTCAAGCAATCGAAAGATAGATTGTTAATTTTAAGCTTTTGTCGCACTTGTAATATTTTTTATCTTTAATTTATTTTAACATTATATTTAGTTTAGTTATTTTGTCTTATAGACGCCATAATGTTACTCTGATGATATCATCCCCTTTATTATATACCGAAAAATCACAAAAAAAACTTAGTGTTGCATACAGCAAATATGCTGTTTTGAATTTTAATTTAATACAACACAACGAAATAACAAAAAACAGAAAAATTGAATAAGACTGTCTCACTATTATTTATATAAAAATTGTAATTATTTAAAAACCTTAAATATATTTTGTATAATTGTTCACAATCGACCTTAGGCCCTTCAATGTAAACGTATCGAAAGCACAACGTTAATCTTTTGCCTCTCGTTACAAATCCTAACACTGCCTGTTTCATCGATATTATATCGATGAACACGGATATCGATGTCCCTTTATAATTTTACATTAGCTTACAGCACTTGTCGCGAATATAGCTACAACACTACTGTAACAACCCTATTGAATATCAATATATCGCTTTAGTGTTGCGATCTGTCGAATTTGCTTAGAAGAAATACAATTATTTTTTTACTTAAGTCAAATACAATTTAATGACTGTACAAAGTATAGTACAATTACTTCATTTGATCAACGGCGACAAAATAATTCGATAGTTGGATCAGAGAATAGTACTATCAGAACATTACAATATTTGAATCATTCCCTTATGCAAATGTATTGATTAATTATGGATATTACTTACTGTATATATTATCGAGTATTTATAACGACAGTATATGTACTTATAAAACATTTCATTGCAATAATGTCGATATAATTACTCGATACACATTTCTTGTCAATTGACAACTTTATCGATGTCGATAAACAGTGAAATATAAAGCTAGCTATTCATCGAAGTCGATAAATAATAGAATATTCAAAGATTATTTTAAGCTAAGCGCTTGATTTGTCGGTTTGCAGAATCGCGCGATTAGTCGATTATCATCGAACGGAAGATATTAATAATAAATCAAATTTAAAAAAAATAATCATGTAATAAAAAATATTGACCTTACCTACATAATCTGGGATTAGATTTATTATTAATTTCAAACGTTAATTAAGCTGCAACCAGACATTGATAAACCACACGCCTATAGAATAAAGAAAAAATGCGACTACGGCGCATGTGATTGCCTTGCGATGTCTGAAAACGGCTTTATAGTACTAGAAAGTGCTCTGTAAGCTATGTGTATATATATCCGTGTTAAATATGTTCAGGGGCCTTCAAGTTGTATCTGTTCGCTTGTAGGTTATAGACTCTTGCAAGTTTCAGTGTGCTATGTGCAACAGAATTATATTTGTGTACAAAATACATAGATTTAACTATTGATCTTTAGATTTCATAGAATCGTCTTTGTTGAGTACTGGAGCAAAGTTAGGCTAATTTTGTTATCTATAGCAGGTTACAAAGTAGATAAATTTAATAATAATATGGCCAAAACCCAGTGCAGCCTATTTTCGCTCCTGTATTCCTCAAATTGTTAACTTGGCAAGATTAACGGACTTGGTCTCGCACAAGTTTTCTCTGTTAAGACCGGCGCCCATTGGCGAGATTGCACGCCAAAGTATTTTAGATGAAGAATAGTAATATAACTTAATACTATACAATTATGATTGAAATTCCAATAATGGCTGCCGTCTCGCCATTCCTAAGCTTATTAGTCTTGTTGGAAGTTCAACTATAATGTCTTAATATTGAGTTATTGTATTGGTCGTCATTTAAAGATGAGCGTCACCGTTGTCGAAGTTATAACTAGCGAGTAATGTTTCTCTTGTTCAAGAAAACTTACAATAATATGGAATGTCGATAGTTAGCCAAGAAATCAGCTATGGACTCTACTGTGCGTATAATGTGTATTTTAGCTTCGCAAGCTTGTCGCGTCGGCTAGAAATATTTTTTGGGCGAAATTTTAAGCGATATGGGTATTGACGTCAATCAATGCCATCAACCAGTAGTAGATTGAAAACATTCAACGTCGATGTACTCAAAAATCTTTTTTAGTGTCTGGACTCTAAGCGTAGCGTAAATAAATACATATGTCTTCAGGCCGTTAAAATAAAGGCATGGCATGTCATTATCGTTATATCAGTGATAGAAATGACCTTTAGGACTTCACATAAACATTTCTCGAGCAATATTTAATTATAACATGTCGATAATTCTCACTACTCAAATCATTGTCGGCATTAATAGACATCTATCGATTTGGCTTTTATAATACCCATAGATAGTAGGAACAATGTATTCGCTCAAAGCCTGACGCGGCGAACAGAACGATATCTTTTACAATTGTTCTTGTCCATTCTTCGACAGCTTCTCGGTACTCATTGCCGATGGGACAAACGCCTAAAATACTCGCCAGCATTTAAATATGATTCATAAACAATTGTATGATGCGGTGTTCAGTTTTATTGGCATATATAAAGCAGTGTCCGATAATAATTGTTTTAAAGTCTTTAGAAATTATATATTACCATCGAATAAACGCAAATAATTATGAGCAGTTTGCGTGTGGTTATAATTGGTATAGGAACCTAGTAGTTTTATTATCCAAGATTTTGTCCAGGTAATTTATGTGTATCGGTGACTACAGAAATTATTATTTTCGGTAACTACCCAAATATAAACAGACTGTGCAGATACAGTGTCTGATAATAATTATTATTGGCAACTGTAGTTGCCGGTAATAATTATATGATTCGCAACTATTTATGCCCAATAATAATTATTATAGGAAACTGTATACGCATACACGAAAATTAGCGACACTCCATATTTTTGTGTGATCTATATCTACGTATTTTGTACACAAAGTGTTAATTATTATTATATACTCGTACTTTAGCAGTGTACTGCACTACGCGATCGTTTGTCTGGAAGAAGTTAAATTATATTTTATTTTAGTGTGGAGGTGATACGTGACACGGCATGTGCGGTAATAAGCGTGGCGTTACTGATACTCGGAAAGACGTATATTATATAAATTGGTAGATTTTACGTTAATATTCCTGTAATGATAAGTGTATATATAATTGTATATCAAAATAATAACGTTGTGATGGGAGGGTTTGTTTTAATTGTAAATTTGAAAATAAAGATACATGATGCTGATTGGTCGTTATTTTTAATATCCTTTACCCTGTCGTAATATACAGTAATTATTGTAAATTGTCTACAAAGATGGGCTTAATCCTGTCGCAAGTACTGTACAAACTTTAAAAACAACTGGTACAACACATATCCATACCTAGAACAACTCTTCAACAAACCTAAAGAATAAGCTAATGCAGAACTGTGTACTATGATCCTGTGACGCCCATACCCAAATTTTCATACATAATTCTTTATAGAAATCATAGATAGGTTTAATATAATTATACTGCAGTAGTATGTGTAGTGTACACACGGCAACACATCAAGTTTATATATATATATATATATATATATAGGTATATATACCTATATACGCAAACTACGCTACATACAAAATAGAGAATTGTCGGAAAGGGACAGTGCAGTGGTGTCGACGTAATGGTAAGGATAGAGCGTAACAAAATTATAACGCATTCGCAGCGTTCAACTTCTAATAGTTCAAAGTCCAAACAGTCTAGGTTGATGTGTCGCTGTGTGTACACATACTACTGCAATTTATATTAATAGGATATTTTTATTTAAACGATAATCTGATAATATTATAAATAAATGTCGCCTACGGTATACTAGCATGACCGTAGTGTTGAGTTTCCAAGATGTCCACTAGCCTTTAACTTGTTAAATGCCAACCGAGATTGACGGTTGCAAATCTTATCATGTTAATGAATATAACTGCCATATAGGTCTCGGTTTCTGATCCGGAGTCTTGGGATAACAGATTACTCTGTCTACTCTTCTAAAATAATAACTGCGAAAGGAAATACAGTAAAAAACCCAATGTACAAGATCCATTATCTTTATTTATAAAGTAATGAAATGTTCCAAAATAAATCACCTCTCGAGCAAATCTAACAAACGGGACGATCACTTACTTATAGGAATTGTTTACATACTAAATACGAAATTAATCCTAAACTAAATAACTACACAAATTAAATAAAAACAGATATAGTCCGCACAACAATACGCCAAAACTGCCAAATACACAGTCAATCAAGTCGGGCTAAATTAAACCGATTGCCTTGCTTTGCATAAGGCCTCTGGTTCGATTCCGAGGTCGGACAAAGTATCACGGGGTTCTTGTCAGGAAACTCACGATAGCAACATGGAAGTCCGAAACCATGCTCGTCCGTGGGACAAAAATCCAAAGCTGGCTAAATGTGTATGTAATACAATTCAACCAAACTCTTTTGACCCCTTGAGACTGTATGAATGTAAAAGCCCATTTGGTCAGAGACCGTTGTATGTACGCGTCTATGTGGCATTTTTAATATAGCATTGTGTTGTGCCGACCATGATTCTATTTAATTCGTGCAAATTAACTTTACAACTTAACCTGTTAAGTCCAGTTTCAAATTGTGTATGTTTAATTATAAAAAGTTATCTGTTTTCTATCGGTATCTAAAATAAATCGCCAGCCAGAAAACTATATTATTATGACGTGATTACCTAGTTATGTTATTTCAAAGTAGTTCTCTAGTCTCTCAGTCCTAGTTAACTTTTTTTACAACATTAAAGTTAGAAAATAAAATCCTATGTTCAATTTTTTTATTTTAAATGGTATTTGTGTCCGGTGTACCTACTTACTATATTACAAGTTGTATAAATTATCTTAGAACCAATTCCATGTTTGAAAAATATATGGCTGAAATATTTCCTGAAACAGCCTAACAGATAAGAGTGGTGTTACTTAAGGATCTTTGAATGGATTTAATGATTCAGATAAACCACAAATAATCATTCATTCATTACCATAAAATTCCTTCATAAAGAACAACAACTGGTGATATATTATGTTATTGAGAATAATAACCATTAGTTTTATATGAAGACAACACAGTGTTAGTACATGTAAATGTCATTTGAAAATATAAGGTTGGATTGCTTAGTTCGTTTATTATTATTATATCAATCTAAAGGTAGCACTAGGGAATAAACAGTCAATTGGGCAGAAAATTCTCACATTTCAATATGTAATGGCACTGGATTGTTGATTCTTGATATTACTGATAAAATGTCTAGTTTAACTACATATTTTTCCTATAATTCTATAATATTGCTCTCTTTGAAATGAAACTGCTATATACGGATTTTATCGCGTTGTTTATTTGACACTTTATTACAAAATTTTGAAAATTGTTACACTACTACTACTATTATCCTTTACTAATTTTTTAAGCTAATTAAATTATTATTAAACTATTAAGATTTCATTTATTTTTGCACTTTCCCCGACGTTTCGGTTGCTTTTCAGCAGCCATGGTCACGGGGAGACATGGCTGCTGAAAAGCAACCGAAACGTCGGGGAAAGTGCAAAAATAAATGAAATCTAAATAGTTTAATAATAATTTAATTAGCTTAAAAAATTAGTAAAGGTTAATAGTAGTAGTAGTGTAACAATTTTCAAAATTTTGTAATAAAGTGTCAAATAAACAACGCGATAAAAGCCGTATATAGCAGTTTAATTTCAATGAATAATATTCGCGTAAATAGAAGACAATATTATATTGCTCTCTCTAAAACTGAATTCATCTTAGTTATCATCCAAACTGCTACCTTCAGACTGCACTAAAAGTCAAATGAAACATACCTATTAATACAATACAATATAGACTAGCACTAATATATAACCTACTCTATTCCATACAACTTGAGTGTTCTGTCCATACTCGTAGAAGCAATGTACTGCGCATTCTTACCGAACCTGACGCCAGTCGCCGACGCCGTATGGTCATTGAACACCTTGAGTTCCTGCCACTGCCTACACAAGTATACTCTCACATCTGTACCAGCAATAGCCAGGTAAGTACCGCTCTGGTCGAAGCACAGTTCCTTGATAGCGTAGCCTTCTTCAAGCTGAATAGTTTTGAAGTTCTTCAGCTTACGCAAGTCCCATAACTTCACACAAGCGTCTTCAGCCGCTGTTGCTAGATAGTAACCGTTTTCTGAGAAAGATATTGATGTGACCGGCCCAACGTGACCAGGGAAGTTGGCCACGTTGCTCTGTTCTTTCAAGTCCCAGATCTTGACCTGAGAATTCTCAGTTCCTGTGCCGAAGATGAGACCGTCAGGATGGAACTGCGCTGTGGTGAGGCTGACTCCAGAGAAGTCGCTCACTTTGGTCAGGAGGGTGCCCGTGCGAATGTCGGAGAAGGCCCAGTGCTGGTCGGTAGATGTGGAGAGTACGTAATCTCCCGTCGGGTGCAGAGACAGGCCGGTGACCGGACCCTCGTGTGAGCGTAGGATGACTGTTGTTTGAGACCTAATCGAAGATTTACGAGGATGAGTACTTACTCAGTAAATACTTATATATATGTATATTTGAAAAACATTCATAGCATTTGTTAACCGTAGCCTAGGCCTAATATACCAATATATGACTTGATCAAGTTAAGGTGTTCTATATAATATTAAATATACAACTTCTGCAATTTAGGATTGATGCTGTAACAACGACGAAAAGTCGCCACCTGCATTCATCACACAGGCAAATTTGAACAGGACAGGTCGTTCATGACATTGTGGTTAAAAGCAGTACGAAAGATGAAGTTATTTTAAATTAGGGATAAATTAGAATTGTCAGGCAAAATAGTTTTCACGCAGGGTGTAGAGTTTTTACTGGTAGCTCGCTACTACCAATGCGCCAAGTGTTGTGGGTTCCTACACGGAAACATTAGTAATCCACAATTGGTCGTCGCGAGACTGGGTCTTCTTTGCGTCCGCAGGGGACATGATAAGCATTTAAAATGCTTATCATGCCCCCCACAATACATGACATATATATGCATTAAGCGAAAGTTGTCATTAAAAACTAAAAGTAACTAATTATACTCACGTAGGAACGTTCCACACACGAATAGTGTGATCAGGCGAGGCAGTAATGACAGTATCCTCATCAGGATGGTAAATGACCCTGGTGACCTTCTTGCTATGACCCTTAAGGATGGCCACGACTTGCTCCGTGTCCTTGTTGAAGACTGTCGCGTTGCGATCGTTACCACCCGTCAGCAGCTTGCTGTGGTCTGAAGGATTGATGTCCAAGGCCAAGATTCCGGGCACACTGGCTGAGTGGAGACCCTAGGAAAGTAAAGACAAAAGATGTTATTATATTATGGTACAAACAGAGTTACGTCTATTGTCTGGAATGGTGAACTAAACCACTGGTACGATTTTGGCCTATCTCTTCTTGAGTCAGATCAGTCAGAAAATGTTTTCCTAACTTTTTGTCCCAGGAAGTATTATGTTGTATAAATTTATTGTAAAGCAGTGTTATTGTAATCTTACTTCATATGAAACAGTACACTGAATATAACGCTTACATACATATATAGGGGAACTAGCAGTCATCGCTAATTATAAGATTATTTCTCTTTTATCGACTGTAGTTATTTGAATTTAAAAGTCCAACAGAATAATCATTACCACCTAAGATCGCTTTTAGATGTCAACCAAATTGGTCTTTCATCAGTGACGTTCAACTGTATCGAACATACTCGAGTATTTTAACTTAAAACGAGATATAATCAAAGACAAGCTTGTTCTACTAAAAATATATATTAATTTTTCAAAAGCGTTTCATACGGTTAACAACGATCAGCTTATCCAGAAAATTCATCACGCTGGAAGGTTAAGGTCATTGTTGATATGGTGTGCATTTTATTTCAGAAAACGTTGCTTGTCACGGTTAGAGATTTTAAATGTGCTATGACAACAGTGCAATCGGGAGTGCCACAAGGCTCACTTGTTGGTCCTCTCTGCGTGAACACCGTAGCAAACTACTGTAGGCGCAGCAGTTAGTCCTTCAAGGGTCGCGCCTGCAGTAGCTCGAGTCACATCGCGGCGCGGCCGCATCGTGTCACATCTTGTACGTACCTACTTACAGGATGTGACGCAGCCGCACCACTTGCGCTCCTGCGTGAGAGCCGTGGCGCGCTCTTGCAGGCGCGGCAGGTGAAGGTACTTACAGGATGTGACGCGAGCGTGAGGAAGGCCCGTATCTGGTCGGGTGCCAGCAGCCCGTCGGGCACGGTGCGGCCGCGCCGCTTGCGCTGCTGCAGGTGCGGCAGGTGAAGGTACTTACAGGATGTGACGCGAGCGTGAGGAAGGCCCGTATCTGGTCGGGCGCCAGCAGCCCGTCGGGCACGGTGCGGCCGCGCCGCTTGCGCTGCTGCAGGTGCGGCAGGTGAAGGTACTTACAGGATGTGACGCGAGCGTGAGGAAGGCCCGTATCTGGTCGGGCGCCAGCAGCCCGTCGGGCACGGTGCGGCCGCGCCGCTTGCGCTGCTGCAGGTGCGGCAGGTGAAGGTACTTACAGGATGTGACGCGAGCGTGAGGAAGGCCCGTATCTGGTCGGGCGCCAGCAGCCCGTCGGGCACGGTGCGGCCGCGCCGCTTGCGCTGCTGCAGGTGCGGCAGGTGAAGGTACTTACAGGATGTGACGCGAGCGTGAGGAAGGCCCGTATCTGGTCGGGCGCCAGCAGCCCGTCGGGCACGGTGCGGCCGCGCCGCTTGCGCTGCTGCAGGTGCGGCAGGTGAAGGTACTTACAGGATGTGACGCGAGCGTGAGGAAGGCCCGTATCTGGTCGGGCGCCAGCAGCCCGTCGGGCACGGTGCGGCCGCGCCGCTTGCGCTGCTGCAGGTGCGGCAGGTGAAGGTACTTACAGGATGTGACGCGAGCGTGAGGAAGGCCCGTATCTGGTCGGGCGCCAGCAGCCCGTCGGGCACGGTGCGGCCGCGCCGCTTGCGCTGCTGCAGGTGCGGCAGGTGAAGGTACTTACAGGATGTGACGCGAGCGTGAGGAAGGCCCGTATCTGGTCGGGCGCCAGCAGCCCGTCGGGCACGGTGCGGCCGCGCCGCTTGCGCTGCTGCAGGTGCGGCAGGTGAAGGTACTTACAGGATGTGACGCGAGCGTGAGGAAGGCCCGTATCTGGTCGGGCGCCAGCAGCCCGTCGGGCACGGTGCGGCCGCGCCGCTTGCGCTGCTGCAGGTGCGGCAGGTGAAGGTACTTACAGGATGTGACGCGAGCGTGAGGAAGGCCCGTATCTGGTCGGGCGCCAGCAGCCCGTCGGGCACGGTGCGGCCGCGCCGCTTGCGCTCCTGCGTGAGCGCCGTGGCGCGCTCCTGCAGGCGTGACACCACTTCCGCCGACATGCCCAGCGCCACCGCGCCAGAGCCTGCCGCGCCCGCCTCCGCCTGCACAAGATATACCAATTAGTTGTTGCATTCAAAACATAGTATTGTGTTGTACACAATTTACATTCGAATAGCATTCGAATACAATTGTGCGCATCACTGATACAAGGCTAACAATTAACGGGACAGTTACATTACAATTTAATAAATAAAAATGTAAAAGAAACATACTTGGTGCGCAGGCTGTGGCGCCACGATGCCAGCTTGAGGCTTGAGCGTGGCGAGCGCCTCACGGGCGGCCGTCACTTCTTTCGTGAGACGCGCGATCACGCGACACGCCGCGTCGTGCTGGTATAGCGCGTGACTCAACTCCTAAACAACATACACCCCATACGTCAGGCTACTTCTGCACTAAAGTTAATCCTTAGGCCTGAACTACATGAATGTAGTACAGACACAAGAAAAATCATAAAACAGTATCTGACAAACTGTCTACCTGATTTTCCATATTTATAGCAAATAACATGAGAAAAGAGGTAGGCACCATTTATATGAAAACAGGTTAGCCTATTTGGACACACAGGTAGCCCACTCCCTAGATTGACGTATTATTCGGGGTGTCAGATAATACGATACATCTGCAGGGGGTTAAAGTAGAGCTTATTTGCAGCCAAAAAGAAACCTAGTCATTTCTAAGATAATCGAGAGTTAAGAGAATTAATAAACAAAAAAACAATTTTTAAGTTAATACATATCCTTGTAGTGAATTATGCGGCATTTTGGGTTTGCAATCTAGGTTGTTTCAATGAAAACTCTTGAATCTCGATTATCTCAGAAATAACTAGGTTCATGTCAAAATCAAAAATCATTTATTCATTTAGGTCACAAAGTCTTCTTCTTCTTCATTATCTTAGCGGTTATCCAGGTTGCATCCGCGGTATTGGCGTTGGAACCCAGTGTCCGCTTTCCCGCTAAGTCTCCTCCATTTCGCACGATCTTCAGCATCCTGTGGTGTGACGTTGTTGGCACGCATGTCATGTCTTACGACGTCAAGCCAGCATTTCTTGGGTCTGCCCCGTTCACTCGGGCCAGGCGGAGGTGGCATGGCAAGACATTTGTTCTCCACGTAACATGCCGATTTTTGTAAAACGTGGCCGTACCAGCGTAGGCGACTCTTTTGCAGCTTATCTGCTATGTCACGGACATGAAGACTGCCACGGATACGCGAGTCTCTTATACGATCCTGCCGCGTTACTCCACACATCCACCGTAACATATTCATTTCCGTGACACGCAGTTCCTGCTTGTGCTGCTCAAGTACTGGCCACGTCTTACTGCCATATAAAAGAACAGGCCTAATGATGGTCTTATAGACCTGCCCCTTCAGCTTGACCGGCAATTTAGGGTCACAAATGACGCCCGTCACCTCAAGCCATTTTGCCCAAGCTACCGAAATACGTGCCTTGACGTCGCAGTCGATGTCACCAGACGCGTGGAGTACAGACACCAAATATTTGAATTGGTCTGTGCACTCGACCATGTCGCCGCCTATGCGGACAGACGTGGGGTCTGTGGTGTTGCAGACCAGATACTCGGTCTTCGCCATGTTGAGTTTCAGACCGCCGTTCTCAAGCTTCAATTCTCTGACTTTTAACAGCACTTTTAAATTTGACTAGAGGTGGTATCATGTGACTAAATTGGCTGCAATTAAGCTCTACTTTAACCCCCTGCAAGAAATGTGTTGTATTTCGTCATTTCAAAACACATTTCACACATTATTGTCATAAGAAGTAAGAACAACTGTCTGATCTCTGCAACCTACGAGGAAGGATAACAATATTCTTATGCATACTGTGTTCAATGTCATGAGATGGACAAAAGCTTTTCTGTTTGTATTCTTATTAATTTATTTATATCTTAGATAAATATATCTGATAGGCTTCACAAAATCTCCGAAGCATGAGAAGTCACTTTTAGACAAATGTTCACCCATATATTAGCATGACAGTGGTAATGTTATTTTAATTCATGGATCCATTAATCTGTAGACACAGCCCTATATCAAAGGGCACTCAAAAAATTAAAAGAATATATTTGATAGAAATTTAGACAATGTATTATTTGGTACTGTGACCTCTTACAATGTGATACATACAACTGATTAACCGGTCGTATACCGCCGGCTCGCATACCAGCCGGCAGATTTGTACCCGTCGTAGGTCGGTGGCTCGCATGCGAGCCACCAAATTGGTTTTACGTTAGCTTAAGCTAAAGCGAAGGCGGCGCGCGGCGTTTTGGCGCCAATTTGGTGGCTCGCATGCGAGCCACCGGCCTACGACGGGTACAAATCTGCCGGCTGGTATGCGAGCCGGCGGTATACGACCGGTTAAAATACACAGTATTTCTTACCTGTCTGGCAGTTTGTAGCTGTTGCCTCTGTGTAAATGCATGCAACATCAGTGCGTCCCATTCATCCTGCATACTCTTCAGGGTGGCCGGGATAGATGTGGCACTAGGAGGCTTTGGCTTAACAATTGGTGGAGCTAAAATAAGGATATTTCTATATATATAAATCTCATTTCACCATTTCTGTGGTTGCACTCCTCCGAAATGGCTCGACCAATATTTATGAAATTTTATGTATATTTGGTAGGTATGAGAATCAGTTGTAAAATATAATATAATTTATATAGCAGAACAATGTTTGCCGGGCAGCTAGTTTAGTATAAACCAATATAGCAGAATTTGTTTAGCTCAATCATCAATTTTCAAGCAATGATTTAAAGAGATGTATTCATATATAGTACCTATACTTATATTATACATGCAATAATAAGTCTTATCATCTCTTCATTGTGTATTATACTTTTGCAGCTAAGCCTATTTATCAATGAAATTTTTAAAAGTTTATTTATATAAAACTTAACAAGTACTTTCACAGCTCCACAGTAGCAATAATAATAATAAACAAATTACTAAATAGGTAAAATTCAAAATAAAATCTACTAATGTTAGGCTAATTTTGCAACCATTGATTTTTGTCATAAATTGTAAACGCAACCAGGGACAACAACCAAACTAATTTATAATAAAATATTTCTCGCAGTAATTATCAAAACTAGGTGCTTAATAATACTGCGCTTAGAGATAATTTGTTTGCAGCAGCTACTGGTCTTACCAACTAAGTTCCACTTACTTTTGATCTCAATGAGGTCTTCCACTCGCAATTCCTTGCCGTTAATGGGATCTACTCCATTCTCTATTATGTACTTCTCTATAACTCGCCTCTCAAACACAGCTCCTGATGAGGGTGATACCACGGGAGTTTCGGGCACCTCATTAGATACTAAAATCACAAGTTAGGTTATAAATACAAACTTTTTTATAGATTTCGTGAAAACATAATTAAAATCAAATGTCTTTTTGAACGTGTTTGTCATGACCTAAATACAACCGAAAGGACAACATTTTATCTACTGTTCGGCGCTGAAAAAAACAAATGATTCCCTAATGTCACCGGTAGTTACGCGCCTTGCTAAATAATCGAGATTATAATTAGTTAGACCAAAGAATATAGAACTAGATTCTTACTTGCACAATATAGAGCCATTGTAATAAGTATTATCAGCAAATTTTATGGGAAACACTAGAAAAATCATGAAAATCAGCAGCCAAACAAAATTCTATCACACTTTCAGTCTCAACTCCCACAGATTAAAAATTGACATTGCTGCGATATGTGAAGTATGAACGCTATGATCCAAAGATGTTGACTGTGCAGCATAGACAATTGAAAATCAATTGGACTAATTAGTAACTTACAAAATATATTTTTATTGCTTGCTTCTGCAAAGAAAATATATTTTACTGGATATTCGGACTAGGGTTGCCATTAACATGGTTTAAAAGTGTATTCTGCATCACATACTATTTGATATTCAATACTCAAGTCCACCTTTGGATAACATTATGGAATTCAGTCAAATATTGAGTTTTGAGCACGGAACAGATGGTTTTGAGTATGGAGTATACGTACACAACTAGCACTAAGTACTTACAAACTACAAAATCTATAATATTTATTGGTTAGCTCTTACGCGCGACTATATTCTCGAGTATTTTAAGATGAAGCTTATTTCATTTCTTTTGTTTAATTGCTTTGCAAACCGAATTTTAATCCGATAGGTATAATAGTTGTTTAGCAGTGAAAATGTTTCCAACGCATCGCCCATAATGATTAAAATTCGGATAATAGAAAAAAGTTGATAATGTGGCGTACAAGTTAGTTCCGCAAAAAATAATTTCTACTCTTTATAGACAGACTATATGTATATACGCACAAGCAACATATAAGTTTATAAGGAACCTGGAATCGAACGGAACATCATACGTTTAGCCACGCCGAAACCAAGTGACACGTGAAGGCGATTGAACGGAGCATCATACCTTTAGCCACGCCGAAACCATCTCACGAACTGGCGGCGCGCGAAGCTACCATCTGTTTTTATAGTGGCACAATTTATACACACGCACACACGCGTATGTATTACCGAGAATTCCTTCGTAAATGTTAGAGTTTAGTTTACTTGTCGCTGATTGGTGTAAATGATTATTCTACACATTAGTGCTAGCGATACTTGTAAGAACAATAAATGGGATATAAGAAGTCTTAAAAATTGTAAATATATTCTCAGTTGAGTCAGTCTACGTGTTTCAATATAACCCTAACGGTTACCAGCTACGGAACTGGCTTATGCCTGCCGGCTGATAATGCGTTAAAATAATTATTTAAATTAATTAACCGATGCTATCGATTGATTGTTTGATTACGAAGCTATTAATAAAAAAAATAGCCTTAGGTAAGTAAGAACATCATTAATGTAGATATTCATATATTAGGAGTTATACCTAAAAATCTTTGTATGGGTCATCTCGGCACACCCACCATCACAAACTGGAATCTATTTACGAAGTGAACTAGTCTAAATTGGTCTTAAAATAGCAGAATTGGTCTACAGAGGTTCCCAGACCTTTTTCTCATGGACCACTCTCAAAATTTTGCAGTTTCCGGTGGTCCCCCTGCAACTACATTTATAACATATTACTTGGCATTCGTATTTATATATTAAAAAATTTGATATATGGCCAGGATAGTCGGGCTGATCTTGTACTGAATATGGAATACTAGTAACAGTCGCTGGACTTCTTAAAATATTATCTGCCTATATTGAGAGGTGAAGTCAAGCCAACATTTTAGTTCTTCACTATCAAAAGCAAATAAATTTTCGTGGGTTACGAATTGTGGACCTCCATTTTTTTGTCACGCCATCGTACACCCCCGTTGAGTCTCCCGTGGACCACTGGGGGTCCACCTGAACCACTTTGGGAACTAATGGTCTAAGTAATTGAAGTTCGCAACGGTTAAACATTTTTCGGAGCAATTCACCATTATTACATTTTTCACTCCTGGATTTTACTTAACTAGCGGTCGTTCAGAATGCGATCGTGGGCTTCGTGACGTGAAAGCGTTGTGCTTATATACTCACGGTTCCCGCGCGCTCTATACTTTTATATCTAAGCAACTCTTCATATTTGGTAAATTTATTAAGAATTTATTGAAACAGATTAAATAAATTGAGTTAAATATAATTTCTTTAATACAGAAGTATCACAGAATCATTCTATATCTAACATATCTAACAGATATTGTTTTTATTATTCCTAGATATTATTGAAATAAGTATATAGATTATTGATAGATAACCAACAGTTGCCATTTACCGAACCCAATCCCAGTTATTTGTGACGAGATAAGATTTTCTTATCCATAAATTTCTATTTGGATTTATAACTAGGCAAAGATATTATTATTGTCATCAATTATTGTTTAAAGTAAGTAAGTATGTAAGTATAACATATGCTTGTGAACATCGTGAAGCTACTCACTGATGGTTAAGTAGAAGATATATATTAATGTAGGGCAATATTTTTAATGTGACATTAGATATCAAAATGTAACATTACAATACAGATATAGCATATACAGACAGAATGATTTTGAAATCGTGTAATTTCTTTTAACCACGCATTCTACTGGTGGTATAGAATAACTCTGACATATTTTTTTTATTAGCATTATTTTTTTTGGAAATACTAATGTACCTTTTTTTCGTGAAATAGTTTCAGATAGTCATATGTTAACCAGCCGAGGCAATTTAAATTTTTTACAAATTAAGAGAAATAATAATTTTATTACCCTTTATTATTTACGACATCAGTTATCGTTATGTTATTTTTTTTTAATTAGTAATGTATTAAGATTGTCGGGTGGTTAACATATGACTATCTAAAACCAATTCACGAAAAAAATTAGTAAGTACTTTAATTTCACCAAAAACATAATTCTAATAAAAAAACATGCGGGGCAGTCCTTGGGGATTGCCGATAGAAGTGAAAACTAAGTAAATTGTGAATTGTATCGTCGAGCTATTAGATTATTATTTTTGAATTTTGAATGCGTTCAGTGACGATGACGGGTGTTCCATGATTTTTGTTCATCAAAAAAGTGCTCAACGCGCCTAGTTTTCACTCAAAAAAATATTATTCTATATCACCAGTAGAATGCGTGGTTAAAAGGATTTACACGATTTCAAAATCACCCTGTGTGGTTCTTATTAATCGGCTCTGATTATAATTTTATTTGTACGCAATATTTTATTTGGTATTCTTAACTATCAACCAAAATTATATATAGCTTGACTACAAATCCTTGTTATTTAAACATAAGCAGATTAATCACCTTCATTAATTCGTTCTTTTAATAACTCAATGATTGGTATGCGACTGCACGTCGCGTCGAAAAAAAATAAGCTTAATTTTCTTTTTCAGAAGCAATGGCGCAGCGAGTGTGATCCCCGGGGCGGAAGGAAATTCTGCCGCCCTCTTATTTAGGTGTTTCAATTTAAAAGACTATGCGATATAGTAATTCTAAAGAACTTTTAGATAAGAACAGTCATCATTATTATGTAATGTACACTTCAAATATTTACAAGATATAATTATTATTTATTGTGAAATTTTGCCGCCCCCTAAAAGTGCCGCCCCTGCTGCCACTGTCCAGAAGCACAGAATAATTCTGGCAGTTTGTGACTAATATCGACCAATTATTGGTGCAATCAGATTGTCGCTAGGCATTGTGGTTCCCGAGATATTGAGGTGGCTGTGCAAAGATTGTGCGCTCATCTTGGCACAGCCACCAATACCCCCTTATATCTTTTAAACGGGGGCTCGAGCAAAGCTGATATTTTGTGATTAATGTCAAAATTAAAAATGACTAATTATTATTGGTACATACATACATAGATTCACGCCTGTTTCCCAGAGGGGTATGCAGAGACTACGGATTTCCATTTGCTACGATCCTGACACACTTCTCTGGCTTTAATTATTGGTATAGTTAGTTAGACCTTCGTTCAGTGCTGTGGTTTTGGAAATATAAGGTGTATGTGCCAAGATGAGCGCTCACTTTGGCACAGCCACAAATACCCCCTTGTATCTTCTAAATGGCGGACCGACCAATCCTGCTACTTTACGATTAATTTCGACTACCTAATTATCGACTAATTGCTACTTAATCAGGTTGCTGGTTTGCAATGGTGGCTGTGCCAAGATGAGCCATATCTACTTTACGACCAATTTCGCCTAATTCACTATGTAAATAGATTTCCAGTTTGCGATGGTGGCTGTGCCAAGATAAGCCGTACAAAATCTTTTCATCAGGCGTCCACCACGTACCAGGATGTTGTTAGCACTATCGAGCCATGTCTTATCAGTCTTACAATCCTGTCACCCCCATATCAAGTATTAAGTTCTTCAATTACTATTCAAATACAAATTTCTTTTTTTTTGTATCAGTTGCTCATCACTAACGTAGACCAATCAACGTTTACTTACATTCAAAATATTTAGCAAGAAGAGCAGTATATCAAATATTATACATATATATATCAAATATTATACATATATATATCAAATATTTGGGTATAAATTAATTAAAAACAGAGTCTAAGGTTCCACAATTTTTATTAAATTACAGAGTAACAATAAAATATTTGGTGCCAATCGAAATGGCACTTATAGTACTAACTAGTCGTCGTGTAAAAACTTACATCGTACATAGCACTATGTACATACACGGACACTACACTCCGGCAGCCTAATACACTTTATATTTACACCATTCACAAAATAAGTAACATTTTATTTATTACCCAATTTATGATACTAATACAGTAAACACTATGAGAAAATATACTTAACCGAAAAATATTATACTTTATCCAAATAAAAATTTTAACACAGTGAACAAAACTCACTGGTTCTCTAAAATAGATTCCAGATTTTCTAGTGTTTACATAATTATATTTAAAAACCTAAATTTGTGTTAGTCCATTCAAGTGGGGATTACCTTTTAACTAAATTTAGGATTTCTTAATATGATTGTTACTAACTCAACCATTTTGCGCAATAACTATGAATACTCACAAAAACAAAAATATTTCATTCTTATTACCATAACACTAAACATCTAAAGACAAAAGTTAACTAAAGGAGACCGCATAAATTATACTATACTAAACATCACTCAACTGTTGAAATAATTTGACTAAATGTTAAAAACCTTGAAATAATTGAGCTATTTCAAAAGTAAAGTGACTAATATATTTCTTTTAACCTACATTGCACAATATGTTTGACTATGTACATATAATATTTACAATAGTAGCACTTATTTGTGGTCTTATATGTCAAGGTTTTGATATTTTCAGACTGTATGTCTGACATTGACCATTACCACCCAGATTAGAAGAGGCAGCAATGGAAATTGTGATTTTGTCATTTACATCAAATAATGTATGTTTATTTTCGGACTCATAGTCATAGAGAACATTAAATTAAGTAAGAAACAAGGATATATATTATATCTAAATTAATACTGTCTCATAATAAATAAATTTCATGGATATGACTGGATTTCACCATTTTACATTACATAAAATCGTTAGTATAACTTTGTAGGCTGTGATAACCAATCGGTATCTAATGATGGCTGACTTTATATAACATGAAAATGGAACAAACCCTCTTAACATTCAATCAAAACACTTGAACAATTTTAACATATTTTATGTACAAATCAGACATTTTATATCACTCCAAGTTGTTTTAATTGTATGTTAAGTTTACTCTATTTCTATAACCTAGAATCGCTTATCCATATCTTGTCTCTTACTTACTTAAAGTATCATTTAAAAACATGCTATTCGATTTTACACTTTGATTGACATAATTATTTTGTCACTTTAATTTTCCTAAACGTCACGACATAAAGATTGCATACAATCACAACCGCCGCATTTAAAGCATGATTTATAATTTAGTGAAATTTGTGCTTAACATGTATTGCTTGATGCAAACAATAATTAGCATACAGTATTGTCAGAATTCATTTCTGGTGAGAAGTGTAGGAGAATTCTATCTAAATAATAAAATAAGCAGCATACCCAACAAGTATAAACAGTGTTATTATAAAAATATTATTGAACGTCACTATTAGAGTATCACCATCTAATTTGGCCAAAACAGTTCCGATCACGTATCGAATTCCCAACAAAATAAATCCATAATTTTCTCATTTTTCTTTTCCTACAAAGTACTGTTTTAAATAATTCAAATCATCACAACACAATCCATTTTTAAAAACACTATCATTCACCTGCACTGATGAAGTCAAAATATAAAGTCTAAACTACGAAGCGTTTTATAAAAGTGAAAAACGCACAACACTGAAGTCACATCCCTATAAAAATTTAGTCGAGTCAGTTGACATATTCAACCCCTAATGAGGACTGGGCGTCGCTCAACAATAATCTTCCAATTATAGTCTGTCCAATCACACACGGTTTATTCACAGACATTCTATATTTGAATGCTGAAGTATAGAATGTGTCGTCATCAGTGGGTGATGTGGGTGACGTGGGTGGTGTGGGGTGCGCGATCACGAGTAAGCGGCGCGCAGGTGCCGCACGGCGCTGTACACCTTGACGGCGGGCCCGAGGCGCAGGCGCACGCAGTGCACGAGCTCGTCGCGCGACGCCATCACCAGCTCGGCGCCCGACAGCCGCGCCGCCGCCACCGCCGAGCCCGCGCCCGCGCCCGCGATACGCGTCACTAGTGCTGACACGTCGCCCTGACAATCATCAACAAAATGTTACAGACGATTAATTTAAAAAACAAAGTAATATTATGCAGTATAATAATAATATAAATATTTTAGATAAAGTCATAAAATCAATTGACGATATCCTACAGTACCAAATACATATATCAAGGATCACTTGTAGACTCTGTCGGGTCTTATACCTATCTTTTTTATCGTGGGGTTCAATGCATTCATTGGCGCATACCTCTCCGCGGGGGCGGGCGAAGAGGTTATGTCGGACTCAACCGGGATAATATAGACTAAACCTACCAAGGTGTTCCATCTCACAATCTATGGCCGGGGCGCAGGGATCACTCGCACATTCATCCTGCAGAGACAGGTCTTATCCCTAAGTAAATTCATTGTGTTCCATAAACGGACACTATCTGCAGCCCAGTAGACCTACTACGTAACGGCAATGCCAAAGTTTTGGGCCGACTATTCGTACCGGGAAACTGATATATTCTGAATTTGTCCTGAATTTTGGTATGTAACCTACTCATTGTCCTAAACCCTTTTATAAAGAAATTCGAAAAACAAAGTGATGCTATTTTGAAACAAAGAAATCCGAAGACATTTATATGTAATTTTTTTTTGTTCAGTGGTACGTTTCGATTCGCAATTTTCATGGTAGACCTGCAAGGTAACAGCCAGTAATAATAAAACTTATCGATGCCAAGACGAATCACCGATTAAACTGAAACACACCTGCGTCCAAATAGTAGGATCTTGCGGCAGCGCGAGTGCGGCTAAATGTCGCGCGAGCTGTTCGCTGCGCGCGCCGCTGGACAGCCCGAGCGCGAGCGCGGGCTGTCCAGCGGCGCGCGAGTACGTGCGCAGCGAGCGCGAGCACACGGAGCGCGGCTGCGACGTGCGCTTGCCACCACCACTCGAAACTGATTCGTCGTCTGACGCCTATAAACATTAAATGCTATAATTCCATACTAACAAAGAATTACAAGCATGCAATTAAAAAAGAAATTTGTTTAATTTATTTAAATGCATGACTATCATTAAAAGTTGTCATAAATGTATGCAACATAATTAAATATGTAGCTAGGCAGTACAGAGTAATAAGTCCAATTTCTTAAGGTTTTAGTGCCTGATTACCACTTTTTAGAGTTAAAAGGTCCCAAATCAGTCGTGAAAAGAAATTGTGAAAGAAAAGTGTACTTTTCATCTAGGTAGGTATTCTTGTAAATAACTGTGTTATTTACAAGAATACCTACTATTTTGCAACAAATATGATTTTTAATAATATTCTCACTTACCGGATCATTCTTGACTACTTCTTCCACTCGCTTATGTTTCGGCGGTCTACCTCGTAACGGCCTGGAAAATATAATATTTATATTAACAAATCCTATTTACGGCACTTCTTTGATAATGTACCAGCTTATAATCTATAACTATGTCCAAACTCATTTTAGTAACGTAATTTAAAAAGGCACTCTTTGTAAGATATTGAATGATGACTGACAGGGGACAAGAATTATTCCTAGTAGAACAATAAACAGTGTGGGCATAATAATAGTTTGTACCGCATCACCAATGGAGAATCAGTTATCATGTTGTTGAAAACGTTCATGGGCTAACAGGTTACTGGCAGTCAAACCATAATATACGTCTGCTTATTTTTATATAATGAAAAGACATAAAATTTTCATAAACAAACAAAGATACCATCTGCTTATATATATACAGCCTTGGCCAAAAGTATTAGGCACCCTATAAATTACTGCATATTTCAGGCTTAGAGAGAAATAAAACTAATTATAATGATTAAAGTACTTTATTTCCATTAGAATATTGTAAAAACATCAATATTTTGTTGGGCCACCCTTTGATTTTATGACAGCAGCAACTCTGTGGGGCATACTACGTACAAGTTTCGCACATTCCTCTGGAGAAATTGCATCCCATTCTTGCACTAACGCGTTTTTAAAAGCAGTTTTTGATGATATCGAGTGCTCTTTTATTTTTCTCTTCAAAATACTCCACAAATGTTCAATAGGATTTAGATCCGGGGACTGGGCAGGCCAATCTAACAGATCAATACAATTTTCAGTAAACCAGCGCATCGTAGTAGCTGACTTGTGACACGGAGCATTGTCTTGTTGGAATTTCACACCATTTAAGTTAGTGTCACCAAAAATACACGAAAGCGAAGGTACGAGAGCAGTTTCCAGTACATTAATGTATTTTTCACTGTTCATGCGACCTTCGCAAACAAACATTTTGCCGACTCCATCCGCAGCCATGCAACCCCAAATCATTACACTGCCTCCGCCGTGTTTTATGGTTGGTACTACGCAATCTGGGTGATATTCTTCGCCTTTGCGTCGCCTCACAAACGTCACACCTGGTGTTCCAAATACCTGTAGATTCCAAAAAAAAGCACACATTACAAACTTTTATAACATTTGAGTTTGAAGACAAACACAACAATGATCGTTGTAATTGTGGTATAGACTTCACTAAAAAAACTTACCTCAAAGTTTGATTCGTCAGACCACAGCACATTAGACCAATCCTCTTCTGTGAAATGTTGGTGTCTCAGAGTCCAATCAAGTCGTTTTCTTTTATTGTCTGCGGATAGCCACGGCTTCTTCCTAGCTTTGCAACCTTTTAAGCCGGCTTCTACTAGCCTTCGTCTTGCAGTTCGTGCGCTTATGGGATGTCCAGTCTCTTCAGTTAAAGCCACAGCAAGCTCCGAAGAAGTTTTTTTTCTATCTTTCACAGACTCTCGGATAAGTTTTCTGTCCTGACGGCTAGTAGTCACGCGTTTTCTGCCTGTTCTTGGTTTATTTGCATGAGAGCCAGTCTCAACAAAACGTTTGATAGCAGATTGAACGGCGCATCGCGAACTTCGCGATTTCTTTTTGAGTCTTGCCTTGCTCATGTAAAAGTTGAATTTTTACACGATTTTCAATACTAATTTCGTTTCGTTTTGGCATTTTCAAATGAATTTCTTCTCAATTAATTCACAAAACCACAAATGCACTGTCTTTACACTAAGACTTCCAAATGGTAACTGACGAAACATTAAAAATAAATTTTGGAAAAAATAAAATTTTATTATTGACGCACCAGATGTTTTACGACTGCTTAAAAAATGCCGCCTATTGTCTTAAATAGTGTTTTATGACACCGGTATCGCAGTTCTATAGAATATTGTTTAATTGTTCTAATAGCACAGGTGTGTGATAACTACATATATTGGGGGTGCCTAATACTTTTGGCCAAGGCTGTATATGATGCGTAAGGTACGATCACCTAACTGTGACATGTGTGGCAAAATTGAAGACGTGCAGCATTTGCTGATGGATTGTGTCAGGAACAGGAATGAAAGGGAATTATTGATCAGAAAATTCAAATTGAATACTTTGGATGTTGGGCTTAGTCAAAATATTTTGGCGAATCCAAAGTCTGAAATTGCAATAGGGTTGTGTGCTTTAGTTGAAGTTTGCCGCAATAATCGTCAATAATTCCCTTATCTGGTAAATATTAAGATAATGTTGTGTTGTATATGATAAGGTACGATGGGGTTGGCGTATCCTTGTGGATAAAAACATCTTATAGAAAAAAAAGATAAAAAAAAAAGAAACAAAGATATATTATCTCACCTCTCCTTAACTGTATCGCTAGTAGGTGTACTCGTGTGTATTGAGTTCGTCTTCGGCTGTTTGCTGAGCACTCTGCAACAAATAGACCAAAACTAAGTTAATAATATACTTACGAAGTCCGATATACAAGTTGGCACATACGTAAGGCTAGGTTTACGATGGAGCAATAGTATATCGGCTTAATAATCCTTTGTGTCTTGTTGCAAGCATCGATAAATAAGATAGATAAAGCTGGGTTTACCGTGAGGCAACATTGACGTGTCCGTCAATATTGACTCACTGTATCGCCTGCTATAATATTAAAATTTACATATTATAATGGTAACAGAAAAGTATGGTCATATATCAGTAATTGCATGATGCACATTGAAATGTATTACTCGAAAATTGCATTTTTTATATCTTCTCGTGTTCCGGCGAGAACAAAACTTAATCCTCCTTGTTTCTTTTTTGGTAGGAATTGATATCGCACTATATTAGTTATAAATTTATTCATTCGAATAATTAGTCATACTATCGAATCAATTGAACATTCGAATATTTCAAATCTTTTATATAAAACAATTAATTGCTAATTAATTTGTCAATTTATCATTTGCTCTTTTGCTACCCTTGATTTGATTTATGCTCACGCCTTACCATACACGTTGTACAATCTAAATAGAACTCGATAAGAATGTTTGTCAACAAATCACCCGTATATTTTTGTATCTTATCTTCGAATGATTCCTATATACATTTTAAAATTTTTTTGCACGGTGCTCGGACTCAGTTAAGGTTACTTTGTTCAAAGCATACTGCCAGAGCTTTTACACCGGGAATCTATGGGTCAACTACACCAAGAGATCGCTGAATGTCCTGCGCGTACAGTATAATAACGCATTCAGGATGTTGTTGCGACTGCCCCGTTTCTGCAGTGCCTCGGAAATGTTTGCAAAAACTCACACAGACGGCTTTCATGCCATTATACGCAAAAAAACTGCGTCGCTGTTGAGCAGAGTGCGGAGTAGTCGCAACTATATCCTGAGAGCTGTGGCGGAGAGTTATACTCCGAACATCAGCCATTTTGTGCGGAGGCTTATTAAATAGGAAACATGTTTTTCTGTTTGGTCATCCTCTTGCATTACTGTTTTATTTTATTTTATTTGTTTTGTTCTACGTACGCTACTAACACTAGATATAAGCTATTTGTAATACTAACACAATATGGATCCCTGTTGTCCGAATTAAATGCATTTTAATTTAATTTAATTTAATTTATATTGATCGGTCGCTATGTTTTTGTGTATATATTTTAAAGTTTATTAATTTGTAGATAATTATTATATCCAATTTCAAAAATGAAAACTCTCCACTACTCGCGTTCTATCGCGGAGAGATCAAACAAATAAACAGCGGACAAAAACAACATTAAGATTTAATGTGTAAAAAATAGTAAGCCACAATATTTTTTGCCACTTATTTCGAAACGAGACAAGGTGAAGATGTAACCATGGCGCTATCCGTATAAGATCTTTACGTGTACCTATAAGATTAACCTTTTCGACGCCCATGCCTATTAAACGCAATGTCTCGCCCAGCGCCTCGCTACAAATGTATAACTACATACAGCTAAAACGTAGATATGGGATGCTTTTCTATCGATAAAAAATAATCACATGTTTAAATTGAAGTTTAATCGTCAGTTTACGAAGACAAATAAGAACTGATATGGTATTTTCATAATTTGTTTTATTCTATGAAAAAATAGTAAGAAAACTTAAAATATGTTATCAGTAGTAAAGGAAAAGAGTCATAGATTTATTAGAGATATGTTATATAGGGTACATCCCTATTTGTTTCTAAATGTAATATTATATACCTATTTATAGTATTCGCAATAATTTGTCATAACTATAATATTCGCCACTCTTTTTGCGCTGTGAGGACACGTGTATCTACGTACGCTTAGAACCACAATTACAACGCTACACTACACAAGTCACTTTGACCTTGAAACCCACTCGCTTATGACGTCACAGATTTACTTGTACACAAGCTCGTGGCGTTGAGGGCACTAACGATTGGTCATTTTGTAGGGATGGGTGTTTCAAACAGAGTTTTATTATCGACAATAGTTAAGTGAGATAAAACGTACTCATATATTTTGATTTTGAGAGAAAATCTAGTTAAAATTTTGCTATAATATTATATATATATATTTTTATTTATATATAATATATATATTTTTTCTATAATATTATTTGTAAACATTTCGAAGAGATGAATCATAACGTGGTAACTATTTTGTGAATTGTGCCCCATCACTAGCCTACTTTATATCAAGTGCTTGGCGCTAGGGGCATTAAAAAATGTTCAGGTGATTTTGTTTTTGTTAATATAAAAAACACTAGAGCTTGTAAAAATTAAAAAATACGGCTGGAGACAGGGCAATCTTTTAAAAAACAAACAAAGAAACCTTTAAATATCGTAAATTGATTTTATTACAGTGGTTACTTCTAATGAAGTCGTGGCGCTGAGGGCACGAAGATCTCTTACTCCTGTACAAGTCGTGGGCGTTGAAAAGTTTAATAACAAGCTTTGATTTATTTTATTTCTAAGGGAGCTTAGGTTATTTGATAACGATATTTGAAATCTTACTGCATTTATAGTAAACACTAAAACAGTTCAAAAATTGAAATAAGACCAGGCTAAACTACGTTCTTTCGAACAGCGTTAACCCAATAGTTACGGCATCGCACTAACTATTCAAATATTGCGGGTTTCGATCCCCAACTACCTACACCTAATACAAGCATTTATCTTTGCTGAAAGTGTTAGCAAAATTACTGGTAGTTTGTAAACCAAATTCCTATAATTTTACACAAAAGTTCTCGAAAGTAACTCTTCCAACATTATGTTAATGTTTTTTTTTTCAATTGTGACATGTGGTATTTTACTTTCGTGGGAACCTGTGGTTTTAGATAAATAAAATGCGCTATCATAGAAATGGTATGCAGGCGTTTATGTTACTTTTGCCGGCACATAGATAAAAAATAGATAACGCGGCGATAGTCCCTGGGGACTGATTGAAAGAATGCAGTCTTTATCGACGCATATGAGTTCTTCGGTCAACCAGATTTAGTTTATTCGTTTCAAAACCTGGGTCTCGACCCAGGTTTCAACCCAGACCTCATGCACAGCAAATAAAAGTTATGATATATTTTTGACAAGATATCTTCAATAACATCCTGGAGTTAGGCAGTTGGCAATGTTGCACATCCCCGTGCCTCAGCAAGCATGTAAAGCTATCCGCCAAGACAGGAGGAGAGAGGAGACTGTGCCTAATCGCACAGCTAAACACTCTCCTGTCTTGACATTATAGGTTTTTTTTAGTTAGGAGAGTTAGGGAATGGAGGTCGCATTTGGATTTGCGGAATACAATATCTCCTGCACTGAGAGGCAAGTCTTCACTAAGATTGACCTCTGTAATCAATTTTCAATCTAGAGGATCTTATAAAGAGACCTCTAACATATTATACTGCCGTCACAAGGAAATAAGACGTATCCAATTTTCTTTATTCGGAATTGAATATTTACGTTTTGGAATCAGTAAAAGAAGGCGCATCTGCCAGTTTTTTCGTTATATACAAGGTGGCGCATATGTTATCACATTAAATGATATACTGCCTTAAGCTGATTGATATAAGACGGTTAACATAAACAAAAAACCTATTTTCGCAGAAATTAAGAAATTATTTTTTTGTACAACGTAAATAAATTAAAATTTGACACAAATTAGAACACTATTGTAACCAATCGTGCGCTGTAGCCAGCTCGTTAACGGTCACAGATTCCGAGAAATCGTCTTTGTCAACTCGCTAGGATTTGGTAATACCCAGACCCGATAATACATTATTACAATAAGATGGTTTTTTAATATCGCTGCTTAAGGTCTTTGACACCTAAGTACGTACAGTTATCATTACATAATGTTCTAAAATTTATAAATTATGAAATCAAAAAATTATTCTTGTGGCTAAACTACTGAATACATTTGGTTTTTAATTTGTAAATCGTCAAAGAATACCATGTAGTTTATTTTGTAGTATCAATTAATGTGATAACATTTGCGCCACCTTGTATACATATTAGGGATGTTGCCAATATTCGCATCCGCATTCGTAATTGCGGAGCTTGCGCATCGATTTGGACATCTGCATCCGCATCTGCAATAATCAACGCGGATGTTAATGCGGATCCCGATGTAGTTGCGACGAGAAAGAAAATGGGTGGGCCGATGAATGGCGCGATGATTCGTCAAGGGAAGATGTACCATTACGGATAAATTTATGAACCTTTGCAAAACAGGCTTGAACCTGCAGTGGTGATATTACATACTTTCTATTAAATAAGATGCACAATTCATTAATTCATCCACAACATCCCTGATACATATTGTATGTCTTTTTTCTTTTGACTGCAGTGGAGATAAGATCGTCAGATATGACGTAGTACTTTCTAAATTACCTGCGTTCTCTAGGCAGTGCATGCTCGGTGACGGTAGTGTTCGGCGCGAGGCGGTCGGGCGCGCGCGGCGTGGGCGCGCGGTAGGGGCAGGCCGAGGCGGCCGCGTGGTGCTTGTGCGAGCCGCCGCGCACCGAGCCCAGCCCGCGGCACCCACCCACACCGCAAGGACCCACGATACGCAATTCTTCTGCTGCTGCAATACACAATATTAGATTTTATTAAATTCATAATTTTATGTGGCTATACATGGTAAGATGGACCGACGACCTGGTAAGAGTCGCGGGATGCGGTTGGATGAGGGTGGAACAAGAACGGTCTGTGTGGAAAACCTTAGGGGAAGCCAATGTCCAGCAGTGGACGTCTTTCGGCTGAGATGATGATGACGGTCAGTATGAACCAGCAATAGCCTAGAGGTCTCGAGTTCGAATCCAAGGCGCACATCTCATCACCTCCTCACACTGAGAAGAGGCCCGTGCCCAGCAGTGGGACAGTGGTATATTATACAGGGCTGATATTATGTTAATTGCCATGGCGTGAACAATAAACCATATACAGTCAGCGATATAAGTTTGAAAATTTGAAGTGCTCTATCATACACAATAATGGTAAACCCTCACGCAAACTTCTGGGCACGGACCTCCTTTCGGTGTGAGAAGATTAGACCATAGTCTACTATGCTGGCCCAGTACGGGTTCGGCAGACTTCACATATTTTCGAGAACATTATTATAAATAGCGAGATAATTTTAAATATAGATAATTTTAACACGGCCAGGATTTATCTAATAGGCTTTACTTGAGCCTTAGACCCCACACACATATATACAGACATATCTACTACACAAGAAATTTACAATCATTATTTTCGAATTGCCTCGTTGCGGCAGTGCACGAGACCTCGTGCATGGTTCCGTTTCTCGGGTTGGGCAATGTTATTGAATTTTTCTGTCAAAAATCCTCAGTAACGGATCTGAGCATCCTATTAATAAGACCTACAGCTAGTATTGTATAAGACAAGGCAGATAAACCAAATGTCTAATTTGTACTTACTAAGTGGTGGCTCCAGTGGATGTCCGGTCTTGAGACACCAGCCGACAGGGTGTATGTCGGGCGAGTCGTCGTCAAACCAGCACGATAGCTCGTCGGGCCACCCGTCGTACGTCACGCGTACCAGGTGGCCCTTCACTGCGCTTATCGTTGCCACGCGGATTAAAAATGGCACCTGGTAATCACATTTATATAAATCAATATACAACCTTTTTTTTAATTCTTTTTTAAGGGATTTTTGTTCACAGAAGTGACTACTCCAATCGCATTGTACATGTACAAAATATCTTACTCATAAATACTATAACAAAAAAGTTATTTACCTAACAAGTGAGAAACGGCAATGAATTGCCGTAAATCTTAGAGTTCGAAAAAATGGTTCAAGAAATATGCAAAGGTCACGTGATACCACGTGATATTGAGGTCAGAGGTCAAAGGTCATAGTCATTTCGGGGGTATATCGACTATACTGAGTCGAATGGCGTTGATCGCGAGTCTCTAGCTCTTATGGTTCTTGAGTTGAAAGTTGTATAACAGACAGACAGACAGACAGACAGACAGACAGACAGACAGACAGACGGACGGACGGACGGACGGACGGACGGACGGACGGACGGACGGACGGACGGACAGACAGACAGACAGACGGACGGACGGACGGACGGACGGACGGACGGACGGACGGACGGACGGACGGACGGACGGACGGAAAAAGCTTTTGTATATAAGAGATTTCTCGGACTCTAATAAAAAAGAATATAAATCTTTAGCATCATCACATGCAGGATTGGCTAAAATGCCATGAAATAAACCTACACTATATACAGATAGCTTTGTGGCCTATAAGTTGTGCCCTTACAACATTATAGCGTACACATTCTTCCAAAACATGTTGAACATCCTCAACAACACCACATGTTTCACAGTTAGAATAATCTATAAGGCAACCTAATACAGGACTAAAACGAAAATAAAAAAATATGAAATAATCGAAATATATATAGGTGTACATATATTAATATCAGCAACCTATTTCTTGATAGTCAGGCTGTCTGCCGATACAGGCCTCCTCTAGTTTCATCCATACTCTTTGGTCTTGAGCTAGACTTCTCCAATTTGGCGGTATATAGATACTAGTGTAGAGTAAATATAAGAAGCAGCGATAGCTCAGTGGGGAGACCAACAGACTGCAATGCAGAGGGTCTCGGGTTCGAACCCACGTCGTGCACCTCTGACTTTCGGAAGGTATATGACTTTTCGAAATTATGTGCGTATTGATTGACAATTATAGCCTGCTCCGTGCCTCGGAGAGCACGTTATGCCGTCGGTCCCGGCTGCCATGAACATCTATGACAGTCGTTATTGGGAGAGTGTCGACACAAAAGATCCCACTGGGTCGAAGTGTCGCCGGTCTGCATTGACTGGCCCCTACATAAGATACAAGATACAAATATAAGAAGCAACGAAACAAAATCTACATAAGCATTATGAATTACTTACGGGGGCCAAATATTTAATTTAAAAATATGGTCATCTTTCTGGATCGTTAAGTTTCTGTATACAGGATATTTTAATTAACATTATTATTGTTTCACTCCAAAGTTTACCATAGAGGCAGAATTTTATGTTTAAAATTTTTATATTGTCCATGTTTATTTCTTTAATTTTGAGCAATTAAATATATACTTATATTTAAACAATTAATTTTAAAATGAAATAATCTTATAACCTATATTTACAAATGTATTAAAAAAGATAACATAATTACAAAAACACAAATAATTATAATACTAAATATTATAATATTAATTATAATACTTAATATTATAATATAATAAAACATTTATTTCGGACATAATCCATATGAGTTAGTAACAATTTTCTTACAAACTATGTTAGTAAAAAGAAATTAATTAAGCATACATATTACAGTTTTCCCGTAACGATGCCTACCCAGTGTGCCTGTATAGGACAATCATTACGGGAGGCAATCATTTGCAGAATGCTGTTGGTGCTACTACGCAATCTCTGAAACAGTGACGCCGCTTTTTCCGCATTATAGCGTGAAAACCGTCAACGCGCGCAACTGCAAACATCTGCGACGCACTGCAATAACGCGGTAGCCCCAACAACATTCTGAAAGCGTTAATGTATTGTATACGCAGGACGTTGTAGGCTCGTTGCGTATACCGTTCCCACAAGCCGCTCGAGTAAAAAGATTGACAATATGCCCTAAAAAGAGTTAATTTTACTTCATTAGTACATCGAGCAAACCTGCGGGCCAGCATATTACTCCTCGCCGCCAACGCCCTGCGTTCCCTCTCTATATCTGGGTCATCCTTAAGATCTTCCGATATTACATGGCCCAGATATTTAAAGGTTTGTACAGTCTTCAGTACATTCCCGTCTATCATGATTGGAGGCACAGTAATGGGCCTCTGATTCCCCGCCTTAAAAATATATTTCTTTAATTAAGTTTGTTTGTTAGTTGTTGTTGTGTTGTTGTCGGTCTCGATGGCGTAGTGGTTAGTGTAACCGACTGCCACGCCCGAGGTCGCGGGTTCGATTCCCGCACAAGTCAAACATTTGTGTGCATGAACATGGATGTTTGTCTTGGTCTGGGTGTTTCTATGTATAATATGTATGTATTTACAAAAAAAAAAGAAAACGTATATATGTATGTTTATCCATTGTCTAGTACCCATAGTACAAGCTCTGCTTAGTTTGGGCTAGATGGTGTTGTGTGTATGTGGTAGAATATTATTATTATTATATTATATATTATAATTATAATTTGCAAGCTGTGGTTTCCTATAATTGAGGGACTATACACGCTAAGAACTTAATTATTGCTTTATAATGTACTCGTATGTTGTTGTATATTCCTTTGTTGGAAATCCTTAAATAAATAAATAAATTAATACTAACAACCATAATAAAAGTCAAGAGTTCGTTTGTGTTTTGTTTGAACGTGCTAATCTCATTGAATAACCAGTCAGATTCGAAAATTTATTTTTACTTTTGGCAGCCCATTTCTGGACGATGATTATAATGTACATAACATCGCGCTGCAAGCCACGGGAGCGATGGAGTGTTCATAAATGTGGGTGAAACATTGAAGGACAACAAGTTATAGTAAAAATATCGTATTTTCATTTTTGTTTATCCTTTCTAGTGTCTACCATGACCTTGGCACCGCCATAGTTGTCTGCCATTGTTTTCAATAACAATAATTAAGTTTTGAAATTAATATACAAGTGCCAACCTTGTCAGTAAGTGGTACGACATTGAGATCGGTCATATTTTTACACCTGCCATAGTTAAGTGATTTTATAGAAATTGCTGATAGGAGTTATGAGTCCCAAAGACTATACATAATTATGTATGAACTTTCTTATAGCAGACATGAATCTATATTCACGGCTGATTCTCGATGGTGTAGGCAGAGACTACAGATTTCCGTTTGCAACAATCCTGGCATACCTCTATTGCTTCATTTAATCTATACTAATATGATAAAGCTGAACAGTTTGTTTGTTTGTTTGAACGCGCTAATCTCAGGAACTACTGGTTCGATTTCGGTTCGAAAAATTTTTTTAGTGTTGGATAGCCTATTTATTATGGAAGGCTATGGGCTATATAACATCACGCTACGACCCACAGGGGCGGTGCAGTAACGATAAACACGTGTCAAACCGCGGGAACATCTAGTTTAGATATATTTTTCATGCACGCTCGTCGGTTTAGGGTACTTAAACCTGGCGTTTTCTAAATGTTTCCAATGTGGTATATAAGCATATGACGTGTGCCAAGTAAGGTATGTCAAAATAACATGGTTATGTTATTTAATTCCCACCAACGCTATTATGCGCATTTAGTATTTTACGTATATACGTATAATGTCCTCCAGACCGAATTTCGGTCACAACGGCCAATCTTAACGCATTACAATTTACGCAGAAGATATTATAGTGACGACCGCAGAGAGATCAGGCGCAGCACTAACGGCTTTACGTGCTTTTTGAGGCACGGGGGTGTCTAACATCGCCAACTTCCTTACACCGGGCTGCTACTGAGATTTCTTAACAGAAAAACCCAATAACCTTTTGTTGGCTCGACTCGGGATTCGACCTACTACCGCAGGTATACGTATACGTATACGCAGTGTCGGATCGAGGCAGCTTTTATGATGGCGGAGATAGGAGATAGTAGTAACCCAATTATTTCCGCAAGAAAACAATTTAGAACATGCAAGGAGTCCTTGCTTACTTTTAATATATTTTATCCAGCCACCAAGGCGCGGAACGCTGTAAAAACCGCTTTGTGCGCCCAATGACACTACGTAAACGTATATTACCAAGATGGGAATGCGGTTACCGTAGCGAGTAGCCGTTTGTAATTCCAGGCATGTCACTAGCGCATTGCACAAAATAAACTAAAGATCAGCCGGAAAAATAAATCGGAGAAGTAGATAAGCTACTGGAACTTGTGAAACTCCGAATTTTTGTATCACAAAACTATATCTATTAGGTCTCATACGATAGAAGATACAACACATTTATTAAAACGTAAATCTCTGGTAAAGTGGGCAAACACTTACCCTCTTGTCAACGACTTCGAGCTTCATCCCAGGTTTGAATCCCTGTGGCGGTCGCGTCTTGAACGCGCGCGGGGGCGCCGCAGAAGCGCCCGTCTCGGCCAGGTAGTTCTCCCACGAGAACGTATCAGGGTCCTTGTAGACTATAAATAAGAGAAAATTGGTTACAAAATATCAGTTGTTTCTACAATCTCACGCCTGTATCCTAAAAGGTAAGATAGGCAGTGGTGTACACCCTCGTTTAAGGACAAGTAAAAGATGGTAAGACTATTGACAACTACCGGGCACAATGCTAGAGTCCGTGCTGCTATAGAGTATTTCTTTATAGAAAGAGTCAATCACACTACTCTACCCAGGCATCGAACGCCAGACCTTTTTATACTAGTTGCATTTCTACCAGTTCTAGCGGTATAGTCAGTAAGAGTTGTTTTAGTTCATATTCAATTTAACAGTCCAAAGCGAATTTATCTGCATACCAAATATTATCGAAATCGGATTACCTCTCTCGACGTGAAATGTAACGAATATTTCAAGTTACAATATTTACATTCAGAGTTAATGCTATAATCCTAACTAATATTATAAATACTGATGTAAGTGTGTTTGTTTGTTACGCTTTCACGCCTTTTCTGCTCGACCGATCATCATGAAATTTTGCATACATGTTGTCAATGATACAGAAAAGGACATAGGGTACCTTTCCTCTAGAAAAAGATACTGTTTTCGAGAAATAGCAAATTTACCCAACCTGCAGTTACGCGAGCGGATATTGATTGACAATTATCGCCTGCTCCGTGCCTCGGTCCCGCCTGCCGTGAACATCTATGGCAGTCGTTATTGAGAGTGTCGACATAAAAAATCCCACTGGGTCGCCGGTCTGCACTGACTGGCCCCCACATAAGACAAGATAAGATACGCGAGCGGAGCCGCGGGCAAAATCTAGTATTACTATAGATGTCAACTCTATGGCTATATTATAAAAAGGTATGATTTATTAGATTGTGATGATGTGTGTGCAAAGCAAATTTCATAAATAGAGCATAGCTGGATCAACTTGAAAAGGGAAGTGTCTCCATTCTATAGATTAGGGATGTTGCGAATATTCGCATCCGCAATTGCGGAGCTGCCGCATCGATTTGGAGATCTGCATCCGCATCCGCAATAATCAACGCGGATTCAGATATAGTGTAGTTTACGATAAGAAAGAAATCAGTTGTTCAGTAGTACCTACGTATTTAATTTATGAACTTTTGCAAAACAGGCTTGAACCTGCGAAGGTAGTGATATTAGATACTTTTTATTAAATAAGATGAACAGTTTTCATCAACATCCGCATCCGCAATTGTGGAGCTTCCGCATCGATTTGGACATCCGTATCCGCATCTGCGGATGTGAGTCTCCGAATATCCGTATCCGCATCCGCATCCGCGGCTGTCAAAAAATCTGCTACAGACGATCGCACAAGTATAGGTAATAATAATGTAATTCAGAAAAGAAAATATAACAATGGAATTTTCGCATTCCTATTGAAGTCGAGAAGTGTCTGAACCTTCCTCACTTGTAACACCTTGATTGTAAAGCAAGGGAATAAAGTTTCTATATCTATTTCCTGCAGCAGATCGCTGACAAACAAGTATACTCATTCGGTGAGTAGGCTTCCCAGGTTCCCTAAAGAATCTGGATACTGTCAGCACGATATCGACCTATGACTGACGCTGAACGTCCAGATTAATGTCAATAATCGGCAATTCAAAAAAATTGTCTAGGTTATCGACTGTAAACTTCTTATTGTGGTATGTGTTCCTATTGATACCCGGCGATAAATTAATTGAAACGTTGACGCGTGTGCACACGAAATTACTTACTCTGATTTGATTTGTTGTTAATAGCAAATTATAATATACCGTTTTCGTAAGATTGCTTTTTATATGGAGAATAGCAAATGCACTTGTGTTAACAAACACTTGTGCACTATAATGTCTCCTAAACAGATGGCCATTCTACATTAAAAATGCGCCGAGCGAAATGTGCCAAAACAGGCGGCCACAGTCAAGTGAATAAAATCAACAGTTTTTGTTTAATACAAATATAAAATATTCATTCACCATAACAATGAATGTTACAGTTACAATTACACCGTGTAAAAAACTTAAAATAATTAATATTTTCGCCTGCAAAATTACGTAAATTTGCAATGCAAAAACGTAAGCTCGTGTTACGTGATTTTAGTTTATAACAATAGAAATCTATCCTATTTTACAGCTTAAACGAAACATAAATAGTTATATTACAATTTGTCCGTCGTTGACAATAAAGATACATATTTCAAATCAAATTTAATCAAAAAAGCACTTCAAATCCTCCATACCATTTTACTATGGCGGCCGCGCGCCGATTTGCATATACGCCGCACGAGCTTTGTCATTATCTGTCTTAGACTCGGCGCAGTCTTAAGGCCACCGCAATCAAAACATCGGTCTATGAAACATTATATTATTATTTATATGTTTCTCTATCACGGGTACTTACCTAATGCTTTAGGGAAAATCCGGCCCTTTGGGAGGTATACACGCGGACATGAATCCAACATGCAGTGGCCTTTCGAGAGTTTTAGTTTGGAGTGAGATGGGACACTTACTGAGACACTAGCGGCGATAGGTATAAGAGACTATATGGAACCTAATAAATCTGGGCTATAGTTTGATGGGCTGGTATAATAAGCAATATGGATGAAAAAGCGGCGTCTGTCAGGTATACTGTCTCAGTACAAAGTCGGCATGGCAGACGGTGACTTGCCGACTCACTAGATATTATTATTATTAGGTACTGGTAAATTATTTGGACTTCGTGCGTCATTATATCTAACAGTTAGGTATTTTTTATAATCAATAGGGGATCCCCTATTTATAGAGTCGTCACAAATAATTATTAATTAATAAATATAGCAAATCACAAATGTTTCATTTGAAAATATAATGATACTATCTGTCCCCACGTAAACCCCTTCTTCAGCTTTATTTTAAATTTTCCTCCGCTTCTTAATAGACGTGATAATGTCATGACTACGATCGTCAGGGTTCAATTCTTGAAATAAAATATGTTCAAAATACAGTGCCGATTTAGTCTAATAAATGTCAAATGTGAACTGAAATGGAATTTATATTCACATTTGACTTTTATTTTAATTTAGGAGATTACATCATTTACGGTCTAAAAAAATTATTTGTCTAAAAAAACATACGTGTTTACTTAAATTATGAGAATCTTTAAACAATTATAACATCACAAGTACATAACTAAAATTTTATACTCGATCAGTCAAGTTTACATTTTTCATTTGTTATATCGCACTGAGACTAGTCGAAACAACTAACTTGAACAGCTTGTATTACAAGAATTGGTTCTCTGTTATGAGACCGGAAGAACGAAGAAAGTAGCAAACAGAAAATGACCACGATAGTCGAAAAGAGAGTGGTCTCTCTAAGTACTGAACTGGAAAATAGGCGAGTATTGTATACAAGCAGTTACCAACGCCTTCGTTCACGATGAATCCGTTTAAAGTAACCTATATCTCTCCAGGGTTCAAGTCATTTATCATGAAATAGTATCTAATCTAATCGTATATACCAACTTGATCACTCGACCCAGTGATTTGGCCGTGAAACAGTTACTTTCACATTTATAATATTAATATCGACGTAAATAAATGTGTAAAAAAGAAGTGTTTATTTAAATCTAAAAAGTCTTTATAATTTTAAATAGTAATAAAGGTTCAGTAGTAGTGTTATATTTTAAATTTATGTAATAAAAATGTTATAAACAACATGATAAAAGCTGCATAAAGTAGTTAAATTAAAAAAATATAAGTATGTTTTATATTACGTCCTTCAAAACATACACTTTATAATAAATGTATAAGCATTGAGACTCACCAGAAAATATATTAAGTTATCGGAAAAATACAGTCTTCCTAATTACACAGTCGGACCATTAGCTGAGTAGGTACTTAAGACGTCTTGATAACGACTCTACACTCAATACTTAACACTATTACAATAATAACATAAATTAAACAGACACATATAACTTGAAACTGTTATAAAATAATCTGAGTGTACACATGATTTATAGGTTATTTTTTCATTTATCATATTGAGGACAAACTCGAAATAAATGGAACACTAATACAAGTTTGATATCATCTGAATACAGTCTCGAACGGTATTTAAACGCAGAATAAACTGTGAAATCGACTCCATTTGGTAAATACAAGTTTTGTTTTGAATGTTCGTAAAGGTACAATTCAATATTTTATTTATATTCGCGATATTATGTAGTATTTAACAGACAATTGGTGTTTCGCTCACGAAGCGATGATTGTGACTAATTTGTGATGCTCGCTGTGAGTGATAACGTCACACCGGTTATCCTTGTTGCTAAACATATGACTGCAGCATATTTGAATGTTTAATTAATATAATGGATATAATTTTTGTTTGATGTTTATTTCAGCAGCGAAATAAACAAGCGTGTTTCTTTTTTATTTGAGTGTGTGAACGAGTAGAATTAAAATTTTATTGCGATTTTAAATATTAAGTTAGAGGTTTGTTACTTAGGTAAGCATACCTAAACCGCTGAATAGGATGAGGAGGACATAGGTAATACTTTAAAGAAATGCAAATAAGGTTTCGGATTAGAAGTAGGTACAGAAAAAGGGACAAAAAAGGGAAAGACAGATGTATATAATAAAAAAACAATCAATCTCAAACATCCGTCATTGTTTTTAGGTCCCGTTTAGGACAGGGCGAGCCTTTAGTCTTTCACCGGATTCATATTAAGACTACGTACGGTTACTGATAACTTTCTAACAGAAGAAAATCCCATATTATTTACCCTGTCTCAGTATAGAGATCGCCCGATGGGACGTTTATGCCACAGGCCAAGGGGCAGTAACTGCTATTTATAAATAACTGCTATTTCTACTATCAGACCATAACTAATTAGTAACAAAGGATAATGTTTATAATTAGTGAAATTAAACCACTATAAACACAATCGCCAGAGAGCTATGCTCGGAGTTTTACTACGGTAGAGAGTTATGCTCGGGGTTTCTCCGCGGGATCGATTCAGAAATGAGGAGATCCGCAAGAAAATAAAACTTGCCGACATAGCTCTCCGGATAGACAAGCTGATGTGGCAGTGGGCAGGGCACATAGCGCGCAGAACCGATGGCCGTTGGGACAGAAAAGTTCTGAAGTGGAGGCCACGCACCGGAAGACGCAGCAGGGGTAGGTCCACCACAAGGTAAACCGACGACCTGGTTTGGCCATCCAAAGATCGGTCGGTGTGGAAAACCTTGGGGGATATGCCTATATCCAGCAGTGGACGTCTTTCGGCTGAGATGAAGAAACAAAATCGCAGTTTATCATGCTGTGCTTGACGGCGTTGAGTGTTTTTATTAGATCAATACATTCAAATCAAATCAAATCAAAATATGTTTATTCATGTAGGTCAAAAAGTAGCACTTATGAACGTCAAAGTTACACTTATTGATGTGAATTTACAATTACATTTACCTGTTGCCATGTTCAGCGAGGCGAGGGCGTAGAACCAATGAGAAGAACAGGCAAGAAACTTACGGTCACTCTTTTTAATCACCAAGTTTGCAGTATTGTATATTTTACAAGTATTTTCTGTAAGTATTTTCTGTAAGCTGCAACCATTAAACTTACCACTCATAAAACACTCAGCAATAAGTAATAATTCTAAGTTAGCCTCCAATAGTAGTTTATGGTATAATTGGAGCATCCACTTACGTGTATACAGAATAAAAACAACGCGAGACCATACTCCAGTCCGAGATGAACTCTAAAATGTAAAAATAAAAGAAAATAATGCCAGAATCCACAAAACCTAGTATTGAAAGATAAATGTATCGAGTTCCATATTTTAATGGTACTGTAAATATAGGAAGCACCGTACTGCTTAATATGTGACGGTATATGTACCACCGTGTAACCATCACTGTTCGGCACATGTTCTTTTGGATAGATATAAAGTTTGAAGGGGCTTTTTGGATCATTCTTTATGGTATACATGTGACTGCGAAACTGCGGCGACTCAAGAATCATAATAGTCTCAGGTTTGCCAATGATACGGCCGGCACATCGCTGCAGTCGAGGATATCTAGCAATTTCCACGGGAAAGTCCATAGCAATGATGCGTGAAATTTGATTCGAAAGCAGTTGTAAGTACACAACTTGAAAGCTGCTTTCGTAATCAAGGACGAAGAGCATGTATTTAACAGTGTAGTAAACACATTCTAACTTCCTAACTAATATAACGAGAAGGGTGTAAAAACCCAGGATTCAACCTCGTCGTCTTCATGTGTCTTTCTTATTTTTTTTCGTCAGCATTTTGTTATGTTCCACCGCTGGGCAAAAGCCTCTCCCTTGGACTTCCAAATCACTCTGTTGGTGGATATCCTCTGACCTTATGACCTTGTGACCTCTATATCTCGGGGGTCTTTTGACCCACAGGGCCCATATTCAAACTCGACCGACTTGTAACAAGGTGTCTGCACACCAAGTTACAAGTCAATCGGTCCTGTGGTTCCGGAGCTATGCCTATCACTAACAGACAGACACACAGACCCACATAGTGTTTTCATTAACCTCTTCGAAGAAGGCTCAGAGGTTAATAAATGCGAATGCGAGTTTGTTTCTTACGCTTTTACGCCTTAACCACTCCACCGATCATCATGAAATTTTGCATACACGTTGTCAGGGTAATAGAAAAAGGCATAGGGTACCTTTCATCCAGAAAAATACTTTTCCCGAGGCATAGAAAATTGATATAATCTACATTTATGTGAGCGAAGCCACAGGCACAATCTAGTTCGAATTTAATTCGAATGCAGTATTTAACGCGGAATCCAACCTGGATCTTATATAATGATAAAACACTATTGCTGTGCTGCTAAAAAGCGCCTCACGCTGTTCAGGGCGCAGTTGGCAAGTTGCCATTTTTATGTAATCCTCAACGTAGCTTTTTCAGTTGATATTACGGCGTACGTCGATACCTAGGAATGGAAGGTGCCATAATTCTCCTAAGACAGTGGTCGGCAACTTTGTCGTCCAAAAGAGCCAAATATAGACAAATCACAAGCGAAATCTATAAATTTTTCAACTTAAGCTTTGCTTTAACAGAGGCCATTATTACGGAAAAAATTTGGATTACGAGAAAAATTAGATTCGATTTCAAAAATTTATAAATAGAAAACTAAGTTAGCAATTGATGATGACGATTTTTAAAACAGTTTAAATTCGTTCGCACCTGAACACGATCAATCGCAACGGAAATTAAATTTTTCACATTATTTAATTTCATAAACGATATACTATAATGATTCCGCAAACTGTTAAAAATAATATCAAGGAGATTGAAACCTTACGTCGTTTAATTTAAAGAGCATTTCTTGAGTTCTAAGTTCACGCGGCCGGCAAATCGGCGATGCACAATTTATCGATGAATCGACACGACTTTGGCACTCCTGGATCTAAATACGCTACTTCGCGGCTTCGCGCGGTTACATTTTCGTTACCTGTGCCTGTCATTTTGGTTCCCGTGACAACATGATTTCACATGATACGATTTTAGCAGTCATTGTGAACGAAAGTAGCACGCGCTACGTATGAAAAATCATTTCATATAATTTTTCACATGCTACCTATGAAATGTTCCATGCCTAATACGGACTCACTGTGGTTCCCTTGGCGGTTTGGCAATTTTCTGTAGTTTGGATGCAAATACTTCTATAGTACAATGGAACTCCTAGGGTTATTAGGTAAATACTTTAAGGGAGGAGGGCGTTATGTTTTATCTAATCGAGGTTACGTCGGGCTGCTTCGAGTTTAATCGGCCATTATCGGCCTATTTCTCATACGCCTATAAACATACATTTTGTTCGTTATAAGAATCTCAGCAATAGCACGATGTCTAGTAAAGTACCCGGTTTAAACATATTGATAAAAATAATGGTTAATAGCGCCGAGTCCAGAACAGTGCAGTTAAACATAATTGCAGCCCGCGGTATTTCATACTCTGTAGTTATAACCTGTGCCTACTCTTTCGGGGATATAACCGCCGGGAATACGTATATCCTAAAAAGGATATAATTCTTTTTTCCTGTGGTTATTGGCCCACCTGTTGTCAAGAGTTGTTTAAGCCGCCTGTAGGCCTCAGAAATGGCTTAACGACTGCTGTCAATATAACAACAACCGGGACCGACTTTTACGTGCCCTCCGAAGCACGGAGACGCTCAGATGATGTTATATACGTATATGTTATAAATGCGAATGTAAGTTTGTTTGTTGCGCCTTTACGCCTTAATTACTTGACCGATCATCATGAAATGCCGCATATACGTTGGCGGTACAGGAATGGACATAAGTTACCTTTGTAGGGAAATAAGTACTGTTCCCAGGGGATATAAATTTATTGACAAAACGAAGAATTACGCGAAAGAAGCAGAGTTCTAAATCAATTATGTAATAAAAGTTTACTTACAGTTAGGTGGTGTCAAAGGCACTCCGTTTTCTTCAGCCCACCCTACCGGGTGTATGTAGGGCGACGTAGGGTCCACCCAAAAGTCGTACATCTCGTCCCAGCTGTCGAAGTTGATCAGCATCCTATTGTCCAGGATATCAGCTATCGACGCCACACACACCAGCTCGTTCTTACGGTCTTCGGCTTCTAGCTTCATGCCGATGCGGAAGCAGTTCGGTTTGAACATCTATTGACAAAAGCTTATATTATATATGCGAATGTGAGTTTGTTTGTTACGCTCACGGATTAAGTAGTCGACCAATCATCATGAAATTACGCATACACGTTGTTAAAGATACAAAAATGGATATAGGTTACCATTCATGCAAAATAAAAACTTGGTTCGTTCGTTCGTTGTTCGTTTGTTTGTTATGCTTTCACGCCTGAACTACTCGGCAAATCATGAAATTTCGCATACATGTTGTCGGGGGTACAAATAAGGAAAGGTATAGGGTACCACTCATGCAAAAAAAAACATGTGGGGCAATCTTTGGGGACTGCCGATAGAAGTGAAAACTAAGCAACTTGTGAATTGTATCGTCGAGCTATTAGATTATTTAATATTGTCTTCTATTTACGCGAATATTATTCATTGAAATTAAACTGCTATATACGGATTTTATCGCGTTGTTTATTTGACACTTTATTACAAAATTTTGAAAATTGTTACACTACTACTACTATTAAACTTTACTAATTTTTAAGCTAATTAAATTATTATTAAACTATTTAGATTTAATTTATTTTTATTTTTAAACTTTCCCCGACGTTTCGGTTGCTTTTCAGCAGCCATGGTCACGGGGAGACTATTATATTATATTAGGAAATATTAGATTATTTTTGAATTTTGAATGCGTTCGGTGACGATGATGCGAGTTTCTTGATTTTTGTTGACCAAAAAAGTGCTCAACGCGCCTAAAGAAGTATTCACTTCAAAAAACTGTACGCAAAGGATAGTTAGAATAATTAATATTATAAATGCGAATGCGGAGGCGTTCTGGACAAAGGCCAGGTTAAGAGCACCTTGATCCGACGGGCGTGTATGAGGAATGTGATGAAAGTGAATGAAGCCAGAGAAGTGTGTCAGGATCGTAGCAAATGGAAATCCGTAGTCTCTGCCTACCCCTCTGGGAACCAGGCGTGAATCTATGTATCTACATAGCCGAGTAGCGGCGAATCATTAAATTTCGCAAACTTGTTGTCGGGGTTGCAAACAAGGAAATATGATACATTTTATCCCAAAAGAAGTCCGATTCCCAACCAATCTAAGCCCAGGCCCAGGAACAGCTAATAATATTATAAACCTATAGAATTTGTTTGTTTTCTTCTTTAACCGCTGTGATCGCTGGATCTACTAGTGGAATACAAAAATAATTTATCAATTCCACTTGTACCAGTTGGAATTTTTCAATACTCAATTGTTTATTGCGTTCCACAATGTAGAGTTAGTTGGTAACTTAAATAATATGACAGTTCACTATGGACCCTGTCGGGCACAGCAACGTAGGAGCGAGGAAACATAAACTATTCAGATACAATAATATCACATTCTGTACATACTCAATATAATTTATAAATTATTATTGCATTTGATAGCCCAATTCTTGAGGAAGCTTATCTAATATCACACTACGAGCCACTGGAGCGGAGCAGTAGTCATATCCGTGCGTGAAACCGCGGAGGACAGCTAAGAATATTAAGCTGATGAAATTGCCTCTTTGTCAGTTGCAACAAATTAATCTCTGGAACTACTAGTCCGATTTGAATATTTTTTTCAGATTAGGTATAGCTTTTAGTATTTATAACATCACGCTAAGATCCATGCGATATCGGAATGAAACTGTTGTTAGTTATACACTATTTTACATATACCAGTGGTTGGCAACCTTGTCGTCCAAAAGAGCCAAATATAGACAACTTACGAGTGAAATCTATTCAAAAAGCCATTTTTTTAACTTAAGCTTTTCTTTAGCAGGGATATTATTATTCGTGAATGAGCCACAGCCGAGGAGTCAAAGAGCCGCATGCGACTCGCGAGCCGCGGGTTGCCGACCACTGACCTATACTGATCATACTTTGAGCACAACATTGGTTTCAAAGCATATAGCTTGCGCTTACCAGTTTTATTTGTAATTATTATTTGGACACTTTTTAGATAATTCTCTATGTTTGGCACGTCTGTATATATTACGAAGGACCTAAATACATGGTAACCAAAATGTTGGTATAATTATAATAGTATCACTATTTATTTTAATCTCTGCCTAGATCAGGAGCTCTCAAAATTATTTTTGTGCAATGTGGAATTCAAATCTGTAACACCTTGACCACATTTGACAGTCACTATTTCATTATACCCAGGTGCATAATATTGTCTTACGCGAATGTTGAACATTGTAATCAAACTACCATATAAATTGCAATAAAATTCGTATATATAGTAAATTAATTTCAACATTCAAGGTGCATTCAAAAGAAATTATAATACAAATAAATATAACACTTACTGCACTAGTAATATGCGGGAAAAGGTTCCTTGGAGCGGCGACCGCTCTCATCTGCTTCAAATACAGCGGCCACGAGAAGTTAGACATAGTCATATTGCCAGGGGGCCGCAATATCCGACCGTTCTTGTCACACCAGCCCGGAGGGAAGATGTCCACACAATCCGCATTCACCCAGTAGTCATACAGCTCACTATACTCATCAAAATGTAGCCTCATCCTATAACCCTGCACTTCAGCCACAGAAACCACACAGAACAATGATGGGTGCTGAGGATCTACTGCCTCTAACCGCATCCCCACTTTAAACCCATTCCTGTTATAAGGAAACGGATTTTTAAATAACTTAACCGGAGCAGCTTTCGCTTTACAAATGTCCAAGTACCTCATCCAAGAAAACCCATTCTTTCCACACATCCAAGGGTACTTTTCATTCTCAATCAAATCCTCGCTCATTTTTATTAATGCTGCTTCAGACAATTGGGTGTCTGTAGGCATGGAATCGTAGTGTTTGAGTAACACCTTATCATCTTTCCCTTCAGATATTATTATGTCAGAGTCAGACAACTGTTTCTTCATCAATAATTTCTTCATTTTATTCTTTTTCTTAACCATTTCACCACGTTCCTTATCTTTCTTCTTTTGTAATGCTTTTGTTACTTCATTTTGACATGCGGCACTGCAGAAACTTGGTGTTATGAACTCAGCTGCCATACCGTGACAACCGCAGCATTCACACCTATACAAATCCTCCGGTGAATTAGGTTTCTTCTCCCTGTTATTTCTCTCAATTTGTTGTTTCATAGATGTTTGGTACTTTAAATCTTCCTGATCACTAGTGTTTAATAAGTCTATGAGACCGAATTCATTAGTCTGGAACTGTAAGCCGCTGCCCTGTAACCTGGCAACCCCGTTATTCCATATTAACCCCGGAGGATCCTCTTCTATTAAACATTCCACTTTAATGTTTTCCTTTTTGGTGAAATCTTCTATTTTTGTAAAATAGATCTCATGAGATGGTTTCTCTGTACTTGAGTCTCCCTTATGCTCTTTATAGTCTTCAAGGTCAGAGTCCAGATGTTTAGCCTCCAGTTCTTTATCTAGTTTCTCGTCACAAAATAGAGACGGCACACGGTGATCATCATTACTCTCAACCTCATTAGATACCTCTAATTTCTCAATTTTAGTTGACATTGCCAATTTCACACTTTTATTTGATAAATTCTCTGCACATAAAGATATGCGTCTCTTCATATTAGCATTAGCAGTCTTTCTCTCACTGTTATCGGAGTTTGAACGCCTCAGTATCGCAGGCGCGGCGATAGTCACTGGCCCCATATCACTCCTATCAAAAGTACACCTAAACCCAATATCATTCCTATCTATAGAATTTCTATTAAGCAAGCTCTTTCCTTTCTCTGGTATGGCCAAAGTGAAAGATTTTTCTCTACTATCGTCTTCATCAGCTATTGATACTGTATAAATGTCATCATTCATTGATGCATTTGTTTCTGGTATTGAGAGTGTATATTCCCCTTGTTCACCAGTAGGTTCAGCTCGTGATCCAGGAATGGATAACGTAAAAGACTTTTCACCATTTGGACTTTGCGGTATATCTTTACCATTTAACATTTTAAGTGGTTGCAACGGAGGCAGCTCTTGAGTATCCATAGGCCCAGTGTCGCGCATCACTGTGATGTTACCCTGAGGATCATTTTGAATCTGTCCATTGGCTATTTGAAGATTTATTATTGGTCCTTTTGATGCCATTGTGGCAGGTAGAGTCACTGGAAGAATAAACTTTGTATTCTGAATCTTGGGCATGTTCATAGGAGTGATGAAAAGCTTCTGGTTGTTTGCATTGACATTTGTCTGATTATTTGATATTAATATTGACTGGTTTTCAGTCATATTCTTTTGGGTTGGTTTTTTCATTGATCCAAGGTATGCTATCGCTTGTTTGCCCTGGTTGTTGGGTGCAATGCTCACTGGCACCATCATTTTGTCATTGCCTTTTGGTTTCTGTATGACTATTGGCTGACTAGCATTGACAGGGGCAAGGATTGAAGACTTGTTCTGTGCAGGTGCTATATTTTTCGGAGCTATGTTTGGTTTTGTGTTTACATTCACATTAGATATTAAATGTATGTTTGAATTGCTGGTTACCTGTAAAAGATAAAAGTAAACATAAAAATGTGTTTATTTGAATAAAACAATAAGTTTGGTTAGTATAATCATTATCAGAGAGCTATCAATAGTAAACAACTTAATTTTAAACTATTGAATTAGAATGTTGGAAGTTAACCCCGTTAAGTTTTAAGTATATGCCGTTACAAAACTATACATTTTCTATTACAAGATCTTTCATAATGAAATTACAGGAACTTTCTTTTTTGTATGTATTCCTGAATTTATATAATAATAAATTGTATAGTGGCAAAAATAAATTTATTTCTAGTTAGTATAACTTGTTGTCTAAATTTGAGTAATGAATAATCTATTTCATAGTTGCATGTAACCTTGCCAACTATCAACACATAAAGGCCATTTTTAAAGAACAAACATTTAATCTTATGACAAAATATGATTTATGATAAAACCACCACCATTTTGATTTGTTACTTTTTAATTGGCTAATGAAGTAATGTGTGCATCTCTTTAATAAAAGAAACTTAATTAACTTTCACATAATTAAATTTATTTTGTGCAAATTAAATATAGTGCTATTTTTTTATTTATCACTTTAAGTTACTTTGAATGAGAAAAATAGTCTAATAATATAAATTTTACTTTATGTTATTGTTATTTCTTCTCCTAAACATATGTATATAAACACAAAAACTACCTTTAGTTTATCTGAAATTCAAAGTCACATAAAGTTACATAGATTTAACAACAAGACTGCTTCAGCAAGAGTAATATTAAGTACTGTATTTATCAACTAAAATACTCTGATAAACAAATATGATTATCAATATAATCAATCAACTAAGTTCAAGAATGCCTTACAGATGCATGTTGTTAATGGTGATGATTCACTTACTGGTCTCCTTACTATGATTTGTGGTGGGTTTCCACTTGTACTTGCTTGTGTGATGACATCGGTACTTGTCACAGGCTTCAGGCCCGTTGGAGTTTGTATGTACACCACATGAGGCACAGGCCGCGGTGCTCCTCTCAGCTGAATAGAATTAGGATTGGCAGGATTCTGAACTTGGATTACAGCATTGTTATGCCCAACATGAACTTGAGGGAGGGGATTATTTACTTTTACTTGTACTCCAGAATTATCAGTCACTTGTAACTGTGATGAACTTGACACTGTCATGTCTGAAGAACCATCCATATTGGGTGCCCTTGGATTTGAACCCATGTGTACGTGAATTATAGAACTATGTATGGACTGGTTTGTGTTTTGTAACACTGGCATTGAGGGCAATGCCGATCCTGTTAGCTGGATGTTCTGACTGCCAGTAGGAATTTGGAGTGGGACGTTAATAGTTTCACCAGCTGGCAACTGAACTGGCACACTAGTGGTACCAGAAACTTGAAGGGGTAGACTAACAGGTGTTATCTGCAATGGGACTGTGTTTGTAGGGCCTGATAATTGAACAGGAACATTTATATTGGATGTAGAGCCTGGAATCTGCACAGGTACATGTACAGTGGACAATTGCAAAGGATATGGGGAGTTATTGGCATGAATTTTAACAGGAGCAATAGAATGGGTAACTAAATTGTGGGTAATAGGCAAGGAGTTTTGCGAAGCCTGCATCGAGGACACGATCATGCTGCTCGATATTGGCGCCTGAAATTTGACAAATGTGTGTCAATGATGTCAAATTAGAACACAACATCTCACTAAAAAAATAATAAACCCATTGGAAACTCACGCGTAATGTATTCAATAGTACATTCTGCTGCGTACTGTTTTGTGATAAATTGGTGTTGACTGGCGTGTTTGCAGATTTCAATAATCTTTTTTTCAAAATTTCTGTTTTAGGATCATCAAAGTTTTGAAGTGAATTACACTGCTGTCTCTCCATTTCTCGGCCACGAGAACGTGAGCGAGTTCATTACAGACACTCGGTTATCTTTTACAATTCATTATTAATGACCTGCAATGCATTTAAAAATAAAATATCGCGAAATGTAATAATCATTCCGTCGCAGCACTCGCATCTATTGATGCATAAGTAGTGATAAAAGTTTTCGTTCCAAAATATAAAAAATAAGACAATAAAGTGCAATAAAACTACTTATTAATTAATTAATACAAAATACGTTACACACATTTTTCTTTTGCGAGTATCGCACTCTATCAATTGTGCAGCTACTTTTACAGAACCACAACCTTCTACCAAAAAGTTCACGAAACAGTGAAACCAAAACTTAATACTTACATTTCAATATTTCAATAGAAAGATGAGTTCGTCGTGTATCTTTCCAACTATTACAACATCGTTATCGTGTTGAAAACCATTAAAGAAAAATAAAATATCCTCAATAAAGCTACGATATTTACCTGCCCAGCACAACTGGTAATAAATCTGACAACATTGCCAAAATGTTGTAGGTGTTCGTTACGTTGGTACTGACAAAATTTCTAACCAATCACAACAGCGTAATTTCGTGACGAAGCTTTCGCGCCCGATTATTCAGCTAAAAAAAGTCAACAGATAAGTTTATATTTATACAGTTTGGAATGCAAGGATCAACAATATATTCCTAAAGAACTAAGCCTGGAATATTTATTGGCATTGACATTTTTTATAAACCTTCTGTACCAAATATAACATTTATTAAATTGTGTTTCGATATTTATAGACTATTATATCTTTGACATTGTTGCTACGCAGGCATGTACTTATATCCAAGTACGAAATACAGTCAATATAACTTATTGTGATGGTAATAAAGCCTATTTTTCATTGCAGCGGTAGGTTAGCGTATTGAAATAAGTTATTTGGTAAACGTATTAATGATTGCAGATACTCCATAATATTTTTATGATTGCGATGACCGCAATAGTTACATTATTATATTAGCTAATAAAATATGGTTATATTATATATTATTAATTTATGATGACCGGAAACGGATGGTGAATTTCCACCGTTTGCGTTCCAATAATGAATGGTTACCGGACTTACCGGGCAAAACGAATAATTTGAATTTGAACGAATATAAAGCCAATGGGTTGTATATTTATCTTTAAAATTGAATAGTTTAATGTAAGTTTAAATAGGCCTTCGTTTAAATAGAAACAACGTTACATATATAATTTAAAGCTAAATTCGTTTGTGTTATATAAAATTTATATTGGAAATGCTGTTTTCATTCTCCTTTAAATTAAAAATGTATACATGTTTATAAATCGCTCCTCGAAGAAAGAGGGAGAGATTGAGTTTATGTTAATGCACAACGTACTAGACGAGACATCTCAACAGATTGTATGTACCGCGCGTTAAGGTGTATGATCTATAAATCACTCCGTCTATTATTGTAACGGCACGTTTGAGTGAAAATTTAAATATTTATAACATATATACAATATCGCGTTAAAACTTGGTATTCCAGTAATACCTGGCTTAGATTACGTTTGTTAGAGAACATGCATAATGCGTATTACAAACAATTTTGTTGAGATGTTACTTCTAGTGCGAATTACTTAATGACTCAATGATGTAAAATAATATATAATATAATAATATATAAATATTTGTCCTATACACCTGATAAAAATAGGTCGTCCGTTCTAAGCTAATATTATGAAGGACGGAATATTATATTTAAAATTAAATGGTCAACTTACTACGTCAATTCATTCATAATAATCAAATTGTTTAAAGATTTGGGTTTCGTATTACTAATGGCAAAAATATAAATTTGTTGATTTTATAAATCGGTAAATCTAAGTATTATATTGTAATTCTGCAAGGCTTAAATGGTGTGTTATAAGATCTAAAAATATATTATTCTTTGGGTTCAACAAGCACTTACTGCGTTTATACAAATAATATATTTAATGGATTCGGATATCTATCATACATGATCTGTACAAAATTTATGAAATGGCTATGGCAGATGTAGGACTAAAATGTATTCTATAGTAGAACTCTACTTCTTTAAAATGACTTTTAGTTAAGAAAATTGGAACCTCTGGAATCAGTGCTTACGCAATATATACATGTCTGTGATCAATAATAAAATAATGAAAAGTAATACTTATCTTTAGATTTTGGTATTGAATGCTGAAGTCTTTGTGTAATCTTTGGATAAAACTGCAATGTGCTTGATACGTTTTTTTTTAACAGCAAGTTGTAATAAGAAGTAATCTTATATTATTTTAATTTTATTAGATCTTGGTATTAATATAAGCAATCGCTACTTTTGTTTGTAATAGTTGCCTAAATTGATTATAATCTTGAAATATTCGATCTATACCTGCTTGTTTTAGTTATGTACCATAAAGATTTTTAAAAGACATATAGCGTGACGATATTTTTAATCCTATCTATAATAATATTAGATTCTACCTACAGTTACAGCCGCCTGAATCCTACAGAAACGTATATTAGGATAAAAAGTGTTAATTTGAATCATATATTATAATTATCTGTATGTTAAGTTTCATTCACATCTGACCACAATACAATTACGTGGGCCGTATAGTGTTATGCAGATTTATGCCGTTTACTAAATTAAAACAGCATTCGATACTGATATGACTAATCCCATGTTTACATTGAATTAAAATGTTTATTTAAGCCATTTTTGAAACTAGATATCTCAGTTCAAATGTGTATGTTACCACATTTGAAATTTGCCGTTAGAACTCTTATGATTGTAAAAATAATTCGAATTGTTTTGATTTGGGATAAAGTTATCTGCATAGGACAAAGCTACTCTGACAGATTACAAAATATAAGAATTAATTTACAACTTTCAACCTGATTACCTAAAGCCTGTAAGCTATTATCTGGAGTTTAATTAAAGAATGAAAGTTGTCAAAACATTGTCAAAATAAATTTTACTTTTGCGGATTTCGCAATAATAATTAATAAAATAAATAATTATTTACAAACAAAATAAAACAAAGCGCGTGGTATTTGAAAACTTAGTTAAATATTAAAGTGTTTTTGTGATTTAAAGACGCGGGCTACAGTTTAATGCGTATGTATTCAAGATTAACTTATAATAATAAATATTTAGGTATGTAGTACGATTAGATTACGTAGAAAACGCAATAGCTTTAAAATCAGTTGAATGTTTATTTTAATTAGAGTACTGTACATATAACAAATGCGAATTGTTACCTGTGGCGTTCTAAGTTCGTAAATGCTTTTAATTTCTAGATATTTCTTTGTTTTGATACGTAGCCCTTCATTACTGATAATTGTTTTGTATCAATTTTTTACAGAGAGCTAATAAACTATTCCTTACCACAAGTTAACTTCCGTTCACAATTATTTGTTTATATTTCTTTACTATACTTGTTGTTATTAAATGTTTTGTTGTTATTGTAATGTCTGGAAACACTAAAAATCTGTTTATTGTTATGCTATTTACTAACTAAACTAGACTAGACATAAACGAGTATAAAATGCTTTTTATCTAGGGAATCCCAGTGCTATTTATGAAGCATCCTTTTTATATATGGGATTCCCAAGCTCAATACATAGTTTGGTCACATTTACTAAAGAGTTACAACATATAGTATGATATGATATAGACATATAACACATAGCTACCAATTCAGATAACACTAACACTAACACTCAAATACTATCACTAAGGACCTTGAAATAAAATTACAGGCAAGGATCTTATTATTGATAAATTTGTTCTTGTAATCTTGACAGATGTTATTCATAGCCGATAGGTTCCAGTTAGTTTACTTTTTGAATTTTATTTGGTGTACAAGGTTAAGTGGGCTCTTCAGTACTAATAGATACTAAATGTATAACTGTGTCTGATGAACTGATGTGTAATCTATAACTGTGATACAAAAAATTGTCTGATTTGTAGTCAGTACTAAGACAAAATGTATCTTGTGCTGTTTTCAGCATTATCATTCCCAATTTGTTTCATAGTTACCAAATTGGTTTGATTGTTTAAGCATTTTCAGAATATCAACAAAAAATAGCAGCCTCTTGACTATTGTCCTACATTGACTCCTTACCATCAATGTGGAGTTAATTTGATAGGCAAATATAGAAAAATAAAACTGATTTGGGTCAATATAACTTCTAACATAGAGGAACTGGTCATTATATTTTTGCAATATTGATAACAATTGTCTATAACTTTAAAATATTATAACAAGTGTACTTTGTTCAAAACAGGTATTACCTATACTCTGTCCCAATAGAATTAATATTTTATGTAAACAATCATTTCATGCCTAATTAAATATAAAGTCATTTAGAAAATTCAAACTCTCTTTGAATAGTACTTAATGAATACAATAAGCCATATGAAAGTCCTTCTTTTGATAAATATTTATAAATTCATTTTATAGAAAAATATTTTATGATAAAAGTCAGTAAAAGTTGTTTACCTTTTTACCAAATTCTATTAGGATAGACTATACATTTATTTTTGTTGTCTAGAAATATTAGTTTGTGATCTGAAAGAGACAAAATATAAATAATTAGTAATTACAAGATCCAACTGGGTTGTAATAATATGATTTTATTTTCTTCAATCTGGGTCTATTGACAGGTTAAAATTGTTAATTTGCAGCGTATTTGATGTGAGGCGTTGACAATGAGTAGCCAGCACCAGTACATGAGTGTGAACAACACGTCAAGTGCACGAGTTGGCGACATTGAACACATTAGTAAGATCTTTTTGTTTTATTATTTTGTATTTAGTTTAAGTTTTATGTAGACTGTGTCACATGTTACGATATTTCGTCGCATTTAATTTATTATTTCTGTGTACTATTACATGTGTGTAAGTCATATAGATATTTCAATAGAATGCAGCATAAAATATTTTAGGAACTGTTATTTATTAATTAATTTACAATATAATGTTTTTGTTGTATGGGCTGTATGGAGCAAGCTGTTACTAATTAGTATTTTGCAAATAGTTTTTGGAAAATAGAAAATGGTTATGCATCACTTTTGCATAAAAGTAAAATCACATATTGCCAGGGACATAATTAGTTTCATTGTTTAAGACTACAAGATGCAGACAGCAAATGCGTCATTTCATCACTGTCGCTTTATCTTCTAGTTCCGCACTGTTGTTTAGGCACTGTCTATAGATTGTGTGCAGACCGTTTCATCAGATCATGTTGTCAAGAATAAACTATTTGGTAGTTACTATTTACTAACACTTCAAAACCCACAATGGTTTTAAAAGTTTGATGGTTTCTTTGCCTAAATACAATTATTAGTTGTTACAGTTTTCAATATTCACTAATTATTTGTATAAAAGCAGCAATTTCCTACACTGCCTTTATCAGTATGGTACTCCTGGTTGTCATAGATTTTAGGAAATGATTACCATTCTATTTTAAGAATCACAGTTTTCATTATTCTTTTTCTCCTTTCTATGAAAGGTCACATACTTCATTGGTGGCATGCAATTATGTTCTATATAGGTTTGTGCAGAGCTGCAGTGTATGTGAATCCCTTCAAGTCCTGGGCTGGGACATTTTAAAATTCCTACAAAAATATAACTGTCAATACTCCATTTGGTTAGGTACTTAACTAAAGGTAAACAATCTTGATGTAACTCTTTATCTAAAAACTCAGTTTAAAAATAAAGTGCTGCTAAAGATCAATGTAAATACAACAATAATGATTACTAAATCAATTGAACCATTAGTTTAAGCAGTAGTTTATTTGTTTAATGTGTTTGTCAAAAAAGTCACATCAAGATTTACCTTTAGTTAAGTACCTAACTAAATGGAGTATAGGAATTTCACTAGCCCAGGAATTTTAGAAGCCAAGTATAAAATGTTGACTAAATTAGACAAGACAACATTTTTAACTTTTAAGAATGTTGTTTTAATTGACAGATGGTTTGTCCAAATCTATCGAGAATTACCAGAGATATAAGATAACAACATACATTTGAGAACACAAAGACCAAAATCTACAAAAATTATGTAGGTCAACATTCAGTAACAGTGAAATTTTTGTAGTTTCGTGTTTTTATGACATGATCTCCAGAAATACGACTTAGCAAAACATTATAATAAATAATGTAGACTGTGGATTAGTGTCGTGCACGCGAATGTCGCACGCACTTGATGGTTGCGTGCGCATTAGTTCGCGGGCTTCCGCCGTGTCACGCCATATTCGACTTGTGCCACTTGAACATATTTGGTAACGAGACACGAGAATTTGGAATAATTTTCGCAATAGCTGTGTTAAGCACGCTAGCTATGATAATATTGCAAAATTAATGAATACTCCATATATGTCTCTTCAGACTCTATTCTGTTACGCGAAGAGATATGCAGAGATTGCTACTTGCTACCCATCTTTCTGTCAAGGTCATCAGATCAGATATTCTGTAGAAAGGCCAGATTAATGGCACCTTAATCCTTCAAGAGCCGGACCGAGACACAATGGAAAATCTGATTAGGTGCGAGTCGGATTCGCACACAAAGTGTTCCGTACCAGCGTACGAGATATAACACTATGTACTTTTTATTATTTGTCGCAATATAAAAACACACTTTGTGAAGATTTTCAACTTTCTTCCTATTACGGTAAATGACATACAGCCCGCTGACAGACGGATTAATAGCGGGGCCTTAGCAATAGCACCCGTTGGCACGGGTACGGAAGCCTAAAAAGTATGCTATCTAAGAGCAGTGCATTGGCCAAATGATAAACCAATGAGCGAGTATCTCACGATACAATCCATACATACATAGTTTGACGCCTGTCTCCCCGAAAAGGTAGGCACACCCACATTTCGCCAGCTATGGTTTGATGCTCAAATATTATTCATAATATGCTTATAAAAATACCAAATCGCTTGTGATTATAAAATGATGAATAATAAAATAGAGTTTGATTGTCGGTTGTAAATCGGTTCGACGGAAGTGTCGAGCATTGGATTTAGCGGTGACGATGGCGCTAGTGCCAGTCGGCCGCTATTTACAAAACTATGACGTCATTGAAACACGTTATGCCGAGCACAGACTAAGTGAAGAAAGGTGAACAAGTGAGCATCACTGATAGACATCGCACTCGTTCGTCTTTGACAGTGTGTTCAAGTAGTGGATTCTGAGGCAGGGCTAAGATGCTTAAAGGGGGAGCCCCTTAAAACATCTGTGTTCCTAATAAATCTGAAGTTAAACTAGATATTGTTAAATGAATGGAAAATGGAAAAATGAAACAAAAAAATGGAATAATAATAAGGGTACCTCAGCCCCGCCCAAACTGACATCCTGGACCCGCTGCTGTTTCATACACTGAAGTGCGACGGAGCACAGTTGAAAACGAGTGAAGGCATTTGTATGACATGATAACGTGACAGGCACATGTCCAATTGCACTTATACACTTCTGTAATGTTGACTAGTTATCAAATCGTTTGCTTTCATTTTGTTTTTGTACCGAATTGATTAACGCCATTGTGGCATTATATGCCACTGAATTAAACTGTATATAAATCTATAGAAATTTTCAATATTAGTTACAGAGACATTCGCATATTTCCTATTACTATGTTCTATCTTTAAGTAAAATACATGTTTACAACATTAATGTCCTGCGAAACTGCAGTGTAGTTTATCGGCAGGCATATGGTTAATGGTCCAAAGAGCCTCTTACCACCAGATAGTATTGCGATTTTCGAGCGATCATATGCTATCGTAAACAGTTTGCCATCAGATGCAGCTGTGTGCTTGTTTAGGTATGTTTTTTTCTTTTTTTGTATGTTTTGGTAGGCAAACGGGCATACAGATCGCCTGATGGTAAGCGATTATCGCCGCCCATGGACACCCGAGGAGTCGCAAGTGCGTTGCCAGGCTTTTAAAATTATCCCTTCCCCCAGGAGGGGGAAGGGGGTTGGGCCTCCGGTATCCTCACTCACTCGACGAAACACAACGCGCGCTATTTCACGCCGATATTCTGTGAGGCCGTGGTATCACTCCGGTCGAGCCGGCCCATTCGTGCCGAAGCGTGGCTCTCCCACAACAGATCGATGTATCTCTGTTACATTTTAATAAAGCTGTAAATAGGTGCATTGTAATTATATTATCAGCGATAGCCTTGACAATTTGATTACTTGGCAGAGGTCTAGAGTTATACGCAACTCTGACTTTTGAAAGTTATGTGCGTATATAATTATGGCTCGCTCTATCGGTGAACGAAAACATCGTGAGGAAACCTGCATGTTTGAGAGTTATCTATAATGTTCTCGAAGATATGTGAAGTCTGCCGACCTACACTGGGCCTGCGTAGTAGACTATGGCCTAACCCTTCTTACACCGAGAAGAGACCCGAGTCCAGCAGTGCGACAGTTTACATACAGGGCTCATATTATAATACAATGTGTCCGCGCATGTAGTAATAAAACTTTAGGGGCGGTAAATACATGTAATTTTATCAGTAAAAACATCCCATTTATGGGGAGTAATTCCAAAACGCCAAAGATGGAGCAATTTTAATATTTGATTTACGTACCTATTTAGACCTTTAAGTGATCTAATAATCGCAACATTAAACCTAGGTCACACAGATGCATATTTTTGATGTTTTCCAAAAGTTTACAGCATACGCAATCAAAAAAGAACCTAAACGACCATACGTAATGCAAGTTACTTTTGATATGAGTCATAAAACAAAAAATTTCAAGCATTATTTCATACATTATTTTAAAATTTTCTAAAATTGGTTATACAAAATCTTTAGGGGTAAAAATGTATATTTTATTAGTTTTTGAGTTGCTTTACACCCCAGTAAAAGAATCACAAATGTAAGTTCATTAACGGTAGAGTTATTGTTACTCAAAGATGTCTCTACGCACGCCCTTTGTTACGCAGGTAGCAAAACCGGATTATGCGGAAGCGAAAATAATTTTTTGTGTCGTTGGTGAGAAATATATATTTGTTTGGATAATTTCCTTTGCGCCATACATAGTCTTAATGTTAGCAACGAAGATTAGTTAGTTGCTACATGTCTTGCTCTGAGGTTGTGTAGCTTACTATTTTCCATCTAAACATCTAAAGTTGTTCGTGATGCCACGCGGAGGTCGCGATTACTCTAATTTGCACATCGCAGATATACATTTTGTTTATGGTTTCTGCAATAGAAATGCAAGTGCCGCAGTGCGTGAATACGCAAGAAGATATCCTGATCGGCCAACTCCAAACTTCCGGACATTTATCAACATACTAGACTAGTTGAAAATGGTATTCTATGCCCCCCAGTTGAACGTGTATCTAATGTGATGGACGAAAGTGTTAGTAATGTATTAAGTGAAATAGCGTGGGACCCTAGACTATGATACTACATTGTACATTCATATTGTTGGCAACACTTTTTATGAGTACGTAAGCTGTAACCAAAACCAATTAACTACACACAGTAGGTACTAGCCGCTGTAGGGCCCACTCACACTTATTCAGCTCCATTCGCGTCACACTTATACAGTTCTGCTTCTATGAGCCGCGTACAGCGTCGTAAGAATGAGAAAATTCGTTATAGCGTGTTTTTTCACTGGAACGATCTACCTACTACGTACGGCGCTGAATATGCTGCGAAGATGGTAATAAGAATATTTTTGCACTAGCAATATAAGTTTCTCTTCGTCCATAATTTTATTACTTACAATAATTACTTTAAAACATGTCCGAACTCTCACAATCCTTGCGTGCATAAAGATTACGTAATAATAAATCAAATCTATGCAGGAACTATGCAGGTCGCAACTTGTCGACAGGTAGTCGGGAACCATCCGTGTACAGCGCTGTTCCGCCGCGTTCGGCGCTGAACGCCGACGTCCTCGTCGATTATTTGCGACCTGCGTACAGCTTCGTACAGCCCTGAACGCGGCAGAACAGCACTGAATGCGGCAGAACAGCATTGAACTCGGCAGAACAGCGCTGAACTCTATCTATAGCATTCGCATGATAAAAACACATTTGTCCTCATTTTATGCCTTTTTGCCGCAAAAGCTGAATAGACGCGGAAAGCTGAACAGATGCGTACGCGCGTTCGAATGTCATTCGAAGGCAATGTACTATTAAACTAAAAAGAATATGTTAATTTCCTGTTATGCTTTGCTTCTCTTCTTTATACTTACGAAAACCTCGTTTGTACCAGGCCACCTGTCAGAACACATAGGATCTCTATGTCTGTCCTCGGAGTACTCCGATGTGACGCTGATCGTGGAGGGGCAAAGGATCCCAGCGCATAAGGTGATACTAGCCGCTAGCAGTGACTACTTCAGGGCGTTACTATATGGCGGGATGAGGGAAACCAACCAGGTAATTGAAAACACATATACTTTACTGCTTTGACGTAGAATAACTATATATCTATCCTAAAGAAGGTGCTTTGGTTCCACAATTAAAGCGGCGGTAGAGCAATGGATAAACCGCACTGATGCTGCGACGGCAATGTGATGTCAACACGACGGCGATGCGACGAGGACACAACGGCGATGCGTCTATGTGCGTACGATGCGACGACAACGCGACACAAAAATCATATATCCTATACCCCGGCGATTCAGCCACTGCTTTATGTTTATATCAGTTTGTTATCACGTAGCCGTCGGGACGGCATTTTATAAAACATGTCTATCAAATTGTCAATGTTACACTCCTCTGCCTGATCCGTCAGGCAGGTATTGGCGTGATATTATATACCTAATTAAAAAATGTACCTATATACCTACTTAAGACTGCGCCGAGCGAAATGTGGCAAAACAGGCGGTCACAGTTAAGTGAATAAAATCAACACTTGTTTAATACAAATAAAAAATATAGATTTACCATAACAATTAATGTGTTTACAATTACTCCATGTAAAAAGCTTAAAATAATTAATATTTTTGCCTACAAAATTACGTAAATTTGCAATGCAAAAACGTAAGCTTGTGTTACATGATTTTTTAGATTATAATAGTAGAAATCTATCCTATTTTACAGCTTAAACGAAACATAAATAGATATATTACAATTTGTCCGTCCTAAATATTTAAGTTATTGGTTGACAATCAAGATACATATTTATGAAAAAGCACTTCAAATACTCCATACAATTTTACTATGGCGGCCGGGCGCCGATTTGAATATGCGCAGCACGAGCTCTGTCATTATCTGTCTTACGCTCGGCGCTGTCTTAAAAATTAACCAATGTTTCTCTTTGTAGGCCGAGGTGGAGCTGCAGGCACCTCTGCAGGCGTTCAAAGCGCTCCTGCGATATGTTTACTCAGGTAAATGCTTAGGTATCTGCTGTTTGTTATATATTACTATTATATAATACTAGCTATTACCTGTAAAACTAACCTAATTCCTTCCCCTGAGCTCAAGTTGTCTCTATGCCGAGTTCGCCAGTTCAACTGTGAAATGTTTTTTTAAGACAACTTCCTCATTAGGAATTGATCCTGGGTCGCGAGGGACATTACAAACATTCAAACAACTATTTGTGGATCACACTAACTTTTGCCCCGTGTGGGTTTCCAACCCACAACACTCGGCAGTGGCAGTGGTGAGGCAACCACTTAAACCACTACGCCATCCGTGCAGACGATGTAACAAACAGACGTCTGTTTGTCAATCAATCAGTCGTTTTAGAGTTCGAAAAAACTCTTATACAACAGCTCTGTCCGTCTGTTATACAACTTTTAACTCAAGAACCGTAAGAGCTAGAGACTCGCGGTCAACGTCATTCGACTCAGCGTAGTCGATATACCCCCGAAATGACTATCACCTTTGACCTCTGACCTCAAGTGGTCACGTGGTATCACGTGACCTTTGCATATTCCTTGAACCATTCTTTCGAATTCTAAGATTTACGGCTATTCATTGCTGATTCTCACTTGTTTTAAAAGGCATATCAACATCAATATTTGTTAACAAACATTTAAACAAATATGTAAATTGCTGTTAATAGGTAACTGAATTAGTAACAGCCAATCAAATCACTTGAAATGAGTTTCATTTTGACAGTCGTTAATGAGCCTTTCAGAAATTGTGTGTTATGTTCTCATTTATCAATATAAAAAGTGAATCAAGCGCACTAACCATTTCGAAATAAGTGACGTTATTTTATCCGTGCATGATATCTCGGGATAGATTATCGGATCGGGCAAAGTTTTATTGAGATTTCATGTCAAGAAATTCCCATTAGTAGCATGAAGTCTGGATGTGGGCTCCGTAAAATCAGAACTGACATTGCTTTATACCTTTGAATCTCCATTTCCGTAACCAATATCTATAAAAGCGTGAGTCTGTGTATGTATGCGTACCAAATTTAATAATTTCTCTTTTATCCTCTACCTCTTCATAGCTAACAAATATGTTCCCAGGTCACATGGGCTTGTCCCTGCTGCGAGAGGACACAGTGCTGGACATGCTTGGTCTGGCGCACCAGTTTAACTTCCAAGAGCTGGAGGCAGCCATATCTGACTACCTACGTCAGGTGCTCGCGTTGAGGAATGTCTGTGCTGTGCTGGATGCGGCCAGGTAAGTTCTGACATTCAGCCCTCAAGAACGGTTGTAATATTTATCGCTTAGTTGTATGCCCCTTTGCTAGACACCGGCTTCGTTAAGGCCATAGTCCACTTGCTAGTCAAATGTGCGGTGATAAATTTAATTTTGAGATGATGGAGAACTTTCAGGTTTGCTCACGGTTACTTCTTTCACCGATAACGATAGCGATACTAGATATCTTTAACAATGCCAAATCTCATAGGCACAGTGCGCGAAGTATGCTTGAAAATAGGTACAAAGAATTTTCTTCATGCATTAATATACAGAGTGCCATTTCAGTCACTTGCTATGATTCAGTATAGTGTAGTACAGCTTAAAATAATAATTGTATCGATAAAATTATAGCAGAATTATAAAGTAATTTTTATTTTCCCGATGGCCTAAAGTAAGTCCCCCCTCTTCCCGAAGTACCTAATAGCTTTTATCACACGTACCACAACCACACCACGTGGCCGGGCGCAATTTTGTATTGACAATGAATAGTAGAATTTACACGGACTACATTTTGCCGTCATTATCGACCACGTGGGTGATACCGACTACATTGCAGACTCAATGCTGCGTCGACGCACCGACACTGCGCGCACGCCTGCGTTCTCCACCGAATCCATTACAAGGATAGCAACAACAATGTTTCCTCTTCGAATTCCATGAGATTGTTCAGTCAATGCGTGTTTCATCAACGAAAACCGATGTGAAAACCCGGTGTGGAACTGTCTGTCTGCACTCGAGAGCGTCATTGCGTCATCGCAACCACATCGCAACTATTAACGACAACTCAACCACATCCACATTTTGTAGGAACCACAACGCAAATGCAAAGAGCTGCAGCGACAGTATTCACACATAACCACTGCTTGATCACCTTTTGTCGCGGCGATGTGGTGTGGTTCTGATACGTGTGAATGAAGCCTAATGGTACATTGTCTTGATGCATCATACCTGTGCCCCTTGACTGCACCCGAACTATCGTATGATCACGGAGTCATTGCTCGCATTATCACGATTGACTGCGTTTAAGAAAATTAATGTGTTTCGATTAAAAATTAAGGTACATTTTTGCTCATTTTCGTAGGATGTTATGGTCTAAATAACCTCTTTTTACATTGCAATTGATTAAATCGACACTCTGTATTGTATAATTGTAATGTCAATCATTGGAATAATTGGAAGGTTGCTGGTACTTATGGTAAAGGTTTTACCTATTTTAAATACTAGCCTCAGACAATTTGTACTTAACATTACTGTACAATATCGTTACAAGGTGCCTAGCAGCCCAGTGATAATACAAATAAAACAATGTACCTAAGAGCGAGACATTTATTCATAAAACACAGCTGGCTTATATACCTCTCCGTGGAACGAAACCATAGCGCGATCTAATTCGATCGCCATCTACCGAGCAGTAGGTTAAACTTGTGTACTAAATAATGTTTATTAATTTGTAGTTTTGTTTGGCATTGAGACCGAACACATTCTGAACAATTACCGTTAAAATTGTATCTCATATATGTTATGATTTGTGAAACAATAAATTTATTCATTCGTTCAATTTTGTTCCTGTTCAAAATATTTAAAACCTATTGCAGGTTGTACGGTCTGAAGGCGTTAATGGACTATTGCTACAACTTCCTAGACAGGAATGCTATCGAAGTGTTGCAGCACGATTCCTTCCTGCAACTGTCTGTCGTAAGCCATATTTAATTATAATTGGTCAACATAAAAACAAATATGCGGCGACATTAATTGTTATTGAATTAAAATACTTTAGTCGTGAGCACGAAACAAACGCTTTTTATATACGGTCCGCATTTATATCTGATTGACGGCGCAACTTCGATCTCGTAATCCCACGATGCATATCAAGATAACCGCAGATTTAATCTATCTTTCTACCGAGTTGCATCCGAAACCATAGAACGGATGTCACATGATTGAATAACTAACATCCTAACATCTTCACAAACTTTTACACTCAAAATATAAGTAGGGTTCTGCTCATGACTCCTATGCTGTTTCCACGAGAATACATACCAGAATACAAAGTATAATATGTTTTAATTCAGGATATGGTTTATGTGTGTACTAAGATTAATCCAAACTCATTCAAGGGTTAACACATAATTATATAATAGATATTAAACCATCGTCACAGACTTTCTCATTAATCATATTCGTAGGATGCTTGACACATATCTTTGTAGCGCTGAACTTATTCGCTTGGAGCGTGTTTCGCGGCCCTTTGATTAAACTGTGTTGATCATGATCGCGGATTGACAAGTGCACTCGATGTGTATAGCTTTACAGGGGACCTTACAAATTTTGAAGCAAAGTACACAAATGACTGCTTAGGTAGCGCAGTGGTACAGAACACTACTGCTATGCTATGTAGATCTTAAGTTTAATGCCCATGGTGCTCCCACACTGCTGTTACAAAATGTTTACAAATATTAGTAAACATTTTAAGCAAACATTTGATCACAATATTAAAAAATGTTTTAGAATGTTTTCATGTTAGGTAATGTTTACTAAACATTTCTAAACAAAATTGTTTGTTATCAAATTCTAACAAATTAATACATCAGTAATCATTTGTTCGTAAACATTTATTCAGACGACATGAGGGTTTGCCATGTCTCCCCGTGACCATGGCTGCTGAAAAGCAACCGAAACGTCGGGGAAAGTGTAAAAATAAATTAAATCTAAATAGTTTAATAATAATTTAATTAGCTTAAAAATTAGTAAAGTTTAATAGTAGTACTTAGTAGTGTGAAAATTTCCAAAATTTTGTAATAAAGTGTCAAATAAACAACGCGATTAAATCCGTATATAGCAGTTTAATTTCAAAAAATTAAAGCTAATCTTATGAGCAAATCTTCTTCCATTTTCGTGTAGACGCTTCGGGACGTAAATCCAAACTGCGAACCGATATCATGTTTTAAGTTTAAAAATGTTTGTAAACATTTTCACTCAGCTCACTCAAAACATCTAAAAATTCTTAACAGAATGTAACAACTCCTAACATTTGTTAATAAATGTTTAGTGTTAAAAAATGTTTGTATACATTATAAAGTTACAATGTAACAGCCAGTGTGGGAGCACCACCAAGTTTGAAAAGGATGTTTTGTCCGAAAATTCAATGTCATGTCAGCTATTTGTCTGGAACTGTGTCTGGTAGACGTCAATAGGCTTGACTCCTATTATGTGTATCTAGGTTGCCCTAGCTAACGAAATGTGTGCTTAATACAACTCTGCCTACCCCCTTGGATATACAAGCGCGAGAACGTATGCATGTATTACTAAATGGATAATCACCGTTTAAATATATATTTTGGTATATAGGAGGCACTGCAAGGCCTTCTAGAGAGGGATTCGTTCTTCGCGCCTGAGGCGGACATCTTTAAGGCTGTGTGCAGCTGGTTTAACGCGAACCAAGTATGGGTCAAATCCGAAGGGGGCCAAGCTCAAGTTGTGAGTATATAATTGATTCTTAACTATTATTATCAATCATTTGAATATTCGAATAATTCGATGTATTTTATCGATAATTGTATTTCACTATTATGTAGACCTTTGATAAGTATCGATCATTCGATATTTTTATCGATAATTGCACTTCACTATTATGTAGACCTTTGATAAGTATCGATTATTCGAATAATTCGATTTATTTTTATCGATAATTGCACTTCACTATCAGGTAGGCAAAGTCAGTCTGGCCGCAAGCTTGCCTGCTGGCAGGGTTTTAAAAATGTGTACTATTTATTTATTTATTTATTTGAGAGTGCCAACATTCGTATACACCGTTACATATATTGTAGACACACAAGTAAAATATTATAAGTGTAACAAATAATTAAAGGCAAACACAACATGCAAATACAACATATTGTCGGCAGTCCAATAACATATTATTGTCCACGACACAGGGAATCCTAGTGTAGGGATCTAGGAATTCAATGTATGGACTATTTTGTTTTGGCACAATAAAGATATTTTTATTACGTACTTGAGTCAGGCTGGCCTGCCTGATGCCTTGGTTGTAAGAAATGTCGTTAAATATTATCTCATGTTTGTGCATTAGGAAAAAATCCTGAAGTGCGTCCGGCTCACGTTGATGAGCTTGGAGGAGCTCCTGACAGTAGTTCGTCCATTCTCCCTCGTCACACCAGATATGTTGCTCGATGCCATACAGGAGAAGACACAGACCAAAAGCACGGAGCTCAGGCACAGGGGCTTATTACGTAAGTACTAAACTTTTCAATAGATTTATATATACATATATATACCCTCTACTTCGTTTGTGTTTTCTTCTATTCCTAAGGAATAATATTTTAGTCCTTAAATTTCTTTGATTAGATGGGGATGGCATCACCGTAAAGAGACATAGGTCCATGAAAAAGAAATTATATCTTTGACGTTTTTATCGATAACAAAAGTCTATTGTTGTTCGTCACTAATATTAGTTCTAAGTACACACACCGTTGCTATCAGCGCCAAAATGGCGGCAATCAAATGGAGTAATTCTTTTAGTGCTAGTACGGCATGCTGGTATACTGTAGAAGCTAGTACGTGCTGCCTTTACATATATACATTATTTTTCTGCTCTTTCGTGAAGTACCTGAGGAAAATGTGGCGACTCCAAAACGTGGTGCTCGTGTGATCTCTGGCGATATGCGCTCGGCGCTGCTGGACGGCGACACGGAGAACTACGACATGGAGCGCGGCTACACGCGCCACACCATCAACGACGCGCCCGACAACCCCGGCATCATCGTGCGCCTCGCCACCTCCACCATCATCAACCACATCAGGCTGCTGCTGTGGGACAGGGACAACAGGTACTGTGACATGTGACATGCGCTCGGCGCTGCTGGACGGCGACACGGAGAACTACGACATGGAGCGCGGCTGCACGTGTTACGTCGTTCAAGAAATATGTTATTACTTTTCTATTTTCTTATTTAGATGTACTGGGTGTAAAGAGCGGATTTAAAAAACGTTGAAATAATTAATAAAACGTCCGTCTGTCTGTCTGTTATACAACTTTCAACTCAAGAACTGTAAGAGCTAGAGACTCGCGGTCAACGCCATTCGACTCAGCATAGTCGATATACCCCCGAAATTACTGACTTTTGACCTCAGACCTCAAGGTCACGTGATACCATCTTTCAACTCAAGAACCGTAAGAGTTAGAGACTCACGGTTAACGCCGTTTGACTCAGCATAGTCGATATAACCCCGAAATGACTATGACCTTTGACCTCTGACCTCAAGGTCACGTGATACCATATTTCAAATCAAGAACCGTAAGAGCTAGAGATTTGCGGTCAACGCCATTCGACTCAGCATAGTCGATATACCCTCGAAATGACTATAATCTTTCCTCTGGACTCAAGGTCAGGTGATACCATATTTTTCGAACTCTAAGATTTACGGCAATTCATGGGCGTTTCTCACTTGTTTAACTACAATTTGCATTTTACCAAACCATCAAACACCCATCCTTATAGACCAGAATAATTAGATTCCATATGTAGCAATAGTCTCTAACGCCTGCCGCGGCTAGTGTCTCATCTCACTTTAAACTAGAACTCTCGAAGGGCCTCTGCATGTTGGACCCATGTCCCCGTGTAAGCCTCCCAAAGGGCCGGATATTTTCCTAACGTATTAGGGAAATACTCGTGAAAGAGAAACAAATAATAATAATAATAATAATCTTTATTGTAGCCATCAGTCACACTTTTACATAGAAGCACTGTCCCCTGAACTAAGTTATTAACTTGTATCTCAGGAGACAGTTCCTTCGCACATTACATCTTAACTTATAATGTTATATAATATTGTCTTCTGTTTACGCGAATATTATTCATTGAAATTAAACTACTATATACGGATTTTACCGCGTTGTTTATTTGACACTTTTTGCATAATTTTGAAAACTGTTACACTACTACTACTATTAAACTTTACAAATTTTAAGCTAATTAAATTATTATTAAAATTATAAAAACTATTTAGATTTAATTTAATTTTACATTTTCTCCGACGTTTCGGTTGCTTTTCAGCAGCCATGGTCACGGGGAGACTAAGATGGTAGTTGTCTCAATGTTCCAGTGTAGTTATTTCAAAGTACCCTCTGAACCTGGCCCGTCAAATAGTCCGGAAACCATTGGTGTACATGGCCCCTAACGCTAATGCTATAAAGCTTAGATAAAATAATGGGAATTGACACCGTATCGAATGCCTTTTTGAGGTCTAAAAATATTATATAATATTTGACATAGATTAGTCGAAGATCTTCATCATTTGCATGGGTTTTGGATCTTTTGTGTAACCTATCCCTTTTTCAAATTGATCTGTTGACGCTTATCGTGATCCAGGGTTTGAGTGGGGCTTTTATTTTTCCTTTTAGTCGTCACGTTTGAGCACTCGCTAATGATGGTCTGAATGGCGTTAGCTAGGGTGTCTGTCGCTATATTAACATCTGTTAGCTTGTAATAGTTTGACTAATCTATCATACTCAGTTCCTCGACGGCAGAGCTGCAGTCCAAAGTAGTGGTAGTGAGATACTTGTTATTTTTAGTGGCTGTAACATGTTTTAAATACAATAGAATAGGGCTATGATCTGTTAGTTTTGGGAATAGTAAAGTTTGCCATTTAGCGTTTATCGTAATCATAAAACTTGTTAGCCTTGTTGGGAGTGTTACACCACATTCAAAAGCAAGATGTCTTTATTCCCTTGTATTGTTGCCAGATCTTATGCGTACTACATCGAAGTGTCGGTGGACCAGAAGGACTGGGTACGCGTGATCGAACACAGCAACTACTTCTGCCGCTCTTGGCAGAACCTGTACTTCGAGCCGAGGGTCGTGCAGTTCATCAAACTCGTCGGCACCAGTAATACTGTTAATAAGGTAACAAGTCTCTGATACTTATAAGACAGGAAATGATAGATTTTGTATATTGTTTTCTTGAATACAGTAGCAAAGATACCGCAGGGCCACGAAGCGAATACGTTCACCGCGACGAGTATGAAGTAACTTTTAACTTGGTGACGCAGTAGTATTAAATGTAACTGCTGTGCTTTAGGCACAATTCCCGTATGGGATTAGCGAAAATTCGTCGAATATTTTTATGAAATATATTTTATAGCAGCCTGAATTTAGGAAGTTGACGGTGATCCACTTGCCCTTGCTTCGGCAAGCATGTAAAACAGTTGGTCATACACTTGAGGTTTCGCCACTCGTGTCGAAATATGGTCTGTAGGATCTTACGAAGCAACGCAACACTATAAGCGCATTCGTTTGGAGCATATTTTCCGTGGTCTTTGTTCGGTCGTTCTCTTTATCTGTCCTGTTTTACTCTTTGTACATTTTAATGCAGGACAACACAATTTTCGAAAATCTATTTTTAGTTTTGATTCCGTATTCTATATTAAGTATAAAATGTTGTATGATAGGTATTCCACGCGGTGGCTTTGGAGGCCATGCACACAGCGCGCGTGCCGCCGCTGCGCAATGGCCTCATCGAGCCCATACACAACGTTGCCACCGTCGAACTGTCTGCTGTCGTCATCGAAGGCATCAGGTACTATAGATTTTTATAAGCTAATGTATCTTGTATACAATATCCTTGTGTCTTCACAAGAGTATTATATACAAGATATACTATTGACTTTACTAGTCTTACTGTGGTAAACTCAATAGTACCTCATTTAGTGATGCGAATAATTGTATTCGAATACGAATTGATCCGCTTTAAAGACGTATTTGCGCTGCAAAGTACTTATTAAATACATAAATTGTTGCCAATAGCCCAAAATGATTAAGTGCATAATTTAAAATAACATTGCTCTCTCAATAATAATTAGTCTCCCAGTGACCTTGACTGCTAAAACTACTAAAGATACCATATCTATTTATTTAACCGGTTTGATGATCTGTGTGTTTTGGCGATCATTGTTACCACAAAGGAATTATCCGCAGTCGTTCCCGCAATGCCCTGCTGAACGGCGACACGGAGCACTACGACTGGGACCAAGGCTACACGTGCCACCAGCTGGGCTCGGGCGCCATCGTGGTGCAGCTGGCGCAGCCCTACCTGCTGTCGTCCATCCGCCTGCTGCTGTGGGACTGCGACTACCGCCACTACTCGTACTACGTCGAGACCTCGCTCAACTACTGGGACTGGGAGATGGTCTGCGACAGGACCAGGGAGGCGTGCAGGTGATCATACTTAGTAGTATAGAGGCTACACGTGCCACTAGCTGGGCTCGGGCACCATTGTGGTGCAGCTGGCGTAGCCCTACCTGCTGTAGTCTATCCGCCTGCTGCTGTGGGACTGCGCACATGAAGTAAAAACTGCATTTGACTTATCTTGTACTAGGGGTAATACCTGTGTCGCAGGAAACTTTACAAGCATTGAAACTACGGCCACAAAGAACTTTCAGACTCGGATCAAGTATTTGTGAATCAGTTCATTTTGTTTTAGTGTGCGATCGAATCCTTAAAATTTTGCGCGCTGCTAGTGTCAAAGCGACCACTCAAAATACTGCGCCGTCCATCCATTCATATGCGATTGTTGTCATATTAATCAATTCTTTTGTACGCAGGTCGTGGCAAGTGATATACTTCAAACCTCGCCCGGTCTCCATTATACGTATCGTCGGTACAAATAACTCCGTCAATGAGGTAATCTTTTTTCATTATAATGTTCTCTCAAAATCTAACTGACAAGTGATAAACGGCAATGATGTCCGTAAATCTTAGAGTTCAAAAAAATGGTTCAAGCAATATGCAAAGGTCACGCGTGATACCATGTGACCAACTCTGACTGCAAATATTGACCAATCTATGCCAAATAACGTTGGCAATTATTTATACTTCTGTATATACTGGAAACCGGTATAGAAATTATAACATTGCCACTGCATAATACTGTGACTGATCCCGAAACACTTATTTTTGGTAATTTTTCGACGAACTATTCGTCCGTATCCATATTGATATCAGTAACATAGGATTCTATCCAACGAAATTATGATAAATTTTACGTTTTGTTCTGCAGGTATTCCACCTTGTGCACTTGGAGTGTCCAGCTCAAGTAGAGGAGCCACGGGAAGACCCCGCTGCGAAGAAACAGCGGCCGTCGCACGAGAACAGACTTAACCCTAGCGGTAAGAATTTTATATTTTACTGGCTCTTAGCCATGATTAGATTATTTTTTTTTAAATGAATATTTATAAACAGCAATTGGATCACCACGTGTAGTCTAAATTGTAGATCATTAGTTCCCAAAGTGGTCCAGGTGGACCCCCAGGGGTCCACGGGAGACTCGACGGGGGTCTACGTAGGCGTGAGAAAAATGGAGTCACAAAAATTTATTTGCTTTCGATAGTGAAGAACTAAAATGTTGGCTTGACTTCACCTATCAATGTAGGCAGATAATAATCGCACTCTTAATAAAACAGCGACTTAACTCGAAATTTGAAAGTAAGGCAATTTGGACTCTAATTGTATATGCTAAATTCTGATATTATGTTTGTGTTAAATCATTGCAATAGAGTTCAAACTGGTTTAATCCAAAATACTGAGATAAGTCTCTGTTTTATTAAGAGTGCGATATGTTAAGAAGCTCAGCGATTATATTCCATAGTGAGTACTAGTGGTCTCGAACCTACCGATTTTCGGTAGAGAATTTCTAAAAAAAAAGAACACATGTCAACCCGTACTGATTTAATTAAAGTTTTTAATTGCATGAACTTGTTTTTGATTCTTCAGGGGATCCACCGGAACCTTCTAAATTTTGAAAGTAGTTTATGAGAAAAAAAATCTGGGAACCTCTGTTGTAGGTAGTAAAGTATCATTGCTGACATTTTAAATATTTAACGGTCATACAGCCTAGCGGCGAACGAGAGACTGTCACGCAGAGGTCTTAGAGTCTCAAGGCACACTCGTAAACATCTGAATTTTCAAAGTTATCTGCGTATAAAACTGTTAATTATCGTTCGCTTGAACGGTGAAGGAAAACATCGTGAGGAAACTTGCATATTTGAGAGTTGTCTATAAATATTGTCATAAATAACGCGATAAAATGAATTTCAACGCGATGTTTATTCACACTATTAATACATAATTTTCAAAATATTACAATAGTGTAAATGTCGTTATAAAGCCGTATAAAGCAGTTTAATTTCAAAGTAGTTTTTATAAGCTTTTGAAGATGTGAAGCCACCCAACCCGCAGTAGGCGAGCGTAGTACATTACGGCTCTACCTTACCCTTCTCACATTGAGAAGAGGCGTATACTCAGTAGTGCGACATTGTATATACAGGGCTGATATTATCATATTATCAATTAGGATCAGGCTCGTCCGAGAGTCCTCCATGCAGTACGCCGCCGGCGCCAGAGGCCGCTGCCGCCGCAGCGGGCGCCGGCGCGGGGGCTCCGCCGGAGGCTACCGCACGACGCTCCCTACCGCCCGCAGAGACCGCCACGGAGGCCGAGGAGAGGTACGAGGACTGAGGCACCTCATATTGACAGACACGTTGTAACGTTGTATATGGAACTTGGTACTACTGCTATGGTCCTGTTTGTATTTATAACCTGTATTACTATTTAAATGATTTTTCTTGTGGGCCGTACTGCCGCTTTAGTGGCTAAGAGTTGTTATATACATGTTCGGTTCAGCATTATAATTGAATGTGTTCGACAAAATACCGCTCGGCAGTTTTGCCGACACGACAATGTGTGTCTGTCAAGCTTTGCATTACCTTCCAAAGCCGGGCGAACAATTAACTGTCTGATTACGCCCATGAGGGTTTGCCAATCGAGTTTTGCCGAGCAAGTTTTGCCGAACAAGCGGCCCGAGTAAAATTATATAAAAGCTACAGCAGATCTCCTTTATAGCAGAATTAAAAATGCTGAACCAACTTTGCTGATCTAAATATGATTATAAACCTAAGCTATATGGCGGCACCAATTACCAGCTACGCCATTCTTATATACAGCTGCAATAACTCTTAAGGCTGTAAAAATAAGATCTACTTTTGCAATGTCATTGCAACTAAACGCGACCAAAAACGAATCGTACATGTTACTAAACTTTCTTATCTAAGTGATACCAAGTTCCATCTACAATATAGAAATTAATGGTTACGAAATGTTTATTAGAACACTGTAACGTTATTAGTGGCTGTTTATGGTATGTTAACGCATATCATTCCACTATTCTGTAAGCGTAGTATGAGGTTTCGATGGCAGTTTAAATTTGTATTAAACTCGGCCATCTTGAAATTGTGATGAGAATTTTTCTTTCTTGTATTTCAAATAGTATTTATGTAAGTGCACGCTGAATTTATATGATTATGATAATAGGAGTCTTTAGTAAAAGTAAAAGCATATCGTTTTATGCGCAAGCAGTAAATCTACCTACATCTAACTATATAAACTGCATGGGAAATGGGAAATGTCGGCCTCGATTGCGTAGTGGTTAGTGTAACCGACTGCCACGCCTGAGGTCGCGGGTTCGATTCCTGCACAAGTCAAACATTTGTGTGCATGAACATGGATGTTTATCTTGGTCTGGGTGTTTCTACGTATAATATGTATGTATTTACAGAAAAAATTATATATGTATGTTTATCCATTGTCTAGTACCCATAGTACAAGCTCTGCTTAGTTTGGGCTAGATGGTGTTGTGTGTATGTGGTAGAATATATTATTATTATTATTATATTATTATGGATGGCGTAGTTTGTTTAAAAGGTCGTCTCACCACGGCCACTACGCCGAGTGCTGTGGGTTCGAATCCCACACGGGACTAAAATTTGTGTTATCTGCAAAAGGTGGTTCTGAGTCTGGATGTTATTTATGTCCTTTGTTTGAATGTTCTCAAAGTCCCCCGCGATACAGCAACTATTCGTAATGCGAGATTAGTCTTTGTAAAAAGTTATCAGAATATAAATGTTTATTTCGCTAAAGTGGAGGTGATATCTGCCTTCCCCTTCGCGGGACATCCAAGTGTGTAATTATGTTATTTACTGCTTGCGCTAGTACCGTCGTACACAGGAAAATTCAGATGTCTCCTAATAAGTGTACTAAGTCTGTTCCAATACATTCTATGTTCAACGAATAAAACAACAGAACAAAAAGATTTCAAAAATGATTTTCTACAACGATTAAGACATTTCTATTTAGTTTTAAAATATAATAATCAAATATTTAACCAAAAATGTATCATTGGTTAATGGTTACTAACATATTGTTATGTAATAGAATGATTTTTAAATATTTACCATTTAATCATAATGCAGATTATTTTAATAGAATTATAATGATCTTGTGTCAGGTCCATGTAAGAAGTACTTTGGAAATATATTCAAGAACCCAGACATATTTGGTTGCATCGATTCGACGTCACTCCATTATACGTGCATCGCTCTCAGACTTTAAGATTGAAATGGAGAGTGCTTTGACACTTTAGAAGCTAATCAAATAAACTTATCTTTGCATCCGTAACATAAATTAGATAGGTACAGATAGCCTGAAAGCAAAGAACACAACTCCAAAATAATGTTTTACGATCTAATAGACCGAATGTCAGGTTATCAACTGCAAGTTAGAATTTGGCAGTAGTTGACATACTGCGTAAACCTAGATCTAAGATCTCTGTAAGGACACTTCTTTGTATAAGTGTATTCGCTTGATGTATCCGACCGGTCTTATATCTTTCTGTATCATCAACATCTTCCAATAGCGAACTCTACGTGCTGGTGTTGTCATAGCAACAACTACAGGCGTTATTGAGGCACGTGCTGATCATGAAACCAAATATGTTTTGAACTGTAAAAACACTTTAATGCATACATTGACATATAATAAAAAGAAAACTAAATTACTTAGATAAAATCGAAAAATATCAGAGTTGCAAAATTAACAAAAAATATAGTATGTTTAGACGGAATATCCGAGTTAGGAAGTTGTTTTAGCTTAATAGTTTTCTTGATGTCGTACAAATGTTTAAGTGTAAATTTAGAATTGATGCAATTTATTATTAAACTAAGATACCAAGTAAACCATGAAAGCTACCGCTGAAATGTAGTGTGAAATATTTTAACTCGTACATTTAGTTCGGATATTTTAACTCGGATATTTCTCGCAACGTCTTTGTCGCCGACTTTTTCTATAACTTTCAGTAATGGTAAAATAAATATTTAATCTCTATTAAAGATATTTGCTGTGTATTTGAAGCAGATTTTTCATTGTATGTCAATGGTTCATGGGCACATTTAAACATGATTCACAAACGACCTGGTATTTAGTGTGTAAGCTAATGTTTCTAGTCTGTTCTCTGTCGGTGATGTCCTATCTATGTTTAAATGTAAACCTCGCAATGTAGCTGACTGTCGAAACAGTACTTTAAAGACATAAGAAGTTAGCATGGGCTGCCGTGACGAAATTTGAGATAATTTATGTAATGTTTTTAATGAATAATCTCTTAAAGGCCAATTTTGTTTTATTTTGTATCTAGTTATAAGAGATACATCACAGAAAGCGTAAAGTATCGTGTAGACTTGATTCATGGCTTAAGAAGGGTTGTCAAGAATTGCTGTTGTCTGTTAATAAAATACGACGCATTCTGTGTATTTTAAGAGTCATGTGCCAATTATGAAAACAATTATATTTTATTAACATGTGTTATTGTGAACGGACGAGTTTGATTTTCACAGCGCATCTGTCTTATCACATTAGCCCATGCTAGGCCTGCAAGTACAGTCATCTACAGCAAATTATTGACGCAAGTCGTGCGAAGTGCTGCTATTAGAAGGATTTGTTGCATTTTCTCGAATGCCAGATCTAGTATCAGTAATAATATTGCGCCTATAGTAAGCTATGTCTATGTTATGTACGTAATAATTTAATTTTGTATTGTATTTGTAAGACATTGGTTTATCTCAGATAACTTTTATTTTAGCGACGTTAAGAAGACAATGAGTGCTGTTTTCTCCAAAGCATAGACTTGCGATGTTTTTATTTTTTAGCGGATATAATGTCTTCTACGCTATGGTTATTTGGTTTCCCTCGTTTCTGCTTTGGTGAAAAATGGTCGTCAGTTTTGTGTTGTGATAAGAATAGATGGTCAATAAGAAAAATGTAGGTAGTCTGAATTTTATTGTAAACTTAAGAATGTATCGTTATGTACTGTTATTGTATTTCTAACTTTGCGAATTTACAATATAACTATTGGTAGAGTAGGTTCCCTATTTTTTTGTTTCTAGAGTGTGATCTACTTATCCTCATATGTGAAATTTTAATATCGGATATATTTCAGTTAAAAAGGTGATCTATCTACCTGCCTATAATTATAAGACTGTGCACCTATTTTGATCAAATACATATTTAGTCTAGAAACATTAAAAACTAGTATTGTTTAGAAAAATACTTTTGGTTCCAAACATACCGATCAAAAAAGCCTTTTTGGTTGCTTACCAATTGCACTGGATATCTTTGTAGCGTGCAATATACCTTTATTGGATATGGGCGACAAATATTATTGAAGTTTGCCGATAATGCTAATCATTACCGTGATTTTGAATTGTTCTATCAGACAAATTATTCAATGTGCTAGATTTTTAGTGAGTTCTAGATAAGATTATTTAATCTCCGAAAAATATGTTTTTATTGTTAATAATGTAATTTTATTGGATGTTCTACTTATGCTGCTGACCGTACTGGATGTACTATGATATTACACGTTGGTATGTTAACTATTTACTGGTTTCTCTATCATAGTAAATGACTTTTAATGTATCAAGTCTAAATATGTTTGCTTTGCCCTTAAAACTACCGTTTGAAGGATTGGCAGCATGCAACTATTACCCCTAATCTTGCAAATGCCAATAGGTTACGGTAATAGTTTTACCATTAGATTATTCGACACCTTGAAGAGCAAAAAATATCTATGAAATGATCATTTTGTAATATGTATTGTAATAATTCTGTAGTTTCCCACGTTATTTAAATTGTGCTAAGTAGTGTTGCTTTGTACCATTGCCTTCGAGTACGAGCGAGAAATTCGATGCCCACTAAGAGATTAGATAAGGACAGAATTATAGCAGGAGTTTATATTAGCAACAATTAAACGTTAGTAATTGCATTGTTTATTCTAGTTGTAGATTAAATCAGTTTAAGGAGTGTCGTATGGTATTGTGAGTCACCGTCACCAAAGTGAGGACTTTATTATGAAACGGTGTCTACCGAAGCTGAGATGGGCGGAGATATGTTTTATTCTCAACCTGGCTTCGTAGCTTCAGCGAATATAGGAGATATGTAGACTGTGATTGTCGGAATGATGCATGCTATCACATGAGCTCTTAAGGCTTAACTGAACTCCGATCTAGAGATGTGTACAGGAGACCTACTATGAAACGTAAATGCCGAAGTTTCAAGCCGACTCGGCGACTGTTCGTACCGTAAAACATATTTGTTACATTACTCGTCCTAAGTTTCGATACATAACCTGTTCATTGTCCTAAACCCTTTCGTAAAGCGTTCCGGAAAACGGAGTAATGTCGTTTTGAAAGAAAGAAATCAAAAGATACATCATTGCAAGTTATTTTCGTTCGGCTCGAAGATTCGAACTACTGTGCTACATCTACGCGCTGCATTAGTCTGTACGCATCTCTCCAAAACACCGCTCTTCTCATTACCTTTTCGCCAATCTCGGCTATGTTGTACACCGGCCCTAACTTTGTGCCTCTTGAATAAATTTATTTAAATAAATATATTTTTTAAATATTATCTGTCCTCTTTGGTATACGGTTGACTGTTAAATTACTGTGATAAAGCCTGATGAAGGTTTGAACCGAGCGGTTTGAGAAATTAAATTCTAGGATAAGACATGCACTAGTGTAATCACTTTGTAGTAAGTAAGGCAGAGAACATTATTGGAGCTTTTAATATGTTTTAATAAAAACGTTTAAAATGTATTTGGTTGTTTTATTAGTATTTCTCCAAAAAAGTAAGGTATAGGAGGACCACAAATTATACTCCAGTTGGT